>PPLO03000001.1:0-1482744 GCA_003706505.3 Suhomyces pyralidae | reverse complement strand
AGCCACCATACGCCGATTGCAGCAAAATATAAGCATCAATGGACAACAGTTGACCATAGTCAGCTCATCTTGTACTCCATACCCAATAGGAATCCATTACGATTTAGGTTCTAACAAATAAATTAGCCTACTAGCTAATTTGGCGAAACGTAAAATTTTTGTTTCCTGCAAACAGTGTAGCATATATTATTTAATGCAATGCATACTTTTATTTATTCTATTATTTTATTCTCTAATGTATAATTCGGCCCTGGTTTGCCAGAACAATAGTCTTTTATTTTGTTCTCTTGCCTCTTGAGAATTAACGATAACTATGAGCTGACCTCGGTAAAAAGAGGACCCGAGATCAATAGCGTCAATCACACGTTTGGTCAACTAATTGACCAGCTCATCCGATCATGCGAGTGAATGCCCGGAACGAATTGCAAAAGCCATTCTCACCACTGAATTACGACATGTAGTTTGCATGTTGGCTTTGAATAACCGGGCCGTGTAGCCTTTTCATGGCGTCACCTGTTTTCAAGTATCGTCAGTTCGATTGTTCACTTTCGAATGATAAGCATTCCCGAATGACGTGTTGGTTTTTTGAATACTGGCCTCGGCTATCGAATACTTATTTATTATGCTGGTTATTTATCGCACCCGGGTCGCACTTTGTATTGTGGCATCAGTTACTGGCTTGTTCGGGTAAGTTTTTGCAATTATAACTCGCAACCTTAAACGTTATACATTAGATAATGGTCTCAATCTTCAAAAATAATACCACTTAGTTGAAAATCGTCAGGGGTTTATCTACCAAACTGCCTCAAAATATGCAGTGACTTAAGCAGTTGAGCATAACTACCCGGTTTCTCAAGATTATGCCTATAGATCCAACAGGTGTCATTTATTTTTTACTATATCCCTGGGTGCATTAAAATAAATATTTACTCGATTAGAAGTTCTTTTTCTTGTCGTATTTAGGATAGTACTTGTTGAATAATAACCCGTCGACAAAAATCAAACCCGTGATAACCGATGCATGAACACCTAAAACCAATTTGCTGTCGGTGTTGATTCTCTTTCTTTCCAAGTAGGCAATGTATCCTGTTACTATACCAGTTATGCCGACCAATGCTTGGGCAACCACCACAGGGTTTTGCAATTCGACGGAGGTTCTGTTCAAAGCCTTAGATGCTTGAGTTTGCGCACACGAGCTTTTTTCGCTCAAGAATGACGATACTTGCGAGGCAGCCTGTTGGAGTTGTGCCACGGCTTTGTGGAAAAGGGATCTGCCTTCTTTCTCCAAATCCTCTAATTCCTTTTTAATTTCCTTTGCTTTTTTGTCGCTGTCTGCTTTAACTTCCTTAGCGACGTCTTTGGCTTCTTTCTTCAAGTGCTCAAATTCTTCTGAATCGACGACTTCAACCGAACCTGATGGTTCGCTAGTTTGCTTCACTTGTTGAGGGGCAGGTATTTTTTTGGCACCAGTTGGGCCGGAGGAGGCAGCAGCTTCAGCGTAGGACATAGTGAGTAGTGGTGGTAAATATTAGTTAAATAGGTGGGGCAAATTGACTAAATAATTTAGAAGGGGTAAGAGTATTCAATATAAGGGGGATGGAGCGACATTTATATCTTCAATGGCGCCTCTATCTTGAATGACGTAGAATACAATAAATTATTTGGGGGTGAGCTCACGTTATGATCTAAGGGGTGTCTAAGATTGCTAAGTTGCTACCTGCATGTAAACAGCAACATAGCACACAAATAACGGTCCATCAAGAGGATAGTACAAAATCTACATGTCTTGTATGACGTGTGTGACTCATATGACTTGAATCAAGTTGGGTAGCTGTAGAAGTCAATTCCTTGATATAGTCCCATTCAAGTTCACATGCACGCGATGGGATATGTGGACCTCCGCGCTTGCTTTATTCGATGAATGTCGCGCCCCGGGGACGACACAAGCCAGCCGCAGCCTTAAAAGGTCACTTGACTTACCAGGCGTGATGCAGTGCGCGCCTGAATTTGCGCCGCGCTAATTTGCCAGACAACTTTGCGTGCCACGTGGTACTCGGGATCACAAGGGCCCGAGCCCTCTCGAAAATTTTTGTCACCAACTATTAATTTTTCACCAAAAAAATCCCACCAGTTTTAAAGGAATCTTTTCTTTACATTTGTCGATCGAAACCAACACCCCGGCTTTCCACGTAACATTCCGACAAACTACAAACAAGATGTCTGCCCCAGCTGCCCCAACCGATAACAAGAGATCTTTCGGAGGAAAGAGAGGAGGTCCAAGAAGAGGAGGAAGAAGAGATGAAGAAAAAGGATGGACTCCAGTCACCAAGTTAGGTAGATTGGTGAAGGCCGGTAAGATCACTTCCATGGAAGAAATCTACTTGCACTCTTTGCCAGTCAAGGAATACCAAATCATCGATTTGTTGTTGCCAGAGTTGAAGGACGAAGTCATGAAGATCAGATCCGTCCAAAAGCAAACCAGAGCCGGTCAAAGAACTAGAATGAAGGCTGTTGTTGTTATTGGTGACTCCAACGGTCACGTCGGTTTAGGTATCAAGACCGCCAAGGAAGTTGCTTCTGCTATCAAGGCTGCTATTGTCATTGCCAAGTTGTCCATCATTCCTATCAGAAGAGGTTACTGGGGAACCAACTTGGGTGCTCCTCACTCTTTGCCAACCAAGGTCACCGGTAAGTGTGGTTCCGTTGCTGTTAGACTTATCCCAGCTCCAAGAGGTAAGGGTATTGTCGCTTCTCCAGCTGTCAAGAAGTTGATGCAATTGGCTGGTGTTGAAGATGTTTACACCACCTCTTCCGGTTCCACCAGAACCACCGAAAACACCTTAAAGGCTGCTTTCGTTGCTATTGGTAACACCTACGGATTCTTGACCCCTAACTTGTGGGGTGAATCTAAGTTGGCTCCTTCTCCATTGGATGTCTATGCTGAAGAAGCTGCTGCCGGTAAGAAGAGATACTAAATACGTTTCTAATATATTACCATAGTACCAAAGAAAAATTGTAGAATAAAAAGTATTTTGCACCCAAAAAAAAATACAGAGTTTTAAGTAGAACAAATATAGCAGAAAGATGTGCTAATTCGTTCATAAGTTGATATAAGTATTATAACACTGGACTTTGATGCATAGTATCTTCAATTATTCTTCAATCAAGAAGTGTAAGTGTATAGTTTTCCTGTATCAAGTTTTCATTGCATCGGCTTTAGCTTCCGTAATTATAAGCCAACAAGGATGTGTATTTTGAGCTATTGAACATCAACCCCATTTTAATTTGACAAAGTAAAGGTAGAATCAAAAGATAATTTGTATAAATTGTTATTGTTCACAATAATTGAGCTTTGATTTGTAGGGATTGTCCTTCCTACTTTGCAGCCAAATATTATTTAGAAAAATATCCTGTGACAAAGTAAAAAATATGACGAAGTGAATAGTATAAATGTAGGCTATTAATCTAGCCAATTGGTTCCTGGGGAAAAGATAATTGGAAGAATGTTACCATTAATCAACATAAATGAGGATTTGAGATTATGGGAAAAATCGAAAAATTTGCACCCAAAGCTTTGCCTATGAAGACTTCTAATTTACAAACAATAAAGTGGATACAAGAAGTGACAGGTTTGATACTCACTAATTAACAAGTTTCCGTTATACTAATTGCCATATATTACTGCAAGATTTGTAATAGAAATCGTGAATTTGCACCCGAGCATACGTCAAGAGATCCTATAAACGGAGTAAATAGAAAGAGTAAGAAGGGAACAGATATAATAAATCAGGCTGTAAATGGTACTCGATTAAATCTCTATTCGAAGAATTCTATACTAATCCTGCAATGCACAATTGGACAGAGAAATGGGCTAATTGTCGTAATTACATTTAGCGAATCACAATTTATTATTATTTTACACGATAGATATCATTTGAATTACACTTCTTGTGCATTGCATTTTTGTGAAAATTAGCTGTGTCTACTTTTATATTGTATAAGTATCTTCTCTCCATTTAAGCTGTTTGAAAGAAACATAGCCCACAAAAGACTATAGCTCGATACAAATTAGTATATAATTAAATCCTACAACTCTTAAATATTCTCTTAGCAATATCAATTTAAGTATAATATTTAGAACAAAGTAATCATAAGATGGATATATAAATTATAGAGTAATGCTATGTAGTTCGCCACCCCTCAGTGGGTCATTGCTCTGGCCATGAAGTTGATAGTCTACTAGATACATTAGCGCTGGAAATAAGTAGTTTAACAATGGCTATTAATTACAATCAGCCTCTTCTTTATTTTCTAGTATACACTATTAATCTGCATTTAATTAATCTGGTTAATCTTGAACAGCTTGCTCCATTACCTGGTCCTGAGGAACCGCAAATGCCCTGTTGGAGGTATCAGCCGAGTCCTTAGACCAGGTGTTGGACTGGATTTCACGGCCGCTAGGGTGCTGGTACAAACAGTTTTTGTTCTGGCAGTTTGTTCCGAATCTACAGTCTTCCTTTATCGGATGCGCAAAGGTACAGTCAAGTCTTTTACACAGCGACCCGGCTCGACACGGCACTAGCGACGTGGCGTGTCTTCTAGGACACTTGTAGTTGGTGCACTGCGGCCCGAACTTACACTGTTCCAAAGCAATATCGCTCAGTATAGGGGCCACAGGCTTGGCTGTAGGAGGTGGAGGATGCGCCTTGGTGCAATCACTATCGATACATCCTTTACCAGCAGGACACCAATCCAAGGTGGTGATCTTGGCCAGGCCATTGGCAGGCGTGGGGTGGGCAAAAGGGCATGTATCTTTGGTGCAACCACTGCCGAATTTGCACGAGGCCTGTGTTACTAGGGCTTCATTTTTCTTGCGCTCGCGATACTCCTGTTTCAGCTTCTCCAACTTGGCTATTAACTCCTGATCCTGGTCAGGGTGCAAGTAGTTACACGTGCCTGGCGGATTAGGACAGTTGGGGTACGAGAAGCAGTTTTTGGTGGGGTGTGCAAACTCGCACTCTTTATTGTTACAGTACGGGAAGTCCTTGCATCTTCCCTTGGTGGGTTTGGGTGTAAACTGGGTGATATTGGTGTTGCCGGCGTTGATGTTGCCCAACACCTTGTTCATGATCTGGGCGTTGTGAGCGCCGCCCTTTTTGAACTTGTCTTGACCGTTTCTTGCATTGCCCTTGGTTATTCCACCTCTAGCGCCCTTTCCTGCTCTGGAGTCGTAATTTCGGTTATTTTGCAACGATTTGGGGCCGGTGGGAATCGCAGGTATGGGCGGCATCTGGCTCATATACATACCAGGGAATGGCCCCCCTGGAAAGAAGGGTGGCGCATTCCCGGGAAACGCCAGAATATGCGCATTTTGTGGTGCTGGCGGCGCTTGGTGCACCTGGGCGGGCTGTGGTGGCGAGGACTCGTTTTGCTCTGTAGGAGCTTGTGGCGCCTGGAACTGCTGGCTAGATTGGTTGTGCAGCGCTTGTATCCTCTCAATCTCTCTTAATATGCTTTCGATAAACGAAATATCAATGGGAATCTCCGATATTTCTTTGACTTCTTGTAAGATCTCAGCCGGGCTCTTGTGGGAGACAATCAAAATCACGATGAACTCGGCTATATCTTGGGCATCGTCCACACAGTTGAAGCGGTTCTTTAGTTCTTGGATCAAGTTGTTCTTCAACTCAAGACCAACGCGGTCTTCGGGTGTGAATTCAAGCATTGTTGGTGGATTGTAATGGAATGTAAGGAAATGTTGATTTGAATTTGAATGATGAGCAGAAAAAGTGACGTTGTCACGTGTAAGTGGATACACGTGATCCAGTCATCTATCAGATAGCCGCGTGCACGTGAACAGACATTAGACATTTGGGTGCAAAATAATAGACTTTGGGAGAATATTATACTAGTAGAAAGATATCTTCTGAGATATCGCCCAAAAGATCCCTGATCACTGCAAGTAGTATATCCAACTCGTCGGCGATGGTCGACGTCACAAGTATATATGAATATAACAACACAAAGTCCTCATTTGTTGGCCGCGACTCGTCGGTACTCCCTGTTCTGATCTGACTCAACTTGTACAAGAGTCTATCTTTTGCATGTTCTGTCGACGCAGGTTTGGAAGGAAGAGGAAACTTGAGACGCATAGCACTGGCTATCATGTAGAAAATCAAAAAGATACGGTGTTCCAACTCTGCCCGTTCTGACTCGATATACTTTAGCACGTAGCTCTCATTGGGACTTAGATGTGGATCGACCTTGATCATGGAGTTCATATTCTGGAACGAATCAATGATCTTGGACGTACTTTCAACTAGCTTAGTATACGCATCCAATGGAAAACTGCCCTTTAACCTGAACTCCACCGGTGCCTGTTTCAACAATAATTCGCACTCGGCTAATAATCGATTGGCTCCTTCCTCGTCTCTCAACCCAATGAGTTTCATATCGGTAGGATCGTAGTCAAAAGGGCCGCTGCTCCAGATCACACCCAACCTGAGCCAGAGCACGGTGAGCCCATTCTTCAATCTGATTCTGGCACTATTGGGTAAAAAGCACAGGGCCATAGTGAGGGCCCAAGTTATGCCAATAGACACAGCTACGAAGCGATGGAACGCAATTTCGCCTACTATAGGAGAGTCTCCGCCTTCTCCGCCGTCCTGTGAGTCTTTCTGGGTCATACTATAAGAGTATAACGCACTCAAGTTGTAGGTAAGGAGAATAAAACGGCCAAACGCATTGTTGCGTTTCCAAAAGAGGATTATATAGAAAGACGGAATGGCTATCAAGGCCCCGGTAGTGGCCAATACATAGACATTGCCGTCGGTGGTGATCCACATTAGATATGCCGTAAAGGCACCAATAAACGTTCCGATGAACCTCCACTTGACTGTCATGGTAGTTCCTCCTAGAGACTTGTTCATCATAATACAGTACACTGTGAGAGCCCATTCTATACGCCAGCTATTGAAAGTCTCTTTGGTCTGAGGCAAAAACGCACATGAAGAAAGCACCAACGCCCCCAAACCCACTCTTATTCCAAACTGGATGTCGGTTCTACGAAAAACCTGAAGCATCGACCATACTCGGAACGAAACTCTTTCTACACCCTTCTCTTGATTCTTTACTTGGCGAGACCTCTGAGGGCCATACTGTGACTGGAAATCCTCCAATGCTGCATTGAGCGTGGTTTTACGACTACTCACTCTATCGTGGTGAGGCACAATCGAAGGTCTCCAGAACCGAAGCCATGACCACGAGCGAGGTTTGGCTTTCTCGTCCTCGAAGGTTTCGGCCAACTTCAAAAACTCCATCAACTCGACCGCATATAAACCAAGAACCGATGCAAAATTTCCACAGCAAGCAGCCACTTCTTCCAGGTCAGTTTTGAATAGAAAGTCGGCAGAGGATTTGAACGCATCGGTGCTATAGAGTTTGGCCAAAGACTCCGACTGTTTTAGTTCAAATAATTCTGTGGCAGTTTTGAGAGATTTCTGAAGAGTGGTGGTACGAGAAAATCGCCGTTCTTCTAGAAGCTTTTCGAAAGGAATCTCTGCCAATACTCCTTTTATAGTGAATATGAATGACTTCATGGGTGGAGCAAGATACGATACAAAAAGCTCAAAAAGATGGCCGTGGCTCTCCAGATCTGAAACTTGACTACGCTGGCCCTCGTTGGAGTCTGAGTCCAATGTGGCCGTCTCACTACTGTGATTATCGTCCGACTTTAGAAGTTTCCATTGGATTTCCGCCGAGCTTCGAAGAGCCTGTAAATGACGAGAAAGCGAGATTGTGGACGAGACCAACTCGTTATAAATAAGCCATTCACGCTCACGGCCCTTGGCCCGAAGCTCGTACATCGCCTCTTCATTATTGCTCAAAAGCTCAGAGATATTGCTCTTCAAATCGCCTATGATTTTAAGGTCTTGTTCGGTAAGTTTCTCGCCGGCAAGAAATCGGTGGGCCACGATAGAAAGCACCGACGACATGATATTGTACGAATCGTTGAGCGAGTTTCGAAGCTCGTTCACGGCACTAATAGGAAATACAAAGTAGCAGATCAATATGCAAATGAGACAGCCTACAACCACCACATCAAAAGTGGCCAGAATCCTTTCGTAGGGAATACTCGAGGCATTGATGCTGCCTTCCTTGACAATACAACTCACGATTGTAATAGAAGCTAGCGAGAACGCAGAATTGACTTTATTGTTGCTCTGCTTCACAAATGCAATTATTGCAAGCGCAATAGAGCTCACCACCACGTCAATAACGTGCGATATTTCGTCTTCTCCTCTATTGAAAAAAATAGTGGATACATAACGGCACCCAATGGACACAGAGAAGCTGAAAGTGAGACTGGCTATCACGAACAAAAGGGTTTGGTGCATCAGGCCCTTTGATCTAGCAGGGTGGAAATACACCGCTACGGTGGCCACCACATGTTTGGAGTCGGTGAGCCCAAGGAAATTATCAAAGGCCGTCCAGTACACTCCTAACGATGCCAAAAAGTACGCTAGCACGCATTTAAATATTTCCCGGAACCTTTCGTTATAGTAAAACTTCTTGGAAACCCGGTATGCTCGATGTAATTTGCTCTGTAGCGGCTGGAGCGAGTCAAAAGTGCCACTTCGACTATTTAAAAGAGGCAGGTTCTCTGTCAGACCACTGACATTTGTAAGGGACACTGCTCTTCGTACTCGTTCCCCGGTATTGGCCAAGATCACCGAGCTTTGGCGGGTAACATGCCGTGATCTTTGGTCTGGTTTTACTCTTGTGCTTTGTTGAATTTGTTCAGCGTCGCCTTCGGCAATGACGTCTAGTCTATCGTCCTGACACAGCCCGTAGTCTGCCATCCTTGACAATCACTTCCTTTACAGTTTCCTTCCCTTACTGGTTATCTTGGTTAGGTCGATGCCGCGGCACGTGACGGCGTTATCGTGATGAAGCCGTTGGCGGGAGCCCGTGGCTGAATGCAGCCCCTGGCCGTTAGACGATCGTCACGGGAATAGTTGACGAATTCCGCTTTTAAGGACTTCGCTGAAACGACTGCAAAAAGTGAAGTGGTAGCGCGTCAATGTTGCATAAGAATTGACACGCAGAAAGTTGATGCGCAGATGAGTTACAAATTGACAAGGTGATGCATTGAGTTGGAAATCAATATGCTTCTGTAGCCAAACTCGCATGAACTATACGGTATTTTTTCAGGTTTTATTCATTATCGTTTTATTCATCTAACTCTATATACGTACGTGAATCATTAAGTATTAATATCATAAATTTTATGAATGGTGGCATTACAATTATTTGTCTTCATAACCAATGATTTCTCTGAACAAATCTTCACAAGGAACGGTGGCTCCCAATTTGTCACAGAGCAAGAAGACACCGCTCAATTTTCTGTGTAATGAGTAGGTTTCTTCTGGAGGTGGGGACAAACGTTCACTCAACATGATTCCGACGTTTTCACGGACTCTGTCGGTGATAGTTTGGTTGCTGAAATCAAAAGCCTTACCCTGGTTGTCAAAGGGGGAGAATGCTTCACCCAAGACCATGACGGAGTCGATATGAGCCTGGGTCATTTGAGGCGATTCCAAGCCTGTAAGGTAACCCAACTTCTTGGAGTAGAGTTCTACAGCATCACGGTCTTTACGGACGGCAGCACGAAGAACTTGGACGTAATCCCTGATGAAATCATCGTTGAAGTCACGAGCAGCACCGAAATCCAATAATTCGATCTTGCCGGTGTCTTCATTGTAGAGGAAATTGGCCCAGTTTGGATCGGTTTGCATGAATTTGAAATGCTTGATTTCCAAGAGACACAATCTCATGATGTTGGAAGCGATCCAGTTCTTGGTTTGCTGGTCCCAGTTACCTTTCACGATTTCTGTTCCTCTCATTCTTTCCATAGTTAAAACGTGTTCTCCACACAAGTTGTGGAAAACCTTAGGCACGGCAAAGGCATCGTCGGCATCAATGAGATCCTTGAATCTGATCAAGTTCTGGGCTTCTCTGATGTAGTCACACTCCCATTTGAGCTCGGTTCTGGCGTTGGCAATGGTTTTGTCAAGGAAAAGACCGGCTGGAAGAATAGAAGAAGCAGTAAGAAGCATCAACAAGTTGTTCAAATCGGAGTCGATCGACTCAACAACACCTGGATACTGAACTTTTACCACTACAGGCGTCACTTCACCAGTGACCTCATCGTGAGCCACAGCGGTGTGCACTTGGCCAATCGAGGCAGCTGCAATAGGCACATCGTTGAACGAAGCAAACAAGCGTTCACGCCAGTTCTGGCCCAAATCTTTTACAAGAACCCTTTCCAATTGGCCCGGAGGCATGTAATGGGCCGAGTTCTGCACTCTCATCAAAATCTGCTGGATCTCGGCAGGCAAAATGGACGAGTCCTGAAAAGACATCATCTGGCCGATCTTGAGTGCTGCTCCTCTCATTTTGGAGAACTTTTTCGCCATACGTTCGATGTTTGCAGGAGACAAAATGAGAGATTTCATGGTGAGCGGAGTAGATTTGTTGCCGGAAGCGTAATGTTTGATCCCTTGCCTGGCAGCGCCGATTCCCATACCGGCAGCAAGCGAGCCGTAGTGGAAAATTCTGGCGAGTCGGGTTGAAGGAACTTCACTCGAAGACATTTCGAATTTCTGGTTCTCCTTCTGTGGTTTGGCTGGGGCTTCGCCGATGATCTTAGGGTGGCCAATGTGTGGTGTGGAGGTGGTGGAGTAGGCTCTTTTTTGGGTGGTTTTGGCATTGTTTTTGGTGGTTCGAGCAGCTCCTTTCGCACGAGCAGCTTTGGCAAGCTCTATGGCGCGGGCCTGTTCTGAGGTAGATCTCATGTCCAGCCACATAGAGGCATCGGAGTCACAAGCTCTCAAAGGGGAGCCCATCCATGAGTAATTGTACAAGTAGTTGAGGTCTCTTTGAAATGCAGTCGACGCACCGGATGCCACCTTTGTGACCGAGCCGGCAATGGCCGAAAGTTGAAACAAGTTCTTACTTATCGACATAATATGACTTATATGATAATACAGATGCAGTCACTCGTAAATGGTGGAGGCAGTTCGAAACGCAGAACAATTGTGAAAAGCACAAGTAAACAGTCAAGTAAATATCAACAAGATCAAAATGAGTGAAGTCAACTAAATATAACAAATTAAAAATTAATATAGTACAGCTGGTTTTGTTCTGCAAAAGTTTGCAATCGGGTTTCTTAAATATCGACTATGCTGGGCCAAAGGAAATTGCCCGCCTTAGGGGTTTTGTGTCACGGCTAAAATTTTTCTGCGGCTCCAGCGACCACGGGGAATGGCAGAGAACGATATCGAGGTGGGGCAAAAAAGAGACCGAAGTAGGTGAGGCTCGAGGAGACGGGGCTGGGGAGGTGGTCTACATGGGGAGTGGTATGGAGTGGTATTGGTCGAATGAGTATGGAGAGTTGGTCGAGGGAAATGGCAAAAGGTGGGGAAGGGTGATGAGTGTGGCAGGTCACCCTCTGGGGCAACGACGGGCTCAAGGCCGCTGTAGCTTATAGTGCAGATGTTGTGGTGCGCGTGTGAGCGTGGACGTTATTGGCGGACTCGCGGGCTCGGAGCGCGCATCGCCTCGGAAGAATGTAGTTGCTGGGAGATTAGCGAGACTAGAGGCGGGCCTGAAGGATCAACGGAAGGGGCATGTGAGACGTAGAGTAGACAAAAGCAGGTACAGAGAAGTGAAAGTAGTGTAGTGAAGAGTAGTTTACTGTCGTGTAGTGTACTTTTTGAAGGGTGTAGACGGTGTAGACGGTGTATAGGCTGTGAGACTGGTGCTGAGGTGCGCGGTGTCGGAGTGCTGGCTTTGACTGTTTTATTCTCATTGGTGCGACTGTGGTACCGAGTCCGAGCGCGAATAGGTTCACAAGAGTATCGACTACAAGTATATGCATATAAGTTCTGAGATGTCTACACTAGTGTGAGCTCGTTTGTCCATCTGGCCGAGCCACATGATTGCTAGACATTTATTGCTTTGCTTCTTTCGCACTTGCTTTCGCACTTTCTTCCGCACTTCTTTCGCACTTTCTTTGTGTTGTACATTTCTTGATTTGCTGCCAAATATCGGAAAAATGCCCTGAACGCTTGTGTGATCTTCCCCTCATTTTAATCTTATCTCGATATTTGCTCTCGTCACTCACACAGCCTAGCACCCAAGAGATGACATAACAATATCTCCCTTCAACATTAGACCTAGAGCACCTAAGACCAAGCCCTTGTCTCACCCGCCACGCCATCTCCCCGTCTGGCTGGCCGATCCAATCACATCGGACTACATGCAGTACCGCTGTTTGTTGTTAAAAAAAGAACCCCCGAGACTGATGATAATACAGTAGCTGAAGCAGCTGGTTGCATTGTACTAGCCAAATTTCCCTCAATAACACTCGCTATGTCAAGACAGTCCTATGGCTCGTACGCCACCCCTCCAATGCAAAACGAAGACACTTTCAATCCGTACGAAGCGGCCAAGCGCCAGTCCGCACTTGACCAGCAGCGCCGTGAAATGTTCCAGAAATACAATTCGCCCAAAATCATCATAAACGACGACCCCGTCATTCCTTCGTATCCAATCCAAGACACCTTCAAGAAAAATGCCAACTATAACCTCAAAATAGTGGTGGTGGGCGATGGTGGCTGTGGCAAAACATGTTTGCTTGTGAGTTACGCTCAGAACAAGTTTCCGGAAGTATACGTTCCTACGATATTTGAAAACTATGTCACCAATGTAATGACTCCTAATAACAAATATATAGAAATGGCCTTGTGGGACACGGCGGGGCAAGAAGAATATGACCGGTTGAGGCCGTTGTCGTACCCCGACGCCGATATACTACTTATATGTTTTTCGTTAGATAGTTTAGTTTCTCTTCAGAACATCAAAGATACTTGGTTTCCCGAGGTGTCACATTTCTGTCCTGGTGTGCCGATAATTTTGGTGGGGACCAAGGCCGATTTGAAGTCAACAATCGACCCTGACTTGCCCATCCAGCTAGCCACCGAAATCAATGCCGTGGGGTACTTACAGTGTTCCGCCAAAACGATGTTCAACATCAAAACAGTGTTCAATTTCGCCCTCAATCATTTCCAAAAACAGGTGGAAATGCAAGAGCAGCTTGAGAAATCGGCCTCGTCCAGGAAAAGGATTTCCCGCGCGTTCGGAAGCTCGCTAGGAGGAGGATCGTCTTTTGGGTCGTACGGACTCGGCCACTCGAGAAATGTGTCGTCGGCGTCCAAGAGAGGACATATCAAGACAGATTCGGCAGCGTTGTTGGATTCTCCGTTGGTGGAGGATACCTACACTGCCAATCCGTACGGAAACTTCCAGGGAGAATCCAAGTATAACGAGGATGAGTTCGCGTTTACGCGGAACGACAAGAGGAAGAGGAAGCGGAGGTGTACTATTTTGTAGTTAATAGAGAATGAGAAATAATAAACAGATTTGAGCGATAGTGAGATAATTAGAGAGAACACAATAGGAGATAGAAGAGTTGGGAATAGGGGAGGAAAAAATACGTCAAATCGGATCCCAATCTGATATGTCCAAATCGGGAACACAACAGGACTACAACGAGTAGTACACCACAAGCACGTTACTTTGGTCGTGTCTGACAGCCCGCAATTGTAGCTATTTATATGTTCTAGAGTAAGTGAGACATCAAAAGCAATAAAGTGGCTGATTCGGCTGAGTACTCCGGATGTTTGCACTGTCTCTCGCAGTGGGAGGCGCATTGCGGCGCGCTCTCGCTGGAATTTACCGCGAACCCCCCATCACCCACCCTAGCACGTTTACCAAGCCACGACAGGCGACCCCCACTGCTCTACCCTTCTCGCCTGTATTCTAGGCCATCATTCATACTCACAAACACCTTAGACCACCCTAAACCATCTCTTCCCATAGCAAATACATACGCCTGTCCCAATCTCTAACTAGTCCATTTCACGCCCTCTATTCTCCCCAGCTCCCCGCCGCGCCTACGCGAAAAATCATTGTCGCAACTCTTCACTAAACAGTCCACCATAGTCACGGCTAGACTTCTCCTTCCTCCTTCACACTCATACCGTGTCTTTGTTATACCCATAAACCCAGTCACCTCAATACCCAAACACACAAACACCGCGGTGTTTATATCTGTTTATCATGAGTTCCTCCGAAGAAAACAGCGCAAGCTCGACGCCGTCCACAACAACCACCGTCTCCAAATTGGAACAGGAACTCCTCAAAAAACCGTCTGACGGCATCAACGACAAGGATATCGAGATTCTCTTGTCGCCAAACCACCTAGGAGATGCCGGCAACAAATCCAACGACCACTACAAGGTACGATTATCTCCCTTCAGATACAAGCTCAGATCGATATTGTTGCCGTATGTGCGCCAGGAAACAGAGTGGCTTGAAAAGCTCCAGCACACGATAAGAACGCCATTCCTCGACTTCTATTTCGCATGGACTGCCAACTTGGCCTCGCACACTTTCTATGTGCTCATGCTTCCAATCCCCATATGGTTTGGCGCCAGCACCCTTTGCCGGGACTTGGTATATGTGCTTGGTTTTGGCATCTACTTTACGGGCTTTCTCAAAGACTACTTCTGTTTGCCCCGGCCGCGCTCACCTCCGGTAAGCAGAATCACCATGCTGGGCTACACCACCATGGAATACGGGTTTCCGTCCAGTCACAGTGCCAATGCCACTGCGGTTACGCTCGTGCTACTCTCGCAGGTGATTAAAAATAGACAGAACTTTTCCATCGCGACGTACCACGGCATTTTGGTCACCATCTGCATCTACTACGTGTCGCTCTTTTTTGGCCGTCTCTACTGCGGAATGCATGGATTCTTGGACTTGATAGTGGGCGGTGCCGTGGGAACGCTTCTCTTCTTGTTCCGGTACTTTTTTGGCGCGATCTGGGACGAAATGCTCTTTCAAAATGAGTTTACTGTGACCACCATTGTGTGTATTATAATGGGTTATGTGGGGCTAATTCATATCCATGCTGAGCCGGTAGACGACTGTCCGTGTTTCGATGACTCTGTGGCGTTCATTGGCGTGTTGATAGGTTTGGACTTGTCGCATCTTGCGGCGGTCAAAACCCAATACTTGGCCGTCAGAAATCCGTATAACGACGCGTTATTGATCCCGTACGACTTTTCCAAGTTTGGTATCGCCATAACTATTGCCAGAGTAGCCATGGGAATAATCTTGGTGGTGATATGGAAAGCGCTTTCCAAACCTATTGTGTTCACGATTCTCCCGCCTATTTACAAGATCTTTGGGGTTTATTTGCCCAGAAAAAACTTCATTGCTACGGCCTTCTCCAACAAATCCAATAGACAAATCAGAAGTACCTCCATCACCAATTTGAGCAAAAACGATTTGGGTGCAAATACCATTGGAGATTTCAACAAGTTCATCAAGGGCGTGACGGAGCACGACCAAGTTACCGAAATGGGGCCTGAAACAGAAATAGATTACTATGAGATGTTGGCATATGCCAACGAGGCGCCCAATAAATCCGTAGAGGAGTTTCCGTCGCTCGAAAAGCCCGAGGCCGTGCCCAAAGTGCCGCCTCCCGTAGCGGGCGTATTTAAGCCTAGATATGATGTGGAGACCATAGGACGTTTGATAGTGTATGCTGGGGTGTCTGCCACTGCGATCTGGGGCTTTCAGCTTGCAACAGACCTATTGCATTTGAATTAGCCAAAAATATCCAAGTAGCCCAGTCAAATAGCCCAGTAAAATACACGACGAAGGACAGTTTAAAAAGATTAGAGCGACTAGTATCACAAAAAGTAGGAGTAGTAAGAATTGAAAGGGCAACATAGAGAAGAACCAATGAGTAATCCCTGACATTCGTATAGAAAACCGGATTCTTTCTATAAACTATTTGAGTCAATAGATTGCCTGACTTTTTCAAGAAATTGACAGAAAAGAATTTGGGTCGCCAAGAAAAAATCAGGATACGATAGTAGAAGGAGAAATATAGATAAGATTGGTTTATGGTGATAGCTGGGTTCAAATGGAAAGTGTAAGAGCTTGGAAAAGACGTAGTGTTGGTTCGTAACAGTCTAGAACAAAAATTGAAGATTTTTCCCTTTGTAATAGTCGATTGCAAGTATTCCATGCTTTGACTGACTCACAATATGTCAAGTAAAAAAATCGAATACTACAGTTGATGATAAAATGTTTAAAGAAAAGCTGCGGTACTTCTCTAATTTTTAAGTCAGTAGCAAGTTTTGCCGATTTTTCCAGATAATTGGTAGAATACTCAAAATATAGAAACTATTGAAAATACAATGCTTGAAAAACATTGTGAATACGAAAGATAAAGAGTCTGAATCGTGCGCGATATCAAAGGTTTTTGACCGTAGGCCAACTTGAAATGTAAGAAACACTCGATGCTGTTATTTACGTGTTACATTACATACTAGGGTGACTTTAGTCGAGACTCGTTTCAACGGTCACCAATATACTAACCATGAAACCGCGCGCGCAAGCTTGGACGATAGGGGCCTTTATCTGCTAATACAAGGACGGTACGGCTGAACAATAACAAGCACACAACACCTAGCTCACTAGACACTGACCTCCAACATTCCTCCCACAAGTTGTAGCCCCACAATGTAATGAATGCTGAATGTCTGGATGTGCCATTAGTCCGCGCTACGCCTCGCGCTCGCTTCCCCAGAAGTACATCATCCTCGCATTATTCTCACCTTCTCCCGCGATCGTTCTTCCGCCGCCCCGTTAGCCTCGCCGATTCGAGACCCACAAAAACCTACCACCAACAACATTACCCACCTACACTACCAGCACCAGCAACACTATCGAACGCTACCTCTTATAGACAAAGTTCTTGGGTTTCCTGATACGCAGCTATTCGTACTGCTGCAACAAAAGCAACACAAACAGCACAAACAACAGAAACCGATCCTACATTTAAGCATTGCAGTATACAGAGCACAGCAATTGCAGCGATTGATATCGATCAGTAAACATATTTGATATAAATATTCTGACCAGTGACGCAATCTAGTCAATAAGAGCGTAACCATATCAGTTGGACTCTGCTGCTCACCACTGTCTAGTTCTGACCTGCTAGTCACAACCTCACATTCACTACCACCAGATTATGTCAATCTGATCCTTTATCTGTATTATATTTGTACTATATTATGAACGACTCCTACAATGGCTCCCAGTCGGGCCAGTCCATTTTCTACAGTGCCAACTCCGCCAATACTAATACGTCCAATACGGCTAATCCGTCTACCACTACCAAACCCACACATTCTCCGCAGCTTTCCACTACCTCTAACACCAACACTGCGCTGACCTCCACCCAATCAACGTCATCGAAAAACGTCATAAATGATATGTTTGCCCAGCTCAATCTGCTCAACAACCACTTCATCAACTACCAAAACTCCAATAACGACAAAATCAACGAGCTCAACTTGAAACTCAACTACATGAACGATACGATCGAAAGCCTCAAACTGAACCTAAATAATGTCAATCTGCAAATACTACTATTGATCCAGAACTCGTCGCTAGCCACCAATGGAACCCACGCTTCTTCAATCTACTCCACCCAGACTAAAATGTTGGACTTGTTCAGCAAACATATTGCCAATTTGGGCAAAGAAATCGAAGACTTGGCCATGCACTCGACCCTTCCAGGTCATCTTCAACACCCGCAATTACAGTCACAACATCTACTCCGTAATACCCCATCGGCTCCAAGACCACCAGGCTCAGAGTCATCTGGCCCTAATCCTTCTGCCCCTGGCTCTGGATACGACGAAGACGTAGACGAGCTCAACCGGGCCCCTTTCAAAGCTCTCCCCACCTCTGTATCCAACCCTACATCTCCGTTCATTCCTAATCGGTTCAACTTCGATATAAACTCGTTCCGTCACCCTAATAACTTTCAGCTCCAACAACCGCACTCACAACCGTATGCTCTTCCAGAAACTATCATGGAGTCAGAAAACCACGATAAATCAAACGGAAAGGTTAAACGACGTAAAACAAAGTCCAAACTTCAGGATATCAACCCTTCTCCCTATATACTACCCTTGCCTGGTGCATTGATCTCGAACGACGACGAAAACTCGGCCCAAAAGTCTGGCATGAAATACTTGTCGACCCCATCATTACCGTCCAACCAATATATACGATCTAACGAGAATGAACTTCTTGCCCCGGGCTTGAGACAACGTCCATTCTTTTCCGGGGAAATAGAAAATGGCATGGAGTTGAATGAGAATAGTCAGAATACCCAGAACTCTTCCAACCCGCCTAACGATTTAGAAGAAGAATCGGAGAATGCCAAAAAAACCACTCCAAAAAAGAGAAAAAAGACTCCTCCCAAAGAGAATAAGGCCACTACAAGTGAAAATTCCGGTATTACCTCTTCTACAGGAGTCACTAGTGAAACAGGCGATGGAAACTCCATTAGTCTAGCCGATTTACCGCTGTATAAACTAGAAAGAAGCTTGAAAACCATCTCGGATATCTGGAAAGAATACGAGTATGGACTCAACGACAAGCCGCCATTAAGATTGCTAGAGATCAAGTACGGAACTAAGTGGAGAAACGAAACGGAATCGCGCACTTTCTTGAGAAGAAAGAAAATATATGAAGCTATAGAAGCTGGTAAGAGCAAAGGGTTTACGGAGGATCAAATCATCAATGATTTGGAGGAGTATAGAAGCTATGATAATAACGGAACCACCAAAAAGAAACCCCTTCTGTGGTTGTGTTCTAACGTCCCAGAGAAATTTACCACTTAACACTAATACTTATACTAACACTAATACTACCAATACCAACACTAACAATAACACGAATATCAACACCATACACCAAATAACCATGTAAACCACCTCAAAAACATCACATATTAATTTTCTTGATCCAATAATGATTTGAACTGGATATAATGCTATGAATATGTATGACAAAGAATATCTAGAATCAATCTCCACTGTACTTATTGGCTACTTATTATGCTACGAAAGTTGTAGAGTTTATATTTTGGTTTTCACTGATTATAATGAGAAAATTATTAAGAGCTTCACTATACTGATCCTAGTTTATTGGCAGAATTTGTACTACCATGTTCGAGGGTATTCTGAACGGTCGAGGGTCATTTCACAGTATGGGTGTCATGTTCTGCGAATTCTCCTTTCCTATGGCAATTGTTTGATAAAGTCCATACGCCAACCTCTTCTAATGTGTAAAATATTTGTAGGGTATTTGAGCTCGATATGGTTTTATTGCCACACCAACTTCCTATTCGCTGTACAGTTATAACTCTCGTCTTGGGTGGTATTTCTTTGCAGCCAATGGGAACAGCGAAGGAAAAGGTGACCGTCTCTCACGTGATCTCATCTCAAATATTTCACTATCGAGATGGCTCACCGAGAAGCTCTAGAGGGTAACTAGCATGACACCTGCCGTAGTATCAGAAGAACGTAAGAGGCCAGCAGACAGCGAGAGTGAAGGGGCTGGTACCCCAGCTGAAAAAACCGAAACTTCCCAACAGCCACAGACCAAGAAGACCAAGGTGATTAGAAGGAGGTACAAGATCAAGACTCCCGAGTCCACCTCCCCCATGGGAGTTTTGGTTTTTGAAACCGACGAGTTGTTGAAGGAGTTTGGGTTGACCAAGGCGCAGATCTCCAATGACATGAACAGTATTTTGAACAACAAAGATATCGAAGACCAGTTCCACCGTACAGTGAGCGATGTCAAGGTATTGAGACTTCTCTCTAACGGCGACGGAGTGGCGGTGATCCCACATCCTCAGGACGATTCCAAGAGACAAATATGTATTATTCCGTTTGGTTTGCCTGGAGATATCGTCACCGTCAGGGTGTTCAAGACCCATCCGCTCTATGTCGAGTCGGACTTGCTTGACGTCCACCAGGGCTCAAGTCACCGTAACGACAGTCTTATAAGGTGTCGCTATTTTGGAAAGTGTTCAGGATGTCAGTATCAGAACGTAGACTATTCTCAGCAATTAGTCTTCAAGAGACAGACTATTGAGAATGCATACAAGTTTTTTGCACCCAGTCTTAGCGAGGCCCAGAAATTGCCGCAAATAGGCGACACTCAAGGTTCTCCATTACAGTACGGCTACAGAACCAAACTCACGCCCCACTTCAACCTTCCTTACAGACGTGGAGGACACACTCTTGAGTACAAGCCCAACTTGGGTTTTGGAGCCAAGGGAAGACCTACCTGGAGAAAAGACGTGGACTCCAGCAGCAGCGGGTCCATAATAGATATCGAAGAATGTACCATTGGGACCAAAATCATCAATGTGGGCATGAAAAATGAACGGGCCAGGTTCGACACGGACTTCAAGAAGTACCGTAAGGGAGCCACCATTTTGCTCAGAGAAGACACCCATGTGCCTGGAGTGGACAATGCCGGCTCTACAGACACCAATGGCGAAATTAGCAAGCTTGAAGTCGATGTGGGCGACCAGAAACTCGTTAAAACGTGTGTGACCGATCCTAGACAAATTGTAAGTGAGTATGTAAATGGCTACAGCTTTGAGTTTCTGGCCGGAGAATTCTTCCAGAACAACAACTCCATATTGCCAGCCGTCACCGACTATGTGAAAACCAATCTTAGCATTCCTGGGGCCCACGACAAGCCCCAATACTTGGTCGACGCCTACTGCGGCTCGGGCCTCTTTAGCATCACCTGTTCCCAAAACGTCTCGAAAGTCATTGGTGTAGAAGTGTCTGCGGATTCCGTCAAGTTTGCAGAAAGAAACGCCAAGGCCAACAACATTGAAAACGCCCAGTTCATCGTGGGCAAGGCAGAGAAGATCTTTGGCAACATCGATACTGCGGCCGAACTCACCTCGGTGATATTGGACCCTCCTCGAAAAGGCTGCGACGACGTGTTCTTGAACCAACTCTCCGAATATAACCCGGCCAAGATCGTCTACGTCAGTTGCAATGTGCATTCTCAGGCCAGAGACGTGGAGTGGTTCATCAATAATACTGCCAACGGCCACAAGTACTACGTAGAAAGCATCAAGGGCTTCGATTTTTTTCCGCAGACCCACCACGTCGAAAGCGTGGCTGTTCTTGCTCTCAAACCTACAGTTTCAACCGAACCCGCCGAACCTACCAATCAATAGTCTAATATACACAAGCTAGTCTGTACAGACTGCTTTTTTTTGCACCCATTATCGCCGTCCTGCATCAAAGAATGATCACGCGACCAAACGTTTTTTTAGGGCACAAGCCCTCGTCGCACCACCATACCGCCTCCTCTGCAGGAACCTCCCAGCTGCAGTACATCGCAGCGAGACTTACTCAAGAAAAATTTGTCGAAAGTTCCATTTCATACTCTTTAACCACAATAAACCAGTCAAGATGGAAAACGATAAAGGTCAATTAGTAAGTAACTCACCACTGACCTGGTACATATGAGAGAGACAAGCAGAGAAAAAGACCATACGAAAGAACCGCCAGACATCTCCCAGAGACCACCTGTTTCAAATCGTGAAACATCGAGTATTATGAAAAATTAAGCCCAACCATGTGTGAAACATAAAATCGACCAATATTCAACTACTCGTAAACGTCAAAGATCATTATCGATGTGGAAAAGTGGGATATTTTACCGCCAACTGTTAAACTATTCAACGTAAGGGAAAGGTCGAAGAAAGGTGAAGGACCTCACGTATTACTGATCTCAGTTTGATCATCTCATGCCACTACAATGCACAGTACTAACAATATAGGTCGAATTATACGTCCCAAGAAAGTGTTCTGCTACCAACAGAATCATCAAGGCCAAGGACCACGCCTCTGTCCAAATTAACATCGCTAACGTCGATGCTGAAGGTAGAGCCATTGCTGGTGACAACACCACCTACGCTTTTTCGGGTTACATCAGAGGTAGAGGTGAAGCCGACGACTCCCTTAACAGATTAGCCCAACAAGACGGTTTATTGAAGAACGTCTGGTCTTACTCCCGTTAAGTTAGCCTGTATATCTAATTTAATAATAATAGCAAGTACATTAGAATAATCGTAGAGGTATGGGTTGTTATGAACAAACTATGTCTGCACTAATGGAAGTCCCAGTAGCAATGTTGGAACAACCACAAGAAGATCCAATATATGAATCTGTGAATATTACTTGGAATGGAGATTGCGAATATTCTTGGAGTATGTGATGTATAGTATAGAGTGTTTAAATCTATTATTCCAATGTATTATACATCAATGATAGTCAGATCAAGCGAGTATACGCAACCAGTCTCGAACTACGATGGTAGCGAATTTAGCCTAATAATCATGGCTCGCCACGTGATTTCCCCACACCTGCATATATCGAGACTTCCGTATACGACCTAAATGACCTACACAACATGTACATAATCGCATCACCGCTATACCAACTAGCACATAAGTACCTTGCATAAAGTAACTGCATACAATCACTAGCATAGAGCCGATCTTACAAAATAGCACTTATGTCAAACGCAGTGTTCACTTTGTTGTACGACCGCAGCTACCTCCCCGGAGCGCTTGTTTTGGGCCTCAGCTTACGGCGACTACTCCAAAAAACACCAGCCAAAATTACTCTTGGGGTATTGATTGACATGGACGTATTCAGCGACTCGCAGATTCGCGAATTGTCGTCTATCTACGACGAATTGGTCGATGTCAAGCCGGTGGAATCTACACTTGGCCATAAGTTGGTCCATGAATTGAGGCGTCCTGAATTGAACAAGACATTCACCAAAGTTGAGCTCTGGAATTTACACTACCAGAAGGTTTTGTACCTCGATTGCGACACGCTAGCTACCGACGAGAGCCGCGGCAGCGTTCTCGACCTCTTTGACTTGGAATTTCCTGCCAATAAGGTATTGGCCGCGCCCGACAGCGGGTTCCCCGATATCTTCAATTCGGGCGTGATGCTCTTGAGTCCCAATCAAACTGATTATCATGCACTTTCCGATTTGGTGCACCAGTCTGCGCACAACCAAAACATTTCCTTCGACGGCGCCGACCAAGGGCTCCTTAACCAGTACTTCAACCACAGTCCCGACTGGGTGCAGCAAACAGTGAAGAATGGCAAGATAAGCAACAATTGGATTCCGTTGCCGTTTCTCTACAATGTGACACCCACGGCGCAGTACCAGTACTTGCCAGCATTCAATCATTTTACCAAAGATTCTGTGTCGCAGTCCACCGCCGAGACCCTGGGAGCGTACGCACAAACGGCATGGACCCATGTGGGCCGGTCCCAGATCAAATTGGTGCATTTTATTGGTCCTGTCAAGCCTTGGAACCTGACGTCCGAGGCACACGATGAGTGGTGGCTGGTATGGGCTAGCCACTATGGTAACCGTTCCATTGCCGATGTTACCAGTGAAAAGCTGGCTGCGAAAAGTAATTTTGGTGCGCCCAAACAAACTCAACAGTCACACTTTGTCGGTGCGCCTGATAGAGAGAGACAGTTGGAGTTGCTTGACCCGGCCAGCTACCAGCAATTCGAGACCGTGGCACCGTCAAAGGACTCTCTGTGGAACCCAGCAACCGAAGCGCCTCCCAAAGGAGTGTCGCCGTCATCGGGCATCAATGTGGTGAATCTTGCCAACGTTTGGGACGCAGAAAGCTCTCAAGGAGATGTTTCGCGCGGAGCCCTCCCTGATTGCGACACAAATCGCGGTGCGGATTTAGGCGGCGCCGCTAGCTCCGCTAGCGCCTTGCGCGAAGTGGTACCACCTAAGGAACCGCCTGTCGATGCAACAGGCTCCCATCTCTACGAGTACGTTGCCCCCGAGCGGGTCTTTGACGATTCTGACTACTTTCCGATACATAAACTCCAGCCTACACTCGAAACCTCACCTAGTACCCCTACTCAATCTGTACTCAACGAGGTTGCAGATAAGTTGAACGATTTGGTGGTCGCAGACACTACCGCGCCAGAGAGCCCTGCGCCTGCCGCAGCCCACGACCCTCTAAAAAGCCCCAGTCCACCGGACAACACCAAACCACCCCGTCTCTTTCCATGGGAGTTCAGACCCGCTGCTGGCCCCGAGCGTGTATTTGAATAGACAGACCCCGTAGCTTGTTGTGCTCCGATTTTGCGGCAATCTGATATATATAAGTTATACTTTCCACGTGACTCGCCATCGCATTACCCGGACATCTACCCAGCAAAAATTTTCTTCAAATCCATAAAACGAAAACTTCTTCACAAATCTCTGTTAGTTTTATTATCACAATAAACCAACATGGCTTCTGAAGGTATCACCGAAATCGACTCCGGTTTAATCGAGACCAACTACGACAACGTCGTCTACAAGTTCGATGACTTAAACTTAAAACCTAACATTGTTAGAGGTATTTTTGGTTACGGTTACGAAAGTCCATCCGCCATTCAACAAAGAGCCATCTTGCCAATCACCGAAGGACGTGATGTTTTGGCCCAAGCCCAATCCGGTACCGGTAAGACTGCCACTTTCACCATTTCTGCTTTACAAAGAATCGATGAAAACTCCAAGACCACCCAAGCCTTGATTCTTGCTCCAACCAGAGAATTGGCCTTGCAAATCAAAAACGTCATCACAAGCATCGGTTTGTACTTGAAAGTGACCGTCCATGCTTCCATCGGTGGTACTTCCATGTCCGACGATATCGAAGCTTTCAAGTCGGGTGTTCAGATTGTTGTTGGTACTCCAGGTAGAGTTTACGACATGATCGAAAGAAGATACTTCAAAACCGAAAACGTCAAGATGTTCATCTTGGATGAAGCCGATGAAATGTTGTCGTCTGGTTTCAAGGAACAAATCTACAACATCTTCCGTTTGTTGCCAGAAACCACCCAGGTTGTCTTGTTATCTGCCACCATGCCTCAAGACGTCTTGGAAGTCACCACCAAATTCATGAACAACCCAGTCAGAATCTTAGTCAAGAAGGACGAATTGACTTTGGAAGGTATCAAGCAATTCTTCATCAACGTCGAATTGGAAGAATACAAGTTCGACTGTTTGTGTGACTTGTACGACTCCATCTCTGTTACCCAGGCCGTTATTTTCTGTAACACCAGATCCAAGGTCGAATTCTTGACCACCAAGTTAAAGAGTCAAAACTTCACTGTCTCTGCCATTCACGCCGACTTGCCTCAAGCCGACAGAGACACCATCATGAAGGAATTCAGATCCGGTTCCTCCAGAATCTTGATCTCCACCGATTTGTTGGCCAGAGGTATCGATGTCCAACAAGTTTCTTTGGTTATCAACTACGACTTGCCAGCCAACAAAGAAAACTACATCCACAGAATCGGTAGAGGTGGTCGTTTTGGTAGAAAGGGTGTTGCCATCAACTTTGTCACCGACAGAGACGTTTCCATGATGAGAGAAATCGAAATGTTCTACTCCACCCAAATCAAGGAAATGCCTGCTGACATTGGTGCTTTGTTCAACTAGGTAGTTTAAATCATATTGCGAAAAATGAAATCATACTTTGTATTTTACTAAAATTGTATTTGTTCATCAACACTAGAAGTGTACTTGTTCATTACACTGATAGTGTACTTTTGCATTTTGTAGTCTTTGATAACCACTGCGAATCCTAACTAGTGTTTTTTTTTTTTTTTTTTTTCACTTGCGATTCTTAGTCAGTGCTCGCGCACTTACAGCTTCGTTATCGTTGCGCTGATTCTGGATGTATTTTTGGTCACAGTCGCATTTTGGTGATGATCCGGGGAATTTAGTACGGGGCAAATCAGTAATTTTCATACGGGGCGATTTAGCATAGGCAAATTTGATCGGGGTTTTAGGTAATATGAGTGTACGAATGCCTGGAGCATTTCCGGGGCTGGCCGATGTGCCCACCAGCATAAAACCGCAAACATTTGCTCTACTCGACAAGCAGCTTATGGAGCGATTTGAACACAAGCAGAAGCTAGGATACATGACGAAACACCAGCACAATTTCGTGTCACAGAGTGAAAGTTTGGTCTACATAATATTGGCGTACCAGTTTGTCAAGTTCTGCCATTCGGCGTGTTTGATCCCGCCCATTATACAGATAGTGATGCAAAAACTCGTCAACTCCAAGTTCATCAACAACGGCAGTTTGGGCATCGGGTTGTTGACGGCGGGTGCGAGCGAGTCGAACGATTTGTCGCCTGCCGAGCGCGCACACACAATCGAGAAGTCCAAGAAAACCGCGTGCTTTGCGTTGTTCTGCACCACCGCCATTGTGTTGGCGTACCATACGTTGTTTGTATGTTCGTGGTTGACCGGTTTGGCCACCGAAAACAAGCTATCTCAGCTCGAGTACGGCACATGGTGGTTTATACTGTTTATAGGTGAGGCGCCTCCAGTAGAGGTGTCGGGGCTGTTTCTACAACGGGTAGTAGCCTTGGGGTTGCCGCAGATATTGGCCAGCGACCTCTTGATCTTGTTTATACAGTTGGTGCTATTCCAGTGTATCTTTCACCAGTCGTCTGCTATGCAGACCGAACACCGGTTGGAAGAGAACGAGGTGGAGATGATTCGCGGGGTCAACGACGGGACAGGAACCAGGGCCGGTCCTGAGTTGGACGGGTCGGTTCCATGTGTGTTGAAAATACGGCTCTACGAGTTGTTTAGCAACGAAGCGTTTATGTGAATACCTCATTAATAGAAACATAGGAGTGGCGAGAAAAAACAAAACTAGAAGAATCAAATGTATTAATAAAAGAATGTAGAAGAGAAATTGGCAGCCAACACGAGCAGACAATTGAGAAAATGGTTGCAGAAAAAACTTAGTTAATGTGAAGTTTGTGACCTTCAATGGCTACCAAAAGGTTTGTGCGACACCTGTCGCATTACTTGAGCACAAAATGGTCCAAGGAGCCGTTCTCGATCGGGTACTTTCCCAGCGAGGTATCGCGGGTGAAAGACGACAAGAAGCGATACTGGGAAGAGGTGTTTGGCCCGGCATCGGCTCATCACCAGGTACCGCCACCGGTGCCGACACAAGGCATCGACCTTTTCAAGGCGGTGTCGGGGCTATCGTACCAGCCGAGCGTAAAGCGTCACTGGGACAGGCTACTGCCCGAACAAAGACATCTGCTTCAAAACCCGCCGCCATGGGTGTACGAGCATCAGTTGCGGGTATGGCGGGGCTACGAGGTGGTGGAGCATCTCAAGCGCCACCTGGCCCAGTACCGGTGGAATCCGTACGTGTTGGCGGATTTGTATCCATGGGAGATTGTCAAGGACAAGTTGAGGCGCACCACCGAGATATATGAGTTTGAGCAAGACTACTACGATGTACTTATACGCGAGGCCTTTGGCCGCAATTCGAAAAGGAAACCAGAACACATATTTTACACTGATCTCCACCACCAGCATCCTGATACCAAGTTCACCTGGACTCAGGTCCAGCAGAAGTTCCACCAGTTAGATCCTGGCGCTCGCCAGTACTACACCGAGAAAGAGCACCGCCGTCGTGAACAGGCGCTTCTCTCTCGCACACCGTACAACACACTTGCATTCCACGATTTTCTAGCATCTGTCCCAGCCACCGAAAATCGTCCTCTTCTTGCCGCCGCTCGCCAGTGGAACGATATCGACCCACGTACCCGGCCCTCGCGCACAGACAGATCATACACAAACACCCGCCAGTACAAGGATCGTCTATTGAATGTCAAGGTGGCTATTGTCATGGACTACATATTCTACACGGGAGGTGCCGTTGGTATGCCAAAAGACTATAATTGGATTCACGATATGGACTCTATGCCGGGTATATACCTCAATAAGATCTACTGGGACGAGGTGTTGTAAAAACAACATCTACGGCCACGCCCACGATGCGTAATAATCGTCGCGCTAATGGCCACGCTGAAGACGCATGCCAGTAATGCAGCCGTTCTCGTGGCCACGCCGCGTCGCTGGCGTGGCCTTTTTCGCGTAGCACGCCCGCACGACCTCGGACTTGTTTGTTGACAACACTCAATTTATTCATTTTCACCTTTCTCGGACTAATATCTTCCACCTTTTCTTATACAAATGTCCAAATTATTCAGAATCGACTGCGGCTACCAGAACTACGACTGGGGCAAAGTGGGCTCCTCTTCTGCCGTGGCCCAGTTTGCTGCCAACTCCAACCCCTCCACCAAAATCGACGAGTCCAAGCCATACGCTGAGTTGTGGATGGGCACCCACCCTTCTGTGCCGTCAGTAGACGAAAAGGGCAACACTTTACGTGACTTGGTCAGTGCCCGTCCTCAGGAACTCTTACATCCTAGCATCATCAACAAGTTCGGTTCCGACAAGGAGTTGCCTTTCTTGTTCAAGGTGTTGTCGATTTCCAAGGTTTTGTCCATCCAGGCCCACCCGGATAAGGCTTTGGGCGCACAGTTGCATGCTTCAGACCCAAAGAACTATCCGGACGATAACCACAAGCCAGAAATGGCCATTGCCGTCACGGACTTCGAAGGGTTCTGTGGGTTCAAGCCTTTGGACCAGCTTGCTAACACTTTAAAGACCATCCCAGAATTAAACCTGATCATTGGAAAAGAGCTTGTTGAGAAGTTTGTGGACGGAATCAAACCACAAGCTGAAGTCGGCTCTGCTGATGATAAGGCCAACAGAAAGTTGTTGCAAGAAGTATTTGGAAAATTGATGAACACTGACGATGCTACTATCAGCACCCAAGCCGCTTCATTGGTCAAGAGATCAGAAGAAGAGCCACAACTTTTCACCGCAATCGACGAACGTTTGCCAGATTTAATCCAGCGTTTGAACAAACAGTTCCCCAACGATATTGGTTTGTTTTGTGGATGCTTGTTGTTGAACCACGTGTACCTCCAATCAGGAGAAGCCATGTTTCTTCAAGCCAAAGACCCTCATGCCTACATTTCCGGTGATATCATCGAGTGTATGGCTGCTTCAGACAACGTTGTGAGAGCCGGGTTCACTCCTAAGTTCAAGGACGTCAAGAACTTGGTGGAGATGTTGACATACTCTTACGATTCGGTCGAAAAGCAAAAGATGCCGCTTCTTCCATTTGCCAAGTCCCACGGGCAAGCGGCCAAGTCCGTATTGTACGACCCACCTATTGCCGAGTTTTCGGTTTTGCAGACCATTTTCGACAAATCCGAAGCTGTGCAGTCGTACGATGCATTCGATGGTCCCTCTATCATCATAGCCACCAAAGGAAGTGGCTCCATTGGCATTAAGGGCGAACAACGTGTGGAAATTGATACCGGATACGTTTTCTTTGTAGCCCCAGGAACGGAAGTCGAAATCACCTCTAAATCCAACGTCTTGACCACATACAGAGCATTCGTTGAAGCCAACTAATAAGATTAATATCACCTTATATATACAAATAAATACATATACATGTATAAGTACATCTCATCACTTTATTGTTGGTATTTTGTGTAAGCCTCTTTTGGGACCAACACGGGTAAGAAACGTGAAGCCAAATATCACCAAATCGAACAACTAGTGCGAGGCGGGTTGGCGAGGAAAAAGGAGAATTAAAGACAAAAAAGGAGAAATCGCGAGGGAAATAGATGAGTGGTGAGGATTTGTATGAAGCAGACCGTTCGGAAACAGAAGTCGCGGGGGAACCACCGGTGGTGGAGGAGTTGGATCAGCAGAGAGAAATTGACAGCAGATCGGTGTATGTTGGGAATGTCGACTACCAATCGACACCTGAGCAATTGGAAGAGTTTTTCCATGTGGCAGGAGTGATTGAGCGGGTGACAATCTTGTTTGACAGGGTGACTGGGTTGCCCAAAGGGTACGCGTATGTTGAGTACGAAAAGGCAGAAAGTGTCGGTAGAGCCATTGAAGAGCTACATGGGAAAGTGTTTCGTGGGCGTGAGTTGAGAGTTACACCGAAACGGACCAATTTGCCAGGGCTAAGAGGAAGGGGACGAGGTAAAGGTAGAGGGGGCAGAGGCAGAGGCAGAGGCAGAGGCAGAGGCAGAGGTGGAAGAGGTAGGGGTGGTAGAGGAGACGGCGTAGGTCCATCGTCTAACTCTGTCAACGATCCGTAAGAAAGTGTAATAGTGATATAGTACAATATTAGGGGGACACTAATTTCTCGCTACAGTAATTAAGCAAACCATCCATTATAGTACAGCCTGTGGTAAAAGTAGACTTGACATATCAGGTTCTCCCTGGTACAGCTCTGCTGTTCCTTGGATTGTCAGACTCCATAAATCAGGCCAATAATTTGATGAAACTGTTTCTTATACACGTAGGTAGATATGGGGAAGATCCGGCCGGGAAAGCATTATGCACGTGAAAAGTTGACTTCCGGCCGCCTGGGTCACCAGTACGTAGCCTCAGAAGAAAAGGCATGAAGAGCACCAGAAGAAGTGGAAAAGTGGAAAATTTGCTAGAGGGTGCTAGCGAGAGGGCAGATATGAAGTAGCGGCAGCTTTGGGGCCTCACAACAGACATCCAGTTACGTTTGATTTGAAATCCGGTATGTATCACGCGACAAATACCCCGGCACGCTGTTATAGTGTAGGTCATAAGGATGTCTCTCACGTGAGCTTCACGCGCTGAAATTTTCAACTCATCGGCTCATCTTAGATGAGATGAGAAGAGATAGCACACAGTATAGTCTGTAGATAGCAATGACGTCGGTAAGAAAAAGAAAGATGGCCAGGTCGCTGGTCAAGAAGAACACCAGAAGACTCAAAGACAAACAAAGAAACATCAATGTAGCAGCCAATCCCATTATAATGGCTAACTGGGACAAATCGTTAACATTACAACAAAATTACAAGAGGCTTGGATTAAGAGCCAAGTTAGGGACTTTTGCAGGAGGAACAGAACAGAAGGTGGAGACTCTCAGTGATTTCAGAGCCAGGAAAGCAGCCGAACACGAAAAAGAAGTCACTGTGGCCGATATCGAGAACACAGAAGACCCTGCGCAGATTCCCGAAGGCGAAGCCAGGTTGATCAGAGATCCAGAAACCAACGAGGTGATAAAAGTCATATACGGTACCATGAAGGTAGTACCACGCACACAAGAAACCGAGCAGGAACCCGAAAACCCCAGCGTTATCAGACAGTTGGAAGAGTACTCGAAGATGCGTGCTGCAACCAAGAGAGAAAGAACCATTTCTGAAAGAGAGGCCGACTGGTGCAAAGCCCTTTACGAAAAGTACGGTGATAATTACGACAAGATGGTGTGGGACAAGAAACTCAATCAAAACCAACAGACAATAACAGATATCAGAAGAAGGGTATTGAAGTGGAAAAAGGTCAATAATATTAATTAAAATAATTAGTCGTATATACAATGCATGCTTGGGTTTCGTATATCAGGTGGTATTATTTATTAACTAGCCTCACTGCGGTAATTTCTCTCGCTATTATGGCAGATCTAGCAATATTCCTCGCTAGATTTCAGGGCTCAGTTATTTTTGAAAATTGTTATCGAATTACCTTCATATACGCAGCGGAAGGTTCTTTGCGAGAACTTGGTCTATAATTCCGCTCATAATAGGCTTGAGTTGCGAATTCTCATACATGTCTATAAGCCATTTACTCTCATTTTGCGTCTCCACCATCTCCACAAATGTAGGATCAATAGGGATGTTTCCCAAGTAGTCCAAGCCCATTTTTTCACTGAGCTGCTTGCCTCCTCCGCTCAGGAAGATGTCAGTACACTCGGCGCAGTACGGACAGATAAAGCCACTCATGTTTTCCACCACGCCCAAGACATCGAAGTTGACCTTTCTGCAGAAATTCACCTCTTTTCTAACATCGGCCGTAGCCACTTGCTGAGGAGTAGTCACTATAATGGCCCCATCTATAGGCAGAGCCCATCTGAGCTCTTCAGCTATGGCTATATGTTCGTCCGAGGTGCCTGGAGGAGTATCTATAAGTAAGTAGTCAAGCAGTTTGGAGTCTCCCCCTGTCCAGTAGACGTCTTTCAAGAACTGGCGGATCATGGCGGTTTTCTTGGGACCTCTCCATACCACGGAATTGTTACGGTCTCCGATCAAAAAACCGAGTGACATGAGCGAGAGATTGCCTCTGGTTTTTTTGCCGTCAATGAGGGGGTCTTTTGCGTTGCTATATACTGATACAGGTACCCAGCCGGCCGTAGACTGATGCACTTGTTTGTTTTCCACGCCGAACATTCGGGGTAGCGAGGGGCCCGTCAAGTCTATATCGAGCACACCAACATTGAAGCCTTTGCTGACGAGAGTGAGGGCTGTTTGGGTGGTGACTGACGATTTGCCTACTCCTCCTTTACCGGAGAGAATGAGTACGACATGCTTGACGTTTTTTAGCGAGGTGGGTGCTTCTTGTGCCTCCATGTTAAGTGATGTAGTGAGATTGTTTGTAGAGATGAGAGTGATAACATGATTAGTGATATTAGATTAGTGAGCTAGTGAGAGGGCTGCGAAAAACTGCGAAAACAAAGACTGCGGAAAATAAGAAAATAGTGGCAAGAAGCTGCGAAGCAGATAGAGATGTCAGCGTGGATAGAGTGGACCGGGATGGGGTCTTAATACTAGTTGAGTAAAACTTTGTAAATGTATACTCAGATTGTGAAACATCTTTTGGTATTTGGAGATAGTGCCATGTTTCACATATCACATTAGCAGGGACTCAGTGTTGACTACATGCTATAGAAAGAACCTATGTAAGTATACATCATGTTAAGTACCGATATCTACTTCATGAACTAACTATGCATTAATGTCGATATAGGTGATTCCCCGATTTATAGTCTTTACGCGATCTGATCTAACTCACCGCTCCTGCATATTATCCGCTACCGCTGTTCATCTCAACACCAACTCTCATCACTACAACCCTACACCATGAGCTCACGATACTCGGCCGCAAGCGCACACCAGCGTGACCTACGCACCCAGCTCTTTACTCCGCAGTCGAAAACCCCATCCAGAACAACATCGCCGTATCAAAGCACCCCCGTGGATCTGGCCAAGCACAACGAAGCATACTTGCTGCTGTTGGAGTCGCAAAACAACGAGGAAATGGACACCATGGGCCAAAAGGTGGCGATGCTCAAAAACCTCGGGGTCCGCATGGGTACCGAGATCAACAAGTCCATTCATTTGAACGACGACATCACCAACTCGTTCGAAAAGGGTAGAATCTCCTTGAAAAACACCTACAACAAGATGATTGTCATGAGCCAGCGTGCGGGTATCACCTGGAAAATGTGGTTCGCGGTGTTCGCGCTAGTGACGGTGTGGTTTTTCTGGGTCTGGATCACCTAGAAATAACGTCCTTGAGGAGGGTGATGGATCGCACGCTGTGGGTGTCGTCGTCGTCCACGACGTCTTCGTGGGCGTCGCTAGATAGTATAGTTCCTGCAGCCGTAACATTATTAATTTCGTATTTGGTCCCATTGTCGTAGGCGTTGTTCAACGCAGCGAGCCCACTGCGCTCGTCGCTGTAATCATCGAGTTTGAAGGTGGCCCCGCGAGCCTCGCGGGGCGCGCGCGCAGCCGTTCGCGCGGGCTTGAGAATCAGCCGTTTGGGCTTGAGCTTGTGATGCGACGGCTGGTGCTTGGGCGTAGGAGACAACTCCGGTTCAAACGACCTCCTGGACTCTTTGGCCCTGGTCCGGTGAGACTTTTGGCTCTTTTTCCGCAATTGTTTTGTGAAGCTCTTGTAGTACTGGTTGGTGCTGGCGATGTGGGCGTTGGGCTCGGTGGACTCCAGCGAGTCGCTTTCGGTTTCGCTCGAGCCAGAGCTTACTAGCGGATCGGCCACCTCTGTATCGTCATCGTCGGTCTCGGTGTTGAGCCCAGAAGATCCCCACGTGTCGTCGTCGCTGCTAAGTCGAAGATTGTCCATCACCATTAGCGACTCCGTCAACGCTTTTTTCGCGGGGGAGAGCGCGCCTGGAGAGGAGCTCGCTATTTCTTCCGCTGTAGCAGCATTGGACTCAGGTAGTATTTTAGAATTAGACTCAGGTAGTAGTGTTTTATAATTAGACTCGGGTAGTAGTGTCTCAGAATTAAACTCAGGTAGTAATACTGTATCAGACGTAGACTTTTGAGGTTCTGTTGTATGAGAGTTGGCCTCAGCTTCCTTTTGCTTCCTAAAAGTTTCTGATGTGATGGGCGCACCGTTTATTCGTAGCTTCTTAAAATGAGACGTCAGTAGGGTGGATTTGATGGTAGCGGGCGATTTGGGGGTGATCATTGAGGCAAAAGGATGGTTGGCCGAAAGGTGGTTGGTTGGTGCGGCTGGGCCTGTAATAAGTGAAGAGTAGAGCAAACCTAGCGGATTATTGGGAGGAATACTGGTGGCTTGAGTCTTGCATTCGTGCTCTAATTCCTTGAATGGATCGTATGCTTCGTATTTTTTGTTCTGTACTTGTCTGAATCGATGTATGGTTGAGGATAAAAACGCCTCGAACTCTTCTGGATTCAACTCTGGACTAGACTGTGACTGTGATTGGGCCGACTGTGCTTTATTTGCTTCTTGCTCTTTAATTTGGCTACCTTCAGCACTTTCTCTCTCTCTCCTTTCTCTCTCTCCTTTCTCTCTCCTTTCTCCCTTTTCTCTCTCTTTCCTTTCCCTCTCTTCTCTCTCTTTCCTTTCTTTTTCTTCTCTCTCCTCCCTCTCTCTTGTTTCCCTCTCCTCACTCTTTATTCCCATCATCTTGCTCATCAAAGGATACTTCTGCAAATGTTTATCAGTGCCGCCCATTTTTCGGTCAATCTCGAGCATCTTGGCTCCTAGACCTTGTGCTATCTCACTAGCATCCACAGTCACTTTGACCAAATGCTTTATCTCAGAATCAATGGTGTTTTCATCGCCCCCTCCGCTTCGTGCGGCCTTGACGACCTTCTTACGCTTACTGTTGATGCTTCGGTTTAATCCGCTCGCCAATTTGGCGATCTTGATATTTTTGATCTGGATACTTTGCTCAATGGCTAATGAACGTTTGATTTCTGCCTTGAGATCGGCCTGGTACTTCGAACTTACATTGACCAATTGGTCAATCGCTTGCTGCGATTCGTCCTTGAGCGTCGTATTTAAAATATTGTCGAGCCGAAACAACTCGACTGAGGGGATCTCCAGACCCTCTGTTTTGCCAAACCGCGGCTGATACTCTCTTTTGCTCAGATTATGGGGCAAATTCATCCAGACCAGCTCAGCTTGTTCCGTCCCCAGCTTTTGATCTGGAAAAACTCTCTAAATCGCACCTGCCACAACCGAACCTATTTTTCAGGAATAACCCACTACAAGCACTCAAACAAACACCATCAAAACCAAGAAACACCAGCAAGTACATTATAGCACCTTCCCCGGACCTCATATACTTCCTCTGTCACAATCTATTTCAATTCTCCTGATTTCCATTCCTAACAATTTATGCTGGCTTTAGTCTCGCTCTCTTTGGGTGAGGGCCTTCAGATGATGGCCCAGGTATTTGGAGGCTGCTGCTTGAATGTGTTTGTTCTCGAGACCATGGTGGCCGAGGCAGGACCTAACAAACCCAGCGTGCTCATTACGTTTGCTCAATTCCTCTTCATAGCCCTCATGGCATACCCGTCCCAAACCAGCTCCAGCTCATCGTGGTACAGGCTCTGGCTCAAACAGCCCACAATCCCAATAATCTGCTGGTTGTACTACGTTCTAATGTTCTTTCTGGTCAGCGTACTCAACAACTTGGCTCTAAACTATAATATTTCCGTCCCACTACACACTGTTATCCGGTCGTCTTCTATAGTCATAACCATGATGGTGGGCTACATCTTTGGAAAAAAGAGTTACAATATTCACCAGGTAGTATCGGCGGTGTTGGTGACGGCAGGAGCTTTGTTAGCCACCATTCCGCCAAACTTAATGGAAAATCTCAGCTTAAAAAGTCTAATGAAGATATACTTAAAAGTCAATCCTATTTACTCTTTGACCAGGTCCATTTTGAATGCTTACTCCACCGTTTCTTGGGCATATTCCACCTTCAATGACCCCTATTCCTCTTTATCTGACACGTACTCGTACTATGTTACCAACTCCTCTTTTGTGGGCTTGGCAATTCTTGTCCTTCTTTCGGTCATATCTGCATTCATGAGTCTCTACAACGAAAGGCTCTTTCGCACTTACGGCAACCACTGGCAGGAATGCTTGTTATACACCCATTGCTTGGGGCTACCTCTATTTATTACGGTGGCCCCATTACTCAAACAACAATGGGTGTCTCTTTTGACCGGTCCCACCATTGAGGTAGGCTCGCTCCATCTACAAAAAAACTTGATCAACTTGGCATTGAATGTGGCATCGCAATATCTATGTATACGCGGCGTCAATATGTTGGCAGGCAAGACATCTGCTCTTACGGTATCAATTGTGCTTTTGGTCCGCAAGTTCGTGTCTTTGGCCATCAGCGTGATTTGGTTTGGCAATGACATTTCGGGACCTGGCTTAGCAGGAGCGGCCCTAGTGTTTTTGGGAGCAGCCTACTATGGAATTAGCTGAGACATCATTTAGTCATAAAGGGACTTTGGCACCCCCTTGCTATCGCCAAACGGATCGCTTTCGGTACTAGCGTTGGTGTCTGATTTAATGAGCGCAGGACGAGCAAGAGAATCACCCAATTTCGAAGGTTTCGGTGGTCTGGGAGGAGGCGACTTTACTGTTCTAGGCTCGCTGTGATCGGTAGAACTTCCCACAGTCACTTCATTTAACCTATCTACTGCTTCGTCCAAATCGTCCTCTGAGGACTCGTCGGTGTAATAACTCTCATCTGAATCCTCGTCGTCGTAGACAGGAGCAGGATTATCTACCGTATAGCCGCAATGAAAGTCGTACTTGGTAAAAACCCCCACTAACTGTTCATTTGCAGTGATAAGAGCGCCCAAAAACTCCTCGTCCAACGCCTGTATGTGCTCCGGTTTGTCTGAACCCCCGGCTCCTACATACTGCAAGTACCTCAACACTTTTCTACGGTTACTTTTACACTTTTGAAACAACTCAGTGCACTTGGCATCGTCGGTAGGCAACTGGCCCGGCGCCAAATGCATCAACACGTTGGCTAAAGAGGTGGAGTTGGTATGAGTATCGGCAATAAGAGCTCGGATTTTGGGCGCTTCAACCGTATAGTTGATCTGGGGAATCTCATACTCCGAGTCTGCATACTTGGTTCTTCTCTTTCTACGTTTGTCTTTCTTACTTTTCTTACTTCTAGTTGGTGCTGGCGAGAACAGAGGCTCCGCCGGCGGTTTGGGCGTTCTGGGCCGGGAAGGAGGCGCTCTTGGGGAAGAAACGGCCTGGTCATCAACAGGCCGATGATCAAGTTCGGACTCAAACACATTGGCCTGCTGCGAAGGGGTCCGTGAATGTGACTTCTTGGCTTTAGGGATACTTTGCCAGAGATGGGCCAAGTACCGGTACGCATCCAAATCCAGCAATTCGTTCTTCCACTCAAGAGCCATTCCTCGGGTCTGGCCTTGGACTCGTTTCGGGTACGGGCCCCCGTCACCGGTCCTGCCGTGTCCGTTCACAATGCCCTTGAGCACATCAAGAAGCTTGTCATCACGAGCGATCACAGGCGCGATTTTGGACCCGGCGTTGGAGATCAACAACTCCAATATTTGCAACGCTCGAAGTTGTTCGCGCTCTTTGCCGTACTTGATCTTTTTACGAATAGCTCTGGCTGCTTCCGACGGACCCAGCCCTTGAACTCGGATCAACTCAAGTAGTTGCGATAAGAACAACTCGGGCGAGTCGTCGATATCGTCTCGGTCCGACTCTGCAATTTGATTGATTTTGATGGTGACCGACGTGTGGGTGTGTTCTCTGAATATAGGCATGGTATGGTTCAATTGCCCTGACTGAGTGCTATAATTGTGTTGATAGTAGTGGTGCTGTTTCCCCGTAATCTCGAGACAACATTGAACCGCGCACGAAAATCCCCAATGATACCACCCCATCCACTGATCCTTACTAACATTAGTGTAAGTGGCGTTTAGAGGTAGGTTGCTGCACCAGCCATCTGTACAAGGCCATATATAGATGTATATTGCTAATCTAGGGATGGTGACTGGGTATATCTCTATAATAGGTTATCTCTCCTTATTTTTGATTTGCAGCCATTGCTCGCGCGACAGACAATTAGACACTAATAGCACTGATAGCTTAACTCAACTACATACCCCAGAAGTTCTACTTTCAGAGCCCCAGAGAAGCCAAAAACACTTTTCATGGTGTCAATTGCTCTTCGCGTGGCTCTTTTCCAAACCCTTACATTTCCTGCCCTTTTCCTCTTTTCCTCTTCCTCTTCTCACTACTCACTACTTCCATTCTCGCTATCTCCCGCACCACTTTCTCCCGCCGCACAACAGCTCTCGCCCACCTTTAGTCCACCACCCTACCTCTACCAGCCAAACACAGTTGTCAATTGTCTTACAGCCCACACTACTTGTCTAACCACCACACCCTACCTCACCACTCTGCTTCCCTATCCTTTCCCCTTCCCTCTCTACTTCGGTCTTTCTCTCTCCACCACTCATCGGCACGTGTAGAATGTAGGCGGCCCAAAAAAATTTTCAGATCAAGCAACTCAGTATTAGCTATTGCAATTGACCTCTCCATAATGTCTGACGAACAGGATAAATTGAACCAGGACTTGCAGAACGCGTCGATCCAGGACCAACCGGACCAATCGGCCGGCTTTAACCCCAATACCGCAAATGCCGCCCCTTCGTTTGTGCCTCAGCAGTACAACCAGTACCAGAGCTTCCAGCCACAAGGTTACAACTACCAGCAAAGCTTCCAGCCCCAAGGCTACCAAGCAGGCCAATCGTACCAGGGATACAACCAGTACCAACCACAGCAGAGCTACAACAGCTACAACAGCTACAACAGCACCAGAGGCGGCAGAGGTGGCTACAACAACACATCGAGAGGAGGGTACCAGAACGGCTACAACTCCTACCAAAGCTACAACCCTCAGAGCTACCAGAGCTACACCCCAGCCGCCCCTGCACAACAGGGCATGTCATTGGCCGATTTTGAAAAGCAGAAGGCTGCTGCTGCCGCCAACTTGAACAAGGCCCCAAAGAAGACCTTGAAGTTGGCTCCTTCCTCCAACATCAGTTTGGCTAATAGTACTAAACCAGTGAAGGCCGAGTCTAAGGAAAGCACTCCAGCTCCAGAAGAAAAGACCGAGAAAGAAGAAAAACCAGCTGAAAAGACTGAAAAGGTTGAAAAGGTTGAAAAAGCTGAAAAGGTGGAAAAAGCGGAAAAAGCCGTAAAAGCTGAAAAGACAGCTTCTGATAAAGCACCAGCTGCCGCTGCTGCTTCTTCTGCTGCTAAAGTCACCAAGAAAAAAGAATCCACTCCTGGCATCAACGCTGACGCTCTCGTCAAGGAACAAGAAGAAGAAGTCGACGAAAGCGTCGTCAAAGACATGTTCGGAGGAAAGGACCATGTTTCCATCATCTTTATGGGCCATGTTGATGCCGGTAAATCCACCATGGGCGGTAACATCTTATACTTGACCGGATCCGTAGACAAACGTACGGTCGAAAAGTACGAGAGAGAAGCCAAGGACGCCGGTAGACAGGGTTGGTACTTGAGTTGGGTCATGGATACCAACAAGGAAGAAAGAAGTGACGGTAAGACCATTGAAGTCGGTAAGGCCTACTTCGAAACTGACACCAGAAGATACACCATTTTGGACGCTCCTGGCCACAAGATGTACGTTTCCGAGATGATCGGAGGAGCCTCGCAAGCGGACGTGGGTATTTTGGTTATTTCGGCCAGAAAAGGTGAGTACGAAACCGGTTTTGAAAAGGGTGGCCAGACCAGAGAACACGCACTTTTGGCCAAGACCCAGGGTGTCAACAAGATCATAGTGGTGGTCAACAAGATGGACGACCCCACGGTGAACTGGTCGCAGGAGCGTTACAAGGACTGTACCACCAAGTTGGGCATGTTCTTGAAGGGTATTGGGTATGCCAAGGAAGACATCATCTTCATGCCTGTGTCGGGATACACCGGAGCAGGCTTGAAAGACCGAGTGGACGCCAAAGAGTGTCCTTGGTACACGGGCCCCTCGTTGTTGGAGTACTTGGACAACATGGAGACCGTCAACCGTAAGATCAACGCACCATTCATGTTGCCTATTTCGGGCAAAATGAAGGATATGGGTACGGTGGTCGAAGGTAAGATCGAGTCGGGCCACGTCAAGAAGGGTGGATCCTTGTTGTTGATGCCCAACAAGACCACCATCGAAGTGGTTGCCATTTTCAATGAAACCGAACAAGAGTGTGACGCGGCCTACTGTGGTGAGCAAGTCAGATTGAAGATCAGAGGTGTAGAAGAAGAAGACTTGGCCCAGGGTTACGTCTTGACGTCCACCAAGAACCCCGTCAAGACCGTGCAAAGATTCGAGGCCCAGATCGCCATTGTGGAGCTCAAGTCCATTTTGTCCAACGGGTTCTCGTGCGTTATGCATTTGCACACGGCTATCGAAGAAGTCAAGTTTGTAGAGTTGAAGCACAAGTTGGAAAAGGGCACCAACAGGAAGTCCAAGAAACCACCTGCATTTGCCAAGAAGGGTATGAAGATCATTGCTATTTTGGAGTGCGCAGAGCCCGTTTGTGCTGAGACTTATGCTGACTACCAGCAATTGGGTAGATTCACCTTGAGAGACCAAGGTACCACCATTGCCATTGGAAAGATTACAAAGTTGTTATAATTACAAGCTTGAACACTACGTACAAACTCAACACAACGTCGATGTGCAAACTCAAACACAACGTCGATGTATAGATTTTAATCAAATACTGCAAATGAAATAGATTGTACCACTGCCATCAATTTGTATAGATTCCAACAATACCGCAAACGAAATAGATTGTACTACTTATCGATTTCTATCTGATCTCTGTTTTAGCGAGAATCCAAGTGGCCCTTGTATCATTTGTGGTATAATTCTGAGATACTAGTTATAATTACCGTACACTGTCATATCGAAAAGATCCAAAACTTCTGCTCTAAGATTCTGCGCTACTCCTATAAAAACTTTAATCACTTTGTCAAGACCATTAAAATGTATGAACATATGTCGTGGTAAATTTCCGCACTAAAAATACCATTACTTTAATACACTAACATTTACAGGTGCCAACACTATTGTTAATGTGCTAGATGATTCAGTCGTAGAGTGCTACATGCTAAGTTCTAGATGTCAGGGTAATTAGAGTGGTGGGTTTTCTATGTTTAGGGCTCTATGTTCACTAGGACTAGGACTCTTTTCTCGCTACCTCTCGCACTAATTATTACCTAGATTTTCATCAGTTCTCACTAACACTGGTATGCGGATCTAGAGTCGTGGTGCCTTCTATAATAGTACCGTCATTTCTAGAATCTCAGTATATTCTAGATTCTAGCTTATCTACCAGAACGACAACGGTTAAAATGCATAGTTCTGGTTTTGCATAACTAGCAGGTGTATATTTTGCACCCGATAAAAGTTTACCTCTCCATAAAAATTTAGTGCGTGTTCTATAAAGACTCTAAATTATCTATTACCATTTGCAACACCTCCATCAACTTTTCTACTCCGTCCAAAACATTTTCATCGTAGCCCTGGCCCTTTACAAACTTGGCATGGGCCAAGTCAATCAAGTTCAAGCAGCTCAACGGCACCTCCTCCTCCTCCTCCTCATCCTCGTCCGGTAGCACTCTTTCGGGTATTAATGGATTTAGGGTAGAGTGCGTGGCGTCGTCAAGATTTTTCTCTATTTCTGCGGGCGAGCCTCCCCAGCGCCGCAAGTCGTTTTCGAATGTAAAGAGAAGCGACCCAGAGTAGATCCGGATTTCGTAGTCCAATAGACAGTTGTACAACAACTGGAGGCGCTGCAAGTACACCGTAGCCAACTTTGCCGCCACTTTTGCCCCCAACGGCTGGGGCAATGCGGTGGTGAAGTAGTTGCAAAAAAAGAGCTCGAGTGCTCGCGGTGCGGTTTGTGGGGTGAGGGAACGGCCAAAGAACTTATTGAACTCGAGGTAGGTGTCGCCTTCCTCCTTGGTTATCGTTATAGTCAGGTCCATATCAGGAAATATAGGGTCTGGAACCTTGTCCAGGCCGGTGTAGAGCTTCATGCCGCATATCCTGAACCCTAGCGAGCCCGAGGTGGTCTGCTGCGACACCTTAGCGAGGCGCTCGATTTTTTCGCGGGCAGTGGTGGAATCGTCGGTAAGTTTGGAGCCTAGCTTGATATCGAGAATGCTGGGCTTGACAAAGCCGTTGTAGATGTTTTGTAGCACGATATACTCGGATCTGGCCGAAGCAGGGTCCTGTTTCAAGTTCCCTTCCGTAAGCGTGCCCATGAACAGCGGTGTCCAGTCCGAAAGGCGTGATCCTGGAGCGCCCGATACCGGCTCGGTGGAAAGCTCGGTGTAGAAAGCCACTTCCTGGCGGGTGGTGGACTTGACAAACATGGCGCCGTCGTCTAGGGTTAAGCACCCAGGATGGCCTGCAGCCTGGTGTTTGGCCTCGGATGACCCTTCTAAGCCCGGAAGATCCATTGTATAGGAGAGATGAGAGATGAGATCTGACCCTGGTGAAATTCATTAGTGAGAATAGTGAGAAATAGTGCGCCAGAATAGTGGGGCGACCGAACGAGCAGGGAAAAAATAATGAACTACTTCATAAAACTATCAATGTACCGATGGAGTTATACGATCCTTGGCGGTGTAGCTGGGCCAGGGATCGCTAAGCGAGATCTCGTATAGCTTACCCTGTGTTCATGCCATGTGTCCATATCTGTGCTACTCTCCACGTCATCTCTTGTCCATCTCGCACCCACGCATTCTGTGTCTAGACAATCTGAATTTCTGTTTGTGGACGCATTTGGCAATATTCGGAACAAAAGGAAGAGAGGCTTAGACGCGGTCATATCCTTCAATTCAAACCGAACACCACGCTCAGATCCAAGGCAGTACATCTCGACGTTTGTAAAACTTTGATAAAAGCGCTTCTCACCCTGCCCCAGCAAGGTTCACCCCGCCGTAGTACCTTACGTTTACAAGCTGTGATACACCAAAATAGAATATACAAATAGTGCACAGTAAAAATATTGAACATATATTCAATATTGAACAAATAAAGAAACCATCAGATAGAAGGTTGCGAAGCTTACAACAAAGTTCACAGCATCATAGAATAATATCAAGCATCCGTCTTACACCAGTCTAGTCTTTTAACTGACTGTAGGCCATTACTGTGTTTTTCACCCACCCTCTCAGTCTCATTCTCGACATTTTGAATTTGAAGTGAGCGAAAAAAAATAGACGAGTTTCATCAAACAACCAAACATCTACCACTACTCCCACCACCATGAGCAACCCCTACTCAAACAACTCATACGAGATGAGTAACTACAACAAGTACTCGTCCGGGTCCGGCGAGGACGATTTCGTGTCGTACATGAACGAAATCCAGGACATCAACAACTCGTTGGACCAGTACTCCAACTTGATCAACTTAATTTCCAACAAACAAAGAAACTTCATGCAAGAACTCGACTTGAACGAAGAAGACACTGAATACAGCTCGCGCCAGATCGACGCGTTGGTGTCGGAAGCGCAATCGTTACAGCTCGATTTGAAGAGCAGAATCAAGAACGTCCAGACCCAGGCGGTGCAATCAAAAAACCAAACCAAATTGGACCAGGCTGAGACCAGCAGAAAGAGATTTCTTGAGCTTATCCAAGAATACAGATTGGTGGAAGCCAACAACAGAGAACAGACCAAGGTCCAGGCTGAAAGACAGTACAAGATTGTCAAGCCCGATGCCACCGAAGAGGAGGTCAAGGCCGTGGTAGAAGACGGTGGAAGCAACTCGCAGCAGTACTTCCAGCAAGCTCTTTTGCAGTCGAACAGAAGAGGCGAAGCCAGAACCGTGTTGAACGAAGTTCAGGTCAGACACCGTGAATTGTTGAAGTTGGAAAAGACCATGGCCGAGTTGACCCAGCTTTTCCACGACATGGAAGAGTTGGTTATTGAACAGGACCAGGCCATCCAGCAGATCGATGAGCAGGTTGGCAACGCACAGCACGATATTGAGCAGGGTGTGGGCCACACCAACAAGGCCGTGGTCAGTGCCAAGGCTGCCAGAAGAAAGAGATTGTGGTGTTTCCTTATCATCCTTATCATCATCGTTATTCTTGCCCTTGTTTTGGGTATTTACTTTGGTACCAAGTAATCCAGTTATTCATGTATACGTATAGATTTCCTTTGGTTGAAATTCAGTCGTTACAAGCACAAAAGTAACATGTATTAGCATACACCCTTTTTATTCTTTTGCTTCTCCGCAAGACATTGTGTCATTAATTGTTTTAATAAACGTTTGCTTACTCCAGACTCACCACATGGAAATACACTAACTAAAACTACACTGATATACTAATTAACTACTCTGAAATATAAACTACACCGGATTAAACTAACTAAAACTACACTGAAATACACTTGCTACAAAGGCCATTGCAATACACACCTAAATTAGTACACGGTAAACACATACCAACATACAGTAAGTATCACTAACACTCATCACACTGGAAAGTACCATCACTGATTATCAAGAAAGCACCAAATTTAATTCACTCTCACCAACAATATATTCAGTTATTTATGAGTATTGATGCGTTTTACTGAGCTTTCTAAGTGTTGCTGTGTTTTACTGTATTTTCTGTGTTACTGTGTACTGTTGTAGTTTCTTGTGGAGACTCTCACTAACACTAATCCTCTACTTTTACATTCGATACGCACATACAGAATAGACAAATTAGAAGTAATAGATTACTACTCAAAGTATGATCACGAATATCAAGTATCTAGACAAGCAAAGAGATCGATATATTAGAAATTATCAAGGACATTTACGGTATTAATCATGACGATCCTCTATAGTTCTAGTTAAGTCATCCAGATCAATGGGAATTTGCTTGTGGTGTATATTAGATTAAATTGTACTCATCAAGTATCTGCCCTGGCTATTTATATTTATCAGAAATATGGTAGGTATTAACACGAGAAATGCATTCGTACGTTTCCCGTTTAATGTTTTCGGTTTGAGCCTTTTACTAGTGAAATACTAAAAAAATAATAAAACTTTATAGTGCCTCCAAACTGTCTAGATGTTTCACCATAACATAAAACTTTCGTCACTGGCAGTGACTTAGGCCCACATAGCTATACGTGGTACCTTACATTTCCCACGAATATCTGCAGGTGGCTGCGAACTATTCTGTCTGAACTGTAGGTAGAATTTAGAGGTAGCCTAGTTCTGCGGCCGAATGATTAGGTCGCCGCAATGTTACCTGATCTTCCACTTTTTGGTATTTTATAAGAAAACATGGATTGTACATAGCATGTTTATTCGCTTCTTTTCTTATTTTTGGGTATCGATTCTCCTTTATACTTTTAGACTGTAAAATTTACGATCAAGCTATACTTATATTCAAGCCATCGAAGAAAACTGTATCTGGGATTTACTTCGTGTTTAATATGCTTATGGCATACTACTAAGAAAATCACGCATTTTGTTCTTATGCTCCTTCTATATATTGGCTAATTCCTTGCTGTTTTACCAAGGCCGAATCAAATACTGAAGTTTTTAAACTAATTTTTCACTTTTGGCTGCGAAATACAATAACTCGAAGCAGAGATGAGTATACCAAAATAGTACCTAGTTAGAGCTAAATGGGCACATGTATAAGACAAATGAATGATACTAGTAGCTGTAGACACATGTCATACTTTGACGATCCAAACAGAGACTTTGTTTGGAGTATGGCTACTCTTTGGTAGTGACTCATATTTTCAAGCATCGTGCGAGCAGTTAACTCAGATACTTTTAACGCACTCCTATTATTGTGCATGGAACTCAGCCCCGATTCCAGTCTTTACGTAGATGAATGCTTTGACAACAGGGACTATGCGAGAGTTACGTGAGGGTTGTGTGAGAGTGCTATTAAAAGTAGGTGTTCGGAGGAGCGGAGGAAGTTATCCGAGATTTGTCAAGTGGCCATCAGCAACCGTTAGCCACAATATCAGCATGCATCACAACAGAACAACCATGCACGTCTCCCATAGTCTACGCTAGTCTCAGCTTAAATTTGTCCGAACTTACAGGCCCGGTTCCGGAGTTAATACATCTCCCCACGTTCGGCTACCGGCGGCTTCCCCAGAATTTTTCGTGCACAAAATCATGTCTCATTTTTCACTATTACTCACAGCTATATATAGAGTCATTTTCATTGGATTAACTCTACATTAGTTTGAACACAAGCAAATATGCCTATGTTAAAAGACCCATCCACCAAATACAAACCATTTCCTCCCATTGATTTCCCTCAGAGAACTTGGCCCTCCAAGACTTTGAACAAGGCTCCCAGATGGTTGTCCACCGATTTGAGAGACGGCAACCAATCTTTACCGGATCCCATGTCGGTGGATGAAAAGAAGGAGTACTTCCAGAAGCTCATTGAAGTTGGATTCAAAGAAATCGAAGTGGCTTTCCCCTCTGCTTCGCAGCCTGATTTTGACTTTACTCGCTGGGCCATTGCCAACGCTCCAGCTGACGTATCGATACAAGTTTTGTCTTCATGCAGAGAAGAGCTCATCAAAAGAACCGTTGAATCCTTGACCGGCGCAAAGAGAGCTACTGTTCATATATACTTGGCCACCAGTGAGTGTTTCCGTGACGTGGTGTTTGGCATGAACAAACAAGAAGCCAAAGAGTTGGCGGTCAAATGCACCAAACTCGTGAGACAGTTGACCAAAGACGACCCCAAACAAGCAGGAACAGACTGGGACTTTGAATTTTCTCCTGAAACTTTCTCGGACACCGATGTCGACTATGCTGTCGAAGTCTGCGAAGCCGTCTTGGAAGCGTGGGGCCCATCCGAGCAAAAGCCAATCATCTTCAACCTTCCAGCCACCGTGGAAATGTCCACTCCCAACGTATACGCGGACCAAATCGAACTGTTTTCCTCCAAAATTTCCCACAGAGAAAAGATCTGTATTTCGCTCCATCCTCACAACGACAGAGGATGTGCCGTAGCAGCTGCCGAGTTGGGCCAAATGGCCGGTGCCGACCGTATCGAAGGATGTTTATTCGGCAATGGTGAGAGAACCGGTAACGTGGACATTGTCACTCTTGCCTTGAACTTGTACACCCAAGGAGTATCGCCATATTTGGACTTTTCCGATATCAACTCGGTGGTCAAGATTGTGGAAAAGTGTAACAAAATTCCTGTGCACGACCGAACTCCATACGGAGGCTCATTGGTGGTGTGTGCCTTTTCAGGATCACACCAAGACGCCATCAAAAAAGGGTTCAACGCACATGCCCAGAAGCTCGCTGCTTCCTCAGACAAAAAGGTGCATTGGAAGTTGCCATACTTGCCTTTGGACCCAGAGGATATCGGCAGGACTTACGAGGCCATCATTAGAGTCAACTCTCAATCTGGTAAGGGAGGTTCAGCTTGGGTCATTTTGAGAAACTTGGAGTTGGACTTGCCAAGAGGCTTGCAAGTGGCTTTTTCCAAGGTTGTCCAAGAAAAAGCGGAGCAAAAGGGCCAGGAGTTGACCAACAACGAGTTGTGCGAGTTGTTCAAGCTGGAATACTTTATTGAGTACGACATTACCGAGGAAGAAAACCAAAACTACTACAAGTTGGTAGACTACAACATCTCCACCCCCGAGAAAGGCGTCAAGAAAATCGACGCCGAGTTGGAAGTGGGCGGAAAGACGGTGCACATTTCCGGTACCGGAAACGGTCCAATCTCTGCATTCAGCAATGCCATCCAAATGTGGCTGGGCAGCGACCTCAACGTCAAGAACTACCATGAGCACTCTTTGGGACAGGATTCCCTGGCTAGAGCCGCCACCTATATCGAAGCTGTTTCCAAAAACGGCGCTGTTTCAAAATGGGGTGTTGGTATTCATAATGACGTTTCGCGTGCCTCGTTTTTGTCTTTGATTTCCATCTTAAATGGTTTGAGAAGAGATGGAAAGATTTAAATAGTATAAATAACAAGATTAACATCAGAATCGATAGTACAAACAACCGTAAATCTATAGCTAGCCAAAACTAATAACCTGACTTAGCTAATAGCCTGGCTCTTGAGACTCAATATAAATGAACATCTAAATGATATTTGTTCACGATGTCTAATGGATGCAGCCTCAAGAGGGTGTATCACCCTCGAAGCATAAGATGAGTTAGCTTGTTTAGACTTGAGTAAGAGAAAGCAACCAAGTATCACAACCATTACTTTAATGGGAATGCTGACTTGTTCAGTTGTAGAATATAGATATAGTATTGAGAGGGTATATTGGGTGCAAAATATTATTAATAATTGGCCTATTATGTGCTAACACTACTGAGACTGCCTAGAAATTATGGTGATGCCGATTAAAGGACAAACTACCTACTCGTTCAAATAATGTACATTACTATTAGCGACGTCCAATCACATCGTCATAGTCACTATGATTTGGATATTAGCAACCTGATGCCATGGCCCACTTCTCTCATACTGAGGTTCTCGGTATTTGCACGACCTCGTCAACTGATCTGTTGATATCTCACCATAAGTAGAGGATACAACCTTAAAATGACACAGGAGAACCCAGCATCAAGCATAGCTGATGCATATAAGCAAATCACCGAAGCCGAAGCGCAGGCTGCAAGTTTAGAAAAGATGTTGGATCAACTAGATGCCAAAATGGATTCCATTCTAAAAGAAGCAGAGAGTATCACCAAAAGTGAAGAAGAAAAAGAACCGTCAAAATAATGCATTATCACTATACACTTATGTGTTTTTTATCGAAGCATCGCTAATAGTTCACTTCTTTTGATAAACTCCTTTTCACCCTCCACAAATGGATTTACCGGCAATTTGGGGTTGATCACATAGATATCACCATCGGGGGCTTCCTCGTGCAATTCGGGAATATTCACTTTGGCAGGGTACCCCCCCTCAAGCCACCACTTCTTGCTTTCGGTACTGGGTGCAGGGAGGGTGTTTTCGTTGAAATCCATCAAAAACGACGAGTCTTTGGTTTCCCCAAGTATCTCGTTGACTCCACCATATTGCTTCCTAAAGTTCTCATAAAGACTGTTGGACAATTCCTTTTTTACTTGCTGGTTGATCAAATTGACACTTAGTTTAAATATAGCATAGACGGGTCGGTGGTCCGAAAATATAAGGGTATCGTCACAATCGTAGATAAGCTGCTTGATGATTTTACCGCGCGAGAGAATTCGGTCGGTCCAAGCAGGAACTCTCTGTTTTTCACTCGTATCGTAAGTACGAGTACCGTTATCGAACTTGTAGGTGGGGGGAAACTTGATTTCATGTTCGTCAAAGAACGGGAAACTTTCGCCGGCAGCCATCTGGAGGTTGAGCTGGTCCAAGTCAAACATTTTCGCAAACTGTTTCTGCTCGATGAGCGGGCGGACTTCTTCGTTGGTGGACCCGATTCTGTAGTTGAAATCGCCGAGCCAGATAATGGCGTCGTGGTCTTTGATTCTGCGGTTCTTGGAGAATTTGATCCCTTTGATGATGGTCTTGTAGTTCTGGTGTCTTTCGTCTATATTGTGGTGCCCTGCCGCCAAATGAGATGCCACAAGACATATTCCGGAATTCGAGTAGGTGAACCGCACAGAAACACCTCCCTTGTTGGAACTCATGCCTCCCAACCCCGTTTTCTTGAACGCACCCTCTATATTGCTGATATACTTGAGTTCTTTCTCTTTGACAAAAAGAAGCAACGCTATACCTCCAAGCTGGCCGTTCCACAACGAAACATACTTGGCTTTCTCGGGATTGTGCTCATTCAAACACGTCTTTATTTTGTTGTCCCAGAAGTTCTTGTTGGCTGACTGAGTATTGACCATTTGGCCCGGACTCAACTCGACGATCTCCTGGAACCCTACAAATACAATATCGTACGATCTCTCGATCTTGTATTTGGAAGTAGGAAAGATCCAGTCTTTGATGTCGTCTTCGCTGCAAGTGCCGTTGACATTAAACGTCGAGGCGAAGAGCGAGATATCCTTGTAGGAACTGAACTCTTTGGAACGCTTATTCAACTCTCGCTCAAAGTAATCGTGAATTGGATTGTGAAGAGTGACATACACTTGGTCCTGTAGTTTTCCCCTTAGCATCAGCATGGCCGTCTCGTTGGGCTTGGAGTCTACTATCACCCCACTTATGTAGTTCTTGGTAAGCCTGAACTTGTTGAGTTTGCCGGAGCTTTGACTGGCGGTGTTCGAGATAAAACTGAGGGTGATTTTGGTCAAGTGATCTTCGTTTTCAGACCACAACTTGGCATGTTTTATGAGCAAATCGTGGTCTACCCTGACACCTATATCCTTGAAAGCTAGCTCTATAACCTCCTGACTGATAATCTTGGAGATAAAGTCGGCTTTGGCCAAGTTATCGAACGAGTTGACCCGGAAAACTCCTAGCTGTTTCCCGGTATAATTCTGCTTGTTTATGTCGTAGAACAAAGCACCGTAGTCAAGAATGGAGTTCTCCAAAAGAGGCACAATGTTGTGAGGGTTCAGCGAAGTATAGCCTGCTTTCCGCATGCTGGATGTCGATACCGGGACCGGAGTATAACCTAGCCTGTAGTTTACGGGAAACGTCTCGGATAAAGAAGACTTTTCAGGGCTATTGTTGAAAGCCTTGATGTGTTCTTCGTACTCTCTATTCAACAATCCTTTGTATGATTTGGGGTCTCTGGCCAAAGCATTGATGATGTGAACCTCTCCAAATTGAAGAGATAACAGCGCAAAGTGCCGAGTAAATGCGTGCTGACTAGTCTCGAAAGACCTGGGGAAAACCACACTCCGACTCTTTCTAGACGAGATAATCGACTTTTTAGAAAAATTGCTTTGGAGCTCCCAATATATAGGCACATTGCCTCGAACTAGCACATATGCAAAACAGAAGTTGGCCGTATAAATAATGATTTCCGTCTCCACAAAATTGGAGACGTTTCCGTCGTCATCACAGCCCCAGTCTCCGAACAAAGGCCCGTTTTTGATGCATCCTTGTTTGGATATGATTGTAAGTAGCCCCTCCTCGTTTTCATTTACAGTGGTATTGACGGTTTTGGCAAACCCTCTGGTGATAGTAACAAGAAACCCTGACCGGTCAAAGGTGACTTGTTCGTGCAGAGAGAGACGGTTGCGGAACTCTATAAGCTCCGAGTTCAAGAAAGAGTTCCACATGAACCGCTTGAAGAAATCCGAATCGGCCAAGAGCTTGAACTGGTTGGTATACTCGTCATTGGACCCATTTTGTCTGCTATGGTTCGGTATTCCACGCTCTTGTACGTTTGCTGTGATATCAAAGTCGCGACTATAAAAGAACGAGCCTCCAGAAAGCAACTTTCTCAACGAAACCGCCGGGTTTTCACTTGATTTCTCCCTCTCGTGGGTCTGCGCCTGGTCGTTGGTGGCGTCATGGTTGTGGAGGTGGTCCCATTCGTCATTATTCAAGCAGTAGAAATCCACGGCATCGATACGGTTAATCCGTTCGGTAACATTGGGACATGCAATGGTGGAATCTCGAGTGATAAACCCGAGAAAGATGTTGGTGCCTACATTGAGTAGACCCAAAAAACCCAATATAGCTTTGTTGGCGACAGAGGGGGTGATATCTCTGAAAGTGGCGAGGTTGATTAGCGAGATGTGCACAAACTCCACAATCACCTTGTTGTAGCCTGCGGTGTTTTGATCCGCAGTAGATCCATGCGATATGACGTGGAGATGGGTGTGGTGCGACTTGTACTTGGGATACGGATGGCGGATGATGAGCGCGTGGCTATCGCTGGTGACCACAAACGTTCTAGGTCGTTCATTGATGTAGAGCTTCATGCGAGAAGTCAGATAACCTAACAAACCGTACGTCCTGGTCTACCAGCTTTAGCAACTATATAATTATATTTCAATCACGTGGAGGGTGACGTCTATTGTAATCAGTGCGAACATTAAGTGGATGTAATGTATAGTGATGTATGATACAGTAGTGTGTTATACAAGGTAGTAATAAATGATACAGTAGTGTATTGTTATAGAAGAAGTAATGAGAAGTAGAGATTATTAATTAGCCTTCTTGGATCTCTTCTTGGTGTGGGTCTCTGGCAACCAGTCGGTAGAAGAGGCCGCAGCCGTAGGAGCCACGGCCTTCTTTTTAGGAGCTACTGGCGCCACCCCCGAGATATATTTCTTGCCCCAGATTTGATAGGCGACATAAGCCAAGCCAGCAAACGAGGCCACCAAAATGATTTCCAAAAACAACAACTGGAGGTTGAAGAAGGAAATAGGCACGTCCGACACAGTGGCCAACTGGGTTCTAGGACTGAGCGCCTTCAATTGGTCCTGGTACGTGACGTAGACCTCAGGCGCAAACACGTAGTTGGCGGGGATCAAATTCAAGGGGATTTTTTGGGAGAATGTCTCAGATTGGCCGGACGCTAACGTGAAGGGGCCGATGGCACCAGAGGTCAAGTTGGTCTTGATCTTGTTGTCAAGAGGATCGCGGAAACTGCCACCCACTCCAACGATGGAAACGTCTTCTTTTTCCAAGTTGCTGGCAGAGTAGACAATAGTGATGGTGTCACCGTTGCTCAACTCAGCAACCTGCGAGGCCCCGACGTCTGGAAACTCCTGGATGCTGTAGTCCACAGCCACCTTGAGCAGCTCTCTGACTTCGTTAACATCCACTGCTGGCGCAGCCAACACATGGGCGAGTGTGCATACTAAACCGACAATTGTAGCAAACTTCATGGTGTATGGTCGTTTGTATCTCCGTGCAGAGTGAAAAATCGACGACGTCTTGTGAGGCGACCCGGGTTGTATGCAGGACAGGAGTTTTGGCAAAAGCGTGATATTTTTCAGTTGCAAGACAACTAGGAAGCATGAGGTGGAGCCAGAGTATAGTGCGACGGGCGTGTATACGAGAAGTTGGGAGTGTGTATGTGAGGCAGTATACAAGTACGGTCCTGCCCAAGCATGAACCAAAATCCAAAGCAGAAATGCTAGACTCATCAGGAAATATCAAGAGAGTGCGAGATGAGAAGCGACGGTTGACGGCCAACAAAGGAGCAGACGCCCGAATTGCCCGACTACGTGAAAATAGAATGTTGGCAGCCAGTTTTAAAAGGCACAGGGAAAAGGTGGTGGATCTTTTCGCCAATGAGTCCAACATCGAGGCCCTTTTTAGGGATCAGCGAAAGAAGGAAGAGATGGATAGAATCAAGCAAGTCGAAACGATCCCAATAATACGAAGTTATCAACAACTTGAAACGGCACTACGGGCCAAATCGGGTCTTTCGTACCACGACTTTGAAGCCCGGTCTCTGATATTACTAGCTGCCACGATCTTAACCAATTCGGTGCTCGTGGAAATCAATTTGAGGCGATTGTTTCAAAATAGTGAGCTCAAAGTATCTTCTCACAACGAATTTTTGTTTCGAAACTTGATTCGCGACATCCACGACGAATCCAACAAAATCGACATTCTCAAGCTACTCACACCATTATACAAGAAATCAGGCAAGGCCCCCGAATCTTTCGACGAGTTCTTTCTGAACTTGGACCCCGAGGCTATTACTCATTTGCTCAACCATGAGTTGAAATGCCCCGAGAGTTTTACCGCTGTAGACACGCTCAGAGTCTACTTCCAGCACTTCAAATCGGGCCACCACCTCAATTACGACCATTCAGACTATGTTAAGTCCGTCCAGGCCACCGATCTTGTAAAGTTCAACAGTCCCCAGATCGACAACTCTCAGTACATAAAACTGTTTGAGCACGCATTTCATCGCTACACTACAAACACCCATTCTTTGCGACACCTTGATTTGGTGCTAGAGGTGATAGAACTGCTCCTCCAGCCCCAAAAGTATACTCCCGACTTCGGCATGTTTGACACGCTTGCACAGATGTTTGCCAAGCACAACTTGCCTAATTATCAGTCTCTTATATACCAATGCTTGCCTTCGTACAAACACCGCCTGACTGCGTTGGCTGCCAAAAAGCACCAACCGGCGCCAATTTTGGCGTTCCACGTCCAGCGTGCGGTTCAGGAAAGCCCACGCTTGTTGTCCAACTTGATCATACACCAAGTTGCCAGTAAGAATACAGCTGCATTCACACAATTGCTCTCGATTCTAGGCTTGGACGAAGTCATCGAACACGAAAAAGTCTTGAATAGCTCATATTACTCTTCTCTTATATCGAAATCGCGATATACTAAAAACAAGCATCGCCAGCTAGGCATTTCTGCGCCGGAGTTTGAATCCTCCGAGCCCATCTTGATGCCTCTAGAAACCATTTATCATGGAATTCGCGGATGCATAGAGCTCCACCAATATCAGTATGTTGATCTGTTGTTCAACAAGTTGATATTGCACTCGGTGGAATGTAAAGACCAGACCCCGTTTGCCGAAATCAGGGTTGTAGTCAACTTTACCCCGGAAAACTTGGCTCCTATGCCATATTCCCTACTTGTGACCCAGGATATCACTCCGCAGCAGTTTGCCAGAAAAGTATTCACCAAGGAAATGCTCAAGCTCTTACTTCGAGTAAGTGTTGAGTCTGACGATATGGGCAGAATCATGTGGTTGATTCCGTACTTGGACGATTATATTGAGACAAATCTTCACAAACATATGGACAAAGTGGCCAACAACCAATTGGAATCGTCGCCAATTGATATCGAGTTGATGAGAGATATATTCCTAGCTTTGACTACATTTGGACTTGAAGGTAAGTTAATATCTTACGATAGCATGCTCAAGTTCAACAATATTGATTTGGGCTTGAACCTCAATCTGTAAATACCGAGATGAACATATTCTACTCGTTTCATAAGTAGAGATTACATTAGCGAAAATATAGAGGAATAAACGAACTGGCGCGAAAAAATTCATGTAGAGCGAGCTGATGCCTGTAGAATCTATCAGATAAAGCCAGCAGAAAGCAAGTGGTGGATTTACCTTGACAGATTGACAAAAATCATTTTCGCTCCTATAAGAGTGAACGTAATAGAGTTAGGGTGGTGCATCGCTAGTTTGTGAGCTGTCTGAAAATTTCGCAGCTTTTGGTTCGGAGCATTTTTGCACCCAAAAGTATTGCTGAAGGATGGATGAAAGCTATTAATCGGGACTTATTGCATTGCTAGGGTTATTCTGTAACTTTTCGGTGCAACTTTCTTTTTGACTTTATGTGATCAAGTATTGACAAATATTTACACATCGATGCAATTTAAGTATTGCTCATACCCGCATATAATTGATGCATTATTACTATATAATTATCAATATATTTTCAATTTATGATTTCGATATATATTTACTCTATTATTACTATATTATTTTGATATTATTTCAATATTGTTTTCAAACTATTTCAATATTTTTTATATGTTCTTCCCATATTAATGAAGTATTTTTTAAATACTCTTAACGCAGTACTCTCATTCACTCACATAAAATCGATGTATCACTCACATATAATATCATACTATCTAATCAAGTAAATAAGACTCTACCTACTACTAACTTCAAGATATTAGTTGACTAGAAAATGAATGAATAAATCATAGATATAATAAAGGTAAACGTTTTGAAGTATATAGAGCCTTGCAGGTAAAATACCTTTAGAAAGTTCTATATATAAACTGATTCAAAGAAAAGCTTAGTCTGAATCTACGCTTATTCGCGATATACAGAAACAGCAATGCCAAATTAGTAGTAAGCCTAGCAATGGCGCCTGGGAAATTGCAACTTTCCATGTAATAAAAGAGATGTTCTGCACATAGACCTTGGAAAGTTGCAACTTTTGCCATGGCCTCAGTTTGGGTGCAAAATTACAGCACAGTGTGAAAGTATCCGGCACAACGTAAATGCATTCTGTATTATGCGTACGCATACTGTTTCACGTATAGGTATACTGTATAATGTATAGGCGTACTGTATCATGTATAAGCTTGTGGTGAGTCATTGAAGTATGCAGCACAACGAATACGCGGTGTGAAACGTTCATGTGTTCAATCAATCGTGTAATTAATATGACGGGAGAGAGTTTGCTACGACTTTTTGAGCATAACTAAAGAAACCTCGCACAACAGCATAGATCTAGGTTGCTCTACCGGTATATGTGATATTGACCGCTAGCTGTAATTATTCGACAGACACATAATAACATAGAGCGGGTGTTCAGCACCATTTACAAGTCCAGCTTGTTACCAAAATTGCAATATAGTAATATCAAAGTAGACTTGGCAGATACCACGGGAAAATCTAATGAACATCCAAATAGCTACGTTTCCATTCTCTTAGCTCACTTGAATCAAGAAAAATTAATTAGTTCTCACCGAAATTTCAAAGGAAGAAGACAAAAATGCGAGTGGATCCGAGCTTGAAGCAGAAGGCAAGGGTGAGAGTAAGTCCAGAGCAAAAATCCATGCAAGAAAAGGTTTTTGAATGAAAATAATCTGATCCAGCAAAAGAGTAAATGAAGCGTTTAGGCCGATCGCAGGATAAAGAGAGTAAATAGGAATTTCTTCACTAAGTAGCAATTAATTTATAGTAAATTCAAAACAGAAATTTATTGGGTCATAGATAGAGTGTAAGCATGTTAAATATTAGTAATATTGGAAGTACCATAGGCATTCTTTGCTGATTGAGCAATCAGAATGGTGTTTTCTTGATAATCAAAGACGGAGTAGATGTTTCTGATCACAATATCACCCAATACAACGAGACCTCCATCACTGACAACGAAGTCGTTAAGCTCCCAACCATCACCGCCATCAGCGTACAAAAAGTTGGTGTAAGGAACCTCAATAATTTTTGAACCAAACTCGAATTCGAAGTTTTTCTCAGCCCATGATTCGTCGTAGTGAATGAGAGTACCATTAGGGTATGAGGGACCAAAAGTTGAATTGAGCTTATCATAAAGTGCACTTGGAATAACAGCTGTAGTAGTACCAGTGTCAATAGCAGCAGGAAGATCGACAGTATAGGAGGAGCCGTCAGCAAATTTGATAGTATCCAACTGAATTGCAGCCCAATATTCACTGATAATTGGGAAGGAAACTAAGTCTCCAACATACTTGGCGTGGTCAATACCACCGAAGAGAATTACACCATTGGTGAGGTTGGCATTGTTGTTTGCGTTGGTATTTTCTTCGTTTTCTAAGTAAACCGAGAAGGCAGGCTTACTGATATAGTTGTTAGCAGCCAAAGCGTAGGGGAAATTTTTGTAAGTTGATACAACTTCACCTTTGAGTGGACCAATACCAAGAAGCGAAAAGTTTCCAGGATAAGTACCAAACTCCAAGTTAGGAATGGTGGAATCTGCTGCACTAACGGTGTCGGTATAGAACTTGAATTCCGTGTCCCAATCTTCACCTGTTTGATGTAAGTTTTTCGACGTTGAGGAGTCGGAAGGCTTATAAAAGTCGGTGCCGACAACCAAGTCAGAACTTCCGGTATCGACCAATAAGTTAATAGGTGCCTTTTGACTTCCAACCCAAATGTCAGCTGCATAATAACCCTCTTCTACATTGGTCAAATTGAAAGGTTTAGTTCCTCTAAGGGTACTCCCCTTCGAGCTAATACCATTGTACTTTTTTAAAGGAAGCTGAAGTACACCATTGACTGATTGGTTGGCGATGTCTGGAATGGTCAAGGCAGAAGCGACTGAGGTCAATGCTAACAAGGAGCTAGCTGTAACACCTGAAAGGAATCCCATATTGAAGATGTGTTCTGAAGTATCGATAATGTTAGTACAAATCAAGGTCTATTTATACCCTGTTGGCAATTTGTAAGAGCTCAATCATATGCAAGTGAGGCATCGTTTCCGCAAAGACTGCGTTGTGGTGGTGTCGTAACCATGGAAGCCGTTCACTATTACCTAATATACCCCAGTAGTTACTACCCAATAACGGCCCACAATTAGCAAAAGCCCCAACTAACTTCCGAAACTATCATTATTGAATTCAGCCCACTTGATTTGTATTGTTTAGCTGCAAAATTTCGGCTCTGTGGTTTGTGCGGCATCAAAAAATAATTATTTAGTTGACACAATTTCATGCATGGAGCCTTCCAAATTGCGGCAAAGGGTAAAATAAAACTGAAGGGTACTGTGGATTAAGATGTTAAGCGAGTACTAAGTACGTTGTGGATTAAGTTGTGGAGAGGGTTGTGCAGTGAGCTGTGGAGCTTGATATGGAATTGGTTGTGGGATGTCTTGTGGACCACGGCTTTAATGTGGATCATTCTTTCATCAGCTCTCAACATGCCAAACACATGCAAATCCTCAGCAAATTCTAGTTATCACAATTCGGGGTTTTGGCAATATCCCCTCATAGTAGTCCTTATTGTCTCTACCTAAACTTCTAGCGCTCTTCGTAGTCGATCCCAACGTAATCTGTGTAAAGGTGAATTAACGGATGAACGCTCAGATTACTGTAAAGGTCGTATTTGACGGACGGAGAGATACCATTTACTATTAGCAGCAGGGCCGCAATAGAATGTATTACAAAAAAAATCAAAAGATCAATGACTGCACCAGCATGGTCAAGTCGAGATGTATACTATAGATGCAGTTCGTAAAGTGCTATTAAGTGCTAATATATATCCAATCAACTATCTAATTGACCGCTGTGACCGTGAATCCACTTCAGAAAATCATATTTTTATTCCACTATGTAGCTGAGCACGCTCATCGATATAAAAATTATCAAGCCAGCAGTAACGATTCCAAACTCGAAGCAAAAACTTCTGCACCATTGCGTTCTTCCACATCAACATAATGGAGGTCAAATCATTAATGCATAAGTTGTAGTATGTAATAGGTGTAATAATGCAGTACTGGAAGTCTCAAATACGGAGAAAGTGTGATTTTAAGACTCCTTTCCAGTACCCTCAACTACATCCTAAAAATATGTTTAATTCCACATTCCGAATATAAAGCCTAGGCTCACATTCAGACGAGCTAAACCAGGTTTGACATAATATTGATCGCCTACACGCCAAAACTCGCTCTGCAATGATTGTTCACAAATCACCAATGCATGGGCATCCTAATTCCACTAGCTAACTAAAGTCCTTTAATAGACTAAATCAACAGCCTATCAATTCTGGGTGCATGGGCTGTGTTATATATAGATTTGGTACAGTTAGGCTTAGTTACATTTCAATAAGCGCACTTTTGGGGTCTCCCTGTAATCCATAGTGAAGTCTTCATCGAAGAAAAGAGCAATAAATATTCACTACTCCGAAATCGAACAATTTGTCGCTTTTGTTAATTCAGGCAATCACCACTATAATTAAAATTGTCGCCAGCGGTCACTTGTTGCTACAACCATATGAGACTGGGTGAACTGATGAATATGTTGAGGACCGTGTATCAAGGGATTGCTGCCGTGGCGGTAACCACAATGCAAGCAATGCATTTCAAGACAATGTTATTCTAGAGGGAAGTTCTTTATTTAACGAGGCTATCGATACAATAATGAGAGTCGTATGGGCCAGAAACGGAGCTATTTTAGAAACCAGAAGGCCATACGTTTCCGAAACCTATACCACGTAGTCACGGTGAGCAGATTGTCTCAGTTTTTACGCAAAAGAAGTTAAGATGCTATATACTTGAATCTTTCCTTAGCGAATTCGAGGACCATCCATATCTCTTGATAAATGTTCGGGTACTTTATGTTTTTGCTCTTCCCTATTCTTGGCTCAAAAGCCTCTTATAATATAATATAGGGTCAATTATTACATGACAATGTTGGTCAGGACAATTTCGAAGTGAGCCAATTTGTTTGTAATAAGGGCTTCTCTCAAAGAGAAACACCATGGTACTATTGCTGAACTTCACTTGGGCAAAATATAAGTAATTGTCTTTTAAATCATAGGGAGTGTAGGCATTCCTCAAAAAGTTCAGTCTCAAAACAGGACAAATACTGAAGTAAAAAAATGGAAGAATTCAGTATTCTAACCATTTCCTTGTTCATCAGTGACTTGTTGGACCAAATTCGAATAAGGAACAAAAATTGAAACTCCATCCATATTAAATGCCAATCCCCTGGAACCTCGGTCGCATGCGTACGTGTCGTTGGCTCCACCATACAATTCAGCCTTGACAATGATGTACAAATCATCATCAATCAGTAATCTATTGGCACCCGATTTTCATGTAATAGACTGCCCTGACTGGGAAATATCAAAGGTTGTTCCATTAGGGGAGATTGCCGAGCCAAGGTGCACTGACAGTGTGTTATCCGTACCCATAGGGAGCTTTACCATTGACCCAGACAACTTTTCTAATATCCGCCAAATATACAACAGTACCAGATCCTGCACTTGGCTCGTTGAAATAGAGATAATACGCAACCTTGTTGATGAAGCCCTGGTACTTATTTGAGTATATGTTTGTGACCTGCAATCTCCTAACTACGTCTCACCTGTTCATGGCGTGGCAAAAAAAAGTCTTGTGCCGTTTATCTCCTTCAAAATGAAAATTGTTGCGAAATTTCGGAATAATTCTACTGCATGCACGTTATGCACTAATGAGTGCTTAATTACTTTATTTTTTTCGTTAAGATTGGCAATAACTTGATATTTTGAGCCCTGTACATGGCACAGAAATTAAATTTGGCTAGTGGTGAATATAATTGTCATGACCTTCGAATGTTTCGAGGCTTATTGTGATGTTGATCAGCGTTCTGATCTAAGTCTAACCAAAACATCGAGACAAGACCCTCCGAAAGGTGTCGGGCGAAAGCTAAAAGTTGAATTTATCGACTCGCAGATTGTCCCGCTATTTTTCTTGTTCCTTCGTCTCTTCATCAACCTTGTGTGAGCCGCATGCTATACTAAATCTACTATGTTATTCTTTCAAAAAATTGAGCACTTTTGAATACTGTCATTCAACCAGCCTCTAAGTGAATAAATTAACATGTCTAGAATGATTATCTTATATTCATTTCTATATTATGTACTTTTAACGAGATCTCGATGCCTAGTCAAAAACTTTGAAACTTTTGATCTAGTGTAGTGGGTCTTCAACTATGTTGAAAGTAGAATCTCAAATCTGTTTACTTTAACACACGTATCATGAGCTAGGAGAAGCATCATGAAATACGAAACTTAGCTCCCAGAAAGGCACCTGTTTGTCCCAGGATGACTGCAATAGAATTAATGTATAATGAGAGTCTTTATGATACGATATATTTCGAGCTGATCCCCATTTCGGATGCGTTTCCGTCTACTGGCTAGAATGCCGAAGAGAGTTTCTGCAGACTTGAGTGCCTGGTGCACTCATACTGAGCACTAAGTGACATCGGCTAGCTACACCCAAGTTGTACACCATGTGACTGTCGCATATTAAGCGACCACACTATAGGAACAGTTTACACAATAATTTGAAAGGTGCAGTATATTCTAGATGATGAAAACTCAGTCGTCTAGGTGCAAGAGCAGCTTTACCCTTTGGTACAATAAAGCCACATCCACATTTCGTGGAGGCTTAACTCGATTACAATCATTCCGAGAAAATGTTGCGAAAATTATGTTATCAGTGCTTTAACTTAAACTTTATCATTATTATGTCAGTGCACAATATGGATTCCACCGATGCGGCACGAATTTTCTGTTACCCTGGCAGAGTGGAGATCAACTCTGAATGGAAGAATTTTTTTATATGCACTTAATCGACCAATTTTTTCAGTGAGTTTGAGTTATGTATATACTGCTATTTTGGCCATTCCTAGTAAAGCTGCAACGTTATCGATTCCTTCTGTGAGATCTCTGTGGGATCAAACTGGCTGATGGCGTTTAGAAGATTGGCTTGAAGGTCAATAGGACAAACGCCTATGAATTTAAGCAACATACCTGGAGAACATAACTGGTACCCTCGTCAGATTTTACTCCTATCTGATTCAAGAGAACGTCATTTCTGTAGTAGATACTGGAAGCGGTGATCTGGTCTTGGATTGTTTATAACCTCCGAATTCATTCACTTTCGCTAAGATCTTGAGCAAGTACTTGGTGGACTGGAGCACAAGGTATGATATGTACACTGATACCGTAACCTTGGATTCAATGACCTTCGAGAACTTTACTTTGGGTGTTGGTTTCCACGTACAGTGTTTTTTGTTTTTGGCTCCAAATGGCAGGAGGCTCAATGGAACTGAAATACAACCGAACTTCCCCTGGCATTGATAATAGCAACTAGATGAAGAGTGCTGCGTTCTCGCTTTATCTTGAATCTTCCCTATATTCAATACGGGTCATTGCTTTTAGGAGGAATCGATGACGCCAGATACACCGGTGGCCACTTACCAGTATGCTATTGCCACTCAACTGCTCTAAACCAGAGAGATCGGTGAATTGAGATATGTCGATGGCACGTACTACCCTATTTACCGTCAGGCACGTATCGATACCGGTACCACGACCATAGCTTTTCCCAAGCCGGCTTCTATCCAAGCCAACGATCCTCTTTAATCCAACAAAACTGTGATCAATCATCAGGAGTCTTGTAGAGCACATTGTCCTCATTTTAGTTCAAAACCTCAATACAACTGTTCTACAGTGATTTCCTTATGTCTGACGGTCAGGTGGTTACGTCATCCAGTACATTTGGACAAACGAGCAAGTCATCGTCTTAGGCAAGATCTTATCAAGAACGCCTATACTGTATTGAACTACCCAACTTGCTCAGGTTAATCCAATCCCAATGTTTTAACGTCACTGTCATTTAGAATAATATAATATTTCTTTTTTTTTGCAGCCATACGTCAAAATTGACATAATCCTTGGCAAAACTTTTTCTGATCTCCTTAAATGGAGTGTCAGTATACAACCCAGTTCATTTATACCTATTGGACTACTATGACTATTTTCTTTATTATTTTCTTTCTATTATTATTTCTATTAGTACACTTGTTAACGACCGATGTATTTCTTTTCGAGCGGTCTTGTTATATTGTAACCAATAAAGGCAAAGGCAAAACCCAATTCAAAACCAACATCACCACCCATACCGATTCTACGACCAATGACACCGGCGTACCATACTTGGTCCATTCCCAACACGACACCAGCGACACCACAGCAGAACGCAAAAGTACCTGCCAATCCAACAGGATAGACAGAAGGGTCTTTGTAGTTCATGTAGTCGTATTTGTTAAAGTCACCTTTGTTGTGGATGAAATGTTCAGACAAACAGATGGATTGGTAGATGGCCAAGTAGTACCCAATCAAGTTCATGAAGTTTTCCATGACATCAGAGAATTTGTAGTAGGCAGGAATACAAATGGCCAAGGTAGCAAAGTTACCGACCAAAGACCAAGCGACTCTTGGGATTTTGGCAAATTTGGACCAGAGAGCTTGAGCGGAAAGTGCCATCGAGTACATGTTTGGGATGTTGTTGGCAACAGTAGACAAAGCCAACAAAACACACAAAAACTGGCCGAATCCATGGACAGACTTGGTGACCAAAATGGAGTAGATCAAACCACCAATGGAGTCAGAGTCGTACATTTCTTTCCAGGCTGGGTCGGAAACAGTACCTGTAGCACAGGCAGCACCCAAAATCAAGGTGAACAACAAAGGAAACCACAAACCAAAGCAAATACCAAAGAAGATCTTGTAGGAGTTTGCGTTTCTTGGCTGGTAAACAGTATAATCAGAAGCGTAGGTTGTCCAACCAGTGGCAAACCCGAAAATGGTACCACCAAAAGAAAGAACATTACCAGCTGTTACACTACCACCAACCATGTGACCGGCGGTAAAATTACCAGACCTGGCCATTCTTACAATAATTGTGATGAACGCAACGGCGTTTGGAATCCAAGACCATTTTTCGTACACGTGGATAACGTGGTAACCAAATAACGACACTAAAATGGTCAAAAGCACAATGATAAGACAGCCGGCCCATGGAGGAAGAAGCCCATTGTTGACAATATGCAATAATTGCGCGGAGGCCATCGTATTGACAGCACCCCAACCAATACACGCAATCAAATTGATGAATGCGAAAATTCTCATCGCATAATTACCCAATAAAAATTTGGATAACACCATTTGTCTCAAGCCCAACTTAGGGCCGAAAACAGAGAAGAAAGCAACAGGTAAGGCACCCAACAATGAGAAGAAAATGATAACCAACACACAAGACCAGAAGTCCAAGCCAAACGTCGTTATACCAAGAGCACCCAAAGAGAAGGTGGCCACAACCAAGTTGGCAGACCACCACATGGTGGCAGCGTTAAGAATAGAGTCATCAGTTTTTTCATCGTCTGTTATGATATCCACACCCTTCGTTTCTGCATTTAAGAAAGCGGCGATTCTACTTATCACGCTCAAACGGTTGGTTTCGATCTCAGCAGTGCCTGAATGGTCCTCCAAAGACTTTTCAAAGGAGTCAACGGAGTTCTTCTTTGTTTCGTTGACGTAGGCTTGGCTGGAAGTGCCCGCGGCCTTCTCAGGATCGTAACTCATAGTGTTCTTTTCGCTCAGCACGCTGTCCTATCCGATTCAACCAAGGATAAACTGGCAACTTTATAAATGAGATGAAAAATCGGGATGCGAAAAAGAAACTTCGCTTCGAATGGCACAAAAACGTTGGGGGCACAAAAATGCCGTCGCACTCACTTTCAGTTTGGAAAATTAACAGGTGACGGGAAGCCGCGGAGGGCTTTTCGGCATCTACATGACCTGTCTGGGGCCGGTCTTCGTTGAAAATGGATACATGCTCATGCTAGCTGCTGACTACACCAGACCGCCATTCTCCGATCAGTTTAACGCCTCCTCCATCTCTATCCTAGACATTGTAGCTGCTCTTTGCACCTTCGCCCGCGGAGCTGTCTCTTATCTATATATTCGATTTTCGGGTGCGCCATAAATCGTTTGGCTTCAAGGATGTTAGTGTGCGAAGATACGGGCCCGTCCAAAAGGCGTTCTCGCACCGCTCAGAAATCACTAGTTAACTTTATCTCTTTGAGCTATATTGAGCCAAGCATCATCCAAGCTACACTAGCAGAGCTACACTAGCCAACTACATTTACGATCGTGTGCTAAGCTTCTCTTATCGCCTAAGCCTGCGAGTCTTCGGATGATTTTTGCGAATCTCCCAGACCCCTAGAAAAAAAAAAACGCTAAATTAAGACTCTGAGCCAATTAATTAATTGACTTCGAGATAAAGCCCTGCCAAATGCCTTGTGAGCTTATCTCGAAGATTAGATCTCCGCATTAGCAACTAAATACCCCACCAACGATAGCGATAGTAGCCGCTCTTCCAAACACAATATGGGCCGCCTCGTATATCATAATACCTCTTGTGATAATAATGTACAACCTCCGACGGTAATTTCCTATTTGTATCATAAATTAAAGAAGTCAAAACGCGTACAATAAATGGCTGGGCTCATACTATAATTTTTGACATCCCAAAAACGCCGAATCACCTAAAACTCCGCGTGCATCATCAGATTCATATTATACATGCATGATTTAGCATGTTTAGACCTCAACCTACGTATGTCTACCTATACGTGGCTAGCATGACTACAAATAACGTTTTTCTACATATTCTTGCCATTTTCGCAAATTGTTCAGATTACAAATTTCTACATCATTACTCAAGTCTTCATCGCACATTAACAATGAATTGAAATCTTTTTTACCAAGTTTTTTATTGAACACAGATTAGAACTGAAAGGGCATATACACTTTTTTTTTGTTTTTACACTTTTGTCAAAACTCATGGCTGTATACCATTAGCCATCAACAACTCCTTCAACCTCAACACTTCATGCTGCAAATCATCCTTCTCAGAAAGTAACGCTTCAACCTTATCTTCCAATTGAGTCATGCGCTCCATTTTACGGGCACGGGATCTCCTGGCAGCTTCGGTGTTCTTAGCACGTTTCAAGAGAACAGGATCGTTCGTCTCAGTCTCCACAGGCTGCAATGGCTGCGAGCGCTGTTTCTTGGAGTAACTGGTGACACCAAGATGATCAACTTTCTTGGTAGTTCTCGACGAACCGTCCAACATTGGCGTGGACAAAGTGGATGAAGGGTTTGGGGTGAATAACTGTGTGGGCTGTTCTTTTTTTTGGTGTTTTTTAGGAGCAAATTCAAATGATTCTTCAACTTCACTGAACAGTCTCTTTGACGACGAAATCGTTGGAACCGAAGCTGGAATGTCAACAGCGTGATGCTCCAAGAGGAAATCGTTGTCAAGTTCAACGTCTGGTACAACCTCGTTGACGGGATCACTCGAACATCCGACGAGGGCGTTGGCGGCGACTTCGTCAGCGTCCTCCAGGTGGTTCATAGGAGCCTCTTCGTTTCCGAAGAGAGCAACCCAATCTTCCTTGGAGTTGACCTTGGAGCCTTCGACAACGAAATCTAACTCATCAAACATAGGAGTGTGGTCCTGAAGTTGGTCATGTTCATCCAAGACGCTAGAGAACACAGACTCTAACACACTGGAGTGAATATGGAAAGGCGAAGCAGGAGTGACATCGTCTTTCTTAGCACCAGAAGAGTTTGCTTTGTAACTTGGTAAGGAATCTGATAACTTCTGGTTAAAAGCACCTTTTTCAGCAGAGCCAATCGCAACATCGGAACCTTCAAAAAGGTTCAAGTGCTGGGTTGGGTGTGGGGAAAATACATCCTCGGACTCGAACATCGAATCAACGGATAAAATCATTGGGTTGGAAGCAGACATCGTAGAAGTAGCTTTTATGTTAGTTTGGGGTACGGCTGGGGAAATAATTCTTGTAACACTAATTGGGGTGAACGGCAAATTTGGGGAAAATATTTTAGCTGGAATAACCTATGGGAATAATAAGGGGTAAAACGACAACGTCATAATGGACGAGTAAAATCTTTAAATCACAGTAACATCTTTGGTAAAGAAATCTTAACAACTTAGAGGGTTTATAATCATAAACTCTTGGACGGGGATCTTATTTAAATTAATAATATAATGATCTTTAATTAAAAACTAGTTAAAAACTTGTTTAAGCACACATTTTGAACGGAAACTTCAAAATACAATCGGGGAAAATAGGAAAAAGTAAATAATATAGTAATTCGGGGAAATTAGTATATTTGGGGTCTAAGCTTGCTTAAGTTTTTTAGGTGTCTAAGATTTTAGTTGTTGTTGTTATGTAAAAAAGAAAAAAAAAGTTTATGCAACCGCTGGATTTTTCAATCTTTTTATATCGTGAGCCCAAAAAGTCCCCGCTGAAAAAAATTTTCTCATGTCCCAAATAGGCAAGCAGAAACGTCGGAAGCGCTCACGGTGGTGCGAACCGGTCTCAAATTTACTCCCTCGCAATCTGCTCGCACTGTTTAGACACGCCAACATGTAGATTTCAGACTAACTTACTAATCGCACCAGTTTACGAGGAGATTTCAGTGCTATCTATGACTCATAAATCTGGGCTATGCCAGCAAGGGGAGATATGGGGGATGTTGAGTATGAGGCTGAAGCAATCTAGCCACGTAGTACGTAGAACAGCATGGATCAAATGCAACATTTTTGACCTAAGATTGCTAGAACATGTTCCTACAATGTAGTTGGCCGGTACAGGTCATACAATTCTTATCTGTAATTTCAATTGGGGCAGTCCGGGCCGCCACCTTGCATGGTTTCTGGAGAAACCGGCCCGCACGGCTGCTACTGCCGATCACGTGAATATCTTTAACCAATTAACCTGATTAAAGCACCTCTCTACCTGGGATATTTATTGAGTATATGTATATCCTATATATACTATGTATACTTGCTGGATCAGCCATAGTTTGCGTAGGCTAGGGCTTGAACCATTTTGGAAGACCCTTCTTCTTTGGCGCGGACTCTGGGGCAGGTTCTGAAATTGTTTTGGCGGCCTCTTTCTCTTCTGGCAATTCGCCTCGGTGCGACTCCAACACTACCTGAGGAAGGTCGCCAGATGTTTTAACATCAGGTACCTTGTCTGTTTGAACAAAGGGCCCGTCCTTGCTGGCGTCATTGCCTACATACTCCCAGATCAATACACTTCTCTCCGACTGGAACTCAGGCAACTTTACGAGGTACTGGCTGTTGTAATCGAACGAGAATTTGATTTTTTGAAAAGGTGGGTAGCCCAACTTCAAAATGTAATTTCCAACATATTTTTCTATGAGAAGCTCATCTATTCTTTTGACCAATTGGCCAAACTTTATGGTTTCTACGTCATGGAGAAAGCTGATTTGGAGAAGTGACCGGTCGGGAAACTTGATGCGGAAATTATATTTTTTGGGCACATTGACGGTCTTCTTTTTCCGCTTGGACGAATCTTGAATGAGTTTTTGGTACAATTTGGCCTGGGAAACCGTCATGTTGTAGTCTTCATCGGGATTATCGTAAGCCGTAGATGGTGTTTCTTGAGGAATATACAAACGAGGGGTTTCCACATCGTCCAACTCTACATCAACTTCTGGACCTATGTGATTTTCTTCACCTGGCTTTTCAGTCTGTTTTGATACTTTTGTCTCTATTGAATTCTCAACATGTTGAGATGATATTGCTTCTTCTTTTGAACCTGTTCCTTCTTTCGTTTCAGCTTCTTCTTTCGTTTCCGTTTCTTCTTTTGTATCTGTGTCTTTATTATCAATTTCCATGGAATTTCTGGCCTCCTCTTCCCTTTCACGTTGTTCACGTAATCGCTGATTTCTTTCTCTTTGAAGTCTCAACTGCGTCTCAACAATCTCCTTCTGCTGCTGTATTCTACGGTCGTTTTCACCCTGACTTCTTACAAAGTTCATCCGGATCACTAAACTACTAACCTTGCCTACAATAGCACCTAGCTGGTTTTTGCAGTAATCCTCGCTTTTATAAGTTGTGTTCAGTATAACTAGCTGTGATGCACCGTTAAGTAAATCCACGTTGTTTTTGGTGGCAAACTGTTGCAACAATTGGTCAAGCGTGGCAGAAGAGCTGACCTTGTCGATCATCGATTTGGTATCATTGTTTGGAAAACTGACACTTAACTTGACATTGATATCAAATTCAGCAGGACTGGAGCCCAAACTCAACTTTAACTTGGCATTATTGCCAAGTCCCGTGAGTCTTAGTGCCAAAGAACTGTCCAAGATCTTGCTGTTGTAGATGAGCTGGCCCGACGAATTGGCCACCGAGAACTTTTCACATGCCAATTCCGTTACTTGATGCACAGTCTTGGTTCTAGGCACTGTGAGCTTCTTGGAAACGTTGTTGTAGCTGATATTGAGCACGATAGTAGACATGTCTGCTCTAGTCGATGGCAAGAACGATCAAACCAAATAACCTGCAACAGACTTGACGCTCAAACCTGTAAATCAGTCTCTGTAAACCTGCACAGTTACCCTGGAAAACCTGCAACTAAAGTGCACTGCGATCTCGCATGTAGCCGAACCCTTTAGGTGCAACGCGGAGGGGCTGAAGGACGATGAGAAAAGACAGAGAATGGCAAGTGTCGGAAGCACAAATGTTTGAAGCAGGGGTGTAATGCAAGCAAGTCTCAAACGGGCTTCATTGGTTGGTGTAGTTTCCGTAGGAAGGTAGTCACAGAGCGTTTCGTTGATTGGCACCCGCAAGGGTCCCGCCGTCCCCTATCAAATTGGGAGGCAAAGATGATCATGCGCACTCCTTAAAAAGCACACAAATTCTCACCAAACGAAATCACACTAAATATTCTACAGGATGTGTGGGTGTATTACAGACTGCGTATTGGTGATCATCTCGGTGCTTTTCCCACCTCTCCCGGTGTGGATCAGAAGAGGTATTTGTTCATGTGATTCGTTGATCAACATCATGTTGTGCTTTTTGGGGTACTTGCCGGGCCTTATCCACTCGTGGTACATCATAGCCAAGTACCCACCATACAACAGCTATGGCGACACCAAGATATACTACGTGTATAGAAACGACATAGAGAATCAAACCCCCCATAGAACAGAACACCATTTCCATCACCACAACACAATTACCCCTCATGACCAAACCCCCATAAGGGCAGAGCCACGTGCGTATAGTGCCACTTATGGTTCCATACCTGTGCAAGAAGGGACCTCTTCTGAACCACCCCAGTACTCTGAGTTTGATAACAAGGCACAGAAATAGCCATGAAATAACAACTCCATGTGAGAGTAATATTTTTTGATGTGAGCACAAATAAATGTGTACTGATAATTTACACGCTTAAGTATTTGGTGAGGAGTCAATGCTTGGCTTTGCGCGTGCTGGTAATGGCTGCAAACATAGCATAATAATACACGAATGGGAAGGAATGATTGTAGAGAAGTAGAAAAAGCAAGGGTAACTTAGTAGTGAATGAAAGAAGAAACTTTGGATAACATTAGATAAAGATCGTGGAGCTCATATGAATTCCTGGGATTTTGATGACCCTCTATGTATGGAAAAGGAGCTGGCGGATTAAGTATTACTCAAGTTTTTTTTTTTTTTTTTTGCTTTTTGGCAGCCAAAATGTAGATATCGAATATTTACAAATATCTACAAAAACGTGGACATCATCAGCTCAGAAGGAAAGTCCCAGATCTCCTTCAACATGATGAATGTACTCGAAATGAAGCACATAAACAGATTGTAGCATGTAGATCAGGCCATAGATATTACGCTCTATAACGTACAATAGTGTTTATTTTACCTAATCAATGGGGAAGTATCAAAACGACGACAAAGTGTGCACTACAGAACCATCAACTGTCTGCAGTATATACTTCACCAGTGCTGTGTATGTAGAAATATGTAGCTACCAGTGCTGTGTTGCGTACACACCATTTATTTTTTTCGCTAAATATATTGGAGAATTATCACGCGCGCGATAAGATTAAAGATAAGATATTTATCAACAATATTAGAAATCACCACACATTGAGCATGACGTCTCTCATTAATGATGCTATAAGTGCGATGGGACGTCCTGCAGAGGAGGACTCGGTCGCTGCGTCGAGCGCCGCGTCAATCAGCTCAGCCAATACTGCTAAATCGTCTGCTAGCTCCATCACCCTAGTTGATTCGTTCAAGGACTGGTGGGGAAGCTCGTCCGACTTGATGCATGCTGTCGATTCTACCAAAATGGGCACGCCCAAGACTGTCAAAGCACAGTACAAGAACCGTATGATAGAGTATGATCTCTTCAAAGCCATATTGTCGGAGGATATCTACCTCAAACCGTTGAACCCCAATGGGATCTTTGAGCCGCAATGCTCGAGCAAGTATACTGGAGAATTGCTTGATGTCAAGATCGACGATTCGTTCACTATTCACGAGTTCTACCTTGAAAACGACCCGGACATTCCGCCCGAAAAACAGACCCATATTGTCATTATCCACGGATACATGGCTGCATTGGGCTTCTTCATTAAGAACGTAGAAACTATATTGAAGTCTAAACGGGGCATCAGATTACATCTTATAGACATTCCTGGATTTGGAAACTCGTCCCGTCCCGAATTTCCTTCCGAATTTGTACAGGACCCCAAATCCATTCCCGATAGAATAGTCCAGATATTGCTGATTGAGAACTGGTTTATCGATAGCTTTGAAGCGTGGCGTATCAAACGGGGTATTCCACAGTTTAAGTTGATAGCCCATTCCATGGGAGCGTACTTGTCAAGCTGCTATTTAATGAAGTATAATGGTAAAGGCGATGTAGTCAAAGAATTCATGTTAGTTAGTCCAATGGGAACAGAGTCGAGTTCTGTCAGTCTTATCAATGACAAGAAGTACCAGTTCAATCATCACCAGAGCGGTGCTGATCCCTTTAAAGAGTTGGATTTCCACGAACAAAGCGACCCTTTGATCAGTGAAGATATGACGAAGCTATGGGAAAAGTTGGGACAGCCAAAGTTCCCTAAAAACTATATATTGGAAAAGATATGGAAACACCACAAGTCGCCGTTCCAGATCCTCCAGAACTTCGGCCCGCTTTATTCCAAAATCCTTTCGTACTGGTCTTTTCAAAGATTTAAAAACCTACAGAGTAACAAGGCCGACTCGACTCCTACCAAAGAGTCGGGATCCTTGGACACTTCGAATACCGGCCTTATACTTAAGCTTCATAACTACTCTTATTCTATTTTTAATCAGTATCAAGGCTCAGGAGAATTGGCCATCACCAAGCTAATTAACCATGAAATATTAGCCAAACTCCCGTTGTGCGATCGTGGCTTCATTGAGTACCTTGATAAGACAAAAGTTCGGACCACCTGGATATATGGCGACAAAGATTGGATGAATCTGAAGGGAGGACAATATATCTACGATAGGATTGTGGAATTGGACCTGTCTTTGGCCGAGTTCAAGATTATAGAGAATGCCGGTCATCATATATATCTTGATAATCCAAACGAATTCAATGAAAGTGCCATCGAGTTCTTCAATCTACAAGACTAATTTAATATATACAATATATACAACTATACATGCCTATTTTATTGTGAGTAGTCTGTTAATAATCCGAATCTCACTAGAAAGGTGAGGAACTGATCGTATAAGTACCTGGTCTTAGATAACAATTGATTCTTATCGATATCCTATGGCACTATGTCTTCTCTTCGTATTAAATTTAACAATACCGTCTACGTGATAAGCTGTAGCTCATAGAGCATGAAATCCAAGAATACTAGACTGTTGAAAATGACTTTAGATTCCAGGAATAGTAAGAAACAGTGCGGTATTAGCGAGAGCTGATGATTTGGTGTCCAGTGATGAGAGTTAATGAAGTAGTGAGTTCCGGTGAGGCTATTGCTCGATTAGCCTTTTCAAGGTGTCTAGGGTTGCTGGGGTTTCCTTTCCTTCTTTTATATCCTTTAGAATTCCCACGCTCTGGAGAATAAACCATTCCAATTCCTCGGTTTCAATTTGGTCTTTGAGCCTTTCACTAGTCGTAAAGGCATTGGAAATAATACTGGACGGCAAATCTGCAAGCTTGGCTACGTTCAATCCATACAGGTTATTGACTTCTCCTCTAACCAACGAGTATAGAAAGACGATTTGAGGAAACTGCTGGTTTTTTTGGTATATTTCTTGGTATCCCATATGATAATTTGTCACTTCATTTGGATACGAATACTCTAGCGAGTGTAGTGATGGATAGTGTGTAATGAATAAAACAATAGGTTTGAGCAGGCTTTCTATCAAATACCTTAAAATGGCGTACGCTATAGATATACCATCGCCCGTGCTTGTGCCTCTGCCCACTTCGTCCAATATAATGAGCGATTTGGATGTCATGCCGTTGAATATATCCTTACACTCGAGCATTTCTGTCATGAACGTCGACGTTCCTTTAAGAATATTATCCTTTGAGCCCATTCGCAAAAAGATCGAATCGAATATGCCTATTCGGGCATATTTACACGGCAAATAACACCCTATTTGAGCCATTATACTCATGAGTGCGATCTGCTTGACATACGACGATTTACCTCCCATATTGGGCCCCGTAAGTATAAGAACACGGTCTTTATTGTAGCTCAAGTTGATGTTGTTGGGAACATAAGTCTGAGTCAAGTTCTCGATAATGGGGTTTCTACTGTCCACAATGTCAATTGTTTGTTCAGACACGATAGTGGGTTTGGTATAGCCGGGCCTGATGGAGCTGGCTGCTGCTAGAGAAAGAAGGCAATCGAATTGAGAAAGGAGGTCAATCATGCCTGAAAAATACAGGTAGTTTTCGTCGATTTGGGCCAAGAATTCATTGAACGCTTGGTCGCAGTTGTTCATGAGCATTTCCTGGTGGTACTTCAAAAGCTTGTAGAGTCTTGAAGCCTCGGTGGTCCGGAACCGCGACACCGTCAAGGTGCCACTAATTCTGTGGAAATTGGCAGGAAGTCCGTCTACTTGTTTCCCATTACGTATTTCGATCAAGTACGGTTCTCTGTTACTGGTGATGTACTTGAGTTGAGGCCTGCCTAGCTGGATCTTGATAGCCTCGAGCTCCGACTCCAATTCGTTCTCTACCGAAGCGATTTTCTCCATTTCGCTAGAGATTCCTTCCCAATTTTTGTAATTTAGGTTGAAGAAATTGGTCTTGTGCTCATCCGAGTTTTCATCTAGAAGCGATGCGGTGTTGATCATGCTGAGAAGATTACCAACGAGATCTTTGGAAGCATATTCGCTAAGCAATTTTTTGAATATTCCAGTCAATAGCGGCGATTTAAGAGTGGAGTCGATGGCCAAAATCTGCTTTTCAAACCGTTTGGTCAATGCTATGACAGAACTAAACGTCTCAAGAAGGGTATACACCTCGTACCGGGTGACTTTGGATGTTTTATATGCACAAGAATAATGTATTTTGATGAGAAGTTGCTCCAAATTGACAGACCGTCCAATTTTGTCAAGCAACCCCTTGAAAGAATCGACCAAATGATTGAAATCGCCCGTCAAATCTTCAATACTGGAAAGTCTACCTGTTATATCCTGCTGGTTTACAAGCGGTTTGGATATCCACTTGGCAAGTAGCCTTCCTCCGCTCTTGGTCCGCGTATGGTCTAGTAACCAAACCAAGGTTCCTCGGCCCAGATTGGCATCAGTGGAATTGCGAAAGATTTCGAGCGACTGGATCGTATTGCTGGGCAAAATCATGTACTGTTTTGGGTCTTTAAATTCTACAATGTTGGACGGAATGGTAAATATAGTGCTGAGTTTGAACTCATCGAGATACGTTATCATCTGACTCACACAGATCTGAATGCAATGACTGAAATTGATGGTGTAGTAGTCAAAAAGGTGCTGGTAATTTTGACTAGAAAAGAATTGCTTGAGGTGGGCAGTGGCAGTTTCTACGGACGGAGTTTTCTTGTTCATTATAAGCATGTCAGGGTTGACAGAGCGAAATATTTTCGTCATCTGAGGCGAAATATCCTCCCCATTGTTGAGGTATATTATCTCGCTAGGATTCAAGTAGACTAGTCTAGTTTCAAGCTGGTTTAAGCTGACTCCATCAGTAAACGTATCGTGGACTATTTCACCTGTCGAAGGCTGGATTCCAAGCACACTAAACTCTATTTTCTTGCTATGTTTTGTCTCTAATACACAGATAATGTACCCACTAGACTCCTCTTCACTTACGGTCTTTCCATTACTAATTAACTCGTCTTCCATGTAGGTTCCTCTGGTGTATACAGCCGTTAACTCACGGGCCATCACGTCAGAACGAGACCCTTTTTCTACCGCATTCACCGCTGCAGACTCCATTTGCTTCACCACCCCGATCTTGTGCCCGTGAGTCAAAAGACGCTTGATATTAATATGCAATTTAAAGTCTGGAAACGAACAGTAGGAGAAATCAGCCCTGTCGCCAGAATCACCAATAAACATGATGTTCAAAATTGATGCACCGATACGTGCATCTTCGCCAAAGAGCTTATACTTGTATCCCACCTGAATTAAGAGAAGCTTGTCGGGGTTTGCTGCCTTGAACTCTAGAATCTGTTTCTCGAGGGGAGTCAATTTAGGGGTTTTTGAGGTTTTTGTCAAAGAAGTTTTCAGTTTAGGGTCACCAGTAGCCTTTGCTTTGGGTTTGGCCTTAGATGTAGCCTTCGGTTTCTGCTTTGCTCTCAATTTTGCAGCTGCCTTACCAACATTATTAGCCAAACTGGTCCCTTCTACGGGCTGTGAAACACACTCACCGTCGTCTAATTGAGTTTCTGTGGGTATTCGACTTTCCTGCGATCTTTTCTTTGCTGGAGTCTCAATATCTGGCTCTGAAGCTCGCTTCTTGGGCTCTTTGGCAGTGATGTCAACTGGCTCGGGCTCATCGGTCAAATCGACGACTTTCGACTCGGTTTTTTCGGTTTTTTTTTGAGGGGATTGGAAAAAGTGGCTGATAGAGGGCTGAACCAGTTTCTTCAGTACCATGGCTGCTTCTTAACGCTGCTAGTTTGGTACAGTAGTAAGAGGGTTCCGTGAAAATTGACGCGATCGTGTCTGGAACCAGATCACGTGAACGAAATAGCTGCAAAATCAGGAAGATCACGCCCAAAGAGAAGTACTAACTCGAAAGCTCAAGAGATAATAGCCTGTAGCTCGAAGATGACAAAAGCATTAGGAGCAAAGAACACTTTTCTTACAATATCCAAAGAAGAGCTTAGTCTATTGAGCAAACTCATCTGCTGGCTAATAATATTAGGATTTCTCGGTGGAGCTGCTGCCAAATACAAGCGAAGCCTAATAGATGTAAACTCTTCTAGATCTATTTGATGATACAATAAGTGAACATGAACGGAGCCGTATCAAATTTTGATGTTAAAGATTAATAAGCTTTACATTTTGGTACAAAATTGTAAACTTTTTTCAAAATGTTATCAGCAACTCTCATGATCAATTGGTTTACTTGTTGCCCCGAAAACTTAAGGCTCAATTGATATCAATCATATTCAGATTTTATTGGGACATACGGATCTTCAGATTTCAACCAAAGCCATCAGCGATTTGCCTGGTGTAGCTGCTTGTACAGGGTGGTTCATTGAAAACTTCGGCTCGGGTTCAGGAAACTACATTCATAAACGAGAAATTATGTTGGGACTAATTTACAACTTCTTGTATTCCTAAAGTTCTCCTAACTCGAGCTACCAGTTTTCATCGACTTAATTATAACTTCTCGTAATAACTCTTTGCACTCCAGTATGTATCATTATTTTTTACGTTAAACCAATAGATAATTAGTTTTATGTAGAGAACAGAGTCAGCAAAGGAGGTTATATTGTACTTCGGAAAGAGCGATTAAACGTTTAGGTCATTCGAATGGATATATCTTCTCAGAGAATTATCTTGGTGAATAGGTTGTTATATATGATATTTGCAGCGAGGACTATTACAGTTTATAAGTAAATAAGAAAAGCTATAATTTTTAGTAGACATGTTAGTTCACAGTAATTCTACACAATGCCCAACATCCACCTGATGTGCCAAAATAAAAGTTGAATCATAACGATCACTCTCAACAATAAAGTATAGAAGTTGATATAACATTAACGATAACATAATTGCACCATAATGAGGTTTGTATCTTAGAGATGAGTAGCCTTAATCTTGAATGTGAGAAACAAAGTTATGGTACATTCTATAATCGATACCTAAGTTTATACTAGATATAGAGAGTTGACGTTGAAAAGATGGAGATAGGCACATGCTGGTGATTGCCTGAGGGGTAATTGCCTGTGGAAATAGAGTTATATTTAGTTATCTGACTCTACTAAAACTGATGCTACTGATATTGGACCGTTTCAAGCTTTCACTTGAGCCCGATGGCACAGGCGAAGCTATTTTATCGGAACTGGGATGATTGGGTACAATGGGCTTCAACGGGCTTGTGGGGTGAATCGTTCCAGACGATTTTGTTTTGCGCAATTCCGGCGATGTTTCTCCATGATGGCCGCTTCCTGACAATGACCTGACTGGAAGCGAAGGTCTACGAGAAGAAGTCTCACCGAAAGAAGATCGGCTCGAATGGAAAGCAACTTTTGCAGCAATGGACGAAGCAGAAGAGCTACGTGACTTGAGTTCTGCTCGCACGATGCGCGGCGAAGACCTGCCTTGATCTGTTTGCAGGCGATGTTGAGAGGGAGTACGGAAGATCTCTGCTGAGGTTCTCTGGGACGCCAAAACGGGCGAAGAGGTATTGGAATTGAACAGCGAGCGAGGAATATGGAACTCGCTGACGGTGCCTGATTCCGGCAAGGTTTGGCTTATGATGTGGTTGGGGCTGCTTCTGACTTGTGGCCACTGCAGATCCTCGTCAGGCAAAGGCAGTTGCAGAAACGTCTTGTTGGAAAAGCTCATTTTGCGGCCAAGAGGCTTTATAGGGACGATTTGTACTGGAGAGATGTTAAGCAACGAACCAGAGGACAAAAGCAGCGACGGCGAGTTTGACTCGTCGTCATCGTCGTCGACATCGCTGGTTGTTCGCACAGACGGAGAGATTGTCACTGACTTGAGCGAAGGGTTTTTTGCCAGGCGAGGAGTCTCGGGCACCAGCGTACGAGGAGATACCACAGAAGCAGCGCCCAAAACACCGGGTGGTTTATACGAATGTGCTGTGTTGGAGCGGGTCCGCGTAGCTTGGAGTTTTGGTTTTATCTCTGGAACCACATACGAAGAAGGAAGAGATTGTGAATGTGCTCTTCTTCCTACAGGACTGTTGTCTTTATGAGATACAGGCAAAATAGGGCTGGCCAAGATCTTGTTTTCGGGTGGTTCAGACGTGAACTCGTCTGAATGAGTCAGCACCTCTTTGGTGTCGTCTACATCGTCGACCCCCACAAAAAGCTCCGACTTAAGAAGCTCGTACCTAGTTATCAAGTCAAAACTAGAGGCGTATTCTATAGCAGGCCACCCTTTATTGTTGGTGATGCTTTCAAGCTGGTTGATATGGGCAATGGAGGATGCTCTATCTTTTGCGGCGGTGATGATATACCTGAAAATAACAGCAATACAGTCGAAGTTCCCGTATTCCAAGCACAAGTGGAGACATGTGTTGCCGGAAGCATCTTGTAAGGACCAGTTTGCGCCAAATTCAAGAAGTAATTTGACTCCTTCTTTGAAACCATGGATACAGCTATAGTGGAGAGGGGCCTGGCGCAAGGACCCGCCGGCATAGTTGAGCCAGATCTTGCCAGGAAATTCCTGGAGCAAGTAATGGAGAGTTTGGGACTTATGGTGGGAGAGGGCTGTGTGGAGTACCAGGAGCTGGTCAAACGTAAGCAAGTCGAGTTCGCTGTAGTGGTTGGTTAAGTTGCCGAAGTTCTGGTTCATGAACGATATGAGGTGGAAGCAAATGAGGTAGTTGCCGTGGTACGATGCATAGTGGAGGTTGGTCCATCCGTTTTGGGGATTTGGGTTGAGCCAGAGCTCAGGAAACCGGGAAAGTAGTCGTTTTGTAATGGGCAAGTTGCCCAGAATGACTGCGTGCCGGAGTCTATCTTCTGGGTCTAGCATAGAAGTCACTGACAAACACTAGTAGATGTGCACTGCCAAACTGGCTGGACGTACACTGACAAACACTGGCTAGACGTACACTGACAAACACTGACTAGACTGTGAAATAATTGACCTTTCCCGTGATGAGCTAGTCGCGGTGGATTCGGAGTGACTATTCGCGGTGATATTCGCGGTGTAGACCTAATTGGTGAACACAAGTGGTGCAACTTATTGTTGATAGTCAATTGACTGGAACTAGTGATGGTAATCTGACTATACTTTTAACTTGAATAAGCCAAGACACTTGAAACTTGTTGTTGTAGTTTAATAACAACTAAGTAGACACTTGATTACGTAGTGAACTGGTGGTGACTTTCTGCTGAACTAGTGTAGCTTAATTGGCGCGTTGCCTGATCTAACTTTGACTTATTATATAGAATTACTCTGTTGATAAGCTTTATTCACCTAACACTATAGTCCTTCTATTGTAACCTCTCCCTATTCTCCCTACTATTCTATTCTATTCTCCTCTATCACTATCTTTCTATTATTTTATCACCATTTTCGCGAGCGAAATTCAACCTGAAGCCACCAGGAACACCGCAAGAGTAGCGCACACCAAACAACCAAACGTGGAGCAAACATCTGGGTTTTTAGCGATATACAGGCAGCACAAGCCGAAAGGAAACCCGCTACAGCAAAAAGTTCACCTGCGCACCAGTGACACACCCAGATAACCATAGTCTATCGACCACTAAGATAACCGCTAATCCACAAAGTGAACTAACCGCAACGTGCTTTTCACAGGATAATCTGCATCGTAATATATATTGGTTATGCGAATATTGGCGGTTTCTGATATCCTGGGCAACTGGGATTCGCTCCAGGAACTCTACAACCACTCTGTCACCTCCAACAAGCCCATCGATATCATCGTTCATACAGGCAACTTCGGGTTCTGGGACTCCCACACAGCCGAGTACCCCGATTTGGCGTACTTGAAGCAGATAGTGGCTTTTCTGGACGTCTTGGACCCCCAATTGATCGCCCTACTCAACAACCAGAGCGTAATAGACCAGCCGCAAGGCGGAAATACCGCCACTTCCCAAGAGTATGAGCGGTTTCGGGCCACTTTGGCTGACTCACTGAACACTCTAAGCCATTTTCCACAGTACTTGAGCGGCGAAAAGACTTTGCCGTGTCCGGTCTACACCATATTCGGGCCATTGGACGATCCGAGAATAGTAGCCAAGTTCCACTCTAAAGAGTATAAAGTGCCCAATCTTTTCTTGGTAGACCATCTTCATGTGCACCACATTGCCACGCCGGGCTCGTCTCCCAATATCAGGCTCTATGGCTTGGGAGGCAATCTCAAAATCCACAGTCTTTTTGACAATGGCAACATGAGCTATCCCACTCTTAGTGGTAAGGTGGGCGAGCTTTGGATCAGTCTTATTCAGGTGGCCGAGTTGTACTCTAATGTAATGGTTGGGGAAAACTCAAAAGACAACACCATCAATATCTTCCTCAGCCATGCTCCCGTCATAAAAACGCCTCTTCTCGAGCATTTGGCTATCATAACAAACTCAGACTTCACTATAAGCCAAGGCTTGCACTTTAGGTACCCTATAATGGGCAATGGAATGGGGTTTGTAGATAGTATGGGAGGATCAGCGGGGTATATCGAGAACTTCCGGTCCAAATTCTCCCGTCTCCGCATGATACTTGGCGAGCTCTGGCTTATCATCAAACAGGATTTGAAGGAAATGCTACAGAGTAACCATCAGGATAACTTTGCCCAGTACATCGAGCTAGGCCTCAGTCTATTTGACAAAATCCCCGTTTCTGCCAATGATCCGGTGGACAAAATCGTGCCTCTTAGCTTGCATACAGACACAGACGAACTGGAAGATCACACCAAAGCCGTTCTTCGCCAAATTAATGATCTCTATTTTCAAGCTTACTACAATCTCTGGCACTTTAATCTCTGTGACCACCTAGCCCCAACCCCTGCCTCGGATAGTTCCACACCAAACTCTTCTTCCGAGTACAATATTATGGTCTTTTTCTTGGACGATACCGGCAACTTTCGGCTCGAACACTGCAGCAGTCAAGGGTTCAACTTCGGCTTCAAGGTCCAAGAGTACCAAGACTATGATTATAATACTTCTAACGACGACTACAATATTACCCTGGAGTTTACGGCTTCTGATATGTCAGCTGAGAAGGAGAAGAAGTACAGTGCTATAGAATACTCGCCTAAGACCGGAGTCAAGAAGCAAATACATGAAAAGAGCCCAGAGGAGGAGGATGAGGAAGCAGAGAAGTATTCGAGTAAGTTTTTCAGGGGAGGAAGAGGCCGTGGGAGGGGCCGTGGCAGAGGTTCGTTTAGAGGAAGTGGAAGGTATAGAGGAAGGGGAAAGTGATGACTTAAAAGCCTTAGGAGTATTGAAATATCTCCGATTAAAGTCTATCTTGGTACTTCATATTGCTAACCACTCGCGTTAGCGAGAGCGAAAGAGTTGCCGAAAGCAGTGAGGTACGCTTGGAGACAACCAAGGGGCTTCGTAGAGCTATGGTGAAGAGTACTACTCTTTAGAATGCTAGGATGTTTTTTCAGATTAACTACCTAAGTGATGGAATCTCTATAGAAGTGCTTTTCACCCTTGAACAACACCACGGAGTACTAAAAACTCAGATACAAGGGTCGACCTCAATTTCAATGGAAGAGGTAGAGATAAAAGACTACAAAAAGACTGAGGAACATGAAACATCAAGAAACCCGTACGGAGTTGAATCACGGTATCTCGTTCAATTTTTCAAACAGACGAGAGCTGCGCCAGAAATTAAGTACGTTCTGTTTTAGGTCGGTCGATGCTTACAGTGGTCCTTTCGAGAGTCATTGATTAACTCCCAGGTACAATAGGTTTTACTATCTTCACAATATATAGCATCAAAGATGCAGATGTCTTATTGATATCACGGGAGCAGTCAAGGTGATATTGTATATCAGAAAAACGCATCGAGCTCGAAAGGATCGGTCTATCGTGTAGCTTCTGAAGTCTTTGAACAAACAGCTTGCCAGGTACTTGGTCTATAAGCTGCTTGTGGGAATGTTTGCAGAATTCTTTTTCAAAATTCAGTTACATGATACTCTAAATTATTCTATCGACGTCACACCCAAACCAGTCCATCTGTCAGCCTTATCTCAAGGGCTATTGTTGGCAGGCCTTTGGCCGATTCAGTGATCAAACATTGAACTAACTATGATCGGTCTTGTTATGATAAAGGTAAAGGTCAATGTTTGTGGATTTATATATCACTAATGCCAAACTCAGCTCCAGAAACGGATGAATGCAAGCTTCACTTGCCGTAGAAGCAGTGTGGTGATATAAAAGAAAAAGAATTTAGACTCTTCTTCGCGTCACATAATTCAGCATATGTTGGGCCTAAGTTTAAAGTGAATCGTATTACCATGAAGCAGACATGGTATACCATTGAGTATTGCAACCACCTCATGTATTAATAGGGCCACTATATACAATGCCCATGCTGTTCTTTGGTGTGGTAGAACGAGTCTTCTACATCTTTAAATCTATCTATAATTGGCATTGGCTCCACAAAACTCAAATATATTTTAAGTGCTCTACTATCAAGGATATACAGTATTTCAAAGTCAATTGGGAAAAGCATGGAGTGTATATCGCAACTAATAATACTATTGCCAAAAAGACTATGGGACCATAAATATAATCTGATCTTGCAGACTTCGTAGTTTGACAGATGGTAACACCATACTCTGGCAGCAGCTGGAGCTACTCTATACCAAATCAAGCATATGTTTTCTAAGATTATATACAACTTCTCTAACGTGAATTCCATCCATATAAGCGCTATCGACTCCCTAGAAGTGCTAGGGTTGTCTCATTCCCAGAGCAATAAGAACTCTTGATGTCCTTTGCTCCTACACTGGTCTGAATTCTACACTGGTTCTAATAATTGTTTATTATACGAAGCAGCCCCACACGAGTGCTTCTATGGTACATGCAAGGTATGGAGTTTAATGGTGTTGAAATGGCAACTTTTGTCCGAACATAACTGGACCGTCTTCTTTGATTCTGTAGAAGATGTAGAACCACATGGTGGCACCCAAGAATTTGGCGGCGTATTTGACTTTAAAGTCGACGTGGGGCTTGGCAACCGCAGCGTGACGAATGTAGTTAGCAACGTGTCCTGCCATTCTGTTGTGTCGTTGATGGTAGTTGTAGATGTTGGAAAGCGTCAATTTTGGTTGGTTGAATTTTCATCGAGGGCGCGTGACAAATCACGTGCAAAATCACGCTGTCAATATCTGAAACGTGACTAAACAGTTATTCAATGATTAGGCCCCATAGTGGGTATCTCAGGTTACGTACCTAAGCGTATTAAGATAATGAGCGGTGTTTGATACGAATATTTGACTCAATGCATGTCCTAAGTTATGTGCTTTGCATAAGCTCACAGCATTGTAGCACGTCCAGTGTAATCTGTGTAGATCGCGATCTGCGCTTCCATGTAAAGATCGCGTACATTAGAAAAAGCACTAATTGTGTTTTTCTGCAGCTGACTGATTTCCTACATTTGCTTGTTGATAGGTTTTCGGGGACCGGAAAATCGCTGTCAAGTCCCACGACTTGAATATGAGCGATTGCCCAAACACCTAAGTTTCACTATCATACGATTACAGAATTTAGGAATATGCAATGCCACAGCGCTATAATTTTGTGCTTCAAAGGAGTTCGTAGCGGCTTACTGAACATAGTATTCGTATTGACTGTCGTAGTCTTCAATTACGAAGACGCAAAAACGGCGACTGAAACGGCCCGAATAAATTGATTTAGAGCCCAAATGAGGCTACTTTTGGTCAGGTACGGTTACGGTGTCGGTTGTGAATGCGAATCGCTTATTATCATTTCACCCTAGTCTTCGTAACTGGAAATAGCCCCTTCCGGAAACGGTTGCGCTATTGTGGGTTCCAAATCACCATGAGTGGCCGGCCACCGGCGTATAATTCCGCTATTGCCTCTTGCACGACTGGCGCAAAAATCTCCGCTTGCATAGAAAATCGGAATTCTCTAATAATATCTCAATATTTTTAAGTTGATCGGACGCGAAGTTTAAAAACCCAAATAGTTGAAAAAGTCAATGTGCTGCAAAAGGTACCAGAACAAAATGGTTCGAAGTCTAAAGTCGAGGGCGTAAATGAAACACCACCTGCAGCATGAGCTACTTGTTCGGCGATGAGCTTGGAAGGTATACGAGATAGTTACATTGTTACATGATTAATTCATATTTACGTAAAATTTTGAGTTGCACGAGGTGCGAGAAATAAAGAATGGAGCGGAAGAAACCCGGTGTCACATAATTACTCAATCTATATATGGCCCACTCCAATCTTTGCCGGCAAAAGAAATCTTGCTACTCTAATTAAGTATTCTAGTGTAGTTTAAGCTCTACTTCGTACTGTGACCTTGTGCCTTTTTCAAGTCTCTCTCGTGCAATCTATAGTGTCTCATCATGTTGGACCTCACCGAAAACATCTTTCCACAGTTTTCCCACATGCACTTGCTGTTCTTTTCTCCGGTGTGAATATGTAGGTGGGTCTGCAACGACGATGGCCTTCTGAATTGCTTGTTGCATATTTTGCATCTATTTCTCTTGGCAGTCTCTGCAGTCATGTTATAGGTGGCCCTTCTCTTGCGTTTTGTCGTGCTTTTATCGTCGCCACTCGACAAAGACGAGGTAGAAGTGGTTGATTTCGAAACAATGCGGTCTGCTTTCCCGGAAGCAGGCTCGATTTCCGACCTATTAACATCAGAAAATGTCTGTTGAGGGTTGAGAAAATTTTCGGGCTCCACACTTTTGTACGACAGATTGTCCACCACAAGCGAGTTGTCAAAAGTTGAGGTGGTGGAACCGTAGGAGTTGATGGGAGGAAACGTAGGATTGAGATAGTTGTATGGATCTACTCGGGCCTTTGAAGTGTTGGTGTTCTTTGAGTCCAGTTGGAAAGCTTGAGATTGCCCATATATATTTGGCTGCGAAATCGCTTGAGGGTACGAATTAAAAGGCGCCGCGTTTTCTTCATTTCGGGAGTGAGCATGCAAGCTCTGTTCCAAAGGTGACACAATATTAGGCTTCAACGGTATAGTAGGATAGGTATCCAAGTTAGATATGTGGTCTTGGGGCAGGTGGTGATCCAGGGAATTGCTATAGCCGGTTTCGGAAGTATTTACTTGAAGCTTCTGGGTCAAGTAGGTAAATGGTGGGGCAGATGAGGACATGTAAGTTTGGTATGAGCTCTGCTGCTCATATGAGCCATGGCCCGGGGTTTGGGTTTGGGTGTGCGGGTAAGATTGTAGTTGCGACTGATGCGACTGAGAAGGACCCAGTGCCTGTATTTTGGGAAGGGTGTGTGAAGGATTGAACTCATATGGTTGCTGTTGTTCGGGTGCAAATGGCACAGAACCTACGTAGGACTGTCCAGGGCTGGGCAAAAGTTTTGATTGGTACATGTTTAATGGTCCCAGGGTGGACATTGGGCTAGATGGAATTTCCAAAGAAATCGGTTGGGTGCGAGCTAAACTCGAATTTAGCGGTAAACTTTTACTTAGATTTGATTCTGGATCTTCCGAATATGTCATGCCTCATACTTAAAGCTGTATAAAAATATAGGTAAATGAGAGTTATGGTTCGCTTTTATTAAACTTTACCGAAACCTAAAATTGATGAGATGACATGTATATAAATATCAGCCGTTCGCGAGCCGTTCGTGGGCCGTTCTTTATTTACTTGGCTATGGAGAAATCAGATACAAATTACAGATACGGTTTGTTTATATTTCAAGTACATATCTTCCCCTTGTCCCCTCCTTCTACTCATCCGAGACTAGTAATAGTTGTGGCATTTCATGCAAAAACTTTGTTGTGCCGCAGCGAGCGATAGCCAAAAACGCATCGCGCTGCATATCGCTGTTTTATCATGTATCACAAAAGGCGCTGTGCTTTAGTCGCCTGTTAACGGATTGTGGGGCGCTGCAGTTTCTAGTTAGATGAAGGCCACCTTCTGCACTCTTTCTTCAATTTCAGGCTACTACATGAGGCAACACCTTTGTGAAAATTCATCTATTCCAAGCACGGCAAGCTTAGATTGCGGCTAATTCTATAAAATTGGTTTTTGCATATTGTCTAAATCTAATCTGCGAGTCTCTCACGACCCGGAGATGGCTTCTGTCATTCGTTACCCTGATCCTATTTACTAGTTTCGCGTGCCCAGGTTGCATGCGAAACAATATATCGGAAGTCCCACTGCATGTCCCCGCTGCATATTGTTGGAACCGGGATTCCAAGTTGCTGATCAGAAAAACATACCATTCCTTTTTTTTGTAAAACTAAATCTTAGTTTTTCTTCCCTCGCAGTTTTCAGTGTTGTAGCGCGACGCATGCCAATGTAAACTCGGGTTTGATCACTTGCACCAGTTTCATTATTTCAGAACAAGTGCTGCATTTGATTAAAACTGTTTCAAATTTCATTGACGTTTAATTAGAAGATATCGGCCTATCAATGGATGGAATATTCTTCAGTCATGCCCAATGAAGAACAATCTCAAAGCCAAAAAAATAATGGTTTTGATACTTTTATCTCGTAATCCAGAAACCTAGCTTTGCAATTAACACAATACTCGAATGCGGGCTCGGCACATTGAACTCCTAACCAGAGTCCTACTTTGACCACCTACTAGCTCTATCTGGCACGTGTTCCGCTCAAGGTTGGGGCGAGCTAACCAAGCTGCTCCGTTCTAAGCCATTATTCAAAGCCAATTCGCACATCTGTAATTTGGGCCTCATCAAATATGCAATTTCTGTAACGGAACTCGAATCAGATCGAGATTGGATCGCCCAACTAAATACACCGATTTATAGCTTTGGTTCGTGAAACTGTGGCTGACTTCTGAAGTCTCTTCACGATGGTAAAGCTTTTGACACAAAAACTACTTGTGCCACAAACGTGCTCGGTAAAATTATTTCCAGTGATTAGGGGCTGGATTGTTGTTTGATGTCAAGTAAGCTTTCCCGCGATCTCCTTTCCGCTTATTAACTTTAAATCTACTACCAGCGATGCTCACTTTGAATAAGCCGCAAAACGTTTGCAGCGCCAGCGCTTGCGAATAAGTCTCTAGTGAAATTGTATACAACGGTATATTCACAATGACTATTCTACTCAACAGTTGATATCATAAGTGTTCGTTGTTCACTGTGGGTTGTAGTGTTAATCGTAGTGTTAGTTGTAGTGTCGGGAGTTGGCCTATTCTAGGTGTTCCGGTAGTATCGGCATTTAGCACATTGGTCACATGTTGCGGGTTGAAAAATGGATCGGTCGCTACGCCAAAAATAGATTTTTTGTTTTGGCCTGCACACAGCCTGTTTTCGCAGCCAGCAATAGCGTGGGGAAAGCCAGCCATCTGGACATGAGCGTAGCTTATTGCCGGTCATGTTTTAAATTATAGCCAGCATGGTGACACCATCATGGCATGATAGTGGCGAAGCGGTCCTGGTATGACATAATTTTGAGGAGAAGCCAGCTCCGTTGCATAGAACAATAGCAATTAACCTACAGATCAGGTAGTCATGCGACGCTTAAAGGTGTCATATGTTGGGGACCCTTGATCTTCCACGGGCACAATGGCTGATCTGGCTTAGTTGCAAGCCATCTTGACAGAAATAGATGAAATTTAGGTGCTCCGTCAGGGGTATTCGAATTGTATAAAAGGCCAAGCTGATCTCCCTCTTGGCATTCGATCCATCACTTCTATCAAGACATTCACATCCTAGACAAAGACAAACACACAAAACACTTTACATTATGAAATACTCATCAGTCTTAGCATCCATCACTTTGGTAGGATCTACACTTGCTGCATATGTTCCATCAGAACCATGGAGCACCTTGACTCCTACTGCTCCAGCTCCATCTGGCGCCACTACTGACCACACTAACTCTTTCGGTATACAGATTGTTACCTTGGCTTCTTCTGCTGCTTCTGCTGTTGTTACTCCAACTGCAAACGCTAAGAGAGACGTCAACCAAATTGGAGACGGTCAAGTGCAACACCAAAGTGGAACTGCACCAACCCCAACCGTTGTGAATCAAATCGGCGATGGTCAAATCCAACACCAAACCGCTGCCTCTGTGGTCAACCAAATTGGTGACGGACAAATTCAACACCAAACTGCTTCTGTCGTTAACCAAATTGGTGACGGACAAATTCAACACCAAACTGCTTCTGTCGTTAACCAGATCGGAGATGGCCAAATTCAGCATCAAACTGCTTCAGTAGTGAACCAAATTGGTGATGGCCAAATTCAGCATCAAACCGCCACTGCTTCAGTAGTGAACCAAATTGGTGATGGCCAAATCCAACACCAAACTTCTGCTCCAGTTGCATCTCAAATCGGTGACGGCCAAGTCCAAAAACCTACTGCTACTGCAGCCCCAGCTTCTTCCAACAACACCACCTATTCTGCTGCTGTATCGTGCAAAACTTCTAACTCGTTAGGTATGACCTTGAAGGGGTCTCAATTGACCGATCACAAGGGTAGAATTGGTGCTATTGTTGCCAACAGACAGTTCCAATTTGACGGTCCTCCACCTCAAGCTGGTTCTATCTACGCTGCTGGATGGTCTGTCACTAAGGAAGGTAACTTGGCTATTGGTGACAACCAGGTCTTCTACCAATGTGCCTCTGGTGATTTTTACAACTTATACGACGAAAACGTCGCTGCTCAGTGTGCACCAGTCAACTTGAAAGTGATCGACTTCGTGGACTGTTAGCTTATATATTTCTTGTATACTATATAGGTCTATTTCTTCTTCGTGAGTCTCTGACTCTTTGGGTTTTTTACGGCAATAAAATGATTATTTGATAAGTTTTGTAGAAGCAATGGATCATAGAGGGTCTACTTCAGCTAAACTTAATATCGACAAAGTCATTTGTCTCACTTATATTATCAAGTGCTAAATTTAGAGTCGCATATATATTAAGTGCATATATTTTTCTTTTTTTTTTAGATTATTTTTTTACCTTTATATTACTTGAACTATGATTTGAACGGTTCATCTCAGTTTGTCATTTTCTGCTCCAGTATTGAACCTTTGATCGATATTTCATTTCTTAACATTCTCTTCTATTTATTTTCCAATGAAATTTCCGTAAATTCATATTTTTTTGCTCGCTTTATGCTCCTCAGCCAAGTTATGCAAATGTTACGTCTTTAGTTTGATTGATGGGAATTGACCCATTTTTATGTAAAACAAAGAATAGCTTCCGTTGAAAGCGGTGTATTGAAGTTGTTTCAAAGTTGTTTCACAATTGGATCTCATTATTTAGTATCACTGGTACCAGTAGACTTCTCTTTACCCATTTACATAATTTTTTCAGCACTTCAGATAGTTCGTATTGATTACAAATAGTCTCTTCGATGTATACTTATCTCTTAACTTTTACTTGAATTACAAATGATAAGACTATTTCTTGACTACAGATCATAATATATGATCTTTCCCAGATTAGTTCGTTTTTAAATGACTTTAGCAGTATTCTCCTTGAATTTTTTTTTTACTATATGCTAACTATTTCATCTCTTTAAAAATCCCTTTTGCTTGCTGTTCTTGAACCCCCCAGAGCCATTGGTCATGGTGTACGCTACACTGGTGTAGGCAGAGCTCTCAGCATCATATACAGGCTCATTATCCAGAGCGCCCGGCTCACTATAATGTAATGTCACAGAACTAAAATTCTTGAATGGATCATTAGAATCTGGCATGCCACTACGCTTTGAAGGAGGACTGAAATCCATACTTTCAGCCGGTTTTTCGTACTTTTTACTAGACTTGGTTAGGACAGGAATCATGGGAGGCTGCTGGTGTCTCAACAATGCCCACTGGGTATTTTTGAAAAAGACATGATTTTTTATATCGGAGGCTCCGGTACGAGATCCAAGCCGCTTGGCCTCGTCTTTTATCAAGAGCTTTTTGATTAAACTCTTACAGTTTGACGATATAGACTGTGTATCCAAGAATTTGACGTCTTTTTTCAACACATTAGAAAACGTTTTTTTTCTATCGCTTCCTTTAAATGGAGTGGTTCCATACAACATTTCATAGATAAAAATTCCAAGCGTCCACCAGTCAACAGCCGAAGTATGACCCTTACCTTTGATCACTTCAGGAGCAATATACTCTTCGGTTCCCACGAAAGAGTTGGTTCTAAAGCCGTCAATACATGCTTTGGTGTCGAGAGAAAGACTTCCGCTGAGATTCAGCAGGCTGGAGTTGGAGCTGCCCAAGTGGCCAGGCTTATTTACCAACATCTCTGGGTTTTTGGAGCTTTCGGACTGTTTCGATAAGTCAAAGTCACTCAACATAATGTGTCCAGACTGATGCAACAAGATATTCTCGGGCTTTAAATCGCGATAAATAAAGCCCATAAGATGGAGATATTCCAACGCAGCCGTCACTTCCGCCGCATAGAATTTGGCGTCGTTTTCGGATATCAGCTTGGTGTTTCGGGTCTGAAGCGCTCTAAAGAACTCGCCTCCCATACAGTATTCCATACACAAGTACAAGTAGTCGTTGGACTGGAAGGAATGGTACAATGTGACGATGAAAGGATGGTTGGAGGTGGCCAAGATCTCCTGTTCCGCCAAAGCACGCTTGATTTTGTTACGTTCAATCATCTCTTTCTTGTTCAACACCTTCATGGCATACAACTTGTTACTAGCCTTCTCTTTCACAAGATACACTTTTCCTACGTCACCTTTACCGAGTAGTCTGATCTTTTCAAAGCAGTTCTGATTGACCTGGACGTCCATGATTTTGGTGGAAGCCGAAGAGTACATACGTTCTTGGGTATAAGTTCTTGGTCTTCCTGTGATTTTGAGCTCGCCGATATGTTTATTGATATCAAACACTTCTTCTTTGGCTTCTTCGTTTGAGCTTTTGCTGGAAGAAGGAAATGCTGACAGCGACTTTGAGTTTTCGTTAAGTAGACGGTGGACCAAAGGAGCGGAAGCTACTCTTCTAAGCGTTCTCTGAAGACCAGAAGTGCTCAGAAATGGCGATGCCGGTGGGTTGAGATTAGGAGGAGCCAAAGAGTTTTTCTCGTAAGGGCTTCCGGGAAAAGGCGGATTCAAGCCTTCAGACTTGTACGGAGACGAATCATAGCGAGAAAACGAGTTGGTGCTGTAAGAATTGGGCTTCTTTTCTGTATAGCCAATGGAGTCTTGAGGATCAAAAGCTGCTGTTGATTTGTTGGTTGGGGTTTTAGGAGGAACTTCAGTCGAGCCTTCAGATTTTGGCGATTTGGGCGAGTCTGACCGTCTGAACCATTCCTCGCCCGAATCTACCTTTTGAAGCTTATCATCATGAACTTTAGGCGGTCTCAAAACTCCATTATCATTGAGAGAGAAGACTGAATCGTTGTGTCTAAGAGAAATCGACAAGTCGTTATTGTTAGAATCGGCCATAGACTCATCGTTTATGAACCGGTTTGGCAAATTGTGCTGGCCATTTAAGTGCGGAGGAAGACCTTGATGGGCAAAGTATAAGCTGGATGCGACCACTGGGCTTTCAGGGTTTTTAGTGTTTTGAGTAGGCGATTGTGTAGGAGAATGGGTGACGATATCAGGGAGCTTGACCCGTATTTTTTGCGAGCTTTGCTTAAAGCTTCTCGGCGAGGTTGGTGACTTGGGCTCTCTAGACTCCTGCTTGGGGGTTATACGAGAAATAGATCCACTGCGGGCGTGAGAATACGTAGAAATAGGACTGGACAGAGAACGCTTGCGATTGAGCGCAAACTTCTTGATTTTCGACAGGCTGTCTTCGTCATCTGTGCTGAGAGGTGCCAACGTATCGGCAGAAATATCCGTAGAGTTGTTGATAGTGTCTGAGTTTCCATTCAAATTCGAATCTTCAATCGAGTTTTCAGAATTATACTGATTTGACCCAGAGGACGGAAACCGAAAGAAACTCTTGAGTTTCATGAGACCGGGCAGTTTCTTCTCTTCACCTACCTGAGATGAAGGCTGTTTTTTGTGATTGTTGCCACTTGGTGTTTGAGAGCTCCATGTGCCGGTGCTGGCATCCGAAGTTTCTGGTTCTGTCAGAGGAGTAGTTTGGTCTTTGACGTTGAAAAATTTCGATAGCGATATGGATCTGGATCTGGACGATGAGCTTTTGGACGAATCGGCGCCAGTTTCGGACCGAATGATCGGAGGAGCTTTGAGTTCGTTTCGTGCAGAGTGTGCTGTAGGACTGTTGAAAATGGAGCTATCGGAGTCGTCTTGGTTATGTCGTGGTGAGCTTGGTTCTCCAGAAGACTGGAATATCGAAGAATAAAAACTGACCATTACCAAGATTTTATGGTTATCACAGAGTAGGAAGTAGCCGATGTTACGATTTTCAGGAAATTGATAAAGTACTGGTAAGTAATGATATGCAATCGTATGAAGTTCGCTTCGACTGATCTGATGAGGAAAGTAGGATGAAGTAGGTGACGGGATTCTTTTTTGGTGGTATGGGTGCTGGGGTGTTATGCTGGGCGGTACGGACTCGAACAGGGTCTATAGCACGGGTGTGTAGGAAGTGTGCTAGGTATTCAGCCACAAGTACTCTGTCTTGCTAACACACTGGAAAAGCGGCCCACTTGGCGGAGTGCTTACGTAAGGGGTCGCTTTTGAGCCAAAGTTGGGGAGGGGGAGCCGCAAGGAGAAGCCGCAAGGAGAAGCCGCAAGGAGGCAGAAAGCAATGAGGCGGGCTGGGTTGAAAGCGCAGAGAGGGGTTGGAACAGAGAGAGTGAGAGTGTAGATGTAAAGATCTTCTTGTGGCTATATTCGAGCCAGAATGGCACGGTTGTGTCGTGCTGGCATGGGCAACTACCATTGCTTAGCCTGCAGTTGACACATAGCACTTGGGAGAATTGTTCCGCGAAGCCTCACGAGCCGCCTGCGAGCCAATCGAGAGTGTCTCGGGATTGCTCACGTGTGGGGTGGTTGCGAACGGCAGATAGGCTGCAAAAGCCAGAGTGACCAAGGAGTGGTGTTATAAGAGTGAAAGGAATTCACATTCACAGATATCACGAGTGCCAAGTATATAGTGAATCTCATCGCTAAGTACTTGTAGTGTGTTGAATGCATTTGAGAACAAATGTAAGCTGAGCCTTGAGGCGTGCAGTGGCTTCGAGAAAAAGCTTGTCTCAATTTAGTTAGTCTACAGTTTACGAGAAAGGTCCAATTGATGAATAATTGATAGTATGGTACAATTACAAGAATGTTTATAGAAGTAATTGGGTCACAATGGCCTTCTATACAGCGTGGGTGCCCCTCTTGTTGCATCGTCATACAATATCTTTTGTGCTCTAATTTTGTGCCCTAATTCAAAAATTCGCACTGTACGCTTGCTTATATTTTTGGTGCGAGCTTGGTTAATCCAGTTAAGTTTCACTCTAGTGGGCTATCTACGAATGAATACAAGAGCTAGCTCACTAGCCCATGCCCTCATCCGAACCGACTGGCCATAGTTCTTTTTTCAGGTGTTCGGAAATGGGGCGTGGTAATTATTAAATCAAAGTTTTGCCTTGTGAGCTTATCTGAATTATTATAAAATTTACACAAAAGTCAAAGAAATGGACATGTTCCAAAAGACGAGGCACAATTGACATATCGATTAGTTGAAGATGTTTGAAAGCCAGAGCTAAAAGTTATACAAGAGCCACCCCGTGTTTAGGAACCCTTTTTACTGTCCTATGATAACCCTCGTCCATATCAGGTACATAACTGTTAGATAACTGTAGCATTTCGACAATGTCGGGGATTTTCGCAAATATCTGAATTAGGCAGATTGGTTATAGCGCCAAAAATAATGTATTCCTCTGCAGTGGCTGTTGATGTGAGGGTAGATTTTTAAGAATATATACTCACTGAGGTCCCAACGAGAATGTGAGCTCTACACTCTATTCAGGCTGGGAAGAATGTCCAAGAAAAAGCACTATATACTACTCTAGTTGACAAATGAGCATTCTCTCAGATAAATTTCACTGATCAATTAAGACGAAAATGGGCTTGGGCCTCAGCGTATCTTAACGTTTCGCGTTCTCTTTTAACGCCGAATATTCACCCGTACCCGATTTCTGCCTGAACTGCATCATACGTTTTCCAATCAAACTGGCTTGTAAAAGTTTATCGATATCGGGTAAGTTGCTGAAAAATTTCTTTGGCATAGGTGACTCATGCCTGACAAAAAATATAGATACTTCACTGGTACGTAGGTTTTCTTCGATTTCTTACAGTCAAAATCTTCGGCAGTTGGAGGTTTGTAAATTTGTAGTTTTAAACATGGTTTGCGTCCCCTATTGTCACTCTGAGAGCTGACGTCAACTGGCTTATTCATTAGTTTTCTTTTAGTTGAACTGCAATGCCATTTGGCTTCGCTGCACTCGTCTATATTCATACCACCCGTAATTCTTTTACAATTAACTCGATAGTTTCTTCAGATTCAATATTGCTCGCGTTTAAATTGTCTACTTTCTTGAATGTTTGTTGCAAAGTTTCTGCATCTGGTGACAATTTATAATCCAAGACATAAAAGCCTTAAAGCGTTGCGACTGAAGAGCCCTCAGTCCTTATATTCCTATCAGTAGAGGCTAAGGCTAGTAATAGTGGAGTCGTTGGTTCTGAACCCAGAAATCGTAAACGGTCACTACCAACTATACTTTATTGCTCCATAACGGGGTTTCCAATAGAGCCATTTTACAAATATCAAATGAGCAACCTCATTTTTTCATATGTACTTTTTAATACATTAATTGTATTCGTTTTATAGTGAAATCTGGTACATTCTATTGATTATTACCATTTCATCTACACTATGGCTGTTCACCAATTGGGTCAAGTTCAAATGAGCTTGAAGCCTACACATCTATAAAACTACTCCCTATAAATCTCTAATGACAGTACTAAGTCCATTTGACATTCAATCCTGTCATTAGCTAACCAATCCTAAATTTTTCAGTTCTTAAATATGAGCTCGACTTTTTGCAGCTGCACGCGGGCTCAAAACCATTTCTAACATCTCATCTAAGAGATGTCTCTAGAAACTGGTACTAGATAAGAGTTGCATTAGGCTTTTGTATCATTCTCCTGTAGTCAGTTACATCGCTTCTACATTTGTTTCGAAATGTCATTTATAATGCAGAGTCGTCAGCCAACTCAGGATGGTTTGGTGAAAATTATACTAGAATGAAGTGAACAATTCAGGCAAATTGGTCTGGCTATATACCTAGACATATATCGTACAATTACTGAGTTAATGTCTCATTCTAACAAAGGTGGGGATAAAAGGAATTAACACAAGTGTGGAGGCAAAAGGAAGTTAGGGATGGAGTTTTTTATGTGATAAACGTGCTGGCAGTTTTTGCAGGTCATTTTACCTTCGATGATTTGGGTCTCTATCAACAATGTATGCAAATCTTTCAACACGGCCTGGCTGTCTTCCATTATAGGATCCAAGTCTTCAGGTTTGGTAGGTGGCAAAGAGTCGTTTCCAAGATCTCTGGCAACTTGAATTATAGCGTTCCAGTCTAATCTTTCGAGCATATGACTTATGAATTCTGGCTTGTAGTCAGCTTCTTCTTGAACAAGCTGGCATTCTTCGTATTTTAAGGGGAACGCATCAGGCGAGTTCTGGCACCCTTTGACTGCACAGGTGACGAAATTGGTGGTCAAGAACTTCATATTGATTACTTTAGCTTCTTTGTGATGGGCATCTGTAGAAAATTTAATGAGCTTGTCACGTGATGAAAGATGTATCAGTAGATACAGAGAAGAGAGTAGCCGGAGGACAAAGTTGACAAAGCAGGAAGTAGAATTAGCCAGTAGACGTAGTAGCCGGTTTCTAGCAAGTAGCTTCTCGGAAATGTGAGAGAAACGGCCTATGCTAAATAGTCTTTTTTAGTAGTTGAATATATTAGGAAGAGACGAGGAGGGCTGAAATAAGTTGCAAAATAGTCTCGGTCTGGCTGAGTTTGAGTACGGTGTAAGACGTTAGGAAGCAGCTTAAAAAACATCAGTATTTACTCTTGTTCAACATCTAATGACGAAGTAATAATGTTTGTAAGGCCTTACATTTGCGAAGATTTTTGGTGAAATACTAATGAAAATGATTCGTTGCATTTTCTAACTGCATTCAGCACGATTCGTACTACACAAATGTCAAATAATTGGAGAAGAGGCTTCTATATATAATATGGACCGATGGGAAGGCTACTGGGTAGTGGTCCTGATGATTCCATATCGAGCGAGCATTTGACAGATTGGGTGCAAAAAGTGAGACTGCGACAGTAATAATCTACTTAGAACACTCGCAAGTAAATAGATGTAATAAGAAAAGAAGAGAAACGGTAGCTTACATGTCGATGCCATAATAGGCTAGCAGACTAGTGCTGGTGGTGCTGGTAGAGTAGTCCTGGCAGAAATTGGTAGTAGAGAATAGACAGGTAGTTGAAATTTAGATAACAACCAAATCTAAACCTTATCATAAAATGCCCAAAAAAAAACACTACCTAGTACCGTATACTTTAGAAGCAATACACACTCCTGCGATCGTAGCATTCCCACTTCAGTATTGCCTTCTTCCGTGCCTGGAGGTTCTCAACTGTCATGGCATAGAATTATTGGTTCGCGCACACCATACTCACCGGTGGCAACGAAATAAGAATCAATATAGCCTTACTGTAGCTTAACGAGCATATATCATGTCGTTACAGAAACTCACTGCCGAATTATACCAGCTTTACGGAGCAGGCAACCACACGCAATGCTTGAAGTTGCTAGCTCCCGTAAAAATTGAGCTCATCAAGCACAAACTTCTTGTGCCCCTACCATCCAATACCGCCACCAACGACCAAATCAACGACTTGAAAATCGCCCAGAGAATCCTTGAGATCGGCGCGTTGTCATCCTTGCTCACCAATAACTACCAATCGTTCGAAAACTACTTCAGTCAATTGAGACCGTTCTACTCCAATCCCAAGATCTACTCTAAACAGGAAAACATCAACACCGACAGCACCAAGATCATATCGTTATATTTGGTGTACTTGTTGTCGCAAGGGTTGATTTCTAAGTTTCACATCGAATTGGAGACTATTTACAATTCTGACCAATACAATACCGAAAAGGACAAGTACTTGAGCTTCCCCATCAACTTGGAGAGAAACTTGATGGAAGGCAACTACATCAAAATCTGGAAGTTATTGATAGAAGAGAAAAACTTGCCATGCAAGGAATTTAACCATTTCATAGACACGTTGATCAACGCCTTGAGGTTTGAAATCTCTAAGTCGTTGGAAAAGACCTACGACTCCATTCCTATTAGCAACTGCAAGAACTTGTTATATTTTCCCCAAGAACAGTCTGACAGTGTGTTTGAAGCCACTTTGAAGGAACAGTTTGAAGTTGACAACTGGAGAATCGAGGGGGGTGTGATTTACTTTAAGAAAAACGATCTTGATGCGGAACAGATCGACGTTTCCAGCACCGTCGTGAATGTATTAAACTATGCTGAGCAAATTGAATCTATTGTTTGATCAATTGGTGATTGTCTAAGTATTTAGTAGGTTTTTTTTTTTTATTCAAGACAGGTATAAAATCCCTTATATGCTACGTCCAAATCATTCAAAAAGTCGCTGGTTTCTGTCCCCGTCAATTCCAGATCATCGCCCAAGTTGTTCAATTTAATCAACCAATTGACCAACTTTGACTTTCCCTCGAAATCAATGACCTTGTGGCTTCCGCTTTCTATCAAGTCATTGAGATTCACCACTAAATCACTCAAGAGTGGGTGCAACTGATCTTTAGTTTTGTAGTTTAGTTTCAATGCATCCATACAAGTAATGAAGTTGCCGGTGATTTCCGCAATCATTCTGCCTGTAGCACCTGTAGAAGCCGCCGAGCCAGCCGGGCGACTTGAGCTTTCGACCTGAGTGCCTAAGTGTTCGATAGTGGCTGGGATGCCTGCGTGGAGTCTTTTAACTGCCAGTGGACATTGAAGGTCGAATCTGGCACAGAGTAATGCTAAGAAGTTGGAGAAGTCGTCTTGTAAGGAGGAGCCCAAGAGTTTCTTGACAAAGTCCACTATGGCTTGGTCTTCAATGAACCCTTTTAGTATGATCTGGTACTGGTTTATAAGCCTATAAGTGGTGGAGGTGTACTTTTCCTTATTAGTTATGTAGTCTTTTAAGAAAGAGTTCTCGAGCATTTCGAGGGTTGGAAGGATGGAGTAGATTTCTGAGAGGGACGAGTAGACGTTTTTGTGCAAAGATGATTTGAGGAGGGACGTTTTGGTGACTTCCTGTTGGAATTTTATGTGATTGCCAGAAGGTGTGAAGGAGGTAGTGGAGGTGGGGGCATATGATGGGGGTGAGTTAACAGACATGGTCAATGTATATTAATAATAGCCTTGTAATTGATATGATAAGATATGATAAGATATGTTATGATAATAGTGTCGAGGATAAAGTCTATAGGAGCCAGATTGCAGTTAAAGATCGATTCGTGAGTCGCATAATTTCTTCGCGAGGAAAATAAGAGGCTACAGAAACATGTAGGATGATACTTCTCAATCCAGCCATAATAATCTCTGACACACTGAAAAATGAACCTCGTAGTTCAGTCCTTTCGACACAGACCTTCTTTCTGTTCAAATTTTGGTCCTCTAATGATGAAATATTTAAATTATTCGCAATTAAATCGTTGATAGTGTATGTTTTAATTGTTTATAATTAGTAGGTTATATATCTTCGTCCTATGTCTAGAATAGTTGTAGTTTAGGACTATAGCATAGAAGTTGCAGCAACAAAGCTTTCAAATTCACTATCATTCCTCTACATACGTTGAATCTTATAGTCTTGCTACTTATATCTAATCTTGAATAGCTTCACTTCAATTATTTCTACTAATTCGGTAAATGATGACTGTATTCCCTCTATTATAGTGCTTATATCCTTAGTTTTGCTTCCCTTTTTACCATTGGCACTGAACTTCTCAGATTCTAATTCTTATATCATTTCCACATTTTACATTCGAGTATGGAGAGTTCTAAATCTACAACGTAAAAATTAGTGTATCGTAGCGTCGTATTGGTATATACAATGTGTAACATATGTGCAATATTTGTGTTGTGTATGTCAAGTAATGAGATTGGTCTTGAGCTTCTAGTGTCGAGCTTGTCTGAACTTAGACAGTGAATTCAGTGGGGTAATCAGGGATTCCACAGGGTCAATCAATATACTGAACCAATGATCTTCCTTTCTTGCCGAAGGCATGCTCATTATATCCCAACCTCACCCAGTCCTTGATATTGTGTCGATATAGTATTGGTGGCGGATTGAACCTATTCATCACACTAACCATAGCATCATAACTTGAACTACTCACCAACTGGTGTATAATCTGCTTGCCATACTTATTCCTGGCAATCTCACACTCCTTCATTATCCACTGTAAAAGATAATCACTACTGACGCGGTCATAAGGACTTACGGTAATAGGAAGACGGATATCCAAGTCTTTTGCATGGTTCATTTTGGTCTTGAAAATGACCTCGTACCGCAACGAAAAGAGCCTTCCCAAGCTCGAAAAGCCCTGCGTGTGAGTTAGAGGAATGCCTTCGTCAGGCTGGTCAATCACCTTGTTCTTCGATCTGTTTATATTTTGGATAAGCTGGGTCTGGCCCTTTTCGGACTGGGGCTGTTCCTGGTAATACTGTTCCAGTGCGTCGTCATATTTCACACTAAACAACTGGAGATAGTCGTTTTCTACGGGGAATTTCAACAGAAACTCGCTGGAAAGTCCTTGTGTGGTGAGCACGCTATCTTCGCCCGTGAACTCGCGTGTCTGGGTGAATATCTTATACTCTTTTCGGGGAGGCAAACCGCCTTCGTGGCACTCGAGAATTTCTTTGATCTGAAGCGTGATCTTATTTAGTCTCATGCTTTTTTTTACTTTGTTGTGTAGAAAATTGGCCAGCACTTTGGAGTACAATATAAAGTCGTCTCGTGGACCCACCGACGAGACCGGCATCGATAAGTCCACCATGATCTGGCGGTCTGCCAGGACCTGTGACTCTACTATGGGTTCGTTAAACTGTCTGTATAATGGCAATGTATCGTAGAGTTTTATGGCGACCGGAAAGCTCTCTATGAAAGTGAGCTCGGAGTCGTAAGAATCGCCACACGATATAATCACGCAAAGATTGTGAGTAGTTGAAGCTTTCCAGTGAGGAAACAGGCCTGATGCCGTTATGTCTTTGGGGAGAGGAATGAGGACAGGGATATCTAGGCCCAACAAAGTCTTGTGGAACTCGCCCACGGGAGGCCGATAAACAAACGGGTCTTCGTACAATTTGTATTCTCTCAGGGTATCAGTTGAGCCTATAGTGGAAGGAATCGACACTTTCTGGGTTGTTCTCAATTCTATGCCTACGGAGCGTATTTTGAACGGATTGCCTGCTACAGGGCGAATCTCCACCACTGTTTCTATACGAGGCTGATTGTTAGTATTGTAGGAAATGGGATATATAAGTTACTTACTATGCTACGGGGCACTCCAGGACACCCTCGCACTATGGAGGAGCCCGAGGCTCGAAGACTGGCTGTCACCAGCGGCACTGCTTTTGGCGGTGTCATGGTGGTAAGTTCTTACGCCTGCCTGGAGGTCTAACGACTGTTAAGGGCGCGCTTTAGGGAGAGCCACGTGATTGCATGATAATCAGAGTACGTTCGGTATTATAGCGTACTTTAGGCTGAACTCGGGGAATTTGCCCTTGTAGTAGCGGTGGGTGTCTAAAGAGCTGATGCACAAGTTGACCAGTACTAAAACAAGGCATGCAGCGAAGCAGAGCGGGACCCAGCGAGAGGCCCCGGCGGTGGCCGCAAAAACAAAGAGCACCGCGTAAAGCTGGATTTCGCACCAGTAGTGTGGCGACGAGACGGTGGAGAAGGCGGGAAGCGAGTATTTTTTGAGCGACGCCAAGTGCGCGTGGTGACCGTACTGGCGGAAAGACACCGCCAAAAACACCGCTATGAGAGTCCAGTCTAGGGCGGTGGTGTCAAAAACCCAGGCCAGTGCCAGCGACAGGTGCGGCGCGGTGAGCGCCAACGAGGATGCGCATGCTATACTGACCAAGGTATAATGGCCCACGCCCACAAGATAATGAAGGATATTTATGGGCGACGTGGGCGAGAACTTGGACACGTATAGACACTCGTACGACCGACGCAAGCCCTGCACCCAAAGTAGATAGTGTATTATCTTGATGTTCTTGTACGCCGTAAGATTGTGCTCCCCCGAGCGCGGCCGGAAACTCGCACCCTGTATAATGGCACAGTAAGCAAACAACAAATAGTAGAAGTGAGCAAAGTAGGATTTGGGCACTGTCAATGCAAATACCGAATTGACTAGGTTTGTGAGCCCGCCGCGAGCCGGTCTGTTAAGACCTACGTTTTTGCCATATAGCAAAAGCGAGTTTAGGGGCGTGAAACCTTTGACCACCAAGATAGCAGAGGTGCATGCCATGTATGAGGCAAACACCCCTTTGAGCACCAATATCCAGTCCATGTAGGGTTGTTGCCTCGACGGTGGAGATGATTTGATAGACCTCGATGCCTGTCACGTGCCACAGCCCATGCTACTCACACCGTTCTGGCAGCGGGCCGCCCATTCCTGACTCCCCCACTGTCACCCGGGTTTCACTGCGACATTAACCGCGCGAGTCAGGCGAGTCAGCCCCCACTGTTGACTCATCGCTTACGATTTCCAGCCAAGAACAAAAAATCACACCTGCATATTTGTTTATCTGGACACGAGCCCTCGCTCTGACTCACAAATTTTTCACTCATATAAAGCCGTTACCGAATTTCTCATCTACAAGTCAGCAGTATAGTCAGTCAACATGTGTGGGATCTATGCAGCATTCAAGCAGCCCGAAGTGGAGCAGTTCAAGGCCAAAGCGTTGCAAAACGCCAAAAGAATCAGACACCGTGGTCCGGACTGGAGCGGCAACATCATTCAAAACAGCACCATTTTGGCCCATGAAAGATTAGCCATTGTTGGCTTGGACTCGGGGGCCCAGCCCATCACCTCTCCTGACGAGCAGTACGTCTTGGCCGTCAACGGTGAGATCTACAACCACATCAACTTGAGACAGGAGTTTGCATCCTACCCATACAAGTCGTTGTCGGACTGTGAGCCCATCATCCCGGTTTTCCAGAAGTACGATGTCGACGCACCAAAATATTTGGACGGAATGTTCGCATGGGTTTTGTACGACAAAGCCAACGACAGAATCGTGGCTGCAAGAGACCCTATTGGGATCACCACCTTGTACATGGGTAAGAGCTCCAAGACCCCACAAACCAGATACTTTGCTTCTGAGCTCAAATGTTTGATAGACGAGTGTGACGAGATCGTCGCTTTCCCACCCGGTCATGTGTACGACTCCAACACCGATAAGTTGGAAAGATACTTCACTCCCTCGTGGTGGGACGCCTCTGCGGTTCCTCAGGCCAAGGTCGACTACACGGCCATTAGAGAGTCTTTGGAATTGGCCGTCAGAAAGAGATTGATGGCCGAGGTTCCTTACGGGGTGTTGTTGTCGGGCGGTTTGGACTCTTCTTTGATCGCCTCGATCGCTTCGCGCGAAGCCAAGCGCGTGGCCGTGCACAAAGAGGGGGTGGACGCGAACAAAGAATTGTCAGGTGTTGATGCGTCTGGATCGTTGCACTCGACTGGTTGGAACCAAATCCACTCGTTTGCCATCGGGTTGCCCAACGCACCAGATTTGGTTGCTGCCGAAAAAGTGGCCCACTTCATCGGCACCATCCACCACTCCCACACCTTCACCTTGGACGAAGGGTTGGACGCTTTGGACGATGTCATCTACCACTTGGAAACCTACGATGTGACTACCATCAGAGCCTCCACTCCTATGTACTTGTTGTCCAGAAAGATCAAGGCCCAAGGGGTCAAGATGGTGTTGTCTGGTGAAGGATCGGACGAGATTTTCGGGGGCTACCTTTATTTCGCCAACGCGCCTTCCGCCACCGAGTTCCACGAGGAGTGCGTCAAGAGAGTCAAGAACTTGCACTACGCCGACTGTTTGAGAGCAAACAAGAGTACCATGGCGTGGGGTTTGGAAGCCAGAGTGCCTTTCTTGGACAAGGGCTTCTTGGAAACCTGTATGAACATCAGCCCGGAAGAGAAGTTGATCAAGCCTGCTGAGGGCAGAATAGAAAAGTACATTTTGAGAAAGGCTTTTGACACTTCTGACGATCCTTCTGCCGAGCCATACTTGCCCCAAGAAATCTTGTGGAGACAAAAGGAACAGTTCAGTGACGGTGTGGGATACTCGTGGATCGACGGTTTGAAGGACGCAGCCGAACTTGCTGTGACCGACGAGCAGTTGAAGAACCCTAAGCCTGAATGGGGCGACGATATTCCTACCACCAAGGAAGCCTACTGGTACAGATGCAAGTTCGATGCCATGTTCAATGGCTCCAAGAGTGCTGCCTCCACTGTGATGAGATGGGTGCCAAAGGCCGAATGGGGATGCCACGCTGATCCTTCAGGAAGATACGCCACCACTCACGACCACAAGGTATAATGTACATATAGAATAGAAGTAATACACTAATATCTAGAAATTATTAAAAAGAAATCATACGCAAAATACTAAAAGCAAAAAACTATAACCAAAAAACTATAGCAAGTTGATATGCACTTACAATAGATCTCGTGATACTTATCAACCTACCGTTTTTGAATCATAGCTGATATTAAGTTTTAATTACCATTTGTCTCTTAGTTCAGCCATTTCTAACTCAGACTCATCACTAAGCTGTATTTGATTTGTATACTAATATATCGAGAATCGTACATGATTGTTGAATGACATGATAATTATCGAAACTCCATACGAGACATACTAGACACACAAATTTCATACTAAACCTTCATACTATTTGCAGCTACGTAGAATTTGTAATTATTTTTAAAGTTGCAACCTTCAGATTCCCAATTTTGCAGCCACTCCGCATGATACAGTAAATAAACAGCAATCTGCAAACTGCCCATCCAATACCTTCACATTCTGTGTTGCATCTATCTTAGACTTATCACTAATATAGAGCTGTAAATGTATTGTAATGAGCACCTACATTGTAAACTAAAGAATTAAATTGCATAAATAGTACAGGAAGGTCAGAAAACTAATATATCTGTCATGAAGGATAAATCTATTATGAGTAAGCGATAATCTATTGTCCATCTATGCTGAATATATATTATGTTTGCTTGTTTCTACAATGTTAACACCGACACATTGAGTTCATCAAACTGGTTCTTTAGCTTTCATCATATTCCTATCTATTTGATGCTTATTTACTCAAGAACTTGAGTAGTTCTTGATGATCTCTTTCGTACCAGCTACTCTTAATCTTGATATTGTCCAACGCCTGGTTGAATCCTCTTTCGAACCCATGAGTGTCCTTGCCTTTGAAGAATTGGGTGATTTCGTCCAACTTTTCGGTGCTCTGATAGTTGGCCAATGTGGACTTAATAAATCTATCAAGCACAACCATGTTGGTGGATAAGTTTTTGTAAATCTCACCGTAGTTGGCAGACACAAAATGCCAGAGCTGGTTTTTGGTGGTACGGTTTATCGATAACGGCACTGCCAAGAAATGGGTGTTCATGCTCTGAACTACGTCTGTATTGGTGATCAAGGAAATGATTTCTTTGGCCAACTCGGGATTGGTGACAGTACCTAAGCATCCAAGAGTAACTTCTGCTGCATCAAGCGAAGATGGTTCTGTCACTTCTCTCAATATAAACTCATACTGTTCGCGAGAAAACTCCGGTGAAGATACCACAGAATTAAACACAAACGATCTAATGGAAGCGTCGCCCACTTTGCCTTCTTTGACCCATTGGTCAAACACTTCAAAGGCATAATCTTGGACTTCTTTGATGCCAAGAACCGACACATGTTCCAAAATGTTCTTTCTCAATTGTATAGCGACGAAATCTTGCTTGTCTGTCTTTCCAGATCTGAGAAGATCGATGATTTTTGTGGCTTGCTTTCGGTATATGGATTTATTAAAGCTGGTCAATTCAGCAGTCAATTTGTCGTCTCCCTCCACTGAAAAGGCTTTCAGCAATTGATCTAATCTGACTCCCAATTCCAACCACGTAACGTAATCGTCGTCCAACTCAGGAGTTTCGGCAATAATCTTGGCCAATTTCAACAAGGACGTGGAAGAACTGATGCCGGAAACTGCAATGGATGCAACATCTGCAATCAAACCCACCCGGTCCTTGGACGACATTTTCTTTATGTAAGGCAAGAGATTTTTTTCCAAGATCTTGCTGGAATAATTAACACGATAAGCACTGGACGTGTTTTTGTTAAACTTGAAAAAGTCGTTGCATAATGGGAAGTTGTCTACAATTAAGGTTTCAGATTCAAAGGAGTCGACTGAAAGTTCACGTAGCGAGGTAGAATCGGTAGAGATGTTCAAAGGAATCCACCATTTAGTTTCGTTTTCTTCGGGCTTGACATCTCCACCATTCAAAAACCTAGCCTGGGTCAACACCAAACTATTGGATGCCTCATCAATATCAACATTGATTATCGGGTAGCCTACTTTTTTGATCCAAGCATCCATAAGTTGGCCCAATGGCTTGCCAGATACCTCACTGATAGCACCCCACAAATCAGAAGACGTAGCGTTTCCAAACTTGTTGGTGTTCAAGTACTTGGCCACTCCCTTGAGGAAAGTTTCGGTGCCTAAATAGTTGGATATCATGTGAATTACAGAGGCACCTTTCAAGTACGAAATAGCATCAAACAATTGGTCAATATCCAAAGCATCGATAACTGGCACTTCTATAGGATGAGAGTTTCTCAAACCGTCAAGTGTAAGTGCCAGCTGGACGACTTCAGACACAAACCCACTAAACACGTCCCATTCAGGGAACAAATAGTCTACAGCGTACCATCCTACCCAGGTAGCGAACCCTTCGTTCAACCACAACTCGTCCCACCACTTCATCGTGACCAAGTCACCAAACCACTGGTGGGCCAATTCATGGGCAATTACATAGGCGACTTTCTGTTTATAGGCTGGATCAGAGTTTTCGTCCGAAAACAACAACGCTGTGGATCTATAGGTAATAAGACCCCAATTCTCCATAGCATTGTGAGAAAAAGCGTGTACGGCAAGCAAGTCTAATTTGGGGAGCGGATACTTGACTTCAAACACTTTGGAGAAGTAGTCCAAGATCTTGGGAGCGATTTCCGATGCCAACTTGGCATCTTTAATGTATCCTCCTTTGGTGGTATAAATTCTAACCGGAATGGGTTTGTCGTTTACCTTTGTTTCCTCAGTGAAAGACTCGGTATACTCGAAATCTCCACAGGCCCATGCCAACAAGTAGGTAGACATGACGGGAGTTGTCTCGAACACAACCTTCTTCGCATCTCCTTCCTCAGTCGTGCTCTTTACTGGGGTGTTACTTAAAGCGGTCCAATCGTTTCTAAGTTGGATCTCCACATCAAAAGTGGCTTTTTCGCTTGGTTCGTCAAAACACGGAAATGCTCTTCTGGCGTCCGTAGCCTCAAATTGGGTCGATACCATTTGTTTTTCTACACCGTTATCGACATAAGAAGACTTGTAGAATCCAGCCATGTTGGTCTGGATAACCCCATCGTACTCCACAATAGCTTTGATGGTGGGTCCATTGATTGGGGCCGAGAGTTTGGCAACAAAAAACTCTTTCTCCTTAAAGTGTTCGATATTGCCAACAGTGATTTTGTTTTGCTCATCATTTTCAGTTTCAATAGTGACTTTGCCAATACTCAAGTCACGGTAGTTCAAGTGCAATTCATCGGTCTCCTCATTCACCTTCAAGTGTATAACTACGCGACCTTTGAAGGAGTTTTGCTCGAGATCGATATCGGAAATCGACACTTCATAATGATGAGGTTTCAAGCTATGAGGCAATGTTTCATAATAGGGTTTTTCTTCTGCATTGGCCAACTTTGCACAACACATCTTTGTAAAAGAATGCAGTTCAAAAAAGTAGAACGGCTCCAAATTTAAAGGTTCCGAAAACATTTGGCCGCAAAAGCCGCACGAGGCTTGGAATCGGAAACTCGCCGGAAAAGGGCCGTAAAAGTGGCTAAGCTATAGGCTAAGCTACAGGCTTACAACGTAATGCACTATTTAATGGCTCATAGTGATACGTCCTAACTATATATAGAAACGTCAAGGAAGTTAACCTAGAGTGAAAGTTAAAAGACCGCATATTAATCAATGCGTAGTGCGATAGATGGCAAAAGGCGTTGTCAACGGCGATAGGCCGTTGGCGCACGTGAGATCGGTGCTCCGTTGCCGTGGCCGCTCAGCACGATGTGTTCGCAATTGATCACTGACCACTTAGCCATATGTGAGTCTTATTACTTGGCTGACTTTCTCTGCATTCGAGCTCGCACTTCCGCTATCTTCTCACAAACTTTCTACAGCTTCCTACTATCTTTCTTTTTAATTTTCTACTAGCTTTCTCACTAGTTTTCTCTAACTTCTCACTGCCCTCACTACTTGTCACCTCTCACTAGCTACGCACTATCTACTCACTATGTGCTCACTAAAATTTCTCACATTACTGTCTCTCCTCTTCAAATACTGTTATATTACCCGTGCTCTTACACATGCTAATACTTCCACTTAACTGGATTTCTCAACAGTACTAGCATCTAACCTTTCACAGTCCTTCCCACTACTTTTCTTACTAATTTCTCACCAATTTCGCGCGCTCTCCCACCAACTTTCAAACTGCCTTATTTGTTTCTACTCAACACAATTACTGTTCGTGTTCTTCTATGATTGTCTATGCTTCTTATCTGTTCAGCCTTTTATATTACATGTATACTACACATTAGTTTCTACGCTTACCCTTGTTCTTAAACTTTTTGACCTTGTTGTGCTTGTGGAACTTCTTCTTGCCATTGCCCAAACTGGTGTCAACCAAACCGATTTCCCTGGCCAAACTGGTTCCAAGCTCAACACCGAACTTTTCCACCCTGGCCAAATCCTTTCTGGCAGCTTCCGCGCCAGCCTCGTCTCCGAACTTTTCAGCTCTCAGAACTTTCTTTTTCAACAATTCAACTGCCAATTGCTTTCTCTCCTCGGGACTCAACACCTTGGGTTCTTCTTTGGGCTCAGGTTGAATCACTTTGAGATCACCATCTTTTTTAGGCTCACTTTGAGTTTGGGCTGGCGCTTCTTCTACCTTTGGCTCTTCCTCTTTTGGTGCTTCCTCTGCCTTGGTTTCTTCACCTTCAACTGGAAGCAACTCGTCTTGTGCCGCACCATTGGCTTCAGTTAGCCTTTGTACGAGATCAGCCTTTTTTCCATCGGTCGACAACCCCTTGCTCTTCAACAATTCCTTCAATTGTGCAACTGTTTGTTTGTCGTAGTCACTCATCTTGGTGTATAGCTACTGTTGTACAAGTGGAATTGTTGTTGACGGACGTGTTGCTCACGTGGGGAAGCAGTCACGTTACACGAGCATACAACAGTTCAGCACTATCGGAGGTCCACAGTGAAAAGCACTGGCGTAAATACTAGGGTGGGAAATACTGGCGTAGATACCATAATGCGAAACACCATTGTAAATTTTACAGTGATAACTTCCAAACGCACCTCCAACGAGAAAGTCTGACTGTTTGGAAGGGTATCTTCTTATGTGTCTTGTGTTCGGGCAATAATTGTTTGGTGATGTGAACCATCATCTTTAGTTCAATTCCAACTGAAAAAGGTGATATTGACTTATTTTAAAGCCGGGCCGTTCGAATTGTAGTCAGTTACAAGAAATTGTCTATATCTTGCACAACTCTTTATACTGTTAGGATAAATTCGGTATATGATCCTCACGTGATATAGGTCGGATTTTGATTCAAACGTCGACAGATTTACTATAAGAGGTCAAATGCTGTTAGGAACTGGAGTGAATACTCTGGATAGTTTTCTCGCACGATATATGCGGTTCACCTCACACGCTGGTGTTTGTTTTGTTGCTTCTTCTGAGGCTATATACCACTGACCTAAGCGTCCGGAAGTCGTATTTTCACGTGCATGAACTTTTCACCACCGGAACTCCCATATCTACCCACCAAAAAAAACTTACCAAAAATACCTGGAAGGCACAGGAGGGTTTCCAGAGACAGTCATTGGCATCACCGATGGCGATGTCATACCAAACTCTTATTGGTGCTCACAAAATTGTATGAGAAATGCATGCTACCGAAAGCTTAGCTAGTTTAGTGCGGCACGAGTCCTTGGTCTACAAGTATATAGATTGCATAGTTGCATATCAAATTAAACAGGGACAAGATATATCATTTAGCACAATCTCTTCTGTACGTCTACTTAACAGCTGTACATATACTCGCATGGTACTTTCACGGTAGTTATACTTGTTCTAATTTTCTTATTTCGTAATTAGGCTGCAAAATTCATTACAGACATAACCTCGCTTAAATTAGTGCGGACTGAGCTCAAAGCACTCTGCTGATCCCGCACCGTACCCCAACTTCTAAGTAGCTACTCCAACTCTTATAGTTTTAGATCGTCGCAGTTGATATCATTGCTAGTCGCGTTATATTTCCTAGAACGTCTGTCAATAATCGCATCACTCGCGTTTATCAGCATCGGACTTTAGAATCTGCAGCGAGCAAAAAATAATATGGCTGCGAAAAGTACAAATGCGTTCGTTGCTCTGTAGTCTTTTTCCATTAACATACAACAACCATTTTATACTAACAATTGAAATGGTCGCCCCTACTTAGCAACAAGCACCAGTCTTCAAGAAAACCGCCGATGTCTACGGTGTCTGAAGAGGTCAATACAGGGCCAATGGATTCTTTTGCCTTGATTTTTGAAGTGCACGGTGAAGTATACTCAGTCAACTGGTAATCGTGTTCTGAACCATCAAGCCTGACACCTCCAAGGAAACCTTCGAGATGGTCAACAAGTAGATCAGTGAAAGAGTTGCCGAAAGCCGCGTCAGCCATCTGTATAACTACGCATAATATCAGCGAGAGAGATACTGAGAGCGGCGAACAGTACACTAAAAACAATTGATTGAATGGATAAATGAGCTAGGCTCTTATTAGATGAAGATAATAAATACTGTTGTAATTACTTTGGAGTTAGCATACAACTAGGTTTTGTTGTAAGATATGGTATATTTGTACAGGCAGGCTGCAAGTTTACATTAGCTGATATTATCGCTCTTCGTATTATAGAAGTGGAATTTTTATACACTCTACAAGTGCTATGTTCTAATTAATATTATACTCCGGGTAATGTGATTATATTAAAGCTGTAATTCTAATAACTACTCCGATATTATTGAGCCTTACGATTTTGATAAATCACTCTGGATTTAACATTTATTCAAGCAAAACTGAGCCGAAACACTCAACAATAAAATAGAGAGTCATAGCTTGGGGAGAAATCCAAAGTATTAGAGTTGGCTTTTTGGCTATCATTTATTCATACTATTAATACAATCAAGAAATATACTACTCCGACATCTCGTCGTCCTCGTCCTGCTCTCCCACAAACGTCAAGACCTCGCCGTTATCAACCCTGTGCCAAGCATTCAATACTTCGTACTCAGTGATGCAGTCATCAAACTGCTCGATAGTGTAGCCCTTGGCGATGATTCTGTCTCTGATCTCGTCCATCCGCACCGGTTTGGCGTTTCTGGACCCGTCTTCACGAGCAATATCTCTAATGATACTGTAGATCTTTGACGTGGAGCTCTCGTCTTCCATAGATCTGTCGGTGTCTACATGTAACGAAGACTTTGAAACCTGGATAAGTCTCAACGCTTCATCCACATCTTCAAAAGTGACGATGTTGTCGAACCTCAATCTGGCCGAAGCCTGCGACATACGGAGAATACCCAATAAGGTTCTAGGCGTAATATGGCTGAATTTCTTGACGGAGCCTTCGTTTCTGTGCGACTCTTTTCTCATATTAATGTACTGCTGCGCAACGTAGTCACCGACATCTTTAGGCACCGTAGGTCTGAAGGATCTTGCCTTTGAAATGTACTCCCTGATGGTGGCCGAGTCCAAAGGCTCAAAGTCCATGACCGGTTGTTTGTTGTGCATGTGAACAAAAGTTACATGGTTGGCCAAGCGTTCGTCGTGTTCGCGGGAAGAATGGTCCAAAATCAAGTACATCACGTCAAATCTCGACATCAACGCGGCCGGAAGATTAATGTTCTCATGAGGAGACAAATGGGGGTTGTAACGGCCGTAAAGAGGGTTGGCAGCAGCCAAAATGGACGTTCTGGCGTTAAGGGTGGTGGTGATTCCGGCCTTGGAAATGGAGATAGTTTGTTGTTCCATGACTTCGTGGATGGCCGTACGGTCCGATTCATCCATCTTGTCGAACTCATCAATGCAGCAGATACCGTTGTCTGCCAACACCAAAGCACCGCCTTCAAGGACCATTTCGTCAGTAATGGGGTCTCTCATCACCGCAGCAGTCAAACCAACGCCGGAAGATCCTCTACCGGTAGTATAAATGGACCTAGGTGCGATTTTGCCAATGGCTTTCAACAATTGCGATTTTGCCACACCAGGATCCCCCATAAGACAAACATTGATATCGCCTCTGATCTTCAAACCATCGCCGATTTCCTTGGTCACACCGCCACAAAGCAAAAGCAACAAGATCTTCTTGATATCCAAGTGGCCGAAAATTTCCGGCGCAATCGACTTGGCCAACTTGTTGTAAACGTCACCTTCGTCTATTAATTTCTGGATCTTTTCTTCGGCCTCATCAGAGATTTTGCTGCTCTCGTACTGTTTTTTGTGCTGTTTGATATACTGCGCTTCAAGGTAGGTTTCGGTCAACAACCCAGCCTTGAGTGCCCGGAATCCAGTATATGGCGACGGCATAAAGATCCCAGAGATGTCTACAGTGTCTCCGGGATTCAACGATCTCACCAAGTCTCCGTTGACATGAACAGTTAAGGATCTTGGAATATGGCCCACAGGCACCTGGTTGCTCAACTCCTGGATCTTGACTTCTTGAAAACTGGAGAACTTGGACGCACGCGTCGACATGAACAACTGGCCCTTGTTGTTATCGGTCTTACAGGCAGGAGCAGTACACTCAGTCAACGGAGTAAACACCTTGGAGTTGACCTCTTGGAACAACTCGTACCCGCACTTGTCACACGTATAAGCATTGACAAGCACACTGGGCTTGACGTCACTGACTCGGGTAACTATTCCTTGCACGGTGATGAAGTTACCCACGTGACTGCCCCGAATTTGTCTCACACTAAGAGTCTTGGTACTGCCAGACAAAGGCTTGAAGTAGAGACAGTACCGACGAGTCAATTTCGACGGGAAAAGGTTTTCAGATTCGTCCACGCGGGCCTGAGAGTCCTGTTGCGTTCCCGAGTTCTCAAACCCGTCCCTCAAGTTGTTATACTCCTCTACGTGTTCCTGCTGCAATCTCAAGTTACGGAGTTTTCTCTGGTGCAAAATCACATCTAGCACGTCGTCCTTGTAGCTAACCTCCTTGGTGGGCTCGGGCACAAGCTCGTCGATCACAGAACTGAACAATTCGATATAACGATGGGTGTTTTTGAGAATGGCAGAGATCAACTGTTTGGACGTTTCCACCGATTGCGAACTTCCACCAAACGAGTTTTGCTGGTATCTGTTCAAGTCGTCGAGCTCGATGTATATAGTACTGATTTCTCGGTTGGCTACTCTCTGCAAAAGGCGCAAGTACTTGAACCCAGCAGCCAGCTCGCCGAACTCGTCGGTGTCCATTTCGTCCACACTAGACTCTTTGTAGGAAGTCAAGAAATCCTTGATGATGGTCTTGACTTCCCCATAGTTGATATTCATCTGAATCGATGGTAATACCGTGGTAGCGGACATGGTGATTAGATGATAAAGAAGAGATGTGAACGAGTTGAAACTTTTCGACGCGTTATAGGATTGGTCACGTGGAGATTAACCAGCGATGCACGACAAGCCCACAGAACCCTAACAGGGGAAGGGAACGGACTGAAGTGGATGAGTTTTAGGGTGTGGTGAGGATGGTCCTGTAGAATCTTCTTCTATACCAATATTGACCCATTGAGGGCAAGTTGCTATCAAGCGTCAAGACAGTGTAAGAATAAGTTAGAAAAAATGTTAGCGTCCAGTTTACACCAGATAAGTGTAGGTGGCACCTACACTTATGTACTATAGACTTCTGTCACATCAGTCCTACACCTACACTTATGTAGCTACTATAGACTTCTGGTACTTTAGTCCTACTTCAAATTCAGATATAATGCTATTTGGTCCTCTTCTGCTTTTGTACTTCATTTCCTGCTGTAGCTAATTTTTCCTAATTGGGTTAAATACATCGCATGGAAAATGGCTGCAACAGAAGAGATAGCCAATATTCACATAAGCTACCAAATAGGTAAAATGGATAAAGCGAACGTGTATTCGAGTATTCAATTTGGTCCTTTATATATAAGGATTAAATGATTTTCGTTTTAGTATTTTCTCTGATCACCTCCTTATAACAGAAGAAGCGTACATCTACCATGGTAAATATATTAGTCTTTTCAGTTATTCTTATGTTGAGTATTGGTAATATATAAAGTATGGCTAGTAGGGTAATTATATGGGTGCTCCACCACCCCACATCTATCGAAATATTAGTGGGCAGGAAAAACACATCGAAACCCTAAAATCACCGAAGACTGAGTACCTTCATTTTTATCCTTACCAGTCTAATTCTTATCTTATTAAGTCATTAATATCTGTATGTTTGATGACACAGCGAGACTACTACTGGCTATCAGTCAGTACCTTTTATCAAATTGTGTGGCAGCACTCTATATGACTGAGGCTGGGCTTCTGAACACCTTATATTTCAAGTACAAATCATAGAGATTACATCCTCTGATACAATCCAATAATATGTAGACAACTAGAATTGAGCACCTACAGAACGGATAACAAGATGTGTAATTGAATTAAATCAGAAGACTAAAAGATTTTTTTCTTTAGTATATTGAAAACAATGTATATAGAGAATAGACCAGCTATTAAAATGCACCAATATGAATATCACCTCATCACCACAGCCTCAAGTGGACTATTTCATATAGACCTAAGATCAACCAAGGCAAAGGCCGCCAGTCTCTCCTCGTCATTGATATCAATGGTGCCATTACCAGCATTAACATTCATTGAAGATCTACGAGAATTGGATCTGTAGCGGGGTTGGCCGGGTCTAGTTGGCGACCTTGGAGTTCTACTTTTCTTGGACTGTTGGCTGCGACGAAGAGATTCGGCACCAATGGTGGCCCAGTCTTCTTCGTCGGTATCGCTTTGGTTACGGTATTGGTGGGGCCCAGGCAGTCCCAGCACAGCCGGGTTGGCTACATACTCGTTCTCGTAAGTCTTGTTCAACAAGTTAGCGATCTTGGGAGAATTGGAGGGTTGGGTGAGTTGCTGGGCCAGCAAAGTAGGCGTTTGAGGGACATTCGATTTCGGCACAGACGAAGAGAGGAGGGTGGATCTGATGTGGGATTCGTTGAAAGACGACTTTCTTCTTCCAGAAGAAACATTCATAGTGACTGCAATGCTTTCGGGACTGGTGACAGATGCAGACGACGCGTTGTGGATATAGTTTCCGTTGCCGTTCCACGAGTTGATGGGCGAAACGGCACTCAAGACCGAGTTTGCAGCCAGAGCCGACGAGTAGTATTGTGGTGCTTGAGAAGGTGGAGAATTGATGGAAACGCTCGAATTTTTGGACGAGGACATGATATAGTTGTCCAAGTTTTCCAACGAGTCGAGTCTTGAACGGTTGAAGATTTGGTGTCTGTAGTTGTTGGGGATCTTGGAAATGTTGCTGTTGGCAGCGGAAGACGATGACTTTCTTCTTCTGAAAGCGGCTGGCCCCGAATTGGAAGGATCAGTTGCGCCAGCAGGCGGAGGACTAAACTTTATTGGAACTCTATTGGCAAATTTGATAGGAGGCGACCTCTTGAACTTATTGATGGACTCGTCATGGTCAAAAGCGAAAAGCTCGTCTTCTTCCTCATCTTCACTCTCACTTTCCTCTTCTTCCATTTCCAAGTCGTCCTCACTATCGCTAGCAATAGCATTGGTATCTGGTTCTACAGGTAACTTCACGTGGTGTAAGCTTGTTTTGGTGTTTGTAATCGATTCTCTTCTCTTTGCAGCAGACTTTTTGGCCCAGCCGAGTTTGGATTGGCTTCTCAAGTCATTAACATTGATTTTATCTTCATCGGCGGGCCCAGAAGTAGTTTCGGATCCCTCGGTGACAATAAAATCGCTGTCCAACTTTCTTACGGCCCATTGGCCCCAGCCGACCTTTTCAAACACCACGTTGTTGGAGGCGTCTGTTTGCTCCATGGCGGCCATTATAAGTCTTCTTTGCTTGGAAAGCGACAAAAACTCGAAGCTGGGCACTTCCAAAGCAAGTTGGCTCGTGATGTGTCTAATTGGCAAGGGTCCTTTGCGTATCAACAAGTTGGCGAGTCTGGTCGGGGTGATTTTGGACGCGACCAGAATTCCTTCGGGAGACGACGTGGAAAGAAGTTTTTTCGAAGCTTTGGCGCCATTCGAACCGTCTTTTGCGCCATTTGAGGTTTGAGTCGTTGCCACGTTTGGGCCCGTGTTCGTGTCAGGCGCATGGGCGACGGGGGCAGTTTGCCAGTGAGTAGTCATTTTGGAAAATAAGCGAAACACACAACAGCACTATCAGAAAGTAAGCACTGAAACGGTTGTTTGTAATATAATGGTTGAGGATTGGGGTATTTGTGGTTGGGGTGGTGTTTATATTTGAAATATTTCAGTCAGGTTTATTTTTAATTGAGTCACGGTCACGTTGTGAAACGGTCACGTTAAGCCAGAAAAGCAACGAATGGCGGATGTCTCACAATAGCGGGGACAAGTTGCTGGCCGATTGGGAAAGTGAGGTACGCACTGGTCTATTTCGGGTGGCACAGTTGCTAAATGGCTGTATCGGGCAGTGGGGTAGTCTCGGATGTATCGCAGGGTTCAAGGTTTGAATACCTGAGGTTCCGAGGAATAGTAAAAAATGGTGTTAATGAGCATTTGTGGAGAATTTACTAGTAGGGGAAGTAGTTTAGGTTTGTTAGTGTGTAGTGTGTAGTGTGTAGTGTGTAGCGTGTAGTGTGTAGTGTGTAGTGTGTAGGTGTAGGGAGAGAGTTTGGTGTTTTAGGTGTTTTTGTGGTATTAGATTATTAACGTTCCCGCGGTACCTGAGGTATGTTATTAGCCAGATTGGGTAGAGTGGGTAGATCGGGTAGAATTAAGTTACGATTGGAAATTGGCAAATTGGTTGTTGGTGAAAAGTGAAAAAGATGCAAGATTACTCGTAGTATATATATATATTTTTATAGACTATTGCAAATCCATCATGTATGGGAATAATACCCAACCGCTTTATTGTAGTCAAGTGGACGCAGTGAGGTGGAATGTTACATGATAAATAAGGCTTATCAAGGGTGATATTTTTTCGTTTCGTGTTGGTAGTTAAGGACTCGAACAATAGAAGCTTAGTTACGCTAGGAAAGGCAACTTGAGCCATTGCAGCTTTAGGCAATAGAGTACATATTCCCCGGCGAGGCTTCAGACCACCAGCCAAGGGGCGCGCCATACTTCAATCACGGAAATGCACCCTGAAACAAAAGTTGCGAACAAAGGTCATCACAAGTAAGCATCAAAAGGTAAGCATCACAGGATACGCTAGTGTGTAGAGTATAATCACCCTTACTTATCTACATATACCCTACATTATCAGTTTAGTTCCGGGGATTAAAGCCTCTAGCATGACATCGCCGATATCTCCACCGGCATTGCCCGAGTCGTCGCTCAAAGTAATCCAACAAAGTTTAGGCTACTACAATGTGGAGACCGCGGGGCTAATTGTGACACAAGTAACTTCATCTTCCAACCATCGGCTTGTGGGAATATATCCCCCCAGCTCGCCTATTCTCACCACCGACTTGGTGTCGCAATTATTGTCGTTGCTCGCGCCGGTCTCACGTCCATTGACCACCTTCGATTATCATGGTTACACTGTTACTGTCAACAAACACCACCGCTATTTCGTCACCTACATAACCCAACAGATAATCCGGGGTGAGCCCGATATCTCCGCTCTGCTGCCGAACAGTGACGACAACCGTTGACGGTTCAACGTCGGGGTGCATCCTGCACCTAGGGCCGGGCTTGGCGTAATGCAGCGAGCCAGTTTGGGACCACATCTGAGACCATGTCACCCCAAAATGAAACTCTACTCTTACTCTCTACTCTTCTCTGTACTATCTTACTCTTTACTTTCTTACTCTCTGATAACGCTCTGGATATGTACATGCACCAGCGCTTATAACATGTACTCTAGTCTGTTCCTTTGTACTTGCATAAATACACATACATTTAATCATACAAGCTGTGCATATTTCAGCGTATATCCGCAGCTTCGCATCGTATCGCCGTTTGATCCTCTGGCGAATGGCATGATTCTGCCACTAACACATGTAATATCCAGATAAGCTACATGCGCCGCTCCGAGCGACACTATTGGCTAAAGCCTGTTTGGTCTGTCGCCTGGGTCTGTCGCCTGCTCACCAGCCCATACAGGATGGTCGCAAAGTGGTGAATTCGCAACCATTCTTTCGCAACAATAAGGATGCTCATGGGTAATTCATCACATCTCCTGGACACTATTGTTGTCGCGATTGGCTTCTTTACCCAACAGCCTATTTCTCAGCAGCCCCCACCCGGCCCTCGGCACGGCCACTCAACTTTTCACTTACATCTGCGACCTTGGCGGCGCGGATTTGTACACCCCGATATGTCCGCATAAGCTCTATACTACTTGACTAACGTATAAAAGTTGGCACCCTTAGACCAGATTAATAAGCCTAATGACGCAATAGCTACATTCCTTATTCTCTAAAACGCATAGTTACGAGATCGCAACTCCTTCTACTAATCAAACCGAAAACTATTAGTGCCAGGATAAAATATGGTGGTATGTAAGAGTTAATTCGGCTCAACTTGCAAGATGACTTTTTTAATAAACACTTCATTTAATTAGCTCTATTGACTTCAAGACCGTATAAATTAATTATCTAATAAACTCAAACTGAAATTTGACTAATTCTAATAAGTTCAAGTATTATTCACGTATCTAATGGACTCAGACTGAAAATTGACTAGTTCTAAAAACTTCAAGGCTTGTATTTCATGTTCTAATAAGTTCAAGACATATATTTTTACTAGTTCTAATAAACTCAGACTCTACTTCTATTTCTAACAAACAGACTGTCTATTTCTAATAAACTTCCAAAATATAACGGCCATTCTCCTTCATTTCTTCAACCACCTTGCCGATTTCCTTGATTTCCTTACCCTCTTTCTTTGCGCCATTTTGGACAATGTCCTCCAAGCATGCTGTGATATCAGGAACAGGCCAGGTTGGGCCACACAAGTAGAATGAACCGTTTTTGGCCACAATGGCATCGGTCAAGTCCTCGATCGACTCTCTGATCTTGTCTTGAATATAGATCTTTTCAGGCTGGTCTCTGGAGAAGGCTGCTCCAATATGCGTCAAAATACCCGCATCTTTGTAAGCTTCCCAAAGCTCTCCGTAAAGGTACTCTTCTTTCTTGTGTCTGGAGCCCATGTACAAGTAGATTTCGCCAATTTCCATGCCTTGCTGCTGTTGCCAAATCTTCTCTTCCACAAAGGCCTTGAACGGAGCCAATCCAGTACCCAATCCGGACATCACAATTGGTTGAGTAGACAATGGAGGAAGCTTCATCACTGAAGGTTTGACGCTTACCACCAACTCGTCTCCAATCTTCAAGTCTGAAAGGTACTTGGAAGTGTGCCCGAATCTGGCTCTACCTCTTGGGTCAATCCAATCGACAACCACAATCAATAAGTGAACAGAGTTAGGGTGGAGTTTCTGCGACGAAGCAATCGAGTATTCTCTTCTCTTCAAAGGCGCAATGATTCTGGCCAAATCAGAAAAGGCCGGTCTAGCAGACTTGAACTCGTCCAAAACATCGAAGTACGTATCGAAGTCCACCTCTTGTCTCTTCTTCAAATCGGCTGCACCCTCGGCACTGGCCAATTTCTCCAAAGCTGCCTTTTCTTTTTCGTCCGTAGCGTACTCGGCAAGAGCCTCGTAGAATCTCTTTGGTGGCTTACCCAAAAAGTCGACTCCGTCAGTCAAAATCTGTCTGGCGGATCTGACCTCTAATACAGACGGGTCGTCTCTGTTGGTAGTTTCTACGAGAGAATCGCCGTCAACACCGAAATATTGGAGGAATTTCTCCACCTCTTCGGCGTTGTTTCTACCGTGAATACCCAAAGCTTCACCAATATCGTACTTCAAGTCGGTTCCAGTAGTATCGAACTCGATATGGAAGATGTTTCTGGTGTACTCTTGAGGAGTCAATCTCTTGTTTTCTTGGACCTTCACAACGAAGTTCTTTACTGGAAGTTCTGGTCTCAAGTCTTGTTTAAGACCGTAAGCTTCGGGGAACGTAAGCTTGGTAGCAAGAGATTTGTAGCCGGAATGGATAGTTTCCTCGCTGTCTTCAGTAGCAACACAAGAATTGGCAAAGAAAGACGTTTCAGTAGGAAAGAAAGGAAGAGGTTGTTTTTCTTCTTCCTGTTCACCTTCATCCTTCTTTTCCTCTTCCTCCTTCTTCTCTTCTTCCAAGTTGGCCCATTCTGGAGCAACACTGATTTCTCTTAATCCTTTTTGCTCGTCTACAGTTTGAATAAACTTATCCAAAACAGCAGCCAACAATTCATAGTCATTACCATTAGCTTGCAATAACTTGTTGACAATAAAACCCTTCAATTCAGGCAAAGAAGCTCTCCAGAAAGCCAATTGGATCAAAAATTCACCGGCAAATCCACTGGTAGAAGAGCTAATAGATTCCAATTTTTCCAAGATGGAGAAATCAACCAAAAGGAGTTTATTGTGGTTGACCGCCAAGGTTCTTCTGAACTCAATAGGCAACTTAGGAACAATATCTTCTTCTACAGAGCCAAACGGCTTACTGTGGATATAGACAATAGTGGCGCCCGGCTTGGCAGTGGCCAAGATATCGTAACTGTCTAGAATCGACAAGTTATCCATCAAAACCACATCTGCCGCGTCGATACTTGAAGCAATGGACTTGGAGCTGGAGCTGATTTGGGACTGGAACAATCCCCCGCCTCTGGAATTGTCGTACTTATTTCTAATGGTGACAGTCTTGGAGTCGTCCAAAGAAAGAGAAAGAGCGATTCTTTGGACAGTGTAGGTCCAGGAATTGTCTCTTCCCCAGAAAAGGAAGTTTCCTTCGGGGGAAGTGTTGGCAGTCAACGTGACTGGAAGAGCCACTATTTCTTGAGCCAATAACGAGTCTACGTCTAACGAAGGCACAAACTCAGCCAAAACTTTGGCCACGGTGATTGGAGTCCATGCAAAGTTCAAGGGATATTTGAATTCTTCGATACTCAAGCGGTGGTAAGCTCCACCCAAAAACAAAGCGGCAGTAATGTCTGCTTTCAACGAGCTGGCTACGTTTTCATTGTGGGAAACTTGAGAAAGAACCACCAATTTTTTGGTGGTGCTAGGAATAGCTTCAATGAACTTGGCCTGGTTGAATGGTAACGGAACTCTGACCTTGATCAAACCAATATTACTGGATTTGGCTACGATTTCAGAGACCTGGGTTGATTCGTGGGCTCCGTAGCTGACAAACACCGTCTCTGGAGCATCGGAACCGACATATTCGAACTGCGAGTACGATTTTCCAGTCAATTCGTTCAACTTCTGCAAAGAAAGATCGACGGCTTGGTTCAAATCGGTGTATTCTACACTGGCACTTCCAGCCAACAAGCCCTGGTAAAGCTCGCCGACCAGAACAACAGACAAAACATTGAGTTTGGTGAAAGTAGCAGCAAACTCAGGACCGTCGAACAAGTTAATCGAGGGCGAACCAGTAAGCGAAGCTAAATAGTGGTTGAGAATGGTTAGGTGCTGGAACTCGAGCCCGTCGCGAGACAGGACCGGTGTGACCACCGAGTACCCCAAAGATCTGGCGACGCTCAAGGAGGAGATGTAGTTGGACACCAAGGAGTTAGACACAGGGTCAAAGTCAATAGCGGAAACGTTCAACGACAAAGGTAAGCTGGTGTAGTTGGAACGAGAAGCAAGGTTTGGTTGCATGTAGACCAAGCCGTTCAAGCCCAGAAGGACCGAAATTGGCTGGCCTGCGGTTCCGTTTTTGCTGTAGTACCCCAAAATGGCGTTGGAAGCACCCGATCTGACTTGCAACTTGTGGAAAAATGGCACTACACCAAAAGAATTTTGTCTATGGTACGCTTGGGTCCATAACTGGATGTGGGAGTCCAACAAATCAGGCGAACCCGGGGTTTCGTAGCTGAAAATCTTGCTTGAAATGGCATAGACAGTCTGGCTAAGAACGGTGTTGAGCGAAGTGTAGGCGGAACCTTTCAAGGCCGCGGGATCCACAAGGGTTCCAAAGGGGTTGGCCTTCAAAAGTGAGTTGCTAGGCGCATCCAAATGGACGCTAGCATTACTTCTGGTGTTTTCAACTAAAGCGTGGGGAGCCATTGGTGGGTGATTGAAATCTTTGCAGCCCGCTGATGTCTTATAAAAATAGTCGATAAGAGACAAGCGCACGTGATATAACGAATCGAGGGCCAAAAAAAGGACGAGGAAACGTGAGGCGCCGCAGGTGAAGGCTGCAAAAGAGCCGGCCGTTAGGGAGCGAGGACGATGAGGTGATATAGCATTAAAGCCACAATATTGCATCAATGTGATGATAAATAGGCAACGATTTCCAACATGTCCAAAAGAAGGTAAGCACCCATGTTTCGTCTTTTGCGTCTTCTGTCGCCAAAGAAATTTGTTAGGCAGGTAAGTACGGCACGGTCTCCGGCAAGGTCATATCCCTGGGTCGCTGGCACCAGTGCCGCGGTTTTTGGGGCGGGCCTCGCCTTGGGGTACCTCATCAATGGCCAAAATGCAGGGGCTCCCCCGGGAATAGACCGCTCCACTGATGCGTCTACGTCGCCATTGGATAAAATAGACCCGCCGCGGTACGCCAACGATGAACAGTTCCACACCGCGCTCGCCCAGATAGTGGCGGTTGTGGGCGAGCACAATACCACCGCCGACAAAGACACCCTTGATGCGCACGCAGACACCTTTTTTTCGACGCACCATCCGCCCAAACCACACCAAAGACCACATGTGGTGGTGTACCCCAGCAACACCGAGGAAGTGTCGCAGGTGTTGAAGATAGCGCACAAGTACAGAGTGCCTATTGTGGCCACGTCCGGGTTGACGTCGCTCGAAGGGCAGAACATGCACACGCGGGGCCCCAATAGCATCTCTCTCAACTTCGGCCATCTCAACCAAATTGTCGAGTTTCACCCCGACGACTTGGATGTGGTTGTCCAGGCCGGTGTAGGATGGCAGGACTTGGACGATTTTTTGGTCAACGAGCCCAGTGGTAAACATCTCATGTTTGGGCCCGATCCGGGCATGGGTGCGACTATTGCGGGGATGGTTGCAACTTCCGCGTCCGGCACCAACGCGTACAAGTACGGAACCATGAAGGAAAACGTGGTGAACGTCACCGCGGTGCTCGCGGACGGAACCATCATTAAGACCAAGCAGAGACCCCGCAAGAGCAGCGCAGGCTACGACATCACCCGGTTGTTCATTGGGTCCGAGGGCACGTTGGGGATCATCACCGAGATCACCGTCAAGCTTCACGTCAGACCGGTGCACGAGCTCGTGAGCATTGCCGCCTTTCCTACTATTAGAGATGCGGCTGCCACCGCCCAGGAGATCATCTCGCGCAGCGGGATCCAGCCCAACGCCATTGAGATCCTCGACGCCACCATGATGAACTTTGTCAACGAGGCGCGCGCAGAGGGCACCAAGGAGTTTATTGCCACGCCCACGCTTTTTTTCAAGCTAGGCGGCCCCAACAAGCAGGCCATTGATGACCAGATCTCTGCCATCACCAAGATCGCCAACCAAAATAACCTTATCGAGCTCGAACAGTCACAAGACCAAGAACAAAACTCCATTTTGTGGTATGCGCGCAGAAACGGGTTGTGGCTGACAGTGCAGTTCGGGTCCAAGATCTTGCCTGACAAGAACGATGTCCAGGTGTGGACCACCGATATCGCGGTGCCGCTCTCGAAACTCGCTGATGTGATTGCTGATACCAACGACGACTTGAACCAGTCGGGTTTTCGCAACAAGTTTTCCGTCATGGGCCACATTGGAGACGGCAACTGTCACTTTTTGCTCCTCTACAACAGTCCCGATTACGCGCATGCGCAGGCTTTGGTGGACCGATTAGTTTCGCGGGCGCTTAAGTACGAGGGGACGTGTACGGGAGAACATGGGGTAGGTGTAGGTAAGAGAAAGTACTTGAATACCGAGTTGGGGGAAACCACGGTTGACTTGATGAGACACATCAAGTTGCTGTTGGACCCGAGAAGAATTCTCAATCCCGATAAAATCGTCAAGATCGATCCGGCGGATGATTTGGACGAGTTGATGGACAAGGGCTTGGTGAAAGAGGCGGGTGGATGTTGTCATTGATAGAGAGAGACTAGGTACAGAGTAGATAGACAAATGAAACTAGATAGACTAGATAGACTAGTTATGGAGTATATATACTGGTATAGACTAGATAGACTAGATATACTAGTTATGGAGTATATATACTGTATAGACTAGATAGACTAGGTATGGATTGAATATACTAGATGTACTTGGTATAGACGATATAGACTAGATTACTAGATGTGCTTAGTATAGACTATATAGACTAGATTACTAGATAGACTATATACTAACTATTCTACATAGACAACTTCTAATCTAAGATCTTCTTATCTATACTACTCCCTAATTAGGCATTATCATAATTCCCCACGAGATGTCGCAGTCGCTACTCCGCATGCGTGCTTGGAATGGACTCTCCAAAGCTGGCACCGCAACACTACTCGATACCTAGGTTTCGAAGGCTGCCCCGCTCTGCTGGACGTGGCCACATGCTACCTACAATCTACTTTCCACCTCTGCCGTAATTGAAACAGCCACCTATTTAGCAGTTGTGCACAGACTACCCAACAAATGAGCAAACACAAAACGGACTTCAGGTTTCGAGACAATTGGATGCCGATCCCCCGCCATGGGCACAAAATATAAAGACGCACAAGGATAGTGATTTCTCACCAGTGGTACAAGTACAGCCGAAACAGTGACGAAATACATTTCATCCACATTCGAAACTTCTTCCAGTAGTCATGGTGGCCGATGTTTCCAACTCAGATTTCGACATCAACGTTCTCGAAGGATGGCAGCACCCCAACATCGAGCTTACGTTCCCGCTCCCCACCGACAAAAAGACGTACGTCCAGTTGGAGGGTAACGAGGAGGAGGTGAGAAGCAGTTTCGCGTTGGTGAACAATTTTTTCCACTACTTCACCAACATCGACTTTGATGATATCTACAAGAATAACGAGTACCGATATGCCATCAACAAGTTTTCGCCTACATTTACCAAGAAGTTGGTGGACCACATGAACGACAAGTTGGAGCGCTCAGACAGCCAGTTGGACGACTTGGTGCATGGGCTCATCAACACCGAGCTCAACCTCAAGCTCATCAAGCCCCAGGATTACTACCCCCGGTTCAACCAAGCCAAGGCGTTTGTGGTCAAATACTACAAGCAGCAAAACGAAATCAACCTTCCCAACTTTGCGTCGCTGAACACCTTGCGGATCGCGTACGTCACCATCCTCAAGTTGTTCCAGAAGATGTTTCCCCAGGGCGTGTGGTGCAGCAAGCAAGAGTTCAGTGACATGTACGCGCGGTACCTCAAGGACCCCATGTCGATCATCTTCTTGCCCAACCACCAGAGTCACATTGACTACATCATCATCCATGTTTTCGCGGTGCGGTTCCAGTTCGGGGTGCCCTCGGTGATTGCGGGCGAAAACTTGAACGTGGCGTTTTTCGGGCGGATCTTGAAGAATTTGGGGGCCATTTTCATCCCGCGCTCCATGAACAACGAGCTCTACACCGAGAGGAACCTCAGCAATGCCATTGAGTTTTTTTTGTTGAACCATGTCCACTTGGAGGTGTTCATTGAAGGGACCAGATCCAGAGACGGCAAGGTTTTGCTTCCCAAGTACGGTATTCTCAAGATATTGGCCAAGGTGTTTCTCAAGCAGCGTCTTGAAGACAAAAACGCCTCCTTCGATATGCAGATCCAGCCCATGTCCATCACCTACGAGAGGGTCTACGAAACCGACGGCTACTTAAAAGAGCTTATCGGGCGCGACAAAAAACAGGAGAGCTTCTTGAACATTGTGCGTGCGGGGGCAAAGAACCTCTTTGGAGACCCCGACGACAGGGACGACATCAAGTATGGCAAGGACGGGTTCAGCAACACCAAGGAGAAGCAGTTGAACGGTAAGATCTTTGTCAAGTTGGGCGAGGCATTCACCATGCTGTCGTTTATTGAGCAAGAAGGGAACAAGGCCGCGGCTGCGATTGCCTCGGCTGCGAAAACCAAAGTTTGCGACCACCCTCTCACCAGCGACAGCCTCATCGACACCGTGAACCTCAAGAAACTTGGGTTCAAGATCATGCATGAGATCAACCGGGTGGCGTTTCTTCCCGAGGCGTCCATTGTGGGCACCGCCATCTACATCTACGGGTATCTTACCCGCACCAAAACCTTCTCCATCGCCTCTCTCTTGCCGGTAATGCGTTTGGTGGTAGACACGCTCGCGCGCGAAAGTCAAGACCACACCAGTAATCGCCGGTTGCTCAACAACTTCCAGGAGTTTACCGATGACGAGCTCGCCCAGGTGATCAGGCTCCAGATCCTACACTTCTTCAAGTTCATCAGCGTCAACAAGCACACTGACACCATTCGGATCGAGCACGTCATCGAGCTTTTGTACTACAAAAACTTGGGGATCCATCTTATAGTCGATAGATGTAAAGCCGCGTTCATCTTGTTGATGAGCGACGCCGCGCACGGCCGCCACCCCACTTTCCTCTTGTTGAACAAACTCAACTATATCTTGACCGGTTTCATGAAGAACGAGTTTTTGTTCGACTACAACTACAACCCCAGGAGCGACTTGGAGTTCATTCTCGGCGACTTCGAGAGTTTGAACATCATCAGGTTCGTGCCTGACCAGGGCTACTACGAAATCCTAGATAGGCAGTACCTCGAGACATTTGGCAATTTGGTCAGGCCATTTTTGGAGTCCTACGTGAAACTCACCACATACACTTTTCGGATGTTGGAGATCAAAAAGGCGCGCTTTGCCACCGAGGCCCCGAAGCACAAGGCCAACAAGGACTTTGACTACGACGAGTTGCGGTACCCTACTACAAAGACCCTTCTCAAGTACATCACGACCGAGCACCAAAAGCATCCCGACCCCACGTCGTCGTCGGAGTCGGTCAACAAGCAGTACTTGCTAAGCAACATGTACTACTTCAACAACTTGAGGCTCATTCGTATTTTTAAGAATAAGGCCAAAACAAAGGCGTTTGTGCAGGTTCTCAATTCCCGAGATTTGCATATTCTTGTGTCATTTTTGACCAAGTGCCTTAGCAACGACTCGCAGTTGCTCAACGATGATGTGGGCATCAACTACGTCACTGATATTATTGACAAGAACCCTGACCGCGAAGCCCCACCAGCAAAGTTATAGTTGTATAGAGTAAACGTCACGAGCGGTGCCCACCACATATATTGCCCTCCGGTCGCGTGACAAAAAAGAACAAAACTACACTAAAATACCCTAAAAAAGTAGACCAAAATTGAACCTGTTGTGAGCACCGGTCGTGTTGGGCACAGACATGCTCCTAAAGCACAGTATCCTAGTAGACTCCGATAACCGCTAAGCCATGACACTCGTTGCACGGTGAGCCTGGAGCCTGAGGCAGCAGCCCCCGATGGCGTAACATAGTCCGCAGGGCAAATACACTTCCAGCTTCACCTCCCAATCCTTGTGCTGGGCCCCTTTCTTACCCCTATTCTGCGGCGATGGGGTATAATTGCTTTTTTTTTTTCTTCTGCCAGCGGCTGCGCCGCAAATCAGCCAGTGCTACCAAAAGTCGCGGCCACACAAGCAAATGTAAATACGGAACACGCTATCGCACTGGAGAGCAAAACACTGTGCACAGCCGGTTGGCATTTTTCTCCTAATCGCGCACCGTCATTAAAAATTTCCCTGCCAACCCGCTTCGCCCACCGCCGGCGACTGCACCGCGGTCCAGCTGCGCTGCCGCATGAATTAGCCGGACTCTACACGCCAGATTTCTCTTTCGTTTATCATTACTGGGCTGTGAACAACCATAGACAACACATTATAAGGTTTACCGGGCTGACCGTTGTCATGCTGGTTATTAGTAGACTATATCTAAGTGTCACTAGTTGCCGTGCCATGTACTTGGCTGTACTCTCTATTGTCAGCTCTTGCAGCTTCCCCCGCTGCCCTCTCCCCGATCTTTACCCCCCGATCTTTATCCGGGGTCTCCTTAACCCTAATTTTTTTTTATGCGACTCCCCAGTATAATCTATAATTACCACAAATTAGAATATCCGTCAGGCTAAACTTTTTATTTGTTCTCCATTTATATTACTGCTTTTTTCTTTGAAAGTAGTATTCAGCGGTTGCTATCACCTCACCTTCCTTCATCCCAAACACCATTTCCAACTTATCAGCGGTAACGTTTGTTTTTGTTACTTGGTACTTTGGTTTGTTTTTCCCCAGTGTTTACCATTAGAATTGCTTCAAAACACTGAAAACATTTGACCAAAGATAAATCTACCTTGATATTTTTGCATAATGAAGAAAGAGCTCAAATACATACTAGGGGCTCATCTAGCCCTTATACTTTACTTGGTATATTGCACATTTGATCTCATCACATTGCTTCACGACGACTCGTTTGCTGATGCCCTTTTGAACGTCGAGTTGAACCCAAGTGACGGAACCTTGGATAAACAGACGATGATCCCTAAAATTATTCACCAAACCTACAAAACCCACGAGATCCCAGAGATCTGGCGTCCGGGTCAGCAAGCGTGCCTCGACCTCCACCCGGACTACACCTATATGATGTGGACCGACGAAACGTCTCGCCAGTTCATCGAAGAAGAATATCCTTGGTTCTTGGAGACCTGGGACGCATACCCGTACCCGATCCAAAGAGCGGACGTCATCCGGTACTTTGCCTTGGCCCATTACGGTGGTGTCTACATCGACTTGGACGACGGCTGTGAGCGTAGATTGGAGCCTCTTTTGACGGTTTCCGCGTTTGTGCGGAAAACCATTCCCACCGGAATCTCCAACGACGTCATGGGCTCCGTTCCAAATCATCCTTTCTTCCTCAAAGTAATAGACTCGCTCAAAGCCTACCAGAAAAACTGGTTGGTACCTTACATCACTATCATGTACACAACAGGGCCTTTGTTCTTATCGGTCATCTGGAAACAGTACAAGCGTTGGGGTGTGCCTGAGTTTGGAAAAGTGCGTATTCTTATGCCTGAAGACTACAAAACCAGAAACTACTCGTTTTTCGCCATTGCCCCGGGCTCCTCGTGGCACATGGACGATGCCAAATTCATCAAGGGACTTGCAAACCACCTCGTCGCCGCCGTTTTCGGTGGTTTCATGATTGCCGGGTTTATCTTCTTTTTGGAGTATTTGTTCTACTCGTACGTTTCATCGAACCACTTCAAAAAGATCACCAAAAGAGTGACAAACGCCATCTTTGGATTGGTAAGCCTGGTGTTCAAGTTGGAAGACAACCTTCCCCAGTCATGTAGAAAATTCAATGAAAACCCCGAGGCAACTGGTTTGTTCAAGTTGATAAAATATAAATTGAACTCAAACATGAAGAGACGACCAAGAAAGGATTCAAACTTACCGGTAGAGTTTGACTTGCTAGAAAAAATCGATTACGAAAATCAACAACCGGCCGAGTACGAAAGCGGCTCGGGAGATGACGAGTACGAAGAGAACTCATATGTTCATAACAAAAATAACGATAATATCGTTTAACTGCATATATAGATTCGGAAGACCGATGTTCAATAAACTGTATTATTACAAACAGAAGAAGCCGAACAACGAGCCGAAGGCTTATAGTTTTGATAGACATCCATCCTTCTTGAAACTCGACTAGCTGAAGGCTACTGTCTGAAGACAACTCCCTCCGTTTTTACTACATTCAGCACTATTACTCTCAATAAAACTATCTGTCAGTATTCATACCATCATCATACTCTCGGTACCTTTACTAGTACTACCATCAATCATATTGATACTACTAGTGACTACAGGACCACTTTTGTACTATAAATAGCAGTACTATTCATACTTAGTAGTACTGCTATTTCAGCACTATTACTACTACCCGTACTATAAATAGCACCAAAAGTACTATTAATACTAAAAGCTACTGGTCTATCAGTGCTACTAATACTATCAGTACTCTATCAACACTATTAAACTATTCGTCAAACGGTACTATAATTAGCACCAAAGCTTCTATTAATACTACTTAAATCATTCGTCCATCAGCGCTTCTATAAATACTAGTACTACGCTTAATAATTGCTCCATCACTATCAGAACTATCAGTACTATTATTGTTGCTATTAAAGCTATAAGTACCTTACTACAATCCAAACTATTAGTAATATCAGTACTTTTATTACTACTTCTATCTTTGTCTTTCTTCTCTTCCTTTTCTCTATCTCTTTCTCTTTTTTATTCTACCTCTTTGCACCTACTTCCAACAACTTCATATTGTTCTTGATATACCTCTTTTCCTCGTCTTCCTTCAACACACTCTTCATGAGCTCTGTCAATCTGTCCACCTGCTTCATGCCCTTCATGGCCAACTCTATCAAAAGCCCAGCGTCGATAGGCACGCCTCCGTTCTTACTCAACTGAATCAACTCCCTATTTTTGTTCATAGTAATCACCAACGCCCCATCTCTCACCATTTCCTCCTTCAGGTTCGCATCCATAATCCAGATCTCCTCCACATCGCCTTTCAAGTTCTCCTCTTTACTGAATGGACAGAAAAAAGAATATGTCAAACATACAGGAACATGGAGAATACTCAAAGGCACGGGCTGTCTCTCGTTGATATCATGAACCACAATTTGGTCATCCTCAATACTAATATCTGGCTTCCTGAAGTGCTGCAATGCTAACATCACCCCGAAACTTCCGATATCCACCAATCCTCCGTCATAGTTCAAAAAGTTGAGGTCCACTTGTACTTTCCAAACCTTCGATCCGGCAACGATACAGAAACTCTCCAAGTCGAGCGCATTCGATCTTTTGATGGCTTTCTCCATGATTCTACCGATCATAATCTCTTCGTTACTGACCTTGTAGTTGTCGAATCTTTGGTCGGCCATGGAACTTATGTCACAATTTATGCCAAATATACCTTCGAACGGCCTGTCTTCAAACGGTTTCTCTATGCTGGCGCTGACCCGAACGCTGACTTTGGTTTCGCCCCAGGTGATCTCGATGTATCCATATTCATCGGGCGAAATGTAGATTTGGGGCTCTCGAAGTTGGTCGAAACTCCTCAGGTCTTGGCGCATCCCATTTTTGAGTGCTTCTATAAGGTATAGACGTTCATTGGAGCTTATTATGCTCATATTAAGTGGTTGTTGGCTGCTGAAAACATCACACATTCGAGTCTCATTGAAAAGTAGTCATCGCGCACGTGACAGGCCCAATACTACTCCAGAGAGACCAAATTATCGAAGACGGGGTGGAAGAGGGTGCTAGGATGTTGGGACCCAGTAATAGAGAGGAATGGTTTGTGGCGAAACGATCAGGAGCCAGCAGATAAAGGTTGCAAAATGTGCTAGGATGTTGAGTTCGATACATCGCTACGTAGATATATTTTGGCTTTGTGCGATCAGAAATTGCAATGAAAATACAGGGAGCATTTCAAAGCAGTTCAGGGGTTTCTATCGTCGCAGATAAATAGATTTAATGCCCTAAAATTATAGTCAGTTTAGCTTATTAACTTGGAAGACACGCATGTCCATTTGTTAACTTTACTTCATTTACAGTATTGTAAAATATGGCTAGTCGCATCTTCAGAGTTAAAACCTCATCAGATTTCGTATATAATAGAGTATTACATCTGTCAGAGTAGTTTAATGAAAACTATACAACTGAATAATTAGCTTGCCTCATATACTATCAACGAACTACTCGGATGGCTGCTTTGATATGTCGTTGCAACCATTACATAATCATTTTTCTCATTATTTGGAGATTCTATACAAAATTTGCAGCTAGTGAGAACCTCCGAAAACTACCACTATCCGAAATCCAATGACCCTGATATTTCACCAGAATAATCCAGCGACCATTGGAGACAATTGACTTTGAACTATATACGTATTGAGTATACTTGGTTAATTCCTGGATCTTTCCTCCACTCTACGCTCGTTTTGCCCCAACTGGTCTGTAGCGCAGAAAGTATATATCACGTGACCCTATCATCAAATATTTCACCGCCACCAGCAAGACACTTCATTAACAGCAATGATATCGACACTCCGCCGTGTGGCCGTCCAAAGCAGACTTCCCACCTTCACCAAGCCCTCGTATGCATTGATCAGAAATTTCACCAACGGCGCCCAGCCCCCGGCGCTCAGCTACTTCCAAAGAGAGCAGCTCCCAGCCAACACCATAGTTAGATTTGTGCCTCAGCAAACAGCATGGGTGGTTGAAAGAATGGGAAAGTTCCACCGGATCTTGGAGCCCGGCTTGGCCATATTGATTCCTGTGCTTGACAAGATCACGTATGTGCAATCGCTCAAGGAAGCTGCCATTGAGATCCCCTCTCAAAATGCCATCACTTCCGATAACGTCAGTTTGGAGCTTGATGGGATACTTTATATCAAGGTGATTGATGCTTACAAGGCAAGCTATGGAGTTGAGAATTTCAAGTTTGCCATAAGTCAATTGGCCCAAACCACCATGAGATCGGAGATCGGCTCGATGACTCTAGACTCGGTTTTGAAGGAAAGACAAAACTTGAATCTCAATATCAACAAGGTCATTAACGAAGCCGCCAAGGAAAATTGGGGTGTGGAGTGTTTGAGATACGAAATCAGAGATATCCATCCTCCAAAAAACGTTTTGGATGCCATGCACAGACAGGTTTCTGCCGAGAGATCGAAGAGAGCTGAAATTTTGGAGTCGGAAGGTCAGAGACAGTCCAAGATCAATATCAGTGAAGGTGAAAAACAGTCGATTATCTTGGCTTCTGAGGCCAACAAATTGCAGCAAATCAACCAGGCCGAAGGTGAAGCACAGTCGATTTTATTGAAGGCCCAGGCCACTGCAGAGGGACTCAAGAGAGTGGCTACGGCCATCAAGGAGACTCCAGGCGGAGAAAACGCCGTCAGTTTGCAGGTGGCACAAGAGTATATCAAGGAGTTCGGTAATTTGGCCAAGGAAACCAACAGTGTGATTATTCCCTCCAACTTGGGCGACATCGGCAGTTTCATGGCTTCGGGAATGTCCATCTACAACAACTTGAACAAGGAAAACAAGGAACAGAAGTAATGTAAATAGAAAATACACAAACTACACCGACACGAACCAACACTACATCGTTTCCGAGCTCTTCCTTAGTTGTTTTTACTTCACTTTGGTCTTTGATTTTAGTTCTATGAATAAGTATTCAGACGGAGTAGATAAGACTTATCTGCTGAACAGAAGAAACATGACAATATGAAGAACAATAAAAAAACGAATTTGTTCATTTGGTCCGTTACTATGTAAACCGTTCAAGCGGACTTTGTATAAAATGAATATACATATTCAAGAGTATATAATCATGCATTTAGCAAGGATCAAAATGACCTATTTAATGATGCAAAACATTGCACTATCTGCTCCAATACCTTTTGAAACAATTCTAGTTAATTGAGAATTGTGTGTGTCGTTAGCAATACTAGTCCAAATATTAGCGGGACATTGAATAATCGAATCACCAGTGAGAGTCGACGTTTGTCTATGCTTAGGTTTTGTTTTCTGATGTATTGTTTATTAGGTGTATAATTTCCTCACATTAAAATTTAAATTAAGGTGTAGCCTGAGAACCAGCGACTATAGGAAAGTAGTGAAAGGGTACGAGTCATCTGTTAGATTATCAGCCACACTGCTATATCTTGGATGTCATGAAGTTTCCAGTCTTGGTATTTGAATGGCAAAGCTCAGGTTCTTTATAGTCTAATAGACTTTAGTGGCTGAAATTTTGGGATCTAACATCAACCTCACCAACCTTTAGATCGTCACTAGTAGCTTCTACCGCCACTTTTCTTAACATTACTATGCGAAAGACCATGGCATAAAGAAATAGTTTTTCACCGATCATTACTATTATATTCACTTCTTATAACTTCTCCCTCTTCAAGAAAGGAGACTATGCCCTTTTGAAAAACCCATCTAAAGCTCCCTTACCCACCGCCACCTTCTTGACCATTTTCTTTACTGTCTTTGCCGGTTTCCTCTTCTTTACCTCAGCGGTGCTCTGCACCATCATGCTCATGCCCTGCTCCACCACCTTGAGATTATTCTTCTTGGCTGTTATGGTATCGAGATGTTCTTCCAACAACTTGAAATTGTACTTAGAGGTTATTAAATCCTTGAATCCTGGCAAGCAGTAGGAATCGCCTATGAAATCTATAGCGTGCTTCAATGCCAATTGCTGCGTTACTTCGACTGGAGGAAGGTCTGTGGACGTAGGATCTATGAGTTCCTGTTTTATAAGCCTGTATATCGAAAGAGCATCATTTCGTTGTTCGAAATGTGCTTTTAGTTTGTGGACTTTCGCGTCTACAAACTCGACTGCTTTGGCCACTGAAAATTTATAGAAGTTCTCGTCGTTTTCACAGATCACTTCACAAACAGGCTTCAATGCTTGGACGTATATTTCGTTGGACACAAGATCGGCCCATCCAGGATACTTTTCGCCAAACAGATCTATGATGTCCTCCAAAGTTATGAATCTTTTCGTGTAATGGTCTTGGTTAGTGAACATAATGGAGATGATCAAGTAGGCCATGTTATATCGGCTTCCCACCGACAATTGGGGAGATTGTAGAATAAATCCGGGTTGATCTTTGTTTTCGAATATAAGTGACTTGACAGCTTCTCCGTTGGTGAGTTTGGCGTCTTTTTCGGCTCCTCTTCCCTGGACTTTATTGACCTCCAACACCGCACCTTCTCTGATGAGCATCGACTTGGAAAGAGTCAAATCTCGCAGAGTGGGCATGGTGACTATGGTGTAGTGACCGGGAATGGGTAGCAACACCACCTTTGTTTTGGAATCGACGTTCATCTATGAGATATATTCGTATTAGAAATAACCAGAATCAGCAGAATCTCGAGAAATTGGCTGAAGAGACGCGATCAAATTTCAGACGTGATAAAATAATTCGCAAGATAAAATGGAGAATAAAGACAAAATAGATGATATGTTGAGAAACGGATCGAGAATTAGATAGGTGCAAAGTAGCGTTGGAATGCTGTTCGTGATATTATTAGATCAAAAACACAGCTATATTGATAATTTATGGAAAAGTCTTTCAATTTAAGCCAATGAGACTAGCTCTTTGCAGCTTTGAACTATTTCACCTCCACTTGATTTACATATGATAGACGATCTGATCAGTCGTAATGCTAGCTATGTTCACGAACTTTACTATCACACAGGAAAACATGAATTACTGCTACACTAACTTTATGGCTACAACCACTTCTCATTTGGTACAAGTCTAATGCAACTTGAGTGGATCTAGCATAATTACTATTCTCCCTAAATCTGCCAATCGTAAGAAAAGATAATCAAATCAAATGAATGTGTTTATGTACTTTTTCTATCCGACCCATGCTTATATTTTCAAGTCGCTTATCATGAATCTCTGAATATTGACTGGTCTATGGGGTAATCCGGGATAACACGTGCTTTGCTGACTTCCGGCCACCTGGGTCAGTAGATATGGGCCCTCTGATACTTGCACTAAACCTCGTTGAAAATGTCCAGTAATAGTGTAAGTAAATACGGGACACTGTAACAGTGCAGCCGTCTCATGGCGGAAGTCTCAGCACCGGGTCCCATTACATAGGAGGGTGCACAATTTGCACCCAGACCGGTACTCGGCCAAACACGTGCACTTTTCTCGGATCTCACAATACGAAGTCTCTCCTATCCTCTTCTAGCTACCTTGTTCCTACCACTACCCTGCTTCTACCACCACCCTGTTGCTTTTTAAAAATTCTCCTATACGTTTAAGTTACTTTTACTCTCTTTATAGTCCCGATATATACACTGAAGTTAGATTTGATTCTCTATCATTTAGCTAAAGCTTTAATACTTTTCCATTTAGTGAAATGAACCTTTATTTTGGCGGGTATCAAGGGATATACGGCGCTGTTTTGTTGTAGATGGTCCTATAGACCGATCGTTGCATCTTTGTTAGGATGTTGGTAGAGAAAAAGTAGACAATACAGAAAGATAGAGAATTAAATGAAAGAATAAAGACACAGAGAAATAGAAGACATTAGATAGGACGAGTAGATGAAAAGATAGATTAATATAGTCCATTTCTATATTATTATTATTCACTTGTGAACCAATTTCTCAGTTTCATGTACCCAGTATGATCTTCGAAATTAACTCGATAAGCTGAAAAGATACTAGAGAAGTTAGATGGACAAGGTATTATTAGGTAACACCTGATAACATTGGGTACAATGAGTGTTATTCATGAGTGTTATTCAGTTTTTTTTTCTATTATATCATTATCATAATGGTTTTGGATCTGCAGACTACTGATAAAGATTTGTAAATTATCACTAGTTGAAAGATATACAGAACAACTTATTCTCTGATTCAAAATCACTAGTAGATCAAGTTATTGATCGAGAATCGACAGAGAGTGGCAGACAGAGGATAGATATCTACATGTAAGGTATTCTTGGTAAAAATATAATAAATAATAAATATAGTAGGACTTCTACTTCTAATAAATAATCACCAACTTAATCACCTGTACTAATAGTCAGGGCGCATGTCACCTGAGTCAGACCAAAATAATCTGAAGTCAGGAACCGATATCGATTTACCTTTTCAAGAGCAAATTAACTTAAATGGTATCTCTTGGTTATCTCTTGGTCATCTCTTGGTCATCTTACAATCCCGCAATAGACCGGATCAAGTCTCTAATGGCACCTATGGACGCCAATATAATCATCACCGTGCCAAAGGCCGAGAAACTAAGCGAGCTCATGCTGGAAGCTCTAGGGTCGATATTAAGAAGATGTGCCGTGGCAATAGCACCGCAATTAATCCCTAAAGAAACGCCCCGAGTGAGGTAATCGCTCTTTGGCACCTTCATGAACTTGAACAAGTGCTCTCCCAATAACACCCCAATAATTCCACTGAGAATAGTGCAGCATGCCATCAAAGAAACCGAGCCCCCAAGATTATGGACAAGCGGCGTTCCCAACGCAAGAGTAACGGACCGGCCAATGAACCCAATGGATCTTTCCAGCGAGATTCCTATATTGTAAGCAACCAACGGGTACAAGAAAAAGGTACCTGCGATAGACACCATGATAGGAGGAACAAGCACCAACCAGTTACGAATAAAGTCTTTTCGATACGTAAACATGGGCAACGAGAGAGATACGATGGAAATATCCATAAGTGACGAAAGCACGTCACCGCAGCCTGGCCATTTGGGAGTGGCAGTGAAATCGCCCTTGGGAATGGTATTTTCCTGGCCGTTATTCAAGATGATCTCACCATCAAAGAGATTGAGGTAATTCTTGCCTGTTTTGTAGAACTTCAAGTCCTCCAAGAACCCCTTGGGCTCTCCACTATGGTAGATAAGCGAGCCTATAAAGCACACAAACAAGATTTCGGCAGTCAGAATCAAGATGGGGTGGGCGAATCTTTTGGTGGCTGGCCATTTCTGCGGGATCAACAACGCAGCGTAGAATGAGAGGATGGTTAGCGATAGGTGGTACGGCAAAAAGGTGTGGATGCTGGTGATATAGTAGAACGGAAGCGACACCACAAAGAGAAGGAGGTACAAGAGCCAGTCGATATAGTTCGTAATAAATATGGTGACTTTCTGCTCGCAGGTAGAAACTTCAGGCTCTGGAGGGCTGGGAATATCCTCCGGTTCTTTTTCGGTCTTCTGTTCTTCCTCGGGTTTCATCACGTCTCTTAGATCGGTGGGCTCTGCGTGGTGGTGTCCGTCGTAGACAGTGCGGCTGGGACTGTCCAGGCTAGATCTACTACTCTGGATATCGTGGTTGTTGACACCGCCATTTGTGCATCCACAGCCAGAGGAATGCCGTTTATGGTATATTGGGGCGGGTTTTTCCAAATCTTCGGGGTTTGGAGGCGTGGAAGTAGGCGTAGACGCAAATGGGTTCTCATTGAGTGAAAGCTGCCGTTTGGGCGGAGGGTTCAGTCTCAGAGTCACCGATTCCATGTCTATGGTGGTGATATCGTCTCTCATGGTAGTAAACACTCTGCTGCTTCCCACTGGAGTAAGAACGTCTTCTGAGTCGGTGGTTTTTTCCAGAGGAAAATGGTCCAATTCCTCGTGTTCCTTGAGTGTTTCTGCTCTGAAAAGGCCACATTTGGTCAAGTAGTACTTGAGCACCATGATGAAGTATACATTGAGAAGAAACAAGGCTATCAAGCCCACCACAAACACAGCCGCGATCTTAAGACACTCGATAAACGTAATGTGGTCAGACAATGGCAAGATGATAAAGGACGGGATGAAAAATACATTGATCCATTTCAAGGTGAAGTTCATCGACGGCTTGACGATTCTGAGGTAATGGTCAAGTACCCAAGAAGACCAACCGTTGATCTTGGGGTTCTTTCTCGTAGCGAGGACGTTTACCAAGCACAAAAAGATCAAGTTGATCAACATCCCCAACACCGAGGCCGGGAACTTGAAGTGGATGACATTCTTTAGAAGCCGATCGAGCCCATACAAGATCGTGAGCAATATCAAGATCCCAAACGGTATAACGCAGTACGAGTTGAATAGATGTCGCCGCGAGTACCACACCCCTTTCTTGATCCCCCTAAGTACATTCGATACAGTTATATCGTCAGGCATCCTAGAATCCGGGGAACCAGACAACCCAAACTAACACTGAAACACTATTAGACTATCAATTTCAATTGATTTGATTAATTATATTAAAGACAAACTATGAGATTGCTGACGCTGGAGTGTAAAGTAGAGTGAAATTTCCGTTTCAAAATGAGTGGAATAAGTAGTGAAATAAGAACTGAAATATCGCTTGATATAAGCCCTCCAGCTGGAACGATATCGTCACGTGTGGGTCCACTACCGGGCCGCCGGCGCTAGACAAACAATCGGCCAACGGGGCTAACCCATTATGCGCCTCGTTAGCAATGGGTCACTCCACAATGACGAAGCAAACTATTGCTAGTCACAGTAGAAAGAGGTAAAGAAAAGGTAAAGAAGGACTTTTGTAGTCGTCCGCAGTTATCGGTGTGTAAGTCTTTCGCAGTGTTTGCTGTATTTCTCGCACCGCGGTAGCGAGAAATACCGCCGGCAGCTCGCCGCGCAGCCACCGCGCTATTCCACTCTGGTCTAAGATTTGCAGCTGTTAAGCCACGGATAAACGGTAGAGTCAACCTTGTACGGATTTCAGTCAGGAGTCATCACAAATGGCGACACTACAATCATAATGGTTGTTTTGTAAAAGCGTGGACTGTCCACATTGACTACACCTGTCTCTACTATACAAATGCTGTTTATTATGAGTCTATGACTATTTTTGTTCTTGGGCTTCGATGATCTCCTTGAATTCCTCCTTGGCGTATCTCAATCCACAGTATCCACACTTGTTGGCTTTTGGCTGGTCCAAGTTGATGAAGATTTTGGGGTGGCCCTGTAAATTGTTTCCTCTGTTTCCGTCACACACGGCGATGTTACCTTCGGCATGGCTCAAGTATCTTACGGGCTCCTTGGCAATCAATTCCATGGCAGCATATGGTCTAGGCTGCAACTCCAAGTCTTTTTGGATGAATCTGGCTGGGTTACGTGCTATGGCATCTACTCTGGTTTCTTGAGATGGCGTCCATGGAATAGCACTGTTGGGGGCCTGCTTGGCGAGTGGGTTGTGCTGTAATTCTTCCTTGGACAAACCTGTGGTGGTCTTTTTTATGGAGACCTGCGAGTTGAATCTGGCCCAGACCCTGGTCGACTGTCTTATTCTAATAGACGATAACATAATTGTCCTCTAACTTCGTCTGCTTCGTGGATCTATTGAATTTTTACCTAATACATTTTCTGAGGCCGCGATTGGTTGGAAGGATTACGTAACGAATGACTAAGGATTATGTAAGCACTAGCTGCCTGGTGTTACCCGGAGGATAGCTTCAATTCTCTACAGTAATGTATTAAACGAGTAGCATTAATGTAAGATATAACAGATAAAAAGTAGAGAATAGAAAAGAAAGTGAAAAATGGAGATGATGGACAAAGCAGATATCTATCAAGAAAGCAATACTTTCAAGTTATTAATTTAATTTAAAAAAAAAACAGCCTGCTTTACAAAATAGCACATCTCTTCTTCTTTTCCTTCTTCTCCTTGGTCTTCAAAGAAGCTCTGGTGGCGGCTTCGAAGACTTCTCTAACACCTTGGCCGGTTCTGGCAGAGCATTCCAAGTAATCAAAAGCACCGATCTTTTGGGCTACAGATTGACCTTCAGCTGTGGAGACTGGCTGTTGTTGTTGTTGTCTTAACTGTTCAATGGTGTTAGGGTCGCCTCTCAAATCAGACTTGCATCCAACCAAGATGATTGGCACACCTTGACAGAAATGTAACACTTCGGAAATCCACTTTTCCAAGACATTATCCAAGGAATCTGGCGAGTCCACGGAGAAACAAATCAAGATAACATTGGAGTCTGGGTAGGACAAAGGTCTCAATCTATCGTAATCTTCTTGACCGGCAGTATCCCATAATGCCAATTCGACCTTTCTGCCGTCGACTTCGACGTCAGCAACGTAGTTTTCAAAAACAGTAGGAACGTAAACTTCTGGGAAGGTACCTTTGGAAAACACAATCAACAAACATGTTTTACCACAAGCACCGTCACCGACAATGACTAACTTTCTACGGATTTCAGCAGGAGGAGGAACCATCTTTAACGTAATATGTGAAGGTAATAGGTATCCAAGATAAACACTAGATAGTTAGTAATATGTTAACGAAGAAGACTAGGTTAACCAAGGTAACAAAGGTGAACAAAACAAAAATGTCTGACAAAATTGGTATTTGCCACGAGAAAAAAAAAAAACACGACTGTATTTGGCGTATCAGTAGATGTCCGAACAACAAAGATCACCGGTGCAATCAATAAATTTTTTTCCGCAGTGCGGTTAGAAATGCAGGGGTTATTCGGAGGGGGGACCAAACAAGAAGGGGTACCCCTAAAAATATATCGTGACACGGTAATATCAGACTATACCTCGCCATTTTGATGTATATAGCCTGATTGACCCCTTCCATGTATGCCGCTAGTTTGTTTGTAGTGTTGCGAATCTCATACTCATTCTCGACAAAAAAAAATAAACAAAAAAATTCCCCAGCGGACCGCCGGGGACACCAATCTAGAGATCGGTAAGTAAGTGGTAGATGAGTATACATAACAGTTGAGATTGTACGGGCTTGTATGAAATGATAAAACAATTGATTGATCGAAAGAAACAATGGATTATTTGGACGAGCTCGGCAGATCAAAAATGGAAGGGGCGAGAAGGGGCGCATTTGAATCCCAGACTTTCTCGAGTCTAGGGAAGTCACAGTAAAGGTAGGTGGTTGTGTGAATGATGCCACTCCTAGTGATGTTCGATCTTGCGATCGACCATCAGATCGGTCATCAGATCGGTCATCAGATCGGTCATCAGTAGCCAGTTACACGTGTAACGCATGGACTTGTTTGGTGAAAGGTGGACGTCCGCTACTGCTCGTAAACACTTTTTTTCTATGTTGTTTCGAATCAAACTGATCAATCTCGTTTGCAGAGCATCACAGACCGATCTGACTTGTTTTGTTCAATGATTATGTATACTTACAGAACTCCAAAGTATCGTTATTGATAAAAAGAAGGAAGAAAACTAGCGGGTTTTTTTTTGTTCCCCTGTAGTGTGCGCGAGACGGATACTGCAGCGAAGTTAACATTTGTAGGCGTGCGTTCAGAAACCCGCACTAAAGTTACCGAGACCCAAATTGCCAGAGTGGGTTTCGCGAACCTTGCGATTATTTTTTCCAGTTCCAGCGCATCTAGCACACTGCCCCATAGCCCCATTTTCGTGTCCTAACACATTCTATTTATAGAGACATAGCCAGTGGGATTTAGTGGTGACTGATGCATAACAATACAATGAGATCAGGTAACCAGCCCACATGTAGGTAGTCGATCTACTGTGTGATCTACTATGATCTACAAGTAACGCTGCACACGACAATAATATTCGAAAGGAGGCTAAGATTGCGCACGGCTCCCTGACTGCTCTGCATATGTTGTCTTGTGACAACGCACAATGCATGCGGCACGTGTATCTCTTACAGTTGGGGATTTGTAATTTGCAGCATTTATATTACATTCTATACATCGTTAATTTCCTCCTTCTTAGCATTTTCTTGTTGATTATTTTGCTCCTTTTCTTGTTCCTCCTTCTCATTTTCCTCTTCGTTTTTCTTAATCTTTCTCGGAGGCAACACTTCGTTGAATGCCTTGCCCCAGTCTTTGCCATGCTCGAACCATTTACAACACAATTCATACACGTGTGAGGTTGCCAAGACATGACGGCCGTTCATTTCTATGTACTTGCCGATAGGCAATCTGGCTACCTTCAATCCTAATTTTTTGGCTTTGTTCAAACAGAGACTCTTGTGTCTGTTTTTGTCCACTATACCTCCGATGATATAGGTGTATCCCGAGTCCAACTCCAGAATCTCTTCTTCGGTGTCTGCTGTCAAGTAGACAAACTTGGATTTGTCTTCAGGGAGGTACGCTTCCAAGGAGTCAGACTCGACAAACTGGATGTTTTGCCATTTTTTGTAGTGTTCAAGGGTAGTGTCAAACCTTTTTTTCAAGTTTTTGTTGAAAGGGGTGATGGTGAGGCCCACGTCATAGTCGCTGTGTCTCCTGGTTGAGTATGCGCGGGTGATTTGATTTGATAAGGAGACGATTTCTTTGGTGGTCATCAACTCATCGAATTCACAGTCCATCAAAACATGGACTCCCGTGGGTATTTGCAGCTCAGGGATCTTTTTCTTGGGCGGCTCCTCGACTCCTTCGGCGGCGTGTTCTCTCTTTCTTTGAATGGCGGCCTTTTTCTTTTCTTTCTTGATTTTTTTATATTCTTCTTTACTCTCTTCGAACTTCTGCGCCTTGAGTTGACGCTTCCATTCAGATTTGGACATCCCCTCGGGAATTTCCATCTTTTGTTTTTTATTTCTTAACTCTTCAATCTCCTCGGCACTGGGTGGTCCCCGCTTGGGGCGCCTTCCATTGACGGTCTGATCAGTCATGTTGTAGGTTGATCTACTTAGTGATGGATTTTTCACTTGATCCGTACGTCGTGTGTAAACCAGACCAATAGCTGCAAAAACACCCCACTTATAAATATAAAGCACAGAGGAATAATGAATAAGGTTGTGTTACTATGTCGAATAGAAACTTATAATAAATAAAAGGAAACAGCTTTTATTGCAGAAGTATTAGTTTTCTAAATGGATACATACTTCGATAATTATTATATCAATAAATGTAAAGTAGAATATTTTAAATAGCTCTTTTTTATAAAACTATTGTTGAGAAACAATTTAGTTTGACATTACATCTTTTGGAACAATTTGCGTGTTATGAATTATACCTTAGTTTACCATTCTAGAACGGTTGACCATCTTGTAATAAATTACCTTGAAGAAACTTATAAGATTAAGAAGCTAGAAAACATGTCATCTCTAATTGTTTTAAACTACTTAGTAATGAAGCAAGTGTTTGTGAGTTAGCGAGCAGTAATCGGTGTCTTGATGTTTGTTATTAGCGAACTATATCTTATCTACTAGTATCCACCTGTCATCTCTGTGAGTAGTCTTGTCTACTACAACCCTGCCGTTACACCATACCTTTACACAATTTCTATCGTCACCAGTAAAAACCCATTTGCCTAACAAATCAGAGATCTTTGGCCCTTTCTCTTCGTTTCCATTGGGAACTTGCCAGTCAAAAACATCGATATTCGACCCCTGACTTTTCAAGTCTATTAATTGGGCATCGAATTTCTTGCCTAGCTCAAAAGACCCAACACTATCCTCGAGCCCAACTGCTCTGGCACCTCCCATGGTAGCCATATAGATGGCGTCTGGGATCAGTAATGCGTCAAATTTGTCTTTAGATTTGATAGAGACATGATGACTTGTCAATATACAATGTTTGATAATGCCCAAAATACTTGAATCGAACCCTCCACTAACATCTGTTCCCAACGATACATTGATGTGATCTTTATAGAGGTACTTCTTGATAGGTGCTTCTCCCGACAGAATAAAGGTGTTTGAAGTAGGACAATGACTTATAGAGCAGTTATTTTGCTTGACCAACGTGCGCTCTTCGTCGGTCAAGTGAATGGCATGGGCAAGAATAGTGGACTCGTTCAACAATTTGTGTTGGTGGTACACATCGGCATAATTTCTACATTCAGGAAACAATTCGTTGACCAACTCGATTTCTTTGTCGTTCTCACTGATATGAGTCTGGATGGGCAACTTCTTGTCCCGGCTGAGCTCGCCCAAGTACGTCAACATTTTGCGCGAACACACGGGTGCGAACCGCGGAGTAATGATTGGTTTCACCAATGTTTCACCTGGAGGATTGATTTTGTCAAGATGCTCAATCACCATTTTCATAGACTCGACACTTTTCTCAAACGACTCCTCGTATTGGGGATATGGTTCGTTATGGTCCATACACACTTTACCTACAAAACCTCTCTGGCCATGTTCCAATAACAAGTCACCAAATAGGTTAGAGGAGTTGGGATCAATGGTGGTGAAGTACGATGCACACGTCGTCCCATTGCCCAAGGTTTTCTTTATCACTTTGGTATATACATCTTTGGCGAAATCCACAGACGAGAATTGCATCTCGAGCGGAAAAGTGTAGTCTTGCAACCAGTCAAGTAAGGGGCGGCCCAAGCCGATTCCTGCATTCGGATACTGCGACGCATGGATATGCGTATCGACAAAACCAGGAATAATAAATTTGGTGACGTCTTGGCTGAAATCAACAAATTCGATCGGCTGATCGGGTGAGACTGTGGTTATGAAGAACTGAAGTGGGGTTTGGTTGTCAACTGGCAGGTAGTTTTTATGCACAAAATCAATTGATCCCGATGGATTGACTCCTATGAGAGTGTTTGTGGAGATGTCAAGCTGCCCTAACCGAGGGGTATGTATGAAAGTCCCGTAGTATAAAGTGTATTGAGTAGTGGCTATCGCCAAAGCCGTGGACTCAGACATTTGCAAAATTTGAGTAAGTGACAATTGAGTAGATCTATGAGCCAAATAGACCACTATATAGAAAATATGTGGCTCGATGCTATTGCTTTATATACATATTGAGCGGTTGCTCCATATTTATAAGATAAGTAGGTATCGGAAGGGCCGCGGCCCATCCCCAGCTGCGCTACCACGCGGCTCATTGCGAAAACCAAAATAAGGCCAAAAAGGGCTGCAGAACTAGCTAGGATACTATGGGAGTACCCTATGTTCTATGATACGCGGGACCCCGACAAATGGGTATTGACTGTTATATTATATATTACTTTAGTGTCATTACATTGGCTACTGCCTATTGATTAGCTTTATTTATGAAGGAGCTTCATAAAGACTTCATTTATTAAAATGGTATCCTAAAGCAGCTAAGTCATTGCCAGGACTGCAAGAAAAGAGTAAAAACGAAATAAAATGGTATTTTTGGGCTTCTTGCTATTGCAAGACATTTTTAGCCTGCTTACAACAATGCAACACCGGCAAAAGCAGCCATACCAACACCAACAGAGACACCTAAGGCCTTACCGGCGGCGTGAGAGGAGACAGTTGGGGCTGGGGAAGCAGAGTGGGAGGAGGATGGAGCGGCGGAGGAGGCCTCGGAGGTGATGGTGGTTGGAGCAGCAGAAGAAGCTGGGGCGGAAGAAGATGGGGCTGGGGTGGAGGAGGATGGTGCTGGAGCTTCGGATGATTCGGCAGCCAAAGAAGTAGAAGCTGGAGCACTGGAGGCTGGGGCGCTAGAAGCTGGAGCAGAAGAAGCTGGAGCACTAGAAGAAGCAGCACTTGAAGATGGGGCGCTGGAGGAGGCTGGGGCGCTGGAGGAAGCACTGGAGGCAGCACTGGAGGAAGCGGCGTTGCTGTGGCCAGAACAGGAGTTCTTAAAGGCGTCAGAAGCACTGCTGGACAAGTTGTTTGGACAGGCGCTGTCCAAACATTTCTTGATGGCGTCGGCCTCGTTGGAACAAATACAGTCCAAGTCGTCCAAACCGGAACAGCTGGATTTTTTGACGGTTTGGGCAACACAAGCCAACAAACAAGCTGGGGTGTCGGCGGCGACGACTTGGATGGATGCAACTAAGGCAGCGAGTGTGGAGATTTTGAAAGCGGCAACCATTTTAAACAATTGGTGAAGATCAAAAAAAGATGGTGAATTTTTAGTGGTGAATTTTGGTTGTAAAAAAAGGTGCTCGAGTCGAGGCACTTTGGATTTGCGGCGGCGCACGCATTGTTGTATAAATAGAATGTAAACACCGACGCACGACATTTTTGCCCGATCGGGACGGTCTAGAATCAGCAAGTCGGAAAAAAGTACAGTGCAACTTTCGACTAGGTCGCACTGTTTCGGTCCATTTCGACCAAAAGCGTAAATTGCTAAAAAGCTCTGAGTTAACATTCGACGTTAAGGATGCACTTGAATAGTACTAAAGCAGAGTAATTTTAAGTAGAAACCAGGTAGAAGTAGTCAAGTAGAAGTAGGTATCTTTGACAAGTACTTACTGGTTCTAAAACGTTTAGAGGTCAGACTCCTTAACATTATTTCTCAGTCTACTTTGTTCTCGTCATGGTCTGGCCAAAAATGTCTAGTTTTTGGGATTTTTGGGAAATATTTTGAAAAAGTGAAAGTGAATTTTTTGATTGAGAGCTACACTCTTCGGGTTATCTTCGTACTACAGGGGTTTCTTTTTGGTAGCTTCTTCTAGAAACTTCACCAGGATATTTAAAATCCTTTCTGTACTCCTTCCCATCCTTCACTCATTTTACAGATTTGTTGGAGGTACATTAAAAGTTACTGTACAGTATGCATTAATTCGCAGCCATTAGTGCCAGTTAATTATTTGTGTTTAGTGGCAGTTATTAGAGTTATTAGTAGTTATTTATTAGTTAATTATTGTAGTCATTAGTTGTTATTAGTAGTTATTAGTAGCTATTGTAGTGATTCATTGCAGTTGTAGTCATAATCTTATTTGAGCCACCAAGTCTTTACTGCGACAGATCAATCTCGCCTCGAACCGATCGAGTCTCGCTTTGAGCACCGCTATAATGTCCACCTCCAAGTTCCCATTGATGGCTTTACGAAGTATATCATTACCGATTCCTGGGTTGGTTTTGATGGGCATTTTCGGCGTCTGGTACACTCCTGGTGTGACTAGCAACAATTCCAGACGCTTGGTGTACCCCAAGTCCACTCCGTCGTTCGATGCCTGTGCTTGGTAAAGTTCTACAATAAGCTCTGCATTACTAACAGGGTTGAATAACTTGATTTCGGCCTCGGAACTAAGCACATGAATAGTGCTTTCTACAATAAATGGGTTCTTTTCCGAGGTTTCTTCGGTAGAAGGTATAGCGAACTTGACCGGGGGTATTTTGATCTGGGGGACGATGATTTGACGGAGCAAAAGATCCAAGGTCGTATTGGAACTGGCTTTGATATTGGCGACGGTTACCTCGAGCGGTTCTTGTGAGACTAACGCACTGAGAAACTGCTCAAGACATAATTTTTCCTCTAAATCTTTTGCCAGAACTTCTACTGTCACCGTCGAATTAAATCGTTGATGACGAGGAATATATATTTCCGACAACGTGGTTTTCCCTAAGCTAGTTCCATTATACTGGATGATAAAACTTATTGATTCACTAGGTAAATCGACAGAATAATTGGTGGGATTGTAGATCTCGTAGTCACATAGAAACGTGATGCCGTTAATGGACGATTCGACGTAGAGAATATCCTGAATAGTTACATCCACCTGATCAAAATCAAAACTAGTCTTTACAACCTCTACTTGTTGAAGAACATCGTTTTTGTTAGGTTGCTGGTTGATAAATCGGGGTTTTCTTTTTCTTGGTATGGTCAAGTTCTTGAGGGATAACTCTGAGATCCGGGAATTGAAGAGACCCAGCTCGAAGTGGACTTCTTGGAGATCAACATCTACGAATATTTCACTAAATATAGTATTGTAGTCTTCCCTTATCGCCTTGTCCACTAGAATCCCAACGCCTACAGAATCCATTACAGAAATGGCCAAGTTGTTGAAGCTCAATTGAAGACTCAAGGTGTTGTTTGATACCGTCACTTGCATCTGATTATATGAAGGTGACGATCCTTGGATTATATCGCCACCCTCCACGTTTTTGACTGCAAAACTCGACTTGAACTTGGGGATCTGGAACTTTGTACCGAGATCATACGGGAACGAAACGGTTACGTTAGAAGACAAGATCGTGTTGATTTGATGTTGCGATCCAGGCTGAATTTCAAGGTCTACTGAGTCAATTTCCAATGATTGCAAAATGGCATTTTGCCGAGGCAACTCGACTTCGAGCTCGTAATTTACCCCTTTCAAAACATAATGAAGCCAGTCCGGAAGCTTCTCGTCTTGTTTTTTGGAACCTCTGAGTACTAAGTCGATAGGCTCGCCGTTCAAATAGTGCTGCAAAATCTGGTTAAATGGACTTTTGGTTGCATCGGGACATTTAGTGGTGAGTCTTTCGTCAATTCCATCAATCAAGCCCTCGACAGGCACCAATAATTCACTACTACGCTCCACATCAAAAGGCTTACTCTTCCAGTCCCCCAATTTCACCAACTTTTTTTCACAATCATACACCAAAACGTCCCAATTAATGCCTTGAACCAGAAATTCAAATGGTAACTCTTCTTGTTTTGGTGTGAGTACAATCTCAGCTTGAATATTTATAGCCTCACCCGCTGAAATAGTGTCAAACTTGGTGACCTTTATGTCAGGAATATAGTCGTCTTTGGCTACTTTTACTGTTTCAAAAAAATTGATCTCGTTGCCATGTAGATGGAACAACAGAGAATCAATATCGGAGTTGACAACTCCCTGAACATCAAGAGAAATGTTGGATGTCTTGATTTTTTGAATCTCACGAGTAAGCTTTACAAAATCCTCCTTGAATACCGAAACTTTGCTAATAAAGTCCACCTCAGAAAGACCTCTGTTCATCACATTGACAGTAAATGGCGGCGGACGGATATCAGCCAAGTGGAGCGGAGCAACATCGAGCTCGGTGGGTTTGGCATAGACTCGTACGGGCTTTACAGGACTAATGGTAAGACCTCCTATGATGAACCCACCCACTTTAAGCACGTTCCGGTACAAAAAGTTGGACACTTTGTCGTATTCTACATATACTGTTGCAACCACATGCGAGTCTACACCGTCCACATTGATCTTGGACACAGATATACTCTGAATGTCGAACTCCACAGACTGCCCAATAAGCAAGTCTATATTGGAAAAGACAGAGTAGCCCAAAAAACCCAACCCCACTAGCAAAAGGATGATCAAATGGACGAGGTTGGGGTCGCGCGGGTCCAAGTACAATACCATATCTTTGAATGCACTGAATACTGACCACCACAAAGAAGCTGGAGCATCTACACTGTCGATCCTGATCTGTTGAGACAAGGTTCTTTCTAATAGAGGCTCTAAATCTTCGGCGATCTCTGCCAAAATGGGGCTGGAAAGAGGCGACTTGGTACCCACCACTGAGGAGTTTGAGGGTGGACCATTTACAGAAGTCGCACTACTAGCATTCTCAGCTGTACTTTTGTTCTGTTCGTTTGTGTCGGAGTGCTCGCTCGTGGGGTATTTGGCGGTTTCTGCAGTTTTTTTCGCACTCTCACTTGCTTTACTACCCCCATTTGTACTTTGCTCTACAAGTTTTGTTTGAGGGGCTTCTGGTGCGTAAGTATTTGATGGTGCCATTTCAACCAGCACGTCCATTTGAGTAAGCACAGGATTAGCCGCTTCTTCGTCGTGGCTCGCCACCTGAGGTCTGGTGGGATCTGCCAGAGTTCTGCTGGAACCTTCAAGCGACGATCTCAACAGCTTTGAGTGTTTCTTGCTCTTCTCCTCACTAGACCGTCTTCTAAAACTAAGACTTCTCTTGGGCTTAGACCCCACTGATTCGGAGTCCGAATCATGGTCGGACCCTGCCGAGGAGAGTTTGTTGATAGCTTTACGAAAGATTTTAGACATCTGACATATCAATGATTATTCTGTTGGTACGACCAGTACATATATGTCAAACCAACACGTTTTACAGTATAGCGTTTATACAATAGTAGTCAGTTGCATCTTCAACTTAATAAGGGGCGCGGCACGTGACGATGAAGGGTGCTGGAGAACAACAGAAACTACAAATAGAGTAGATAGCAAGAGAATTCATTCTAGAATAGAGATACCAGTGACCAGATAAATCTGTATGTACATGACTTGACAGCTCTTTTCCTTGCCCATCTCGTCATAAGCACATCCTCTTTGCGCTCGTCACTAACTTCTCGCTAAACGTTTTTTCTCGTAGTAGTCAATTCGCACTCTCGCTAAGCCCAGCTTCTCCACGTCTCCGGGTAACTACCGACGCGTAGATAACATCTCTAACACTAGTCTATTCATTACACTGATACCCCTACTGTGTTAGTTCAACTTTTGCTTATCTTTATGAAAAACGACTACTACGATCTTGACGATATACTATCGGACGGCGAAAAAGTGCCATGCCGGTTCAACATGACTGTGCCTGGACTAGGCTATCTCGAGGGTAACCCCGGAAAACCTATATTGAAAGACACCAATATCGAATTGCCACTTTGGTTGGCCGAAGTGTTGGCAATGTGCCCTATCCTGGAAGACTCGCAGGAATCATTCATCGACTTGTCGGAACCCGAGTTCTTCAACGCCAAGGTGCTCAATGCTATCAAGACAAGCCCCATCTCGATGGACTTACGTAAGCTCTTACGTAACTACTACAGGCTCGTGGAGAAGTGGAGCGGCTTCTTCAGCGAGCCTGTTCTAGTGGATGTCGTCATGACCATGCTCAAGGAACGGGCATTCGAAATCAGCAACTTTGCGGGCAATACCACCAAGCATGTAAATACAGAGTTTATGTATACGTTGGACGAGTTTGAACAACGTCTTTTTAGGCTTACGTCGGACAGTAACAAGCAAATGAGAAATTGGTTGCGAGAAAATTGAAAAATGTCGTGAAAAAAATAATAGTATAGAAATAAAAGGCAGGTAACAAAGTATCATTCCAAGTAAATTAACAGTATATTACCTATCAGCAATTGAATTTCAAAATCAAAAACTCAGAATTGATCCACTTTCTGAACCTGGTCTAAATCTGCTCTATATGCAGGCCTGGACTTATAACTGCCCCTACAATCTCTCCTAGAAACTTGTAGCTTCCAAGATCTTGCACACCGGGGTTTTTGAGCCCGCTCTACAGATCCATACCATTAAATCGAAAGAATTCAAGATTTGAAAATTTTCATGTTCTTAACTTCCTGTTTTTTCCTGTTTTTTCATACTCGCGAGCTTTAACTGCCCCTACAATCTCTCCTAGAAACTTGTAGCTTCCAAGATCTTGCACACCGGGGTTTTTGAGCCCGCTCTACAGATCCATACCATTAAATCGAAAGAATTCCAAGATTTGAAATTTTTCATTTTTTGACATCCAAACGCACCCTCGCAAACTTTAACTGCTCCTAAAATTCGACCCAGAAACTCGTAGCTTCCAAACTCCCACACTTAACATGCTGTGAGCCCGCTCTACAGATCCATACCATTAAATTGAAAGAATTCCAAGATTTGAAATTTCCATCTTTTTTGACCTTTTGACTCCCGACCACTGACTAAGGCTTTTATATGCAGTACCCTTCATGCACCTCTTTAACAGCCTCTAACTTCTTTTCTAAAAAGATTCAGCTTCTGGGACCGAGCGCATTCGAAATTTTGCAGCCTGCTCTATCTATTTATGGAAAAAACCATTTTTCGAAAATTGGAAAATCAAGGTCCCCCCCTTGCCCTGCTCTCAATTCTCCAACTAGCCTGAACATATGCCTAGCAGGTGCTGAACAGCACCTGATATGCACCTGATCCGTACCGCAGCGTCTAACGAACCGCTTACCCAATCTTTGACCAAGCACGTCGAAATCATGCAGAAATATGCATGAAATCCGCTTAGTCATTGCTTGATAATCGTGTTTAACGGCATCTACAGCCTTAACCAGACTACCACAGCACTCGGGACTACCTACAATCCTATTTTTTCTGCCCGCTCTATCGATCTATACCAAAAACTCCACTTTCAAATTTTCAAAATCAAAAACTCAGAATTGATACACTTTCTGAACCTGGACTAAATCTGCTCTATATGCAGACTTGTGCCGGGCACGACCAAGTGGCTTTGTGTAACATTCTGCATATTCGCGAGGGCTCAGTTGGGAGCCCGAGTTTCTGTACCCAAAGGATATTTGAGTGCAAAATACTTGAAGGCGCGATATTCACAGATAAGCTTATTAGAATGCTGGCGGCCAGGAGATCGGGCATGTTCAGAGTGGTGTAGTAGATAAAATATATAATCTATCATGTCGTATTCTCTATCGTAAAAAGTCGAATTAGTTTGCTACAATTGAATGTATTGTTAGGTCTTATACGTTTGATACATATTCGCTCAGCCAAGCTACTTACAAAAATTCTAGCTGTAGGAGAAATCTAGGCATATTTAACTGCCTTGGGTCCGCAAGTGTGGAAGGTTTTGCGTAGGCGTATTATATTAAAAAGCTGTAATCTTGGACATTGCTAGAATAGATTTTGATGACAATCTTTTCGAATAAGTAGGCTACCTTCCTAGTTGGTCGCAAAATCTCAGACTTCAGTAAGTTTTATTGTGCAATAAATCTTAATGGCTGCGAAAATCATTCAACTGCGAATAGGGTCGTTATTTGCAATACATGTTATCAGTAGTGTTAGACCCTATTAGAATAACGTTTCCAGCATTCCCAATACCTCTGGTACCTTGCAATTATGTTCTATTATATAAGTTCAAGATCGTTCCAACCTTTAATTTCAAGTAGAGATGTAGCATTATTCAAAATGACTGATTACACATTGAGCTTTTATACAAGAATAGGAACTTAGAATCAACTGGGACAGAAAATAATATTGATACATAAACTTGTTGGTACAGAATAACAGTGAATTGGTATCTTTGTATTGATCCATTAGTGAACAAGTCCTCGCTAGTATCGCATCTTGAGTTTAGTGATTTGGTAGCTTGTATTCGGATAGTCAATATTTTGGTAGTCATATTTTAACTCACTCAACAGTTTTTTGCATCCTCTCGTACTCCACATCTCCCATTATTGTTCTCTTCACATATGATTATATGGCTCTCTATTATTTTATATAGCTGTTACAGACAATTAAGTGGTACATATATTACACAATGAATAGAATTTCTACTACAGTCTAAATAATACGCCTTCTTGTCGAAGTCTAAATGAATTTTTACTGCAGTCTACTCCTTTATAATCAATAGATTACTGCTTGCAGTCTAATTTTCATCCTTTTTGTCGCCGTTTTCGCCATTCTCTTGACCATTTTCTTGACCATTCACTTCCTTTCCTTCATCTTCGCCAAAAATATCATCATCTTCTTCACTGTCTACAAACTCCTTCGATAAATGATTCTTTGACTTTTTGGTGACTCTAACTTCCTCCTCGTCATCGCTGCCGTTATCCACCACTGCCTTCTTTCTCTTACCCTTAGGAATCACTTCATCCTGGCTTACATTGTCTTCTCCAGAATCCTCGTCATCATGTTCGTGTTCTTCCTGTTCCTCGGGCTCCTCTTCACTATCCACATCAGCCTTTTTCTTACCCTTCTTCTTGCTCTTCTTCTCCTTCTTCTTTTTGGATTTTTCGGACTCCTCATTGAACAAATGGTCGTCGTTCTCGTCATCATCTACAACCACATTCATTCTGGCTTCTTCGGCCCATTGCTGTGCTTGTTCCTGTAACCTTTCTCTTTCTTTAGCAAGCTCAGCTTCCTTCACTCTCTGTGCTTCTTCGGCTTTTTCTCTTTCCTTCTGCTTGGCTGCTTCCTCTTCATGCCTGATTCTTTGGGCATCTTCTAATTTCTGGGCTATTTCTACATTATGCTCTACTGTTTCTTCAAGAACAGAATTGAGTCTGCTCAAAAGGGTAGACGTACCCAAATTAGCTCTAGCCTTCAATTCGCTGGCAGGATATGGCGGGTGCGTTTCTTCTTCCGAAGAGAGCTGTAATAAGATCTCAATACCTTTCTCAAGCTGGCTAATACCTTTTTTGATATCGTCAATGACTCGAAGTCCTACAGGGATTTTGGTGATAAACTCGGCCAATTGGAACTGGACATATGCCAAGTTGAACTTGAGAGAAGATTGCGAGCCTGTGGCGTATTCCAAGGCTTTTTCGGCATGTTCTAACGAATTGTAGTAGTACGCGAGGTTCTTTTCGGTATTTGCTCTCAAAAACCACGCTTTACCAAGATAAGAGTGGATTTTCGAGTCTTTTTCATCGGTAAACCTAGTCAATGCAAGAGCATAACTCTCAATAGCTTTACCGTATTGCTTTAAATCCATCAAAACATGGCCCAAGTTCAAGTAGACTGAGATATCGTTAAGAGAATCTCTGATTTTTCTCAAGATATCCAATCCTTTCGAAGGTTCTTTGTTTTCAATGTACGCAATAGCCAATCCCTGAGCAGCATAAACGTCTTTAGGATCGATACTAAGGACTTTTGTGAAGAGTTCAATAGCACGAATGTAGTACTTCTTACGTTTTTCTTCATTAGCACTGGCACTGGCACCTGTTCCGGCAGTTTTGAGGTCTCTGGCCATGATACAGTAGATATTAGCCAACGATATCAAGGCATAGCAGTCGTGAGAATCGTACTCCACCAAGGTATCTTTCTGTAAGTTTGTGTCAGCATCGGGCTTTAAACCCAATTTCTTGCCGAAATTCTTGATAAACCAGCCATAAAACGATCTTACTTCCAAATCCGACGAGTTTAAAGCTAATAACGCTTCGATTTCTTCTTTTATTTCTTTCTTGGTGAGTTTCTGAGTGCTTGAAATGGAGTCTAGAAACAAAATTCTGAGCTTGGCAGAAAAGTAGTTGGGACACTCTTTGAGCAAAGTTTCGTAGATTTCAATCGAACTCAGTTCGTTGGAAATCTCCTTTGATCTGGCAAAGTTAAATGTAAGCGAAACTTTAAGATCTTTTTTCAACTGGTCATCAGATTCGTTAGCCTTGGCAAGAGCCGTTTCGAAGTTTTCGGCTGCTTCTTCGAAGTTTTGTTTCATAAAATGGAAAACTCCGATATTGTTATAGATTTCTAGCGGAACCTGCTTGCCGATTTGTTTTCTACTTTCAATGGCTTTAATTAAAAATGTTAATGACTGATTAACGTCCCGAGACTCGTACAACTTACTCAACGTCAAATAAGCATCCAAATCCACCGGTTCTTTCGCAGTCACAAGATCCTCTCCGTCAAGAGAATTGGAGCTATTGTTGGACAATTTGACGTATCTTTCCAAGATTTCGATGGCCTGCTCCTGTTTTCTTCTGCTCTTTTGCTGAGAATAAAGCATTCCCAAACAATAGTTGACTTCCAAGCATTTACTCTTGCTCTTGAGAATCGATTCAAATGTGATCAATGACTCTTCAATAGAGCCTCTATTGTGCTGCGACAACCCAAGACCAAGTTTAGACGGTAAGTTGGCATCGTTCAACTTGATAGACTCCTGAAAATACTTGGAAGACTGGGTGAAATTGGATTTATGAAACTCTACTCTTCCTAGCCAAAAAGCACATTGAGACAAGATATTCGACCGGAATTTCGAGAGTTTGGTGAAGTTATTGAACCTTACCACCTCAGAAGTGTCTACTTCTCTTCCCGTTATGGTTTTGACGATTTTATGTACAAGTTTCTCCACTATTTCGTATTTCTCTTTGGTGTAGTAGAACGAAGCCAATCCAAGCAATATCACCGAATCGTCGGGGTTTTCACGGTACAAGTTGGCCACCTCGTCAATACAAGCCTTGTAGTTGTCCAAGAACTCCTCATCGCTCAAAGAGTTCTTGAAAGTCGAGTTGAATTTGGCCAAAAGAAGCAAGATTTTGACCTTGATATTGGTGGGATCAATGTCCAAAGCTCTATTCCATGCTTCTAAGGCCATCGCATAATCCTTAAGGCCCCAAAAACACAATCCGATTCCTATACGCGGATCTGGTTTCATCAATGGGTTCAATACAAGCACTTGTTGGTACAACTTCAAGGCATTAGAATAGTGTTTCAGTTTGCGTAACACGATCTGGGCCTTGCCCAACAAGGCAAAGCAGTTATTAGGATCGATACGCAAGAGTTTGTCAAAGATATCCAACGCTTTGTCTTGTCTCTCTTTAAATAAAAACAATATGGCTTGGGATAAGATATTGGAGGTATTGTTGGACGATTCGATCTGAGACAAGCGAGAGATTTCGCTGCTGGCCTTGTTCAAGTAGTTTTCCTTGTCAATTCCAGCCGATATGAACTTGAAGTAGAGCCACACTAAGTACGACTGGAATGAGATCTTGTCGTCTTCTGTAAATTGGGCAAGGGAAAGCGAGTGGTTGATAATACTAAGCGCCTCGGTCAACTTTCCAAGATTGGTGTACGCGGTGGCTATGCTTATCCAGTACTTTTTGGCACAGTTTTCGCCCTCCAAAAACGATATGAGCTCGTTGGGGTCGTCGGGCAATTCATCGCTGAGATTGATACTGACGATCTGGCCGTTGTTTAGCGGCACGTCCAAATTGCCGATGGACTCTTTGGCCTGTTCGCCTAGGTAGAACGAGATATCAATAGCAGGTTCAGACATCGTGCTCGACTGCTTCCCTGGTTGATAATTGTTGATAAATGTTTGACGTTGAGTTTTTCAGTTTTCAGTGAAGGTTGGTGCGCGCACGCAAAAATGGCTGCGAAAAACCAGGACCCAGGAAGACAGAAGAGAATAGAAAAAGGCTAAGGGTAAGAGAGAGTAAGTGTAAGAGTAAGTGTAAGAGTAAGGCATTGCACCGCTCAAAGTGTCTGTTATGCTCAGCTTAAATCCAAATCAGCAACCTCATTGTTTTTAATCAGGGTCATATATTTCGTCATTGACTGGACAGCTCTTTGTACTCTGCCCTAGTACCCAAGTCTTATCCTTCGTCTTTTTAATGAAATCTTATCCCAAGTCTCTATAGTTGTCTCTTATTACCACACTTTACTTGTATTAATCGTTTGTTTTCTCTCCACTATCCTAGCACTCAACAGGACTCGCCTGTTCGCAGTATACTAAGTCAATTCTACTATTGAACTGCAATTAGCTTAAATTTAGTCCGGACTCGTTGATTTTCCTCGCTTAATTTGGAATATTATGGCTCAATTTTCATGATATTTACTCCAATAGAGAAAAACAGAAGAAATAAGTGATTTATCATTTAGGAACATATTTCTCATTTTAAATAATAACAGCCAATATAGATGCATACTAAATCTCATCTAGTTTTTGATATTAGTTTTCCTTGTTTGAATGGGGGAGATAAAATGGTCTTTCAAATTCTAAACAAAGAAGTCAACAACTTAAGTTGTTCTGACTGACTGAACTGAGCAATTATAACGATGTACCCATGAAATTCTCCCTCAATATGTCTTACCTATCATAATCTGCACTGTTTCAGTAGATGTTTTACGTATTGGAGATGCTGGCTTTTATGAAGTATAAACTCAGGAATGATAAACCATAATTAAAACCTTTTTGTATGCTTGATGTAACGACTCAATCAAGCTCAAACTTAACGTTATACTATACAATCGTTTCTTAAACAGAATCATTATGTTCAAATTTAAAGAGCAAACACTCAAAAGTTAGCAGTGTTGGTTTTGTGTGGTAATCTAGGGTGCGTTGAGCTGGCGGCGTTGCCAATTCTTCCACCGCGATAAGAGTATCAATAAGGCACTTGACGTGTTGCGAAATTCGAGCATTGCATGTCAGAAGTTAATCAATGCGTGGAGGTGAAGTGACGATGGAAAGGGTGGGGACTCAGCCCGGCTAGCAGAAGGTAAATTTTCTTGTGGAGACACTGTCGAAGTCATTGAGATCAAATTCATTGAAGACACATTGCCATAGCTTTACTCGCATTGAAAACTTGAGCTACTTAAGGCTCGGAAAATTATTTCGCTATGATATTGATGCAGAAAAATAATCTAGATGGCTGCGAAAAAGATTTTGACGTAGTCGACCAAGCTACAACTTTCCAAGATTTGAGTGCCAATGGAATATAAATAGCTACAAGAGGCCAAGTGCATATTTTCAGCTCAAATAAAGTCCCCAATTTGGTTTCTTGTACTGTATTCACCCAAAATGCCATGGTCATGTCAGCTTTTGCTATGCTTGCCAACGGCCTAAATAGACTTGACAAAAGTTGTCGACGGCCTTTTGAAGCTTGATTTCGATGTCTTCGAAAACTCTATTGTTTTACCTGGTAATCCAAATCTTACCAAGTACCCGGAAGCACTTCATAATCTGAAGAAAATTACTATACTCATCACTCCATTAAGTAATACTCGGGCAGTATAGTTGGTCTTGCGCTCGGTTCTAATCAGCCGCCATGAAGTGCTGTCTTTGATACCAGAAGTTCGGACTTGTGGGTTCCAGGAGTTAATGCTTGCTGTGCATCAGGCGCCAGTGACGGTTCATTCAATTGAGAAACTTCAACTTGTTCTAGGATTTCGGCCACCTGTTCAATATAACGTACGTTGACAGCCTTGCTACCTTGGTGGGATTGTCACGGATGTTATCCTTTTGAAACTTTATGATACTACAGAGTATAAAGCCATATTTTGAGTAATTCTTCTTTGAAAAGCTTATGTTGTCCATGACTTGGACGACAAAACCATTTCTTATACCCAGGCAGTGTTTAATGAGTCCATTATCGTTTCAATTTAATCATTGAATTCAAGGCTATAATAAATATTATTCTAGGTGATTCTTCTGCCAACTATGAAGATATCAAACAATTAAATGCTACAAAGACAATAGCCATTTCAATTAAAAGACCATATTCCCAGGCATTTACAACTTGATGCCAGTCCCAAAGATATTCTTTCCTATATTCTATTTACAGGGTTGTTTTGCTGCAGCAGCTCCTCTCTACTTTCTCCTCAAGCTTCAATTCCTTTTCTTTGGGTATATCCTGAAGGATCGAGAAAAGACGAGAGTCAATGTGTGAATTGAAAAAGTCGTCGAGCTTATACCCATTGATTATTCCATGGGACTCGCAGTTGGTACAGTCGCAAGAATCATCAGGACAAGTACATGTGCCGGAAGAAGGAGAGTCTGTTTCTGTGGACGAAACGTTTTCATTTTGTTCGCCAACCATATCAGTAAAAAATGTAGTGGCATCAAAAGGCTGAAGCTTCTGTTCCAGAGGATCCTGGTACGGCGCCGCTTGAGACACAAGCTGGATTTGCTGTGGTTTCGCTGGATCATCTGGTACAGAGTTGAAGACTAAGTTAGATTCTAGACTGCCTACGTCGTTATCCATGGAATAGAAGTTGGGAATGAGTTTGGAAACATCATTCATGGACGAATTTCCGTGGATTACACAGCCGTCACATGCACAATCGTCGTCACAAGCACAAGAGCCTGGAATAGAGCACGACGGCACAGACACCACATTGAAAATCTTGGACTGGGCCGGCTCAGTCGATGGTTCAGGCTTGAATTTGGACATTTCGGGAGTTAAGGTGGGGTTTTCTACGGTTTTCGGAGCAAATTGCTGGCTTGTACTAGTCTTCTTGTCCTGTAGGTGTTTCGACAAGTATTTCTTTAGTATGCTCGATTTATTGAAGGTCTTCTTACTCTTGTTGGTGCAACACCCACACGATTTCGACACTTTTTTGGTGACACCGTTGGTCGCACAGCACGTAGATGTGTTGATAAAGCTGTCGCTATGGATTATAGGCGGAGGGGGCCTCGAATTGGGGTTGGTGCTATCCATTTTATCGTCGTAAGGTCCCACGATTTGGCCACTGATCAAGTCGATCACCTGCTTAGGCGACGCTTTCAAGATAATAACCGGTCCTCTTTTACATTTTGAGCGAGGAGAACCATTAGTTTTGTTCTTTTCGGTGGTGTCACTAGCGATTTCTTCTGCAAAAACCGCAATACGGTGATTGGGGTTGCCGTTAGCGTGCACATTGGGACGGCCCTTGGATCGAACCTGGAGCAACGGGCGGGTGTGGTGCTGGCACAGCGAGGACCGGTGGCCCCGGATACACTCCATGCACGAGTACTTGATGTCGTCTATCAAGATCATTCTATATGGAGCTGGGCATTACCGCTTGGTAGAAATGTAGATTTAATGAATGAAATATGATGAGCATTTTTAGTGCCGATTTGGGGAATCGGGTGCGCGAAGATCAAGAAATAGTGGTAGTGACATTTAGAGCGGGATGTGGTGGTAATAGAGAGTAGTGGTGGGTAGTGAGGGTGGATTGGAAGTGGGAGAGGAGTGAAAAGAGTTTGTGGGTGTTAAAGTGGTGGTGTATGCTGATGGACTACAATTGTCAGAGTTATTCGCGGAGTTTAGAATGTAGCGAGACTAATTAGAGCTCGAGTGAGAAAGAGAATAGGCTAGACTGCAGGGGAGAATGTGTATTTTGGGCAGTATATTTGAGTGTAGCAGTGCAGATTGGGTCCTGATGAGGTTTCAATGAGTGAGAATGCAACGCCGGGTTAAAATGGTGCTGCTCATAGTGGTTGTTATCTGCGTAAGAATTAGCGAGGGTTGAAGCTTTTGTGCCGTGCGCTAGCGAGACAGGGACAATTGTAAGGAGAGGTCGTGGAAGGAGAATGGCTGCGAAATATCATACTCGAGGAACCCGGGGATTTCGGTATGGATCTCGCCATGAGAATTCATTAAAGCGCACACTAAATAGGCTCACAAGATTGACTACTGTAGGGAGTTAAGTCATTCTGATTAATCAGGTGGTCTCCCATCAGTGTCTTCATATGTGCTATTAAATATACGATTTCGATATCGGCATTTTTCATTCTATTCGGGAACATTTCTCGTATTCTATGCCAATCTACTAATGACGTAAAAGTGCATAGAAGTATATCTATTAACCATTAGGCTGTTTATTTGTAACGGTAGAATATGTTTGACTAACCTTTGGTATTTCCATCGGCGCCAGCTTCACTGTGACAATGACATATCCTTCATTCGTGCTAGCACAGGAACAAGCTCTTTTTGACAGCTCCGGGAAATTAATTCTCGCAATAATTATCTCGGCCAATACTTCAAAACACACTACTTCTCATGTTCTCCACCGTTTTTACTCTCACTGCGACTTTATGCATAAATGTGTCAAACTGTTGACGCACTACAATTGACACAATTTTGCAGTCAATCAAATACGAAATCGGTTCTAATAAATCCATGGTGAACACTGGGGAATGAACTCGTTAATTGGGACAAGTCCAAATGTTTCTTGGTTAGCCATAACTTCGGAACATTGCAGCCACAAAGACCAGTTATTCATTTACATTATTTATTCACTTATTTATGCACCTAGATCCCGCACATTTTGTATAATTCCATACTACAACAGTAATTTTAATTCTAAGCTTGTTCTTTCTTAGCATCGATGGATATCGCCTCTGGATTGTCTATTCCAGACTTTGCTAATTGGCCCACTAGAGGATCTTTGAACTCCCATTTAAAGAAGTCCATATTCTGACTCAAAGAGCAGTTTCGGTACTAGGGGAGATGCTAGTATTCCTATCCAAATAATTGAAAAGCTTATAACATTGCTGACGTCGCTGTTGGCAGTCAACTGCTGGTCATTCAAGTCGCGATTAACACCAGAAGTGCTGACTTGATTCTTACAGCCAATTATATGATCCTGCCAATTCTACGACCTTCAAAGGCTTATGTAAGAGGTGAAAAATGAGTTAATGACTTCGAACTGTATACTGACATAGTTGTAGTCGGTGAATTCACAGTTCCAAACGTGGCACTTGGGGTCTCTAATAATTCTTTATCGGTTTCTGAAAAGATTTGGGTTAGCTGAACAAGCCCAAGATACAAGGACTTCCTTTGACTTTAGTAGAAAGCGATTTTATCAGTCTGCTTATTCGCTTTATTATAAAACGAAGAAGTAACTCTAGCTAATCAGCAGCAAGCTATGGTATGGTTCTTTCCGGAGGTATCGACCATGCTAAATACGGAAGACTTGGTTACCTACCTGATTGATAGTTGAGCGGCGGCCACTAATTAAAACTCAGTCAAGTATGACGACGGTACTCTTACGCCATTAATACACCTGCTGCTATTGGCTCCACCTCTGATTTACTGCTAAAAGCAGTTATCCTAAAGATCAGGCTACCCTCGGACCATATGGTGCTAATGGTATTATCAATTACGACGACGCATGGGCTGCCTTCTATATAAGTTTAAGTTCGACTCGAGCTCTTTACACCAATCTTTGAAAAGTACAGCGAACTTCTATATTCATTCTAGGGTTGGACACTAAACAATAAGATTGGGAGACCTTATATTGAGAAGCTTCTCCTCTGTTTTGATAACGAAGCAAGCACCATTCTGATTGCTCAAGCGGCATTAATTGCTTGCAACACTATAACATTTATCACTTGATGCAATAAAATTCTATACAATGGCTACAGTAAAAATGAGTACCAGAAATGATACTTTATTGCAACTTTCCGTATCTCTACAGTCTTGAGAGCACTCAGTACTTGTAATATCTCACTTTCACTATGGTATTTTAAACGAAACTTGTCTGTTTGCAGCAATTAAGTTGTTTTACAAATGCAATAATTTCGCACATTTTCTAAAAATTGTGAAATATCTATGAAGTTGAGAGATAGTGTAGGAACTAGTGATCTTATGTAGTTGGCTAAAGGTAGTAGCACAAGCTGGCAGGCGCAGCCAATATTCGTGTACTTCTTGAGCGTTTATGTTTAGTGTAAGTCTGTTTAGTGATTTTCTGGTACTTCTATTTCTAGTGCACTTGATGATTTTCTGCGCATCTCATCTCCATCTTTCAACACAAGATGCCTGCTAAGAATTTGGACGATATCGTCCAAAGTGACGCTATTGCCGACACACAAATCAACTACAATGATGCCATAGACTACTGGAGCTCAGTTCCGGCGTCAGTCGACGGAGTTCTTGGCGGTTTTGGTGAACAGACGGCCGTGCCCAAAGCAGACATCATCGGATCACTGACATTTATACGTAAGCTTCAGAGCAGAATGGTGTGTCCGGCAGAATATTCCAAGCTCACTATCGATATGGGAGCTGGAATCGGCAGAATAACCAGAGACTTTTTGTGGAAAATCAGCGATCGCTGCGATTTGCTCGAGCCTGTCAAGCCGTTTGTCCAACAGATGTCCCAGGAATTGGCCCCAGTTGCTGCCAAGGGCAAGTTGGGCGACATCTACGATATAGGGATGCAGGATTGGAACGCTGGATCCAAAAAATACTGGTTGATATGGTGTCAATGGTGTGTAGGACAATTGCCAGACCATGAGCTCGTGAACTTTTGGATCAGATGCAGAGAAGCTTTGATTGAAAATGGGATTGGAACCATGATAGTCAAAGAAAACATTGCTCCCGATGAGGATATCTTTGATCCCACCGATAGTTCTGTGACCCGCACTGATGCAAAGTTCAGACAATTATTCATTGCAGCCGGCTTCAAGCTTATCGCCAGTGATGTTCAAAAGGGACTTCCAAAAGAGTTGTTTCCTGTAAGAATGTATTGTTTGAAAGCAAATTAAAACTATAAATAAAAATAAACGTATTAATAACTAATATATGTACATTGAGCTGGTTCCCAACCAGAAGGTATTTGAGTAGTGTTTTACCAGTAACGTTATCTCGTTAGTCTTGTGTATTCTCTTAGTTTGAGGAATGAACTAGATGATGACACGAAGCCTGTTTATAGTCAAATATGTCAAGTTCCTAACGCTTGCCAAGCCAGTTGTCAAGTGGTTATTCAACAACTACCATATTTTTTTTAGATTTAATATGGATTTGATCTATAAAAATAAATAGACTTATAGAATATACGAGAACTAAAGATGCTAAACCACTCTGGACTTACTGGGCTCGAAGGGAAGAGCCAACGCAATGGCGCCAATCACCCCCACAAACGCACCACAGATCCATATGGGAACTGCAGAGGACGTGTTACTGTACCATGCAATGATGGGAACCATGGCAGTGGCTACTCTGGTGCACACTAGACAGAGACAATTGCCAGTTGCTCTTGCTGCCGAGGGCATAACTTCGGGGGTGTAGGCGTAAATCACTCCGTAGTAAATATACAAAGTCACGTAGACACATGACGATAGCGCTACGTTCTGGGTCCGAGTTTTGATCTGGGTATATCCAAACAAAAAAGCCATGGTACTGATGCCTCCGATAAACAATACCCCTCTGCGGCCCAAGCGAGGAACATAGTATAGTAAGGCCCCGGCAATGATGGGGCCTCCCGTAGAACAGGCGTTACTGATCAAGTTATCCCGATAAACCCCTCCTACAGTATCAGCACTGATATTGGCGCCTCTAGTGGCCAAGTATACAGGCAAGAAAGACGAGTAAAGAGGGTAAGAGATGCCCAAAAAGAGCCATGAGATAAACAAGAGAATGGTGGAGCGAGCGGATTTCTTGTTGGCAAATAAGATCTTGCAGTGCAGAAATGCCAACTGAAATGTGCCCTTGATATTGAGTCTTTTACGGTAATCTTCGTTGGACACAATGGTGCCACAAGCTTCCAAATCTTCTAAGGTGAGCGAGCACAGTCTGTTGTACTTTTTCGCAATATCGTGCAATATTTCAACTGCTTCTGCGTCACGATTGTTCGCCACCAAAAACTTTGGGGTTTCCTTGAGGCGCACCACCGTCAATCTCAAGATAGCCAAAGCCAACACTATACATCCGTTGGTATAGTAGACGTATCTCCACCCCCTGTTCTTGTGAGAAGGACAATCGTCGTAGCCCGAGCACGAGTTGTTTGGCAAGAAAGCGTAGGCCAATGCCACCGAAACCGTCTGGCCAATTCCCCAGAAAAACGCAAAAAAAGTGAGCAACCACTGGTCTTTATGGGGCAAGAATTCTAGGAATACACAAGTATCTAACACAAGGTTCCCACCAGCAGCAAAGGCTAGTAACAATACAAACAAACAGTATGTAGTAAAAGTGCCCATGGCACCCGTAAGAATGGTGAAAACCGCAGACAAGAGGAGCGAAAGGTTGAAAGCCAACTTTCTGCCGATCAAATCTGCCGAGAACCCCCAGAAAAGCGCGCCCAAGATCATGCCTCCGGCATACGTTTCGTTGGACACAGCGAATCTGTAGCCAAACTGGTAGTTGACAAACGTCCTTACATTACTTTCCAAGAACGTGAGCTGGGTATCGGTAGCATAGCCCATACCGTTGAGAAAAAATAGCTTGAGATGGTACCATGTGAATCCAATTTCGTCGATGGCATCGTTGATCAATTTCATCTTTTCCCGCAACACGAAATCGCTTCCGTCCAACTCGACCATATCTTCGTCGGTGGATTCTTCGAGCGATGACTTGTGGTATACAGACGCCACATCTTTGTCTGAACCTACATCCTTGTTAAGACTTTCAGTTAATATCTTCTCTGAGCTCGGCTGTCTGCCAAACTTTCCAAACATTTTGCGGTACCAAAAAAAAAAAAAAGTGGGGTTCTCAAGTTTATATAGCTAATATACGACGCGAGGAAGATTTTATGGCCGAAGAGGAAAAGACTTGGGGTTTTAAGTGAGGTTGTAGAAATGTGGGTTGGATAGTACCGAGGACAACTTGAATACTGACAATACCTCCAGAGTAGACTCAATAGATGCAGAAGACTATAGAGCTTGGTGCAACCAGTGGATGATAATCCGGAGGGAAAAAAATATTCGGAAGGTGGTGTGAGAATAGTGGGGCAGTCAGACTGCGAAAAATAACGAGCTAGTAAGGCGAGCCACTTTATACTATACAGGTGGTACTTGAAACTACGGGTACAGAAGAAAGTGATTTAGAGAATAATTTTAAAGGTAATTAAACTTTTCAGTATCACCTACTTGATTACGTACGGCGGACCGGGTCAATTCTGGACGCCGCATGACTTCGGCGGTGGAACATCTGCGTAGGGCACGTGCCCAGCTGATGCCAAAGGTGTCAATTGTTTATTGACTGGCTCACGGTGTTGGTCTGGTGCCACGGAGCGGTTTAAGCCTCCCTCGAATCTGGTTGTACAGTCTATAAGTGCCAGTGCCGCCGTAGATCGTGTGGTTATCCACCACGGTGCCAGCTAATATCTACGGGCTTTCCCGACAATTATCACATGCACCCCAGAACGCGTGTCGACGCGGAGACCGGTTACGATATGCCGTAACTGGTTCTGATAGGTCGGTTCAAAAGGCCCGTTACTCGAGCAACGAATGCTGGAATGTGAACTGAAGCATGTACATTTTCGTATGTTCATGCTCGTAATCTTTTCTCATGGTTTTCTCATGGTCTCTCGTATGTTCATTCTAGCATGTCGATATTTAAATCAATTTATTTTCCTCCGCCTTATGCACGTACGGGTGCGAAAATTTTTGATGTATTTTTCACCTCCGCACTGGTCTGCTATACTTACACTGTACTTCTACTGCACCCTTCTCTATATGCTTCACTATGCAATGTCTCTTTGTACGTCTCTATGTACTACTCATAGTCATCTATATACTTTTCTCTCATAGACATCACGGTGTCAAAAAATGACTGGTCATTTGCAGTTTCCCCATTTTCCAATCTCAATACAATATCATCCGAATCCCAACCCTTTTCCTCATAGTTTTCAATGGCTTCATTAATCTTGACCAACTTCTCGTAGTAGGATTTGTTTTTTTCAATCAACGCCTCGGTCAATTGGGGGATTTTGGAGTTTTGCAACAAGAACTCGCCGCCTGTGTCTTTGAAAATATTGATGATAAATGAGATTAAGGTGAGCAAGCTCTTGATGTGCTTACTGTATTTGTTTGACATCTCAGTCAAATTGATAGGATCGTCACAGAGTGACTTGGTGGATGATCTAAGGTGGTACTTTATGGGGTTTTTCTCTATGTTGTGACAAAGCTCGTAGATCCAGTTCAAGTCATATATATCTGGAGAGCTGTCTACAAACTCTCCCAGTTCTTCGAATTTGGAGGCCGATGGTGAAGCAGAATTCAGCTCTTCTCCTCCGGATTTGGGGTACGGAATCAATTTCGAGTACTTCCAGTCACCCAAAATATCAATGGATTTACGAATCAACGAATACTTGGAGGTCCCGCTTGGGTATCTGTCATATACACTAAGTTTCAATTCAGGCGCTGGATCAGGAAACTTGGAGAAATTCTCTACTAATTCGGGCGATACCTTCACATCTGGTACGTCCAACTTATACAAGATTCCCTTGATATTTCCCCAATGCACAAAACTCTTGAGGGCTACCAACACGTCAGGTGATACCAAAGCCTCGGGGCCAAAGTATTCGTTGATGAAATGCTTCATGTAGTAACCTTCCAATTTGGTTCCAATATGGTGGTCGGTATGAAGGAAGTTAAGTTTGGAGCAGATCATCAAGTTTAGACCCATTTGAATATGGCGATCTTCAATCTTGTGTTCTACAAATGCATACTCCAATGCTATGTCTTTTACAGGAAGGGGATTATACTTAGAATTTTTATAGTGGATTACCGACGAGTTCTCCTCCTCGTACCAGCGATTCTGTTCCAATTGTTGCGCGACTCCAATTATGGAAAGGCAAAAGTCGGGAAATTTGGTTAAAATTTCGCCTCCATTAATGTTACATAAAATGAAGTACGATGAAATTATTGACAAGTTGAGCTCGAGGTTTTCAGGATAGATGATCAAGTGCTTGTCTTCCTCTCTAATTCTCTGAAATGTATTGTTGACAAAACGGTATTTTCTTCCTTTCTTGTTGTATTCGACCTTATTGAGGTCGTCAATCGACGATAAGATCAAGTCCAGCACCGACACAAGCGCTTCTGATACAGATACCATGGTTGGTGGTGTTGAGTTGATCTGGCGAACGTGTTTTCTGGTACTGGTAAATATACTGCATATAGAGGCATATGTACTGCATACATCTTTGTGTCACTATTTGGCCCTAGAGACGAAAGATGGAGGGAAACATCCTAGTCTCAGCTGAAGCTGCGATACTAACCATGGTGTAGTGTAGTTATTGTGTGCTGGAGTTCTTGGTTGGCGATGACAAACAGGCTGGCAAATATCATGCTTTCCAACATCCAGATCCTCAGGCGTCATCGCAGCACTCACATGGAGGCGGGGAACAATACAGGATCATTACGGACCAACTAAATAAAAGTCTGCAGCTAAACAATTAAACCAATCTTGACATGATTAATTTATACTTGATGTGGCACTGCCCGCTATCAGTCAATTTAACTATTTATCCTTATCTCGAAAAAATAAGATCCGCCCTCCCATTTAAAGGGCGAGGCTGTGCGCGGCCTCAGGCGTCAGGAGCAACTCCATTTCCGCCCTACACGCAACCATGCCCTGGCTCGCCTCACACATGCTTAAGAGCGTGTTAGAAGTGGAAAGCTTAGACGTCGAAAGTAGCCGTTTAATCAATAAAACTATTCAATGATTCTCATGTTCTGTAAAACCTAAAATTCCAGAAATCTCTTCGGAGTTGTGATTACGAGCCATATTATGACAGGTACACAATAAATGGCCCAACACATTATCTGAGATTTATTTTTCTTAGATGCATGTGCAGACCTGTATATACCGTGGTTGTAGGGGTCTCTTCCAAACCGATATATCGATTGTTGGTACCATGCGACAAGATCTTTGCATAACCATGACCAGTTGTAGAGGGGTAAAATTGGGCCATGATACTCGTCAATTGTTGTCCAAATACACTTTTCAAGGTTATGGGGTTATTGTTTGCTGTACCGTTACCTATAACACTTTAAAGTAGTTGCATGTATTCGTTTTTCTTGGACCTGTCTCAGCCTGGCAGTTTCATTTGCCCCTGATTTCGCTCCATTAAAATCACATACGATGTCTACGTGAATGCCGCGTGTTAATGTTGGTTTTGCGTAACGTCAGCCGGCGAAAACATCATTCTGACTCAAACAGTCGGCGAGACGTGACAATCATGTTTTATTTTAGCCAGATATGATTGGGCCACTAAAAAATAATTTCAGTTATCATCTGAGAATGGAATACCGCTCAGAATGCCCGACTGCACGTTACGTTCAATTATTGTTCTTTTTCTAAACATCCATTTCTTAAGCTAGAGCTTTAGCCTTGCAAGTATTGATGTATGTCAGGTAAGGTTTCCGAAAGGAAATGTATCAGGCCTTCTTTGTCATGGGGAAAGCCACTCCGAATACTCGTAATTGTATTTAGCCTAGTCAAATAAGCCCACTTTACATGCATGACCACGGCCTATGTGCAGTACAGGTGCCAATGATTTTGTTTGTTGCCGTGGGTGTGCGGGCTGGACAGGGGTCTTTCTTACCAGGATTGACATTTCTTGTCAGATGTCAAAATTCTGCAATCACAAATCTAATTGATGTATGGATTACCATAATCAGAAAATGTCCATTTTTGGCGAGGAGGCTTAACGGTAATAGTCATCGATCATCTCGTGCTGAAAGAAATTTCCGATACGCCCCAGCCAAAACTGGGTGTCACAAAACCTTGTGAGGCACGAGTTGCCAGCTATCTACTTGAACCGCTATTTTTTACATCCGCTAGCCGCTTAGTAATAATTTTGACAAGCATTTTATTTTTAATGCCCCATGTTCCTGATTTGGGGCTTGGAGCCAAGAAAAAAAGTTCTTTAGACACTAAACTTCACTTCTAACGTACATGAAAATTCCGTTATTTTGTAGCGACTGAGGATACCTGTCTGGATTGGGTATATTATTCAAGTTTCAAAAGTTAAGATACTTAGCCTGCTATTATCGAAGAATTGTGCCCAAGAACATGCACCCTTCCAAATAGGTTGGCGTGTATGGTAAATTGACAGGTTCTCCGTCTCGTCTCCGTCTTTGCTTTCATGTCTAGCGTTAGAGCGGGAACCGTTCCAACACTCATATGGCGACCTCTTTTTGACAATTATCCTAGCGCTCGCTTGTGTCAAGTATCGGTGTTAAGACTGACACTAATTGTAGCTTGTCTTTACATAAAAAGGTGGAGTTGCTTCATATCTCGATTGTTTCTATTTCTTTTTCGCACTCTCACATTAAATAGTTGCCCCAGGTTCTTTTTACATGTTACATTTACGAACCTTTGGCAAGCAGATTGTTTACCAGTGTTATAAATATCCATTGATCTAGAATAACCAGTCTATTTCCAAGCAAATAATCGATTGCATTTAGCCGGACAAGCGGCAGCACCGTGATGATGAACGGTTGAAATGTTGTAGTGGGCCAGCTTTTTGTCTTTTAGATCAATGGACCATATTGTAGGATCGCGGCGACAGCCGCATACGGTTCAGAGTTGGGGTGGTACCCCAATGTTTCGTCCGTGTCATTATACTGTCATAACGTATGGTAGTGACGGCAATTTCCGATGTTTCGACTATCTTCCTGCATGTATCGCGCAACCATTATTATTCTTTCTTTTCCGCTCCCACAGACCCCAATTCCTCGCCCTCACTGAAAATGTCACCTGCAACAGAGAAAAATATTATTAGCTCGCACGTTCTCGGGCTCAAATGTTTTTTTTTTTTTTTTTAACGTCACAATTTCTTAGCATTCACCATACGAGTTCTCCGAAAAACTGACAAATACCCGAAAGAGAGCAATATCACCCACATTTTCGTATGGCACCAACTACAGTATGACTTCATTGTGCTTTGAATATGTATTGTATTAAAGATCCCATAAATATATCCTGACCACCCAAAAAATAAACTAATAATACCTAGAATTGAAACTCATAAAGAAACTCGTAATGCAGAACTATACCAAGTGCAAGCGTCTCTGTTCCTTCAAGCTCTTGATCTTTCTTCGTCTGGCATTGATGAACCAATTGCTCAATTGTTGCTGGTTCAAACCTGTAGACACCATCAATTGATTCTTTTCAAAAGAGTTGGGGTATGGATGATTCAAGTGGTCGTTCAACCACTTGAGAAGTATGTAGGTGGTTTCCTTAGGCAAGTTGTTTCTTGTCTTTCTTTTGGAGTTGCCACGGGCCAACTGCGACGAGTTGGCCGAGTCCGAGTCATTAGAAGCCTCGTCATCGTCGTTGTCATCGTCACTTGGCGACACTCCCTTGACGGCTGGCGACTTGTAGGAGTGTCTCAACATCAATGGAGGAGGAGTGGAGTCGTTTGGATAAACGGGCGATGCATTGTGTGATAATGGAGATCTGTTCAATAAATGTGAGGACGCGGCCGGAGATGAATTGGTGGTAGATCCGGCCGGCTGGCTGGTCACGCTAGGCGTGCTGTATGGCATGGGACGAGGAGGATATTGGTGCGCATAGTATTGTCCCGCGTATGGTGTCGAAGCGCCACCAAAGTATTGTAGTTGTGGGTATTGGACTTGAGGAGGTTGGTCTCCGTAGTAGTAGTTATAGTAGCTGTAATCTTGCTGCAGCTGCGATGGGGGTGGTGGGACAGGTTGCGGCAAGTGACTATTTTGGCGCGACAATGGCGGCAATACGGGAGGGCCCTGAACAGGTCTACCATGGTTGACAGGATTGGCTGCCATTATATCAGGGATTCTTGCGGGCCCATCGACAGGACCAGGTAAGTGATTAAGTAATATGTCCGAAATAGGAGGCAAATTGATCTTGTTTCTGTTCGACATGTTAAGCTATAGAAGTATAATACTACAATAAACGCTGTAAATTAAAATGGGCAGATCATGTCTTTTTATATGTGGGTCTGTTTTTTTTAACGGTTTGAAGTATTTCTGGGCTAATCTTGTAACTCCGTTTTGAGAAATATTTTATGATCAAAAGATGATATGTGTTTGATTCCCCGATTCTTAAAAAATAATTGTTTTATTGTAACAGAATAAGAGCCTAACTTCCAAGAATAAAAAAAAAGTCAAGAAAAAAAAAGAGGCTTGTATGCACTCAATTCGTATGTGTCAAGAAACAAAAATGTGTAATACTACCAAGAGAATATAGGGGTGTGTCAGCTTTGTGGGGTGCGGGGGGAGGCAGACGGAAACTTAATTTCGAACCAGACTACAACCACATGCTGGATCTTGGAAGGCATTTCGGTGCGGAGGAGTACTTGTACAAATACCACAATAGTTTGACACGGCTCATAAAGCTAGGGCGTGTTAGGAAGCTCTTGCTTTTTGAAAAAAGATTGACAACTGCTCAGGAAAAACGGCGGAGCGTCAAGAAGGGTGCGAATTCCGCCGTTGGAATGACTCACCCAGAAAACAAAACTCTAAATTAAATTGATCGATAAATTGAAGTCTATTATCACTAGATTGGGGGCCATTTGGTCTTTATGCTACTAAAAAGCTACACCCAGGGGCCAATTATTAAGTCAAGACCGCTATTCATTTCATGGTGCCGGACATTTTTCTGTTACAATTCCACGTAATAAGAGTGCGCGCAGCTGTATGGACTAACCGACATTATCTCATGATTTTTTTCGGTGCAGTTAGCAATGCTGACACTCTGGAGATGAACAACAGAATATGAGATTATCCCGAAAAGAGGGGGGTCATGGGTTTTGAAATGAGCACCCTTGACAATCTACTGGAGGCAACTCCTTAATGTAGACAATAATCTGTAGGAATTTGAAACCTGAGGAGGAATGTATCCAAACCGTTCGATGTAACTATTTCCGTTGTTGTCGTTAGAGTATATTTTATGAAAGTGTGCCGTCTACTTATTGACGGAAAAATATTTTATAAAACCGAACAGAAATGTCAAGTCAAAAAAAATGATCGAGATTCATATGTATCCTTTATGCAAGTTCCAGATGAGTGGGATATTTTATTGATTTTTATTAGTGTGTTTAGGCATCGCCTGCATATAATCGGGGCTTACGAACTTTTGGGATGCTAAGAAAAATGGTCATCAGAGTTCTGGCGATTGAAGACAAACCAAGACTGAAGAACTTGAACTAAGACCCAATGGCAAGGATTAGTACCTGACTAATCAATATTTCAAAGGGTACTTAATTTTATCTAGAAGATTGGGATATTGCTGGAGTGGTCACAACTTGTATAACGCCACCCAGTTTCGTTATTGGCATTTAAAGCCACACAAGAACGGGCTCGAACCAAGCATAATGACTTGGTGCTAAACGATCAAATCTATCAGCTATCATCGCCACAAAATCAGATGAAACTTAGTACTAGTTAGGAATCGAAGCGGAAAGGAGGACGGAATTTAACCTTAAAATTGCATATACTTGCGTCAACTCATATACGAAAAAAAAAATTAGACCCAACGAGAGTACTACCCTCTTTCTCGGCGAGCTCATCTTGTAGGCCGGCTGTAAGGCCGATATGTACGGCAGCTTGAAAGGGCCAAGCAATTTGACCCGAAATTCGTTTTTTGATGGATGGGCCCGTGTATCCTAATTGTGCCAAGACTTTCGCGTGTACATTCCATGTCCTTCTATTTGACACATATTCTTTCTAAATTTTTTTTTCTTCCCGCACATTGACGCCCTGAAGAAAGTGGGAAGCGGAAATAATTCGTATCTTAGTCGCGCGCAGTCGCTAGTAGCCTTATTGTGCGGATATTGAAGCTTATCGTGGACGGAGATAATTTGGAATTGCCGCCTCATCCCGTTTTTACACGAGGCCAGACGTATATCCGGGAACATCAAAACAACCAGGCCGTATCAATGCGAGTAAGCATCAAATGCCCTACAAGGGCTTGATAGTACCAGCAATGCTACCCACTACTGTGCCGTTGCTACTGGGGCTATTGTCCTAGCGGCCCCCCGCACTGCACACATCGAGCTTGGCCGCACTCTCAGACTAAATTTCAATACAACCATGCAATGGTTGCGAGAACCAAGGCATTACAAACCTCTAGATTGATTTTGTTCTCGGGAATCTCCGTAATGAAGCCGAATAGTCCCTGCGATTTGGCACGTTAGTTCTCTGCGCGCAGCCTTGTAGGACAGAAAATAGGAGCTACAATAGAAGCCTCAATTAGACATCTGTCATATCAGGAATATCACCTCTGCGCTCACGAGAAGCCCACCAGCTATTGCGCTTGGCCAAGCTAACATTCCAAGTCCCCATATTGAGAGGTACAGAGCCCAAGCGGGGCCACTTTGTCAAGGTGACTACAATCACTAAACTCTAATTTGGTTTCACAAGCTTTTCTTGAATGCCAAGAATTGAATGCAAATCCGGGCTTCTGGCAAGGCAGGTTTATTCTATTTAAGCTTGAGTCAAGAACGTCAAACTTTTATGCTGTCAAACGCACGAATTTGGATTGACAACTAAAGAGAGGAAACTGTAGTAGGGATTGTAGAATATGGGACACCGCCTCTAATATGCGTCAGCCGGAATGTCATCACTGTCATGTCTGTCATTCTTGTTTTTCGGCTGTATCCTTGTCATCGAAAAGTCATGGCCATAGACCACCCCCCCAAAGCCTATACTCTATTCCACAAAGTTACAACAAATGAAAATTGGATGTCACCCTCATACTGACGGGCCTATTTAACCGAGAGGTTATTTCCTTGAGGGGCTCATGTAGATTTTACGAGGCTAAGTCCAGAGATGAAACTTACCCAAAACTACCAAATCTCCGGTGGCTGATTCCAAATATCCAGCTTGGGTGAAATTCTCCGTCACTTTAGCACCGCGCGCATAGTAGTTTGCCTTTTGATCTGGTCATGTTGTATGTATTGTCTCTTACAAGGGTGCACCAATCTGCCTTACATGTCTTTTCCCAAGGTAAACAAGAATGTTTCAGCTAGTCGAGATTATTCTTGGCGGTACATAGCTTATTGCCTATAACTGGCAACTCTCAGGCCCATTCTAATCTATATAGCCTAAACTGTCTCGTGAAACTGACACGGAAACCTGTAACGGAACCCCAAACAAGCGCCATGCTGGAACCCTGAGCTTCTAGACTTTAAGCCTTGCAGCCAGGATAATTTATAATAGTCGCGGTAAAAGTAATATCATGAAATACTTATAAGAACTAATGAATTTCTTCGTAGTTACGCCTAAAACTCGGTGCATGACTTACTGTAGCTCATTTGACTTGGCTTAAGTAACAAAGCAAGAGTTTTAAGTTGACACTACAATTTCATTGACTTATTTGCGAATCCGCTTAACTAGGCTTATTCAACAAGCCTGAACCAAATGAAATCAGACAGTTTTATGAGCCAACGGTTGCTAATCTAAAGGAGTACATTATACATCTGAAATTATCCATCAAATAGTGGAAAGTGGCTTATAAATGAAAACTAATAATTTTTACTCTATCATAATGAATCACCACTTGATGTGACAATTGTACTAGTCTCTTACTCTTATTTTATTAAACTTGATGTGAGAATTGTACTAATCTCTTTTTTTTCATTAGTACAACTTGATAATCATGACAATTGTACTAATTTCTTAGTCTAATATAATGAGTACAACTTGATGTGACAATTGTACTAATTTCTTATCTAAATTAAGTAGTAGTTTGATAGTGAAAATTGCACTAATCTCTTCTATTTTAATTGGTAACTTGATGTGACAATTGTACTAGTCTCTTACTCTAATTTGATTCGTAACTTGATATTGAAGTAGTCTCTTACTCTAATATAATTCGTAATATTGAAGTAGTCTCTCACTTTATTTCAATAAGTGCATCAAGTTATTTTAATATCTTACTCTATTTTGATTAGTATAACTTGAAGTTGTGACATTGTACTAATTCAATTAGTACAACTTGATAATGTGACAATTGTACTAGTCTCTTACGATAAATACAAGTCGTCGCCTGTACTTATCATTTGAACCTCTCAAACAGAATTCAAGTGTCAGCTCGACACCAGTTCGATGCCGTGATCTCCAATTTGTCGTTGCACTGGATCAATGATCTTCCCCAGGCGCTCGCCAACATCAACCGTGTATTGAAACCAGACGGGTTGTTCATGGGATGTTTTAGTATGAGTGCTAGGATGTTTTCCAGTTTATTACCCCATTAAATGGTAAGAACTAACACCAACGATGATCACTATGAATATCAGTCTTCTGCTTGTGTTTGTCCAAATCAGTAATTACAACTTGTCATTCAAAAGCTTTTCAAACAGCTGCTTGTCGTACTTCACGTACTTCTGTCTGTTCTTTGTAAAGTCACTGTTTCCATACTTATCGTACAACTTAAAGTATGCGTTGATAATCAACTTCTTGACCTCGTTACCCAAGAACGTTCTCAAGTTCGTATCAGTGATATTGTACCGTTCGTAATTACCGATTGCCTCTTCAAACGACTCGTTGAATGTCTTGAACAATTCTTTAACCTGCTCCTTTTCTTTACTACTAAGGTGCTGGCCACTGCCACCTCCGGTGCTTCCTGAAGAAACCCCTCCGCTGTGGGCGTTATTGGTGGCTATACTGGTCATATCTCTGATGATGATATACGAAGCGTAATTCCAGTCGTCCAAGAAGATCTTCAAGAACCTGTTTTTGAGCTTGTTCAAACGCTCCATCCCCAAACTACCCAACTTTTCGTACAACGTTGATGATCTGTTAATGATGGTTTCGATCATAACAAGATTCTTGATAAGATAAAACCCTTGCGTCGATTTACGGATATTGGTTTCGGTATTGCTTTTCAAGCCGATCTCGATATTGATCATGATGGAGTCCAAAATATCGGAAAAGAACGAGCTGAGCAAGAACTGCGGGCTCGTGTCGTTGGTGGTATTGGGCACTACCGAAGTGTACACGGTTACAAACTTGACTGGCGGCTTGACCAGCAACCAGTCGCCCAATTTGTAGCCCTCAATAAGCCTTAGAAGCGCTTTAGAGAACTCACTGGCTTTTCTTATACGTGATATCAAGTCCACCGTAATCTGAGGAATATTAGTATCGTTGATGTTGGGCACCGCCAGGAACTTGGCTTCAATAAGCTTAAAGTATTCCTTGAATATCACCGAGTTTTTGGTGACATAGAGGTTCACAGAGTTGGTGAACTCCTTGTTTTTGAGCCCAAAGTTGTCGAGAAACTGCTGGAAATGGATCAAGTTCTCCGTCACTTCAAGCATGAGAATATCGTGGGTAACTATGGCCGTAGATGTGGAGAAGAACTTGTTAAAATAGCCTATGACGTCGTGAGTGTACAAATCCACAATGACTCGTTCACATAAGGGGTTGGCGAACTCGGCCGGCAGCACTTTGAGGGCCTCCAAAAGCTCGATCTCTTGCTTGATACTCTTGATAAGCTCGTTGTTGAACCGATTGATCCCATTGGTGCCTCTTTCGTACGGAATGTTACGCTCTGATACTGTGAACACCGCCTGCTGGAGCGGCTTCATTTTGTCCACAAGTAACATCAGCCTCGATCTGGCATATATCTTGGTGATGTGGCCCGAGTCCTTGGAGAAATACCGGAAAATAGTGGTGATATCGTCCGTTTTCATGGAGTTTTCCATGATCTTGGCCGCGGGCTGATTGGTAAGGCCCAGAAAATACGTCTGGAGCTTGATCTCCGATTTGTCGATAAGGGTCTCGAAATTGATGGAAATCCCCGTGAATTGCTTATACTTTGATCTTACAGTGGCCAAAAGAGCTCTACTTTTGCCGAGGGTGTCGATGAACCTCCTCAAGCCAATCAGTTCTATAGGATTGCTCAACACGTCTTCGTGCTTGTGGATCAAAGCGGCGGTTTCGTTGACCTCGCTGAGCAAACGAAGCCCGTTTTCGACCTGTCGCTTGCTTTCGTAGAGCTTGTTCACATCCTTGAGGATAGGTTTGATGTTGGTGGAAGCATTGGTGGATTTGCTGGCAATGGTGGTGAGTGATGTTGAAATGGAGGTGAACAATTCTTTGGACCTGGCGAGGTTTTGGTTGAGCACCGCCACGTCTGCCTCGTCCACGTCGACTTTGAAGGACATATTAGACGTCTGTTGACTTATCAAGAGTAGGAGAATGCAAAAGCGCCACGGATTGTGACGATACTATCAATTATATGGTCAGTTGTGCACGTTTGGCGAGTTGATTAGGCGGATGAATTGGTTATTTTCTTTTGCAGTGATTTCTCGCGGGAGTCTTTTTTTCTGGCGGGAATTTGTGGCGGTGGTCTTTGTAGTTCTCGGTAGGAATAACGGTCTGGCGGTGGACTGTGAGTCATAGGTAAACCTAACAACCCTTGCTACATATTCACTATAAAAGACAAGCATTCGAGTCATTAACTAGACACTTGAGTACCTATCATGACCATTTCCCGAGTAGCCGACCCCCAATCCAGAATTGAATCACTCTGTTCTGAGCTCATCGCGGCCACTAGCCTTAGGAAAGAAGGAAGGTGCAAAAGATTCACCAACACCATCACAAATACAGATCAAAAGATCGATAGCTGGAAGTTCAATGAGTGGGATTACGGCAAGGCTCCCAAAGTGGTGTTGCCCATCGATGCAAGGGGACTTTTCACCATTAACGATAACCAGATCGTGGTGCGAGGCTACGACAAGTTCTTTAATGTAGGCGAGGTGGCGTCCACCAAGCGGGAGACTCTTCTCAGCGACACTACCGGTCCGTATGATGTCACCCTTAAGGAAAACGGGTGCATTATCCTCATTGGGGGCCTTTCTAGTGGAGATTTAGTAGTATGCTCAAAGCACTCGACCGGGCCTCGGGACGATTTAACCACGAACCATGCCAGGGAGGGCGAGTCTCAAGTCGCCAAACAGCTCTCTAGTATTGGTAGAACCCCTCGTGAGCTTGCCTTGTTTTTGAACAAACACAATTTGACGGCAGTGGCCGAACTCTGTGACGACTCTTTCGAAGAGCATGTACTTGAGTACGACAAAAACGCCGCAGGGTTGTACCTACACGGACTAAACTACAACACGGTAGAGTTCAAAACGGTAGCTATTGAGGACGTGACGAACTTTGCCAAAGAATGGGGCTTTAAAACCGTAGAATCCCTTCAGTATGCCAACGTCACTGATCTTTTTGAGTTTATGGACGGCTGCACCAAGACAGGAACGTACAACGGGCGAGAAGTGGAAGGGTTTGTGATAAGGACCAAAGCGCACGGCCGCGACTTCTTCTTTAAGTTCAAGTTCGAGCAGCCTTACCTCTTGTATCGCCAGCTTCGTGAAGTTACTCGCTCGCTACTTGCGGGAAAACCGGCCCTGGCCATAAAACCCAAGCAGAATAAGCACATCACGAAACAGTATTTGGCATTTGTACAAGCTCTATTTAAGGAACAGCCCCAATTGGCAGAGAATTTCCGCCAGGGCCACGATATAATCAAGGTAAGAAAGCTATTCCTCGAGCATATAGGCGAAACAAACGGCATAAACTTGCTCAATATTGACCGGTTGCAGGAAAGTATGGAGAAACTAAAGGTGGACGACATAGATGAGGTGTTTAAGTACGTTCTAGTGCCTGTAGCCACCATTTCTTGCGGCAAAACCACTGTTTTCCAGACCTTGAACCACCTTTTTCCGTCGTGGGAGCATGTGCAGAACGACAATATCAGCCGTAAGTCCAAGCTAAAATTGGCGGAGCAGTGTGTAAAGGCATTGGTGGATGCTCCAGTGGTTCTTCCCGACAGAAACAACGCCGAGTACCGTGAAAGAACCCAGCTTCTTGTCGATATGGACAAGCATCTCGAGAAGTACCACGACACCAATGTCCGTTTCAAGTATGTATGTGTAAACTTTGTGGACCCCCAGTTGTCTGAAAAGGACTGGTGGGATATAACGTACGGTAGAACCAAAAACAGGGGCGACAACCACCAGTCCATCAAGCTGGAGTCCAACTCTCAATTGGCAGAGAAGGTGATGAAAGGATTCATTGCCCGATTCCAGCCGGTGGATTGCACCAAAAAACCCGACTCACACTTTGATCTTGTGATTAACCTTGAGCTCAACCACTCGGACTCGTCTCTCAATAATGCCAAACGCATCTGTAGCCAGCTCCACGCAACGTATCCCGAGCTAATGCCGGAAATTCCCGGCGACCACCAGTTTGCCGAGGCTTTCGAAAAAGCCCTTGCGTACAAATCTTCCTATACCAAGAACATGGGTACTGCTAGTCCCAAACCACGTAAACCGGCATACTATGGTATAGAAATCGACTCGAGGTTCCGTCTGCTTCTTGATAAGAAATTGGCAAACCATAGTGAATATGTAAAACTTCAGGAAAAGGGACGGGTCCAGGCCAAATTCCACGTCACTCTTGGCCATGTAATGTCCCGCAAGATCAGCGAAGAGAACCGAGCCAAATGGAACCAGTTGGTGCTGATTCTTGGCCCCAAAGAGCCGGCCGTGGTGAACGAGACCAGACAGCCACTTCCCTTCAAGGCCGATATCGAGGTTACCAATGTAGTTATCAGTAAAGATAGGTTGATTTGTGCTACAGTGGAGGTCAAGAAGGTATATGGTGACAAAGGAGTGGTGCAAGTTCCGTATATCAACAAGCATTTGCATATAACTGTAGGAACCCAAGAAAGTGATATTCGGCCAATGGAGTCTAATAGTACGTTGGATTCTTTGGAGTCTTTAGAAGTGGGTGAGCACGAAGTTAATGGAGCTTACATTGAGGTGATCAAGGTTAGTGAGATAATGGAGTACCAGCAAGTATGTGCGTTCTATTAGAGTAAAGATCTATTAATTTAAGAAATAAGTAGTTGAGTATTAATTGATAATCACAATACAAGAGTAGAGAAGAAATGGTAGAGCAGAAATGGAAGAGCAGAAATGGAAGAGCAGAAATGGTAGAGCAGAAATGGTATAGCAAGAATGGTAGAGCAAGATATCGAGTATCCTGGTCTTTGGGTGCAAAATTGATAGTGACACAAAAGCAGGGTAGAAAATAAGCGAGACAAAAGACAGAAGAGTTGAGTAGCGGAGTAAGACCGTGGTTGGATCCCCAAAAACATATTAGTAGCTCTATGTAGTACTATTAGTGCTTCTGCAGAGACCGTGCAACACTTCTTAAAATCACTCTACACTCACCACTACACTCTACTCTACTCGAACTGTCTACTATGCACTACTCACTGTGAACTACTCTTTGTGCACGTGAGGGTGATGAATAATTCAACCAACTCTTCTTCATCGACCATGTTCGCCGCCATCAAATCGTACTTCTTCCCACCCCCTCCGACTCCAGAGATGATCGCCGAGCTTAGAAACATCATATCTTCCCACAAAATCGTTGTTTTTTCGAAAACTTTCTGTCCCTTCTGCACCCAGACCAAAAACTTGTTGAGCAGTCTTGGCCAGAAGCCATACGTTTCGGAGCTCGATACTGTTAGCAACGGTTCAGAGATCCAAAGAGGCTTGAAGGAGATCACGGGCCAGACCACTGTTCCCAATGTGTTTATAAACGGCAAGCACATCGGAGGCAACAGTGACTTGCAAGCTCTTCACCAAAAGGGCAAGTTGGAAGAATTGCTCAAGTAATCACAGAATAATTGTAAAAATGATATAAAATAAGTATTATTGAATGCACGAATAATATTAGAAAGTAGAATAGAAGTAGAATAGAAGTAGAATAGAAGTAGAATAGAAGTAGAATAGAAATAGAATAGAAATAGAATAGAAATAGAATAGAAATAGAATAGTTAACTAAAAACTAGAATAACTATTCATGTCTGAACTAAGCTGCATACTTATATACGACATGTCTGTAATGTAATCGAGTTGTACTATGGAGTAGACCTATCTATTCTATGTACTAGTCTTGAGTTGCAGATGTGATCTATCGAAATATACTGAAACTATCTAAATATACTGTATCTATCCTAAATTTACTTAATCTATTCTGACTATACTGTATCCATCTAATTACACTGAATCTATCCTAAATATACTTCTCAATGGTTCTGTAAACATTCAGTCTCTTGTGAATCTGTAATCCTACCTGATTCATACTTGATCCGGGCGACTATACTCACTAATCTACCTAGTAGACATTGCTACAAACACGGTTTACCTTATAATCTCCAATATGATCTACCTATCTACAATCTACACTATGCTATTAGCACTTCCATGTCTATTCTCTTCTCTTCTCTTCTCTCTCTTCTCTCTCTTCTCTCTCTTCTCTCTCTTCTCTCTCTTCTCTTCTCTCTCTTCTCTTCCTTTTCGCATATATCCTCTTTTCTGCTCTTTTTTCTTGCAACTTTCTACTCTCTTTAGCGCTTTGTTGCAATTTGCCGCTCTTGGTCGCACTGTGAGTATTGTTCGTTGATTGTATTCGTTGATGTTTGTTTGTTGATGTTTGTTCGCATTGATGCTCACTTTAACTTCGTCGCTAGACGGTTCGTTCGCGTTTTCGGCTCTTGGCGCAAACCCTTTATAACCCTTTTGATAGTGTTTGTTGCAAACGCCATACCGTACTTCACTCGAAACCACTTGGATGTCGCAGACAAGGTTTCCACTGCCGATGCCCATCTCTTTCGGTCCCATGCTACCGACCTCGATATATCCATGTCTTACGGTGGCGATGATCCCAGACTAGTTCTAGCCTGGCTTCTCAATAACATCACAGACACCGCAGTTAGCCACCGCGAAGTGGTGTCACACCTTCAATTGCCGTTCAATTGGTCCTCTTGGCTTGCAAGAAGCTCCATTGCTGCTGATTTCGACCCAAATACCTTGAGTTTGTGCTCTGGGGCACCCGTAGAAGAGCCATTATCACAGAAAAATCGAGCTCTTTTGGCGTCCTGCTACTTACTCACCATGCCTGTGCCTCAGAGAATGGTTCTACTAGGCGTGGGATCGGCCAATTCCACTCTAGTCGTTCCTCTTTATTCTGCCCCCGAAATTCAAATCTTCCAAAACCTTTCTATTCACAAAAGTACCTCGCTTTTGAACCAAGCAATAGACTTGTTGAGCCCTCTGGATGATTTCAGTGCTGATAAAGAGGCATTTACGAAACTCACCTCCACATATCCCTCTCTTCTGCTTCTGGAGCTGGACTTTGACTTCGATCTACATCTGTACTACTCCCAACTAAAGGAAAAGGCGCAAGTAAACTCTTTAGACAAACGTCTTTTTGAAAATATCGAGGCTCTAAACCCTTTCTCCTTTGACAATTATCCCAAATACTTCCACGAAGCTCTAGTTACAAAAGACAAGCGTGGGCACCATTTTGATTGGCGTTTCTTCAAAACTTTAGATTACACAGACTACGAAAGAAAAGCCATTATTCACCGGCTTTCAAGAGCTTGGCTCCGTTTTGCTAACTCAATTGGTCTCCAAACCTGGCTAGCCCACGGTACCTTGTTGGGATGGTACTGGAACGGCATGGGTCTTCCTTGGGATCTGGATATCGATGTTCAAGTGACCATGAAATCGCTTCTACTCCTAGCTAGATATAACCAGACTATAGTGGTGGATCTACACGATCACGACTATAATCTCGGGATTGGTCTGTACTTGGTCGATGTAGGGCCCAGTTTCTTTAGTAGAATTAGAGGTAATGGCATGAATGTCATTGATGCCCGTTTTATCGACTCCTCTACTGGTTTCTACGTAGATATCACAGCAGTTTCTTCAACAAAAGTGCTCGATAAACTGCTACTAAACCATGGTGAATCAAAAGAATTTAACCAGGTCTTGGATCCACTATATCTTGACAAAAAGGACTCTCTGACAGTTGCACCACAAAAACTCCAAGCACAATTAGAGCAAGCCCAAGAAAAGCTTTTGGAGCTGAACCATTTGTACCACTGTCGTAATCTCCACTTTTATACGTACCGAGATTTAAATGAGCTAAAATCAACCTTGTTTGAAGGAGCAAGGGCCTACGTGCCTCTGGAATATTTAGCTATATTGAAGCGAGAATATTCCCACGGTCTATATAGCAGGCAGCACGCAAAGCATACCTTCAGGCCCGTTCTTGGCTTGTGGGTTCCCAGTAATGTGTGTAAGAGTGATGCTACCGGGAAGAATTGTAAAGATAGAGAGACGTTGATGGAGTATAGTACTACTGGAGAGTACACTGAATGGCACCGCGAGCATATTTATAGAATGTCTGGCAAGATGGAAGAGTGCCCACCCTTTAGAATCGATCCTTGGATTGTAAACCAGTGGAGAAAAGTAAGAGCAATTAAGAATCAATAAAGGGTTAACGAAAATAATATCACCTAGTACTAAAGTAGATTCATACTGGGACAAATCAATAACTAGAGCATGTTCAAATTGAGCTACGAACCTTGAATTCTTGCTCTTTTATGATGTTGAAAAAGGCTAAAGATTCAAGCCAAATGGAGAATCTTCAAAGAATTACTTTTAATTGACTAATAGGGGCAGAATATTGTCTCAAACTAATTAATGAGGGTACAAAGAGAGTTCTGGTGATCTAACATCGGACTCACAAGTTCTAAGAGATCGTATTGAACTTCATGAAGGTTTTAAATCGTGGTCTCGGTTCAATAGTTCCGAGTTCAATAATAATTATATTTTATGATATATAGAAGGTCAAATAGTCAATTGTAAACCTGGCTGACTTGACTCATTCACCGGTTTTGTCATAAAAAACTTCCCACCGAAGTATCTGCCCAAGTAAATTGAGAAGTTATTTCAGACTGACGTATTTGATCCAGATTAGTATCAATAATACCGGTGGCTTCGGAAAAATTAAAAACAGATCATTACGGCTATAGTACCTTTCTGTTAAGAGTCGACTATTGGTCTCACATAATTACCACTTAGAAAGTGCATTGTAGATTTTGACACGATTTACTGATCTGCTTTCTAGTGTAAAGTGTAGAGTTGAATGCTATTCTTGACATGATTTCCGTGAAATTTTTAGATTTCTTATACTTTTCACAAATTGGGATACCTTGCAATGAACTGGTCTAACTAGCCAACTCTTTACTTCAATAGGCTAACAAAGGAGCAGAGCAGAACTTCAAATTCAACTGCTTATTAGATTTATGTGGATTCTTCATTAATTTGCAAATAAAGGAATTAGTATGTTTGCCGTGTTGAGAACCAAAACACTATCAAGGCTATAAGCAATCCCAATGCTAATAGTAATAATTGCTCCGCTTGCAAGACACATCACTACTGGACCCAATTCATAAATATCACTAAAAATACTAATAGATGGTCCGGTGTTCTGCTATCTTTTATTTTATATATTAATAAGTTTGGCTTTTTATTCTATTGGAAGTTGAACTCTAATTATCAAACTCCCATAATAGTTTCAACGTACCAGTTGATATAAGTTCAAGTCAAGTAAATAATCATAATGAAGGCATTTGCGGCCAAGTTCATATAGCTAACCTAGCGTGCATTATTTGAATAGTAACACCTTCATTACCACTAGTCTAATACTTCCAGCTGTAAAATCTGCTTAGGACTTGGTGGTAGGTTTTGGAGACAGATGGAGTATTATTGTTGTAGGTATAGTTATAAACATCTCATTGTACTCAAGCTAGTTCGGAAAATGAATAATGACAGCCAGCTCTAGTTCAAGGAAGTGAAAAGCGCGAGTCTTCCATTAAAAACCTATTTAACCTAGCGTTTTCACTCTGACGATCAATATGTACTAATCAGTATCAGATACCTTTGAGAACTCGGATGGGACACTGAGAAAGTCAGTATGAAATACACCGTGGTATTGATGATATTATTGTAATTAAACTGAGAAATTAAGATGATCAGTGATCATTATAATTTGAGACTTTCAAATCAGATTTTGGGATCATATAGGAACTACTATTAATGATAGACGTCCCAGAAAACCAATCTTGCATTTATAATAACCATCACGTCTGTAACTGACCCTAAAAGCACACTACTTCTATAATTTATACTGCCTCGTATAATACCACAGGTACAGTTCAAATGTTATTATACCACTGATTAAATGAATGCCAACAATCTTTATAATGTCTTTGTTTTGTGAAGACAAATATAAAAGCTCTGGAACAATGGACAGACAAGATTCTTCGACTAGAATCAAGTCATAAATATCGCTACTAAGTAGGAAAACCGTAAGTAATAGTAGTGATAACAATACTTTAGTCTTATGATACTCTTGGTTCGATTTCGAGTTGTTTATAGTACTTATTATCTGGAGTTCTTTTTGCTGTTCTTATTTTAGTATATCCTTTAGTAATTCTATTCCCCATAAATGAAACCTGACAAAAATTTGCTTATCGTTTGTCAATTCCACCAAACTCTTTGGTTTAATCATGCTTCTCCTCAAGTACCTTTCGTTATCCAACATAGCACTACTTTTCAGTGACTCTTTCTTTGCCAAGTTATCCTCAATAGTAGCTTCTACTTTATTATGTAGAAGGCTGATGATTTCGTCAAAGTACATGGCAATTACGTCCCAGTTTCTGAGCAAATCCGACTCGGAGTCGCAAATAACCATTAGTGAGTACTTCCTTTCCGATCCTCTTGCATTGAAGTCTTTGATTTTTATGATCTTATTTATACAGTATCCATTTGATAAATCACCATAGAACATCGGTTTGGTACTGTCGGCAGTGGTTTCTACCGATAAGGACTTCATGACTAGTTTTGTAAGGGTGGTATACCTTTTTTGAGACGATGGGTAGCTCGTAGATATAAATACCTGGTCGTTTCCTGTAACCAAACTGATTGCATCGTTAGGGAGCTGGAGCTTGCATGACGAGCATGTCTGGAGCTTGGAGTTGGACGAGAGAATATGTTCGGATTTGCTGGCTTTGGGAGCGACTTGGGTACAGACAATAACCGACGGCCCGTGGAGCTCGCAGAAGTGCGCGAGGCACACAATATAATTCACCATAAATGCTCAAAGGGAAGACTTTTGCCTTATCTTACTTATCTACTGGTTATACTTGTGGGGATTTTCCAGTCACGTGCCCGTGACGGATTTTTCAGTCACATGATCGCATCTATAAAGACCGTCGACGAGAAGAGCAACAGTCTATCAATAATTATGTCCAAAAGTGTGTATAAAGCGTAGATTTTTCATGGTGATTTACTAACTTCAGCCCCTGACTATACCATTGCCAATTCCGACGTTGTCTCCAAGTACAAGACCGGAGGAGAAATCTCCAACCGAGTCATGGCGCAGCTCAAAAAGCTCGTGGTCGACGGCTCCACCACCCTTGAGCTTTCCTTGAAGGGAGACGAGCTTTTGAACGAAGAATTGTCCAAGATCTACAATTCCAAGAAAGCTAGCAAAACCCCAAAAGGGTTCGCCATCCCTACGTGTGTCAATCCCAACGAAATCCCCGGCCATTTGGCTCCTGTTGACAAAGACGATTCGGGCAATATCACCTTGAAAAACGGCGATGTCGTCAACATTATGTTGGGTGTTCAGCTCGATGGCTTTCCTGCTGTGGTAGCCGATACTGTGGTTGTGGGACAGAGCCCAGAAAAGCCAGTCGAAGACAAGAAAGCCGACTTGATGCACTCGGCGTGGTTGGCTTCGGAGGCCGCCTTGAGAACTTTCAAGCCCAACAAAAAGAACTGGGACGTAACAAATATTGTAGCTAAGGTGGCTACTGAGTTTGAAACCACCCCTGTAGAGAGTATGTTGAGTCACAACCAAGAAAGAAACGTTTTGTACGGACCCAAAGAAATCATTCTCAACCCTTCCAAGCAGAACAAGGACCAGATGGATACCGTTAGGTTTGAAGAAGGTGAGGTTTACGGATTGGATATTTTGATTTCGACCTCTGCAGACGGCAAAGTCAAGCCTTCTGTCCACAAAACCTCCATCTACAAGTTGACTGGTAACTCGTATGCGCTCAAAATGAAGTTGAGCCACAAGGTTTTGGGTGAAGCCCGTAAAAACTCGAGTGGTCCGTTTGCATTCAACGTCAGAACCTTGGAAGATCCGAAAAAGGCCAGGTCCGGTTTGGTTGAGGCCATCAACCACAATGTCGTCTTGCCATATACCATTATGACCGAAAAAGAGGGTGAATATATCGCTGAGTTCTTTACTACTTTCGGTATTACCAAGAACGGAATTGTCAAGTACACCAGCCCCGTTTTCGAGGCTGATTTGTACAAGACCGAAAAGAAGATTGCCGATGAAGAGATCTTGAAGTTGTTGGAAGAGCCATTAAAGGTTGAAAAGAAGAAGAAGAATTAGAGAAGAGGAAAATACTAGTGTTTTGAATATTGTGGATGATGAGTGCTAGGCCTTTTCTATGATTATCATGAGTGCTAGGATGTTTTGAAACGATTCATATAATAAATATACTTTATTCACTTATTATCTTCGTAGGTTGCTCAATGTTGAGTATTTGTTTTTGATTATTTGTGCAAGAATTCATTTTACTAGTATTCAGGTTGTGGGGGATCCAGAATAGTGTGGAGCACCCTCATAAAGAGTGGTATTTCTTTGTTGTATTAAAACTATAGCTCAGCAAGAATATTTACTTTGTTTTATTGGTATCATTCAAATTCAATTTATATTCAGTTTGTGGTTGAGGTGTAGATGTCAGTGCAGAGTGCTCAGAAGTACTAAGATGTTTCTTAGTTTATCTATCAAAGTTTAAATATAACTGGCTAGAAATATTTCTGGTTACTGGAAGATCATAAGTGTCTGTACTTGTCCATCTTAAATAATAATTAATTAATTCGATCGTGTTTTAGCTTGTCTATGGAGTTTGAATGTGTGTATACTTTGGTGCTGGGTTGATCTTGATTCTTGTCTTTGCTTCTGCGCTGTTTATTCTAATACTTAAATTATTTAGGACTAGATCCTATGGCCTTCTGGTTTAGAGTTATTGAAATAAAGAGTAAGAATTAAACATTCACTCAAATATGGAGAAAGGTAGACGTAGAGAACATTGAAAGATCTGGCAAAAGTGACTCAAAAGTATGTATATTACTTAAATACTAAGCATTGGTATCTGGATATGGAATAGTGATGATTGCTCCGGCTCTGGGCCAAAACCAAATAACTAACTTAGACAAGAGCTAAAGAATTGTTTAGTGTGGTTAGCATAGCACTTTGATGTAAGATCATTAGTAGTGAACCAATGAGTATTATTCTGTAGGAAGAATGAATTGATTCAATGGATAATCCAATTGAAAATGTAACTGTAGAGCCAATGCATGTACAATTTGTAAATTATGTTAATTATATGCTTCATACTGATAAGGTTTATTCAGATATCACAAGTACCCTTACTGACGTACCATTCACTGATATACACTAATTCAAAATAAATCCTTAAAATAGTTCTTATATGTAGTAGATAATTTATAACTTAATATTGGATATATTATATGAAGAATTTCACTTTGAGCATATGAATCCTGTGTTTGATCAATAAATAAGCCTAGAATGTACATTATATGATATCCAGGATACTCTATTGTACATCATTCAATTTGTACATCCTAGTGAACCATCACCAATTTCTCCATCTCTAACATTATTCAATGCTGAAAAGTGTATGTATTATGCTACAATTTTATCAGCTTTAGTCATTGAACTTATGCTCATAATTATTTAAACAGTACCAAGTAGGCCAGTTCTGAGTGGCTCATTCTACGTACTCTAGTAAATATATTGTTCATTTGTTCATTCCTCAACTCCAATAAGTGAATTTGCGAATATCCAATATTTATCGTTAAACCATGATTTTATGACCACCTAAACATCTCCATAATTCTGACACCTAAACATCTCCTTAATTCTATGACAACTAAAACTATACCTGTAGTAAATACGATTATACAAAACCTGTTAATTATTATTTCTATTACTTACTCTCGCTAATATATTCTCGCCAGGCCAATGTCGCCATTTCTCCCTGATTCTCGCTAATTCTTTGCTATTCTCGCTACTCATTATTTTCCGTTTACTCATGAGAATAAAAGTACACACCATGAAACAACTAACATACCGAACATATCTAGGCATACAACTCTATCTATACATCTTTCTATAAAACCGCTACATACCTAGACTCTTCCAACCTCTTCTTCTCTTCTTCTCTTCTTCCCTTCTTCCCCCTTTCCTCCTTCCCTTCTTCCTCTCCATTTCTCTCTATTTCTCTCTATTTCTCGCTACTCTTTCGCGCGGAAACTCAGCTGAATTTTATTCATCACATCCACACAACAGTAGCCGTGGAACCACATCACAGGCCCAAACAGTTGTTGGAGTTGAAGATGTCAGGAGTGTCGCAGCGGGGATCGCGTCTGTCCAACGATACACCCGAAAAGAAGGAAGCCAATGACACCACAGGCAGCCAAAACGGCCACTCCCACCAACCGTCTACAGTGATAAAAATTAACCTCCGGTCCAAATCACAAGCTGTTGCAGCCAAAGCTGGTGGCGGGGCCAAGCTGGGGCGTGGCCGCAAACTGGCGCTGCCCGAACTGAACAGATCGGCCGCCTCGTCGCCGTTGGACAAATCTTCAGCCAAACCTTCAAAAATTAATAGCCGCACAACCAAGGGAGATACCGCTGTCAAACTGAAGCCAGGCAGACCTCCGGCGTCCAAAGGACTGGCGGCGCAAACTGCAGGTGATTTGAGCAAAAACGGGCTCAGTACGGGCAAAAACGCCTCCGCGACCGCCACGCCTACAAAGCGCCGTCCGGGCCGTCCTGTAGGCAGTGGGAAGAAAGGAAAGGTGGATGCTGGTAAAGAACCGTCGCCGTCTTCTGCTGAGCGAACGTCAGCACGATTGAGGTCCATAGTAAAGGATGCACCTGTACTTAGTGCCTCGCCAGTAATAAGCGAACCCCGTAAAAGAGGACCCGGAAGACCGCGCAAAGACCAGAAACCAGAGCCCGCAGTGTTTGTAGAGCCGTCGCTCTCAACAGAACCATCGTACACTGGGTTTCCGCTCGAAACACCGCCGTCGGCGAAGGTGCGCAAAGAGTCGTTGTGGCCGGCGAAATACTCCAAACTCCGGGCCAATTCCAACGGCACCAACTCTAGAGAAGGGTCTGCCAGCGTGGACGAGGCGGAAATCGAAGCACAGTGCATGGAAAACCTCAAAACAAACCTTTCAGAACAACTTTCTAAGGAAAGTACTGTTCGAAACCCCGTCAAGCCAAAGAGAAAATACAGCAAGGTCGAAGAGCAAGCGACTCCGCGGCCTCGAAACCCCAGGATGTACGAGTTTGACCGTGTCCACAAACGTGTAAAGGTCATTTCTCCCCGTAAACCCAACACCACCCTAGCATTATCTCCCGTCATAAAAAACAAGCCGTCGCCCCCCGTAGAGTCCGGGCCCGCCAGAGACAACGAGGACTTCTGCTCGTCATGTGGAGGTTCAGGAATCTTCATATGCTGTGAAGGATGTCCCAAGTCCTTCCACTTCACCTGCTGCGATCCTCCGCTAGAAGAAGTGCCTGTGGACGATTGGTACTGTAAAGAGTGCCAAGCGCTCCGGAACCCGGCCGTGATGGTGCAGTGGAATGATGTGGGCATATTCGGCGAGCTTCTTAACCAGGCCGAGTGTAGAAACCCGGCCGAGTTTGAGCTTCCTAGGTATTTGAGAGACAATACGTTTATAGGCATAAAAACGGGTGTAAACGGCGAGTATACCGACGATACCCAGAAACCCGAAGCAGTGCCTCTTACCAAGAAAGCGGCCGCTTCTGGGCCCCAAATATCCGGATATAATCGAGATCCTACGTTGGAAATCGACTCGCTCTATGACGAGAATAATAACCCTTATTTGTGCCACAAATGCGGCGAGCTGGGCCTCAATAATAGAGTTCTTACTCACTGTGATTATTGTCCCTTAGTGTACCATATAGACTGTCTTAGCACCCCGATGTTCGGGCCCAAGACAATAGGGTCCAAGTGGAGATGCCCCAACCACATTGAGAACTTGGTTCCTGATGTAGTGCTCCAGCAAGCATGGGACCAGTTTGAGGAGCTGCTCAAGAAACAGGAGGTTTCGAAGTACAAGTTGCGCAACTTCAAAGATGCCTTGGTGGTCAATCCCAGTCTCAAAGCGCATTTCCTCAAGGTGGCCTCGCTCAGCAACATTTTGATCAAGTATGATGACCAGCCCGATATAGGCAGCAACCGTAATCTCCAGGAGTACATGAAGTACCAGGCGCAAGATTTTAAGAAGCTGCGGCCCGAGTATACCGACATGGAGCGCACTCGCTACAAAGACGTCGACGACGAAGAGATCGACCAGCACCCGCAGTTTTCTAGTCCGGACTATTTCCAAAACAGTATTGCAACCAGAACAGGCGTCTCGGCTGAAGTACCGGACGAAATGAGCCGGCTTATCTGCTTGCTGTCGTCACATGAAGCCGGCACTTCGTTTATATATAGAGTTCCCGAGCGGCTGATTGTGCTTGATTTTGTAAGTAAAGTGGCCAAGGGTAAACCAAAAAAGCGTATACTTGACTCCATAAGGGACTACGAGTGCAAGTCTCGTATAGAGACCAACGAGACCGAACGGGAGGCTGTGAATGGGTTGGCGCAACTCAAAGCCCAGCAAGACCCCGAGCTAGACTTCCACCAGTTGGTAAAAGTAGCAATAAAGGAGAAGGATGTGGCTGAAACAGTGGCGGATTCTGAGATTGACGAGCTCTTGGAAATCAAGAGGTTGATGCAGGTTAAGGGAAAGGATAAACTTCTTGAGTTTTTGAGACTGTAAGCTTCACCAACATTAATACACCACTGGAAAGCACCATCTCTTAAACTTCCTTACTGAGTATCTCTCTAGTACCCCTACTTACCTCCCTAAGTACGCTAAACCCACCTAGTACAATGCACCTCAGTGCTGCCACAGTATCTCTAACATCCACCACTATTTAAATATTCACCCCATTCAAAGTATTTTTTCCCACGATTCATATCAATAGTCTTATACTTGTACTTTATATTGTATCAATATATATCATTTACTTTATAAAAGATTCTTGTGTGAACTGGGTTACCAGCTACATATCTCTAGCTCAACACATGTATCGAACGTAAAGAATAGATATGATCTGATAAATCGAATCTGTTCATTTTATACACCTGCTTATATCTGGCCAAATTTGGGTGCAAAAATTGTGCTGACTGAGTCTGGGAAGCATTTGAGTCGATGTACTATTCCTTTGACAGGGATTTATCAAAGCTTCCTTCTCAAGGTTCAGCATAGTATAATTTCTAAAAAAGTTGATTGTTGTTCCTCACAAGTAGGAAGTCATTTAGAAATATTATTTTAGATATTTCATTCTTTAAAAAATGACAATGAGCCTCGAAACAGGCTCATTACTCACTCTACTCCATCTATGGTAATAATATTCGTATTGTTAAATGTCACTGATTCTCCTGTTAAATTGAAATCATTATCAGGCCCTCTGAAAGGCCCGAGTGTCGATGCTTAAATTGCTGATTTTAACTTAATGTTATTGAGTGTAGCATGCTTGTTGATCCATGAGTGCCGAGTGGTTTGCACTTGGGTTTTTACATTTTGAAGCAATCCTACAACGAACCTCTCAATTTGGGTATTCCTTTCTAGTTCCAGTGATATAATGTAGCCCAATTGCATCTGACCAAATTTCAATTAAGCAAAACCAAGATTATCAAGCTTGAAAGATGATATTATACATACACATCACATTCTAAGTAGACATCACAAGTAAATTTGGCGATATATACTTGAGTACGATAAGAAATTTTATACTTTAAGTGAAAGACCTGAAGACTTTTCCAAATATTCATTGTAATCCTAAATCCTCTCAAGCCCAAATCTAATGCTTTTTGAATTGCATCTCAGTATAGGAATCTACACCATAGGGTTCATGAGTATAGGCAGCAGCTTCCAGACCCGTTTATTCTCGCAGTATCACGTCAAATGTTCTCATGCCTACCTTATCCATGCAATAAATCGATAAGTGTAAATAAGGTTCGAGCCACTTAAAAAGTTATTGCAAATTATAGTGCATTCCAAGTTAGAATCAAAAAGAGTAGAGTAAAAAATGAGGAAAAGCGAGGAGAAATTGGTAGACTAGAACTCTGGAAATTCTGTTATTACTCACCAGAAACCATTAGGCCATATCCATTGTTGTGTTTCAAAAGCATCCATTTGAAGCTAGACATAAGCTGAGAGGCTCGCTTATTTTTCGCAATGCAGCATTATTTTTTATGAATGGCTGCGAAAAACATTCTGGTATTTGGCATAATTAGACAAGCTACAATATTCCAGAAGTGAGTGCCATAATAGTTGTAAGGCTCTGTAGTACCGTTCATAATGAAGTGGTCAAAAGTATATATATGTTTCTAATGCTCATTGCACCCAAAATGTCACGATCTCGGCGTCAACGGCTTGACTATTCCTAGCTAAATGGCTTGACTCTACCAGCTTGACAAAGGAAGGCAATGGTAATCAGGCTTTATCCGTTTCTGTGCTTGGCAATCCTCGTAATGGAAAAGATCAGGAACACTACAAACTCCATTGGGGGCTGTTTTTTGCTCGCACGGTTAAATTTGGTTCTAATAATGAACTCTTTCATGCTGGCGTAGATTCGGGAAGTTCGCACTCGTGGATTCCAGCAGATATTTCTAATTGCAAAACGCTCTTTGGAGATACTGGCTCCAGCTCAATATTACTTACGTAGGTGGCATTATTCCCCTTGGTGGGCTTGTTAGGGACACTATTAATATTGACGGTGTCACTGTCTCAAAATCCGATTTCGTTAGTGCAAATTACCCAGTACTCGTCCACTGGTGTTTTTAGTATAATTGACCAAGAGAGTACCACATTCTACAAACAATCAACTATACTTATTTCAACTTCCCTGCTCTTTTGAAAAGGGATCGCAAAGAATGCTTGATCTCTATACCTTGACGAGATTCCAAGACAGACTCAATGAATTCTGGTGGAATTGGGTATGGAAAATACGAGCAGACCTTGGCAAGTCCTTCGCAAATACGCATACCAATCAACTGGAAAGGGATCAACAGTCAACGGAAGTACCATTAAGAGCACCGTAAGCCAATTATTTTCCACCAGTACCACTTTTTCTAGTGTCCTTGCAAATATTATTGCAGGAATCTATGTAGAACTAAATGTTAATAACGACGAGCTCTTCTTGACTCTCCCTTTGGCAAGGCGAAAGGAACTTTACTTTCGAGTTGGCTGACCTCCGCCTATTTCTTACGAGAATTTTCTTTAGAATCCCGGCATCTCAACCTTCTGTCTCGTACAAGGACTCTTTGATACTACAAATATTACATTTCTTGTAATCACTTCTATTGTCTCGACTTAGACGAAGAGAATGATTACGCCCAGGGCAGTGTTCACAATGAATCCAATATCGACTAATTTAATCGTTGACAGAGATTTTCTCACCAAATTAATCGTTATATGACTATATATTTTGTATGATCATTCAGTAACTGTGAAGTTTAATCTATTTCTGTTGAATTTTGTTGAAATCCAATTTGTGCGAAACTGTTAATTTATATTGAAAAAGCTATAACGATAAGTGAGGTGCGCTTTTGGGTGATTTCTGGTATTTATTTACAAGTAAATGATCTAGTATTCTGCTTCGTTAAGCCTGACAACGGGAATCTCGTTGGGTGGCACGGCTTGGGCGTCTGTTTTCTTGACTAGTTCGCCAAGAATATCATCACTGTGTTTCCCCATACAGTCCACACTGAACCTCTCTCCTTTGCGGCCATGTATCACTACTTTGGCAGGACACTTCTTCAAGTGATCTTTGGATTCTATGGCTATTCTGGTCATCACAAAGTTGATGTCTTCGTTGTGAAACTTTAAGGCTGGCAAGTGGTGTCTCCAGAACTTTTTCAAGCCCACTGAAGGCCCATGAATATTTTTCTGGACCAACACAAGCTCGATTGATGAAAACCGGTTGGGGTCTATTCTGAAAGCGTTCTCTTTGCCGTCCGCACCGGCAATCTTGTTGAGACGTGCTGTCTGCTTCAAGATTCTTGACTTGGGTAAGTATCTGAACATCTCTGCTTCTTAGACTTACTATAGGTTTCTTCTTTCTGATGAAAAGTTATTTTTTTGTGTCGCGCACGTCCCCATATAGATTGCCAGAAGACCACTACCAAAAAAGGGCAATACCAATAACAAGTAGACTAGTGTATGAGAGGCATTTAGGGGTACTTTGGTCATTTTGAGGTAATGTTTGTACTGTGGTACTTAGGTAATTTGGTACTTAGGTACTCGGGGTACTACGTGTATTTAGGGTATTTTGAATACTAAATTGCTTCCTGTTTGAGGGCAGGTTATCTTGCTTCAATCAGATTTTCCGTACTATATTCTACTTAGATAAATAAAACAAAGTAAAGCTCTTCAACTAAACATTTAGTACATGTAATACTGGCGAAAATTCAAAAGAAACTAATCTCTTTCTTTTTAATCCTGATTGTGCACTCGCATAAATCTTTTGTGTTTGGGTGCAAAAAAATTATTGTTGTATTAAGTACTGTATTGTCTACTATGGGAGCATTTATCTACCGTGCAAACGTTCTTCTTCGGAACTTTTCCGATGCGTTGGTCGGGAACTACTTCGAGGCTTCTAAAGATGTCATTGTTATCACCGGCGGATGTTCTGGTCTCGGCAAAGAGCTTGTGCACAAATTCGCAACCCTGAATGGTAAAGTTGCAGTGCTTGATTTGGTGGTTCCCATTGAGGAAGAAAAGGTAAAGGGCGTTCGTTATTTTGAGTGTGACGTGGGAGACCGGAACCAGGTGTTTGAGGCGCACAAAGCCATAGTTGCCCAGCTCGGAACTCCCACTATCTTGATTAACAACGCTGCCATCACAAAGGGCAAGACCTTGTTGGACTTGACGTACGACGAGGTGGAACAAGTGATCCAAACCAATCTCTTGGCCAGTTTCTACACCATCAAGGCCTTTTTACCCGACATGATCGCCATGAAACGGGGCTACATTATCACCATTGCATCTGTGTTGGGATACATGAGTCCGGCTCGGTTGAGTGCCTACGGAGCGTCCAAGTCAGGCTTGATTGCTCTTCATGAGTCGCTCACCTATGAGTTGGGCTCGCCCATCTGGAACCACTCAGGGGTGAAAACACTACTAGTATGTCCTGGACAGTTACGGACCAAGATGTTTCTGGGAGTCAAGACCCCGTTTGCGCACTTGGCACCCGAACTCAACCCGGTCAACGTCGCCACCAGGGTGTTTTCTGCCATTGCAATTGGCCGTAAGGGAGAAATCAAATTGCCATTCTACGGTAATTTCATCCCGGTGTTTCGTGCTGTGCCATGGCCCGTGGTGCAACTCGTCAGAAGCTTTTCCGGCATTGACGAGAGCATGAAATCTTTTAAGGAGATGGTCTCGGAAGTGGCCAGTCGCACCAGCTCCATTGCCCCTCGGTCTCAAATACACTCTGCAGTAGATCAGTGAGTCTTTATATAGCTAACTAAACCAGGTATTTTAAAATTACGAGCAGTCCATATCGTAGTTTTGGCGGTGGGTCCTGCGGCGATCTCTTTCTTGAACAACTCCAAAGACTGGAGTTCGTTTTTGGCGAGCCATTTGTCTATGTGGCTCGAGGCTTCTTGAAGTGATACGTAAACCAACTCTACAGGAATATTTTCAAAGAGATGGGCCAAGTCTTGGCCGGTGAAGGTGATGGTAAGGCTGTTTTTCAGCGAAAGAATAAGGGGAGTATTGGGATGCGAGTCGGTCACCAAAAGCTCGAGTTTGAGGAACTGGGGGTCCAGCACAACGTACTGGCCCGTCTTGTCCAAAACATACAGCTTGGCACAGACGTGGGTCCAGTCGGAGGGGATACTGGCTACTATATATGCATTTGTACGGTATATCTTGTTGTCCAAGGCCGGCCCCAAACCGTTGAGGCGGGCAAGAGTGTAGGCAGTAGTTGGATCAGCCATTGGATCAGCCATTGGATCAGTAATTGGCTCCGCCTGGGCAAACAGAAGCGGGTGGCTCGAATCTTCGTCCGATTCATAGTCGTCGTGGTACTCCAGATCAGCAATGATGCTGTCGGAAACCTCGTTTTTGACCACCACTTGTGCTGCCAGAGTAACAAAGGGGGCGGACTGGGAGCCGCTTCCGCTGGTAGATTCGCTAGAGCTCTGCGAGGAGACGGCCGCCCGTTTCTGTGAGAGAGGAGACGACTCTATAGCTACCGACTGAGCAGACACCGGGAGCAGATCATGAAGCACTGCTGCGGCACGATAGTCCTGAGTACTTTGGACTTGGGTGAACTGGCTCAGGGACTTGATCCGATCAAGGTACCGTATGGGGATCATTTTCGCCGGGACGTTGCCTAGTTTGTCAAAGAACTCCCGAGGCAAGTTATCTACAATACGGCTATACAATTCGGCCAATTCTTCCAGCTCATCGTGTGCATCAACGAGGTTGGCTGCCCAGCACCGGCACTGGAGAATGCCTCTATACTCCTTGAACGACACCGTGAGCTTGAGAACAGCCAACTTCTCATAAACATTCCTCTTCCGGATGGAATGGCTGGCCATGTCTTCGTACCCAAAAACCTGGCCTGTTTTTTCCGCATACTGATTTTCGACCGCCAAAAGTTTTTCGTGGAACATTCCCACATTGACCGTCTGGTCGTCATCAATATAACATCCGTCCAACTGGTACTTCATAGGGTGTCTTGTTTGACACAACTGGGCGTTTCGAGTAAAGTCGGTGACTATAAGTGAGTTGGGCACCCGCTGTGCATTCAGTTTTTCGATGCCCAAGGCCAAGCAGTAGAATTGAGCCTGCCGCGTATCCACCCCGTGCACCCTGGGAAAGTTTACCGCGCGCATTGTTCCCAATGATGGCCACTCCACCATGATTATGTTGATGATTAGTCGCGTTAAAATAAGGAAAGAGAAATTGATAGAGAAAAATAGAATTTGATAGAGAAATAGAAAAGTATATTGTAGATGAAAGTAGAAAGAATGTTATAAATAGAAATAGAAAAGTATATTATAGATGAAAGTAGAAAGTATGTTACCGAAAGAATATAATGATAGAAATGGATAGATAACAAATCTCTGTGACTAAGGGTACCAAGGTGTATATGACCCTTATTGCAAATGAAGAGTGACGCGAGGCTCAATGTAGTCTTTACTCTAAAAAGTTGTCTCCTTTCAAAAACTACATTCTGAAACATTTATTCACAAGTATTTTCCTTGAATTAGAGGTATATATATTCAGAATTGACATTATTAGTTTATATTACTATCTAATTTGCAGTAATTGGATGAAGATCTAGGTACACTTGAAACTAATTAAGCTTCATTTGTACCAGTACTTACACTATGAACTAGTATAGTCGACTACAAATAGCTAATATTGTGTCTTCTTGTACTAATCTTTTATATCTTTCAGTTACATACTTGGATATTATTGTTTAGATACTCAGTCAAAAGTAGTATCTCCATGATTTGATAGTATAAAGTTTACTTAATAGCTCTACTTTAGTCTATTGAGTTATGGACGGGTCTAACTTTAGTTCTATAACATTAACTGAATATCTTATCCATTAACGGTAGTCTTTATTAATGATTTTATAAACTGCTATCTGAATATCTTTTGTCTAACTTAATAGCTCTATAAATACTATTTGAATATCTTTTCTGTAATAAATTATTAGTTTTATAAACCATTATTGAACTGAAGTTTAGTCTATTGTGAACGCTAGTCTAACTTAGTTCTCTAACATTAATCGAATATATTATCTACTGATAGAATTATAAACAGTTGGACTAGTCTAAATTTAGTTCTATAAATTTGACCATTTATTATGAACGGTAGTCTCCATTAATGGCAACATACTCCTTGGTCAAATCGCAGGTCCAGAACTTGGCAGACAGCGTTCCAGTTCCCAAGTCGATTTCCACCACCAAATCTTCCTCCTTCAAGATCTCCGAAGCTCTGGCTTCGTCAACCTTTTCAGGCTCGCCATTCACCAACAACTTTAATGGTGCAGAGCCATCAGAAGGAATAAACGATACACTGGTGCTGGTAGGAACTACCGATTCGGGACCAGACACCTCGGAGTAGCCGATGGCACACAAAATACGGCCCCAGTTGGCGTCTTCACCGTACATTGCCGTCTTGAAAAGTGAAGAGTTGGCAATGGTAGAAGCAATGGTACGGGCGTCCAAGTACAGCAAGGCGTTTTTGACCTCAATGGTGATGAACTTGGTGGCACCTTCTCCATCGCGGACCACCAATTGGGCCAATTGCTGGGCAAAGTCGGTGACATGCTCCTGCAAAGCTGCAAGTCCGGTCGAGTCCGTGTCGATTAATGGGCCTCCAGCAGCTCCATTGGCTACAGCCACGATAGTATCGTTGGTGGACATGTCTCCGTCCACAGAAATACTGTTGAATGAGCGGTCGGTAGCATATGTCAAGATCTGAGCCAACGCACCAGCGCTAACAGGAGCGTCAGTCACGAAGAAACCTAGCAATGTGGCCATGTTGGGACAGATCATCCCTGCACCCTTGGCGACACCGGCCAACGTATAGGTGTTTCCGTCGATTTCAAACTGCTTGGTCACCATTTTGGGGAAAGTATCGGTGGTACAAATGGCGGTGGCACAGTTTAACCAGTGCTGGTGGGAAGAGCCCAAATGGGATAGAGCGAGCTTGGGGATTCCAGCAAGAATGTTGTCGATCGGCAAGTTGTTTCCAATGACTCCTGTGGACATGACCAAAGTGGAATTGGGCTCGTTTTCCAACACCGCATCGGTCACTTTGACCATATCCTGGGCATCTTTCAAGCCCTGCGAGCCTGTCACCGCGTTGGCGTTTCCACTATTGACAACAATGGAGTTAATACCTTGTCCATTGGTCTGTTTCAAGATCGCAGAGGATACCTGAACCGGCGCAGCCTTGAATTTGTTCTTGGTGAACACCCCAGCGGCCACAGCGTCTTTGCCAAAGTCGTTTTTGAGAATGGCCAAATCAAGCGTTTGGCCGTCTTTTTTAACCCCGCTGTGGATTCCGCCAACTGAGTAGCCTTTAGGATAGACTCCGGTCAGAGGAACGAAGCGTTCGGCTTTGGAAAGATATCTTACGCCACGGACTGCGGTAGACCACGATTTCATTTTGGGTGTTGTGAATCATTTTCGCGATAAGAATAAATAAGGTGCGGCGCTACCAAATAGACCCCACTGAAAATCACTAACCAGATTACTACAATGAATAACACTAACAAGTTGCTCCAATGAAAATCACCTGCTAGTTTATTTATTAAATTTCAGTTTGTAAGTTCCACTAAAAATTAACTTACTCCAATAAATCACCAACTAGTTTATTTATTAGATTCAGCTTACTCCACTGATTAAGTCAACTGACAAACATTCGACCTACCTACCATATAAAGTATTTTTGATTACCGTTAATTAAAGCATAATAAGTTATAGTTACTCCTGAGGCCAATATTATTATGTTTCAGGTCTGCTGATGATATAGCCTCTATACCTGCTGATGGTCAAGCCGTACCAATATCTATATGGTTAACAGCTGAACAAGAAAGCTCACAATAATGAAAAATTATTAAAATTCACTACAGATGATAAGAACTTGATTTATACCCCTTTTAACAGCTATAGTATTCTAAACATGTACTTTCATCTATTATATCTTTGAATCGTGATGTGCTATATAGACAGTAAGTATACTTGAAAATAAATGTAGTTTTCACCTATATAATTGTATGAAGTTAAACCAAATTAAACCTGTTCATTGAATTGAATGATGTATATATTGGTGATGGTGATGGACTTACTAATGGAAAAGAGGTGATTGAATAAAACTCCAACATTATTTGTCATATATTTTATTATTTATCTTTGTCAATTTTTTAATTTGTATCATTAAAATTGAATCTTACACCATTAATATTCACCAACTAGTTTATTCCAAAGAAAATCAGCTCGTCACTCAAAAGTTCAACTACTCCACCGAATAACTATTATACTCACTGAATACCAGAAATCACAATTGTTCAATAATTCTATAGTCAAGTTACACATCAGGTCTTGGTTTTTTACATAATATTAATTTGATGGTAGTAAGTAGTCCGAAGCTGGTAAATAGAAATATAAATTGGCTTTACTGAACATGTTTAGGGTTTAGTGCTGTCTATCATTCTTAGGTTTACTCTTGTTGGGCTAGCTAGCTGTAAGGTTTATGATCAGATTATGCCTTTTATATGCCGAGATATAGATTATATATATTTAATAATTTTGGAATTAATACAATTAATATCATTTTGATATTTGTGAGATATCTTTATAATTGATAATATTATGTAATGTATATTTTGCTAAGAAATATGGCTTATGTATGTTATGCTACTGGTGGGTTCTGAGTGCAGAATGGCAGAATGGTTCATCACAAATAACAGAATTATTTTCCCAGATATTCAAGCTATTTAGTGACTTCGTGAGTGATCGCATCTATATGCTACATATACATTCTTTGACATATTCTGGGTGATGTCATGGACCGATGGGTGCAAATGGTTCAAGAAGGTTTGGAGCGATAGAAGATTTGAGGCCAAGAGGCCAAGAGACCGATAGAGGTGAAACTTAGGAAGACGGGATCGTGAGTGGTACCATTGGAAAGAGAATAACGTGTATGGTAATATATCTGAGAATTGAGTGTGTAGATGGTGTTGAAAGGTTGGTGGATGGTAGAATATACCTAGACAGGCGCGCCAATAGTGGAAAAGACTGAGAGGTGATGGATAGAGTGCGGGTTTAAAGTGTGTTATAGAGTGTACTTAGAGTCTGATATTAAAGTGTACTTAGAGTTTAATATAAGTATAGTTGTTAGAGTGCCGGATGTTCACGATTCAAGATATTCAGGATGTTCAAAAGTGCAAGGATGTTTTTCTTTCCGTATGAGTGCTATTTGTTAGAATGTAGTTGCACAGTGTAGATAGAGTGTAGAGTGCTAGGATGCTCAGAATGTTCAGGATTCAAGATGGTCCAAAATGTATAGCTTTTTTTTAGACTTGCTTGAGGACATAGAGTGCTATTCTTAGAGGTTGTAAAGGGTATAAGAGTCAGTGTAAAGAAGTTAGTTTCGATGGGGCGTCGACATCAGCGAAAGCATCTGATGTGCTATATAATAATTATATTTTTATAATATATTATATTATAAGAGTGGTAAACCGTACAATAAAACTATGCAAATAGGATAAAATGCAAGGATAACATAATTGTGCAATGATAAAACAAGTAAAATTAGTAATTAAGTAGAGTGTAATGAACAGGCATAGCCTGTATATACGGATGTCGATAACGAATCAAAGTTCGCTAGGGATTATTGTTAGTTCCTTATGTATAGAAATAATAAAAGACTATTGCAATAAAGTCTTGTAGAGTCCAAGAGTGCTGGCTTTTTATGATGTTTATGATGTTCCAGAGTGCAAAGCTTTTCTTTGAGTGCTTAGGATGTTTCAATACAAGGGTTATTTGTTAAAGTGTAGTTGTAAGAGTGCTAGGATGTTTCAATACGGATGCTATTTGTTAGAGTGTAGATTGAGGGTAAGAGTGCTGGATGCTCAAGAGTGCAAAGCTATTTTGAGACGTGTTTGATGGTTTGGAGGGCTATTTGTTAGTTAGATGTTATAGTAGTTGGTAGAATAACTAAATATGCCTTCTCGGCATGTACTCGAGTTAGCCTATCTACACCAATAGCTAAAAATCACAATACTGAGGTGGATGATTTCACCCTTTATTGCTACTTTTTATCATCCATACCTCCTCTTTTCTATTCTTTTACCCTACCTACTCTTTCTATTATTCACTTTTATTTTTCTCTTATTTTTCCTCTTTTTGCACCCACACTAAAATTCAATTTGCGGGATAATTTATCGATGATCTTCACTTCTGTCCATGCATAGGCTGTGGCACCCCAAAAGTATACCATGTACCGTGTTATGGACCCTTCGTGCATATGGAGCCGGTCTGGTAATACCAAGCCCAATAGCCCGCGTTTTACCTTCGCGTCATGCTAGTGCCAGTACTAATGTCGAGAAAGATAGACTGCCATGGCACCCCCAATATTCACCGTTCAAAACACCCGCCAGTTCGACTAGAACCGCCCCTCACACCACCATGCATATCAACCACTTCCTACAATCGCTCGTAGCACACGATTTCCATCGCTCCCGAACGCTACTACAGCGCATAGCTGGCGGCATAAACGTGCAGTACTACAAAAAAACCAAGTCCAGTGGGGTGGAAGCCAGCATAGATGCATACTACTCGTGTTTCTTACTCCTACTCACCAGCCAGAAAATATTGGTGCACAATCTCCGGCTCCTTGTGGACGATTTTGCGGCCCAGCACCACCGGTTGAAAGAAGTGCGTAGCAGCGACCTTCGAGCCACCGTGGGTCTTATCCAGACCAAATTCGTGCTCCGGCTTATCGAATGCTATGCCGAGCACACCGACCCCAAAAAGGCTAACGAGGCCATCATGAAAACAAGTATCGCCAAATATACCAAGCTCGTGATCAAACAGTTCAAATTGAATGTTGACGATATCTGGCGCGCAGCGGGGCATCACCAGATGCAGTTTGTCGAAATGTGCCGTGCGACCAACACAAAGTTGACCAAACTGGAGAAAATCAACGAACAAAAAGTTTTACCGCGCGGACCATCAACGCGCGAACCAAAACTCCACCCGCGCGAACCCCCCTCTATAAACAATTATACCGATAGCCATGGGTTTGTAGATCTCCAACGGCTATGCCAGTACATCACTACAGGCAGCTTCACACAAGACAAACTACACCAGAACATCACTACAGGCAGCTACAAACATACCAAGCTATACCAGTACTATGATCAACTCCTGTCTTCACAAAAAGACCACTTCATCAAAGAGTACACCCAGTTCAACCAGGCGCGCCAATTGCAGGTGGAGGCCCACTGCTTGGACTTGGCCCACGACTTCAGCCCCTCCAAGAACACCAGTGCCAGCGTAAACCGGTTCAGGTCGGACAACGCGGGGTTGTTGTACTCGTGGATCGAAGCCAGCGCCAAGTACCTCAACGGTTTGGGTCGAAGGCTCCAAAGCAGTGATCCGGGCCCCTTGGACCCCCACGAAAAGGTGCTCCACACCTACTTGGTGCACTGGAACTTGCTTCCCAAGAAGACGTTGCTCACCATGGTGCTCTCCAACCTTCTCACCATGACGATCTCGTCGCCCCACGAACATGTGCGGCTAGTGGACTTGGTCAAGAAGATCGCCGCCTCCTTCTCCAGAGTGCTCTACAAAGAACCGTCCTACAGACACATCCGCGACCACGTCCTCAACACCTTTGACGACACCGATGGTCTCAAGCTCTTTACTGCTCTCACCACTGTAGTGATGAACCAGTGCCGGTTTGAGGTGCTGGAGCGCGATCTTCAAGTAGCCAGCCAGGCCCTGGCGTTGCAGCATCAAAGCACCACCACCCCCGCGGGGGCCCTGACAAACACCACAAACACCACAAACGCCTTCCAGTATGCTGTAGTGCCGCACCAAGGATCAAAGCTGCTAGGGGTGGTGCGCATCCACCCCTATCTCTACCACCAGTTCAACACCTACCACTCGATCTCCTACAACCAGTCCGTATACCTTCCTATGCTCTGTCCGCCACAGCCCTGGAAGTCGCCAACCAACGGCGGGTACTTGAACGATCTCAAGCCCATCGTCACCACCGCGGACCCCCGAACCAGCTTGGACTACTTGTCCAAGGCCCATGCCACGGGCCAGCTCCAATCGTTGTACGCCGGGCTCAACAGTGTCAGCAGCACCGCGTGGGCGGTGAACTCGCGAGTGCTTGAGGTGTTTAACCAAGCAATGAGCATGGACTCGGGGTTTCTCAAGCTCCCGCCCAAGCTCAAGCACCTCGACCCTAACCTGCCCCACTTCCACGATCTCAAGGGTCTTCGCATCCAATACGATATGATGCTCCAGGTGGCCAATGCCTTCGACGCCAACGGCGACATGTTTTATCTTCCGCACAACGTAGACTTTCGAGGAAGAGCGTATCCCATGGTATCGGTGTTGTCTCATTACCAACAGGACGTAGTCCGTAGTATTATGATGTTCTGGCACAGCAAGCCGCTTGGCGATGCCGGGTTTGACTGGCTCAAGTACCACCTCGTAGGTTTGTACGGCAAGGACAAACTAGATATGGAACAAAGACTCGAATATTTTGACCAAATCCTCCCCGAGGTGTTGGCCGCAGCCTCCAACCCCATGGAAAGCCAGTGGTGGATGCGGGCCGACAAGCCGTGGCAGACGTTGGCCCTCAGCATGGAAATCGAGGCCATTCTCCGCTGGCACGCCCTGGGAAACGAAATACCCATGTATAGATGTAGAATTCCGGTGCACCAGGACGGCTCGTGTAACGGGCTCCAGCACTATGCTGCTCTCGGCGCAGACTACCACGGAGGAGTGTCTGTCAACTTGGTGCCGCTGCCACATCGCCAGGACGTCTACTCCAAAGTTCTTGACATCGTGCACCAGAAAGTGGATAAAGAGAAAGAAAACGATCAGGAAAAAGAGAAAGAGAAAGAAAACGATAAGAAGAAGAAGAAAGAGAAAGAGAAAGAGAAAGAGAAAGAGAAAGAGAAAGAGAAGGAAAAAGAAAAAGAAAATGATAAAAAAGAAAATGATAAAAAAGACAAAGAGAAAGTAATTGATATAGACAATTCTGAGTTGGCCGCAATAGCCAAGCCAATATTAAGCCGAAAACTCATCAAGCAGACCATCATGACCACGGTCTACGGAGTCACTAGGTACGGGGGAGCGGCCCAGATCGAAGACAGAATCAAAGACCTCTGTGAAAGCTACCACCTCAACAATCCCCATGGGCTACTGGCGGAATTGGTGACCGAAATGAGCTCACACCACCGCAAGTTGGCGCTGTACCTCTCGGGCCTAGTTCTTAGCTCGGTGTCGGAGTTGTTTTCGGGCGCCCAGATGATCCAGGACTGGTTGGTGGAAAACTGTAGGCGGGTCATCACCTCGTTTGATGTCGACACAATGAAGTACGTGCTGAAGATTCACCATCCCGATTCCCCCACAACCGTAATGGATTTCTTCACACCCAGTCTCTACAAGCCCATGATGTGGACCTCTCTTTCGGGGTTCCCTGTAGTGCAACTATATAAGAACACCAAAGGCGCCGTAGTGCCCACGTCTTTGCAAAGCATCAAGATCAACAAGCCTTCGGAAATCGCCCCCATCAACACCCGCAAGCAGATCAACGCCATAGCTCCCAACTTCATCCATTCGTTGGACTCGCTCCACATGTTCATGACCGCCGTAGCTGCCAAACTCCACTCAATTGGGTTTGCATCGGTGCATGACTCGTTCTGGACATATCCCTGTGATGTAGATACTCTTTCCCGCCTCCTACGCCAAGAGTTTGTGCGGCTCCATACCTCGAGTATCATTGAAACTGTTTGTGCTGATATCGAATACACCACCGAAAACTCGTACCAGCTCGTATGGATCAAAAACCGGGACTATCCACAGTTGGTGGCCCAAATCCAAGCTGCTCGTGCGCCGTATGATACCGGACGAAAACCTTCTCTTGCGGCCATCAACAGCATTCTTAGCCACGAATTGGTGCTTCTGACCGAATCGGCTTGTAAAGTCACCGATCTCGTAGCATCTCTGAGCCCTGAATTGTACATATCCACCAAGGGCAAGATGCTTGAGACATATACTAGTCGAGTAGATGAGCCAAAAAAGTCCGAATTCCTACACTTGTCTGCATTTACTCCGGTGTTGCACAGGGTCAGGGTATTGGAGTGTCCACCAAGAGGCGATTTGGATGTCTCTCAAGTGTTGAAAAGCCGGTACTTTTTTACATAATAAATAGATCAAGCAAACTTGCTTAAGGATAACCAATAGATCAAAATCTTACTTTTTTTCATAATACAAATGGATATTATAGCAAATTTACTTGCTTAACAAATAATACCAATAGATCAAAGCAAATTACTTTGCTGAATGAATAATTCAAATACATTGAATCAAATTTGCTTGTTTTAAAATAATCCAATTAGATTAAAACGTTAATTTTCTACATAATACAAATATACTAAACCAAACTTACTATGCTTAATGAGTAATACAAATATACTAAATCAAACTTATTTGCTAAACAAATAATACCAAAAGATCAAAATCTTACTTTTTTAGTACAAATAGATCATAGCAAATTTACTTTGCTTAACGAATATTTCAAATAGATCGAAACCTTACTTTGCTTAACAAATAATACAAATTATAGACAAATCAAGTGTATTCGTCCTGTTGTCTATCTTTGGGTGCAAAAAATTGTGCATCTTGATTCGCACGAGATTTAAGACATCGTCGAGGAATAAGGCGGTATATAGATAAAAGAAACTGCCATTCTATCACAATTGTACAATCAAAACAGTGAGACCGTGTGCCCTTGCTATTTAGTCAATTCTATGCTTATAGGGCTTTATGCTTATAGGGCTTTATGCTTATAGATTTCATATACTTATAGGGTACTCTTACCCCAGGGTGTTCCTGCATATAGCCCGATCTCTTTTCAAATCGATTGAATCTCAGTATCAACACTTTTACACTACACTATACACACTATACCCCATACACACTACTATTACACATCCACACTCACATGGCATCAGCATCGGTACCTAAGGCATCACCGGCGGCATCTGCTGCACCTGCATCGCCCGGAATCAACGGCACAAACGAAGATATTCTCGACACCAACTCATCAGTCAACTCAGTGTGCCTCCAATTCCTCCTTCAAGAACTCGTATCTACATCCACCAGAGTATCACATAAGCTAGCAGACGTCAACAAAATCCAAAACTACGCCGAAAATGATGAGTATGCCGCAATGGACAAACCCTTTTCTGGCATAAGCCATGACCTTCCGGGCACCGTCAATGTGCTAGATCTGAACCTTTTAAGCAGTGACGACGTCACCATACGTATAGAGCAGTATGGATACGACCTCGGGCTCAAGTTGGCTGAGCTTTTGCTATACAAAAATAAGGCGAGCAACACCCCCAAAATGGTGGATATACTTGACATCATGAAGTTTGTATGTCGAGACGTGTGGAAATCGCTATACAACAAGCAAATGGACAACTTGAGGACAAACCACAGAGGCACTTTTGTGCTCGTGGATAATAGCTATAACCTTATTGCCCATTTGAGCAGCCCCAAGGGCATCCACGATACCGTGGTGAAGTCCCAGGCACACCTCTGGCTTCCCTGTGGGATTATTCGGGGCATTCTCCTGAGCTTTGGCATCGACGGCAACGTCAGCGCCGAAATCACCCAGTTTCCGGCCGTCACCTTCAACATCTACACCTCTATCAATAACTGAGCTTACGTAATATGACGGCGATGCTTACATAATCGCGCCTCCACCGCATTTCGAGGGTAGTGTGGAAGCACCTGGCTGTAGAACCCATGTATACTCCGCCCAAAGTCCTTCGTATCAAGCGGAAGCGGGACCAAGACCCACTCCAGGCGCTTATTCTTCAAAGCCGCAGTGCCAAGCGGTCAAAGCCGTCGTCGCAAGTGCCGTCCCCCATCCACACCCCACCGCCCAAATCTCCACACCCTACCTTCTATACCCTTTCCAGAACCGATGATCTCGACAATGGAGAAGACGCAGCCATTACTGAGTCGATCTTGCAAGACCTAGGCCACGGAAAACAACCAAAAAAGCGCAAGTTTGTCATTCCCAGCCACCAAGTTTCCGAAGATGCCATCATTCCGAACGAGCTCTCGGACATGATCACCGACTACTTGAATGTAGATGAAAATTCAAGAAAACCTAGAAAGAAAAGAGGCAAGAATAATGAGACGAAAAGCCCTGAGCTTTCCGAAATCGAAAAACAGGTTTCGGAGTATGTATATGACGTATATCATCTCTCCAACAAAGAGCCGTTGACGACTGCGAACCATCCGCAGGCCCAAATCGGGTACATCCGGTTCTTTGACGATGACGACCCGTTGTACCAGTCAGATGAAGAAGACAAAAAGGCCAGCGTAATGTCAGACGACGAGGACTCGAATGCAGAGGACTTTTACCAGAACGATTATCCCAGCGACGAAGACGCAGGCGCATTTAGCGAGACGCACGAGTCGGGAAATAGCGATGACAGCGAGGACGGGGGGTTTTTGGTGGAGGACGATTACGACTATACTGAAGGTTCATACTTGCCTGACGACGTACATTTTGACGATAGCGATATCCAGCGCAATAAGTTCTTCGAAAGTGACGAACACGATCCTATCGCCATACATCGGGACCGCATTTTTGGCATGCTCAGTAAAATGATCAAAGAGGAGGATAAAGACTAAATTACGTAACAGGAAAACAAGACACTAAGGGAAGTGACTGATGAGACAAAACTAATAAACTATACGAGACAAAACTAACAAACTATACGAGACAGAAGAGACCAGTACAGTTATAAGGAAAGATATGATGGTACTTTTGAGTGTTTGCCCGCTTTCAGATACGGGCGCACTTTGCGCTTGCAAAACACCACATTTGCAAACCACATTTGCGCGCCGGAATCGAATCAGTGCATTAGAACTCATTAAAAGGCTACGATGTTTCGATATTCGTGGGATGGTGCTATATGTTCTGTAATTAGAGATATTGCACTTAATTTACTTTCACATGGTCACTCACATTTGAGTGTCTTGTCAAATTCCGAATCCGAAATGGCTCATGAACATTGACTTGTGTGTAGAGCAGAGTATTCGTAAAAAGATTTTAGAACTATAGCATGTATTTTTTGCAGTAGTCGAAGAATATGGCCAGATTGACACGGCTGTGATTTGCGCGTGAGTATCCCGCACTCCCTCATGTGTAAATAGTGAAGCATATGACTCGTGACACGCTAGCATTATAGATTGCAAATATGTCTCTCATTAAACACAAAGACTTCTTCATCCCATATGTGTTATATGTAGGTGATTTTTATCATTTGCCTATGGATGACTCCAGCACAACCTAGCTGAATAATTTTCAACCTTACTGAAACAATTATTCTTTAATTCCAAAAAGGGGGTGATACTTGTTTTAGAAGAATATTTGTAGTTCTAGTATCCGGGCATCGCATGAACATCATGGAAGGGATGAAAAATTCAGGCAAAACTCACACTGAATTCATTATCACTAGTGGGCCGTATTATTGCAGCTTCTTATGTCCTAGTTTGTGTGGCTCATTCATTGGCTTATTGTCGCATTAGTGCTCTTACTCTTGACTGGTCTTGACTAGACTTGACTGGTATTTTCAGTCTCCACTAGTCTTTATTAGTTTCTATTAGTCCCTCTAAGAAGAATTCTTGCCAACTACTCTTACATTCAGAATATATTCAGTTAGGCCCATCACCCTAAAGCCACTTCTGACACACCTACACTCTCACCAACATCTACAATACATGGCATATATATAACTAAGAGTATCCTCCAATTCTTTACTCATGAGCCTCAGCCGTGTCTCAGACATGTATCCTTCCATGCGCCCCAGGTTCAGTCGTATAATTGAGTCTTGTGATTGCACTCACTTTGGTGGAATCGGCTTAGCCGGAAATTAAATACGAACACCATTGACACTTGTAAGACAAGGTTATATCCAAGAATGAGATCAGAGAGACCATTTTGCAGTCAGTCCAACTGCTGGTACTCACAACCCTGCATGCTGCACCCCCTCGCTTAGTTAATCCGAGCTTGTCGTGTGCTGCAGTTTATAAGTCGCCGCGTGCAGGATACGTCAAACTGGCATTGACACATACCCGAGTCATATTCCGTAAAACATCTAGCACTCATATAAATACCACAAAACAATATGTAAGAGGAAACTACTATATTACAACCACCCAACTGCCAGTTCTAGGTGTTTGCGGTGCGCTTCGGCCCTGAGAGGGCTTTATTGCTAGCACGTGACTTCATCGGTCCAAACACAACAACACCCTCTCATCTAAAGCCTATCAACTCACAGTATCTACATACAAGCAAAGGCTCAGTGGCCTACTCTTAAAAACTTTCACCAAATGGTGATCTACCTCTTCTACATCAATTAGGGCCGGCCCGAGAAACCGGTGCTGCGAACACCGAGGCGGCCCTATATGAAATTTCGTGGCTAGTTAGACCTACAACAGGCCATAAAACTTTTTAGAGACATTTCAAGTACGGTCGGCGCTAACAAAAGTTTATCCAGAAAGCTGTCGCAATCAGGCAAAACCAGTATCAAGTTTCTAAGTTGCAAAATTTAGTGGTGGCCCCAACGTCCCCCAATTAAGGAACGAGACACCGTAAACAGTACTTGCCAGGGTACCCGCCATAGCCACGACCGGTCGTGTGTCGACCAGATGTTCGTGCGCATACCGAGAAGTGCGTTTTGTCCGCGCACGCCCACACCCCAGCCTCCTATTGGTCGAGCCCTCCTGCCCACCGCCAGGCTCAGCGAGAACCGGCTCGAGATTGCCACCAAATCCGCCCTCAAGCCAGCCGCCCAGAAAATTTAATAGAGGGGCAAACCCTCACTGGAAAACAGGACAAACGAAGATTCCGGGGTTTTTTTGCTCCACGTGCGAACCAACACATAGACTAACAGATTATAGACTAAGAGATTATAGACTTAACAGATCCTATGGACTAGCATAGATTGGCATAGATTAAGCCATATGTTGTAGACTTTCACTGACAAATAACGTAATACCATTTTATGGTCTGACGAATGCCAGTAATATGAGCTTCTTCATAATTACTCAGTGCTGGTAACTGTTTTCAGAGTAGTTCGCTCTCACTACTGATCACTGGCCCTACGAAGTAATAATTACAAACTAACTTGTAAGCTATTTAATCTAGTGTTTATTATCACCATTAATATATCCAGAAATCATCTCTCTTCTCATATTCCCCCTCTACACTGTCTTTTCCTGTGTTTCTCTGTGTTTCTCCCTTCTTTCTCTATGGCTTCTCTATGGCTTTCGCACCGTGACCGTTGAAAACGGAGACAAAAAAAAATATTAAATTAAAAACAGTAAAACTGACCACCGATACTTTTACAACCACCCATCCGTTTTAAAAGCATTCTTCGCGTTGAAATACTGAGGCAGCCGTGAACTTCTGGCCGAAACCACCCTTACCGTTGTTTTCAAGTCAAAATACCCACCCGAAGTCGAGCGAGCTCACCACCTAGAACTACAGAACTCACCCCAATCTTAGTAGGACCTGACCTAATTGTAGGATTACAGGAACTCAAGCCGCCGGTCTCATTGAAGAAAGAGAATAAAGCGAACAGAAGAAGACCAGCGGTAAAGTCCAAGCAATATCACACATATTATCATAACACCAATACCACCAAACACTAAACCACAGGTTTTACACCAAATATCAATAAATTCCACTAAACCCCTCAACAATTACTAATAAATTGCAACAAATTTCACCAAACTTTACCAAACCCCAACAATAACCAATAAATTGCAACAAATCTCATCAAATCTTACCAAATCTCACCTATTTCACAGATATCATCAATATCCAGTCCAGAATATTCTCCCATTCACCGATTATTAACTCCTTATGACCACAATGACATCCGAAAACTTGGCCTTCCACACGTTGCCAGGTCTGATATTGTCCAACCCCACCATTCCCCAACACCAGTTTCCGCCCCAACAGCCGCTCTTAAGCTCGCTTCTCACTACATTTCCTTCGCCTTCTAACGGCACCTCGCTCCTCAAACTCAGCAACGTCCCGCTGGATCTCTCCAAAAGAGAAGCCACCATCATATTTGCATTGGTCATCGACGAAATCGTCAACATCGAAGTCAACGATTTCGTCATCTATGCATACTTCAAGAACATCAACTCCTGCTTGACCACAGCCAAGTTGCTCGACGGCAAGTACATTTTCGGCAACGAGTATCCGCCCGTCAAGGTCGAGTACGATTCCTCCGTTCAGTCACCAGCATTCAACCAAAACCAACCAACAAATCAACCAAATACGGTTCAACAACCTAATCAAAATGCTGTGCAATCAAATACTGTTCCACCGCAGTCCCAGCCTAACCAAATTCAAAACCAGCCTATCCAATCTAATCAATCTAATCAGCAAATTAATGGCTTTGACAACTTCCAGAAAAGACAGTCGATTGGAAACCAAAGAAGCCGATTCGTCTTTAGTGATCCGTTCTCGGGAAATGCTGGAAGTAACCCTCTCATTCAATCGTCCCAGCCGGCTGCCATTGACTTGTCCGAATTAACAGGTAAAAGCATATTGCTTATGGAATCACAAAACGACGCCAGAGAATACGACAATTTGGTCAGAGACCCCTGGGGATCGACTCCTTCCTCAGCCAATCCCAACCTGAACTCTCTTCCATTGACGTCCGCACCCCAAACGCCAGGCTTGAACGCCCATTTTGACTGGAATAATTCAAATGGCTCGAATGGGACGGACCGCAGGAGAACATCCTCGGCGTTCTTTCATAATAATCCTTCAATGCATTCATTACAACCGTTAAATCAGAATCAACAGCAGCAGGCGCAAAATCAAAGCCAACAAAACCAGCAGAACCAGCAACAAAATCAACAGAATCAGCAGCAACAGGCTCAGAACAGTCAAAACAGTCAGAATCAACAACCTGACTTTGGCAAAAACCAAAGCCAGCCACAGCCTCCTTTATCCTCCTCTGGACCCACCGCTGCGGGAATAATATCCGCTCAGCAACAGCAAACCTCTATTCAAGCAGCACAAACCGGCTTGTCAAATCTTTCTGTTTCCGTGCCAAAAAGCAAACCTGCATCGCAAGAACTAAGTCTGACTAGTACGCTGAATACTGTGAATCCAGTGAATAATCCAGGAAATTCTGTTAATACGAATCCCGTTTCCAATCCTGTTGGTTCTAATCCAGTGAATCCTGTTGGTTCTTCTGTTAGTTCTAATTCCAACCCAGTTTCTGCCTCTTCCTCCTCCTCCAGACAATCATCTGTCACCAACCTCAAAGAAGTCCCTGACTTATCTTTATTAGCAAGAGTTCCACCGCCAGCAAACCCTGCTGACCAGAATCCTCCTTGTAACACATTATACGTGGGAAACCTTCCACCAGACGCTACCGAAGCTGAGCTTCGCGCATTGTTTGCGCCCCAAAAGGGCTTCCGCCGCTTATCGTTCCGGACCAAAAACCAGTCCCAATCAGGCGGGCCCAACGGCGGCTCCAGCAACCATAATCATGGTCCCATGTGCTTTGTAGAATTTGAAGACGTAGCACATGCCACGCGCGCCTTGGCCGAGCTCTATGGAAGAGCTTTGCCTAGACCAAACGGAAGTAACGGCAAAGGAGGCATCAGATTGTCGTTTTCCAAGAATCCATTGGGTGTTCGGGGTCCTGGAAACCCAAGAAGAGCTTCGGCCAATCAAATTCCTACCACCACCGCTCCCGTAGGAAATATAAGTAGTGGAGGAGTAGGCAATTATGGGTATCTGAGTTACCATCAGAAGTAGTCTTCAAGTGCATTCTCTATATGAGCGCAAGCACTAAGGATTTTAGGTTCACAATATTGCTGATCTCCATTGAAATAGCCCTTTTCACTATAAGTAAAGTACTTATAGAAATCTGCTTAAAGCATCATAGTGCTCAAAGCCTCTATTAGTGCTGATCTCACCCATATCTACTTAATAGTGGTGAGTTTCCACCGTCGTTCATATGCTTCTTACTTATGACGATTCACACATTCTATTTCTTGCTAACTGATTGTCATTACTACTATATTTTATAATCATCATCCAGCCCCAGGCTGGCCTCTTTGTAAATCCAGAATGAGCTTCTATGGAAGTTTCTTTTGGCTCTCTGTTTTCTATTGCTATATTATTAGTATCATTTATGTCCTGTATCATTTACAAAAGGTGTAAAACTGTAGCACAACAGCAACAAAGTAGACAATATTACAATTAATGGTTGCGAAAAATTGTTTATATTAAATTATAATATGAGTGGTAGGACTATAATTTGAGTTTACATATCCTTTTATAATAAATCAGAATGAGCCTAAATCAAATATTTAGGGGTGACCTTATCTTCCAATGATCTAGATTTCATTTAATTTACAGACTTTATTGACTTGTTTCGTACTAAAACTTTAAAATTTAGTTTTTGCACCCAAATAATTTTTCAAAGTATGTTGAATAATTGTTTCTTTTGGTTATACGGAAACGATGCTTGTTACATGATAAGATTGAATTTTACATTGAGTTCGTCTCGCTAAATATGTACAAGTTCCGAATCAATGTCCACTGCTTCCAACAATAAATTAAGTTTGTTAACTATTGTTTGAACTCCGCGTACTTGGTGGGTTGACATAAGATATTATAGGAACCAGATCCAAGAAAAGATGTAATTGAAGGGTAGCGACATTTCTGTAATTGACTCAGTTAATTTGATGGCTATGCCCATTTTCCAATTAGACAACCTGTTCAAACATATGGCTATTCTGAATTAAATGGATAGTTCGATTAGTGTGACCAAGCTTATACATCAGTATTTCTAAACTTGTCGGCTCGTCCCAGATAAAAGCATAGAACTAGCTTTACTGCAGTGGTAGAATAGTGAGAGAAAACCATCCTAGCACTCATCTATAAAGCACTACCAACTAGCAAATCACAGGCCCCATAATCAAAATGCAATGCGGCAACGAAGAAGCTGCGTATTTCAGCTAATTTGGAAAAGGCCATATCAAGCACTGAACTGAATAATATCTGATTTAAGAATATTATTCACCTGTAGAAGCCATTTTTCACATTCGAGTGTGAATTTTTTGCACCCAAAATGCAACAACCACGAGACTTTATCGATAATTGATAAGATGATACTTAATGAATACTGAAATTATTCGAGTATCTTGGCTTGAATTAAGCTACTGTTTACTTCAACATCAAAGACGAAATATAATAACTAAGATATCCTGACCATAAAAAGGAGGACTAGAGGGAAATGTACGTCATCTAAACAGTAATCCACTGGTTGTTGTTTCATCAATATTATTCTATGAAAATGCTTCATCAAGCTAGTGGGAAGTGGAAGAATGAGTTGGATCGTGGGTAACTTTTTTACATATCGAAGGGACTAGACATTGAGCCTAATTATCCACCACCTATCCGAGCTCCCGGAGTCAATTAAAAGCCCGAGTGATTGTTGACTGGAGCCGACTAATCGATCGCACCGATGATACAATTGTCTATAGGAGCTCTGGGTTCTAACGGCTCTTTTAGTATGTCTGTGTCCAGCAGAATCAGCACTTAGAGTAGAGTATATCCCACCGAATGAAATTGACAAGTACTTCTTCCCTACATTACTTCCGTCAAAGGTCTTGGTACGAGATCAGTAGGAAGAGACATGCCACAACCGACAAAGGCCAGCCTAAAATAGCAGAATAAACCTTTTGGCCATTATCTTGATTCAACTACAAAATATTTCAGTAGGTCCGCTGCCTTACATACTCGAGCTAAAAGTGATTTACGGACTTCCCAATTTTCCAGTGTAGGTTGCTACTTGGTGGTGCTGTTCCAAGTGGGCTAGGCTGAGCTGCAGATTAGTCTGCTGAGACATTTAGGATCCAACTAGCTTTGAAGTTTGTATTGATAGCATGTGTCATTGGAAAAACTACACCAGTCTATTAATTCGCAATAGTGCCGATGTTGCAAATATTTTTTAGCTCGCAATTGATTTTAGGATTATATGTCCAAATCAGGTAAGCCCTACGTCATTCGCTTATTGAAATTATTTTCTGTCGTTAAAGCACATCTCATGTTTCGTACATACACAGAGTTCGTACTTTTCCTTGAAGCTCCCGGTGAGTATTCAGTAGATATGTATATACTACAGTGCTTATTCTGAACAGAAATAAGTCGAATATTTGATTTTCAGTATTAAAAACTGTTTCTGGAAATTTAGTTTTCTTTATTGTGTTACTCTGTTGTTTCATACATGTTAAGCAATATATAATGTTTCGTGGGTAAAACCTCCCTCGTAATTTGTCTACTCCTCAGTGTTGTCTTTTAGTGACAAGTTCTAGAAGATCAATAGGGTGTCATAAGCAGTAAAATGGGAATATAAAGGAGAGAAGCAAAGGAGAAGAAAGAGAGCGATAACAGATATTACTAAACTACATTGTCAAATTTCGAATGGTTTGTACAATTTTTTTCTGCTTTTTCAATATCTCCGAATAAGTGTAAAAATTTCAAAAAGTTGCGAATAAGATCTATACATATTTCAACCGGCTATTCTTAACAAAATAACGCGATCGTTCAATGTTGAAGCTGATTTTACAACTTCAAGATGCAAAAGATATCTGAAGCTTAGAAAAGGTCACACCACTAACATTGAAGTTCGTTTACTCGTAGATACTTTGCGCACTATTTTTGAAGCCTTCATTTTTTGCGAAACTGCAATTTAAATGTGGTGATTTCGATTTGAAACAGATACTATTAATACAGAAGGAAAGTGTCAGTAAAATCACCGTTTATCTTCGATGAATATGGCTTCAAATAATACTGAATTCAAAACCAAGAATAGCCAGGTGGCCTGTGGACTTAAGGACGAACGAGCCAAAAATGAAGCTAAAAATGAAAAGGCTGCAAAACACAAAGGAAATACTCGCGGATTAGGGGAGCTGGTGGTGAGAGCGATTGACAGCAAGGCATCTAAAAGCAGAAGAAAAAGTAAGAAGAAAGAGCCAGAACAGGCAGTCGAGACCGCAGTAGAGAAACTGGCACACCTACTTGAGGTGAGTGGAGAGGGAGATGAAGATGATGGGTCCAGCGAGTTCTCAAGTACAAAACTCTACAATAATCCGCGATTCTTGGCTGGAATCGAAGATGAGACTCCCGAACAGATCCACATGGATTTGGACGACCTAATAGCTAGATTGAAAGAAGCAGATTTCGCCTAATTTGAAAGTAAATATAGGAAGTCAATGTATAAGTATACCAGTAAATCGAAATGTATATGAGTTTAGCTAAATTGTATTGTTATCCTATTTTGGTTTTAGACTTAGCAAGTCTTTGGGATTGGCGTACACCTGAGAGAGCCATTTTGACAGGAGCAAGCCGTCTGTTGTAAGACGTCGCACCGCGACCGGATTCAACAAGCCTAGGATCAACTCGCGCGAATCATAATTAATATCCTTGAACAAAAGCATGACTCTGTTGCGCGCAAAAGTGGTTTGGCGGTCATTAAGCTCGTTCATAAGTCGCTTGACATCCGATGTACTACAGGGATAGTGTTTATGAAAGTTGATGAAGGCGGTGTTTTTGGGGTCTTTGATGTTGGCGCTGTTCCAGGGCGTCTTCATGAGAGATATCGTCAAGTATATCACCCCCAACGACCAGTAGTCTAGGGTCTTCAGAAGGGCAAACTTGTTGCAAAAGAAGTCGTCATAGTCAAACGTGTTGTCTGCCAATTCGGACTCGTACTGAAACAACTCGGGTGCCTTGAAACTGGTGGTGCCGCAGTAGACGTATTGGGGGTTCGCGCGCACATGGTGGCAAAACTTGCCTGGGTCGCTCATATCTACACTGTAGCCGAAATCGCTGATTTTGATGACGCCTGCACCATCAATCAAGCAGTTTTCGGGCTTGAGGTCGCGGTGCGCGATGTTGTGCGTATGCAAGTATTGCACCCCTTTGACAATTTGCTTGTAGATGGCGTCTTTGATGCTGCACGAGACCTCTGTATTGAACCGCCGCATCGAGCTCAAAAACCCCAACAAATCCCCTTCCTTGTAGTACGGCATGATGATTGCAAATGTGTGCTGCTCGTCTGCAAACGCTACGTCCAACACCTGCACCACATTCTTGTTGTTGCACGCCTTGATGTTTGCATACTCGCGCATGGCCGTTTCCTCGTACTGCGCCGGCGTCTGTGCGGGGGGTTTTTTGATCACTTTGATCACAAGCGTCAGCACCCGCAGGTTGTCACACCCCTTGTAGACAACGCCATTGGCCCCTTCGTAGAGCGGCTTGCCTGTTTTGATGTAGGTTACTGACTCGGTGCATTTAGACCGCCATACCACCACGGGAGCAGGTGGGGTATGCGGCATCTGCTTGACTGCCACCACTGGCATCACGCCCTTGGAAGACCTGTTCATGAAATTGGTCCTGCCTGGGAAATAATGCAAACTAGTTGGATCGCCTCTCCATCAACAGGTAAAACAAAGATTAATATCCACAATAACTACTGATTTGCTGTGGTGTGTCCGTAAGATCAGCAATACTATCTGGATCTGCGATGGCCAATTTTAAAATGTTTTGTCGCTCGGAGAGATTTAGTAAGCATGATCTAAAAAAACGTCACAGATACGCAGATTTGCACAGGATATATGAGAAAATAGAGTTTTATGCCCAAAGAGGTGGAAAAAGAGAGTACTAAATGTTAGTGGACTCAATAGCGTGACTTCTACTATGCTATTATAAGCAATTACTTCTTAGATGGCTTTTTTATGTCCACAAATCTAACTTACTAGTAATCTCTTATGGATTAAACTTACGAATTAGTCTTGGAGTCCACCATTGACACAACTATAGTATTTCCTATATTAGTAGAATCTCTGGGCAAAACTAGCACGGGTTGCTCGAGCCTAGCAGTCTTGGCTGCGAAAAATTCGCACTAAGAACACCCTAGCACTACGCTTTTGTAAGTGCCCCCACGTGGCGAGGACTGGGTAAACTCCATCATGGCTAAGCTATTATGGGTCTACTGTCAATTATAAGCCATATGAGTTTTCTTATTCTTTTAGTTTTCCGTTCTCAACTTTCTATTCCCAATTTCTATTCTCAATTTTCTATTTTTGATTTTCTCTATACTTTTATTTAGTTTCACTCAGTTATCTACAGTTATAGGCTCACGTTGGATTGAAAACTAGAGAATAGAGAGTTCATCAGAAGCATATCGATGTAGTTCTAAACCATAATCTTTACGACTAAAACGTAACTAAAGCTCATTCCCTAAATCATACGTTCGTAATATTGGTCATTTCGAGTAATAAAGCTGCTTGATTCACCCCACTATTGCTGTTCACTCCGCAATTCACCATGCCGATTTCCTGCCACTTTCCTGCTACAGATGAGGGCTAGGATGTTTACCCTGCCCAGCCTCAACTCGGCAGGGCGATCCTGTATGCTGCAGGCAGCGTGATCTGGTCAGGGTCGCAAACAGATCATTAGTTTGATTCAGCCGCTTCAGCCTCGATCATGGCCTAAACTTAGAAACTCGACTCTCTTCCGGGGTGTGCTATATGGCCCTTAGGTCATTGTGTGATGTAAAGATCATATTCTCGCTAAGTCTACCGCAGCTGTAATCCGTTTGGTGAAGCTTACGCAGCCTTGCTCACGCTTGTGCAATTGCTTAGCCACTCCGTTCTAAAAATACCCCCATGTCTGGGAACCGCGCCATGGCTACTAACCGCGGGAGTTCGTTCGATATATATGAGTGCTGCAAATTCGTAGTATTTGTCAGTACATCAGTACCATGCTCAGACGCCTCGTTACTCTCCTCCCACTCGTGTTCCTTGTTGGCTCGGCCATCCTATTAGTCTTCCTCAACTTATGTGGTGCAAACACCCGCGGAGTGCTAAACCAATTCTACTGGTCTCAGACCGATACTTCCTCAATTGACTCCGCAGACAGACCCCTCACGCGCTGGACGTTATACAACACCTGCGGCGTGACCGACGGCACAAACTCCAATTGTGGCTCTACCCATGCAGCTTTTCCCTACTCACCCAAAGATAACTTTGGTTCGCGCGCCGACTTGCCTGGTGTCTTCAGTGACGACCGATCGTTGTTCTACTACGGGACCCGTGTTGCCTATGCGTTTTTGCTAATTGGTTTGGCCCTCACGTTATTGGCGTTGTTGGCGGTGCTTTTATCGTGCTGCTGCACGGGATTCATAACCGGAATCCTTAGCTCGGGCTTGGTATTTGTTGCGTTTGTGTTTACGGTGATTGCCGCATCGCTAATCACTGCAGCCCACGTTAAAGGTGTCGATGCGTTCAACAAGGCGGGACACAAGTCGTCTCTTGGCGTCAAGATGTTTGCGTTCTTGTGGGCAGTTGTGGCCGCACAGCTACTTTCTTTCATCACCTTAATCGGAACCACCTCCGCCTCTAGGGGAAAAAGGCCGCGCAAGGTTTAACCTCTTACTTGTATGAACTGAACTTATAGTGAATAAACAATATATAGTAGAGTATTTAGTCTGAGACTAACACTTGAAACGAAGATAAATTGTTAAGTAGACCATGGCTTGTTAAAGACTTAATTCCATTCTGGCATCATTACTAATAATACCTAATGCTAGTAGTTAGCTATTTATCTACCATAATTCTACTGTTAATCTACACATCGCTAATCAAGCATATATTCGTATTCATAAATAATATTATATTCCTATTCCTAAAAATTTTTTATATTTGCGTCATAAATAATTTTTTATTGTTTTCTCATTCTCATTTGGGTGCAAAATCTTTTACTTGGAAGTGTCAACGACATATCTACCCAAAATCTTGCCTTCTTCCATCAACTTGTACACACTTTCCAATTCAGACAATCCAACGACCTTGATTCTACATTGGACCAACCCTCTGGCAAAGAAGTCAATGGCTTCAGCAGAGTCGGCTCTGTTTCCCACGTAAGAACCCTTGATCTTGATGGATTTGACGACGGACTCGAAAACTGGGGCAGTGACCTTGGCTCCGGCTGGCAATCCAACAAGAACAACAGTACCGGTAGGTCTGACGTACTGAACAGATTGGTTCATGGCAGATTCGGCCACAGAGACGTTAATAACTCCGTGCGCACCGCCGTTTGTGACCTTGATTACCTCAGCAACGACATCTTTGGTTTTGGTGAAATCAACAAACGCTTCAGCACCCAAGGATTTACAGAACTCGCCCTTGTCGGCACCACCGTCAATACCAACGACCCTGTAACCCATGGCCTTGGCATACTGAATGGCAAGGGAACCTAAACCACCGGCAGCACCGGAAATTGCAACCCACTGGCCTGCAGAGAGCTGCGCGGTTTTCAACGCCTTGTAGACAGTAATACCTGCACACAAGATGGGGGACACTTGGGCCAAGTCTACACTCTTGGGGATTCTGGCAGCATGGACGGCGTTGGCGGTAGCGTACTGTTGGAAGGTCCCGTCGTGTGTGTAGCCAGACAACACCGCTGACGCACAGTTAGACTCGGCCGATTGCTGGCAGTACTCGCACGAGAGACAAGAGCCGTTCAACCATTTGATACCTGCATAGTCCCCGATTTTCCACCCGGTGACATTTTCACCCATTCCGACAACGACACCTGCACCCTCGTGACCTCCGACCAAAGGCAACTTTGTGTCAAGAGGCCAGTCACCTTTCCAGGCGTGCAAGTCGGTGTGACAAACACCGGAGTACTTGATATTGACCAAGATCTCGTCGGCAGCAGGCTTTGGAACTGGGATATCGGTGTACTTCAATGGGCCACCATTGGTTTCGAAAATAACGGCTTTTTGAGTGGTTGGAACGGACATTTTTCTAGTGAGTATTTAAACACTTGTAAGGTTTGATGATGAGAGAAAGGTTATATGACAAGATATCTACATCTTATATAGTGATTCGAGAACTAAAGTCCGTTGGGAGGAGTATAAATCTAGGCTAACTCTACTGTTACGAAGTTTATCTAAAGTCCGTTGGATGGGGTAAAGTGGTATGAATTCGTGGTCTTTAGCATCCAAAGTCCGCCCCTTGGGGTACCCATCCAATTTTTCATGATGCGTGATTGATCTAATCCGGGGTAAAATGCTATTGTGGGTGGTGCTCGGGGCTCGTAACCAAGTGTTATCTTTTTGTTGAGGCAATCTTAAGTCCGACTCCATGTGGGGTTTCATTGAATGCTCCTCTTTCACTAACACCTAACACCTAACACCAGCACCTAACATCCTTCAGTACCACCTAACATCTCTCTCGACATTAAAACTTGTACCGAGTTAATACCGAGCACGGTTTGCGGCCTTTGAAAATGACTGCGAATTTTCAGAACCCAAAGTAGACTGGTGATTTAATAAATGAGATGGATATTGGTGAGCTCACAAGCCGCAGTAAGCTTAGTGTATCTTCTATATAAGCTAATTGTACTACAGACTGTATATACATAAGTCTTTGTATAGAATCTCGTCATATAAAGCGCATTACTATACTTAGTTCAGATAATACTTTATTGAGGAGATTACTTTGATATTCAGTAGTCTAAAAATGTAAGCAACAGAAACATGTAACAAAAAATAATACATGCATATTGTAGTAGTTAGACAATCTTCACGTAGCACCGGAATAAAGTATCAATTAAATTTTGCCAAATCGCTGCATCCAGGCTATACATGATCATTATTTTGAAATAAATTGCTTTATTTTCTTAAAATAAATCTTTATCGTTGAGTATTTATGAGAAAAAAATTAAACATTTGGACGAAATTAATAGAAGAATTGGAATTACCGGATATATTCTGGATTTGCTCAATTCTAGTGGCTGCACTTGATAACTGTTCTGACTATATGCCATTTTAATACTAATGAGTGGTTAAACGTACAATTAAATTGAATATTTTTATTTCCATACCAAACACTAAAGCTCTAGTTGTATATTTGTCTTGCGAAAAATTATCAAGATAATACCAATGTTTCATTAGGTAAAATTAATTGAGTAGCTATGTTAATAGTGATCAAAATACAGGTGAGTCAATATATTGACTAGCTGCTAATATACCTAAAAATAGTAGTTATGCGTCAATACATATTGAAATATATATATAATGATATATCTTATGATAAAATTGATGATAATACATAACTAAATTTAATAAACCACTATAAGCTGATATGGTTTTAATAGTTACTTGTAATAATGGTCATAATCTGCTATACCTAATAAATCATAGAATATAATTCATAAATGATGATTAAATTAATAAGCATTCTAAATATTCATGAAGCTATAGATTTTAGCTACTACACTAATATAAGCTATTTTAAAAGTAGGAATATAATTATAAACAGCTATACTTAAGGATGTAAATGAGCCATACCCATTTTAATATTAAAGCAAATGATAAAATTTCAAAATAATCAGAAGCATTACTAAAAGTAGAACCAGTTAAGCTATATATATAACCTAAATAATAACGAGCTCCACTCATTAAAAAGTATAATAATGAAGCTCTTTAAGCGTAAGATCTATTATGCAAACCAGCTAATGAATATAAAGAATAGGTTCGAATTCGATAACTAAATAAAACCTTGCTCGGCAGGGTATTGATATAAATATTATTTTAATATTTATATATTAATAAGCACTATATTTACATGTTATTATTATATATATGTAATTTTACTATAATATAAATATATATGCCTTTAAATTTTAACACCTCATTATATTGAAAGAGAAGTATGTGGAATTTTTTGTATAGTTATCAACTCTTTAAAGATATAAATAGAATATTCATGTATTCTTTCAAACTCTTATCTATATCTAAATAGAAATAGAAATATATGACTTTGATGTATAAGGCTTACCTTCTATCTATTTCTTGGCTCCGTATCTGGTAACAGTCTTTCCATCTGGAATGGTGAACAAAACCACGTCCTTACCTTCTTCGTAAGGCTTGTCGACTCTATAGTAACCCTTTCTTTCGAATTGGATAACCTCGCTTTCCTTCAAGTTACGGACGTTCAAGTCAGCAATGGCCTTGGTGTGGAACTCGGTTTCTGGGGTAATAAAGTCTTCGAAGTTGTCACCTTCTTCCAACTTGTCTTTGGTGATCAAGTGGTCGAAATCAACCAAGTCAACGGTGACGGTGTCTTTGGTGTCAGCGATCCAGGTGATTTTTTTGGAAGTCTTTCTAAAGTCACCTTCCAAGTGCAAGTTGGCTTCAATGGACTTGACGATGTCACCTTCCTTTTCAACCTTGGCAATGATGACATTGCCCCAGTCCATAAAGGTGATCTCTTCGTCGGCGCTCAAGGTAGCAGCATCTTCCTGGTCAATCAAAACGTGGCTGGAGTAAACAACCGGCTTGACACCTACGTCAGGATTCTTCTTGTGCTTGGGCTTTTCTTCGGTATATGGCTCCTTAGGACCGTTCAAAAGCGTGACCCGGACTGCATCCTTGGCTTCAACAGCTACAAAACGAGGAGCTACCGGGTCAATGACCTTTTTGTTCAAGGCCCAGATCACGGACCAGTCCAAGTTGATGATGTTCTTGGAAGGACCTTGGGCAATGATGAAGTTTCTCAACCCTTCTACCGTCATACCTCTTCTTCTCACCCCTCTAACGGTTGGGAAACGAGGATCGTCCCAGTTTCCAACGTAGTTTTTGTCTACAAACCACTGCAACTTTCTCTTGGAAAGCAACGTTCTGACGAAGTTGACACGGCCAAAGTCCCAGATGTTGACGTGACGCAAGTTCAACGCCTTCAAGATCCACTCGTACTGAGGATTACGGTCTCTGTACTCGTTGGTTCTCAAAGCATGGGTGACTCCTTCAATGGAGTCGACTACAGGCACACAGAAGTCGTAGACGGGGTACATTTTCCAGGTGGTGCCTGTGCGGTGGTGAGGAGTCAAGTTGGTTCTGTAGAGAACGGGGTCTCTCAAGGTCTTGTTCAAGGCGGTGTAGTCGATCTTTGCTCTCAAACAGTTCTTGAGACCTTCTTCAGTGCCGTTTTTCATGTCTTCCGTGAAAATCTTCAAGTTCTCCTCGACGCTTCTGTCTCTTCTGGCCGACTTGTCGCCCACCATTCTTTCTTCTCTCATCTTTTCCAAGGGCGTGTCGTCACAGTAAGCCTTGCCGTCCTTGATCAACTGCACAGCCAACTCGTACATCTGGTCAAAGTAGTCGGAAGAGTAGGTGACCTGGTCTGGCTTGACTCCCAACAACGCCAAGTCTTCGATGATGGAGTCTTGGAACTCGACCTTTTCCTTGGTGGGGTTGGTGTCGTCGAACCTGACAATCAACTTACCCTTGTAGGCATGAGCAAAGTACTCGTTCAATATAGCGGCCTTGGCATGTCCAATGTGCAAGTATCCCGAGGGTTCAGGGGGAAATCTGGTGACAACCTTGCCTACCTCGGCACCCGGCAAATCGATTTCGAAGTTGGCCTTGTGGGTTTCCTTCTTGCCGCCGGCGTTGGCGTTTTTGAGCGCTTTTCTCAACTCCAACACGTTCTTGGCCATGGTGTCGACGGCGCCGTCGAACCTCAGGTCTTCGGCGACAAACGAGTAGTAACGCGATACGTTTGCATAAACGGCGTTCTTGAGCACAGAGCCCATGAGCGGGTTGGCTCTCAACACCCCCCAAACCGCGATATCGGCGATGGTGTAGTGGTAGTCGACAATAAACGATCTGAAGTTCAAGTGAGCATCCAACTTTTCCAAGGTGCCGGCCAACTCCTTGAAGTTCTTGACATATAAGTTTTCCAAGGCGTTTTTGGCAAAGGTTTCGGCAGTGGGGTTGGAACCCAACACTTGAGGGAACTTTTGGGCCAAGTAGGTAAGGGCGTCCAATTGAGACAAAATGGTGTTTCCTTCTGGAGTGACCAATTTGATGGATGCATCGGTGGACGCATCGGCGGACTTATCGTCGACGTACTCGATAGGAATAGAAACATCAGCATCGCTGGCGTTGACAAAGCCAACAGCGATCACAGTAGGGTAGGCCACGAACTGGGCCTTGGCGGCTACGGTCAAAGCAAAAGACATGGTTGTAAAAAGAGAGAAAAATAGAGAAAAAATTACAAGTGAGAAATAAATGAAAATTCAAGTGCGAAATAAATAATAATATGTGTTGAGACTAATGGTACACTGAGAGGAGTGAATTATGAGTGATATATGGTAATAATAACTTGAACTGGTATATTGATGTACTAATATACTGGTATACTGGTATACTAATATTCTAATATACTGGTATACTAATATACTAATATACTAATATACTAATATACTAATGAGACTAATATACAGAAAATAGGACTAACTTTTACCACTGATATAAAGTAATAATACTTGTACTAATATATCGAACTGATATACTAATATTCACTCATATACTACTAGTATACTGATATATACTAATATACTAATACTAATCTACTAATATTCTAGTATACATACTGATATACTGATATTTTAAAGTTTACTGCTTTTATTCTCTTCTTCTACTGCTTTGATTCTCTTTTGTTCTCAATCTTGGTTTTTGCGCGCATCGCACAAATCCAACACCACCATCAAACACCACTAGACCACCAGACTATCACCTATATTTCATTCATCTATTCTTTTCTTATGAGTAAAAACACAAGAGGGTCTCCGCCACTCGCCGCTGAACAGTCGCGCCCCACCGCCAAAAGATCGCCCTCCATTTTGGTCACCGACTCCCGCACCCACACCCTCAAAGGCACGAGGGCTCCGTTTGCAGGCCACAACTACAAGAAGCAACAGCAACAAAACCAACACAACCCCCAGTTCCACCAGCACCAGCACCATAGCGCCCTCCAGAAACGCTTGGCCTTCAGAAACAAGTATACCGACATCTCGGTAGATAAGCTACTCAGCAACTCAAGCGATATCCCATCGGGCCAGAGCCGATTACCACTGTTGATATCAAGCACAAGATCACCACCGAAGGTGGCATCCATCAACAACCCTGCGAAAAACACCAACCAAAACGGAGATGACGGGCGCGCGCGAAAAAATATTCGCAGCATCCCCAAACTCTCGCAGTCGTTGCCCACCCGAACGTCCAAAACGTCCCAGAAATTGGTGCTCATTCCCGAGCAGCAGCGGTACACCTCGCCGCCGCCGCCCAACGTGGCGGCCGGGGGGTCCAATGCCTCTATGGGTGGCCAAGGCGGACTAGAGTCGCAGATCCAGCGGTCCAGAGCCGAGTTGATGCCCAAGGAAGCACGCGCCCATGAGTTCACCCGCATGACAGCCTACTTCATCTGCGAAGAATTCAACTTGAAGGCGGTGGCCAAGTTTTTGCGCCAGAACCACGAGGTCAAGCCCCGCACCTATGACGAGTCGCTATATGTGCCGTACGCCCTTCCGCTTCTTCCTGGCAACGAAGGGTACCGGGTCAAATCCAACAACTCGGCCAAACTGTTGCCGAATAAGCGGTACATGGAGAAACTCATCAACCGCACCGAACAGCGCGACCATTTGTATGAATATTACTCGGGGGTAGAGACTCCTGAAGATGCAAACAATTACTCCATGGACCCCGAGCTCGAAAACTTTGACAATAACACCCCGTTCGATCCCCTGGAGCCCCAGTTCTTTGCTCCTCCTCTCGACACCTCACGTTTCAGTGAAGACAGCGAAAGTAGCCAAGAAAGCGTCCCCGAAACCCCCCGCCACAAACATCGGGCCACTTCGCCGGGGCCCCCACAGTCTCCCTCTGAAGCCAGTCTGGACGTCAGCAAGCACCACGCCGAGATGTTTGTGTTGCAGTACGGCATCATTGTGTTCTGGAACTTCTCCGAGATCCACGAGAAAAACATCCTTGCCGACTTGGCTTTTGCATCCAACCTGCCGGAACCCATGCTCATCAACCCCATTGACGAGCAGGATATCGAGACCGAAGAGTTCCATTTTGAGTACGATAACCAGATCCACCGCCCCAGAATATACAACGATATGGTGACCCTCCGCTCCGGCGACCATCTTATCAAGCTCACCATGTCGCATGCCATAGCGCAGCTGACCAAGCTCTGTTTGTTTGAAAGCCGCATGGTCAACATTCTCGGGTCCATCTCCAAGCTCCCCAAAAAGTTGGCTCTCACGGGCCGCCTCGGCTTGAAGCGCACCCAACTACTCAAAAAATCGGGCAAATTGTTCAAACTACGTGTAGACGTCAATCTCTCGAGCTCTATTCTCGATACCCCCGACTTTTTCTGGTCTTTTGAGCCCGCTCTCCATCCTTTGTATACCGCTGTGCGAGAGTACTTGGAAATCGACCAGCGGGTGCAGGTGCTTAATGACCGGTGCAAGGTGTTTTTGGAGTTTCTGGATATTGTCAGCGACAGTATGAACGAAAAGAACACCAATAGAATCACCTGGATGATCATTGTCATTATATTCATCAGTTTGTTTGTCAGTTTATTTGAGTTTTGTCTAGAAATGATATAGGAAGTTCCAAATTAGTAACTGCCTGGAGTAGTAGAAACAATGATAAATCAATATAATAAAGCACAAAGCATATATATTCAAATTAGGGTATGAAAATGTACCATGTTTGGAAAGAGGACGGCGAAACATATCAATCTACTATATTTAATCTTGAATAGACCAAGAAAAAGAATATATCAGCCTAAGTACTAATAAATAAATATAGAATATTTATTTAATGATTTAAGGAAATATTAAAATATTATAAGTATCGCTGTGCCCATTACAGAGTAAGACTTTCTTTATGCAATTTCTAGTTGACTTGTCAATTTGGACATATACCTTCGTTTAGCACCTTTCCAAGAATACATACAACTGAATTATATCTTTGGCTGCAAATAATTGACTGCGAAATGGAACCGTTGATTAAAAATCTTCGAACCACCAAATATAATTCAAACTGTTTGTCCCACTCTCAATAATGCAATTATACCAGCTAATGTTTCCCGCTCTATCTTTAGTATTGAAATTCTAAAGCATGATTTTATTTCCCAATTTTTCTTTTCTATAATAAAGTCAGACCTGGAACTGGCATTGAAACATTTTTCAGTACTACGTCTAAAGAGAAGAGATAGATATCAGAGTATGAGGTAAGCTACTACCCAATTCTTCGGTCTATAATATAATCAGAACAGTACTGATAATAAGTACACTCTGTAGTGATCACTAACTTTACTTTGAATCGCATCTTCCCATATAATTTCTCATATTTTACATTTCTCATCTTACCATTTCTCATATTTTACATTTCTCATCTTACCATTTCTCATTTTTTCATTTGTAATTTTTCTCATTTTCTCAGCTCTGACGATTTTATCTCGCGTCTGTCCATCCTCTAGTCATGGGCAATGTCTTTACCTTCCAAGTACTCTAGCGATGGGCTCAGCAAGGCCCAAAGTAGTAGAACCATGGTGGCGAAGGACTCGCGCAAAAATAAGCCTACGGGGTACATACTAAGAAACCTCGAATCTAAAATAGACCACCACCACAAACATGATGACGACACCGAGATGATGGCGGTGGACGATTTGGACGAGGTGAACGCTATATCGGACTTTGTGAGTCACAGTAGAGGAGGCCACGACGACATGGATGTGGACTCGGATCCGTTCGGCTCCAACACTCCTGAAGTGGTAGACCCGTCGAGGATGACGTTCTTGGTGGTCGATACCAATTTTATTCTCTCACATCTCAACGTAATCGACGAGTTGAAAAAATTGGCGGGCGAGTACAATTTACAAATAGTGGTGCCGATCGCGGTGATGATGGAATTGGACGGACTAAAGAGTTCCACCAAGGCCACCACCGAGCCCCACCGGTTGTCGGGCAGATCCGTAGGCCGTTTGGCACGGTGGGCCAACGACTGGATCTACGCCAGCTTGGCCGACAACTCGCAGTATGTGCGGGGGCAGAAAAAAACCCAGAAACTCGATAACAATTGTGTCAAGGACGACGCCATTCTCGACTGCTGCCTCTACTTTGCGGAGGCCTACAAGGCGTCGTTGGTGGTGCTTATGTCCAACGACAAGAACTTGTGTCTCAAGGCGCTCGCCAACGACATATTGACTGTAAGCTATAGAAAAGACATGAGCAGTAACCTAATTGCCGAGACAGTATACCGAGAGAACGCCACTAGACACCCCGCGGCTGCGAATTGTGGCCATCTCTTTCAAGAAAAAACCTTGGAAAAAAACTCCACTCTCGCTAGCTTAAGGGACTTGACCTTTAGCGACGCAGCGCGCCTGATCCACCTCCAGGTCCAGCAGCTCATGCTTTCGGTAACCCACAAGTGTATGTACTGTGTGTATGGTGACGACCTCGACTTGGTGCGTGACTACAACAAAGACTCTATTGTGACCCTCCACGACGGAGCCCAGGTGATGATCCGGTTTTGGCTCCCGGTGTTCCAAGAGATTTTTCGCGGGGGAGGCTCGCGCGCGCCCCCGCCGTTTGACGAGGTCGGCCGCCGCAAGACCCCGAAACTCACCCAGATACCCCGCGATGTAGACGAGTTGGTGGAGTTCCATCGGTTGTGGTCGTCGGTGCTACATGTGTTGTACGAACAGAAGATGGACCCGGCGCAGAACGAGGCGTTGGACATCCTCGACGAGAGGTGGGCGCAGCTCATCAGTACTTTCAAATGATTGCCGAATATTTACGGCAAATATTATTCGCCCTGTTTCTGCGGTTTATTGCACTATTTACGGTTCTTTATCGCACCGTACCGCTTCCTTTTCGGTGGAGGGGGTGTGCTTTCTTCTGCAGCCCTTTTTATATCTTGGGCCACTTTGGTCTCTATGGTATTGGTCTCTTTGATTGGTTCAGTCTCTATGACTGGTCCAGTCTCTGTCTTGGTCTTGACTGGTGTCTCTTTCGTGGCCTCTTTTTTCTTTATTGGCGAGGTGTAAAATGGACTTGTTTTCCGCGGCACCATCTCGGGAACTTTCTGGCGCGGCTGGGCGCTCCACGTATGGGTATCTGCGATGGCGCGCGCCATGTCGTTGTCGGTAAAAACAAACCTGCTGAGCCATTTGTCCTCACTAAAAGGCTCCAACCCCTCGAGATCGTGCTTGTTGTTGCGCCGGTAACTCGATATAAGATCAAGACCATGGCTTAGTTTGAAGTTTTCCACCAAAAACTTGGTGTATGTGTCTTTGATATCGATAATGTGGTGTAGCTGGGCAATTTTCTGTAGTAACGCCGCGTGATTCGCCAATTGACGCTGGTTCAACTGCGCGAAGAACCGCCCACATTGCCATTCCGTCATTTGGGCCATGGGAAATTGCCATTTTATATCGCCTATACTTACCAGTAGTACGATTTCGTTGTTGCGTAAGGTGAAATCGGGGGTGGTGGCGTCGCCGACCGCTTTGAGCAATAGTTGCATTAGTTCTCGACACGCGGTCGTGTCCAAATCTTCCAACCCAAACCGGGCCGCTTTTGTGAGAAACTGGTGATCATCGACTTGTTCGCGCCATACGTGGTGAAAATCGGTCACATATATATCGTAGCTATTATTGTTGTCAAGGATCCCGTAGATGGCTTCAGTGGGGTCAGCGCCAGAACCAGTCGCCAACTTGACGGTGTGCCAACTAGTAGGGAGATGCATGTATTACTAACTACTGCGATACTAGTACATAAGATAATTCAAAGAAATGTAGTATGAATCGTGTAGTAGGTGACGTTTCTGATTACGTAATCCAGATCTTAGTTAGTGTTAGATCTAAAAAGTTACTCTTTCGTCAAGGATTACTCTTACTTACTTCTGATACTATCACTGAGTAGCCTTTTATAGTGTGATATCAATAATACTAGCTAAAATATCCTACTGATTATGCCGGCTCACTTTAAAGCTAGCGAGATCGCAGCCATCACCGAGCATGTTCTCGAGCTCCACCGCAACAAACCTAATCGCCGGTTGATTGTGGCTATAGCGGGCGCACCAGGCTCAGGAAAAACCACATTGGCTGGTCAGGTGGTGCGAGAACTCAACAAACATGTCAAGGCTGCGCTTTTGTCGCAGGACGGCTTTCATTTTTCGCGGGCCCGGCTTGGTGAGTTTGCGGACCCCGAAGAAGCCATTCGCACGCGAGGAGCTCCACCGACGTTTGATGCCGCGGGGTTCGTGCGCACGGTGCTGGAATTGAGGTCGCCGGACTTTGAAGGCAAGGCGATTGTGGCCCCGTCGTTTGACCACAAATTAAAGGATCCTGTAGACGGTGGAGTAGTGATCGGGCCCGAAACCCAGGTTGTAGTGGTAGAAGGCAACTATGTTGCCTTGAGAGATGAGGGGTGGACCCAACTTCAACAGTATGTGGACGAGACGTGGATGTGCGAGGCGCCGCGCGAAGTGATCCACCGTCGTCTTGTGGCGCGCCACCTTGCCGCGGGAATCTGCAACACAGAGAGCGAGGCTTCGCACCGCGCAGCCACCGTCGATCAACCCAATGGCGATTACATCGCTACAAATTCGCACCCACCGCAAGTGGTGATAGATACTACTGGTTAGTGAATAAAAGAACATGAAACGGACCTCTAATAAAACTATAACTTCTTTATGTTATAATATTGTTTACTATAGAAAGGTTCACTACAACACCAAGATTTAAGTTTTTGACTCTAATTATTGTGGGATATTACAAGTTTCACTTTTTTGTCTGCACCTACACATTTGCAGCCATCGCAGTGGCGGCGGAAAATACAGATTTTTAAGTGGTGATAAATTTAGGGGTAGATGTTTAGTGATAGATGTTTAGATGTCTACTGTAAATTTACTCATTTAATAAACTTGATTGATACAATAACATGACTATATATGCAATAATAAAAAGGCTAACAGGTGGCAACGTTGTAGCGCATCTTGATACCCATGGCGTGTAGTTCCGAGTCCAAGTACTTCAATACAAATGGAATGGCCACAGTGGTGGTGTTGTCCCCGCCCACAAACTTGTGGCCCTGGCCGTCTTCCCAAATGTCCAGATCTTCCACGAAGCCTGCGGCGGCGTCCAAGCGCGAAGCACAACGGCGGCACCGCACAGAGGCCATGGCGCCCACGCGGGGAACGGATGTTTGGGTAGTCAAAATGGATCCGCACGAGCGGCAAATAGGGGTTTGGGTGTAGTCAGAACAGTTCAACAAACGGTCCTGCAACAAGAAGGCGGTGCCGTGACCAATGAGCGCATCACGCTCCATTTCACCCACTCTGATACCACCCGATCTCTTTCTACCCTTGACAGGCTGCATGGTCAACGAGTTGACGGGGCCGGTGGACCGCACCTGGAACTTGTCGTTAACCATATGTCTCAAACGCTGGTAGTACACGCACCCGATGTAGATGTCGCACCGCAATTCTTCCCCGGTGGCGCCCGAGTACATGGGCTCGTTTCCGTGGTAGTTGTAGCCGGCCTGGCGCAACTGCTCGCCGAAAAAGTCGGCGGGGGTATCGGTCTCGCTGAACTGCCATGGGGTAGCGTCTTGGGAAATCCCGTGTAGCGCCCCGGCCTTACCGGCCAACGACTCTACAAACATCCCAATGGTCATACGGGATGGGAAAGCATGGGGGTTGATGATGACATCGGGCTGGATCCCGGTTTCCGAGAACGGCATGTCCACCTGGGGCCATTTCCGCGAACACACTCCTTTCTGCCCGTGACGGGACGAGAACTTGTCTCCGATCAAAGGCTGACGCGTGACCCGGAATTTGATGGTGAGCTGCTGGCATTCTTGATCCGCATTGGTGTCGTCGCCCAACAACTTGACCTCCTCGATGTAGCCCGGTTCCGACGAATGGTATGCCTTGACCTTGGTGCGGCCCAAGGTCTCGTCGTAGTAGGCGGCAATGGGATCGCCTTCCTCGACCTTGACCCCGATGAGCGGCAACCCGTCGGCATCGAGCTTTTCGCGCCAGGTCTCGGGCCACTCGTCGTCCCCGAACCCAAAATGCTGGGTGATGGGATCACCGCGGCGGCGCGACTGGCCCAAATCAACTTTCTCTACTTTATACACAGTCCCGTACCCAAACCCGCGCTCGTCAGCACTTTTGTTGATGATCATGGCATCGTCCATATCGTAGCCAGTGTAGGAGATAACGGCCACCACGGCGTTCATACCGTTGGGGAAGTTATCGAACCCGTAGTCGTCGTACAACTTGGCCTTTACAATCGGGGTTTGACCGGTTTGAAGACGGTACAACTTGTTGTCCGAACGGTGCGCCAACGCCACCCCCGGCGTACCCATGGTCTGCTTACCCATTTGACACTGGTACATATTTCTGGGCGATTGGTTGAAGTCGGAAAACGGAGTCAAATTGGCCAAGATCGACAAAATGTTGGTTGGCGAGAACTCGACGTGCGAGTGCACGTTGTTTTCGATCTCGGCCGCGGTGACGGCGATATCCATGTAGACCTGTTCGAACGGACCCAAGATATCGGTCTTGTTCAACGGCAAGTACTTGACTGGACGCATCATACGCGCGGACCCTGCAAACAAGAACAACCCAGGGTACTGGCCCTTGGCCGAAGGGGGGATGTAGCCCACTTCCAAGTCAAGAGGAATATCGGCGTGGCCTTCCACTTTGAGGTAACGCAAGGTGGTGGCCAAAATGCGGCCCTGCTCGTGCGAAGTCCATCCTACAATTCTACCGTCGATTTGCACACAGCACAAGTTGGGCCCGGCTGCAAACGTGGTGGCAGGAAGCATACCCAAGCTAGCCAACACGGCCGGAAGTCTCGACACGTCAGATTGGGCCGTCGAAATCTGACACTTGTGACTCAAATGGTTCAATAAACCACAAGGCGATCCATCGGGGGTGTGTACAGGACACAAAAACCCCCACGATTCGGGCAACAATTTTCTCACAGTGGTGGTCTTCAACTCGGCGAAGAACGAACCTCTGTGGACCATTCGGAAATGGGCAATGAACCGGTGGAAATTGATCTTTTCGGCCACAACGGTGTACCCGCTGACTTGCTGCAAATCCAAACCACTCTGACTGACCAAGTTACCGGTAGAAAGGAAATATTGCAATTTTTGGCCGATATTTTCGTTGATTCTGGAAAAAACGCGCGTCATGTACTTTCGGTCATTAAAGTTGACGGCGGTGCCTCTGTTGAGGTCCGACTGCACCTGGAGTTTCAAGTTTTGCAAGTACTCTTCGATCTTTTCCTTGATGATCATCCCGTACAAAAAACCTCCAAGCAAGATTTCTTGGTTCTGGACCGAATCGGGATTATCTGGACAGCACTGGCCTTCCACAAGAGAGTACAACTTACGGATCAAAAAGGCCAACATTCTGAATTTGTCGGCATTGGACTCCAAATGCACTAACACGATTCTCTTCAAAACCTCTTTTCCAACGTCTACATCGGTGACATTGGCTTCCGCGCCCATAACCACCCGGAACTTGTCTCCCAAGTAGGCCAAGGTCTCTTGCTTGGAGTACAAGTTGTAGGTCTTGTAGTTTCTCAACAACAACTCCAAACGATCTGTCAAGAACGAGTTGGAGGTGTCGGCACCAATAATGGAGTCGAAAACCTCCCTGTCGTTGGTCTCGACCAACGCCTTTAAAATCATCATCACCGGAATTAAATACTCATTTTTTCTCCACGAGAACCGGAACGTCACGTTACCGTCGTTCAAGTAGTGCAACACGTTAGTTTGCGACGACTGGTCGGGTCTCACACACCTGATTTGCACACCATACTTGGAGTAATTCCGTCCTCTATTCACAAACGACCCTCTGATGATAGCCATGGGGAAATTTCTCCGCTGCACAATCAACATCCGGATGATTTTCTCGATACCATTGACGATGAAGTATCCTCCCAACTCGTCACTCTCCTCCTTCTTCTGCACCAACTCCTCCGGACTCAACTTTTCAAGATGGCATCGGTTGGTTTTGAGCATGATCGGCAACTGGCCCGCGTCTCTGATTTCGGTCACATCGTCGCCATCGTTGACGTTCCACGTGACCTTCAACATCAACTTGGATCTGTAGGTAGTCATTCTTTCTCTGCACTCCGAAGGCATCGTCTTACGGTTAAGACTGAGCTTGTCGTTGGCAGCCACAAGCGGCTTGGAGACCTCTACACTCTCGACTCTGACCAGCAACTTGTTTCCCAATCTGGCGGGGTCCTTGGAGTCGAAAATCGTTTTCGCACCAATATCTTTCACGGCAAGATTCAATAATCCCCCGCTGGGGCCTTCGGTCAACGCATTGAAGGAGCCGATATGCGGAGCTACCGCTTCGGTCAATAGCGGGAAAGCACTCTTGTCTTTGGGAGGGTTCTGGAACCTCTTTTCCCTCTCAAGTGTATTGAACTGGACTCCCATTTCGGTTGGTTGGTTGTTGGTTTGAACTTTTCAAAAGTTTTATTCATCTCGTAACGATTGGGTGTGTGGTCACGTGGGCGATGAGGTGTATATGCAGGATGGATTCCCAATGAGAACAGCCCAATAAAGCCTAATGACAGGTTAATGAGAGCCTTATGAGAGCCTTATGAGAGCCTAATGAGAGCCTAATGAGAAAGTGGCGCTTAAATGGAATCATTAGGATCAATGGTTTGAGAGTACTCGATTAATACTGATGTCGTGTTAGTTATAGGGGGGTGTTGGTCATGTGACCGGTGTTCATGTGAGAGATGAGGTTTGTGTGCAGGCCGGGTTGAAGGGGTCTCGAGCCTAATGATCGGTATAATAGACTAAATAGGTGTAGAGCAATGGCCAAATCACGGTTCGAGTACGTCAAGCAGTTTGAAAGAGAAAACTACCTCCTACCCGATACCTATCTCATTATACGAGTGGACGGAAAAGGGTTTCACAAGTTCAGCCAGCACTATGAGTTCACAAAGCCCAACGATGAGACTGCGCTCGCAGTGATGAACAAAGCGGCCCATGCCATAGTAGACCATTATTCCGACGTATTGATGGCATATGGCGATTCTGACGAGTACTCGTTCTTGCTAAGAAAAGGCTGTAGTATGTATGAGCGAAGAGAAATGAAGTTGATCACTACTTTTGCATCGGCCATGACAGCCTACTATGCGCAGTTCTGGGCCCAATTGTTCCCTGAAAAACCGCTCGAGTTGGCTCGGTTGCCCATGTTCGATGCTAGGGCCGTGGTTTATCCCAACTTCAAAGTGGTGAGAGACTATTTCAGCTGGCGACAGGTTGACTGCCATATAAATAATTTGTACAATACAGCTTTCTGGACGTTGGTATGTCGAGGAGGAATGACTCCCAAAGATGCAGAGAATAGGTTGGCCGGAACATTGGCTGCGGACAAAAATGAAATTTTATTCAAACAGTTTGGTATCAACTACAATAATGAGCCTGAAATGTTCAAAAAGGGCACTATAATAGTACGAGAGTACCACAACTATAAGCCCAGTGATGAGACTGATTTGAGTGAAAGACAAAAGCAGAGGTTGGAAAACGCAAGGAAAAAGGCGGTGATATCGCAGTACCATGTTGATATAATTAATGATGATTCTTTTTGGACATCAAGGCCCTGGTTGGAGAATTAGTCTACTACTGAAAGTGTACTAAAAGTAACATTCTATCTAATTTGAACCAGTCTAGTTTCAAAATGAAAGTCCGTAATGATCAATTTGAACCTGTTTGGTTATGACAGATAAACAAAGGAACAATGTATTTATAAATAACGCTATATAATAACCCATTAAAAGAACCATAAATAATGACCAATTAATAATTAAAGATAAGAACTAAAGCAAAGCGAGTCCAGGATCAACGTATGTGGAGAAATTCTGGATATAAAGAGTCAAAGAGCCTAGAATGGACTCTATTATATGTGGATGGAATCGCTAAAAGAATGGAAGGTAGAAGATGGAGAACATGAAGATGCAAACGAAATGCCAAAAACATTTTCATTGGACTTGTATGGACTCATAGGAGCGCTCGAGGCCTTGACAGGACTGGAGCCTCCGGAAAAACAGTAGTTTGCCAACAAGTCGGAATATGACAGCGAATTGAATTTAAGGTCGTCCTTGAACTCCTTCTGGCTCTGTCTGGATTTGTACGATTGTGAATACTTTTGAGTTGGCCCGGCCAACACATCAGATGCAGAGTATGATTGCTTCATCAAAGGAGGTCTTGCAGGAGTGGTTTTGCGCAATGGAGTATCGCTGTCCAATGTGTAATCGTCAATTCTGGCTTGAAAGTCGCTTTGTCCACTAAAAGAGCTAGTGTAACCGTCCGAAGTGTTTTGAAAATTGATCAATTTGGATACCAATTCGTCGTACTGAGGAAACGAATCATCGGTGTCTACAAACTTTTTTGTGCTGCAAAGTGCTGGGGTCGACTTGGAAAAGGTATTGCAAGGCTTCAACACAATGTGATAGTTTCTGTTGTGATTATTATCCCAGTATTCGTGGTTGTTCACCGTGAACTTGACACACATTTGAATGCTGATATTAGAGTTGAAAGGATCGTTGGAGGCACTACGCTGGAGCTCAATCAAATCGCCCAAGGGAATTTTGAACTGGAATTGGTCGATGTTGGTGTGAGGAATGGATTTGTGAAAAGTGATGATTTTGTGCGAAAAGTTCAAGTTGGTTGCCCAGTTGTTCAAGGTCAACTTGATGGCAAGATGCTTTTCAAATGCAAGGTTTTGGCAGTTTATCAAACCGTAGAGAAACGTCTCGCCTTCCTCGAGGAGTTTTACTGAGTTGAGAAGTACGGGCGGCTGGTTCTGCACGCGGTGGTTCTGCACGTCGCAAGAGTCGATTCTGTACCTTTTAGGCTTGGAAACTACCGGGGTAGAAGCAGAGTACCAGTCGTTCAACTGATCTTCCGAGGAGGTATCTGAGGTCAAATCACCATCAAAACCAGACATAGAGATGCTACTTTTGCTAGAAAAGTGGCCATTCCAGTTCCACTCGAAATAGTCATTTCTTTTGGAATTTTTGGCTTTACTATTGTTATTTTTGGTACGAATGGAAAAGTCCAAGTCCAAATCGTTGTCGTATTCGTAATCGCTAAGATCTTCAGGCATTGGCGGCGAGTGCAAGGGAGTAGTTTGAAGGGAGGAAACGGCGCTGGGACTGTCCAAGCCGTCAAACATCTTGACGTTGGCCAATCTGCTGGCAAATCTGACCGATTTGTTAGGTATGAGATGCGATGTCGACATGGATTTTGGGATGAGAGACGACAACTTGAGCGAGCTTTTGACTAGCTCGCCCGATTTCTTGCGAAGTAAAGGTGGTGGCGGCACTCTGAGGGGAGTTTGCGGCGTTTCTTTGGGCCTGGCCTCAAAGTACGTGGGCAACGAGGGCGAGGATGCACTGGGTGTGAGTTTGATGGTGGATGCAGAACTGGTGTTGGAATCCAAGGAATCTGAGGACGATACGTCGAGAATTGAGGGGTTGTATAGTTTGTGGTGGTTGGAATATACAGGCGGAGATGGCGGTGTTAGCACCGTAGATACATCGGCGGCTAGCTTCTGTTCCTCTGTGACCGTAGACATTTAAATTTAGATTTTTTTTGGGTGGTAATATTCTGGTAAATTGAAAGTTTTGTTTTTTTATGATATTGCTTTATGATATTAGTTTTTGGTTTTTGTTTTTGTGGATGTTTACAACTGGTTTTTAACTAGTCCGCTGTACCTGTACAAGCTTCTTAGAATCCACTAGTAGATTTAGTACTTTCTAGTACCACTGATGATGTTATAGAATCCGCAACACTCGCGGCCGCTAAATCAGCAAAAGGCAGTCTTTTTATAAGTGGTGGTGATCGCAAAAAAAACTGAATTAATAATTAAAGATGATCAAAAAAAAAAATAAAAATAGATAAAAAATAATTTAAAGTACACAGAAGAAGCTAACAATAGGGGGGAGATGACGAAATATGTGTGGGCAAGCACAGTTAGGAGTGTTGAGCTGGGGATGTGGAGTGATGTTGTCAGTAGAGAGCGTACAAGAACCCTAATAGTGTAATTGATGGCATTTGATGGCGATTAGTAGGGGCTGGGGCGGAACTAGCGGTTGGGCTGGTGACATATCTATGTCAGATGTCTCACAGTGAGAAAAGAAACCAGCATGACCATGATCACAACTATTTCACCCAGATAAACAATTTTTCAGACCACAACTCTACCATATACAAATGTGAATCCACCACATGTTTCAATCAGTGAGTGGTTAGGATATATTTTGGAACCCTGAGATCCCCCGCAGTGGTACCACTATGCCATGCAGAATGTTGGCATCTGTCGGAGTAGCTAAACTAACTTTGTTTGTGCCACCACACCCGCCCCTGAAACCCAACACATTTTGCGCGTTTCGCCAAGATAACCCCAAATGGTTCGGAGAGCAAGGGATTTTTTCGACGCCTGGATGCGTGGGGCCAGAAATGTACGAGGGGCCAGGAGTATACGAGAGGGGAGTGGGAGGGGCCAGAAGTGGTCTAGGGCCAAAAGTGGTCTAAAGCGACCAAGCACATAGATGTGGCAGAGATCAGCATACAAGGATATCTGTAGGGTGGTTATTGATTGATCATGATCGGTCTTTGTCGTACGCCTCCTGTCGCGGCCAATGTACTCCGAAGGCGGCACACAGAGAACAAAGAAAATCTTTTTAGTGCTCTTATTTTTACGCAAGAAAACACAAAAAAGGGCCTGCTAATCTTACATGGCTTTGATCTACTGGCTTAGACCTCAACGGCAACAACGATGCAGGATGTCTGGGAATAGTATTGCCACCCCCACTCCCACGTCAACACTTTCCCTTCCTACCACATCATCTGATGGCTCCTGCTGGTTCCTGCTGGGAGGTTGCTCGCTGACTACCCGCATTGCCCAATTAAGCTATCTTGCTATCGCATTGTGCAAGTTAAATGTGGTGCGTAGAAAATATAGATAAGCGGTGGGGCAAAACCGATCACAAACAGACGACAGGCGACACCATCGAAACCTGAAACTCCAAACAGGGCATACAAGATCAACCGCTGGGGTGTGTCATAACCAAGACATGGCTCGGAAGAGGGATGAGTTAACCAAACCCGGTGCCATCTCGGTGCCATCTCGGTGTCAAATCTCGGAGTGCCGTGGCTCCCCTAGTCTCCGCGCCGGCTTTCTCGAAAATATCAGCGGCTCATACGGATACCCATCCCCTGGAACCAATCTCCATCACCCAAAACGACCATATTCAGGTCAAAGTGAGCTATGCTGGACTCTAGGTGTACCCCGCTGGCGTATGCTCGTTTCGTACTTCGCAGGGGCTAATCCTCTTGTTGTCAAATTGTGTACCTTCTCTTTCCACTGTACTCTTCTTTGTTCAATGCGTCTGAACAATAATAACTACGACAGGAAAAAATGCTTCAATTGTCAATAGAGCAATGAAAATTTTCGATGAGCAAGATCTCGGAGTACGTCATCCCGAACAAAACACTCAGATAAATAACAATAATATACACTAACAAGACTAACCTTATTTACTATACTCTCTACTCTTCGCTATACTTATGGTGGGTTTGTATATGTGTAGGGCGTTTTTCCTAATTCGTAACTTTTTGAGTACAAGTTGGTGAAAAATCGAAATTACACAAACAAAAGCGTTACGAGGTGCAGCGCATGCACAGAAGGAACGCGCCCCGCTTATGCCCCACATCGCGCCCTTCGATATACGCGTCTCCGCCCTCATCGCGCATCTCTTGTTAAATGTTCTGTATACACAAAATCACCCGAACCGCGTCTTCCCCAGTTTCACTTGTGGAGACGTACCTTGCTCCCCTTTCACGCCCGATTGATGCGTCCGCATTCTACATAAACTCACAAGACATCAATGAAATTAGAGCAGCAACTAAATGGGTGCAAATTTTAAAAACCATCGACGTTCTTTCAAAACATAAATTGCCCACCTTTCTTCGCTACAATCCAAGTAGCTTTTATTGACTAATTTAAATACCTATACATAAAAAAAAAAAACTCTTGCACCGTTGGCGTGTGTGAATCTAATTAACCCTTTAGATTACATTAAACAGCTATAAAGAATGAATAAGTAAATGTACATAGATATTCAAGAACATCATCCGTAAATGTATATGAATAGTTTGAGTGAATATTAATGGGAAGAATTTTCTTTACGTTTCACTTTCTTCTTTAGTCTTACAGGTTCACTGGTTTACATATGATTATGCTTATACTTATGTTGGCTAGTATTTGAGGTAAATACAATTATGTTTTCGAACAAGGTGGGTATACTCTGGCGGACTATAGGAGGCATAATATATAACCCTCGCTCTCTGAATGAGGTCATTAATTCCTTATATAACAAATAATATAATTAATGATGTGCTATATAAAGCCATATAAAAGATAATATTATTACCGTTAGTCAAAGCATGGTGTTCACAAGTTAAGTTACTCCTGAAGCTAACAATATTATTGTGTTTGATAAAGTTAAATCTGCTGGTGATACAGCTTCATGTGGTCAAACCATGTAATACCTAACCAAGCGAATATTAATAGCTATGCAACTCCCTACGATTTTCAACTTTATATATGTCTGAGCTAGTAGTGATGGTTATATTTTCATACCTGAAGGTATCAAATATATATGTCCAAAGTTATTGACTTAATCCTTTTTTTTTATAGCTAAAGGTGTCAAATTCATATGTCCAAAGAAATCGACTTAATATGTTGGTTCTATAAGAGCTGAAAGTATATCAATTAAATGGGTGCAAAATATACTAGTAATTGATATGTGATCTCTTAGTTAACTATTTGCTCAATTCTATAGCAAATATATTTCTCTATATATGTTAAAGTTGATTATATGTTCATTTCTACAGCAAAAATACTAATGTATATGTTTCTTAGTTGATTATATGTTCATTCTATAGCTAATATATTAATCTATAAGTATTTCTTAGCTAATTATATGCTCATTCTATAGCCAATATGTTAATCTATAACTGTTTCTTAGTTAGTTACATGTTCATTCTATAGCTAATATTAATCTTTATATGTTTCTTGGTAAATTACATGTTCATTTCTATACAAATATATTATCTATAAGTGATTTCTTAGTTAATTCTTTGCCGAATCTTCTTTCAAGGTAACTATTCTGTTCAAAACCAACTCGTCATTTGTAGAGTCCTTGTCGACACAGAAGTAACCCACTCTCAAGGCCTGGAATCTGATGGTTTGATTGCCAGCCTTTTCTTTAATGTTGAACTCACTGCCGGGGATCTCGATGTTCATAGGAGACTTGGCCTTGATTTCTTCGAAGGGCTGTTCAATCAACGCATTGGTGAAGATCTCCTCCGAGTTGGAGTTGATATCCTTCAAGAACCCGTCGGGATGAGCAGCCGGGTTTTCGCTCTTGAACAACTGGTTGTAGACTCTAACCTGTTTGATCTTAATAGAACCAGATGGAACCCATTGAATGAAGGTCTTTGGTTTCTTGGCCTCATGGTTGTCGTAATTGACATGGATCTTGGTGATTTTACCGTCCGAGTCCTTTTCTATCGACTTGAAGCTGATATTGAACGGAACCTTCATCAAACCAACCGGCTGGCCAGGAGCCAATCTAAAGTACTCTTTGGATGTTTCCTCGCGGAAGTCACTTCTATCGATATATATATGCTTACCAAACTGGATAGTACGAGATCCAAACACTTCGCCACCTTTGCCGGGTTTGTAAGGAATTTCAATGGACTCGGCAAAGTGTTCGTCCACATTGTCGACTACTATTTCAACAGGATCCAACACCATCATTAATCTAGGCGTGGTTTGGTCCAAGTAGTTTCTGACGGCGCTTTCAAACCGAATAACCTGGATATTGGTGGTGGAAGTGGTGACACCCAAGGTATTGATAAACGACAAAATGGCGCCGGGAGGCACTCCACGACGCTTAATAGCTTCCAATGTGTACAAGCGAGGATCGTCCCACCCGCGCACAATGTTCTCGGTCACTAGCTTGGCGATTTTACGCTTGGAAAGAATGGTTCCAGTGATGTTTAACCGGCCGTATTCACGCTGCGCAGGTCTGTAGACGTGCAAAACGTCGCACAACCATTCGTACGACTCACGCGATAACACGAACTCGGTGGTGCACAACGAATGGCTGATGTTTTCGAACGAATCGACCAAGCAGTGGGTAAAGTCGTACGTAGGATATATCTTCCATTTGTCGCCTGTTCTGTGGTGCGGGGTGTTAAGAACACGATAAGCCACCAAGTCCCACATCTGAGGCGAAGGAGAAGCCAAATCCTGCTTCATTCTCAACGTGGCCTCGCCTACTTTGTACTCGCCGTTCTTCATCGCCCGGAACTTGGCCAAGTTTTCCTCGACAGAGGTTTCACGCTCGGCACATCCAAACCTTTCACCACCTAAAGTCCCGTCACTTTTCAACCCACGCCCGGCCTTGACCTGTTCAGGAGTGCAGTGGCATACGTACGCCTTTCCTACTTGAATCAAGCGCTCGGCCAACTCGTACAACTGGTCGAAATAGTCGGAAGAATAGGTGACTTTCCACGGCTCAAATCCGAGCCAGTCAACCATATCCTTGATGGAATTAAAGTACACTTCTTCCTCAGCATCGGGGTTGGTGTCGTCGAATCTGAGGTAGCAGTGGCCGTCGTGGAACTTGGCGTACCCGAAATTGACCATAATGGCTTTAGAATGGCCAATATGCAAAAACCCGTTGGGTTCTGGAGGAAACCGCGTAAAAACCTTTCCTTTGGTGAATTCAAGGTGTTCTTTGATAAGCTCAGGGTACTTTTGCGGCTGGTCGCCCGGCTTGTGCAAATCGCCCAAGAATCCCTCTGAAAACATCGATCTTTCCACAACTGGTTCCACATTTTTGGGTTTCTCTTCCTTCTTCTTTTTCTCCTTTTTCACCACATCACGCTCGTCTTTTGGGCCCAAAAGCTCCAAGAACAACTCATCAATGATTGGTTTGAATAACGAAGGTGCAGCCCACTTCAAAGAAGGCAATTTCTTCGATTCGCCCAACACCTTGGGAACCATAGTATACCGCTTGGACTCGATTTCGGCCTTGTTGGAATCGATATACTTGGAAATTTCCGCCTTAACCTGCTCGGCACTCAACTCTTTGCCGACTCCAGCAGCTTCGTCCAACTCCTCTTGACTTGCCTTCTCCCCAGCTGCCTTGACGTACTTGACACCCTCAGAAATCTGCAAATTGGTCTTGATTCTGCCGTCCAAAATCGCTGCAGTCACAAGCTCTCTGCCCGGAATATCGGCTCCTTTGCTTTCTACTGCCAACTGGTGCAAAAGTGCCAACTTCTTGTCGTCGTACTCCTTGACACTGGACTCATTGGTCAAGATCTGGTACAACGATTCAGAAACCTTTTTGTTCTTGATGATCTCTTTACTCTTCTTTTCGCCAAGACCTACTTGGTTGAACAAAGTAACCAACTCTTCTTCACTAACTGACATTGTTGTATAATATCAATCTATTTACCAAATCTCAAAGATGTATCATCAAAAAAATTCAAGTACTGCAGATAGATCTCAAGTACTGCATCTAACTTTGTACTCACAAGAGTATAAGACATAAAGTTATAGGTAGCTATGGTGCTGTGAATTGTACTTAGAACACTCATAAATAGCAGAGAGCAAGATGGTCATGTAGTACTATAGAAGAGGGAGAGAAGGCAACAAATTTGCATACTATTGTAGAGATCCGAGAATAATCACGTGCTCGGATGAATTACGGTTTTCGTGCCCATTGGGCGCCCTCCCAGGCAAAAGGCGTGGGTGCTGATCCTTGCGCAATCACTTCTTGGTGGTTGTTATGGTGACTAGATTTGACTGTTGTTATAACTGGTCAATTCAAAACGATTTTAGTGCCAATATCAGAGGGCTTGTATCTACTGACCCAGGTGGCCGGAAGTCGTCTAAGCACGTGCTGTTCCCGGAAAACTCCATATAGGGAAATCTATGAAGCTATCAAATATATTAATTTACACAACTAGATTTTTGATTATTGGTAAATCTCAGTTCTACATTGTTTGATTTCTTTTCATATGTCAAGGTTAATTCGTACCTTTTCGCGTAATAGATTATATACAAATGTGTAAATGTAAGTTGGTACCTTAATCAGTTATGCCAAGAAGACGATGAAAAATCATTAGCTAGGATCTGAAGAGAGTAATAAATGTTAGGGTGTAATAATAGAGGCAATGATAGAGTGCGGGACCTTTAAGATGTTTAAAAGGGCTATGATGGTGAAGAGTGCTCGATGTTAAAAGTGCTCGATGTTAAGAAAGCTCGATGTTGAGTGCTGCATTTTCAAGTGTGCTAAGCTTTGTAAAGAGTGCTTGGATGTATTAGTATTGGGCTTTTAAAGAGTGTCACATTTTCTATTTTGATTTAGCTGTACTATACATATGACATGATTCAAGATAGGTGCATATTTGACCAGCCGTGGCTGCGAAAAAAAATTCAAGGATTCTTAAGATTGTAGCTGGTAATATTTTCTTAGCATGAGAGGACTAATGTAATGCTAGAATTCGATTTGAATGCTTGTACTTCAATGGGTCCTGGATGCTAAAATACTTTCCACAGATTTTTATGTTATACTTGTGCTAATTAAATGTTTGCTCTTTGTCTTTTTCTCATCTTCTTAAGCCTCCTAGTCAAAATATATTGTATCAAACGAAATTCAACACTTCATTGCAAAAAACAAAATATATGAATTGCTGAAAGTACATTTATGGCTTAAAGAGAACCGACCACTTTATATTCGCTGGAACTTGTAATAGATAACTTATGTGATTTTTTGACATTGGTCGTTTCGGAATGTCCCAGTCTTGTTACTCATAGTACCGTCAGATACCACCAACCTTTGAGAGTATACACATTGAGAAAGGATGAGACAGCTTATATATCATTAAACGAGTTGATACTGCTATGAAGACTGACCGGGCTCTCTGTGTCAGACAAATGTCAGTGATTTTTCAGTATCTTTGCATTAATTTTAGAAATCTCTAAAACCTCAAATCTACGAAGTGATTTAGTTTAGAATGAGCAGTGATGCATTAGTTTGACTGTCTGGGCAGTTGCGGCTTAACATCTCGCTGGATACTACATCTGCAAATGGATTATCCCTCGAAGTACTTATGAATAAATTGTAATTGCTAATATAAGTTAACCTTAAAGTAATTCGTACGATGATATTATTACTACTGGATCTGTATACAATTGAAGAGTTCCCTTTTTGTTTGCTAGAATTCAAATATGTCGTTGTCATGAAACCACTCAGACTGCATCTATGTACATTTCTAAATTGTAATAACCCCCTTTGATATACAATAGTCCCGTAATTATATATAAGAATCATCTCACTAGCTATTTTCAGTATTTGCAAAGTATATTAGACCAGTTCTGCACAAATATCAATGATGTTGCACATTCTATCTTGTTGAGCATTTCTTGCAAAGTTGTACAAAAATCGGAATGGCTCCATTCCCATGCATTCCTGATAATTATGTAGACCAGCATGAAGCTACACCCTATCTTGTAACCACCATCAAAAGTGCATCATCGTAAGCATACATATACTTAATTTTTAGTAACCCCACCTCTTCCTATATATATTAAGACCAAATGAATTGGAATGAAACTAGTCAATGGTAAGCTATGTCCTGCCACGATTATAATATTCATATCGAGTAACTATTCAAAACTATCAATATTCTAGTTCAAAGTGTACAATTATTTTATCAGATTTGAGTCCATTGAAATGACTCTTGTCTAATTCTATTTATTCTACTGATTATTTACTGGCTTTGGCCTTAATAAACTTGAACACCTCCTTGGTGAAAGAAGTCGGATTGTCAAGGTATAAATGATGCCCGGCATTTGGAATAATGCTATAGGAGGCCAACTTTTCCATGTGTTGGGACTTGGCCAAAGTATTGATCTCCTTGGTCATTTGAAGACCGGCGCCTTTATCCATCCAGTCATGGTCCCCATACAACCAAAGGGTCGGAAGGTTCATGGTTACAAAGTCTTGCGGACACCGGTCCAACAAGGGCAACTTGGGAATGGCAGGGAAATTCAAGATCCGGGTCAAGGCATATTCGCCCGACCCTTTTCCATCAAAGATACGGTACATGTAGTCGTGCCAGCTCTGGAACTCGGCACGGTCATTGTTATACAAGTGATTGAATCTACTGAGGGTCCAATTTGAAATCAACCTCGACTTGTAAGGACCCACTCCTCTTACGATGGAGAATACAGAGTAGTTGTGATCCCACAACATCTTGAAGAACTTTCCTCTTCTTGTTTGGCTGAAGCCCTGGCCCTTTTCTTGTAACTCCAGGAGCTCTTCAGGAAGCTCTGCCAGGACTTGCAGATGCACGATTTGTTCCTGGTTAGCAGTGATGTTGGCGATGTCTCCGCCCGGCAGGCTCTTTTGGTTCTGGCTTTCTTGCTCAGAAGGTGAAATGGCCGGGGCAGCACTACGGTCGTTACGGGTGAGCGATCTACTGTTTCTCTCTACACCTACCGGGCTGATCAAGACCAATTTGTCTATAAGACTTGAAGAAATCCCGGTCTTCGCATCCTTCACTAGTTTGTTATACTTCATAGTATAGGCACAGCTCAAGTAGCCTCCAAAAGAATGGCCCATTAGTATGAACCGGTTGAGCCCACGTCTCTTCCTCCATTCCTCGATTGAGTCGATAAACCAGTCTTCAACCTTATACACCTCCTCCTTGGTGGAAGCAGGTAGGTTGGGGAACTTTGGGCGTGCTGAAAACCCAAACCCCAACAAGTCTATAGCATGGATTTTGATTCCTGGGACTGATGATAGGGCATCGAAGTTGTTGACAAAAAGCCCGAGCGAAGCCGCATATCCGTGCACCAACACTATATCCAAGGTCTGTGGCGACTGGCCCGCCACTGGCTTGAGGGTGTTTTCAATACATACTTCGTGGATATAGTTGCCGCCGCCTATATCTGTGTTGATGACCAGAAGGGTACGAGTTCCGTCCGAAACAGGATAGAACGGCAAGTTCGAAAGCAAGTTGTGTTCGACCTTCTCATCGGTATAGCTTCCTAATGCCGAATGCTTGAACCAGTCGGTAAACGATTGTTTCCATGAATAGGAGGGCACACTTATAGGCGCAGAAGACGTGCTTACACTCGAATCAGACATCTACTTAAGCTCGTGACAAATGACAACTAACAACTGGTGGTTGCACTTTTCTATTTTCTACTATTTATGTTGATGGTGTGGTCAAAGAGGCGCATCGCATTATCTTTGCCACCATCGGCTGTAAATCCGTGCGCGCGGAGATAGCGGCGAATAACTACTGATTAACTACATTGATGCTTGCATTGATGCTTGCATTGGTAGGACATAAATAGATAGAGAAAATCATGTAGATGATGCATATCAGTCATATGACCAAGATACTTTGTCGATTTGATGATTTTTTCGTGATACTATGCTCTGGAGACCCGCGTCTTTTTTTCTTTGCATCTTTAGCTCTTTTTGCTCTTTTTGCTCTTTTCTGTGCTCTTTTCTTGCGTCTTTTTTTCGTTACACTATGTGATCAGTGCATAGATATAATTCATCAACAAATGATTGTCAATTGAATGATCATCTTGTTTATATATACAATTATATTATGAAAGCATCAACTATCATGATTATCAATTAGTTAACATTGTCTAAAGTGATTAACAGTTTAACGTAGGAAAATCATATATCTAGTATACCAATAATTTATTCAAAGCTACCCTGAACACTACCGCCTCTCACTACACATCAACCATCTCTACTTATCTACCTTGTTGGAGTTTTGCAGCAATTGGTACACCTCTCCCGCACACGACCTTGCTCCCCACCACATCCTCACCGAACCCGTCGTGCACCGGCCCAAACCATTTACACCTTTCATCTGCACTTTACAGGTTAGTCAATTTTTTTTTCAAATTTTTTCAGCTATACTCACCAGAAAACGCTTTTGAAATTTCTTTCTTCTTTATATCTTCATATAGAACTATACAAAATGGTAAGTGAACCACCTATATCAACATACATGGACTTCAACTAACCGTCTTTTAGGATACTAAAACTCCAGTCACTTTAGCCAAAGTTATCAAGGTCTTGGGAAGAACCGGTTCCCGTGGTGGTGTCACCCAAGTCAGAGTCGAATTCTTGGAAGACTCCTCCAGAACTATTGTCAGAAACGTCAAGGGTCCAGTCAGAGAAAACGACATCTTGTGCTTGATGGAATCCGAACGTGAAGCTAGAAGATTACGTTAAGCAGCTGCAACTTTCCACCCATCGTCACTACAATATAATAGCCTGTATCATCCGCTTATGATCTAAACATTATAAGTTCTGATCATGTTTTAATACACATAATTATACAAAGACAAAGAGTCACTTGTGGAAGAGTAGAGTAATGTAGATCATGTAGAAACTAGGCGGGCGGTCACGTGCGCACGTGCGAGCCCTAACCCTAGCCGTTTTGGGCAGTTGTGCTGTATGCAGGCCGCGCGGTTGCATTTTGCGACTCTTTTCGCAGCCACTATTTGCACCCAAAAGAAAGGGCTTTGTTCAATTTAACTTCTCTTTAGTATTCTCTGACGAAACCTTTGAGCTGGATATGCGGGTGTTGTATGGTTCTTATTGCCATATTGGTACAGAAATGGCTTGTTTATCAAGTGTACGGCTATTCAGTGGGAATACGAAGCGTACTGTAGGTGCTCTCGACCGTTTACTATTCTAGACATACTGATGACTACACTAATTGTAATGCTTGCATTTTGAACTCTTACTCTCGGTGCTTGGCCTAATGCCAACTCCTCATCATTTGACTCACTGAGCCCCAGAACAAGCTAGCTATTGCTAGATATTCAAAAGTTTCCCTGGTGCTCAAATGCAAGTAACAAATTTTGTGATAGTTTTCCTACCGCTGCCAATTCATTTACAATTTTCTTGACGAGTGCTGAGTGCTGATGTTAGAGTGCTGGATATTAAAGAGCGCCGAATGTTCAAGAGTGCATGGCTTTTTTTTATACGAGGCGTTCTTGATGGCATGGAGGGCTATTTATTAGAGTGTAGATGTTAGAGTAGATGTTAAAGTGAATGTTAAAGTGGTTGTTGGATAGTTGTTAGCGTGCTAGGATGTTCTTTCCTCATATCACATCATAGGCACGAAGGAGATTCTGAACACCAAAGAAGGTTAATCATGACAAGCACTGATATTAGACCTAGGTGGAATATCCAAGTGCGTTCTGGTGGTGCTGAGTACGGACTGTACCACGGTCATCTCTTCCTTCTGCCTCACAGCATCGACTGCGTTTTCGGGCACATTAAGTTCTGGCCATTCGAAGCATTTCAGCCGCTTTGGCATCTGCCGAAGATCGGTGGATAAGTAAGATTAGTGTGGATGACCAGGAGTGAGAGTAGTGTAACAGTAGGGTGGTAGCAATGCAGTTAGTTAGTCAATGTGAGAGAAGTATAGTGAGGAGCCTGTTAAGTTGTAGTGAGAGATAGTGCAAGTGCTTCGAGGAGAGTGTAATGAGAGAAGTTTTTATCAAGTACCAGCACTTTTCAAAAAACACATTGTTCTTTCATAGCCAGTATAGTAAAAACCTGAAAGTCTTACATCAGCCCTCTTGATCCGACATTCCCAAAAGAACAAGCTCACCAATAAATTTGAAGAGGATTGAATTTCGCAGCCATGATCACCTCATTTACATCTCGCAATATCACTGAAATATATAGTATAGTATATTAAGATTACATATAGCACCCTTTTTCCACAATCTAAAGCATCTTCAACTATTGTCATGAAAGTCATGTAAGGCAAGTGTGAGATACAGTAGTGAAAGAAGGTGCGGCAGGGATAGTAGGAGAGTGCTATTAAGTTAGTTTAGTGAAAATTGGTAATCAGAGCACTTTAGGGATGTCAGTCTAGGAGTTTTAGTGAGACTGGTGAAGTAAGAGACGGTCTTGTAAGTAATCAATATTTAGAACAGATTAATTCACTAAATTTGCATTTATTAATATTAGAATCAATATAACTATCAATATCATTAGAATTAATTTATTATTTAATATATATTTTGCTGACGTTGCGAGATAGTGGAGCAAGTTAGGGAGAAATATTGAGAGTTAGAACAGAGTAGTGAGCGTCACTGTCATGTAGTGAAACTTAATGTAGATGTGAGTGCGAGAGCGGCGGTATTGTGGCGATACGTGCAGAGTAGTGAGAAGTACAGTGAAGGTATAGTGAGATATATAGTAAGAGAAGCTAGTGTTCGAATTTGAGGTGTAGATGAATTAGGGTGTGGTTTAGTGAGAGAGTCAGGTAGTGTAGAGATAGTGGGGGAGAGTGCGAGTAAAAATAGCGAGAAATAACGAGAGATAGTGAGACAAATAGCGAGAGAAACAGTAAAAGAATCAGCGAGAGAAATAGTGAGCGAATAGTGTGAGAAGTAGTGTGAGATAAAATATAGTGAGTATTGGTATTGCGCTAGATAATGAGTGAGATAGCTTAGTAGAATAAGTGTGTCCCCGTAGAGTGTTACTGTCAATGTGTTCCCGTAGAGTGTTACTGTCAGTGTTTTCCCTGGGGGTTTCTAGTTAGTGATTTCTTGCGTGGTTCCTGCATATTATTTTGGGAGTCAACAAATTTCACCAGCCAAGCACCAAGTGATAACAGTAACTAACTAATCAGTATGTCTGACTTGGAGGACGATTTATTGGCATTAGCCGGCGGCGCCGACTCAGGCGAAGAGTCTGATGGGTACGAGCCTACTTTAGACAAAAGGGGAGATAATGAAGGTGAAGAAGTAGAGGATGATGAAGATGATGATGATGACGAGGTGCTATCAAGGAAAAAGCGTAGTAGAGCCGATTCAGACGAGTCTGAGGATGACGACGATGAGTTGGTCAACCCGTACCCCCTCGAAGGCAAATATAAAGACGAAAGCGACCGAGACCGGTTGGAGTCGATGGACGAAATCCAAAGAGAACAGATCTTGTTTGACCGGACGCAGGAGATGGAACGGTACAATGAAAAGAAGTACTTGCAGCAAAGAATGAAGCAGCAGAAGAAGATGCAGAGCCAGGCGGTCAAAACGAGGACTTCCAGCAGAACCAAGGGCAGTAATGTGAAGAGCTCGAAGCTTGATAAGTTGAGTGAATTGAGGAAGCAGAGAGAGCAAAAATCGAGAAAACAGGTTGACGATTATGAGGAGGAAGAGGAGGAGGATGAAGAAGAGGCTGAAGACGATTTGGAGGACGATGAAGATGAGTATGACGATGGAATTGTGACCTGGGGAGGAGCAAGCAAATCGAAGCCAAAGAGACTGTATGTTCGTGCTACTTTGGAGGATATTAACAAGATCAAATTGGGCAGAAGCATGCTTGGAAAGTACTGTTTCTATGCTGATTTCAACGATACGGTCGTCGACTGTTATGCCCGTATCAACTTGGGAATGGACAAGAGAACCAGAAGACCGATGTACAGAATGGTCAAGATTGTAGATGTGCGTTCTATACCTGAAAAAGCGTACCAATTGACCACATCCAAGTGTGATTTGTACTTGAAAGTCAGTCAAAACTCCCGTCAAACCAAAGAGTTCCCTATAAGTATTTTTTCCGACTCTCCCATCACGCCAGAAGAACTTGAAACGTACAATGCCGAGCTCTCCAAAACCGGCGAATCTATAAGTTATTTGGACGAAGTGACCGAAAAGTACGAGCAGATTCAAGCGTTCATCAACAAAGGGGTAAGTGACAAAGATGTCAACGAAATGATCGAAAGAAAACGGCAATTGCAGGCCAAGAAGAGTGAGGCCGATTTGGCGGGGTTCGATGTGGTTTTCCGTAAAGCCAAGCTCAGAGACGAGCTCAAGATCGCCAGACAACAGGGCGATACCAAGAAAGCCAATGGTATTGTGGAGAAGTTAAGAGCCCTCGATGATGCGCTTAATAGCCGTGCCAAAAATACTATTAACGAGTCGATGTCTAAGGTTAATGAGAGGAATAGAAAACTTAACTCTGCCAATATTCGGGTGGCTGAAATGAAAGCTAAGAACGCTGGTAATGTTTTCGATGGAGGAGACCCTTTTTCCAGATTAAAGACCGTCACCAGAATGTTTTACCAGAATCTTACTCAGGAAGAGAATGAAAAGGCGTTGCAGGATGCAAAAATGAATTTGCAGGAGAAGTTGGCTGAAAAGAGCAAGAAGGAGGAGATAATTTCCAAGTCTACCTATAGGGTGTTGGGCGAAATGGATAAACTTCTTCGTAGTATCGATATTGATATCGAGATATAACTTCAAAGGAAACACAGAAAACGCATTGAAATCGGAATAAAGTGAAACTCTAATGAATACTCTTGTACAATAATTACTCCAAAGAAAACAATGATATTAACTATTGTATCTTCACCAAATATAAAGAATATACCACAGAAAAACCTAACTTAAATTCGACGATCTTCGCCAAATACTAAATTCAATACCACTACTTCACTAAATACTAACATTAGAGCTTGCATTAACTACAAATATCGAAAGCAATATTTGTACCACCCATTAAGTCTACCTCTCAGCAAAACGACTGAATGAATCTAAAAGTCGATAATCCTAGCGAATAAAATTAACTAACAATATCAGACATAGTGTGATTGACTGCTCAATTCAAAAGAAAACTTAGTCAGTGATCTAGATCTTAAATAATCATGTAGCAGTCCTTAGGAAAGCTTTATTATATATTTATGTTAGGGTTTATACTTTATATTTAATTCCAAGCTAAGCTACGGATAGCAGAAAAGATTGCTTAGACTAACAGAAGAAGTTCCATATAACTTTCTCATCGAGGGCTATCACCCATAAAATATTATTAAATGTGGTTAGTCTGCTGCTTTTGCCCTGTCAAGGTAGTCTCCAATTTATGTACCTGTGGTACGATTTATTCTCTTTGATATCTTTCATCCTTGTTGCAGCCAGTTTTTCGCAGCCTTTCCAAAGCTGTATTTTTACTCTCCATAACTAACTACATGTAAATGTGCTTTATGAATTAGCTCCGTTTCTTACTTGTAGATCGTTTAAACACATCATATGACTAAATGTGTTTGCTACATTTAACGATATAAGAAGTGATGACTCTAGTCAGGTACAATAAGCTATACTGTGCTTATATAGTAGGGAAGATATAAGCTAAGTGGCGAAATCAAATACAAGAGATGCATAATATTCAAGAAATTTCACCTCAAGGGCTGTAGCCTATCTTAATGGTTGAGATATAATCCATCGATGGAAGTCATTCTCTCTAGACTAACTCTACAAATCCAACCTGAGATAAAATTGTTTGAAGCCCGATGAATAGGATGTACTATTTTCGTCTACGTGATATCTACAGATGTTACATTCCCTCAAACTGTAGATGATTTTTTGGGTGCAAAATTAACTATGTAGTGAGCTGACTAAAAAAATATTAATGTAATATCAAATTTCATTCATCAACAATAATACGTCTCTAAAAATTTATTTATGAGTATATACCATCTTATCCGTTTGATTAGGAGTATTCTAGTAAAAATAGACATTACTGGCATATACATATTTCATAATTGAAGTGTATTGCTAAGAATAGACCCGTCTCTCATCCTGCTAATTTATAGACCACATAGCGCATACCGGTTGGCTCACGTGCTCCGACACGTGCAAACACCCTAGCACCAATAAGGTAACATCCTAGCATCGGTTTCGGCAAACATCCGAGCATCACCACTACCAGTTACACAAAGTCCTACAGTAAGGGCGGCAAACGGGTTGCAATATATCTCCGATCCGAAATGTAATAAATTATTAGTATATACACGAAATAAACCCCATGACCATTAAATAACTATATCTCAAGCTCCTTCATCATTTGAGCTCTGAGTTCTTTCCTTTCTGCTTCCCGATCAGACAACGACCTGTCCAAATCATTGGTCTCGTCATAATAGTAGTGGTAGTCGTTGTAGCTATACTCGTTTGGGTAGTGGGCTCTGTGAAGGCGGGAAAATCGGTAATTATCCTCGCTGAGCGAGGTTATGGACTCTTCCTCTGATGCCATCGAATCTATGCTATACGCGTCCTCGTCATCTGCAGCAAACTTTGTGATCAACGAGGTGCCGGTAAAGTTTTTGAACTGCTGCACGTTATTGAGTAAGTATTCGTCATCTATTAATTTATTGTTTGTAGCTGGGATGTAGGACTCCAAGGACTCGCGGCTGGAGTTGGTGGGGGAAGAGGTGAGAGAAGGATACGATGTTTGGTCGGGTTTGCTGTTGTTGTTGTTGTTGTTGTTGTTGTGGAACACCGATCCGATTTTGGTGATGATGTTTGAAGAGGTTTTCTTCATAGAAGGCTGCCTTTTCAAAATGTTGAATATCCGTTTTTTGGCGGAGGCGCCCGCAAAAGATTGGTCAGCCAGCTGGCGCTTAACCTCGCAGGGGGTGTCGAAGGAGATGGAACCATCTTCCTCGTTATAGTAGTAGTGTTGTTTGAGAGACTCGTCGTACTTGACTAACCAGGGACCGTTACAAGACATGTTTAGCCGTAGACAACAAATTCAAGTCACTGCTTTTTGCCACATACTTATATGTAAATTTTGCCTGCAGTGTTTATTCAGCAGTCTGTCATCGCATAAGGAATATCTCCGTGTGTGTCCGCATTTGGTAATCGGAAATTGTACGAATATGCGCGAAACATAAATTTGTCAGAAAATTATCTCCGCGTTCACCGTTGAGAACATTTTGGAACAAGTCTGACTAATCGCGTAGGAAGACAGGGGGAGCATGTCTCGGTCTAGATGGAATTAAGTGTAGCAGACTATTTGAATGCTAGGGGCCGTATAAATGCTGGAGGCTATTTGAATGTTAGGAGACCATATGGGTGCTACCCTGTTGGTCCTCTCGCTAGCTCGCGGAGGAATTGCAGCTACCGGAGCCGAGATCACGTGGACGGAGAAGGAGATGGGAGCGTTTCAACCCGAGAATCCGTGATGACATATGTGGGGCGTGAGCACGACCAAATTATATCCGCTTTGTAAGCGGCAATGCTCAATGGCAAGGGGTGTTATCTAAAAGTTCTTGAGAGTTGGTTAGCAGCATCTACGCCGTGCCATAGCCTAGTAGTGGCTGAGTCAGATACAATAAGAGATGAATGTAGAGACCATGTAGAGGTACGAGTCCTAGGTACAGTGTCTCACCTTGTTGGGCTACTTTGGGTTGTGTGCAGTACTACTGCGCAGGTGTTAAGTCGGGGATAAATCGCCCAACCAAACAAAAGGTTACTCCCCACAAACACTACAATGGTTTCCACTGAATTCAACGAAAAGGTATGTTGACCCAACGCAATTGACGGGAAACGACTAACACGCAGGCTGACGCCGTCAAAGACTTGACCCAACGTCCAAGTGACGACGAATTGTTGAAGTTGTACGGTCTCTTCAAGCAAGCCACTGTTGGCGACAACAACACTGCTGCCCCTGGTGTTTTCAACCTCAAGGGCAAGTACAAGTGGCAAGCATGGAAGGATCTTGAAGGCACTTCTCAAGAAGATGCCGAAAAGAAGTACATTGAGTTGGCCGACGAGTTGTTGGCCAAGTACAAGTAAATTAATTATTTACAAAGAGGTATTTAGGATCAATGTTGCTAAACAAATGTATTTTGCCACTAATCTATTTTCTTTGCTAAAAGGAAGAGCGCGCGGTCGATTCTGACGGCGTAGTCCACCATCATGTAGAGCGGAATGACCAAGTAAGGCACGTATACCGCCAACAATTTGAGGGTTTCGGCGGAGGACAATCCGAAATCGGCACCCACATTATATGCGTACACCAAACACACCAAAGTAGTAAAAGACGCGTTGAACCCGTAGATCACCATCCAGACGTAGTGCTTTTTTGTTTGCCAGTACAAATGATACAGGCAGTAGAAAAAGAGCGGCAATTGGAACACGAGTTCAAACGCCCCGAACACCATGAACCAAATGGGGCGAGGGCCCATGAACAACACGTCTTTGTTCATTTGGACGTGGAAATCGAGGATGGCTTTGGAGATGTCGAGCGCATACTTTTCGGGCACCACGATATTGGAGTCGATCAATATCGTGATGGGAATGTGGAGTAGAAAGTAGGCCAAGTAGAATGTATCAGCTCTATTCATCCCAATTAACAGATGCGACCCTAATCAACTCTGAATCCAACTGAGTTATAATTGCGCGGGCGGAACAAAAAATAGTGTGTGAAAAATGACTGCAATGATTGCAAGAATCACAAGTATATTGAGAACTGTACCGAGCACTTCGAGTATACGAAACATCGCCACTACACACCGTCTTTTAGCACCCAGGATGTCAGAGCCAGTTACTGTGGAACCGCCAGCAAAGAAACCAAAGATAGAGACCTCTTTAGACAGCATGAAAAGTCTTCTCAAGCTGTCCAAGCCGGTGGAGGGCCCCATAGTATGGATAGACTGTGAAATGACCGGTTTGGATGTTTTCAACGACCATATCATCGAGATTTGCTGCGTTATCACCAACGGCAACTTGGACATCGTGGACGAGCAAGGCTACGAATCGACGGTTTTCCACCCCAAACTGGTGTTGGATGCGATGGGCGAATGGTGTATAGAGCACCATACCAAATCTGGGTTGGTGGAGAAGGTATTGGCCAATCCGCAACAAACATTGGAAAAGGTCGAAACAGAGTTGCATGACTACATCAAGAAGTACGTTCCTACTCAAAGAACAGCGGTGATGGCCGGGAATTCCATTCATATGGACAAGTTTTTCATGATGCGCGAGTTCAAAAAGGTGATTGACCATTTGCACTATAGACTTATCGATGTGTCGACGATGTTTGAGTTTGGAAACAGACATAATGCCGAGTTGATGAGGTTGTACCCGAAGAAAAAGAACAACCATACTGCCAGATCAGATATATTGGAGAGTATTGACCAGCTAAAATGGTATAGAGACCATTACATGAAGAGCGCGGACGAGACAAAGCATTTTGTTGCCATTGCGAAACAAAAAGAAGCTGAGTTGAAGGATAAGGAAGCGGATGAGATTTTGGAGAGGGCTACACAGAGAGCGAACTAGAAAGTAGGAGTCTGAGTGAGAGTGCTGAGTGCAGAGTGAGAGTGCTGAGTGAGAGTGCTGAGTGCTGAGTGAGAGTGCTGAGTGCAGAGTGCTGATGTTAGAGTGCTGAGTGCTGGATGTTCAGATGTTCAGGATGTTCAGATGTTCAGGATGTTCAGATGTTCAGGATGTTCAGATGTTCAGGATGTTCAGGATGTTCAGGATGTTAAGGATGTTCGAGAGTGCAAAGCTTTTTTTTTTTGAGAGTGCTTGAGTGCTAGGATGTTCTGTACTTAGTAGAGTCTATTTACTTTTTAGGAGTCTGTTATTCTCAGTAGAGTCTATTTACTCTTTAGAGTCTGTTATTTCCAGTAGAGTCTATTTACTCTTTATCTGCTATTTTCACTAGAGTCTATTTACTCTTTATCTGCTATTTTCACTAGAGTCTATTTACTCTTTATCTGCTATTCTATGTAGAGTCTATTTACTCCGTTCTGTAGAAGTCTCTTCCGAAAGGCGGTTTACCTCCCAAAGTCCCCAAAATATCGCCCACGTAATTAGTACAAGAAAACTCTCCTGCATCATAAATATTCCAGTTCTCAATAATATCTTGTACAACGGGCCATCCACCGTAGTAAAGATTATCTAGTGCATGCTGAAACCCGCCCTTAGGATGGTCTAGGAAGTAACCCACGCCGTCGCTTTCCAATGAAGGCGGTCCATATACAAAATTAGAGATACTTCTCATTACAATGATGCGCTCAAAATCCACCATCCCAGCTCCAGCGACTCTTATCAAAGCCTCAAGCAGCCCGTTTTCCTCCTGGGCAGCAGAACAGTAATTGGCAGTGTTGTTACTGATAAGCTTGGCGTAGTCCTTGAAGTACTGGCTCAAAACCTTTCCTGTAAAGTAGTTGTCGCTCGTCAAAACGTCGCACGCAACCACCGCGGGGTGGCCCAGCGCAGGCTCACTATAAAGTGCTTTTAGCTGCTTGTTCGCGCTGTTTCCCTTCTCGAGCGTATGTTGGTGTTTTTTCGACACCGCCACCGCGCGATCTCTCAACACTCCGTTTAGCTCAAAAATCTCACTCCCGTATACTGCGTTGGGATACTCCCATGGCGTTCTGGCGCCATAGCCAAAGTAGCCTGTTGGCCAGTCAGGATAGGTAGCTTGTAGCTCAGAGGAATCGATCTGGTACTGTAAACCTACTTGTATAGCAAATTGTGCAAACGTCACCAGCCCCGTCGTCACCATCGAAGGGTCGCCGCCAGCGATGCCTGAAAGAAGCCAGAACGTTTTGGACAAGTCGAACTTGGGTGACGATACTAGAAAGGCTAGCGTAGTGGCTGCGTTGATTTCACCTTCGCCGGTACTGAATTGGCATATAGCATAGTCGCTAGTGCACCTCACTCCACGGTACTGCGGGGCCATTCCCACTACATCAACAGTATGGGGAAAATCGATTCGGGAAGTCCAGGCGTCTTCTTCGGGCTGGAACATCGCCACGATCATCACCTTGGGGCGTATTCTAGGCAGCCACGGTGTCTGGAGTCCATACACCAGTGAAACAAGCCCGATAAACGAAAGTATGAGGATAGCATGCATTGAATAAGAAGTAAGGCAATTAGATAATACTAAGGATGAATTGATAAAATAACTAAAGCGCAATAAGATAAATCTTCGATAGCCGATAACACAATTCTTCGATAGCCGATAACACAAATCTTCAATAGCGCGATAAGATAAAGTGCTCACAAAAAAAACAACACTCAGTAGACAACACAACTTAGAGAACATACACCATAGATCCTAACACTGGTCTTTTGAAGTGAATGTAAGAGCTTCTGGAGATTGTTGACTGGGCTATGTGGTTATTGTGCTTACCGTGCAACCAAATGGGGACCAATTACAATTTCTCCCGAATATTTTCTCCACAGTCTATTTTTGGCTGATATATAATCATATGCTAACATACACGTGACACGAGCTCGGGGTTTGCTCACGTGACCAAACGCCGGATGTTATATATATCTGACCAATGTATCGTTGGCAATAGTTCGTTAGTAGAAGAGGAAGTACAATGTCTGCACACGAGGCACATCTCAAATCAGTCCAAGCCAACACAGCAGAATTCACCGAGTCTTTTGCCATACAGTATGACGAGATTGAGTCCATGCGAACCTTGAGCTACATTCTCGCCAAAGTGGTATTGGATTTGGATGTGACCGCCCCACGGAAATCTCCCGCCGACTCGGCCAAGCTTATCGGAGACCCTCTGAAACCGGTAAATGGGTTCGATAATTTACCCTCTGTCGAAGAACATGCAAAGAAGTCTCCCCATAGCTTGATCAAGCCGGGCATCAAGCTTATGGACTTCGCATGCGGCACCGGCATGTTTACCGAGAAATTGTTGCCATACCTTAAGGGCCAACAACACTCCGAAGTTACGGGGGTCGATATTAGCGAGCCTTGTTTGAAAGCTTTCGACAAAAAGGTCGACGCTAGTAGAGGTACAGACTTGGAAGTGTCTGGCCACTGCTACGACATTTTGGATCCACAAGTCGCAACTGAGCTTGATGCAAAGTTCTCGGCAAAATACGATGTGATTGTATCTACTATCGCGTACCACCATATACATGGCTATCGCGATGCCACCAAGAAATTGGCCACCTTCTTGAAACCAGGTGGGTGGTTGCTTATCCTAGACTTTTACAATGAGGACGTAGAGAGACCGTTGGTTACCTCTAGTGCAGTCAGTCACATGGGGGGTCTCAAAATCGATAACTTGAATCAAACTCTAGGCGAACATTCTGGTCTTATCAATGTGAGCTCAGCCCGCGAGTTCAGAACAGAGTTGTGGTGCAGCGAAGCGTTTATTAGAAGTCACTTGCCAGAAGAGCAGGTCGCCAAAATCGCAAGAGGCCCTATGAAGACCAAGGTGGACAAAGACGGCCAAACTCTTTACCTAGTCGAAGTTAGTTTTGTTCTCTCTTACGGGCAGCGGCCCCAGCCTGGCTCAGCCTGATTTAAAGGTGAGGTTGGTCGTGCTGTGCACAAGAATATTTGTAGAGTGCTGAGTGCTGGATGTTCAAAATAAAGCTTTTTTTTACGTGTTTGAATGCATGGAATGCTATTTATTAGGATATTTTCTGTAGGCATCCATCGGGGTAGTGTAGTTAGCGAGAGTAGCAGTTAGTGAGAGATAGTCAGTTAGTCGGTCCAGTTTTCTATCTAGTGGTAATATTGAGAGATTAGCGAGAGTTGACAGAGTTCCAGCCATCGGTAGTTTATTGGCTAGTAAGTTAATGAGATGTTTGTGTTTTCAGTGTAAACAGGGGGAGAGTCTGGTTAGTGCAGTGGACTTGTCACTCAGTGAGAATTAGTGCGGTTGATTACTGAGAAATAGAGACAGATGAGATATAGTGTCCAGCCTCTGTATAAGAGTAGATGGTTAGTTTAGATCGAGTAGAGTAAATAGTGTAAGCAGTGATTGAGAGTAGTCGGATTAGTGCTAGTTTACCTAGTGTCTAATTAGAGGTGGTGATTTGGTGATTTAGGTTAGAATTAGTGAGACGCGCGTCAGTAATTTCCAGTGAGTTAGTGAGAGTGGTAGTGACAGGATAAGGTACCAGTATTCGGTGAGAGTTAGGCGTAGTGTGGTTTATGCTATGTACTATGTAGTTGGTGAGAGTAGTTTAGTGAGGTTATCCTAGTGTACTATGTAGTTGGTGAGAGTATGTAGTGTGGCTATGCTATTGTTCCCAGTGTACTTACAGTTAGTGAGAGTTAGTGCGACTCGTTAGTGTATTTCAGTGAATAGGGGACTAGTGTAAATAGTATTGTGTTTCAGTGACTTCGGACAGTGTAGAGTACAGTAGAGTTGGTGCAGCTGGTAAGAGTTGGTTTGGCCAGTGTAAATAGTGAGAGTTAGTGTTTGTTAGTTAGTATTTGTTAGTATCTGTTAGTGTTTTTCAGTATTTTCAGTGTACTCCACAAAATGTCTCACTAACAAATTACACTTAATAGTCTTCTTACAAGGGTTGTGCTAGTTAGTGTGATCGACGACGTGTCAAAGCAAAGATGCCACCCGTTATGAAAGGACTAAACCAATTCATCCTAGACCTCCGCAACACCAAAGACGTTTCCGAAGAACACAAGCGGATCAACCTTGAAATCAACAATATCCAGACCAAATTCAACACCAACCTCAATGGCTACCAGAAGAAAAAGTACATTTGCAAGGTGATCTACATATACTTGTTGGGATACTCCGAGACCATTGACTTTGGGCTCAAACAATCGTACCAACTCCTCACGTCATCCGTCTATTCCGAAAAGCAATTGGGCTATTTGGCCATTTCCGTACTCAACAACTACGACAAGAACATTCACCACTCCCACAAACACTTTTTCGACAAGCTTCTTGACTCCATCCATCCGTACCTCGTCAAAGACCTCAACTCCGATAACGAAGATATAAACTGCTTGGCCCTTCAGTTCATTGCTTCCAGCTTCAATATTAACGACTCGCTCAATGCTTCGGTAAAGGTGGAGGAAACAGATGAAAATGCCGAAAAATGGCTCGAGTTGATTGATATTTGCTATGCTAACTGTACATCTCCTATCAAAATCTCGCTCATAAAGAAAAAACTGTCCATTGCCTTGTTGACCCTTCTCAAATTGTACCCAGATGTGATTATATCCAATAACAATTGGATCCCACGGTTGCTTCAGTTGATCGATCACAAGGACTTGGGTGTTATCATCTCTGCCGTGCCCCTTATTCTGTTTATGTTGAAGTTCAAGCCGCAGATCGTCAAAGCCGTTATACACCCAATAAGTGAAAAATTATGGGAATTGGTCATCGACAACAAATGCTCGCCCAACTACTACTACTACAAATCTCCAGCCCCGTGGCTCATAGTTAAGCTCTTTCAGCTATTGGAACACTTCTTTTTACTTACCAATTCCACTGGAAAACCGGTCATTTCCATCCAAGAAATCGATAAAAATACCCTTGCAAACTTACGCAAAATCGTCGCTAAAGCCATTGAAAATGCCAGCAAGCCTATCAAGGGTCTTCCTAACCGTAACTCGCAAAGTTCTATTTTGTTCCAGGCCGTTTCCCTAGCTGTATTCTTGGACGCTTCCATCGATGCTATCAATGGTGCTATCAGTGCTTTAATAACTCTTTTGGACTCACCTGAAACAAACACTCGCTACTTGTCACTTGATGCTTTAATAAAGCTCACTTCAAGACTGGACTCCAACTTTTTATCAAGAAACATCAACAAGTTTGACGAGAACCTCCCAAAAGTATTCCATATGTTGTACGATAAAGATATTTCTGTCAAAAGAAAAGCTCTTGACTTGATCTTTACCATCTGTAACGAGCAAACCTACAACGTTATAGTCAACCGGTTTTTGGATTTCTTTCCAGTGGCAGACTTTTCTCTCAAGTCAGAATTGGCCATAAAAATCGCCATTTTGGCCGAGAGATTCGCTAACGATTCCACCTGGTACGTCACCACCATGCTTAAATTGCTCAGTATAGGAGGAGGATCCAATTCAAGTGGAGTGGGGTACATTGGCAATGAAATCTGGGAGAGAATCGTTCAGATAGTCGTCAACAATGAAGATCTCCAGAAGAAAACTTGTAGGCTTATAACCAACTTGGTCAAAGGCTCAGACCAGCCAAATCCTCCATCTGAAAACTTGATAAAGGTAACTGCATTTATTCTTGGAGAATATGGTGATCAGATAAACGACCTGGCAGACACTTCGGTGGCAGTTCAGTTTAGGCTTCTATACAATTCATATTTCAAGGTTTCGCTAGTCACCAGGGCAATGTTACTTACGACGTTTCTCAAGATGGTGGTGAAGTTTCCAGACGAAGGGTTTGTGCCTGATATAGTTGATTTGTTTGAAATAGAGTCAGCCTCCATTGATCTTGAGATCCAGACCCGAGCTTCCGAATACTTTAAATTGGTCACTACCCAGTCTAAACAGAAACTCTCGGCTCATATTATCAAGGGCTTGCCGGTATTTGTCAAGAATGAAAGTCCTTTGATGAATAGAATTGGAAAGAGCGTGGTGGGCAGAAACAGAGCCGGCTCAGTGATCAATGCAAAGAACATAAATGCCAAGAACACCAGCACTAATCTTATTAAGGAAGAAGAAAAAGAAGGAGAAGGAGACGAGAATCCGTTTGAAGATTCCGTCGTATTAACTCCCAATTGGTACCCCGGATACCATAGAATGTTGCACTATGATGCCGGGATCTTTTTTGAAAACCAGCTCATTAAGTTGACATACAGAATAACCAAAGACAAAAACAATTTTCAGATCAAATTTGTCATTATCAACAACTCAGCCAAAACTGCAGGCACCGATATCACTGGCTTTACTGTTTTGGACTTGCGAAGCTTTGCCGGGATCCAAGATCCCAAGTATCTCCTCAGCATCACCCAACTTCCCGATGCCACGATTCACGACAAATCGTCGATTGAAATCGATATAAAGGTCCGGGGCATTTTAGAGAACAACCAGAGCCCCGTAATATCGATCAAGTTTATGTGTGGAGGCTCATTCAACCAGCTCAATCTCAAGTTCCCTGTAGTTCTTATCAAAACCACCTCGACTTCTCTCAACAATTTGCAAGATTTCAAAAAGAGATGGCTTCAAATCGGAGAGCTTTTGGGAGAAAGAGAGGGCCAGTATTCCGTCAAAGTCGACTTGGCTCACAGGTACAACTCGTCCAATATCGTAAGATTGCTCTCGAGGCTCGGCTTTTCGGTAGTCCATTCGACTCCAGATGATATGGAATCCGGGATATTGGTGATGGGAGGCGGAATCATCCATACGCAGCAGTCCAACTATGGAGTGTTGACCACCATCAAGAGCGTTGATAATGTAGGCAAGCAGTTTGAAATTGTGGTGAGGTGTACGGGAGGAGGAGTTTCGGAGATTATCGCCAGTAGTTTTAAAGAGATCTTCGAGGGGAAGTTTTAGAATACATAAAAATAAATATAGATATTATGTGATGAAATAGAGATTAAAGGAGTTGTGGTGATCTTCATTGAGTGCTGAGTGCTGGAGTTTCAGGATGTTCAGGATGTTCGGGATGTTCAGGACGTTCAAGAGTGCAAAGCTTTTTTTTTTTTTAAACCGTGCTTGATGATATGAATGTTTCTATATGAGTGCAAGGATGATAGATATAATAATAAGGATGATACAATAAAAGATGGGAGACCAAAAATGTACCACTTCCCTAATAAAATAAAGAGATTAAAGCTGTTAAAGAGGACGATATGCTAGTTACTAGCATTAAAAGAATGTTTACAGTGATTTTAGCTAATAAAATGGAGAGATCAACATAGTTGAATAGTTTTCAGTGTTGCCATGAATAATCATAGAGTAGCCCTCAAACAATCTGACACTCAAAAGAAATGCCAGACACTCTTTATACTGCACTCATATGGAAGCATCAGGCATCTCCAATATACTCGGCACTTTAAACTCCCGCACTCAAACATATAGCACTCTACCCAAAGAATATAGCTAAGGTATAGTTATTATTTTTATCAGTTGGAGTGAGATGGTGTAGTTTTTATTAGGCTTAAAATATGGTTAATTGTAATATCCTAGCCTTTTCATCTGTCTTGACATTTTGACGAATTTTGCAGCTATTTAAAGGTATCATAAAATTGTTACAGACGAGTGGATTACGGCGATAAATAGATAAGGTGACAACGCAATGCCAAATTATATAGAATTCTACTATTCTACTAATATTGATTTTCAATTTTAAATACTATCATAACATTTCATATAATCTCCAATATATTTATGTTTGAAATTATCTGATAATAAGATAATATTTGAAACTATTATTAGATGAATATCTTTTACGTAGGGAATTTATAAACCCTGTAATACAAGGATCTTTTAAACTTGATTTTATATAAACATTAAAATTGCATATAATAAATTATATAGAAATTATTCAATCAACCCTCCTAAAGGTTGCGCTTTCTTTGCAATTGAAACGACAACACTAGAAGCACTCATAGAAAGTATAATTGAACCACCTATTTATCAAGCTTTTTAAAACCAGCACTCTTTGAAAAAAAAACCTAGCACAGTATTCTGAATCCTAGCACTCTTAATACAATGGCAAACTTCACCTCAGCTAGCACTCTGCATACTCTGCGCATTCTTATCAGTCTATAATTTTGCAGCTATTTGAATATACTGAATTTGGCGATTGGATAAAATAGTGATGATAAATTACCAATATAATCGTATGTTTCTACGGGCAAAGCAAATATCATTCATAAGAAGTAGTAAAAACTGACACTTTCACATCAGTACATTTACATACTTTTCAAATCACTTTTTCAACATCCTAGCACTCAACTTCCCGTACTCACTAAAAGAAGAATAGGCACTTAAAACATCTTAAACTATCGAAACTTCCTTGCACTTACACAATGCATTTATCCGAAACAATTTGGAACTCTAACATCAAAACTCTCTGGATCCTAGCACTCTAAACACCTTTATAGTGAACTTATTTCTAAAATCAGCGTAATATTACTCTTTGACCATATAACCTTATCCTCTCAGTAGATCTCTACATCCACACCTCTACACTACTCTTCCATTTTTTTTTCTCCTCCTCTTCTTATCTTCTCGCTTTATCTCTTCTGTATATTTTTCAGATCAGAGACGCGCAAATTTAACCACAGAAGCGATTACAGAAGACCAGCTAGAAGCAGTGATGTCTGCAGCAGTGGGATCGGCCAAACGGTCTGCCGATGTTTTGGACAAAGGGACGTTCAATGTGTTGGTATGTGAAACAAAAGCAGCCATAACTTATAAACATATGCATTGTGGTTAGAGTCTAAAGAATATGACGAAGGTATACTAACAGTTAGGGAGAGGGCAGTGTTGATTCTTTTATGTCACAGAGCTTACACAAGCGTAGAATGACACAACGAGAAGAGGAGGATACTTCGGATTCGGATTTGGACTCAGACGACGAAGATGATGAAAGGGATACCGATCCAGCACAGGCTGGAGTGATAGAGAAGCTTACGCTTAAAAACTTCATGTGTCACGACTTTTTTGAGCTTGAGCTAGGTCCCCAGATCAACTTTATCATAGGACGAAACGGTTCGGGTAAAAGCGCCATTTTGGCCGGAATATCGGTGTGTTTGGGTGCCAAAGCGACCGACACTAATCGAGGCAGTTCGATCAAAGACTTGATAAAAGACGGCATGAGCACCGCCAGAATCACGGTGGTGTTTCTCAATAAGGGTCCGGAAGCGTATAAGCCGATGGAATACGGAAACAGGATCATTGTAGAGAGAAAGTTACTGCGAGTAGGAGCCAATTCGTACGCCGTCAAGTCGGAAACCGGCAAGGTTATATCCACCAAAAAGAGCACTCTTGATGAGATACTCCATCAGTTCAGTATTACCATCGATAACCCCCTTGCTTTTTTGTCTCAAGATAAGGCCCGTGAGTTTTTGACCACCAGCACCGACCAGTCGAAGTACGAATACTTTATGGACGGAGCGTTTGTTTCGACTATCATCAACAATTTCACCAGAACAAACGAAAGCATCACCGAGGTGAGAAAAACCTTGAAGAAGTCAAAGACTCAAGCTGAAATATGGCAGAAAAAGTATAAGGATATCAAGATTATCTTTGACCGGTATAAAGAGTCAGACTATTTGAGGAAACGGCTCCAGACTATCCATGGAAAAGCTCTTTGGTACAATGTGCATATTGTAGAAGAAAAGGTCAATAATTACGAGAAGAAGTTGGTACAGTACCAGAATGAACAGGTGGAGATTAGTGGGTATATACGGGACTTGAAGCAGAATGACGAGGAGTATAGGGTCAAAAACCAGCAACTACAAGAAGAAGCGAGTGGAATTCAAGCCGAGCTAGCACTTTCCAAGCCCAACTACGAGGAAATCAAGTTGGCGAGAGAATTGTGTGAGTCTCGAATCAAAGAGTCTGCTACCGAAATCAACAATAGAAAGGCCGAAGCTCAGTCACACAAGGAGAGAATTGAAGCAGCGAAGCTTGAAATCGTGGAAGAGGAGAATAGAATCGACGAGATCAACGGCCAGGCCAAAGATGCCCTAAGATCTACTCTTTTGCAACTACAAGAGCAAGAAGAGAAGTTGAAGCTTGAGAGAAAGAGTGCGCGAGAAGAGATGGAGAAGCTTGAAAGTTCGGAGAATCCAGACTTGATTGCGGCCAAAAGGGACTTGAATCAGTGTAAGAATACCATCAATGTGCTTGAGAGAAGAAGAAGTCAGTTGAGTCAGAAAGACAAGTATGCTGCGTGGGGAAACAACATGAAGAACATCGTAAGTCAAATAGACAATTATAGAGGCTGGCACAAGAAACCCATAGGGCCTCTTGGGTCTATGATAGACGTCAAGCCGGAGTATATTGAGTGGAAGCCTTTGTTGAATACTGTTCTTGGAAAGTCGTTGGATTCGTTTCTTGTATGTGATGAGCACGATAGAAGAGAATTATCCAGGATCTTCCAGAAAAACCATGCTAGGAACAATATAATTGTTCGGAAATTCGAGGAGTTTGACTACGAAAGAGGGAAAGTGGTGGGCCAAACTACCTTTTTGAACATGATTGAAGTGGCTGATAAGAACGTCTTGTACACTTTGGTTGATACAAATACCATTGAAAAGTTCATCATTGCCAGCGAACGAAGAGATTCAGATAAGCTCGTCAACGTTGCCAATGTGCTTGGGGTATTTTCGTTATTGAGTCGCAAGTCCGGTCAAAGATGTAGTAAAAGCAACGGCACTCTACGTATTGACCCTGTTTTCTATTCTAGTGAGCTAGCCAAGTTTTCTGCTGGCTCAGCGTCCAATACCCGAGAAAAAGATGAGATAGAGAGTCAAATTAAAGAAGAGTATGACAATCTAGAGGGGTTGAAGCGCAAAATAAAGGGCTTGGAGACGTCTAAAAAAGCGTTGCTAAGTACCTGTCGAAGCAAGTACACCTCTTCCAGTGAAAGCTTGGAGCAGGTGGTGAAAGAAATGCGCAAAGTCAAGCATAAAATCGATGCCAATGGCGATTTTGTCAAGATCGAGTTCTTAAAGGCTGAAATAGACGATTTGCAGTCACAAGTCAAGAAGCTAGAAAACGTGATTACCTCGTTGATTCAAGATATCAAGACCCAGAACGAGCGTTTTGAAGTGTTGAAGAGCGAGGTAAAGAAGGCTAAGGCCGATTTGCAGCGCATTCAAGCGCGGGATAACGAAGTCAATGACCAGCTTATTAACCTTACTACCGAGATTTCCACCAACAAAACCAATATCGGCCACTATGAGATCCAGGCCGATAAGCGTAATACCATGATAGCCGAGTGCCAGGCCAAAATAGAGACGGGCAGAAGTAAGTTACACGAAAAGATGCAGATTGCCGAAAACGTATGCAGCAGAGATCAAGTCAAATTGACCGACCAGGATACCATCGAGTCGTTGGAAAGAGAGTATGAAGAAGCCAATAGGCAGATGCAGCAGGCAGAGAGGCAGGTGGGGAGACCGTTGGAAGATGTCCAGCAAGAATTGACCCAGGCCAAGGAGCAGTATGAAAGTGCCCGCTCCACCGTAGATCATCTAGAAAAGTCGTACCGGAGCTTGATATCGATGCTCCATGTCAGAGTAAACTATTTGGTGTCGACTATCGACAAAATCATCGAAGAAGCCAATCGCACGTTTGGAAACGCATTGGAACTAAGAGGGTTTAAAGGTACCTTGGGTTTCAACCATGAAGCAAAGAAGTTGACCTTGCTAGTCAAGTCCAGAAACGATAAGGAGTTCAGAACCGTCGACTCGTTGTCGGGAGGAGAAAAGAGCTTTGCCCAAATCGCGCTCTTGTTGTCTATCTGGAAGCTCATGAACTCGAGAATAAGAGGGCTCGATGAGTTCGATGTTTTCATGGATTCGGTCAATCGGTCCATCAGTATTAAGTTGTTGTTGAGCGAGCTTCGGGACTATCCCAAGTCTCAGAATATATTTATTACACCCCAAGACATTGCGGTGGTGGGAGATTTGGATAGCGACGATGTCAAGATCCACAAAATGACCGATCCAAGGAAAGACAATTGATACAAATCTATCAATAAAATCAAGCACATACTAGATTTAAATATCTCGTGAATGAGAACTATTGGTATGTGTTTGTGAGTATAGCACAAGTATACTTGTATGTATTATTACGAGTATTGGTATATTAAATAGTATGTATTATCAACTAAAGTACAAGTACTATAATAGACAAGTAGATGCACAAAATCAGTTTACAAATGTACATAAGAACTAGTGTATCTTATTACAAGCAGTATACTTACGTTAGTATTAGTAGATGAATACACTACCAGAATTTATATTTTAGCATTTGTAGATGTAAGAAGGATTAAAATTAGTTAAAATAAGCGAATAATAATGGTAGAGAACTACTTCAGACTATTTTATTGTATGTAATATATGAGCATTAGTCTCTTTGGCATTGTGTTTGTACAAATAGTCAACGGCAAGGATTGTAGACTGGAATATGAACAGATATAGTCTATTCTAAGAAGTATCGGTACAAGTATATATCATGTACCTGGGTAAAGATTTATGTACATATTAAATATTTTATGTCAAGCGTTAGAAGTATATCTACATTAAGTACAAGTATATGTGCAAATAAAATTTCTTTGACATGAAAGTATCTAGTATACTATGAAGTCTGGGTATGTTCAGTTATTGCTATATACAAGTATTATGCTATTAGGTTGTGGTAGGGGTTTGTCTGTGTGTGCTTAGTTGTTTTACTACCGAATTATACTTGGAATTGTTCCCCAACAAGAATGTAAATTTCTCGTACTCTTCGTCTTCGAGTAACAAAAATACTCCCGGTGACTTGCCATTTATAAACCGATCAAGGTGAAATATAAGGTCTTCTTCATTGGAGTGCTTTAACAACGTGGAAACCAAAGTGGTGTATAGTTTCAATGAGAGCTTTTTCGTAGTTTGTTCGTTATAAAACCTCATGGTACCATTTATAATATCTTCAATAGGCGGATTTAAATCCACAGTATTGCCAATGTAGTGGACGATGTTGATAAAATTCTCATCTTTGAGTAGAGTATTTCGGTCCACAGTCGGGAATAGAGTCGGCAACTTGAATAGGATCAGCAGAGCTTCTTTGAAATGGCCGAGTTCGCATAAACTTCGTATTACAAATACGCCCATCATGAAATGGTTGGAGGTTATGAAGGATATCAAACTGAGAATGTCTTTGTCGCTGGAGCTAATAGTGGACTTTACTTCTTGGAGAATTAATTGATAGAAGTTAGGCATATCTGTGGTGGTTATTGAGCCGTTTAGAAGCGGCATAGAGGCCGACTTTGGTGAAGTGTAGACGTTTCTGTCCATTATCGGATTGTACAACTCAAAGTCCATATCCCGAGCCACCTTCTCCTGTACCAAATCCGTTTCTGTCTTTAGTTCCGGTGGGTACTTGGCACTATAGGTATTTTCATTCAGCTTGATATTATTTCTTCTCCAAGTATGGTTGGTGAAAACCGACATTTTCTGGAGTTTTTGGAGTTTTTTCCAGTCTTTGGCATTGGAGTGGCCTCGAAAAGAGTAGCACAAGTCTTTGAAAGCCACCAGTGCCGACCTCAAGTCTCGATTAATACTATAAGACTCAACAAGACAGATCTTCAAGGTTTTGTAGCACTTTTTATGGTTGATATATGAGTAGAACCGCTTGAAATACAGAAGCAATCCTTTGATTCTGACGGTATCGCTATTTCTTTCAAATATAGTCCCCAAAGTCTCGAGTATTGTGGGACTTACGAGAAATGCTATATCGGGATTTTCCATATTGTACAAAGAAATATTTTCTTTCAAGTACTGCTGCAGGTTGTCAATGAGATGGTGGTATACTAGGGTAGCTCCTAGGTGGTTCATACTCTGACATACTTGGGTAATGTACATGGACCATATTTCGTTGGCCAATTTAAATCTGGGGTCGGATGCAAATATTAGGTGAAGAAGTGTTGTAGAAGCCTGGATACTAGTAGACTGGATCACATTAAAGACCACTATCTCTAACAAACTGTACTCAAATAGTTGGTATTTCAAGTTTTTGGTGACATACTTGAATGTTTCACTAATCGACTGGGGCTTTTCTAACATCAGCTTTAGCTGGTTATTCAAGGCGGTCTTTTTTGATTTCTGGAATTCCAGGTCAATAAAGTTCTTGTCAATACCTGCTCTGTCTGTTTCCTTTTGATTTTGTAGTGGTTTAGAGGTTATTAGACCATCTATGAATTGAGTGATAGACTTTCCAGATGGCCTGCTAGAATGCAAATGTTTGGGAAAAGCCAACTTCAAGCAGCAATTTACCAAGGTGATCCTTCTGAAGCAGAATCGGTCATACGATCCTCGCGGCAGGGAAACTATCCCCCTACTTCGTATCATTACGGCCTCCCACTTTTACACTGGACACTTGATATGGCGATGGTTACGTAAGCGCACCCACTTTTCAAAAATTTTTCAGTATACCGAGAGAAGAAAGGCACTATAGGGATGTTGAGACTAGGTATAGGACACTCGATCAGAGCCGTACGGGCCTCGAATCAGTCCAGAAACCTCTTGGGAGGGAATTACGCAAAAGGTGGACTTTTCAAAGCATCAAAGCCTTTATATGGATCCATTAGCTCGATCAGGTTCAACTCGACAGCTCCCAGCGAAATCAAAGATAAGTTGGTTTCGTTCAGTGAAAATGCCGATTCAGACAAGATCGTGTCGCACTTAAGTTCCAACGAGTGGGGATACTTAGACTCTATCGGGATGGCCCAAGGCTGGGGCCCCACGTCGTTGATCGAACGCTTTTTGGAGGCCACCCATATTCTTACAGGATTGCCATGGTGGAGTACCATTGCGGTGGCTACAGTGGTGGCGAGAGTGATTTTATTTCCGTTATACATGTCGGCATCGTCCAATGCGGCCAAGTTATCCAAAGCCAAGCCCCAGATGGATGAGATCTTGAACAACTTGAAGAAGGCCGAATCCAACCAGGAAAAGTATCTTTTGGTACAGGACAGAAAAAAGTTGATGAAGTTGCACGACATCAAGTTCTACAAGCAGATCTACCCCATGTTGCAATTGCCCATTGCGTACGGGTTTTTCCAGGCCTTGAGAAAGATGTCTGCCCATCCTGTGGAAGGGTTCACCGACCAAGGGTACGCATGGTTTGAAAACTTGTCAGCTGTTGACCCGTACTTGGGATTGCATGGTATTTCTGCGGCGCTCATTTTGGCGATAGTACGTTTGGGAGGAGAAACTGGCCAGCATGCCATGACGGGGCCCATGAAAAAGGTGCTTATGGTGTTGCCCTTTTTGTCGATCATCATCACCAAGGACTTCTATGCATCGGTGATGATCTACGTGGCCACCAATTCGTTGTGTTCCACCATACAAACGTTCATTTTGCGTAATGCCACCTTCAGAAAGGTGTTCAAAATGCCCCCCACCGTAGTGCCGCAGCCAGTTCCCGGCAAAAAGCAGCCGGAGACAATCAGCGAGTGGATGCGCCAGCAGAAGGAGAGTTTCGACGAGCAGGTGCAGTCCAAGACCTCTGCTTCGGCAAAGAAGTTGGAGGCCCAAGTTGTCAGAAGAAGAGATGGTGTTGACGGTTTCATCAAGAGACATAAGAAGTGACAAGAGTAGAATAACTTGTATATATCTGTAATATAGAGTGCTGAGTGCAAGATGTTCAGGATGTTAAGGATGTTCAAGAGTGCAAAGCTTTTTTTTGAGAGTGCTTGAGTGCTAGGATGTTCTGTAATATAGATCATAACTAACCAGTAGTACATAGAGTGCTGAGTGCTGAGTGCTGGGTGTTGAGAGCTAGGATGTTTAAGATGTTTTAGTATGAGTGCAAGGATGTTCAGGATGTTCAAGATGTTCAAGAGTGCAAGGATTATTAGATAGTTAGTACGTACTATGAGTACTTTACTGTATGGATTCTTGTGTACTGAGGGTTGCGAGCTACAGTAGAGTATATTGTGTAGTGTGTATAGTGTACAGCTTAGTGTACTGTATAGTATACTGTATAGTCTGCTCGGTAGTCTGTATAGTAGGCTGTATGTATACTTTTTAGTATAGTGTGTTAGTAGTCTGTTCAGTACTGCATAGTGAGGAGCGATTCCGGCGTTTCGGCGGGCTATGGGCCGCTTTGCCTGTTTAGGAAGGCCGTTGCCAAACCGTGCTGACATACGCACGGTGCAACCCGAACCGGAAGAAATTGCTTGGCTGGGACACCGGAACCGCCCGCGATTAAGCACAACACTGGCACAAGTGGCCAATCCGACACCCTGCATGTGATGCTTACAAACAACATTTACCCACAAGCAGATACCGGATGGAGCAAGTTCGGAGCAATTACGTAGTGCCGATGGCAATCAAAATTATACCCATTTGTAGTGGGCCTGATTTGTCAGATTGCAGAAACGGGCCCTACCTGCACCGGTATGCAATAAAATTCCCCACGATGCGAGTGCGACCAACAAATATTGACATTGCGGATCACAATGATTCGCAACGAACAATGCACCGCCGGTATGTCCGTAGGCGAAGCACCCCTCAGACCCTTCCACGCCATCAAGTTTTCCATGAATATATGGTATTATCTACTGAGTCTACAATCTAGTACCTGGTCTAGTACGGTCTAGTACCTGGTCTAGTCCTGCTGGTACTAGTCCTTCTTGTTCCCGTGGAGTAGTTCATGTGCTTCCTTGCTAATTTTCCGTATTGTTTAATTTTATTTTTTCTCCTGCGGTTTGATGCGGCGGGCCCTTTTTTGGATAATGGCTTAATAATTATGCTGACTCAACGAAAAATTTTATCATGTATATATATGACTCGGGAAGCAAGAATTTTTGCACCACATAATACAACTTGATAAGATTATCACATACCCAAATATCTTATGATAGTATAGACGATGAATTTTCAAACTAGTGACTTCCTCAACGAGCTAAATCTTGGCTTTGACCATCCGTCTGCTCTCAGCGACGGATTAAGTCAGAGCGACTTGGACTTGTTTTCCCAGGCGGAATTCTTTGACTTGGATGCGTTTTCCAAAGAAAAGCCGGTGGGCGCCAACTTGTTTCCTGTTGCAGAAAATGTCAATGATTCGACAATCAAGTCTGAACCCACTTTCGACAGCTTCGTTGAGCCCAGCGTGAGTCCTCAGCAGTCTCCTGAAAGTTCTTCTCCTACTGCGAGTGCTACTCAGGACAAGAGAAAGAGAAACACCGCGGCATCGGCCCGTTTCAGAATCAAGAAAAAGATGAAGGAACAGGAAATGCAGAGAAAGTCCAAGGAATTACAAGAGAAACTCGCTTCTTTGGAAAAGAAGTTGAAGACTTTGGAAATGGAAAACAAGTGCTTGAAGAACTTGATTTTGGAACAAAACGAGCAAAAGAACACTGACTTGTTGGAGACCATCAAGAGGAGATCCATACTAGACTCCAAGCCTGTTTTCCAGTATTCCAGCTAGTGGATAACACAGTCGATTCCCCACAGCTTCTTGCGAAATGAAGTATCGACAGGTCAGTATTAACTTACTGGCTGCAGGATCTTAAAATCCAACTTTTAATGACCCGTATGAACATAGATTACGACGCTTATGTCCCGGCACACAGATCCAACTCTGTGGGCCTTTTATAGAACCTTATTTAAAACCTCTTTCAATTCTTCAACTCGAAAGATAGGATGTCTTTCCAACAATTACATCCGCATGATTTAATAAAAGTACCAGTACGTTTTAACTCAAAAACACCCCCATTCTTTATAGTTCATTCATGAGTCAGATTGCTGCTGGTAAGCTTGACAACCACCATGGAGACAATAGCACCAAGTCATCCCGAGATCGCTCTATATTCAAAGTAGATTTACGAACTAGATCATTTCAATATCTTTAATTTACTCTGAATTTCCTACTCTTCTCTACTATCCTTCTTCAGGTTCATAAGTTCTTCTGGTATATCCCTTATCACCCCTTGAGTCCCCTTGGGGTTCCCCTTTAATTCCCCTTTAGTGCTTTTGAGTTTCCCCGGTTTAGTGGCTTACGGGTCGTGCCCCGCCGGAATCCATGAGTCAAGTAGAACTCACACCATAACACTAATAAACAAGCCTAAGCCAGTGTCACCAACGTCGTGCTGCTACTCGACATCAGCAGCCACCAATTCGCTCGTGTACTTTGCCGATTATCATAAAATTTGTGCCGTTCATGTTTCATCCCTAGTTGACGATTTGAGTTCAAACAAGAGATAAGACATGGAGAAACCTATCGTTTTGGAAAACGACGTCGAAATTGATAGAACAACTGATGAAGAAAGGCAACATAAGCATGAAAACGGTCAAAATGAAGAAAAGAATCAAGTTGTTGAAAATGTTGAAAAGCCCCAGAATCCTCCAAGCTCATTGAAAGGTGAATCCACTCTAAAACTCAACCAACAAAATCCTAAGTCTACCCCGGAAATTACCACTTCTCATGATGATAATGATTCTGATTCTTACAGTTTGTCTACGGAACATATCATCCAAAAATCAGCAAGTCCTACCGGAATGTTTCATCGCCCTACATTTGAAACATCACTGCCATTTCGCAATATCGAGCGTTCCGTTTCACCCTGTGAAATTACCAACCCTTCCCTGCCATTACAAGACAAGCCAAAAGTAGAACCAGCGGAACCACCTCAGTCAGAATTAGCAGCTCCTAGTCAGGTGCCGATGGACTCGGTGGAAGAGCAGATAGATTTAAGACTCGCTTCTTCAAACAACCCTACCGCAGTAATGGAACTAGATTTGGACGGAAATGTCAGTTATATGAGTAAAAACTGGGAAGTTATAGTAGGGACTAGGATAAAGAAAATCTTGAGAAAACCCATATCTAATATCATCATAGGTAATAGCCATGCTGATTACCAGGTGTTTAATAATGCTATTGAGCAAATGGTAAAAGACGACTTTTCGTATAAGGTCAAGTTTGTTACTGCTACAAATGACAGAGCCAATTTCGGTGACACCAACTCCTCAGGGAAAGCCACGCCCAACCATTCCATGGAAGATTTAACTCAGCCAGAAAATACTGAACCACTGCAAATTCCCGAGAACTTGCCCACTGAAGATTTGGTTCATGATAGTCAGGTTTCGTATGATTCTGACGAAAGTACGGTCTCGTCCAAAGTGTCCAATAACGGAGATGTGATCGAATTGGAAGCCCAAGGAATTATCATCCATGATCAAAAAACAAACTTACCTACTCACTCCATGTGGACAATTAGACCTTCTGTTCATATAGACTTGGAGCTTACGTTGCCTGAAAACTTGATCGACTTGCTAGGCTTTGGTTCTGAAATTTTCGAAAGTTATTTGGTGGATCTTAAGGAAAGGGGAATAACTGATGAAAGAGATATGCCTCAACCCGATACCGTATTGTGCCGAATCTGTGAATCGCATGTTCCCAGCTGGTTTATTGAACGACACTCTGAGTTGTGTATTGTGGAATATAGAGCCAACGATGACCTTCAAGCTTGCCATGATGCTATTAATGAACACGCCAATCTCATCCAAAGAATCTATGACCATTTGCTTCAACAGCTGCAATCACCTTCGCCTCAACCTGGCCAGAAACCTCTTTCTCCGCCAAACAGTCAGCAGCAATCGCCCACAAGCTCCCCTTCAAACAGCCCTAGCCAATCCTTAACTCTCAACACAGCCTCACCACCTTTTCCTTCTGAGGAATCCTTGCCTGTTATGGACTATAAGGGCATACCGTTGCCAGGAATGAGTAATAACGAAGCTGGAGGGTCGCCCAAACTAGCTAATCAGGTATTGACCAAAAACTTCCAGGCCAGTAATCCTATGATCATGAATAGAAGATTCCCTTTTGGAACACTACAGAGGTTAATAGATCTCTGTAAAGAGGCTGCGATGATCAATCCTGTCGAAACCAATGTGAATGGAGATTTGGAGTTTTCTCCCAATACAGAAAGAGCTATTAGTTCTGTTATTAACTGGAAGTTTTTGGAAACCTCGGATCCCGCTTTGAAGTTACTAGGTGAAGACACAAAAGCATTGGTGATGGAAAAGATAGATATTTTGTCAAGATTTGTTTCCGTTCTTCAATACTCGAATAAAATCAAGCAAGAAGTCGACAATTTGGTGCTAGAAACTGTTCGTCAAACTATCCAGAAAATCAAAGAGCAAACTTTGCTACAGGAATACACTTCAACAAGCACGCCTCGAGTCAGTATGACGGACTTATCAGAGACGGTAAATGATGAGATTGATACTAGTTCCAATGACGATACCCGTATTTCCAAATCCATAGTATCCAACACTGTGATTCATTCACCTCGTCCTTCTAGAAACAGAAGTCCCCAATCATCCACTATGTTCCCCGAAACCTTTCTCAAAGACGACGATTCGGATAAATCAATAAAATCAGTCACGCCTAAAGACTTCCTTCTTCGTGGAAGAACATCCGATGTAATACGAAGAGAGAGTGTCAATTCAAGCAGCTCGAGGTCTTCGGCTTCCAACAGCTTTAGTGGTAAAACAAGAAACAACTCAAGAGATTTGGTCGGGTCCGTAGGAGATTTGGACTTGGCTAAAAAGAATTCAGGCAATAAAGACAATCTCGTGAATCCGCCTTCTCTATCTGCCAGTTCTTCCTTCTCCTTTCCCAGAAGACACTTATCGCCAGCTCCGTATGTAGAGAAGCAGAAATTGTCGTCTTTCCAGCGAAACATCAACTCCAGATTCGATACAAACACCCCACATACTTCTCCTTCAATAGGCGAAACCCATGGTGAAGATCCGCTTCATCACGGAAAAAGGTCTAGCTCAGGAGGAAACTCAATGACGTTGCCTTTAAACTTGAACGTACACCACCAGCCGGGTTCCCATCGTAATTCTATTAGTAAACAACCTTTATCGCCTCTTCTCGTTTCCACCACCCCTAATACTAAGCCCAGTGGAGGCGGAATCAAGGACTATGAGGTTATTAAACCGATAAGTAAAGGAGCATTTGGGTCTGTTTTTTTGGCCAAAAGGAAGCTCACTGGTGATTATGTGGCTATCAAGTGTCTTAAAAAGAGAGATATGATCGCCAAGAACCAAATCTCTAATGTCAAGTCTGAAAGAGCAGTGATGATGAAACAAACAGACTCGCCATATGTTGCTCAGCTCTACAGTAGTTTCCAGTCCAAAGATTATCTCTATCTAGTGATGGAATATTTGCATGGAGGTGATTGTGCTACTCTAGTAAAGACACTTGGTACGCTTGGAAACGACTGGACCAGAAGATACATCGCCGAGGTGATTGTGGGAGTGGACGATTTACATAAAAGAGGCGTGATTCATAGAGATTTGAAGCCCGACAATCTATTGATTGACTCCAAAGGGCATCTTAAATTGACTGACTTTGGGTTATCAAGAATAGGAGTGGTTGGAAGACAAGCAGTTTCACGAAGAAAGAGTAGTTCTAACGAACATGGCATAGAATTGTTCAGGAAAAGTTTAAGTCAACAGTCTGCCACTCACAATAGTCCCTTATCGCACGTTTCTGGTTCTTTTGGAGTAGACTCGCCTTTATCTGAATTCGGTCACAAAAGAACTAGTTCTGTCACACCCTTCTCCTTATCGCCTACTTTGGAAAATACAAAGCTTAATACCGCAGGCCCACCATTATTGACCGGCTCATTAACTTCTCCTACGTTATCGTATCTCGAATCGTTTTCGCAGCAGCCACAAATACCAGCTTCGCTTTCGCACAGAACTTCGTCGATATTCAAAGGAAACAGATCAGGATCTAATTCCAGCGGTTTGGAAAGTCCCCTACTCAAACCAGTACTCCCAAGAACCTCTTCGGAGTCTTCTTTTGCATTGGTAGAAGACGATTTCCAAGTCAGTCCCTCACATAACCAAAACTCTCATATCACCAACTTTGCGTTGTTTGATCCGCTGAACGAAAACAGCAACGAAGTCAAGAATTTCGTAGGAACTCCCGATTATTTGGCTCCAGAAACCATTGAAGGCGTGGGTCAAAACGAGTCTTCGGATTGGTGGTCTCTCGGATGTATATTGTTTGAATTCTTATTTGGATATCCTCCATTCCATGCTGATACTCCCGATAAAGTGTTTAAGAATATCTTGAAGGGTCTGATCGACTGGCCGCCTTTATCAGAGGAAGAAGAGAAGGAGTTTTGCACCCCCGAAGCCAAAGACTTGATAAAGAAGTTGCTCAACTTGGATCCAAAGAAACGTTTGGGAGCTAATGGTGCTGATGAAATCAAGTCTCATGATTACTTTAGAGGCATTGACTGGGAGACTTTGTTTGATGAAGAGGCTTCTTTTGTGCCAACCATAGAGCATCCCGAATCCACCGATTATTTCGATTTGCGTGGTGCCGATATTGCCCAGTTTCCTAAGGAAGATTCTGACGAAGAAAATCAGTATGCCAATATGGATAAGACCAGAACAAACTCGGGCTTTACCACCGAGCTAGGATCTCCTTCTCTTGGTGGAAACTCTTCCGGAAGCTCCTCTTTATTGGTGCCTGGTACAAATAACAATTCCAATCAAAGCTCTACTTCAGAAGGAGGTAAAAGAGAAAGAAGATCTAGTAGATTGGCAGACCCGAGTGAGTTTGGTTCGTTTCATTTCAGAAACCTTTCTGTGTTGGAAAAACAGAATAAGGATGTGATCAATAGATTGAAAAACGAACACTTGGAACACAGAAACAGTTTCTCGTCGTCCTCGTCCGATTCCACACCTTTGACCAGATCTAGAGGTTTTTCTTTTAGTGGCTCCACCAACCAGGGAAGTAGTCCGTTCAAGAGACCTGTATCGCCTATTGCAATGGCCTCTGGCTCTGGTTCTGGCTCTGGAACTGGTTCTGTCACTGGTTCTATATCTGGAGCACCAGGAAGATCGTGCTCTCCACACAAATTCTTGGAGCAACCATCGTCTTCTCCACAATCCGTGACTTTTAGACAAGATACTGGGCCTGGCTCTGCGATCAGTTATTCAAGCGGAGACGAGTTCCCATTTGAATTTAACAAACTGTCGCCCAGCGCAGAGTTGTTTTCCACCGATAAGCACAAATCGTCCGTCCACTCTCTTTTCAAGCAAACCTTGAGAGATTCGCCCTCTGATTTCGATACGGAAGACACTAAGTCTTCGGCATTGCTTCGAGTAAAGAAGAGAAGAGAGAGCTCTCGTAGAATTGCAACCACTGGCCATGATGAAGACCGTCCTTCACCTAGGAACTGGAAAGATTTGGATGTGTTGTACTGTGAGTCTATTCCTATCGTCCGTCATAGTGTAGCCAAGACGTTAGAGAAGTGTGGGTGCATTGTAGTGGCCATATCGGACGGAGACGAGTTGATTAGAAGAGCTACAAGTCAAGTCAAGTTTGATATCATTTTCACTGCTCTAAGATTGCTGAGAACAGATGCTATTGATGCAGTTAAACTTATCAAGTTCACCAATAGTGCCAACTCTGGCACTCCCATCGTTGCAATCACAGGGTTTGCCGAAGAGGCACGCGACTATCAAATCTTTGATTACATCATTGAAAAACCAGTGGAAATTCAACAGGTGCAAAAGTGTCTCGCCAAGCTCGCATATGTGAACAATGACGAGGCCATAGAATCTGATAACGAAGGTAAATATTCTAGCTAATGAATAACGCCGTATACTGTTATCAATTAATCTACTATATTGTGCGGCTCTAGGAAGCTATGGATTTTCGGCCTATCCGAGGAGTGATGCGCTATCTACGAAAAGCGAACAAAAACAAAGTGCTGATGCCGTTGCTGTTGTCTGCGCCTGGAAAATACGAACAAACACACACCTTTGATCTATCGGAATTGATCCGCTCACTTGTGAAAAATACATAGGGAGAATGGTACCTGTGTATTTACGATTCACAATAGAGGTAAGTGCGGAAGCGGACTCTTCGGAGTATTGATCTCACTATGAGTCCGTGCAAGTTTTCCTCATTGAAATTTATCAGTGGTGATTTTGTGTCAAATATAATATTATTTAATTTGACCCCTTTGATTAATGCATAACATCTGTCGATTATCAACTCAAACAACTTGCTTGATCAAAGGGCACTCTCTTTGCAACACCATGATACCTATATATGTGTCTGAATACTGTCTCTGAGTACTGTCTCTGATTATCCAGTTCAGCCACTCTGGTGGCCCGCCTGCTAATGTGGTTCGAGTCAAAATACCGGTTTGGAGCCCGCGCGCTCTCAACTGTCATTTTTCACTCAATTTCTTTTAATGTTTGCATTAATTGGCTATCTCTAAATTAGTATGCAAATAGACCGAATAAGGAAATTTCCAATCCCATCATTTGCACCCGATCCATCGGCTGCAACTCTATATAAATCTTGTGAGAGCCCCGTAGATGCTGAGATGGATCAATACCATCCACGATGAAGTTCTCAGCCATTGCAGTCTCTTTATTTGCCGGTGTCGCTCTTTCGCAACCATTGAAGCGCTCCATCAACAGCACTCAATTGGAAGACGAAATCAAGCCTTCTACTAACAACGATATCCAAACTAGCTATGCTAGACCCGGTGCCATATATCAACCAAAGGCCTTTGTTGTTTCCATGTTCGAATTGGAAAGAGACCCATGGTTGAAATCTCTTGACTTTGTCCACAACATATCGGTTCCTGGCTTATCTCCAGTATACCCAACTATCCACTGTACCACCAACTACACCATCTGTCAGTTTACCACTGGTGAAGGTGAAATCAATGCTGCTGCTTCGGTGACTGCTTTGGCATTGAACCCATTGTTCGATCTTTCAAAGACTTACTTCTTGATTGCCGGTATTGCTGGTGGTGAACCTCAACACACCACTATTGGTTCGGTAACCTTTGCCAAGTACGGTGTCCAAGCTGCTTTAGAGTACGAAATCGGCTACCAAGACTTCCACACCACCAATCCAAACTGGACTGTTGGCTACTTTGCTTACGGAACTGATGGTCCTAACAAGTACCCAGGTAACGTTTATGGCAGTGAAGTGTTTGAGGTCAATGAAAAGTTGAGGGACAGAGCTGCCAAGTTGGCATCCACTGCCAAATTGAGCAACGGAACCAAGGGAAACGCTCAGTTCAGAGCCAAGTACAACTATACCGCTGCTCGCTCTTTGCCAAGCGTTGTCAAGTGTGATGTTCTCACTTCTGACAATTACTTCACCGGTAATGTGTTGGGAGACTACTTCTCTTCGCTCGCTACTTTGATGACCAACGGCAGTGCTACTTACTGTGCCAGTGCCCAAGAAGATAACGCCTCTTTGGAAGCTTTCACCAGATTGGACAAATACGGTCTTGTTGATTACGAAAGAGTCATTGTCATGAGAACCATTTCCGACTTCACCAGACCACCTCCTTCTATGGCCAACAACACTTACGGATTCTTCACCAACTCCTCTGATGGTGGAATCCAAGCTTCTCTCGACAACTTGGTCATTGCCGGTGTTCCAATTATTCACGATATCCTTGAAAACTGGGACAAGGTGTACGAGTCCGGTGAAGAGTTCAAGGCTGACAACTACGTCGGTGACATTTTCGGAACCTTGGGCGGAACCCCAGATTTCGGTAAATCCAGTTTCGACATTGCTTAATTATAGATACCAGAAATACTTAATGAATACCAAAATAACTTAGAATCAAAAATCCTGTAACAATTACTTGTATAATAAGTATAAACGTAATCAGATTAAACGAAGTGAACTATAAAGGGTAAAAATGTAATATATCAGAAATAGGCAATAAAAACTAAACTGTGCTAAATTAGTGGATTGCACAAACTTATGTTTGGCAACAAGGTACAGATGTGTACTTAATATTCCAACAACCAAACAGCTTATTGGATTGATCGATCGAATTGTTGATTACGAGGAAGCAACATCTAAATCGTTAGATGGGGATATATCTGGAGCAGGAAATTGATCTTGAAGCGGGCCATCTTCAAATACATACTCATAGTTATTGATTAACTTCTCCAAGATCGAGTTCATGAACCCAAAGTTGTTGATCAATGAGTCAAGACTACTGGCTTCTGTGAAAGCAGGCCCTATTACCGTCGCCAAGTTCGATGGGGTCATTTTGTTCACATCACTGTACTCACTGATTTTTTTCAAATGCTTCAATAACAAACGCAAGGTGTGATAGTTGACTAATGGCAATAACTGCAAGGTTTCTTTGTACTGTTGGATAGCCTTGGCATCATCTGTTTGATCGTCCGCGTGCTGTTGTTTCAAAGCAAAGAATGCTCCAATGACCTTGTCAGTAAGCAAAGCATCAGGCAATTCTCTGAAATATGACTTCACAACACTGGTTAAGGTATGAGCGTCATACCCTCTCTCGTTGAAATTGAGCGTTCCAGTCTTGTCGATAGTGGCTTTGACGTTGTTCAACTCACTGATGGAAGAACTGATTCTATAAATACCAACGTCTTTCAAACCTTCTTTCTCGATCTCCTCAAAGATCATCATCAAGATCTTCGGTGCCAACGACTGCTCACGGTTACAAACAACTTCGATTGGGATACCAAAGGTGGTGTAAGCGTGGCTGGTCTTTTGATTGAGGGCATCGGAATAGAACCAGTGTCTATTGGCGTAGTTCAACTTGACCAACCAATCGTTCCATTCTGACTCGCTGGATGCTTGGAAGAAGTAGTCAACGTTGCTGTTGTCTGAGTCTATGATGAAACACAATGGCAACAAGTATACTGGGAAGATCTTGATATTCCGCAAAGGTATTATCAAGAATGGCTTTTGCTTTGGATCAACTAAACTATCAGCAGGCGGCAACTCTTTGGTTGAAACAATTCTCTCCGACGCAGAATTAGATAAACCTGAAACATTGAGTGAAAATGGTCGAGACTTGTTGAAAAAGCCGCTAATTTTGAATCTCGATGATGAAGTCGACTTGTACGACAAAGATTGTCTTCTCAATGACGATGTAGAAGACTTTTTGTTCAACGACTGGTTAGCTCTTGTACCAACAGTTAGACTGGTTTGAGAAGTACCTGGAATCACCGCATTATTATTGGTCTGGTTGGCCAGGCTGGATTGTGACATAGATGTAGCTTCTCTGCTTTCTTTGAGTGCCTTCTTCTTGTTCTCCACTATCAACAACTTATGTTGATCATGCAAAACAGCTCTGAACAACTTAGTCTTGTCCTTCTCCAAGAATGTGAAATCACGCAAGCTTTGATTGTTCACCAACGACTCATCCAACTTCAACAAAAAGTCGAATTCTCTGGTCTCATGATAACTTGATTCGTTCTCGCCTTCGATATCTTCAATGCTTAGCTCCTTGATCAACTTGAACACCAAGTACCTCTTGTTGAAGTTGATGTTCTGTTTATGGTAACTAGGGCATTTATTTGTCTCCATCAAGTTCTCGATAATCCAACAGAAACATGGCAATAATGGCTCGGAACTTTGCAAGTCACTAAGCTTCAAATTCGTTGGTAGCAACAGGCTCAAGTCATCGTACGATGAATTGGTTGGCTCATCGTTGTTCAACATATTGGATGCCTTTATCCACAAGTTGGTAAAGAATCTACTTTCAGGAGAATAGATAACGTTGGTTACAGCTGTCTCCACACAAGACGGAATGCTCTCTTCCCCTCCTTCGAAAACAAACTGATTATCAGCCATCTTCAACTTGGATATTTTGACCATCAACAATAGCGTCTTCATTCTGTCCAAACGCTCGTCTACAGTGATATTCAAATCCGTCAATTGGATCAACAAGTAGCTTCTAAACTTGAAGTAAAGCTTGAACAATTTTCTCAAAACCAACGGGAACTTCTTTAATACAAGCTGTTTTTCATTGGGATCGATCAATGATTCAAAGTAGTTGAAAAGATTGGATATAACCAAGTGGTCGTCATTGACACTATTCTTCTGCAAGTTGAACTCCAAAAGTAAGTTGTTTTCAAAGGAGTTCTCCAAGATCTTAAACACTTTATCCCAGTCTTCTGGTCTTATTCCCTTGTAGAAAACAGCGAGCAACTTATTGAACTTGAGCAAGAACTTTTCAATCTTTATAACGTTCTTGTGTCCTGGCAAATTCCTGTTAACTGGAACCTCGTGCAATGAATTACTAAATCTGAATTCATTGATTAGATATTCATCAAATTTCAGGATCTCAATGGGTCTATAAGTTTTCTTGACGAACAACTTCTTCAACTTTTTGTAGTAATTGACCAAGCTTTCAAAGGACTTTTCCAATGTTGGATCGATCTTGTTTGAATTGTACCATTGTAAGATTTCATTACTGAAAAGCTTCAACAATTTGATTAAGATCTTTTTGTTTGCCAAATCCAATGAAAAGTTCGAGTAAAAGTTATTGATTAAAACAATCAATACCTTCAAGATATTGATCTGGATCTTCAATAATAACTCGTAATCGACGTCACCGAGCTCGTTCAAATCAACATCAGTATCTAAAGACCAGCTTGGAAACTCCATAGAGACATGCGTTGGCTGAGGGTATCCCAGGGAAGCGTCGCTATTCTCCTCGTTTTCAGAATTTCTAAGCAGAAAAAGCTTTTTCATGACTGAAATAACTGCATTTCCAGAGTTTATGAAACGATGCGCCAACTTGTCCAACAATTCTTTCGTGGTGATGAACGAATTGTAATTCAACAAAAAGACAAATCTGTATTCAGTTAAATCCATGGAGATATTTTCATCGAAATACCTAGCATCAATCAATAATAAGTCAACCAACTTATCGATGCTAGCATACTTTGGAATGTACTTGTATTTCTGAGTAGCTCCATTTGACGATTCCGATGATATAACGCTGTAGTTATTTGGTTTCTTGATGTTTCCAGCGGTACTATTAATGTTTGGAGTTGACTCGTTGGCCACAGTTGAAGTATTTGCATTTATATTGGGGTTAGGTGAAATGGTGAAATTGTTGAACTTTTCAGAATTCAAAATATCGTCCACATCAATTCCCAAGCCCGGAACATCGTCTTCGTCATCGACATTATCCACATCGTCCAAAGCGTTTAGTGTGGTGGTGTTGACCATGTCAATACCACTTACGAAATCGTCAATTCTGAACGTCAAATCGTCATCTACAACAAAGTTGTGCTTGCTGAGCGATGGATCCAAAACCTGCTGCAACTTTGAATCTTTGGGGTTATTGTTGTGGGCGTTGACATTTACCAAATCATCATACTTCGATAAGTTGATTTTGAAGTAGTTATTGTTAAAGGCTGGGATTCTGAGTGATGGGTTTGCCTCGTTGACGCTTTGGTTGTGTTCGTTCGAGTTGAAATTGAACATTGATGGAGCATTCACGGAAGTGCTTGAATCATTAGAATGAATTGAAATGTTCGACGAGCTATGGTTGCGGTTTTTGAATCCAAGGTAGGGTCCTGAAGGCTGTTCGCATTTGAGATATGCTTCTGGTAGTTCTGGCTCCAAAGTCAAAGAATACCTCATAATAACTTCCAAGTTTATCGAGTCACAATTGACATCAAGCAATCTCACCAATTTGTTTCTCAAGTCCAGATTTTCCTTGGAGAAATGAATGGAGCTTTCGCCATCTTTTGAGTCAACGTCACTAGGTGGTAAAGACTTGGTATCGTCACTATTGACTCCTAGGTATAAGACGTGGTTCAAGCTCTCATTCGAAAAGATGAAGCCCATGTTATCGTATCTTCTCAACACATCGTCATTATACTTGATAATTTCGTTGTAATTGACCAAGTTCGATAAGTACTCATTCCATCTGTTGAAAGAATAGTTGATTCTTTTCCAAATAGACTCCAATTCCAAAATATTACTCGTGGGAGAGACAGAGTTATTTATGACCAAGTCTCCAAAATACGGAATAACCTTTTCCTTTGGGTAAATTTTACCCAACCCTCTAGGAGCCATGATATGATACGAATCCTTGGGACTGACATTTCCATCTTCATCTGCATTTGCAGAAGAACTTGGCATATTAAGTGATGCTGCTGCGGTAGCATTGTCTATAGTTATGGGACCATTGGCTAAGTATCTTCTGTCTAGCTCAAAGAGCACTGGAGACCAATCATTCTTCAATAATTTGATATAGTCGGGAGAAACCAAAGACCAGATTTTGGTTAATCTTAATACTGGTTGAGACAAGATTATCGACGATATTCCTAGCCACGAAGACATGTTACCTGATTTATCCAATAAACAACCTAAATCGATCCATTTTTCCAATAGTCTTGCCTTGCGTTCCAATACTGAAGAGCTCAAACCAGGTGAAGGATTAGTTCCACTAGCAGGAGAGTTTTCGACAAACAAGTGATGAATAAGTAACCTGGATAAATAATGGATATGGTGATCGTTGTTGAAGATTAAAGGGTTCTTTTTATAGAAAAAGTCAAATGAAACATGAGAAATGCCATTGCTAGAGTCAAGGCCGTTGTTGACTGAAGAATACAACAATAAAGACTTGTCAATGTTAGAGTTCCAACTCTTGAAGAATTTCAAGTCAATAGCACTCACAGCGGATGCGAGATCAATCAAATTCACATCGTTCATGAACACTATCGAATTGAGTTCTTGTAACGGATTGATGTTGGATAAGGCCAACTGATCGTTTGACACCAAATTGATCAACGACTGCTGGTGAGCAAGCATTGATTTCTTGTATTCTCTAATTTCAGCAAGTTCGCCATCATAATTTACTTTTTCCTTAGTTTCAACCGGTTTTTCGGCACTCAATTGCTCTTGCGTTATTTCACTGTACTCGTCAGGGTTCGAATCACCTTCTATCGAATTTGATTCACTGATTGATTCTAGTTTTTCAGTCAATATCTCCAACACTCTCAAGATATAAGGTGCTATGTCAGACTTCAATAAGTATCCCACAAAGTTTTCTTCGAGATTGTAAAGGAGAAGCAAGATTCTTTCAATAATAATCTTCAAGTCGTATTTTCCGTTAAATTTCTTCGCAAAAATCGACGTCAAGAAAGTGTTGATTAACTTTAATATCTTTCCAAAGGTAGGCAAAATAGGGAAAGTATTGATGATGGATTTGATTGAGTTTCTATCACGCTCATCGGTATTAAATAACACGAAATGAATCAACGATTCGATGGTATTCTTTCGTCCCGGTGATGACTCGAATGCAAGTTGAATGGACGCCGTGGCGGGCGAGAATTGGTGGGTTTCGAAGTCATAACTAAGATCGGGGTGTGGCACAGTGGTGTCAAAGTACGTGATGGAGTATTCTGTAGGTTCTGATACGTCAGTTGGCCCCACATTTTCTGAACCAACAGAAGGATTGACATTTACTGACGACTCTTGAACTGTCAAATTGGAACTGTTGTTGTGCTTGAATAATTCTGCTGGAGGGTTTGAGTTCAATGAAGTCGATGAATGGTTATTATTACTGTTAGGAGGAGGCATCTCGGTGGGAGCTGAAATAGAGGCAGCCGATGAAGCCGCAGGGCCCAGTGGTCCTGAAGCAGACCCTGAACCGTTTGAATCTTGAACATCGCTCAATCTGAAGCTTTTGATATTAAGACTGGGCGGGGCCTTGTACAAGTACAAATGGGAGCCCTTCAATTCGGCTCTATACAACTTCAAAGTACGCTCGCTGATTTCATCGGCCGATGCTGCATTGACCAACACGTTCATCCACGAGTTTTTAATCGACTTGGTATCGTAATCTGGCTTGACCAAAGACGACACTGATCTGGGAGCATGAGACTGTTTGTGGAATGAAGCAGCCGATGAGGCATTCAAGGTCGAGCTTATTGAGGGGGAGTGGATGTGGCCGTGTTTGGGGTTGCTGGGCTTGTGGATTGAAGCAGTATCTTGTAAGGACGCGATGGTTGTGTTAGCCAAAGTCGAGTAATCATCGTGCAAATCTTCGGCGATTGTATGGCTGGAATTGTCATAATCAGCATCATGTTGGTTGGTTGGGTTATTGTGAGTGTTATTATATTGTTGATAATGTTTCTGGGGAGGCTGCGGTGGAGTTTGGCCGTCTGGTGTGCCGGTATAGAGTTGTTGGGTGCTGGACAAACTCTTCCTCTTGTCCCGTTCTTTTCTCAGGGACCAAATCTTTCTCATTGTCACTGATCAGTGGTAAGAAGTAGTAAGATGGGTGTAAGGTGTGACGGATCAAACTTTTCTTCAAATTTTCTCGACGAATGACACGTCTAAGGAGAGTATGAAGAAGATGGTATAAGGAGGTGGTATAAGGAGGTGATACTATATCACTGATGTAGTAAAGCAGTTAAGTAGTTGATGGTTTGATCAATACTTGATGCAAGAGTTTCTTCTCCTTTGTTGACGTTGATTCAATGTTGGAACTCGTTGCCAAAGATATGAAATTGTTGTTCGGAGAAGCCCCTCGTTCACGACTATTTCACCTTTTAGGACGAAATTCACTAAATACGTAGACACTAATATGTGAACAGTAGTACCTCTGTTGGGTCTCAAGAAATCTCTGAAGTGTTTCTTCGTGCTCGTCCTCGTCTAACAAAATACGGATCACAATTGGGCGTTTATAATTTTTCTCCTTTCGGTTAATGAGGACCAGTTCCAGTGGGGACCCTGGGGCGACACGGGACTTTTACGGGCGCGGAAGTGAGAGTTTTCCTGGGCGGTGCGGCCCACACGAGACGATGAGACGCGACAACGACTCCCGCTACAGCCTCGCGTGGCATTAGAGGGTTTGGCCAGAGCCGAGTGTGCATGATCAGAAGACAACAATGGGCGTATGATGGTCTACTTGGGCTTTACCGGCCACAGTTATAAGGGCTATATAATGCAGAGAGGTGAAATTGTAGACGTGGTTTGGAGTTCAAGGCGTGTTTCAACGGACGGACTTTTCTCCAGCACCAAGTGAATATGTGAATATGAATGTCTGACATGTTTGTGATTTCTTAACTAAGTATTTACTCCTTGTAGTTACGGTGAAGCGCATATCCTTTTTTAGACGATGAATACAATGCGTTACATTTCCATCCTGATCTGCCTTTACTTTTCCGCGACCCACGTCATCCAAACTCGGACATGATGTTACATTTAGTTCAAATCTCGAATTGGAAGTGGTCTACTCAGGGTCTCTAACATTGATCACTACGTATCTCGGAGTATTTCTTTCTTTTTGAGTCTCCGAGGGTCCTTTGACGATCGTTTCAAGTGGGAATGCTGCCATTAATGAGTATCATATTTGGGCTAGTGGTTAGTCGTCAGTTGGATGCGGAGAACTGCATTTTGTCGCTTGGCAAAATTATTCTATTTACCGATTGAGTGAGAAATAGAATCGTCGCATTTTTTTTGCATCTTATTACTGACAACAAGAAAATCAATGACCCCGATCTTAGCGCTGCCGCCATGTGGTGGTCTGCCAGCGTGGTTGTGGCCACCGTCTCTTTTGGGTACTCTTGGTTAAGCTTGTTCGAATTGGACTTCTGGTGTTGTGTGTCGTTTAACATTTTCATCTCATTTTTGGGTACTTTACCTGTTGCTCTCTTCGCTATTTTCGGCCCTAAGTTGGTTTTGAGACAGATGTTGTCTGGTAGCTTTACTGCTGGTCACATGGTTTGTGGTAGTGTAACAGCTGGTAATGACAAGTTGGACGAGTTCGAAAAGAAATACATCGGTGGTTAATATGTGTACTTATAGAATAAATAATAGAAAGACAATACTTAAAAAAATAGACGAATGGTAGTATACTATGAATATTTGAGCTGAGTTGTACACTGATTCTCGTTATAAAGAGAGCAGGAAAAGATCTGCCTAAAAATATGTCAATCTAGACTGGCTGCAAAAAAAAAAGAAATAAAGTTTATTTGTCTAAATGACAGTGATATTAGAACCGTGGGGTTCATAATTAACCTGAGCAAGCTGGACGACCTTAGTATCGTAATTGAATACAGTATAGGCGTTCCTGATAAAGATATCACCTAAGGGGATGTCATCATAGTCTGACCAAATGTTCAAGAGGGCGTAGCCACCTTGACCGTCAGAAATTAGGAAATCACTGTAAGGGACAGTTATATTGATGTTATTGAACTCAAATGAGAGCAAGGTGTTCTTCCAAGACTCCTGATAGTTGATTAATGTCCCGTTGGGGTGAAGGGGGCCGAAAAGGGCTTGGATAGATTCTCCCAACGGCTTGGGGAAATCTATGGTCGGAGTACCGGTGTCGATGGATGCTGGACCGTTAATGGAGTAGTACGTGCAATTGGCAAGTCTGATTCCACCGATCTCCACATATCCGGCCGTCTGAGGGGCCTCAATATATGGTAAAGTGACCAACTCACCGGTGTATTTGGCATGGTCGATCCCTCCAAAAAGAATCGATCCGTACTGAATAGTGGGGTCGAACTCTTCAAGGTAAACCAAGAACGCAGCACTCTTTATGTAGTTGCTATTTTTCAAGGCCAATGGAAAGTTAACGTACTCTTCAGCTTCAACGATAGTTTCCAGGTATTTGGAGCTAAGACCCAAAATATTAGCAATACTGTGGTGAGTAACACCCAAAGTAAGGTTCCTGAGGGTGATTGAACCCAAAGTGACGGTATCAGTGTACATATCATACTTTCTGGCCCAGTCAACTTCACGAATTGTGGATATGGCTTTACTGTACTAATTAAAGCTGTCCTTGCACCTGGACGACTGAGTTTGCATCATCGAGATATGCGATGAAAATAGACTGCCACTTAATATAAGGAGAGGTGAGTTGCTGAATGGCTATAAAAACTTGCCAAAGAGTAATGCAACGCTTCGTTGTCAACTAACATTCACAAAATCACTAGGTAAACAGCTCACAACTAATTTACATTCGGAATTGATGAGTTTCCAAGATCTTTCCCAAAATTTCGTGCGACACCTTTTAAAAGGCCTCGTTCCAATTTTTTTTTGGCTAGACGTGATCAAAACACTGACCAGCATCACAATCAGCCTGGTAACGTTCGACTGCCGTCGTGGTTTCATTCACCACTAGCTTAATTTGATTTCTGTCCCACGTACAGAACTCAATATTTTATGTTAATGCCCACCGTATCGCAAAAAATTAAAATAATATAAGCACTGATCAGTGCATAACTCATATGCAATTTCGCATTATCATTTTGAATATGTTAAACGGCACAAGGCTTGTTTTTCACCACAGCATGAAAAAAAAACGCTAAAGGTGGAGGAGGTAGAGGAACTGCCATAGTTTTCTTCTTCATTTTTAATTGGTAGATGCGTCAGGAAAGAGGTACTCCATTTGTATAACCATTGGTTTGAATCGGACAAAGACCAAACGGAAAAATAACGGATAGAAATTGACTTGACAGCTCGAGGTTTTCTTGAGTGATTGCATTTTGTTCGAATTTTGCAGTCAAATTGAAAAACTATATACACTATTTACTGCTTTTTTACATCTCTCACATTTCCGAACGAAAGCACGTCTTCAATCCGATCTACTCCACTGAAAAGCATGGCCAAACGGTCGATTCCACATCCCCAGCCACCAGTAGGAGGAAGTCCCAACTCCATAGCCTTAATGTAGCCCCAGTCTGGTATCAACATCTCGTCATCGTTGTATTGTAGCTTTGCATCTTGCTGAGATTTGAATTTCTCAAATTGTTCATAGGGCGAGTTCTCTTCCTCGTAGGAATTGACGTACTCCTTGCCATTGATAAAGAGCTCAAACCGAAGTGAAACATCGTATTCTCTGTCATTATACTTGATTTTGGTTGATTTTGCAAGAGGTGACAAAACTGCTGGCTGGTTATAGATTATCACCGGCGTATTGCTCAATTCGTTTGAAATGGACTCTAAGTAAATACCAGATAAGTTGTCCAATAAGTTGGAAGGCGACACATTAGTAGGAATTTCCAATCCTATTTCATTGTAGTATTGTATAAAGTTTTCTGAAGTTAACTCTAATGGAAACGGCTTGCCGGTTTTTGATTCCAACGTAGGAATAAACTCATACTTAGGAAACTCTCCTTCAAACTTGATAGCTTCAAGTTTTGGCATCGAAACTGTCATTTTCGCAGAAAGAGTCTTGTGTATAGAAGCAAACATCTCTTCGGTCATCTTCATGAGGTCTTGAAGCCCGACATACGACTGGTAGAATTCACAAGTAGTAAACTCCGGATTGTGAGTGGCATCTACACCTTCATTTCTGAAGTTACTCCCAATCTCGAAAATCCTGTCGAATCCACCTATCACAAGTCGTTTGAGCCATAATTCAGGAGCCACTCGAAGATGTAGTTCGTCCGAATCGCCAGAGATGGCTTTTGCTTTGGTCCTGAATGGTTCTGCGTTTGCTCCTGTACCCAGTCCTGCCAAAATGGGTGTCAGCACTTCCAAGAAATCTTTGTTTAACAAATAGTTTCTGATAGCTTGAGTGATCCAAGATTTTACTAAAATGGGATTACGTGCTTTTTCATTTGCGAGGTAGTTCAAGACTCTGTTAGAATTGATATTACCTCTGTCTATCAACCTGTTGGGCACCATCCTCAACGATGGAGAAAGCATTCGTATAGGTTCGACCAACTTAAGAGTGAGCTCGCCGACGTTTGTTCTTGAAGCTGCTCCAGAACATATAATGAAATCGTCTTTTTTGAAAAATTGATGGATCTCATCGAATTCGTCCTTGCTTATACCCAAAAGCCTGTTACTGGCCATTATCTGTAGTCTAGTTTGGTCCTGAACAATATCTATGAAGTACATGGCTTTTCCTGATTTCCGTATAGACTTGACTTTTCCCTCTACTATGAAATTTGCCGAAGTTCTCTTGTCAGGATATTGACTGAAATCATGATCTTCAAACTTGCGACGAAACTCGTCTATTCTCAATGGCAGGCTCCCATTGAAGCTTCGTCTCGCATTATATATAGGTGGGTAGTATTGACTGGGGCTTTGGTCTATTATCGACTTTCTAGTTGCATAGTCTAAGGCTTCTTTAGCTTCATCCTCTTCCGTGGTAGAAATGTACCGCCGGGACTGAATTTCCCTTCCGCGTAAATGATAACGCAGAGCTAGTCCACGCACACTTTTGATCGCAGTCGGCCTGAATCGAAACATTGATGATTACCTCTCCCTCCATTTTTCAATCTTATACCGTCCTGTTTATATGCACACCTAAATACCGTACTCTAAAATGATAGACTAGTTACCTATTCGTCTGTTGAATAATTGACTGTTAATCTTCTTTTATAGGGCAGCTATTCTTACTTGGTGGTCAGACCCCTTCCGTCTCCATGCTGGTGCTAGTATGTTCCATCAATCCGGAGATGTGTAATAGTATTGTGAAAGTCTTTATTGTGTTAAATCAAATCGAGATCGCGTTTATACGCAGGACAACATCGACTTCGACTTAATGTCTGAAGAGTATAGAAGCGACTTTAATTTTGTATAACTCGACAACCCTCAAAATTGACATACTGATATCCACCTCAATCAGGATATGAGCAACTAAAAGCTCATAATATTGAACATTATTGGTACTTTTTGCTTTACAATTAAATTTAGAGAATAGAAGACGATATCCCCGAAGATGGACTTCGACAACAGAGAGGTGAAGGACGGAGTCAGGCTTTCATGGAACTCATTACCAAAATCAAAACTCCAGCACCAAAGAAATATTGTTCCCTTCGGCTCGTTGTATACCCCGTTGAACAATAAGTCTGTCGTGCCCGTACTCGGAAATGACCAATTATGCATTTGTCGCCAGTGCCGTGGTGTGCTAAACCCGTATGTGCATTTGAATAACGAACTTTGGACTTGTCAGTTCTGCGCATTCACAAATAGACTCCAATTGGGTGTTGATGAATATGGCCAGCAGATCCTTCCATCCAGTCTATCGCCAGAATCTTCCACAGTGGAGTATTTGACTGGTCGTAACAGCACTCTTCCACCCATATTCTTTTATGTGGTCGATACTTGCTTCGAGACAGAGGACATTGAGGACTCTTACGAGGCTCTCAAGGAATCTTTGATCACGTCTTTGAGATCTTTGCCTGAAGACGCCTTGGTGGGTTTCATAGGGTTCGGAAAACATGTGCAGATCTATGATTTGTTGGCAAATGAAAAGACTCTGTTCACTTTCAACGGTGCTAAGGAATATACGTTGGAGGAAATCCAAAAAGCGTTAGGATTTCTTGGTAATGGCATGAAAAACATCCAAAGAATTAACTCTCCTCTTGATGCGATTACAGGCTCTGCCGGGGGAAGGTTCCTTCAGCCAGTTCAGAATGTTGAGTTTCAATTGAGCAATATTATAGAGACTTTGCAAACCAACAATTTCCCCCATTCCCAGTACCTGCAAAGACTGGAAAGAGCTGTCGGCTCTGCATTGAACATTGCCTCGTTGTTTTTGAACTCAATACTAGAAAACCATATTTCGACTACTGGCGGTCACATACTAGCATTCGTTGCCGGTGCTTGTACTTATGGACCAGGTAAGATTGTTGGTAATCTACTCAAAGAACCTTTGAGGTCTCACCATGATATCGAAAAGTCATTGCAAGCCACTCTTCCTCTGGCTCCAACCACATCCACCAAAACAAAGGTTGATACTTCCTTGCTCAAAAATGCCAAAAAGTTCTATTCCAAAGTCACAAAGAACCTTGTCTCGATGGGCTTAAGTTGCAACTTCTTCATAGGAAGTTATGACCAAATAGGGTTGTATGAAATGGAAGAGCTTTGTGAGAAGACAGGCGGGGTGATTGTGATGAGTGACTCTTTCAATACCTCTATGTTCAAGCAAAGTTTCCTCAAGTTTTTCGACAAGCAAGATGAAGACAGTCCGTACTTGAAAATGGCCTTCAATGCCAGTTTGGAGTGTAGAGTTGCTTCAGATTTAAAAATACAGGGCTTGATTGGTTGCGCTAGCTCTCTTCCAGTCAAGAAAGACAACCCATATGCTGAAAACTCGGTATCTAATGCTTGCATCGGTGAGGGAAACGCCAATTCTTGGAAGTTGTGTAATGTCAACCCCCAGTCAACCTATGCCATCTACTTCGAAAAGAACGATTCCACCTCCCAGTATACATTCCTTCAATTTTTATTCTACTATCAACACCCATCGGGACAAATGCGCTTAAGAGTAACTACGGTGCCGATTCAAATTCTTGGTGATTCTGATATGAACCTTGAACTTGGATTTGATCAAGAAGCTGCTCTCGTTTTAATCGCAAGGGAAACTATCTACAAATTACAACCAAGCGTTTCTAAGAATACCACTGCTTCAGTATTCAATTACGACACAGTCCTTAAGTATTTGGATAAACAGGTCATTGATTTCTGTGCCAGATTTGCAGTCTACAGTCCCGGAATCTTGGAATCGTTCAGGTTCTCGTCGACCTACGCAATGCTTCCTCAATTCATGTATCATTTAAGAAGATCTCCGTTCATAAATGTCTTCAACAACTCACCGGACGAGACAAGTTTCGTGAGACACGTTTTCATGCAAGAAGACGTCACGAATTCTTTGATCATGGTGCAGCCAACTTTACTCTCGTACGACGTTGATACATTCGGTTCTGTTGATGAGGAAACTGGCGAAGTGAACACCGAACCTGAACCAGTTCTATTAGACTCCATGTCCTTGGGTCATAACAAGATATTATTATTAGACACTTTTTTCCATATTTTAATTCATCATGGCTCAAAGGTTGCAGATTGGAGAAAGGCTGGCTACCATGAAATGGAAGAGTACGCCCATTTCAAAGCATTTTTAGAAGCTCCAAAAAAGGAAGCAATCGAAATTTTACTAGACAGGTTCCCTTTGCCCAGATTCATTGATTGTGATGAGGGTGGCTCTCAAGCAAGATTCTTGATGGCTAAACTTAATCCTTCTACCAGTTATGCTACCAACGCTAATAATTTGTTTACTGGTGGGCAACTTGATGTATTGACAGATGATACGAGTTTACAACTGTTCATGGACCATATTCAAAGAATCGTTATCGCCAAAAAGTGAATACACTATTAGAAAAATAACGTATCTGATATTTTCATTGAAATATAGCTCATTACAATTAGATTAATTATATATCGTACTTAATTTACAGCGTACTCTTCTTTTTCGCAGCTTTTATAGCTCTCTTCAAGAACTGTGTCTGTGTATCTAAAGCTGCCTTTGTTTCGTCGTCCATATCCAGAACATCTTCAGTGTCTTCTGGTTCTTCAGTTTTCGATGACTCTTTCGGCAAGAATTTGACATTTTCATTACATGTCAAGTGTTCTTTCACTTGGCCAATCAAAGAGCCATAATCATCAAACACCAAATCAGTTCCCACTAAAGTTTTCCATTCAGTCTCGTAAATCTTTCCATCTATAACATTGACATTATTGATCGAATCACTTGTACCGCTCAAATCACTATTTCCCACTGCTGAATTGTTGGATAATTTGATCAAAGGACTCTCGTCGCTCATGTCAGTGATTTGGAATTGAGCTGAAGGCTTTATAATGTTATTTTTCGATCTTGGAGTATCGGATGAGCTAGGTTCAGGAAAGTCTTGGTTTTTGCCAATCATTGGAACGTCAATAGTCACATAAAAATCCTAAATGTTAGTACTTACGGGAATTTCAAAACTATTGCGATAATAATTATTTTTCTATAAACTTACCTTATACTCGTCTTTTGGTAATTCGGATGCCCCATTGGCTAGTTCTGTCACAGGTGTGGTCTCTCTGACTTCTTTGATTTCATATTTGTCTGCTAATTCTTTCTCTTGTGCTTGTTTCCTCTCTTCTTCTTCTTTTCTTGCTTTGATATCTTCATCAGATCCAGCCTCAAAACCAGAGTGGAAGTCCCAGTTCATTTCTTCTCCCTTAATTAGAAACTCACAGTTACCATTCATTTTTATTTCCCAGTCTGATCCATTTTTGGAATACTTATCAAGAGAACATGCTGCTGCCCTTAAAAGTGTTTTGTCATCATCAATATAATCACGAACACCCTGTAATTTCAATAAAGCCAGTCCCAAAGCTATTTTGGTAGCTGCGTGCGTGATGATCAATACGTTCTCATATTCTGGGAACTTAGCTTCAAAAACTGGAATGAACTTCTTCCAGAACAACTGTGCTCTTTGGAAGATTTCGTCCTCAGTTTCTCCGGAAAGATCTGGGATCACACCAACAGTGCTATCCCTAGGCCATTGGGACTCTTCTACTAATACACCACTGAAAAATGCACTCAATCTGTCATAATCTGCTGGTTCAGGGATGACGCTTCTATTTTTCTTGTACCATTCACCAACCCCTCTTTCAAGAGCGATTTTCAAGGATAACATTTCGGCGATAGGACGACCTGTCTCTACACACCTGTAGAAGGGCGATGATAAAATGAAGTCTGGTTTCTCTGACTCTGGCAAAGACGTCAAGTATGCAGCCAACTGTTTGGCTTGTTCCACCCCATGTGGGGCCAATGGAGGGTCACTGTCGATACCAGTTGGGTTTGGAGGATGTGGCTTGGGCAACCAATTAGCACGGTAGCCGTGTCTAGCTAGATAGATTGTTTTCAACGTCATTGAACAGATTGTTTAGAGTACTATCAGGGTTAGTCTTCACTCGCAGCTGAAATTTGTTTAGTTGATATTTTTATCGCGACACTAAATTAAATTTTACGTAATTATTATCTACTAGATTGAATTAATGTATTGTATACTATTTTAATTTTACATTAATGGTGTGTGGTGACAACATGACTCTATGTAATTAGACCAACATTTCCAATGGGTTTTCGATGATCTTCTTCAATGCTTTCATGTATTCTCCACCGAGAGCACCATCAACGGTTCTATGATCGAAAGTACCGGTCATCTTGATAACGTCTTCAAAAACAAATCCTTGTTCGTTGACGCTAGATGGAACGGCCTTCTTGTCAGTAGTACCAATAGCAATGATGGCAGATTGAGGAGGGTTGATGATCGAAGTGAAACTGTTGACGGCGTGGTTCATACCCAAGTTGGAAATACAGATAGTACCACCTTGGTATTCTTCTGGGTTCAACTTGCCAATCTTAGCTCTCTTACCCAAGTCTTTAACTTCAGTAGAAATAGCAGCCAAACCTTTAGTGTGGGCGTTCTTAACAATTGGGGTGATTAAACCAGTTGGGGTAGCAACAGCGACAGACACATCAACAGTCTTATAGTTTCTGATAAGACCTTGTTCTCCCAACCAAGCGGAGTTGACTTCTGGGACTCTCAATGAGGCCAAAGCGATGGCCTTGATTAATAAATCATTGACAGACAACTTGTATCTTTCTTCAGCAGTGGCGTTCAAGGATTGACGTAACTTCAATAACTTGGTAACAACAACTTCGGATTGAACGAGGTAAGAAGGAGATTGCTGGGTGGATTGGAGTAATCTGGAAGCAATGGTCTTTCTCATGTTAGAGATTGGAATGTCCTCGTAAGTAGCTCCAACTTCAGCGCTGGCTGGGGCAGTGGCGGCGGCTGCAGGGGCCTTGATGTTTTCAACATCCTTGGCAAGGATTCTACCACTTGGACCAGAACCCTTCACGTTCTTCAAGGAAATACCCTTTTCCAAAGCAATAGTCTTTGCCAATGGGGAGGCAAAGATACGGTTGGATGGTTTAGCAGAAGAAGAAGAAGCTGGCTTGGATTCTGGGGTCTTCTTAGGGGCATCAGAAGTCTTTTCCTCGGTCTTTTTTGGTTCTTCTTTGGTTTCAGGCTCTTCCTTTGGAGCTTCAGCAGCACCACCTGCATCTTCGGCAGTGAATGATTCAAAAGCTGGAACATCGTTAGATTCTTCAACGTAAACAGCGATAGGTTGTCCGACAGGTATGTCCTTGGCACCGTCACCGACCAAGATCTTGGCTAAGTAACCCTCTTCTTGGAATTCGAAGTCCATCGAAGCCTTATCGGTTTCAATTTCGGCAATAGGCTCACCTGGGGCCAATTCGTCACCAACCTTCTTGGACCACGAACCGATACCACCCTGGGTCATTGTTGGGGACAATGCAGGCATGTTAATAACGGTGTGTGGTGGGAACTTGGATGAGTAGAAACGAACCATCCGTGGGAACGCACGAGAACATCTGAGCAAGGCGGACATTGTATTAGCAGTGTATAAGAATCTGAAACTTATCGCGATTGAAGAAATAGTTTGTTAAAGTTTGCTTAATTCATCGATCGCATCAGTGTCTCCCGGCGCGGATGTTAAGTTCCGTCCGGGTACGACTTTTTTTGAGCACAGACATCCAGGGCTCTTTTAGTGCATCGCGAGTACAGTGAGACATTTCATATTGTATCTGTTTATCTCTATATATCACCATCTACTACATAGTATGAAGTGTTGAGACTCGATTTGTTGTATGGACCCTTTTTAGACTTCGAATCTGCATTCTTGTTTGAATTTTGAAAGTATGATCCTACGTCCATCTGATCGGCCATCATCTCTTCTTCTAGTATGACGTCTACCCCTCCATTTTTCTTCAAAGAATCTTTGGATGTTTGCCACAGGAACCGTACTATTCCGCTCCATCCAAATACAGGGTCAACGCTGGAATTGAGCCATTTCGAAGTGTTTGGATCCGATGGATATCCAGAACCGATGTTTTGGTTATCGAGGTAATCGCTGGTAAAAAGCTCCAAATTCATATCTCTGGTCACTTTAGCTACCACTGATGCAGCACTGACTATAGGATAGATACTATCCGCTTTTTTTGCTACCGTTATCCCGATACCTGGAAAGAAGCTCTTTAGTTTCTCTTGATATTTGGCCGGTGGACCAACAGTATCTACATAAATCTCTGTGACATTTACACCTGATGCAATCACTTCCTTTATCAACTGAATGGTTGTATCGTGGGCTTGAGCATTCAAATTATAAGCACCTTCCCCAAGCGAAGAACGAAGCATTCCTGCCAGTATATCTCTCGCCGTCATTGTTCTTGTGGCCCAGCCAACGTTGAAGCTGTCTATTCTCTCGTGTAAATCTCTTCTTTTCAAATCTTTCAATACTTTTGAATCGGCAAATCCTGGAAGCTTTTGATCCTTCAATGCATATGCTAGACCGTAAACCATCGGCCCAAGTACAGGTCCACGACCTGCTTCGTCTATTCCCAATACTACTTCTGACTTTGAATTTTCTTGTATCACCTTAGGGATTTTGGAATGGTATGTGGTCGATGCAATTAATGCTGATTTACTGACGGAAGCAGGAATCCAATCAATAGGTATATTTGCATCTGATTCACTCGAGTTGGATTGTACTGGCAGGAAAGTTTGACTGAGAGACTCGTCGTCCAATGTGGGAGGGGTTTCTGATATCTTTCTTCTCTTTGTCTCTGACTCTAATGACATGTCTATTACTTCTATATTCATCTAGTTACAATCTTCAGTCTACTCAATTATACTTCTCAGTGTTTAACGCGTCTCATACTGATGCGTGCGCCCTCAAAATATTTTGGCTATATAAGTGAAGAATCTGCCAGTATGCGATATGCCTTTAGTACATTTTAGATGAAATGATTAATTAGTTGAATATCATCAAATCCTCCGTATCAAGTCTCTCATTCATATTTTTTGAAGTTGATCTTTTACTTTTTCGTAAGTCAAGAACGTTATGCAAGTTGCGGGAAGTACCCTAACGATATTGGCGCTTACTCCTTTGTAAAATGCTCTCCATCTACCCTCTTCGTACCACAAATGCTGTATAACAGACCTGACAGAGTGTCCAACTTCTTCGTTATTATAATACTGAAGTCTAGACTTCACAATCTGAGCAGGATACATGATCACCATACTAAAGACTTTCGAAAGTGATGAGGAGTAAAGGTACTCTGGTGTAGAGAGTTTTAAGTCCTCACTAGCCAACTTTCTTCTGCTTGTCCAAAAACTTTTCATGTGGTCGTAAAACGTAAATTGAAGACTTCCCTGTAATACCAGAAACATACTTGGAATTGTTCCCTTCCAAAAACTTAGTATACCTTCGTTTCTAAATATTTGTATTACGCCATTCAAACTGGAACTGTATGCTCTCAGTTCTCCCCTTGATGTGCCTAATATTCTTGTTTTTAACACCCATATGGGGTTTGTGATTATACTTGTAGATATCCCCGCCAAGATGGATGAGCCGAAGTAATTGAATGTTTCATTTGATGTTTTTATATGATGCTTAGATTCGGCATAAAGTGTGAAATACAATCCCCAAGCTGTTATATTTCCAAACAAGTTGGGAGATATGCCTCTATAGTATTGTCTTAATATGTGTATTGTCTTGTATCTCTGGGGATTGAAGGGACTAGTTTTTGAATGTATTCTTTTGTATGATTCAAGCCCATCCGTGTGGATTTTCTTGACAACATTCTTCAAGGATTGAAAGGGTCTAGTGTCCTGACCAATGGATAGTTGTAACCTGATCTTTATCAAGTCCAACGGGTGGGTTATGATAGTGGTGGCGAATCCTGCGGAAAGTCCTGCTAAAACTTCGATTTGTCTTCGGCTTAGCGTCAGGAGCCTTATTTGTGAATTCTTTGACTCTGACATCTTACAGCATTACTTTGTGTCCGCGGGATCTGCTGAAAGCTGTACGTGATACCGTAACACTTGTGCACTCTGATGACAGAAGGTTGTGTGTTGCCTAGATGATTCCGATATCAGATATTACAAAGCTCGCTTAAAAATCAAAAAATAACATTTCAAGAGATACGTCAAAATAATTTATAGATCAATGATTTACAAGGATTGATTAGAAGGTTCTCTACTTACATCTTCTACTTTGAATATTACATAAGTAATTTAAAAAGACTCCTTTGATTGCAAATCAACTATGTACATTAAAAATTGTGTGAAACATACGGTGCATGTCGCCAAATCACTATACTATAGAACACAACTTCTGCATCAATAAGAATCGTGTAAGTGGAAAGTTCAACAGGTACCATTTGGTCCTGCATTTATTGTTATATAATCATGATTTCTTCAGCTCATATCTTTAAGTTCTATACTCGGTAATATCGTACATCTCGTATCAATTTTCTGCAATTAAGCAGTTGGGAATGGACTTAATAAACTGAACAAGCTTGGTCTTGTTGGGCTTGTGGACCATCCCAAGTACAAGACAAATGGAATAAAACCATAGTGGGCGATGGTCTTTGAATAGTCTAAAACCTTGGTGATTCTTTCCTTGGATTCATCTGATAAAGTGAATTGGTAGCTCTTTGATGGGGCACTTGGTGAGGACATTGTTAAAATTTGTTGGTTAGCTTAATTGTATGGAACTATAAGTTGGCTTTCAGCAAGTTAATCGGTAAAGTTTGAAAATTTTTAATTTGGAGATTACGTAATCAATTACGTAATGTCAAATTTAGGCTAATGTATCATTCAAGTCAACATCTTTAATAGCCAGTAGTATAAGACAAGAGATTGTGGTATATGTACTAGCGGATTGGTACACCGAGTTATTTTAGTTACAAAAGTTTTAACTGTTGTAGTGGCAAATCAAATGTATTTTTTAGAATATGCCAAAAATTTAAAAGATTGCAAAAAAGTCGAGAAAGAGCTCTACAATACGAAAGATGAAAATTTGATAGGCAATAAACATCTATGGCAAATGAGTCAGTTCACTGGTAACGTATAATATGGTGTCAATGCTACGTATGACTCCTGCCGCTGGTAACTTTAAAATTGTATTTCGTCGTAGCCTTTCAATACTAAGTCAAGGTATGCACTGCATAGAAGAATAAATTAGACAGAATTGTTGCATACGCCCAAAATATAACTGTGATTGGGGGGCTATACATGTGGTACTGATCATGGTGTTGGTTGTGAAATCAGATTTCGCCAGAAGTGTTGCCACAGCTCACTCTCAATTTATATTGAGTACAATTGATTTTCATTCCTCATGATTTGTTTATTACAGTGGTAATATTTAAAGGGAGAAGTTTTGAAAGAGATCTTCCTAAACTAAATCCTGTAGTTGCCTATCTAGGTGAGCTTTTCAGACTCTAGAGATCACGCAAACGTTTCAAATCTTCAGCCAACTTAGATATGATCTCTCCTGTTCTAAGGCTTGGATCAATTAACCGGTAATTTTGTCCCGCCAAATAGAAGCCCAAGTCGGTGTTTGTGACAGAGCCTTTCAACTTCTTGTAAGCACCATATCTATTGCTATACGGTGGTAAGTCGTGATTTTCAGAATTGCCAATCTCAATTATCGACTCAATGAATGGAGTTTTAATCGTTCTAGCACGTTTACCAGATACCAAGGGAGTCATTATGGTACCCAATTGATCCCGATCCAGTAGATGGTTCTTTATAAAGGGACCGGATGATGATTCAGGTGCAGTCAAGAAAATGGTTCCAAGTTGAACACCTGAGGCACCTAAGGAAAGATAAAAATCAATAGTTTGTGCATCCATTATACCACCACATGGAATTAAGTATGGAGGTCTCGACGAGAAGTTCTTTTCTACATATTTCTGGACTGAGAGAAATAGCGAATGGGTTGATAAGTTTTCGTCAAGTAAATTTGAGTGCAAAAAATTTCCTCTATGCCCACCGGCCTCATACCCTTGACATACAATTCCAGTGACTCCTGAGTCAATTAGTAATTTTGCTTCTTCCACAGAAGTTGCAGTAGCAAATACGAGAATGCCGGCTTCCAGAAATCTAGCTATGGTATCTTTGGAAGGAATACCAAAGTGAAAACTCACTACCTTTGGTTTGATCTTGGAGAGATATTCCATTAGTTCGTCTAAAGCCTCGGGGTACCGTGCTTCGATCTCTTTGAATGATGCTGTTCCCTTAGCAAATGTGATTTCCAGTTTCGCAGAGGTTGAGAGCTTGCTGACTTCCGGTGCTGCTTGATTATACAACTTCCACCAATTAGATATCTGGTGGGCTTGAACGTCATCATCAATTTCATGGCAAAAAAAATTGAGATTCACCACACTCGGATCGCCACTGACAAGAGTGCCATACTCTTCGTATTGTTCAACCAACTTACTTGCTCCCTGTCGAAAGTCAATTGAGGATAAAGGTAACGCACCCAATCCACCATGATTAGTGACCTCAGAAGCAAGCTTGATGGTACTTATTCCAGCCATTGGAGACTGCAATATTGGCTCTTTTAAGCCGAGACGCTGACATAACCGTAATGATGCTTGATATTTAGACATGTTGAGTTTGTAGTCGGACATTAACGATTTACTTCGTTCCACTTGTAAGCTTAGTATTTATGACCGGGCCACATGCAGGCATTTTTAATTCCCCGCACAATAGGTATCTTTGTAGCATTTCGAGTCGCAACTCTTTCACCAAGAGACTGCGTAGGTGAGTTGCGTTTGAAGGTTTCGCAAATCGCCGCTGAGTCACTCATCCAAGACAAGTCATATACTCTATTAAATAGTCGAGGTGTTGGATATCGTGCCATTAGGTATTAAGCATGTGTATTGCATATTTCCGAAGATAACTGAGGTCTAGTACCAATATGTGGGCAATACACTCGATTTGACACGTGTTTCTAGGATATCAATCTTGTGCACCAGCATAAAAGATTCGATAACGGTGTGATTACGATATCGAAGCTTTTGATTAGTGGACATTGTAGATGCTGTTTTGATGCGTATTTGTAATGGTGCTGTAAGTTAAAAACTGTCAAATACGAGCAATCTTTTGTTATTCTCCTCTTGCACTATCGCGTCTTGTAGTGCTTTACTAGGCGCCAAAGCATCTAGACTCTTATATATTTGAGCTACAATGATAAAATAGAATGTTTGCTTAAATTAATGATCTATAGTATATTTTACCTTCAACTTTATTGGCAATTCGATCTATTGGTTTTGGAAGAAGTAGTAAGCACCAGCTGCTAACAAGAAGACCACGACAGCGATTAAAGTAGAAGAAATTCCTTCTTCGCTGGTAGCCTCAGCAATTCTAGCTTCCTTCAAAACACCTCCTTCAACTCTTCCGATTAACAAACCCTTTAATATATCATGGGCATCATCAGAATGTCCGATATCATTGAAAGCCTCGGTTGCATCGGTTCCAGCCACATCAACAACAACTTCTTCTCCACCAGGATGTTCATCTATGTACTTGGTGACATCATAGACCTTTCCGTTGTAGACAATCCACAAGTCATCAGTTGATTTGTGTTGAGCGACCTCGTCAAATGTATAGACTTTGAGTTCTTCAGACATATTTAATTCCTATCCAGTTTTAGGGAAGGAAGAAATCAAATTTATATATATGCTCGTTTAGATTAAAAAAAAATGTTCGGAGATATCGACTTTGTGTACTTTTATATGACACCAACAGTCTACTGGATTTATAACTGGACTACGCGATGTGAAGCCAACTGATGTAGAGACCCCTCAGCTTTTATAAGATACCGTTCATCACATGGGGTCCATACCACCTGTAGGGGGCATGTGATACCCAGGTTCATCCAACAGAAAAAAACGGGTGAACTCACATGTGCAGATAGCTTTGTGGAATTTATAACTTTTTTGGGATGTATATTCCTTGCAACAGTCGCACCACCTGTCTGAGATGATCATTACTTCTAACACTTAAGATTATGGGTATTTGAAGGCCTACTCCTGACTACGCGTCTTTAAGAGCTCTAGCCAAACTTTCCCGAAATTTTTAGGTGTCACCTTGTAAAATTTACTTCTCAAGCTAGGCTACATTTTTATCTACTGGGCCATACATTGGGGATCATCGCGTAGAATTTGGCCAATGATATTTCTGGTGAAGATAATCAAGATTTTTTTTGTCTAAGTAGAATTTTATTCTCTCCGCTGACATAATCAGAGTACCCACAATTGATACATTTCCTAATCCGGAAGAATAAGATGGAGAGAAGGTAGTTGCAATTTCTATACAATAATTTACAGTCCAGGATTGTAAAGGGATGAGTGTGGTATTTAATATAACCAGAAATCAATAGCTCAATCAGTAGACTATGGAGTGAGCATAGAGGGTGGGAATCCACTTCGGTGATGGGAGGGATCGATACATAGTTAACAATCTATTTCATCTAGCTTTGATTTGTTAGATACGATTGGCCATTTTCGCAGTATATAATAAGTATTCCCTCCTTACTATTTTACGAATTTATGGGAAAATAGAATAACTTGGTCATATATAAAAAGAGAAATGTTGGTATTGTCATGTTACATGTTCGACCCTAAAACACTCTGATTTACTATCTTAGGACCAAGAGTTGCTTCGAAATAAAAGAGACTACATGCCATTTCCTTAAAACGTATATTTCATATCACCCTTTAGTTCAGTGATTTGAATGAAGAGAGCTACTCATATAATAGTGTTGAATAGGTTCAAAAGTATAGAGTCGCTTTATTAATATCCCGTGTAGCAATGAATAGTGTACCGTTTAATTGCTCAAACTGAAATCGATCCCTTTTGCTTTCAATTCTTCTTGCTTCTTCAACTTCTTAGCTTCATGCTTTTCTATCAATTCAGCCCATTGTTCCTTTGTCTTTGGTTTATCGATCTTTTCCTTAGTGATTTTATACCATGCAACAGGATTGAACCTTTTATTAGCATTCTTGAACAAATCTTCGTGGAAGTTTTCTACAACTTCACACTTCAACAAATGACCAGACAATAAGTAGTTGTTCATTGTCTCAGCTGCTACCTTTGCGGTGGCCAAGTTCTCAAACTCGATAAATCCGTAATGCTTTGATTTTCCAGTTTTTTTGTTTCTTGCTATTCTTAAATTTATGATGTTTCCAAATTGGTTGAAGTATGTTTTCATTTCGTTTTCATAGAACCCGTGAGGAATTCTTCCGATATATATGATCCCTCTTTGGTCTTTGCTTGCGACCTTTGAATTTCCAGAAGGTTTCGAGATGGACTTATTTACAGAGTGTCCATCGTCTGTAATTTTCCTTGAACTAGTCTCAGTAGTTGACTCTGTATCTGAAAGTCCAACAATATCATCATCACTCTCTTCAGATAATTCTTCTTCCAGTTCCAGCTCACTTGAAGCAGGTAACTGCAAATCTTGTTCGATTTCTTCAACCGACTTATCGTTCTTTTGGCTCTTTGTTTGTTTAGCTTCGGCTTGTTTGCCGGCTTTAGATGAAGGTTTACCCATGTTAGGCGTTCGAATCGTTATATTAATTATATAGACGATGGTATCAATAATTTTCAGTTTTTCAGCGATGGGATGAGCTACTCACAAAATATCCTGCATACAAATCATAGTTCTAATTATGCTGCTGCAAGTTGCAATAACTTGAATGTGGCAACGGTAGGCAACCCAACTACGTTGAAATAGTCTCCGTTAATGCCCTGAAATAATAAGCAGCCTGATTCTTGAAACTTAAATCCTCCAGCCACATTTAAGCCTTCTTCCGATTCGATATACGCATTTATCATATCCTGCGAGGCGCTAAATGTCAAATGAGTGGCTGCAATATCGGAGAACTCTGTAACGCTTCCATTCAGAACTTTGAATACATTGATTGCTGTCAAAACTGTAACATTCAAATGCTTCTTGTAATGTTCGAACATTTGAAGTTGTCTCTCTTTAGTTTTGGGCTTCTCAAATATTTGACCTCCACAACTTATAATGGTGTCTGAGGTGAGTATTATCAGTGGCTCATCGTGTTCAATGATGTTGAGTATATGTTTTCCCTTATTTCGACAGGTTTCAGTAACATATTCTTCGTTAGTGAGACCATCCTTGCTAAGATCCTCTGCATATGTTGAAGGAATAACATTGATGTTTGCAATATTCAAATTTTTTGATAGTATCTCTAACCTTCTTGGTGAAGTAGATCCTAAAAAAAACTTATAAGAGTTCAACTGCTCGTGTAATGGATGGTGAAATGTCATTTTATTATCAATAGCAGTTCCTGATTATGTGCACACGATGGTAGTGAATTAATTTGACAGCAATGAGAATGCGTGGTTTTTGAACAGATACCTCCTTCGAAAAATACAGCAAGGTCAATGGTCTATGCTTTTACACATAAATATTATAGCAGCGTCGTCTTATAAGTCATATGGGGAGTGGACAGAAACCCTGCAAAATATGTACTGCAAACTAAACTGCAAATAATTTCTTACAGTTTGAGTTAGTTATCGAATGTCCATAGTGATTGACATAAAAACCTAAGCATACGTTTCTAGCCAAAAACATCGTAGGTTCTAGGAATCAGGCCTTCAATCACCTTGATCTATGAGGATATTGTACCGAGAGAATCCACGCACTTTAGTGGTTTATTCTGAAACACATTCGTTGATAATTCAACAGCTTACAAAGCAGAAGGCTTCAGTTGCAGTTGAGTTGATCTCAAATGAACAAATAAAAAAAGAAAATGGATTCAAACTATTGATTAAAAGGGACGTATACGGATGTCTCGGCTTTATAAACATCGACAATCAAACATTTTTGGCTGTCATTACCGGTGCTATCACCGACGTTGCACATCCAGTGGAATATGAGTCTGTCGATAGAATATTTTCAGTTGATTTTATATCATTATCAAGCGATGAATGGGATTTTGTCAATTTAGATACAAACGGAATGCCAATTCCAAGCAACAATAATGTTTCATCCGATGAAATCAACGACTATGCCAGATCTGTCCATCCATGTCAAGATTTGAAAAAGTTATTGTCTAATGGCTCATTTTATTATTCGGGAAATTTTGATTTAACTTCTTTATTACAGAATAGAGGCATAAACAACAAAACACTACTTCAAGGAAACTATGAGGATGGAGCTTGTAAAATGAATGTTGAGCACAATCAAAAAGACTACATGTGGAACTCATTCATGATGGACGAATTGATCAATTTTCGTTCAAATTTGGACCCTTACTTACAACTGATTATGGATGCTAACGGGTTTTTAACGACAGTTATTAGAGGATTTGCAAAGACGACAAGGCTTAATTCGGTGGGAGACACGATATCTATCATTTCTAAACAATCTTGGAGAAGAGCTGGTACTAGATTCAATGCTCGAGGTATTGACGACAATGGTTTTGTCGCAAATTTTGTGGAAACTGAGTTTATATTCAACAATCCCTCGAAGTCGTCATTGTTCTCTTTCGTTCAAATTCGTGGTTCTGTCCCTACCTTCTGGGAGCAAGATTCAACTTTAATCAATCCCAAAATAACTCTTACAAGATCTTTGGGTGCAACTCAACCAGTTTTCAATAAGCATATCAGCGATATATGTAACAAGTATGGGGTATGTCATATCATAAACTTGTTATCAAAAACGAAACCTGCCGAAGTGGCAGTTCTGCATCGATACCAGGAACTATATGCACATTCAGACTACGTAAATGAAGTTGAGTTTACCAACTTTGACTTTCACCACGAAACGAAGCCACTGAGTGGTGGATTTGCAGGAGCAACGAAGATATTACCAATGTTGCATGAATCATTAGAACAGTTTGGATGGATGTACTATGATAGTGAACACGGGGAAATGTGCACTCGTCAAAATGGAGTATTTCGTACCAATTGTCTTGATTGTTTAGATAGAACAAACTTGATTCAACAAGTGATTTCTCTGTTTGTATTGGAGAACATTCTTAAAAGTCAAATCCGGGGCCCAGGAGATGGTTACAGAGACAGGGCAAGGATCGAGGAAATCTTGAACAAGCACAATGCAATGTGGGCTGATCATGGTGATTCAATATCTCAGATATATACTGGAACTAATGCGTTAAAGTCATCATTTTCAAGATCTGGTAAGATGAATATCGCAGGGGCTTTGTCGGATGTAACTAAATCGGTTTCTCGAATGTACCAAAACACTTTCGTTGACGGCAAAAAACAATCGACAATGGACCTCCTTCTTGGGTACGATGCGAAAAATTCAACTAAAGTAAGAATTTACGATCCTATCAACGAACATGTCGCTTCGAGATTAAAGAGTAACGCAAACTTATTCACAACTTGGAATGATATCACGATTTTTGTGGGAACTTACAACTTGAATGCACTTGACCCCGATTTGGTAAAAACAGATTTATCTCCTTGGTTGTTTCCTCCCGATAATCAAGACTTTGAGACGCCAGATATTTACTCAATTGGTCTACAGGAAATAATTGAGCTAAACGCTGGCTCAATATTGAATGCAGACGCAACTAGACCAGCGAAGTGGGCAAGCATAATATCGAAACAATTGAACCAACATGGTGAACAGTATTTGTTATTGAGAACTGAATCTATGTCCTCGATGTGTATGTTCCTATTTGTGAAAAAGTCACAAGTCCATAATGTTACTCAGGTTGCGGGCTCATCGAAGAAAACTGGTTTGGGAGGTATGACGGCTAATAAGGGTGCATGTGCAGTAAGATTTGAATATGGACTGACTTCGTTTGTATTAATTACGTCGCATTTGGCTGCAGGCACAAACGCCACCACCGAAAGGCATAATGACTATATGACAATCATGCAAGGTTTAACTTTCGTCAGAAATATGACTATCAAAGACCACGATCATATCATTTGGTTCGGAGATTTGAACTACAGAATAGCTTTACCGAACGATCATTGTCGTTCATTAATTGATCACGGCGCTTTTGATGAGTTGCTTGCAGTGGATCAGTTGAATAAGGAAATCGTACAGAGAGGAGCCTTTCAAGGATTCAAAGAAGGTGCAATCAAGTTTTATCCAACGTACAAGTTTGATAAGGGTACTTCAAACTATGATAGTTCCGAAAAACAGAGAGTTCCATCTTGGACTGATAGGATTTTGTACAGGAGTGCTAAAGGATTGGATGGTTTGAAACAATTAAATTATAACTCTTCTATGGAAATATTTGTAAGTGACCACAAGCCGGTATTTTCCACCCTTCAAAGTAAAGTGGAGTTTGTTGATCGGGAGAAAAAGAAGAAGTTGTTCAAAAGTTTATATGAGAGTTATAAGGCAGAAAACGGCAACGACGAGACCTCCCTTTTAGAATTAGATTCGAATTCTGTCAATTCGAAGACGTCTGCATCATCAGCGAACAGCACATTCACAATTGATACCTTATCGGAAATGAACATTATGGATGACGACTTTAGTCCAAGTACTGGTGCTAAAACTTCAACCAGAACGGGAAGCTCAAATGTACCACGAAGAATTCCTCCACCACCACCAAATGGCAGGAAGCAGGGGACTGAAAACTTCAATTATGCACAACATAAAGCTCCCAGAAAATTACCACCGCCACCAGATTCATATGCCAATTCTGCCGCTCCACCTCCACCCCCACCTAGAAAGCTGAACTCGCAACTTGTGAACAAGACCAGTGAACCTGCTAGACCACCCATTGGTTTCTCATCTACTCCATTGATTCCTAGTAGATCCAGCTCAAGTACACCTTTCAGCGGATCTCCCATAATCTCTCCCAATCATACAAATCTGGATATTGTTAAACCGATGATCCCATCCAAACCGTCTTCCCTTACTAGTAATAAAACATCAAAGCAAGACGAAAACTCAAGCATAAATAATTCTGAGACCCCAAAAATTGAAGGTCCAAAACCTCCTCCTAGCAGGATTAATAAAACTGCTGCCCAAGGTAATTCAACTACACCCCTGGGGTCTATGTCAGACTGGAAACCATTAGTCCCCAAATAACTACAATGAAAAGCCCTTTTAAATACTTCAATATACCATCCCGATAGGAATTTAAATTTTTGGTAGTGTACAAACCATTTGTAGGTTTAAGTAACCATATTGTTTAGTAGAATGGTAAGACATCACTTGGAATGAGTAGCAACACGAAAAGAATCAAATTTGTCTCCATATCGGTACCTGTGGCCTATGGAAATCACGCAGTAAGGCTAACACCAGAAAAACGAAAACCGAATACACCAGTTGACCACACTCATGAATGGACAGTATTCTTCAAACCATTATTGAATAACATTGACTTAACTCCATTAATAAAGAAAGTTACATTTAAACTACATGAAACTTACGAGAATCCTGTAAGGTCAGTGGAAGAGCCTCCATATCAAGTTACTGAGACTGGATGGGGTGAATTCGAAATCATCATTAAAATACATTTTCATTCTGGACAGGAATTAGGAATAAACGAGAAGAATTTTCAAATATTCCATGGTTTGAAATTACACCCCTTCAACCCTCAACAGCCGCCCAAAGAAAACGGAGAAGTGAATTCAGTTCTATATGACGAGTTGGTATTTCAAGAGCCAACTGAAAAAGTGTTTGAGATTTTGACCCTGAAACCGGCGAACTTACTTCCTTATAAATTATCAAGCCCCGATCGAAGGGATCAAGAGTTTATTAGAACAGACGAAACAGATGAGCTTGCTAGATTAGAGGTTTACATAAACAAGGTCAAAGAAGAAATCGAAAACCAGCATAATGGCTACAAAGACTTGGAACAAGAAAAATTGGCTCTACTCCAATAATCAGTTTGAAATAAAATTTCTCATTGCGTTAGATATAAAAGATACTCATCTATAAAAGAAACTAGTTGAGCTAGACTAATTCCAAACCGTGCGTGAGTTAAACCTCCCTCTAATCGAAAACTTTTAGTGTTTTTCTTTCTTTCTACACTTGAATTTTCACGAATGACTAATGGGATGAGACATCTTATATTCGAATCATCATCAACCAATAGGAAGTAATCGAGAGGATAACTTCCTCCCCCTAAAGGGTCAACGATATTTAAATCAGAAGCAAATCGAAAACATTGGTAATTATTCGAGATATTACAACGGCCGTGCGATGCTTCTTTCTGATAATTGCATGTTATAAACAAAACAGAACTATGATTGTTCCTTGGAAACATGTCACTGATAGAGCCTATGAATTCTTTTCCTTGGGCGCCCAAAAAAAACACGAACCTATAGGAGCTACTAGTACTGGAAACATTCATGTGAGATGCACCAAATATATTATTTTTCAAAAGACAACCTTGCCGATCAAGGGTGTAGTTTCTTACGACCCCTAACGGAGCTTTCATTTCAGGTCTGAGTATCTCCACCATAGTTTCGACTGAGTCTCTTGATAACTTTTTAGCCATTTCTCTGTCATTTAGGCTGGAAGGTCTTTTGATTTTATGGTAATCTGCTGTCTTTCGGAAACCGAATTGATCTTCGATTGGGTCGAAAGGACAGTCGAGTTTATGTTGACTGAACACATCTTTGAAGCATGCTAATGGATCTTGAGTGCAATAATCAAATTGGCGCTTCATGTAAGTTACTGCCAAAGACCACTGCGAATTCTACGAATTAAAAATATCCCGTGACGATCGAAAAATGACTGCGAGAAATAAACCACCAACCTTACTAATTTTTTTTTGATGAGGAGAAGCCAACAATTCACGACAAATAATGTAGTTCTTAATATAGAGGAAATAATCAACAATGTACAGATTAAATTAGATCTTTTCAATATACAAGGACGACTTTCAAATAATCTCTAAGCGTGATGAAAATTGAAGGACGCTAGAACGAAACACAGATACAAAGAGCTATTGGCCATCAATGCATTCTCCTATATACAGCTCTGAATCTAGTATCGTATTATCCTATGAAAACAATTCAAAAGTTCAACTAAACCGGACCTTCTCATAACAAATCATGTAGTGATTCTTAATACAACAAAACAATCGTAGATGACAAGAAGAAGTATTATCAAAAAAACTAAATTCCAGACTGAAAGTCTTCAATCGCAAACAATAAAGAAATGAAAGGGCATGGTTAAGATATCCTACACCCAACCACCAACCAAGTTAACAAGGAGTCGAAGAATCAACGCAATGGGTGTCTTATATTATCCCAGCACCCATAACTTCAGGACCGAAGTAAACTATCTTAATTAGAGTGACGAAGACATTCCGCTTATTAACTGTAATGCCTCTGACGATTTTGCCGCTTGTGCCCTTTAATGGCATCTCCCAGTATTCGCTAGCACCGAATACGATCCTATTCACATCGAAGCCAGTAGTTATGCGACGGCTATTGAGCCAATGCCCCTATCTCAACAACACCCACTGTAACTACAACTGCGTTCTTGCTACAGTCTTCTCAAGTATCCTGAATAAGGCTAATTAAAGGCGTTGTTCGTGAACGAAAGAATAAACTTGAAGTGATAGCTTCGACTACATGAAGTCAGACTCCACTTGGTTCAATCTCAATCATGGCTTGTTTCGTATCCCTGATGATGCAAAACCACCAAAAGCTCACCTCCAGGTGATAGTTTAATTCTACCATCTACAAAGAGAGAATGGCTCTCCTACGTAAAATGACACTCACCCGACAAAACATTATCTTAAGTTTATATCAAATACTGGTTCTTTAATCTACAGTAAGTGTGTATTCGGATAAGATTCAATTCTAATGCTCAAACCGCACGCTCATTTATATTCGTATCCAAGCCCATGAAGCAAAACTACACTACACTTCCAAATTCGAAGTTACATTATTCCAATTATCTAAACTGATATAAGCAAAAAGATTCATCTTACAAATTTATGCTTCTACTTCCATGCTCGACTGCACAAACAACCTCGAATAAAACAATCTAAACAATTAGTCAAAATACCATATACCGACAAATCTAAAAAGTTCTACATTTAATACTCATATGTCTGCGCAGCCAAAATTATAGGAAAAAAACCATATAATCTATTTAAATTTTTCAATTGAAGGCATCAAAAATATGTTAAGCGAATAATTCCAACATTGGACAAAACACTTCTTCGATTGCGATCGCCAAGCCTAGAAATACATGAGCACTAAAATGGATATCTGCAGCATATTGGCCCAAAATTATACAATGTCCTTCAGCTTTATTTTAGAATTACACTATCAATTAAAAATCACGGTTTACGTTTAATTTTACGACCTAGGATATTATTTGGTTGCATGACGCTCTTATAACACCTTTTCCTTTGCAATTATTTATCTGCAAAGGTAACATTAGTTATCGTCATTTCCATTAAATAGACATAGTATTCTATCACGTCGAATAGTATCCAAAAAAGTAAACTAGTGATTGATGATCTTCCAAGGTCTCACTTTCTTTCGCGTGGTATCTTTTGAGTTTATTCTATTGGATCGATTAATATTGAGGAAGCGTTGTTCTAGCTAAAAATTCTAATAGAACCTAAGGTATATACCTATTGAGATTGAAAATAATCGCATCGTCTTCTGGTGTACCTACTGCTATCAGCTACAATATACGTTGATTCGAACAATCATGAATTAGATCAATTTTCATTGATCTCCATAGAGAAAAGATATATATTAACCGGCCGAGATAGGTTTACATTTATTGATTGACACATAATTAGTAGACATTAGCTTTTCCATGATCATCAAATACTGACAAGAGATGAGCCTTGATCAAAATCTTCACGTAATGAATCCCCTGTAATTCTGTTGAATTGAATAGCTTGTAGTTGAAGCGCAATACTTTGAAAGTACTAAGATGGATCCCACAGCATAAGATAAATTATGTGGGTATAAAAGTACGGTTAGAAAGGACAAACAAAGAAAACAATGATCTCTCCTTCAAAATCACAAGATGAACCTAAGTATGCCCCTCTCGGATCTAATATAGAAAGAGCCTTTCACGTATCCGTACTAGTAAGAGGGAAAGTCTTTATTATCTTATTCTCGTGTGGGGCTATTACACTTATTTCATTGTTTGTTATCAATCTCAATCGTGTATCTGGAAGCTGAATCTGAAAATAATGTCTAGAATTTATTAACTCAGAACTATAAAAATTTTGTAAAGTGTGAGAGAATTACAATCTGTATATGTGTACATTATGAGTGGCTCCTACTTCGCTATCTCAACGAGGTACAGAGCAGAGAATAGCTCTTATTAATTGCACTGGGTCATTAAAATGAAAAACTGTAACCAGTCTTTAGAACTACTTTCTAGAATGCGATTACTCTCACGCATAATCATTTTCTATCCTGAGCCAGCTAAATACAATTTCTAGAGCTATTTGAGGCTACAACCTAGCAATTTATGAGTTGAACTCAATTTTCTGAAATCGTCTAAGATGCAATGGTATAACTGATGGTGTCCGAGACTCGAAATAACCATCGTGTACATTGAAACTCCTCTTTGATTTCAAATTTGTATCGAAGGTTGTTGTATATTCATTCTCATATTCTGACAGGTACTGTTTTCAGATATGTCTTACGGAGTCTACGACGTGATTGCTTTTTATGGACATTTTATTGAACAGCTACGATTGGGAGCTTTTCGTTCGCTGTATGTATATTGCCATGTGCAAGACCCATTGGCCACCGCTACTGTTGGTCCTAATGTCACCGCCAATGTTCTAGGAATAATTGGAATCAAACTGACGCTCATGTAAATGCCACGTTTTTGGAGAGAGACGGTTCGGTCTTCATGGCCCAAGCCATCACCTTTGAAGAGCAAGTTTCTTGTTCTGTCATGTTCGACTATGAGGGCTATGTTGCAACTGCAATATTACTATCATTCGAAAAGCTAGCTGAATCTTGATTGTGCTGCGAAAACCTCGTCCTGCTAAAGTCTCAAATTTGAAAATCGGCCCCTGCGCACTTAACGAGGAAATACACACACGAAGAAAGCTGTTTAATTTCGAACTTAAGAGTATGTCTTCAAGGTAAAACGTAAATTAGACTAAATAATACATATTGATAAACTAAAATAATTAACTGGAATAACAGTCGCTCTAATTGGAGGCAGAAGAGTATTTTGTGACAGCTCTAGTACCTTCCGAAACGGCATGTTTTGCCAATTCACCAGGTAAAATCAATCTGACAGCTGTTTGAATTTCTCTTGCCGAGATAGTTGACTTTTTGTTGTAGGCAGCTAACTTGGAAGCTTCACCAGCGATTCTTTCGAAAATGTCGTTGACGAAAGAATTCATAATAGACATGGCTTTTTGAGAAATACCAGTATCTGGGTGTGTTTGTTTCAAAACCTTGTAGATATAGGAAGAGTAGGTTTCCTTTCTGGTCTTACTTTTCTTTTTAGTATCAGTGGAAGAAGAAGCTGTCTTTTTAGCAGCTGGCTTTTTCTCAGCTGGTGCCTTTGAAGCTGGTTTCTTTTCTGCTTTTGGTGGTGCCATTGTTAATGTATATAGAAGTTACAGTCAAAAAACTGAAAAGTATCTTGGGGGATTTCGGAAGGTAAGTTCGTTTTATACAATCGCCTTAGCAATGCTTGTGTTTAGCGAACTTCGCGGTTACGCGTGATTTTTTGCAGCATACCTCGCGGTGACGTACATAATCTGTGTTTATATTATTGAATTTACGCATACAGTATGAAAAATACATAATGCGGTAACGTTCCTTAACTTACACGGTTGAAGCGTATATCTAGGTCTTATCATCTCAAAACTCGATCACGCAGATGAAGGTATAGGATCCAGAGCTGCAAACTATTTTGCGTCTTGTTGAAGTATAATATAAATCATTATAAATCCTTTTTTCAAAACATTCTTCCAATTTCTAATCAAATTTCAAGTAATAAATAAAGATGTCCGGTGGTAAAGGTAAAGCTGGTTCTAGTGAGAAAGCATCAACTTCAAGATCTTCCAAAGCAGGTCTTACTTTTCCAGTCGGAAGAGTTCACAGATTATTAAGAAAGGGTAACTACGCTCAAAGAGTAGGATCCGGTGCCCCAGTATATTTGACGTCTGTCTTGGAATACTTGTCCGCTGAAATTTTGGAATTAGCTGGAAATGCTGCAAGAGATAACAAGAAGTCAAGAATCATCCCAAGACATTTGCAATTGGCAATTAGAAATGATGAAGAATTAAATAAATTACTCGGTCATGTAACAATTGCCCAAGGTGGTGTGTTACCTAACATTCACCAAAACTTGTTACCTAAGAAGTCCGGTAAGTCTGAGAAGGCCACCGATTAAATCAGCAATTAACTGTTTAAATTTGCTTTATTTCTAAAGGAGTCGATTCGAACTCTGTGTATTATATATAAGTTTTTATAACTTTTTGAACCAAATGGGTATTTATGTGAAAATGCTAAAAATTTGATGTAGTCCCATATATCGCACCGATTAATCATAAATGTTGCAAAATGCTGCGCTTATTGTGGGGTAGATTTGCATGGCATTAATTTGTATTAATAAGTGATCTACAGTGTATATCCTATAATGATACAACCAGTAATCTTGAGCAATTCACTATGAGGTTTACACTGCTATCGGTGATATGAGTGGTACTGATCGAAAACTTAGCAGTGATCTGATAGATTCGACCCATGATCAGTTCTCTCGTTTCACACGTGACCATGACTCTCCAGACTAGGTATCATGTGAAAACACTAAGGAGAGTAAGAAATATTGACTAGTCACTCAAAGTAATTTATCTAGAACCTCAAAGTTCAATGGCACTTCAATTTAATCAAAGTCGTCGAAGTAACTGGAGGTTGAACGTAACATCGGGTGCAGTTGTTATTGGTGCAACATACTTGGTGTTCAGAACTTTTCCCCATCTCGGTACTTCAATAAGTGAGCTTTTACTAGGAACCAAGGAAGACAAAGATGCAAGAAAAGATTCCATTGAGAGTAACACCAATGAAGAGAACCACGACCCTGTGGAACTTAAGCCGAATGAATCTTCCACAGACTCTCTAGAAGAGAGCGCAGTCGATATTACTCAAAGCCAGGTCGATGTCGCAGAGTGGAGTAGCGCCAACCTAAAAAGTTGGCTAGGAGAAGTAAGTATGCTTTCTTGACGTCGAAGTCAAGCATTTTGGAAAATTACTAACTAAGCAGAAAGACATCAATGCTCCATCGAATACTTCTCACGATAACCTTGTTGCACTTGTTAAGTCCATTCAAGAGAATTTTAATGACATATAATCTAACTGAAGTTTTTGTTCGAATAATTTACGTAATTCAGAACTTTTTAATCCGAAAGTAGACCTGGAGTCCAAATAAAAGTAACACCTATGATATTTTCTTGTAAGGTTTACAGGGTAGCGAACTGCTTACACTATATAATCGATTTGGCCATTGCGGTGTCAGTCCATTTTCTAAGCAGTTCCTCAAATAGTTTTCGAGTCAAGCCTTTGGACTCATCTTTGACGTAGGCAAAGTGACAGTTTATAGTATTAACATCTTGATTTCTTAATTCGTCATCGAACAAAATGAATTCACCATTCCTCAAATTCTCTTCAAATCCTAACTGTTTTGCTGCTTTTGAAATATGCTTGATTTTGGAACCTTGTCCCCATTGCAAGGAGTCAAAGTATCTTATAGCTGGCTTTCCTCCTATTAAAAAGAGCGAGAGCAATTCTTGTGCAACTCTAGGGGTAGCCGTCCTACTGGCACCAACTATGGTAACATTATTTTCTGCCAACTCTAGCACTATCGATTCGACATCCTTGTAAAGCTTGAGGGCTGTTCCATATCTGTCAATAACCTCATTGTTTTTTAGCTTTTTAAATGGCATAGATACATGGGTATCACACCAACATGGCCACAAAGTATAATCCAAATCGAAAACCACAACTGTTGGATACTTATATTCACCCATTATATCAGCTAGGTACGTGACACAGAATCTAAATCTTTTGCTGCATCTCACGGATTTTGGTAGGGGCCACACGAATTTACCCCATGCGTGCGCTCTTATCAAAAAGGGGATGATAACCCCTTACGAAGGCAAACACTTCAGAGTTGTAAATAACTTACGAACTACAAATTGAAATACTGAACTATCGGAGACACTTAGCTGGCTAGTACTATCGATTTATCTGTTACAAAAAATGGGAAATTTAGACGAAGAATTGACTATACAAGTAGTTCACAATGTCTATTCAAATCTGAAAAAGCAGCTCTCGAAATGCAGTAAGCTTAAGTGTAGAGGTTTTCAGGAAATTGCTTCAAAACAAGCTTTAATCAGGTTTCTTGTCAATTCAGGTTTAGAACTTCAAGATAGAGGTTCAACTGTTCAAATATTGAGAAAGTCAAAGAAGCATGGAACATATGTTAGTTTAGACTCAGAGAGTGACTTTAAACATTTAGCCAGAAGTTTGATGGTTAAGAGTAGGGTCAAACTATTGATTAACGACTCAAATTTAGGTGGCAGCTCCCTAGACTTTGACAACGGTGAAACGAAGCTTGAGAAAGAACTTGCCAGTAGTAAGTCACTTGGAAACACCGACTTTTCAGCAAAGAAAGAGTATTGCTCCGCGGACTCCGATCGCGCCAGATCTTCCGATGTTGTTCACGATGGTACAATCTGTGATGGATGCAACCCCGAAGACTCTGACCCTATCGCTCCTTTAAAAGGTATTAGATACAAGTGTTTAGTATGCGAAGATTTCGATCTATGTAGAGCATGCGAAGCTCGGTGTCACGAGCAAGGACTTATAATGGGAGACCACAGTACTTCGCATGCAATGGTCAAAATAGTCGATCCCAAAGAAGATGTAAGAAGACTATTGAGTCAAAGACATACAAACACTTTCAAAACTATTGAGAAGTCCCATTCTCATGATATGTTCTACGATATTCCACTCGAAGGTTGTGGGGAAGGAACCAAGGCTATAATTGAGAAGGCTTTATCGACCGAAGGTGTTGTTGGTTTCTTTCGCAAAGTGGACAAGTATGTGAAGAATTCGGAAAGGTACGAGGAAATAGTATCACTCCTCACAGCTGAAGACGAAAATGATCTGGAAGATTATGATGAATTAGCATTTGCTCGTTTGAAAAGTTTAATTGAGCTTCATAACTTTTCAAAGATTGCACATGATGACAAAGATATCGAAATGATCGGAAACGGCCAAAATGCCTTACCTGAAATGACAGAGAAACAGCACTTGATAGGCGAAGTGATAATCACACCAAAAAAAGTTGGCTCGAGCTCTAGACTAATTTCGTTAACTTTAAAAAATACATCGGAGGCAACTATTAATGGAGGTGATTTAAAATTCAGGTTTTTTAACGCAGAAGTTTCAGAAGTTATTTCCATAAAAAATGCCAACTTTATCAGACCAGGACAACAAAGGTTTTATAATTTAGGCTCTTTGGGTGATAAGTTTGACAAGTTACCTAATTTAAATGTTGAGATCACCTCGGATAGTCACGTAATGCGAGGATCCTACAGTAGCACAGACTCTTCAACATTAACGTTAAAGGCAAGAAGCGCAGGGAAAATAGTTGAAAAAAAGACTAATTTGAGCTTACTTGATGAAAACGACTTGGTTAATGTGACTATGGTTCCCAAGTCTAGCTCCATGTCTTTGGTAATTATTCACAATAAATCGTTTAAGGAAATCGATTTGTCAGAAGTGAAGTTAGAAGTAGTCAATTATTTGGGAACGGTTGTTAGTTCGGTACCAATTAGAAAGAGTTATGGAATAGCTCCTGGAAAAGTAAGCAAGTTCAATATTGCTCTAGTCAATACTCACATGAAATACCCCTTCAAATTAGTATTGCGGAGCCACCTTTATACAGGCGTTTGTGAATTGAGTCATAAATGTTTGTCGGGTAACTTGAAATTCTCCCAAAATAATCGAACTGCTGGTCAGGATCATTTGGAATCCGAATTAAGGGGCCCGATTGAATTCAAATCTGACACCGAGTCAATTGACGAGGATCTTGAGAAGAGCAATGTGAGTAGTAATGTTGTATCAGATAAGTCTAAGAACTCACAGACATCTTCCATTCATTCAATAGTTTTACCATCGTTGCCTAGGGAATCAATGTTGGATTCTGTTCAGTCTATCTCGGAGTATTTAGATGCGAAATCTTCTAACAGCGAGAGGATTGAAAAAAGAGCTGAATCTGGCTTGGAAGACGGAGAAGAGGATTATGACATCATCAGTATTGAGGGTGAAGGTAACTACTCAGATTACGAGATGTTGTCGCCATCTTTTTCAAATCAATGAACTATTGATAATGTGAATATGGCCATTGCCTAATATCTATGTGTGTACGATATTTTTTTAGTTACTAGTTTCTCGATAGGGCCAATATGTGCTGCCATTATTTTGTTTTCACGCTGCACTGCGTTTTCAATAAAGTTATATAAATATTAGAAATGTAGTCGTGTATGGCAAAGTAGATCCGGGAACGCGATATTTTAGTAGGTTTGATAAATGAAATTGATTGACGGAACAGAAGAATATTAACAGAAGCCCCATAAAGAATGAGTGCCGAAATGAAAAACGAGCTGGATGAAAGGAGTGTTGGTAAGTATTTTAATGGCTTGGTATGCTTTTTTATCTATGCAAATGTTACAGTTACTAACCGAAACTAGAGACTATATACCGAGAGAAATGCAAGGACTTGAAACGAAGGATAACTGAGGTAGAGAGCAACAATGAGGTGGCAACTCTTGCATTGTCGAGAACGAAGGCTGTGATTAGAAGGTTGCGATTGGAATATGTAGTGTTATTAGAGAGACTTGAAGAACGTGCAATTCATATTCCTAACGGGATTAATGCATTTGAAGAAATGGCTTCTCCACCAGCTGCCATCGTATTGGAAGAATCGTCTAATAAATCCATATCCAAAATCTCTCGAAATGGTATCTCCAAAAAGATCAAAAAGTCGAAGAGCAATCCTTTGTCTAATAACAGTCAAAGCGGATCGAAGAATCAAAAAACCAGAGATCCCGACTTGCCTAAGAGGCCAACCAATGCCTACTTAATATTCTGTGACATGGAAAAAGACAGAATTAAGCAAGAAAACGAAGAAAAGAATCCTGGGGCAAATAATGATCTATCTAAGAGTATGACAGAGGCTTGGAAAAACTTGGGCGATGAAGATCGCAAGCCTTATTACAAGCTTTATGAGGACGATAGAATAAGATATCAAACTGAAATGCTCGCATATAACCAAAAGAAACAATTTATCAACGTGGACATCGATGATAAGAAACAAATAAAGAAACAAAGACTCGATTCTGACTTAGCTGGTCCAGAGGACGAAAAAGTTGATGAGAACATAGAGAATGCAGAGGATGCCATTTTACCTTTCTCTAAATCAAGTGCAACTGATACCAATACTATCACATCAAAGGATGACGAATCGGAATCGAACTTGTTACAAGGAAACAATGGAGAGAAGGGCGGTGAGAATAATACAGATGGTAAAATTCAAAATGCTGGTAGTGTACCAATTGCTAGTGAAGAGGTGGAGAAAAATTCGGAGATTGAAAAAGGAGTTGACGGGAAAGAAGTCTCATCGAGCGCAGAGACGCAAACGAATACAGGTTGATGAGGGCCCATGTAAAGTTTTCTATCATTGGATAATATATACATAAACAGACTTAACCTTTAAATTTAATTGAACCGCTTTTTCTTGGAACGGTAAAATCCGTTTTCATCCTTCTCGTGCTTACGCTTCTCTCTACCTCTTTCGTGTTTTCTCAACTTTTTCTTAGCAGCAATTTCGGGCGTAGTCATTGCAAGTTGAGCCTTTTTCGTACGTCTCTCTTGTCGTCTAGTATCAACCTGTTGTTTGACCTTCGAGTACACCCCTGTGTAAACTGTAACACCTAGCTTGCTCTCAATCATTTGCATACATTCTAACGTGAGGTTCACCAATTCTTCTTCTTCCTTGCTGCTCAGTGGATCTAATTCTGTAAAATTGTATAACGCAAGAAGAATTTTTTCTGAGACTTCTGGTAATCTCGAACTATTGGTAACCTGTACTAGCATTGCAGCTAACTTTATAGAAGACTTCTTCGAATTGAAGGACTCCTTATAGTTATGTTCTTGTCTCATGATCGAGCAGGTTTTAGAAATAAGGTAATCATTAGTATAAACGAACTTCCTGTTCTCGTTCTCAGTTTCTGCTTCAGGGTCAGATTCCCATTTGGTATTACTGGATTCCCACTTCATAGCTAATGTGAGCAAGTTTTTGATGATTTGATTTCCTAATTCTTCGGTAATCGATGGGGCACCCAATTGACGCAAAAGTCTATAACTTATAGTTTGTACCTCGTAGCTAGTGAAGTTCATTTCAGATTGTTCCAAATTTGGTAAAAGTAAACCAATCAAACGACAAGAGATCAAACGAATCCATGCGTGAGGGTACAACATTGTCTTGATAACATCCTGCCAAATTGATTCGAAAGTTTGCGTGAAGACTTTTTCGCGAAGACTCGAGCAGATGGTCGAAAAAACATTCAAAGCGGAGTACAAGAGATCCCATTCAACACTTTTATCAGTCTCATCTTCATTGCTCGATGCTTTCAAAACTTCTTGAATATTTTTCAAAGCAACGCCATCTAAAGCCTTATTAGCTTCATAGCCAAATTGTGCAATGTAAATTTTGTAGATGTTGAAACCACAGCGTTTCAACTGATCCTTAGAAGAATTGATCCAAGCGAAGCAATATTTTTCCAAGTTTTTCAAGACCTTGTCGTCTATTTTCTTGAACATACTGGCGATAAGGGAGGTAGCCATTTCTCGGCACTTGCTTGAATCATCTGCTGCAAGAACATTTGCCAATGAAACGAAAAATGAAGAAGCCAATTTGCTCAACAAAGTATCGCTAGATTTCATGATGACTAAATGTATCAACTCCATGACGGATTGTCTACCAGACTCAGTAGGGTAACTCAAATTATTGACCAAGAATTTAAACTGCTTTTCCAACTTTCCTCTTCCTTGATCATAGTCTATCAAAAATTGGTAGTAGACACTTCTAGACATATCTCTAATTTCTTTCGAGTGATTAACAACCATGATTTTGGAAACTTTCTCCATGATATCGTAGACCTCAGGGATCATTACATGCTGCGAAACAACTGCTTTCAAGAAATTAAAAGCCAATCCCTGTTTGTTGGGCTCTTCGAGATCCGGTTGAATTCTGACTAAAATGTAACGAATAGCAGATTCAGTCAAGTCAATTTCTGGTTTGTGACGAATAGTACTTGCCAAAAATCTCAAAGCAGCTTGACATATTTCGGAATTCGTAGAGGGGGAATCCTTGATAATTTCCAATGAAGTTGTAGTACAAGTCTCAAAGATTCTATTCTCTTTTTCTTCGAATGGTAATCTAAAAAGCAGATTAAGGATTCTCAAAGCGGAAACAACAACTCCTTCGTTGTCGGATTTCAATCCTTCTTCTAATATTGGAATGAGACCTGAAAGATTGGATACAGTTGTCAAGTGCTCGTTTCTCGAAAGTGCTGTTCTCAATAGTTCGAAAGAAAACTTTTGTAAAGTATGAATATGAATATTATTGCTTACATGTGTCTTCCCTTGCTTGGCATTCAATTTGACCAAGAAATGATCATCAGAAGCTTTTACAGGCTTTTGAGGATGTGACTCGTTTTTCTTTTCGAAAGCCATTTGGTTGATTTCGTAACAAAGCAAAAGAATATCTGTCTTAGAAGCCTCTTCGTTGTGATTCAATCCCAATGCATACCTTCTCAACAATTCATCCAACTTATTTTGAGTCTTCAATGAAATGTTTTCTTTGAATAGAAGCTTGATTGGCTCTAATAACTGTTTAAATAACGACAAGTTAATATTGGCGGACAAAATCTCACCAGTATCAAAACTCTTCTTGAATTTCACTTCCTTCATCTTACTATGATAACCTTCTGCATCCTTTTCTTGACCTGCTGCACCGAATATATCTTCCATGATAATATCGATGATTAAAATTGATGAGTCGTTCAAGTCGCCAAACTTCAATTGGCTCGAAATAGACGACAACAAATGATGAACGGAAAAACTCAACACATGAATTTGCGAACCTCTCGATAATGCGGTCTTCAACTCTTGCAATATGAACTTGAGATATTGAGGGCCCAAAAGTGCAAGGATTCTGCACAAAGACTTTCTTATTGCATCTCTCAACTCTTCAGATCTGGATCTCATAACCTGACACATACTCGTTAAAATACTAGGCAACTCACTTTCAATTTTGTCTTCTGCAATGCACATGATTAATGAACACAATGCTTCTGATAAAGGAGCTCTAGCAACGATTGTTTCATCATTACGTACTGTTAAAATTTTTAAAAGTGGTGGGAATAAGTCTTTCAATACGTAATTATCAATTTCTTCTTGAGTGCTTGGCATGTTATGAATAATATCTTCGGGAGATCCTTCGGCCCTAGCTTTGATGGAGGACATCAAAGCCTTGGAAATTGCAACCACCATACTCACATTCTTCTTCAATGCATCATTTGGTGAGGCCTTCAAGTTGAGTATGTACCTCTTGAAAATTGCAGTGAAGTGTTTCCAACTGACACATCTCACCAAGAAACTAATTGTCTCAAGTGTTTGTAATCCAATTCCCATAAATTTTTCTTCCTTTGAAAGAGCATAGTGCTCAATTATTGGCAAAATGTAATGTGAGATACTGTTTTCACTTAGTTGGTGTCTGCACTCAACAAGACTTTTGATAGCTTGTTGACGACTATGCAACTGAATATTATTAACATTCTTGAAAAAATTCTTTTCATCATCATTGTCGAAGGTAAGCACCTTCATATCGTCCAAAAATTCGAAGTTGTTAGGTGCCATAACTGCATGCTCCAAAAGGTCGATATATTCCGACTGAATGTCTTCGTTTGGCTTTCTGAGACCAATTTTCAAGTGGGGCAATACAATACTTCTGAAGAGACCCGAAAACTCTTCTGCATCCTCCATCTTATTTGAGGTACAGTCGATGAATCTTTTCAACATGTAGTTACCATTGGTCCTGATAACAAGTTCAGCTGAGTCGTTGATGAAATACAAAGCACAGTATAAAAGCGGCAACCATTGTGTTGAAGTAAAACTTGAGTATAACTCCTCATTGATCTTTTTGAAAGCATCCAACCGTCTTTCAAAATCATACTCTTGCATTCTAGTTGCGGAATATGAGTTTAAGTCCTCTAATAGTTCTGAAACTTGCTCAAGTTCAATAAACCTTCTTCCTAAACTTTTGTGTACCAAGACCAAGGTACTACGGATTCTTTTATCGGAGTATAATCTCAAGGATTTCGAGCATGCATGGAAAAGTGGTAATATCTCATCAAATGAACAATCATAACTGTCAATCAATGACGACAAAGACTGTAATATGTTAGCCTTGTCGGATGAGTCAATTTGATTTTGCGGTTTATCAAGTGCTCTCGTCAATGAATCTAATAATGAAGCTTTGGTCTCGTTGTCGTCAATATACTTACCTTCCACTAGCAAAAGTAATACCGTGATTGCCATGGTTCCAATCTCCTTATCAGTGATATTGTCAATCATTGCGGGCAAATTCTTCAACAAGGAATTCACTAATGTTGCCAAAAGTGTATAATATCTATCATCTGATACATTCTTCACACTTAACGCCTTAATCGAGAACTCTAATACTGAACTTATTACCGAATCTTTAGCGTTTTGGCAAGCGAAGACGGAAGATATAGCTTCCGCTGGAGCAAAATCATCAATAAATAAAAATTTGGTAGTGTTTGGTAAGTCGATCCAGCTCAACATCAATTTCATCAATGAAGATGGTTGCTGCAAGTTTTCTATGGCAAAATTTTCCATTCTTGGCTTCACTAAATGGTCGTAGATAAAAGACATATATGGGTCCCACGAAAATGAGCTGCCCATTAGTATGAAGAGATCATGCAAGCATTTCATACCTATTTGTCTGATACTTCTTGCTGACTTGTTAATTAGAGCAGAATCAGCTTCTTGATCGTTGTCAGGACTGTCAACTCTCCTTTGCGCGACCACTAAAGAGTAAACCAAAGGCTTTATGGTGGTACTCAACGCAGATGCATACTTTTGACCCAAGGTTTTATAAACCTCATTCAATAAATTAACAAAACCATTAATTTTCCGAATCTGTCCTTTGGACAAGTCTGGCTCGAAGTCTTCTTCGTAAAATTCTCTGTACTTGATCTTTTCGGATCCCAAGTTTAAAAATGACACAATATCCTCTTCTGGGAAGCTAGGCAATATCGAAACAACTGCAAATTTTTTGCCTGCTTTACTGTTACTTTTAGGAGTACCTTGCACTCGACCGAACAAAATTCTTAAAACAAGTGGCATCAAATGTGTCCAGTCACTCTCTTCAATTTTTGAATCTGAATCCCTGACAATGAATTTTGAAATCTCGTCACGGAAAATTGTGTCATCTAATAGGTTCTTGAGGTTATCTGCGTATTTATTAATGGAACCGACCTTCCAATTGAGAAGGACATCCAATGCTAACTTCTGAACTTGGAGTTGTTTATGACATAATAATGTCAACATATGCTCGTACACCATTGAGGATTTGTAAATTTTCTTCAAGTTTTTGAATTTGCTGAACAATGCCATCAATTCGTTTCTGTCCTTTAAAGTCCAAAAATGACTTCTCTGAGGAGTTACCAAGTTGGATGGTTGGTCTTCAATTTCTTCATCTTCGACTACTTCCAAATCATCTGGACTTAATTCTTCATCCGTTTGGTTTAAAAGTATTGGGACCAATTTGGCAGAATTGGCTTCGGCAACAGATGGAATCTTGGAGAGTGTCTGAAGGGCTTGAGATCTCATAATGTTACTGTACTTATTGCTTGGCCTGCGACTTTCTGCAAATTCCATAATGGAGTGAGACATGTTCTTATACTTTGAAAAGAATTTGTTATCCAAATTAACAAAGTTATCCCGCAATCTGATGCTTCTTGGTTGCCATTCAATCAATTTGCTTTCCTCATCAGCAAAGAACTCTTGATACCAGCTAAAGTAGGAAGTATCTTGATTATCATAATCATATTGGATAAACGTGTAAGCCAATTCCCATATGAGGTTTGAGGAAAGTTCTTTTCCTATCAAACTTGGCAAGCCCTCAAAAACTGAGGTCCAGCAGGGCTGAAATTTATTGGTGAGTAATCCAAACATGAAGCTTGCGATGAACTTTTGCTCATATGCACTAATTTCATCCTGCTTTTTGAAATCGAGAACCAAGTTTCTTACTCTAAGAGCAATATCTCTACCTGACCCAAGATTGAGGGGTATTTGCTCTATTATTCTGATTTGAGACAAGAAAGTAGATTCGGGTTTTGAAAGAGCGTTATTGATGGTTATCAGCAATTCGATGGAATTGAGACGAGACTCATGACTAGGAAGATGCAAATTGGTTGAAAGTTCAGCTATCAATAAATCATAGTTTTTATGTAAAATGTCACCAAAGATAGCTTTGTTGCAGCCAACAACTAGGTTATTGAATGAGTTCAAGAACGCAGACGATTCTTTGAAATTTTTGAAATTTCCCACAATCTTTTCAAGTAACAATTTCAAACTTGCATCGTCATTCAATACTTTTGATAACGCATTAGTTACTGCAGCAACGATGTCCTGAGAAAACTGACTGTGATATTTGAAGTTTTCAACCATTAGCTGATTCAATAGGTTGAATAAGTATTCGGAATCCGAAATGACGGATGACTTTTGTCCATTTGTTAAGAGAAGCAATCTCCAGTAGATATCTTCCAAATCAGATGGGTTACTTATCGTACCAAAATTGGATCTCAACTGATTCATAAGTGCGCTTCGGCATTCATTAGATATTGTTGGAGGGGACATTTCGTAAAATCTTTTCTCCCTCATTCTGGATAAAAAGAATGCAACCTTTTTGAGCTCATCAAAGTTGGAATGCTCTATTGAATTGATGTAGTCTTGAATGTACTTGGCAATTCCAAACTTTATGACTTTTCCTTTGTTTACATCACAGCATGATTCTGAGAACACCAAGAATTGACGTCCTTGATTCAACCTCATCATAGAAGAAAATATAAGATTATGAGTTTTGGTCAATTGTTGTATATCACAATTACGGAATAAAATCACAAGTGCATACAGGACTGACTCCATTAACTCGTCTATGTTATCCGATAATAAAGGCATTTGATCTATTCTCTCGAATAACGACGTGAATGTTGATAATATAGCTTCCCAACTAGCTTTACGACCGGAATCTGCAAAAGAAAGTGTGGATAAGATTTGTGAAACAGCAGTATAAGTCGAGGGGTTAAGCTCTTCTACCAACAAGCTTTTCAAGTAGTCAGTCACAAGCGTATAGAACTTAGGACATGATTCTTCTGAGCCATGACCAATTATATCAAGTAATATATCGCAGCAAATTGAAATAAACTCCACTTGGTATTCTCTTCTTGTGGTGGCCAACGAATTCTGAATAATTTTTGATAATATAATTGAGGACTTGGAGTGGAAAGAGCCTTTCGTGTTTTTCATTGATTCGCTGTACAAGGTAATCAATGATTCACAGTATGTCTCATTTGTTTTTATGGTATCGAAATGTTCATCAAAAGTGTATTTAATGATAGATGTCAAATTTTCAGTTTTCAGCTTTCTGATTAAAAACGATAGGGCTTCTGCCGCAAATCTTGAGATATAAGTCTTCTTGTTCAATGTTAATAAGGGCAATAATGCCTCTAGAGTTGGCATCAAATCCGTTACTAGGTTTTTTGAAAGATACTTGAAAGCGAATGCCATGCAATTAAAGATCCATTCCAAAACATTTGAGGAGTTTCGACTATTCTGGGCATCGTTAGGATTTATTGAAAGTGCTAGTTCCGTCAACAATTCTAGAAACCTTGGGTAGTATTTCAAGAATTCTGGTCCTAAATCATGTATGAATTGAGAAAGCATCTCGAGTAAAGCTTGGATCGAGTTAACATCATTGACCTTGATGTGGTAATATAATGCCTCAAAAATCTCCGATTGATGATGCAAAATCTGTGGTAGAGACTGGGCATGTCCCTCGATTTTATCTAAACATTCATTGAAGTTTCCACTGATATTTACTTCTTTCCAGTGTTCTAATGTGGCTAAGAGATGCGAAGATTCAACATAATCATGGACCCTTTTCTTCAAGTTTAGGGCAGGCTCTATTTTTATCGAGTCTATTCTCTCACGGAATGAAGAGAAAGCATGTCGTCTGGAAGACTCGGTGGTCTTAGCTTTGAATGGTCGTGACATACTGCTTGAAGAGACAATTCTTCACGTAAAGTGAACTTTAAATTTTTTGAGGCATCTCATCTAGTTATGCAAGTTTACGTAATATCTTTGATCACGTGATTGAAATCACTTATGTCAGTTTGATCACAACCTCAAACGACGATCACTATTCATATCTAAATCTTCGTGATACAACTACAAGACCTCTCCGGGCGTCAAGAATTAATATGTCGGATGCAAATTCTGAAGCCACGCCGTTACTTTCACAAAAAATACCGGAAAATCCTATAATAATACCGGATAATGGTTCAAAACGTGGCAGTGAAGGCACCTCTACCGCGATACAGCATCGTCCACAAATTCAACAACCTCAAGCAAATAGAGCAGAATCGAGGATAGCACAATCGCCTAAAATCGGGCTTCAAAGGACAAGCAGGACTTCGCAAAAATTGAAACTTCTTCCAGAAGATCCGCCAAATTTTAATGACAGCAATAACAATATCAACACTATTGACGATTTTGACGATGAAGATGATTCGTCTAGAATGCGTGTATACTCTCAGGTGAAACAAATTACTGATACTTCAGCAAGAAAGGATGCCGAGACTCTCGGTAAACTGCATCGTGATCTATTACCTAGAGTAACGGCTTACTGCACATGTGGGTCCTACAAGATGAAAGACCTCTTAAGATGGTTAAAAGACCGAAAGCGCATACATAATACCAGTCCCAAATTATTCGACGAATGCTTGTATACACCATTCACGTATAAAGATTGGAGAAGCGAGTCTAATCGACAGGACGATGAGGTCGATCATAAATTTATCAGACTAGCCGATGAAGGAGGTGAGATAGATGTTGGCAAAAAAAATGATATATTTATTTTCGAATATGGAGTAATAATAATGTGGGGATACTCCACAAAAGAAGAGGCTGCATTTTTGGAGGATCTAGCCAAATTCGAAAGTGAAAAATTATCTTCTGAAGATATACAAATTGAAGAGTTCAACTATTATATCACGAAGTCATACCAACCACGTATTTATAATGATTTCATCACCTTGAGGGACGACAACAATTACATGCTTAAATTGTCTATCTCGCACGCTTTGGCTCAATCCGTAAAAATATCGCTATTTGAAGAATTGGTAGATAATACGATTGAAGATACCCAGGATATTCCACAACAAATCGCACAAACTGGTAAAGTGGAGATGTCGAGGGATGAAATCATGAAGTCCATTGGTGAGTTGTTTATTTTACGAATAAACATCAATTTGCATGGTTCGGTTTTGGACTCGCCAGAACTCATGTGGGCAGAGCCTCACTTGGAACCCATATATCAAGCAACTAGAGGATACTTGGAAATAAATCAAAGAGTCGAGTTATTGAATCAGAGGTTAGAAGTAATCTCCGACTTATTGCAAATGTTGAAAGAACAATTAGGACATTCTCACGAAGAAAATTTAGAGTTTATCGTAGTTGTACTTGTCGGTGTTCAAGTGTTAGTGAGTGTTATCAACATAATCATCGATATAATAACCTACTAGTCCATATAATCTGCGCATCATGAATAACAACTGTAAAATATGACCTAGACAATGTAATTCACCCTAGTCTCGCCCAAAAAACATACAATTGTCAAATATTAAGACTCGCATTACTTAAATTCTGGATTTTCTATTATTTTACTGTTCCGAGAAGTCGCGACTAAGATTTGCTAATTGAACTACTACAAATACATAAACTACTTCAGTACCTCTCTCGTTTCACATTGCTAGATGTCATTTGCTGGAACACCCTTGAGAAATGTATGCTCATTCGTCTTGCTCCACCTCTTGCCACTTTGTAGTTATATCTACTTGAAAGCAAAATGATCATGAGGAATTGTGAAAAATAATTCCATGCGCTCTTTCTCAGAATTGTTGCAAAAATCAATGAAAAATGCGTTTCCTCGAAACTCCAACTATTAGTTCTTTGACGTAACATACCATTTTTCACCTTTCAATGAAGACATAGTAAAATCTGTCCTCAAGAAATCATAAAGTCATAATTCGATATAAGTATCTTGAAACTTCTCTACATACTATGTCAGATTTATCTATCATATAACTCAAGTTAGTACATGTTAACCAATGTGGGTGCAATCTGCGGGCATCTTAAATTACATGCAGGAATCAAAGTTTTTTGAGATGAGTTTCAAGATCTATACCAAGTTGATTTAGCAAGTCCCTGAAACTGAATAATGAGAAACTTAATTGTTTTGAATAAGGGCCATGTTCCTGCCGAATCAAGGACATACCCTGACTTGTATGTTGCTGATTCTGTTTTTGATGCTGTTTCAGATAGCATTACATATGTTCTTGCATCTGAAGAATCGAGCTATATTGAAGTTCAACAGTTCATGAAAACAGGACAGGTCAATGTGTTAGCCAGTTTCGAAATATCAATTCCCGTGAGTGAAAAATCGAGGCTATTAAGCTTCAACCATTTCGTTGATACCAATCAATTAGTCTTTGTATTGGAGTATGGTGATATAATCATGGCTACTTATGATCCTTTGCAACCTGATTTCGAAAACACCCTAGTAGAAATTGTGGGATCTATAGACGCTGGCTTGGATGTATCCAGCTGGTCTCCAGATGAAGAGACTTTATCAATTTTAACCAAACACAACAAAGTACTTCTCTTGTCAAGACTATTCGAACCAATCAGCGAAAGAGAGTTGGACCCAAATGATATAAAGATTACCGATTCCAAACATGTTTCTGTTGGATGGGGTAAAAAGGAAACTCAATTTAAGGGTAAGGGATTCAAAGCATTAGATAGAGAGCGGGAGGCTTTGAAACATGCCGGGTTAGATTTGAAAGACGACGAATCTCCATTGAAAGACCCAACAGTAAATGAAGTGGAAAAAGGTACTCTATCACCATTTGATAGCATGACTCATAAAATAAGTTGGAGGGGAGACGGTGAATACTTTGCCGTAACGACCACTGAAGCTGTGTTGGTTGAAGATACCTCCGAGATTTTTGATAGAAGAGTTGTAAGAGTATTCAGCCGTCATGGTGAATTGGACAGTGTCAATGAAGCTGTAGACGGTTTGGAGAACAACTTATCTTGGAAACCTCAAGGATCATTAATCGCATCAACTCAAAGACATCTTGATGAAGACGGAGATGAAGTTCTTGATTTGGTGTTTTACGAAAGAAATGGTTTGAGACACGGTCAGTTCAACACTAGACTCGACCCTTCTACGGAGACTATAAAAAACCTTGAGTGGTCTTGTGACAGTGAAATATTATTGTTTCAATTGCAAAATAGGATCCAATTATGGACCACCAAGAATTATCATTGGTACTTGAAACAAGAAATATTTGTCGAATCTCAGGACATTCTCTTTGCCAAATTTCACCCAGAAAAACCCTTACATTTGATGATTGGTAAAGCTGATGGGCTCGAAATTATCGACTTGTCCTACAAAATAGTAACAGGGCCAACTCACATCGGAGATGATTTGGGAATGACCTTAGTAACTGATGGCTGCACAATGAAATTGACTCCTTTGGCAATTGCAAATGTTCCACCCCCAATAAGCTATAGAGAAATTGATGTCGATGGTAACATTTCTGATTTGGCTGTCAGCAAATCAAATGAAATATTTGCCATTGCTACCAGCACTAACGAGATTTACTTGACAGCTGTCAAAAAAGAAGCTCTTAAAAAAGGGAAGTCTCCTGAGCTCAAAAGTAAAATCGAAAGTAATTTTTTGATAAGCGAAAAAGATGAGTTCGTAAAGCTGATTGCTTTTATTAGGGATTCGTTTATTGCAATCGCAGTAGATGGACCTTCATACACTAAGATTCTTGCTTTTAACATAGAAGATATCGAAAATCCCAGCTTCGAAAAGATCATTGAATTACCCCAGAAGGCTATTATCATTAAGTCACAGGCAGACTTCAATGCATTGGCAATAGAAACCGTCGATGGAACTGTATATCAAGTCCATACATTGAGCACTTTGAAATATGTAGGAAAGTTTCCACAGTTGTGCCGTGATTTTGAGTTGGTATCAGTGAACTCAGAGGAGAGTGGTGAAGGTGCCGATGCTGAAGGCGGTAAAGTCGTACCCTTTGGTATTTCGTCGAATGGTAAGCTCTTCAGTAATGACAAGCAGATAGCATCAGCAGTCACTTCATTGAAAACCACTGAGTCACATCTTCTTTTTACCACTGCACACGCTCAATTATGTTTTGTTCATTTGTCCTCTACTAATGGAGAGTTTGAAAATGACATATTCCAATTGTCCAGTCATGAGAACATAACTGATGAAAGAATTAGACAAATTGAAAGAGGATCGATTTTAGTTAATGCTATGCCATCTAAATACTCCGTTGTTTTAGAAGCACCAAGAGGTAATTTGGAAACCATCTGCCCAAGAATTATGGTGGTTTCTGGTGTCAGAAAATTCATCAGACAGAAAGAATTCAAAACTGCTTTCTTGGCATGTCGTACTCACAGAATTGATTTGGACATTTTGCATGATTATGATCCACGATTATTCTTTTCGAATATTGAAAGTTTTATCAATCAGATCAAGAAAGTCGAGCATTTGGATTTATTCGTTTCATGCTTGCACGAAGAAGATGTCACCTTGACTAAGTATAAGGAAACTTTGAATCAGACCGATGACGTTGCTGAAGCAGTTCAAACCTTAAAGCTTGCTGATAATGCATATTCGACACCTGCCCATGATCTGCGCCATAAAATGATTATCAACAGCGAAAAAGCTAAGTCCAATGAAAACTCAAAAGTTAACAAAATCTGTGAGGGTATACTATCAGTACTCTTGAAGCCTGAGTATTTCGAAACTTACTTGCAGACTATCATTACTGCATATGCATGCCAAAAGCCACCTAATTTGACAGAAGCACTCAAACTTATTGGTGGTTTCAAGGACTTTTCACAAGTTGAACAAGCAGTGATACACTTATGCTTTTTACAGGATGTGAACAAATTGTATAATACTGCATTGGGCTTGTACGATGTGAAGCTTACATTGTCTATAGCTCAGCAATCTCAAAAGGATCCAAAGGAATATTTGCCATTCTTGCAAAACTTGCACGTTCAACCAGAATTGCGCAAAAAGTTCTTGATCGATGACCATTTGAAGAATTACGAAAAAGCACTTGATTGGCTACACGAAATGGGTGAGGGTAGTTATGACGAACTCGAAGCTTATGTTATCGATCACGAACTTTACAAATATGCCTTGAGTATCTATAGGTATGATGACGTCAGATCGAACAAGATCTACGTGCTATTTGGTCAATCCTTGTCCGAGAAACAAAACTATACTGATGCTGCATTAATTTATGAGTATTTGGATGATTTCGAAAATGCCTTGAGCAATTATGTACTCGGGAAGAAATGGACTGAAGCCTTGGCAATTCTTCAAAAGTCTGAATTTAAGGATCAATTAATTGACCAAGCCAAAACCTTGGTCGCTTCCTTGATTGGCGATCATAAATATTCAGATGCTGCTGAAATAGAGTTCTACTTCTTGGGTAATATCGAGGAGGCAGTCAGATTATACTGTAAGAGTTACCTGTTTGATAGAGCAATCTTATTGGCATCGAAAGAAAACCATCTTGAGTTAATCGAGAGTGTCATTGATGTTCAAATTGGAGAAGGATTTGGAACCATTGCTGAACTTTTGGCAGATTGTAAGGGTCAAATGACATCTCAAGTGAAGAGATTGAGAGAGTTGAGAGCCAAGAAGCAGGAAGATCCATACTTGTTTTATGGTATGCCAAATGATGATTTGGACACTCCAGACAATGTGTCTGTTGCCGCTTCTGAGACATCTACTACTCCATCATTTTTCACAAGGTACACTGGTAAAACTTCCGGTACTGCCAAAACAGGCGCATCTCGAAGAACCTCCAAGAACCGTAAGAGAGAAGAAAGGAAGAAGGCTAAGGGTAGAAAAGGAACTATCTACGAGGAGGAATATCTCATCAAGTCAGTCGGTCGTTTGTTAGAAAGATTGGACCAAACTCAAGATGATGCCACCAAGTTGATCGAAGCATTAATGAGGAGAAAGATGAAGCCTCAGGCTTACCAAATCCACAAAAACTGGATTGAATTAATTGACTACATCAAGGAGCATGCTGAGGAGATCCACATCATGAGTGAAAAGGATAGAGAAAGAATCGACGACAATGGCGAACTTTACTTGATACCTGAAATTCCAATTCCACAGATCAAAGAATTTCCTAAGAAGAGTGTCTTGGATTTCTAAATAGACATTTTAATAATTGAAAGGAATGTATAATAGTATATTAAATCGGCTTTTTCACTGAATTCTCTGCTAGCTGTGCTATTTCATAATCCAAAAGGGCATGCCCAAAACCCAATATCGCCTTCTTCGTAGCATCGGTTACTGCTTGCTTCTTGCACATGCTGTAGCACATGTACTTGTGTGGCATATTGGTTGCTTCACCTATGCCATAATCTTCGATGGAAGTTCCATCTTTAAGGGTCACTCTCATCAAAACCGAGAACTTGGCCGAGTAGCTTGAATTTTCTTCATCAAAATTCTCCATAATCTTGTTGCAATGAACTATTTGGCTGGACCAGCCATTGAACCCAAAAACCTCATTCGCAAGATTGAATACTAGTGACGAGCCGAAGTTACTAATTTGGTTCTTCGCTCCAAAAACTCCTTTCGAATTTGATCTTTGACCTTGTATTTCCTCCAACCTTGACTGCAATGTGCCAATTTTCTTGAAAGACCACTCTGAGATTTCAGCGGGCTTGTCTTCAACTTCTTCTTCTAGTTCTTCAAACTGTGCTAGGTCCGGAAAGAATTCAATTGTACTAGATGTGGCTATATCATCCTCGTATTTAGAACCATACGAAGTAGCCATAGTAGTATTAAATATCACTATCTGATCTTGCTAGCTCTAGTTTATACTAATGCTGATAGTATTGGTTTATACTTCAGCTGACGCGTCTTTCTGCCTTCACATAAATAAAGTTGAACAGTTTTCTAATGAACCATCTATCGAGCTCTCACTATAACTCTACTTTATAATATGTCTAGTTTATAGTGTGTCTCGCGTTGACGTGTTTTAGCATTGATTGTATTTTTTTCAGTGAGACTGAAACGATTCGTGGTATTTTCGCAGAATTTTAGACAGCTCAATTGAAGACTGAATCGGAAATTTAGAGATCGCTACCTTCAGTTGACACCAGATGGAATATCTTAATAGCATATTGTCGCTGCAGAACCAGGTACAGCTGGTCGAGGAAGCAATTCCAACACTTTGCAATCGACTTCAGCATGCTAACTTGTCGTCGGATCGAAGATCAGCTGTATTGGGTCTCAAGAGCTTTAGTAGACAGTACCGAGAAAATGTGGTTGAATATGGGCTAAGACCCTTGATCAGTACTTTTAAAAAGGATGCAGATAACACCCAAATCTTGAAGGCAATTCTCGAGACATTGTTAATATTGTTTATTCGAGGCGAATCAGACGAAGATTTCACGAGAGGTGGGTGGATCTCCCAACAATCGAGATTGCAAAACGGTAAGTACCCATCTCCCTTGTTGATGGATGATATTTCGTTGGACCAATTCTCGTTGTGGATAGCGGATGAGTTGACCCAGGATAATGAAGTGATTGAATTATTGATCGAGACTCTTCTGAATAACGATAACTTCCATATCAGATTGTACGCCTTGCAATTGTTGGAAGCACTTGTTTCATCAAGAACTACGAGAACCAAGGAATGTATATTGAATATCCCAACGTCCATTTCCATTTTGGTATCGTTATTAAATGATGTCAACGAGCCAGTAAGAAACGAGGCCATATTGTTGTTGATGGCCGTGGTTAATAAGAACTTCAATATTCAAAAACTAGTAGCCTTCGAGAACACTTTCGACAAATTGTTCGATATAATAGATGAAGAAGGTGGCATAAGAGGTTCCATCTTGGTGCAAGATTGTTTGACTTTAATCACCAATTTGCTTCAGTATAATGCATCAAACCAGAACTTTTTTTTGGAGACTCAATGTGTACCTAGATTAGCTAAATTATTGAGTGAGTCCATTGAGGAATCACCTGAACCTGAAGAAGGAACTGAAAACAGTGAGTTTCCTTTGAGTCTTCCTCCAATGTTGTGGACAGAGCAAAGGCTATCAAACATAACTATTGCATTAGAAATCTGTAGAACATTTGTCTACCAAAACGAATTTGTGAAGCTTAATCAGGATAAATTATTCAAGGCTGGCATGCACCTTATCATTCTCAAATTGGTCTTTTCTCCTTTAACACATAATTCTGTCAGAGCCATCGCTTTATTGACCGCTGGTGATTTGATTTTGGGAAATGCTGATTTACAATTTAACTTCTCCCAAATCGATGTTCCTTATATCGATCCCTCCATGCCTGTGCAAATTCAGACTTTCAGCCAACCAATACCAGTACCAAACGTGCTTTTGAACTGGACATTATTCATAAACTCTGTTCATTCATTTGACATCAGAGCAAATGCTGCATACTGTTTACATTCTTATTTCAAGGATAATAAAGACTCCAAAGCTGCCTTCTTGCAAGACCAAATCAAGGCATACACCATCCCTAATTATTATGAAAACTTGATTATTGAGAGCCAGGAAAATGACGAAGAGAACGGGTCTGACGAAGGTCAAACTGGCGAGTCGAAGGCTAACGGGAATGGGCAAAGTACCGACTTGGAATCAGCAAAGCGTCCACCAATTGGTAACATATTCTCCATTCTCATGGACTACGATTCCGAAAGTAAAATAAACCCCTATAGAACTTGGTTTTCTTCATTGATCTTAATATACTTGTTTGAAGACTCGGAAGAAAATAAGGAAATAGCCAGAGAAGTCAAAACAGGCGATGAAAGTGCCGGGGAAGAAGTAATGAACTCGATACAAGCTATATCAGGGCTATTAATCACAACCTTGGAGAATTTGGATTCAAGAATTGCTATCGGATACTTGATGTTACTCTCCGTGTGGCTATTCGAGGATTTTAATGCAGTCAATGATTTCTTGAGCGACTCTACAGTACCAAAATCAATACTAGCGTTTTTGACCAACAACTCTTCCGAAGAGGCTGTTTTGATTCATGGTATGGCGACGATGCTTTTGGGTATTGCGTACGAATTTTCGACTAAAGACTCTCCCGTGAAGAGAGCAGATTTACACTCTTTGTTGGTTAAGTCTTTGGGGAAGGACAATTATTCGCTAAAAGTAAAGCAATTCAAAGACAACGATGCATTTAAAAACTACGACGAGGATACTGAATCAGTTGTAAATTCAAACAGAAAGGATGAAACTGGTTTACCTGACGTTTTCTTCAACTCCATCTATGTTAATCTTATCAAGGAAAACTTCACTAGAATCAGAAAAGCTCTTTTCCATAATCCTGAGTCTGAACCCCGTGGAAGGATATCCTATGAATTGTTTGAAGAGTTGGATATAAAACTCGGAGAATTAACTACTGAGTTGAAGACCGAAAAGAGTAACCATATTGAGACGGAGTCAAGACTCAAGCAAGAAGTTGAAAGTCTCACCTTGAGTCAACAAGATTTGCAGAAAAAGTTGAACATAGCTGAAGACGAATCGTTGAAACTCAAGTCAGACCATTCAGAGTTACAAGAAAAGTACAACAAAGTTGTGGAGGGTCTCGAATCTGTCAAGAAAGAGCTAAGCGAGCTTCTGAAAGTATCGGCAAAATATAAGTCTGATTTTACAGAATCTTCAAAGAAGGCTTCATCATCGGAAGAGAAATTGAAAGCTTTAAATTTGAAGTTGGAGACTTCTGAAGCAGCCAAGAAGAAACTTGAAGATGGTGTTAACAACATGACCAGGGAATTGTTTCATTTGAAGAAACTGAAGTCTGAGTCAGAAACTAAAATCAATAGCTTGAACAAGGAAATCTCCACCGCCCAAAAGGAGTTACAAAACAGTAAGAATACCTTGAACTCACAAATTGAAAAGCTCCAAAATACAACCGAGGAATACAAAACTAAAATAACCACGTTGGAAAAGAGACTCGAGACGGCTGAAAAGGAACACGAAGCTAAAATCAAAAAAATAAACTTTAAGATTGAAGAGGCAGAAGCAAGTAATGATCATTTGTTAGATAAGTTGAGATCAGCTGCTTCCTCATTTCAAGACATGAAAACAAATAAAAAGGAAGCAGATGAGCAAATCGAAGACTTGAAAAAGAAGCTTAGTGCGTCTGAGGAATTGAACAAGGAATTAGAACAGATCAAGACTGACCTCGAACAATTGAGAGAAGCAAAAAAGAAAATAGAGTCCGAATACAACGACTTCAAAGAAAACAGCACGGTGGGCAATGAAAGTTTAACCAAAAAAATAGCTGAAATCGAATCGGTCAATTCGAATCTACTGGAAAAGAACAAAGCACTCAATGAACAAGTTGCTGAATTAACTGAAGAATTAAAGGCCGAGAAATCAAAGGCAAAATCGCAAGAATCAGCAATAGCGGAATTGAAACAGTCTCATGAACTTGTTGCCAAAAAAGCGGAAGCAGCGGATAAGTCACTTGCCGATCTAAAGGAGCAGCATACGTCAGCATCCAACGAATTAACGAAATGCAACAAAGATCTTGCGACGCAGAAAGCTATGTATGAAGAAAAGCTCAAGAGCTTGACGCAATCACACGATGCAAATATTAAGGAGTTAGAAACCAACCACAAAGCTCTTATAACAGATCATACTGATAAGTTAGCGAAATTAGAAGAACAGAGCTCGATATATGAAGCTAAGGCTGCTGAGTTGGAATCGAAATACCTTCAAACTAAAAAGGAATTAGACAATTCTTTAGCTAAAATTAAGGAAACGGAAAGCAAGATTGATGAATACAACAAGAAGATCGAAGGTATAGAAAAACAATTTGGTGAGCATCAAAGTGATTCGGAAAAGCTAAAGCTGGAATTGTCAGTATTAAAGCTGGAGAAGTCTTCTGTCGAGGAGGCTCTTAAGCTGAAGGAAGCTGCTTTGGCAAATAGCTCCAAAGATTTGAAATCTGCCCAAGATGAATTGTCAAAATTGAAGGAGCAACACACTAAAGAGCTTGAAAAAATAAAGTCAGATCATACCACAAAGGTACTAGAAAACACCAAACTACACTCTGATAAAATCGATGACTTAAATTTAAAGCTAGAAGATTCCGCCCGAAGATTTGAGACTCGTAATGTTGAATTTGAAGAATTAACGAACAAAAAGGCTGAATTGAAGTCTTCGCTCACAAAACTCAAGACTGAAAAACAAGCTTTTGAGGATGATTTGAAAAAGAAAATTGACGAGTTGAAAACCTCTAAAAATGAACAAGAGAAACTCTTAACTTCTGAGAAAAAGAAGTTGAAGGATCTTAATGAGAAATTGAAATCTAAAGAGACGGAATTTGCTACATTACAAAAATCGGTCAAGGTTTCTGAATCGAATTTAGAGAATGAACAACAAAATTCGAAAGCCTTGTCCGAAGAGAAGGTTTTATTAAAGAACGAATTAAAAACAGTTAAAGAGAGCTTAGCATCGAGCGAAGATAAATTATCGACGCTTTCGAAACAGCACGACGAATTGAAAAATTCGAATAATAAAATCGAAAAGGAATTGAAAGCTATTCGCGCAAAGCAAAAGGCTGACGAATCTAAGCACGAGAGTTTAGTCCTGGAAAGGGATGCAAAAATTGCTGGTCTTGAAAAAGAGTTAAAGAATAAAGTGGAAGAACTTGAAAAAGAAAGACAAATGTTGAGTGAGAATTCTGAGACTGTAATCAAAGAATACGGAGACAAGATCAGGAACTTAGAATTCAAAATAAGCACTGATACGAATCAATTCAATACGAAAGTTTCAAATATTAAAGAGGAGAAAGCCAAAATACAATTCGAGTTAGAGAAAGCCAATTCAGAGCTCGAAACGGTGAAATCTGAGTATGAAGAATTGAAGCACACCTTCGAGGAACTTAAATCCACATATGAAAGTAAAGAAATTCGTTTGACTAATGAAGGTAAGAACAAAGCTGAGGAATTTAGCAAGAAATTGAAAGAGCAGGACCAAGTCGTCAATGACTTGAAGTCCAAGATCCAGACCTTAGAATCCACATTAAAAGAGAAAGAAGAAATCCTGAAAGACATGGAAGCCAAATTGAAAGATTCGAGTGAAGCTGAGGGTAAGCTTGCAGAATTGCAAGCTAGTTATCAAACTCAATTGGACGCGGTTCTGAGCAAAGAAAAATCTTTGGCAGCAAAAACTGGCGAAGTGGAAGCTCTTAAGTCCGAAATTGTCGAGATAAAAGAGGCTAAACTGAAGTTAAAGCTGCTTAATGACGGAATGTTCAAACAGATTAAAAACTTGGAGACATCCACGAACCATGGAAAGAAAGCAGAAAGTGACCTAAACAAAAAGATCGATGAACTTACATCATCTAAAGAAAGCATTGCCAAGGAGCTTGAAGCCAGGGATACAAAGTTAGCCTCTATTGAAAAGGAACTTGAATCTGAGAAAACCAAGCTTGCAAAACATATAGCGGAGAAAGATGCAGCACAAGCAGCATTGACTGAGGAAAAGAAGGGCCACTCCGACCAATTGTCTAATTTGCAAGTAAAGGCTGAAGAAGCAGAGAAATACAAACAAGAGATTGAAGATTTGAAACTGCAAATAGAAATTCAGAAAACTGAATTGAAGAAGTTTGAAGATGTGAAAGAAGAAGTAGAAAGAATGAAAGATGACATTGCTGACAGTGCGAAGTCGCTAGAAGCGCTGAATGGAAAGCTTACAAAGACCATCAAAGATTTAGAGACGGCAAAGAAGGAGCTTGAGGATAAGTTACAATCTGAGAACAAGTCTCTTCACGATACTGTTGAGGAATTGAAAGGCCAAAAAACAGAACTTGAAAACAGTCTCAAGGAAAAAGAAGAAAAGTTGGCCAACATTTTGACTGATTTTGAAGCGAAAATCAGCGAATTGGAATCGGCAAAGAAATCGTTGCTAGAAGAAAAGACGACTGCAGAGGAGGAATTAAAGAGTTCACGCAAGAAAATAGAAGAGTACGAGCTCGAGGACAAAAAATTGAAAGAACTTCAGGTTTCTCAAAGTACCAAATCGAAGGAAATCGAAGAACTTGAACAAACTCACAAGAACGTGGCTTCAGAATTAGTGACCCTTAAGAAGGAATCCGAATCCAGAGAGTCACAATTACAAGCAGAGATCCAAACATTGAACAAGAAGCTTAAGGGAGCTACTTCCAACATGGTTCCAAAGTCAGATCTAGACGACTTGATGTTGTTAATGTCGGAAATGGACGAAACTGCAAAGAAGTACAAGAAGCAGTTGAAAGAGCTAGGACAAGAGGTGTCCAGTGATGAAGAAAGCGATGAGGATGATGAGGACGAAAGCGATGATGAGTAAAATGAATTTAATCAACAACAAAAAGAGCCTACAAGGGCGTATAACAATGATAGAGTATAGAGTTTTTAGCTACTAATATTTTGTATATAAACGATCTTTCATTATGTGGACCATCAAATTTTAAAAAAAAAAAAAAAAAGTTGAAGCTGAAAGAGAAGCCTGAAAGTGAGAGAGCACTCTAAGCAGACCGAGTAAAGCAAAAGTAGCAAACAAGGTGTCGATGATTCTTCTCATCGATTCGTATGATTCATTCACGAACAACTTGGCACACCTAATAGAGGAGAATGCAAACTCTGAGGTGGTAGTTATCAGAAACGATTCGTTTGAGCCCGAGTCTTACGAAGAGTTCTTTACACAATACCTTCAATTGTTCGAGTATGTGGTTATCGGACCAGGACCAGGCCACCCTTTCATAGAATCCGATGTGGGTATAATCAGTTGGTTATTCAAAAAGTACAGAAGCAACGCTGACTTGGTTGCTGTGCCCATTTTGGGTATATGTTTGGGCTTTCAGAGTTTGTGCTTGGAGTTTGGCAATGATGTCACCAAGTTAAATGAGGTAAAGCACGGCCAAGTTTACGACATCTACCCAGAAGGTGACGATATAATTGGTCGAAAAGGCCAGCCTTTCAAAAGTGTCAGATATCACTCTTTGTTTGTGAAGCATCTTAACGAAGAGATCTTGCCATTGGCCTATTGTTACGAGCCTGAGGGAACGAAGATCTTGATGGCAGCCAAGCACAAATTTTTCCCTTTCTACGGAGTACAGTATCATCCTGAATCTATTTGTTCCTTGAACGGGGACTCTTTGGTCATGAACTTCACCAAGTTTGCTAGATCCTACAACAAACAACATAGACCGCAAGTGCTTGATGTGGTCAAAGAACTGTTGCCAGCAGGCTTGATTATAGATCATTCTGTTCACGAAGACTGCTTAATTGACGAGGGAAAGTTCGGAATGAAGTCTGACAAGCCAGACATTTCATTTGCCAAATTCGAATTGGACCCGAAAGTGGGCCCTATAGATGTATGTGACTCGTTTTACAAGAGAAATAATGAAGAAGCCAACTTCATTCTTTTGAACTCGGCCTCCATACCCGGAGAATGGTCTGTCATTGGTTTACCCATTGCCCAACATTCTGAAGTCATTACACATTCAATCGACGAGCCTTCAAAGCTTCGTGTGTCGCAATATGCTTCTAACAGAAGTAAGATTGTAGAATTGGAAGGTGATAGTCCATGGAAGTATGTTGCTGATAGAATGAAGAACGAGTACATTTCCAGAGAGTACTTCAACCAGGAATTCGGAAGTGACTTTCACTCAAGAGACTTGCCATTTTTAGGAGGTTACTTGGGACTTGTGTCATATGAGGAAGGCCAGCACTTGATTATCGATAAGTTGGAACCTATATGTTTTGACCAGACCCCAGATCTTAAACTTATATTTATTGAAAGATTTATAATCTATGATCATAAGAACGCCAAATGGTTTGCTATCTCCATAAAGGAAGACGATTCGGAATGGGTAGAAAGTACTCAAAAAGAGCTTGTCAATACAAAGTTGGTGGATTTGGATAGCATATCATTTACAGTTAGTGATCTATGCAACGAGAAAGATAAATTCGAAGTGAAGTTCGACTTTCCGTCTCAGGACATCTACCGTCAACAGTTCCAAAGATGTCAAGACTACTTGCTTTCTGGTGATTCTTACGAACTCTGTCTTACTACGCAGCTGAAAATCAGATTACCTTCTTATATCAGACCATGGGATATCTACAAGGTCTTGACTCTTCGTAAAAACCCATCTCCTTTCTCTTGTTTCATGGAGTTTGATGACTGCGTTTTAATTTCCTCTTCTCCAGAAAGGTTCTTGTCGTGGAAGGACGACGAGGAAGGAAATAAACTCGTGGAACTTCGACCTATCAAAGGGACGGTTCGTAATACACCCGATGTGGATCTTGAAGCAGCTACTAAGATTTTGAAAACACCCAAAGAAATGGGCGAGAACTTGATGATCGTCGACTTGATTCGTCACGATTTGTTCCAGTTTGCCGATCTGGTGGAAGTATCTCAGTTGATGGCAGTAGAGGAATACAAGACAGTGTTCCAGTTGGTAAGTGTAATTCGAGGCAAGTCACTCAAACCAGGCTATGTCGGTATAGATGTACTTCGCTCGTCTTTACCACCAGGCTCAATGACAGGAGCTCCAAAAAAGAGATCGGTGGAGATCTTGCAGCAGATCGAAGCACTTCAGCCAAGTGGACCCAGAAGAGGTATCTACAGTGGAGTCGTTGGGTACTGGTCTGTTACAGACGACTCCGATTGGTCAGTCATTATCAGATCTGCTTTTAAATATACCAACGACAAAGAGGCTGACGACAACTCCAGTGTGTGGAGAATAGGTGCTGGTGGAGCCATTACGGTGTTGAGCAATCCTGATGACGAATGGGAGGAGATGAGATTGAAGCTTTCTTCTGCCCTACAAGCCTTCCAATAACTACATGTACATAATATATTATAGAAGTAAATACTACACTACATCTTACCTAGCATTATCTTATCCAGCACTGATTATCTTGGCCTTGAAGATCTATATTTTCCATTATGAGCCATCTTGATAAAGGCGTGTTCTAAATGCACGTGACCATTATTCGACGATTTTTTCATCCTCGACAACCAAGCAATAGAAAGGGGCTATTAAAGAACCATAGAATTGAAACGATCAACATGTCTTTTTTCGGATTTGATGCTACTGGTCCTCCAGCTGGAAGACAGCAGCCTGAAACGTCTGAGGTTTATGATTTCCAAGAGACCTACGATGGATTAGGAGAGCAATTAGATGAGGCAGATGATGCGTACAACGACCAGACATTTGGAGGCTCAGGTGAGATCCGTAAAGATTTTAGCTTTGGCAACACTCAAGGCGCTCAGCCAGCACCAGCACCCCCCAAAACCAACATCAGTTATGCCCAAGCTGCTTCCAACAACGACGATGAGTTTATGCAAGACTTATGGGGAACAGGCAACGCTCCAAACAAGCAGGAAAACAGCCCTGCTGTCACTGGAGAAAAGAAAATCATGTCCTTACAAGAAATCGAGGCCCAACTTACCGCCATCGACCAACTGCAACAGCAACATCAGCAACAACAGTTTCCTCCTCAGCCCTACGGAATGGCTGGAATGATTCCACCTCCTCAATTTGGCGGTTATATGATGCCTCCAAACGGTTTCATACCACCTCCGGGCCAATACGGCCAATTCCCAGGCGGCCCTATACCTCTGCAAATGCCACTCCAGCATATTCCAGGACAACAGAGCCACTTGCCTCCTCAACAATTGCAGCAGCCAATTCCTCACCAGCAGCAGGTTCCACCACTGCAACATGTCCAGCATGTTCCACAGGTTCATCAGCAGGTTCCTCAACAGGTTCCTCAAGCCCAACAAGCTCCTCAGGCTGTGGAAAACGTCGAAAGAGTTGCTCCTCCCAATGCTCCTACTGCTCCAATTATCCAACAGAGACCGGTTTCCAAGGCTGATTTGTCCCAATTCCCCGTATTAGGATCCAAGGGTCAACAACAGGCTCCTGCTCAAAACCAGGGATCCCGCCATCACCAAGAGCACCATCAAGATTTTCAGGGCCAGTACCACAACCAACACCAGCAACTCGAAGATCTCACTCCAGAGCAACAGGAAAAGGCTTCTAGAAGACAAGAGAAGGTGGCTAGAATTATGAAGTACTCAGGTATCATGAATCCTAAAGACAAAGACTTTGTCACCAGATTCCAATTGTCCCAGATTGTCACGGAAGACCCTTACAATGAAGACTTTTATGCCCAAGTGTATAAGGTGATCCACCCCAAGTCTGTTAACAGCGCTTCTCAGCAGATCAACCAGCAACACAACTCTATTGCCCAAGCTTACTTGGAACAAAGTGGCCATAGACTTGGAGGACGCTACAAGAGAGCTGATGTTGCTTTGCAGAGAATGCAACAGCAAGTCCAAAAAGCCGTTACCGTCGCCAAAGAAAGACCTAAGTTGACTCAGTATGCTAGAGAAGGTGCTTTGGGTAAGATTTCGTTTGGTAGTGGTAAAAAGCCCAGACAGCAGTTGGAAATTTTCAGCAAAGCTGCTCAAAGAGAAATCGAAAGAAAAGAGGCCGAAGAAAAGCAATCCGAAAAGCCTTTGGGCTCGCCAAATGTGGTTCCAAAGAAAGACAGATCGCCTTCCATTTCTGCTCCTTCAAAACCAAGCAATAGATACACTAAGAAGGATATTATGAGCATCTTGGAGAACATCATCAGTGAGCTTATGAATGTGGAAAGTGAATCCAGAACCAACGCCGAAGTTGATACTACTAGATTATGGGAATCTTTGAGAGTTTTGGAGCAGCCCTCTTCGTCAGGAGACGATGAAGCGGAAGTAAACCCTTTCATCCAATGTTTGAATTACAACAAGGCGTTGAAGATCTTGCTGCGTTTATTCAAGTTTTTGAGTCGTGAACAGATCTTGACCATTGTCACTTTGGTGATGTCCAACTTGGAGAACTTGACTGTTATCAAGAGTGGTTCTTATACCACCTATGAGACCAAGAAGGTTCCAGATTCGGTCTTGAAATTGGTCGAAGCGTACTCGATGACATTCTCCAAGGTCTTGATGAATGCTGCCCTTTACTTCAAATTCAACGAAATAATAGGCTTGCTCGTGATTTTGATTGAGCACAACAATGTTTCTTTTGTTTCAACTACCAAAATCGGTTTATCCATCTTAACTACCCTTTTATCCAGAGCCGAGTTGATTATTGGCGAAGGAACCATCTCTGCAACTGACCTTTCTGAGTGGTCATCTTGTTATGATGAATTGTTCACCTCTATCGAATCTAGAATAGCTGCAATCTTCCCACCTCACCCTGAAGATGTGGACGATGGCTCTTCCAGAGAAAACTACGTCTGGCAATTTTTGGCCACTTTGTCGTTAGGTGGAAAATTGAGTCATCAAAGAATCATTGTCGACGAAGTCAGAGACGAGATCTTTGGCGTTATGAACAGGGCTAAAGCAATTGACAATTCGGACTTGGCTAACTTGCACAAGAAACAAAACTTGTTGAATAACTTGAACATGTATTTGGTTGTTATGGGATTAGTTGCTGATGAGAACGAAATCAAGGAATTACAGAACTAAGAAAAAAAATACAACAGTTCATCGTTTGTTTCTTCTTGAAAGGTTATTTTTGATGAATATATACAGGCAAGTTTTTGGTGGATGGTGTATGGTATTTGTTGGTGATATTATACATAAGTGTTTGCCAATACAGTTGACGAGTTGCTCTTCAGTGAACAAGCCTCGATTATTGTGGCTGGTTCTGTACAATATATACCAAATTAATTTTAAAGCTATTTTGTAGTATATCAAATATATTACCCGATTGTATTAAATTAATTATGTAGAAAATACAGTATAGAATTGAAAATATTAGGGGTGGGTAAATTAGGACTTGCCCAGAATTATCCTAAATTCTTAGTAACTTTACTTATGATACTCAAGAAAGTCAATCTAAAAGTGTACTTCATTAAGATTTGAATTTTGGAAACACTTGCGGATAACAGTTTAAAGATTCAGGCGTAGTAATATTTGAATGGATGGTATAAGATCCGACGGAATTAGAAAAGTCTAGCTCTCCATGTAGGTCGGACACTTTTCTATCTTGGGGTTCAAGAGGCGTACTGATGACCGAAGATTGGGTCGACGAGATGGAAGGAGCTCTCTTCTCAGAATTTTCATAAAGTGGGGTTAATGAATATGGGTTAGGGTATTTCAACAGCTGGCCCAACTGAAACTCCTCAAGAGCTGAAAAGTACAAGGAGGATGACGAGTCGGAAACTCTTGAGCCGGTATTTGAATTGATGGAGAATCGGTCCATGATGATTTTTTTGGGCGAAACAATGCTGGAGAATGAATTTCGAAGTGAAGGTTTTGAGGAAGTTGGTTTTGGTGAAAGAACTTCAGAGAGGCTCTTGTATTTTGCAGAGAATGTCTCCGAGTCGATTTGAGGAGGAGAACATGATGTCTGTAAGGTTTTAGGAGATCTTTCATTTTGTTTTTCGAGATTAGTAATGGATTCGGAGGCATTTATTTCCTCTTCTTCGGCACTCTCTTCTTTAATTGGCTTGAAAGGAGGCAACAACTTGAAAGATCTCAATGGTTCCAGATCTACTTGGATATCCATTGGAATGAACTTTCTTCTGTATTTAGGTATTTCAGAATCTTTCGTCTCAGATGACTTTGACTTTGTGGTGTATCTGCCCAACCTTCTTTCTTGTTCGAGTAACGACTTGAGATTATTAATTTCGTCTTGTTGCTTGTTGACCACCAAACTGTATTTCTCCACTAACAACATCATTTCATTTCTGTAGATTTGCTCATTGGAATTATATTCAAATCCAACGATTTCTTCATGCAGACTCATGGGCTTTTCCAAGGCAGGTGGAAGTTCAAGCTGCGAGGAATTTTCCAGAGGCATGGCATTGTAGCTTTTTAGAGATATCTGGTCTAGAATGTGTTCTTCCAATTGTTGTTTCTCTGTACTTATGGGCTGGGTATTGTGTGGCTGGAGTGGAGTTTCGCATTCGTGGATATTTTCTTCAGCCTCCACTAACTTCAAGTCTAGCTTGGATCTCGAATAAGGCTTGAAAGTCTGGATTTTGGCATGGCTTATAGAAGCGAAGTCGGAACCGTTGATTCTGTCAAAGTCTCTAGATTGGTATGTGACAGTTTCGTCTGGTTTTGTAGTGCTGTGGCTGAATATTTCATCAAATGAGTTTGCTCCCTGGTATTCCGATAAAGACTCAAATGAAGTGTGGGCACTTTCAAGACCGCCTATTTCACTGGGTAGTATGGAGTTTTTTGCACTACACACATCCAGTTCTTCCATGATATTCAGGAACAGCGCTCTCATTGAGCGTATGGCTAGCAAATTATCTGGGTTTGTGGTTGGCTGGAGTGTCAAGTCATCAATGGATATTCTGCTGATGGGTATAGGGTCAGAAATGATATATGGATTAGGTACAGTGCGTGAAACTAGCGGGGAGCTTGGTGGATATAAGTGTTCTGATTTGGGTGAGCAATGGTGGGTAGTGGAAAAGGTGTTGAGCAAAAAAGACTTGAGACTGGCGGATCTTTTATGGCGAGTTGTTCTTTCAGAATCATGCTTAGTGTTCTGTTGAGGACTGGCAGACTTTTTGCCAGATCTTAAAATATTACCAATAGCCATGTCTAAGGTATATCGATTGATAATTCTATACTCATGAAAAGTATTCTAACGGATGACCAAAAAATAAATACAGAACGAAGAAATGAATAAATGGGATACAGGGTTTAAATAAGTTCTTTCATTGAAGTATTTGTCATATATTAAGGCAGAGAAACAACTCCACAAACGGCAAATGCATCATTTTTTCTTACATGAAAGTTACACATATTATCGAGAACAATGTCCCAAGAAAAAAATATTATTAAAACGGAATTCACAGATGTGGTGAATATAAGTCGAAACCTAAATTTGAAGAGAGTATTGTTCATGTCGTTCGGGCTGCAGTTGGGGTACATATGAATGAGTGCTCATTGTCTGAGCCAGGAAGTCACTGTTGCAAATGGCGAGGGACTGTTTGCCGTATGAAACTACGCTTGCCGTATGAGGGTATGTGATTTGGACCATTTGGGTATCATTTCCTCGAGGCGAAGGCTTACTGCTACATACTGCCTACATCGTTCTCCGGAATAGGATAGATACAATAATCTATTGTTTGATGGATCTCTTGCGAGATCTCTCCTGTTAATTTACTTCCTAATTTGTCTCGTACGCCATCAGTAAAAAAAAACACCATCCAGGCTGCGTAACCACCAAATATATTACAAGCAGCTATAAGCTTGAGAAATATATGCACACCGCATTCTCGGCTCAAATCCCGTATGCTCCCTAGCCATACAACTCTTAGCGCACGGAATCATTCCTTGCTGTAACACGCTAGTGTGTGATCTCTTGCATGCGTAGAGATGAAGTTGTGCGTGAGCGATACGAGGGTTTTCGTAATTCTAGCTCATGATATTACTCAATTGGTCGAATTTGAAATGACATGAATCTAATGTGTTCACCACAACGAGTAACATGTTTAAGCCACGCCACTCCAACTTTTATCTAAGAGGGGAACTTGGGGTACCACTGTCTCATATGAACTGGGCCAAGGCAGGGAACTTGAGAGTCAATTGTTTACATCTGTTGCAGCAATTAAGTTGTTTATGTTTTGCCCAAAGAAGCGTTAAACGCGACTCTGCAGAAACTATTGGCGCAAAAAAATTTTGGGCTCTGGCAGGCGACAGAAAATCCATCTAGTTGAAACGTTGACTATATATGAGAACATACACCTGCAACACATAGCCAGATGTCTAGTTGAATAAGTATAAATATGCGGATTGAAGTTTCAAACACAATCACTAGCCACGCGTACGCGTAAGTGCTGCCCCAGGCTCAAATACTTTGCAGCGTGCTTAATCTCTGTGAAGAGGCCTCTCTATCACCACTGCCTACTCGATAGGAAAACAGATCGACGAAGTGACGACTGATTGTAAACAAAGCGCTCTTTATCAACGAGAATTAGTTTGTAGTTACCAATATTCAAATTTAAAAGCTGGCTACAGGTGCATCGAACGTGCGAGGGACAACTGGCCCTGATATTTTTGGTAATCGGCAACCACTGAAATATTGTTTGTACCTGACATTTGAGGGGATTTGCAAAACGGCCTCAAACGGCTCGTCAGGGTCGTACAGATAACGCACGTGATGACCTACCATCCAAGTAAGTGGTTTCGGCAGTACACGTGACAATCGGTTACATCCGGGTAATTCTCCCCTCTGTAGGGACACTACTCGGGGCCTTCAGAACCACCAGGGTTGTTGCAACCATTGTAAAGCTCAGGTGCTTACGGGGCCAAATACTTCCGAAAAACTTGTATACTTTAAAGAACAATCGGTGGATCCGAAGCGTATGAAGATACGGATCAAATTAGCAAAGCGCACGGGACATTTTGAAGAGTATCGAAATTATAGATAAAGCATCACAGGTATTATAGATTCCCAGAAACACATTAGTATAGAATCTACAAATTTTTACCAAAAGTTTCGGCTGGTACGAATTCACAGAGCTCACATAATACCGCTGCTATGAATAGCGACCGAGTGATGCCTTCAGATGCTCGCGCACTGTCTTCTGAAGTCTCCTCTGATACTGCTCAGAGTTCCTCTAATCAGTATTACGGAGAGCAGAATGAGGCATTAGCCAACAAGATTTTCACACATGGATACGTTCATGGTCACATTCACAAGCACAAAGACCATACACATATCCACGGACACATCCATAACCATGATCACGATCACCATGAAGCTCCCACTGAAAAGAGCGTTGCCCAAGAAGGAATAATGAGCAATACATTTCTTGAAGATTGCAAGAAATTCGAGGAACTAGCATACTGTGACGAGATATTCTGTGATGATCTAGACGACTGTTTCTATTTTAGCTGTGAAGACACCAAGAATTCTAATCAGGCTTGTGATGTGCAATGTGACTCGGAGGGAGAGGTCTGCGACGACCCGCAACACTTCAGTACGCTGGACATATTATGCTGCAACGATTCAAAGTGCTACGAGCTTTCGTCTTCGTCACCTTCAACTGCTCCAACCGATGGGATTACGTGCTGTGAAGATGAGAGCTGCTTGGATGAGCATAATTTTTGCACGGATGATTTTTCACCATCACATTTGCTGGATATGTACACTTGCTGTAATTCACATGAAAAGACCTGCGTCGATACAAACGAAGCCAGTGAACAATCTTCCAAAAGACCTATATTCGAGAACTTGATCACAAATGTGCATCATAACCTCACCCAGTTGCCAGAACTAGCTAGCCAGCGTGGTAAGCAGGAGCGAAGTTCTGAACAGATGAATAAAAGAAGAAAAATAGACAAAGACTTTGAAATCCATTTTCCTCATTCGTGTCACCAAATCCTGATGGAGTGTCAACCCAAAGCACCCCAAAGCTCTGCCAGCACCACTATAAACTCCAGCATTCCGAGTCAAGTGGGTATATCAAACGAACCATTGAACAGATCCAATAGTACCCACACACGCCAGTCGTGTTTCCATACTACGATTCCAAATGCTGAGCCGGGCACATTCAGTTCGAATGCTCAGAATCTCATGCTTGACTTTGATTTCTATGCTCAGTTTGATACTTTTAGCCAGTTGATGAACGACCAGCTAAGTAAAAGAAACCAGAGCCAGCAAAATAGCCATGCTTCTAAAGTTATCAAGCCGGAACTAGAGCCTAGAAGCGAGAAGAACCATTATCTACCATCTCAAAGCCACTTAACTAGAATGCCCAATGCTTTATCTCCAAAAACAACCTACTATTGTCAATGGGATAATTGTCACCATTCTGTGACGGATAGCACCTTGTTAGAGCATTTGATAGACCAGCATATACCTCGTCAGGGGCCAACGTCAATTAACCCTAAAGCAACATACCATTGCGAGTGGAACGATTGTAATCATAATGATGACAATCTTGACTCTCTAATAGACCATTTGAATGTCCATCGTGAAGACCATTCATTATACTCTCTGCACCAAAAACCCGACCAGATTTTGTCTGACAGTCAAAGCCAAGTATTATTGACACCTAGCTCGACAATTCCCTCACCATTGATCAATAACGACAACAGTCAAGGAACCGTCAAGTCAGACTCAAAAGAAACCAAGCTCAACATATCTGCTATAAAAATCACGCCCAAGAAAACACACTGCAAGTATTCAGATAACTCTGTTAAATCAGAACAACCTCAGTCTCTTACGTGTCAATGGCAAGTGGGGGTGGATGCTAACGGAGTACCCATTCCGTGCGGCAAAGACCATTCTTGCGAAGGAGACTTGCAAAACCACTTAATTGAAGACCATATTGGTTCAGGAAAATCAGTATATCAATGCGACTGGATTGGCTGCGAAAGACACAACGGTAAGCTATTCAGCCAGAGACAAAAGCTCTTGAGACATATCCACACCCACACCAATTACAAGCCATGTAAATGTGAGGTTTGCGGGGCATGTTTTGCAGTCGAGTCGATCTTGAAGCAGCATCTTCGGACCCACTCTGGAGAGAAGCCTTTCTGTTGTAACATTTGTGGTAAGCACTTTACTACTAGCTCGTCCTTGTCGATCCATAAAAGAGTCCATAGTGGTGTCAAGCCGTTGGAGTGCAAGTGGCCCGGCTGCAACAAGCGCTTCAGAGAAAGTTCCAATCTTGCAAAACACATGAAGACCCATACCAAGTCTTTTGTTTGCGAGATATGCGGAGATGAGTTCGACAAAAAACCAAGCTTGACAAGGCATATGAAGCTGCACAAGAAAGGTGAGGTACCGACCCTTGAATCTTACAGCTCGAGCGCAAAGCCCGAAGTGAAAACTGAGGTATTGATATGAGGTACAAGTAAAAATCGACACACCACTAAAAATCACTACGCTTACTTCACCAGTCCCACTACGCTTACTTCACCAATCCTACCATTTAACTATCCCGCCAAAAATCACAGATTTATAGTAGACTACTAATTCTATTGAATGAAAGTATATTTATTGACGTAATAAACTATATGCTTGCAATAAATGAAATGCTCTACCGGATATTATTGAGTTCTTGATGACATTTTATAGCTAACAATATATTTGCATTTACTTTAAGTTGCATCCAGCTCTATTTCTCTCAAGGTGCAAGCTTGCCAGGAGTAGTGGTAAATATCAGGGTCCTTTGAATTATTACTCGTAACTCTCATCACCTGGTTTTCTATTACACTGGTTCCTTTGAAATATTTGGTACTCTTTGCGTTGTATTTGCTACTGATATCAAATTCACCCTGAGTTTCCTTCTGACTATCTATATCGGAGTTTTCGTTATTAACCAGGCTGTTTGGACTTAACTGATTTGATTTAGTGGTGTCTTTATAGTTGTACCTGCTCTGACACAAGCAATTGGCGGACTTGTGGAGATCTTCAGAGCCTAGTACAGGTATACTAAAGTCGTATTTTTGGCTGTCGAGGAGCTCACTATCTTCGAAGTCAAACATCACGCTTGGTCTGCTACTATTCCCAGATAGTACAGCTCCAGACCGGTCTCGACTAAGATTGTGATCACAGTATTCGGGATCAAATGCATATTCATGACTCTTGATATCCAAAGAAAATGCATTAGTCCAGCTACTTGATTCTTTGTCTGGACAAATTGGGTCCGCCCAACTACTTCTAACTTTAATACTTAGAGAATGAAACGTATCAGCCCAACTACTTCTGTTGGTGCTGGAATAAACCATCTCCAGCAACTTTGACCTTAGCCAGCTATGCTTGGAAATTTTCTCTTTTGTGAACGCTTTCATCCTCATCGTGATACTTTGCGCTTCAGCACCTTCACCTCCATTATCAATCTCAGATGGAAAATGTTCGAAAAGGGCAATGTCAGGGTTTTGGTGGGTATCTTCAATATTAATGTCTATTTTTACTAGCTTGGACAATTCGACACTGTATGATTTGAATAGCTCAATATAGGTCTTCTGCATCTCATCTTTGAAACACAGCCCCATCTCACAGATACTTTCATCTGAGTTGCTGGTTTCGGTGGACTCTTTCGAAAGACAGATATCTGATCGAGAATCTAAATCATTCGCTGCCTTGGGAAAGTCGTATAATTTGGCAGTGCTGACTGGAAAACAGATGTCGTTTATCGGAACCAAGCTATAGCTAGAGCCTGTTCGGTCGTGGTACTTGAACCTTTCAACTTTTGGGTTGGAAATTGCTTCGACAATTCTATCAGCACGTTTGTACATTTCATCAAGGCGAGGATGCCTTGTATGCACAAGAATGGGCTTCGGCACTCTGTAATTAGGCCACCGAAGTACATCTTCAAAAAGTTTGTCATATTCTCTCGAGTACTTTTCAAACCACGATACCACTGTATATTGTCGCCTCTCCCAAAATTTAAGTGTCATACCAAGTTGTCTTAAAGCAATTTGGGTGCAATTTTTCGCAGCCACAAATAAAATCTCTTCAAAATGACATTAAAAAAATAGTGCAGATTAAGTCAATTTTGAGCGATCGAGGTGAACAAATGCTAGAAAACAGAACGAGCTCTTGTAACCCATAAACATGGTGCTTGCACTATCAATATAGATTCTCTTATAGCATTAGCTTGAGTACATAGAGTTATAGATTGGATATGTCGCATGATCAATGTCGCGCGACATTACATCAGAAGTGAAAAAATCTCCATCAACCAACTAGTAAGTAGTACTCCAACACGATGAGACCTTCCATCACCTTGAGAGCCGTGAGGATACCTCGTTCTGCCCCTGCTATAAAACCCTATGAATTAACTCCTCTTTCATATGTCAGTTTCAAAGACCTTCCAAACAACGGGTTCGGAAACCAAAACTACTCGATAGTCAAGACCAAGTACAAGCACTGGCCAGTCTACTTGAAGATCCAAAACACCAAGATCAGCACCGAAATCAAGAGAATTCAAGGTGATGTCACTCAGTTTAAAAAAGACTTGTTAGCTTTGAACCCTAACCTCCAGATCACAGTAAACCAGACCGTAGGATATGTGAATGTGAAAGGAAACGTCGTAGAGGAAATCAAGCACTACTTGGAAGAAAACATAGGAGAGACCATATAAAAACCACCTCACGCATAGAGGAGATCACATAATGATCACATACACAATTTTTGATGTAGGTCCTTTAATCTGTATATACTAAATCAATATAAAATATTATAAAATGAGAGTTGAACCAATAATATTACGTAGACATCACAAAGTTGACATAGAGAGTGAATGTGAAGAACTCAAAGCTTAGTTACTATCAAAGGGTATTGATTGAAATCGATCCAGTGCGAAATAATCTGGATTAACTCTATTCACCAAAGACAATATTATCACATCAAGAGATCAACCCACTATAAAGATGATTAGACGTCACATTAACTTCCATGGATCGTGGGATTATAACTATAAAGCCAATAACTAATCGCTTACATGTTTGAATATAATCAACGGTTGCAATAGTAAAATATTGCAGATATCACAATAGTTTAAAACGATAATGTTACATAGATCTCAAAAATGAAAAATTATGTAGACATCAAAAAAGAGTTTTGAGTCAAGAATTGACTGATAATATGGATATCATTAAAAGCTTAATTGGTAACTATATGGCACAAAAGTTATAAATACGGACATGAAGGGTTTAACTAAACCTTATGTAGACATCAAATTAATACAAATTCTAGAAATTATATCATAGAATATATCGTAGAAAATCACTGGGATAATGTAGGGATATGTAGGGTAATGTAGGGTAATGTAGTGGAGAATAGCTTTAATTCAGTGCTCAGGGCTTAAAGGTCTGATCCTCCCTCGGAGGATGGGGTACTGCCACCTTCAGAAGATCCAAAAGCGGCCTGGCGAATAGCCACCAACCATGGATCACTCAACAATTCAACAGCACTAGGTCTCTTTTTCGGATCGTGTTCCAAGCACCTAGCTAAAAATCTTCTTCCTGGCTCGCTCAACTGTTCGGGCAGAGGAAGCTGAGGCTTGTGGCCGGCCGCTATATGGTACATAATGGCCCATTCGTTATCCAAATTGGCCCATGGTCTACGGCCCGTAGCCATTTCAAGGACACAGCAGCCCAAAGACCAGATATCCACCACTCCAGAACGGTCGGTCGACGTTCCAGTAATCACTTCGGGCGACATATACATCGGAGTACCGGTCATGGAGTTCAAGTTGTTCTTGTTGTTGTTGGTGTTGCCTGCTCTGGTCGAACTGACAGAGTTGTTGGAAGCTCTTGTTTTGCCGGTAGTGGCTATGACCTTGGCAGCGCCGAAATCCACAAACTTGATCACTCCGTTGTGGTCCAACAAGATGTTTTCAGGCTTGATATCTCTGTGGACAACTCCAGACTGGTGCAAGTAAGCCAACCCTTCAAGCATCTGCAAGGTGTAGACTTGAATGACCATTTCATCTTCGATTCTTCCGTGGGTCAACAAGCCGGATAAAGAGCCTCCTTCGCAGAACTCCATGAAGATATAGACCTTGTCACGATGGACTTCCACGCCGAAATACTGCACAATATTGGGATGGTTGAGCATCTCAAGAACAGTCATTTCGTCTTTGATCGACGGCACGATGTTCTTGACGGCCTGGCTATCGTGGAACCTGATTTCCTTGACGGCCATTACGCCTCCGGTATCCAAGTTGACAGCAGCGAATACGTGGCCAAACGTACCACCGCCGATAAACCTACCCTTTTGCCATCTTATAGACACAGAAGAGAACGACGAGGCTAGCAAAGTGACAAACTGGTACTCTGAATCGGTGACATCCAAAACTCGTCCAACACTTTCTAGTTCTTCCTGTAATTCTCTTCTATACTCTTCGATCTCGTGGATTTGTCTCATGGTATCTTCACGATACACCTTGATAATATACTCGTCATCAGCCGAGTTTTCGATCCTGTGCCTTTGAGAAGTCCACTTCAACAACTTGTTCTTTTCTGCTTCACTGGATCTGGCTCCCATGATATCAAAATGACTGATAAGCAACGACATACACCGTGCCACCTTGAGCTTCAACTTATAAAACTGCTCATCACTTAGCACTAGGACATTAAATCCTCTCGTCATGTCCATGGCAAACTCCAATGCTAGCACACACCACCTAAATGTCTTACGGTCTGTAGGTGTACAGTCGTCACAGATAAAACTGACCCATTCAATAGATAGCTGAATAAGTTTCATGATAACCGTCGATTTACGCGAAGAGTCCAAGTTCTTGAGGGAGTTTGTGCCGAAATCTCGAGCATAAATAAAGTAGTTGTTGATTAATCCTTGACATCCTCCCTCAGGAGACAACTCAGTACACTTTACTCGTACGGTTTTGACCGAATCAAACACTGCCAACGACATTTTAAAGAAGTTCCAGTTGATTTTGGTCAATTCAATATGGACTTTGGCCAAAGAACACCGCTGCTCAATAGGTTTTAAGGAGCCTCCCACTGATAAAACATCGCCTATAAGATTAAGAAGCTTATCTTTGACGATATGGAGACTGTAGTACGGAAGTTTGGTAATGAGAAGCATTTGTCCGATCTTCACATCGGTGATAGGCACATCGTCCATGTCAATAGTGACAATATTACCTTCCCATACAATAGGCTTGGGGGGACACAAAGCGAGTATATATGAAAAGAAGCTAGCGTCATGTTCGTTGGCTTCAATATTTCCTTGGTCACTGAAGTTACCTTCTTCGTCTCTTTGTTTAAGCAACCCTAACAATTCGTTAAACTTGAACTGGGCTTCATTAGGATCTTGACCGATATACGATCCATTGAGTATCTTCAAAATCTCCTGCTCATGTCCAATTAATTCGGGACTGGCAAAGAAATAAGTACCCTGATTTTCTACTGTGCCAGTATAGACAAGAAAATGGTTAGTTGCTTTTAAGATGTCCAACAAGTTCTTGGACTTTCCAGAAGAAACAGAAGGTAGTTCAAACACGAGAGAGTTGGTGAAGTTTCTGGATATTTCGCCGGTGAATCTGGCTAACTTTCTTCGGAGCTGGCCAAAGTTTTCGGTCGTGGAAGAGTACCACCTGATCAAATCAGACGAAGACCCCGACTGGACCTGGGGAGACTTGACCTGGTTATTGAAATATGCTAGCAATCTTTGAATGAGTCTGGAGGCCAATAAGGTGATTTGCTCTGCGATAACCACCGAACCACCTTCAATAAAGCTTCCTAGCCACCTCAAATCGTTCCATGCCTCCTCCAACTCTTCAGGTTCCTTGAACGTTCTGAAATTGGTGGGGGACCGAGAACTATCAAGAAGCTTGCGGTTAAGTAACACCAAGAAGTACTTGACACATCTGACCACCACTTGGTCGAAATCCTGGGTTTCGCTTTCAAATAAGTCGCCAAGGATCCATGTTTTTCTGGGATCGGGCCGTGAATACTCCTGGATTCCCAGCTTGACTTCGAGTGCTATAGTAATATACGTCTTAAAATCGTCAATCATCTGGTCGATCATCATAAGAGTAGGGTTTTGCAACTTTTTGGCATACGATAAACGAACATTGACGATTTCTTTGATAAGTTTCATGGGGATAAGACAGATTTGAATTAAATCATGGATATAATCAGGCAATTTCATGGTTTCGAAGATCTGGCCCAACCGAATATACGTATCCTTTGATTTGACCATCCATGGTGCTATAGGAGTAAAAATTCTCTTTTTAAATATACTGTGAACACCCTTTTCCTTCATTAATCTTTCGGCCAACGACTTGTTGTCTTCGTTGAAGATCTTCTTTATTTTGGAAGAAGAGTGCGAGGGAGTGGAAGGAGGAGAGTTAGGAGGCGATTGTTCGCCTGGAGTTTCGTTGGGGTTGGAGGAACCTTTGGTGATATCAAGCTCATCATTACCAATCCATAGCCTTAGGGAATTGGTTTCTCTCTGAATAGCATCGGTTATGGAATGCCAGGCAATTAAAGCGTCTATCCTATTTTCAAACTCTTTACTGGCAATAATGGGCTTGTCATTCTTCATTTCTTCCAACGATCTCCACAAAGCACACGCTTTATCGTACCTTTCAAGAATCTCTTCCACCTGGACCTTGGGAGGCTGTTTATTGATGTCGTCATAATTGACCTCAAACTTCAATATATCATTGAAAAGCTGGTCTACAAGGGTACGGCGATACGAGATAATCCTCCTTTGGTCTTCTTCTGTTCTGTTGAAGAGCTTCGCACCAATCCCAAACCACAAGTTCTCCTTATAGGTGGCATGAAGAAACGATTCTTGGGCATTCTCAAGGTTATTCTTGTTGATAATCTTGGTCTTTTCAGAACGTACTACGTCTCCCGTCAACACAGACGTCAACATCGACTGCCATTCCAACCTTTCTATCACGTTGGGATCGTTGGTATCGCTTTTGCTGAGCTGGGTAATGTTCTTGTTAGGGTTCAAATTGAACTTATCTTTGGTTCCGCCGTTCTGGAAGATAGATAACGCCAAGCTGAAGTCGACCTGGTACTTGTCGTCGTCCAAATCAGCTAGCAAATGGGTATTTCCATCGGGCGTGGAAACCACTGAAAATTCGCTTTCGTCATCATCCTCTTCACCCAAATCGTTCTGGCTCGAATCAGCACCAGTAATCCCCTTCGTATAATAATCGTCTACCAACTGGTTCTTGAGCTTGCGCAAATATGCCTTTTCTTGGGCCAAGTACTGCGGGTTGCTGGGGTGGTGCTGGAGATTATGGGTTAAAGTCTGGATTAGAGATCTGGAACGCGACCGGCCTACCGTGGTCTGCGCCGTGCTATTGTTGCCAGTGCTTCCAACAGTACCTGTACTGCTGTTGCTGGCATTGGTGGCCGTGGAACCGGGAGTAGAGGTGCCTGAAGCAGGTGCTGAAGTGTTAGCTCCACCATTAGAGGCGGCACTGTATGAAGGCGGATGACTGACGGTGCTTGTGTTTAACGAGCTGGGAGTTCTTTTGGTGATGGGGGCTCCCCCTGAAGGGTTCCGTAAGAGAGACGGTCTGCGACTATTGTGAAGATGTGAAGGCACATTGGGGTTTGGGGGTGCCAGCCCAGGCAACCCGTCTTTAGTATTGGGTGACGACATAATCACCGATATGGAGTATCAACCGGTTGTGAGCTGAAAGCAATGTGAATGGTAGTTCGATGTCTGGTGAGTCTGAGATTGTCAGATTTTGAGATTTGTACTTGAAAAAAGGTGGTTTGAGAGAGCCACGCAGGAACAGGAGAGTTTAAGGAAGGGAAGGGAAAGGAGGGAAGAAGGAGGGGATAGGCGTGACACGACTGGAGGGCACTATTGTGTATAGGATATGTAGTTATGTAGTACCTCTTTTGGTGGTGTAGTGCTGTGGGTGTATTGCTTGTGGTCTGGTGATAGCTCTTCGTCTAAAGTAACTTTTCGCGTAAAATTTATTCACAAGAGTGAAGAGTAATGATAGAGGTGCTGGTGAACGATCGGCTTGGAAAGAAAATTAAGGTCAAGTGCTTGGAGGAAGACACCATTGGCGACTTGAAGAAGATCCTTTCGTTGCAATTGGGAACGTCCCACGAAAAGCTTGTGTTGAAGAAGGGATACTCTGTGTTCAAAGACCATATTACTTTGGACGACTACGAGATCCACGACGGCTTCAACTTTGAGTTGTACTACGGATAAGCCAGCTAGACGAAGATTACTTTACAAAGTTTGGAAATTGCAGCACTGAAATATTGGTGGGTGTCTACAGATGTCTACTGAGTGCTGATGAAGGAGAAGAGAGTTTTGGACTACAAACCAGTCAAAGATGAATTCTTTCTTAATCCTACCATTGATAGGAATATGCTATCTATATAATTCATAAAGAGTCCTTATTTATAAATAGCAAGATATATTAATTCAAAGGTCAAATCTTGTGCTGATAAGCTTTCAGTAACATTACAAATAGACACTAAAGTATCTAGACATTCAACCTAATAAACTTATCAAGACATTAAACCTAATAACTTATCAAGAGATTCAACCTAATAACTTATCAAGACATTAAACCTAATCACTTATCAAGACATTCAAAAATTTATTACGAGTTCTAATCTGATCAAATTGAATCAATAAATATTGGATAATCTATAGTATATACTCTAGTATTGGTCATAAATAGATATCATTATCTCTAGTACTCTGGTAGTGGTAATAAATAGATATCATTATCTATATTACTCTAGTATGGGTTATTATACACTATGTAGCAACTAATAATACAAGAAAATGAAGATGGCTCACAAGAAATACTCAATATGCTGTCTATTGGGTCTTTCTTGGAAGTACGAGCCGAAGAAGTCGTTGGAGGGGTAGTTCATGTCGTTAACAATGCCATTGACGCTTTTGCCGCACACGGTATCCTGGTCGTTTTCGGGCGACGCCTCGAAGATGTTGAAGTACTGCCCGGGCAACACTCCAAAAGACTTTTCATTAGGGGTATTGGAGTTGTTGTAGTTGGAGTGGATGATCTCAAGAATACTGGCTTTGTTGCCACAGCGATAGCAGTAGTTGGGAGCGGACCACACCGTCAAGCACTTGCCGTTCCAGTAGCTGGTGTAGCCTTCGTTGCAGAGCTGATGCGCCCGCACCATTTGGACCAAGTCGTTATCGTGACAGAACTTGTTGATGACATCGAGCCCAAAGAGGTACCCAGCACCTCGAGGCGACAATTTGAAGTCCATGATCTCTGTGTCGGGATCGCTCCACACCAAGTCGGCCATTATACCGTCGTGGGGGATCTCTTTGAACCGGTCTATAGCTCTTATTTGGTCTAGTTGCTGACAGCTCGGCGACAATCCGCCGTGCGCAGCAAAGATCTTGCCGTCGATAGTGGCTCCAAGGGGCAAGTAATCGAACAAGTCGGTGATACAAGACCACACCTGGGCCGAGCCGTTATACTTGTTGAGGATCTCCGAGTAGAAGCCGTAGTTGGTGGTGATGGTGCGCGACTCGTGGTTGCCGCGTATAAGCAGGACCCGCTCGGGGTACCTGAGTTTGAGTGTTATAAGCAACAGGATTGTTTCTACCGAGTAGTAGCCTCGATCCACGTAGTCTCCCAAGAAGAGGTAGTTTGTGTTGGGCGGAGACCCGCCGATCTGGAAGATTTCGAGCAAGTCGTGGTACTGGCCATGTATGTCGCCCACCACAGATATAGGCGACTGTAGCGGCATGATGTTGGGCACGCCAAGTAGCTGTGTTTTAAGGGTGTTGCAGAGCTGCTGAATGGTCTCGGGGGGTAGTATCTTGGGCGGTTTGTGGTCTAGTAACTGTTCTAGACAATAGTCCAAGTCGGACGTAGGGATGCTGAACGAGACGGTCATCGAGACTCTCCACTTTCTATGTCTCTATGTACTTTCCTGCTAATCTTTGGGTAGTCTTCTCGTTTACTCGTCGGTTATCTGAAATGGACAGTCACGTGACAGAACTATAGCTGAATAGTGGAAAGTTTTGATAAGCCATTACAAGGCAGAGCATGTGTTTCAGGGTAGCTATGTGAAGATTTATGTAGAAGGTATTGTAGGTCGATATTACTAGCTTTTTCTGTAATGGAATATTCAAGACGTTCTATACACATTGTTATAAGTGTATTGCACAGCTAGTATTCATTGAAAAGAAGCATCAAAGAGTATCTACCATGTGCTCTAAATTAATGATAACTGAGTAGACAGGATCTAGCATAGTAAGAATATTTTTGTTGCGAAGTTATAACATCTGCCAAAGTATAAGCTAATCATGCACTTCCATTTACCTCATTCCACATAAAGTTCGATACAAACCAATGAAGTTCGCTTAATATAGTCGACACAAATGAATTAAACCATACTTCACGAAAGAATAAAGCGTACAATTCATCTCCAATTAAATACTCTTTGAGTATTTTGATTGTGGTTATTGTTATTTATGATGTAAAGTTAGTGAAAGTGTTCCAGTGACACTTGAGTTGTGCCATCAATATTTACAGTTTTGCTTTATAGTTAGAGTGCTGAGTGCTGGATGTTCAAGAGTGCTGGATGTTCAGAATGTTGAGGATGTTCAAGAGTGCAAAGCTTCTTTTTAAGACGTGCTTGATGACATGAAGTGGTAGGACGAAACACATTCATATATGCAATATTTTCCTATTGTTGGTGTTTGTTAGTTCACAAATGATAATTATACTGAAGGTATTAGTGTGCAATATGATTATACTGAGTTAGTGTACGTTGTAATTAGGGTCCAATGTATGGTGCTTTCTAGTGTATTCGTAGATTTCACATGTAGCTCTAGCATACCAATATGAGATACTATGGTTATTTTTATAGCTTGTGATTAGCAAGAAGCTATGATATATGAAAAAAGGATCAGTTCTGACAGGTAAAAACGTATTAGTAGATATAGTTCAGCAGAGCTTTTCCTATTTAATTCTAATTCAATATAAGGCAAGACAATTTAAAAAGACGGTGGGTGTATAGACTAGAGAGTAGAGTAAAGAGAGTAAAAGCCGTAGACTAAAGTGTAGTAGTCGAAATAACAGTGAGCTTGGTTGGGTTAGTTCGTTGTTATTCTTTACATACAAGTACTTGTATTAGTTGTTATATCTATTTATTTATCATAATTGTAAGTAGTGAAGTGATAATGAAGAGCGTGGAAAATAGTGAAGAGTGTGGAAAACGACGTAGTTTAGTTCGTGAACAACGACGAAGTGTTAGTTCATGGGCAGTTTACTCTTGCATACCTCTCCTACACTCTTGGCAAGAATATCCAAACCCTCTTCAATAACTTCGCCAGGAATATTCAACGCAGGAACAATTCTAAGTACATTCATGCCGGCAGTGATCACCAACAACCCGTGCTCACGACACTTATCCACAATATCGCCAGCCTGAACATTGTCCTTGAACTGTAACCCCAATAACAACCCCTTGCCCTTTACACCACTTATATGGTCCGGGTACTGGTCTGCTAATTTGGTCAAGGCCTTGACGATTTTTTCAGATTTGACTTGTACCTCGTGAAGAAACAGCTCGTCAGAGATCTTGTCGACAATATAGTTACCGATCTTGGCTCCCAAGGGGTTTCCTCCATAGGTAGTACCGTGATCTCCCACGCTCAATGCCTGTTCTACTTTCTCGGAAACAATGGTGCCTCCAATAGGGAACCCATTACCCAAAGCCTTGGCTGTGGTGATGATGTCTGGATGAGCCGACTCGTCAAAGTGGGAGTGGGCCCATAACTTGCCGGTTCTGCCCAAACCACACTGGATTTCGTCGTAGATCAATAACACGTCGTTGTCGTCACAGAGCTTTCTTAACTGCGCCAAAAACTCTTCTTCGATAGGAGTTACACCACCTTCACCCTGGATAGGCTCAATAATCACAGCACACGTCTTTTCCTTGCTGATAAGAGCCTCTACACTGGCGATATCGTGGGCCCTGGCTACACTGACCCCACCCATCAATGGAGCAAATGGCTTCTGGTACTTCGGGTTGGACGTGAGCGACAAGGCTCCCATGGTACGGCCGTGGAACGAGTTTTCAAATGTGATAAACTCGCATTTGTCGTCGCTAATGCTCTTGCCGTACTTTCTGGCAAACTTGACAGCTGCTTCGTTGGCTTCGGTGCCGGAATTGCACAAGAATACCCGACGGGCATCCTTCATTCCTCCCGATTGAACAGTCTTGGATACCAAGAGATTGGCCAATTCGCCCGCTGGCAAGTTGTAGTACAAGTTGGAACAATGAATCAACTGGCTGGCTTGTTCTGAGATGATTTTGGTGATCTCCTCGTGAGAATGGCCCAAGACGGTGACGGCGATTCCAGCGGTAAAGTCAACGTAGCCTCGGTTCTCCAAGTCGTACAAGTACGAGCCTTTTCCGTGGGTTAAAACCAAGTTGGGTCTGGCATAAGTGGTGACAGTATAAGGCTTGCTTATCGTGTTGATATACTTTCCCGTATGAGAATCATCCGAAGCATCTGGCGTGGAAGCAAGCAATTTGGTACTAGTAGAGAACTTCTGGAGGCTCACAGAGCCCCTATATGCCCCTCTGTACACTTGTGGGCCCCTTTTGATGACTGAACGCAACATTACTACTCTTTTTTAATTTTTTATGGAATATTTCACATTTAAAAAGATTTTGCACCGCGCTTGACTCATATTGCCCGATCGGGACACTCTGCCGCAGACCCAATCTTCATACTAACACATATTCAGCCATGAGCAAGTTCAAAATTAAAAGAGCGATTGGAATTAGCCATGGAAATAATTACTCACAACTAGTAGCTCAATCTACAAGTTTAAAATTATAAGAACATGTTAAAATTTGTCACAAAAAAACATCTTATCACAACTTTATGGGTGGAATTATAATAGATAAAACATCACTTACTCAAAGAATAACTTTGTATGAACACATAAATAGAGAAAGTATACGAAGAATTAACTCTTGGATTACGTATCATTGAAATACAACTATAAATGGCTTATTAGCAGTTTTAGGCACTGCTAGTAATAGTGAGTAGCCAGTACATCATAGACCTTGGTATAAGTGAAGAATGGTACTGCTCAACTGAAATTTGAAATATGCAGAAATAAGAATTATTATGAAGTACCCAGTCATTAATATACCAGGCTTATCATTTCATTCACATGATTATTACAGAACTCAATAAATGACTGTATTAAATAAACCTAAGTATATCGCGGTGTCTTGTAATTAGTTGTATTATCTGATAGTCAAAGTGACAACTTTTTTCCTTTATCGAAGAAATCGTCTCTCTTAATAGATGCTTTATTAACTATTACCACGACGTGTTTATTCTTGTACTATTTTTATTTCCATACAACGACGTGTTTGTTGTACTACTTTCATCAACTACTTACGACGACGTGTTTATTTTTGTGGTATGCTCGTCCTTAGAACCGATTTATATCAATAGTTATTTCTATCTTCGGATTGTTCAGGTCTATGCTCCTGATATGTCTGTCCACTATTCTGTTAATCTCGAACCTGATACGCGATTCATCGTCATTTGAAGCCCCTTTCATATTAATAGAAAGTCCCACCACAAACAACTGGTAATTGAACTTGGTGACAAAGAACTTTTCGACAGTGTAGCTCTGTTTGTAGAAGTCGAGGTTCCATATACTGTCCATGATATTGGACTTAAGGAGATGATAATCGTAGTCGTTTTGGGGATACGAACACAATAAGATACCGCCGAGAGCCTTGACAAGTTTCCACCCTGTATAACATAGCAATAATGCTACTATTAGGGACGCCATTTCGTTCAAGTCAAGAGTATCCGAGACTAAACTTGAGGGAAGAAGAGGGTGGGTCATGAGGAATAACGAGTAACTAAGGGTTAAGATATGTGTGGGTTTTTTTGTCCAAGCACTAGCTATTTTCTTTAAATTAGCCCCAGTTGACGAAGTGGGTTTTTGGTAATTGTCTAGTATACCGCCTTTCTTTGTGGATTCTTTGGAATCTTTGGTGGAGATCATTTCGTTGATGTTTTCGTACGCCAAAATGTACTGGGAAGTTACAAGAGTTACTGCCATGGTAACTAACAATATAAGCTCATACACTAACCAATTGTTGGTGTTGGAGTCTTTTCCATGAATATGGTGGGAATGGTGCTGTTCATCATGCAGATTGGCTTCATCATCTACAACAAACAGAATAATAAACTCCTCGATAAAATGGCTCAAAAGATCAAACCCTACCATAATTAAAGACGAACTCAATGCAAAGCCCACCAATACTTCTAGCCGTCCCAAGCCAAAGGGGTACGCTATAGAACTATTATTCCAGACCTCGAAATTGGACATGATATCCACAAACACGATCACGGCCGAGCCAATGGAGTCGTAGAAGATAAGGTGTGCTAGGGTAGATAAATCCGACAATTTGTACTTGAAACCCACCAAAAACACCACTAGAGAAAGCGATAAATGCGCCAAAGACCACCCCAATTTGAGTTTCTGGTCCGGTTTTATGGAGCTTAACGACTCTTTGAAGTTGGGAATGGGATACAGATTGGGTATGGCCAATAACTGGGTTTCCTTGGCTAGCGGCGGCGCTGGTTCTTGGAACAAGTTCATTGACACCGACGAGTGTTTATACTTGTGTCCCTTTCTGTGGGCCGGTTTGAGCAGCAGATTCGACACGTTGGACTGCATCATCATCTCCTGGGGCTGGAAATTGAACGGCTGGTACGATTTGGTGGGAGAAGACGGTCTGCGGACGGGCGATTTCGATCTGTAGTGTTTATTCTGTCTGGAAGGAGAAGTTGATCGGACGGGAGAAGTGGCTCTTGGAGGAACTATAGCAGGAGGAACATTGGGAATATACGAGCTACGGGTTCCAAAATGCAACGAGTTACGTGATCGTGGTGTATTATTGATGGGTGACTGTACGGGGCTGCCGTCTTCGGATATGGCGAAGTTCTCCATAAACACTGCCGATTTTGGTCTGGGTCTGCTGGTGCTGTTGTTTGAGTAGCGACGGCTATTTATAGGACTGAAAGTTCCATTTGTGGGTGTCAAAGGAGTGAATGAGCCGTTTGGCGGAGCGATTTCCCCTAAAGAGTCGGTAGAAAAGTTGGCACTGAGATTACGTAAATTACTAGCTTGTTGAATTTCAGGAACTCTAAACGCAGAATTGGCAATGTTGATATCAATAGCAGTCCTAGCCCTCTCTCCACTATAGTAGTAGTTGGAGTCCGATCTTTTGGAGTAGTTTTGGTCGGTCATTGGGGAGTCCATGAGCGAATTTTGAGGATTTGGCAATTTAGCATACTCAGTATCACTGGCAATCTGGTCATCAGCATCCATTTGCTCTACCATTTCCAGAAAGTTATTGTTAACCACTATGGTCTTTTGCCAGCTTATTTTAGATATGTTTTGAAAACAATTACGAGCCCGCGGTGTCACGAGATATAGCACGTGGAAAGCTCTTCAAAATGGGTGCAAAAAGTACCCGACTGAGTATACTATACTTCACAGACCTCATTTATCTTACTGACAAGAGCCTGACTGATCTCCACTTAAGCTTATTCTTGTCAACCAGTACTACGAACTTTTATTACTTTTTTTTTACCACTAATTCTCGCTACACTGTCTCTCACTTAAGCTACGATTTTCATCAACGCTACTATCTGAAATCTACAATTATTTTCATCTCTAATTCCCACATCTCTAATACAACCAATAATATCACTTTAAAATCTGATGAAGTATCTCGAAAATCTAGATTATTCGTTTTCACGAAGTCTAGTTGATTAGGAGCTACTAGTTTGTAGCTATCTAAAAATTGGGGCTACGGGTGTATATGTGAGTGCCCTTTTACATTTATGAGCTTCGTTCTTTATTATTATCATTCATTGTTTTTAACAGTCTTGATTATTATTTGATTGCAATTTGATATTTGTTTCTAATGAGTAGGTGCTATACTAGATCCTCCGTAGAAGAGTAGTTTTCCGACTTTATACCCTGAAGTACGATAATTCTTCATATTTACTTTACAAAATCATAATTAGCAATTATACAATTAATTGTACTCAACTGCTTAATGTGTTAATTTAAGTGATTATAGCTGGTTTTGGTATAAAAGAAATAACTTACTTTAAAACCTATTAACCAGCAATTATATGATATGGGATTAACCCTGGTCATTACCAACACCAACTTCACTAATCCTCACTAAAGTTATCATCGCTGACCAACCCACCAAAATGCTTTTCCTATTTACTAATTCTCACTACACTGTCTCTCCTAACGTTTCTGCCAAACCCTATCCCTACTATCACTGATATCTACCACCTATTCATTGCACCATCTCACGAGCTTCTACCACTGGTCCACCCTGTTTCAAAAACAAGACACAAGTTGGCTTCCATATTTAGTTTATAGAAGATGATAATTTCAAATAAATCACGGAAATGAATTCCATGGATATACTTATGAATACACCTCTACTTCCATGGTTAAATCGTTGAAGGACTAACTATTACCTTACACGTAATAAATACAGCACGACAGGATATTTCTCTTTGAATCTTTCCTATTCTTCGCCAAGAAGTAATTATGTGTTGTAATTCTTTTACTTCAACTAACTCCAAAATCTATTGAGGACAGTGCTTCGGAACTGTTACATATTAGCATTCTTAGCGTGAAGCAGGTCTAGGTTAATTATAGGACTTGGCATCAGCTACGGTATAGCTCTTCCGGATTAAAAATTCAGGATATGTGTTTATGTGGAATTGTCAAACCTGAGTATACAAAATGGAGAGGAAAGTAAAGCAGGATTTAGCGAAAACTGTATGACATCTAATTTGATTCAGTCAAAAGAACATCTCGTACTGAGAATCATGAGGGTTATACATTCCCAAGATAGATCCGAATGTCATTGGACGAGAAAGGATAGTTCGAACTACTACGATTCAAATAATGTAGGAATGATTCGGCCTTTTCATGTCTACAACAATCTTGCACCTTTGGTGAATAATTGGCCACCAACGCTATAATTTACTAAACAAATTAGCAAACACTATCAAGAACATAGCTACCGGTCAAGCCTTAAATTTAATGAGAAGGAGTCAGTACCAGCTAATGATAGTATTGAAAAGTAAGCCGCAAGACTAGAAGCGGAACTCAACGAACTATGAAATACTTGAATTTTTGATGTCGGCGAGAACGGTAGTGATAGTCTTGACGAAAATTGAAATAAACATGAGAGGTACAGAATACTGGTGGTCGAATTAGTGGTGGTGATCTCCAGTGTACTTTTGTTTGGTAAATCAAGTGTACTGCATTGATAATTCCAGAATAATTAGTACCGTGATTTCCAGTATAATTAGTACTGTGATTTCGAGAATTATTGGTTTGTGATTTCCAGTATGATCAATGTTTAAAGTTTCAGTATGATCAGTGTTTATAATTTCCAGTATTGGTGTTAATTGGTGTACTTTGTTGTAATTTCTTGTGGGCAGAGTATTATGAAGGGTTTTCTCGGGTGGTGTAAGCATCGAACAATTGGAGATTAATACAAACGTCGTTCAACGAATGGGACGCATCTTCCAAAATCTCAAAGCTTTTGAGCTTATAAGGGTAGTACGATTTTCCCAGTGCCGTACGTTGGTTGTTGAGAATTCCGAATGCGGTGGAGAGAGCAGCCGAGTCACAATTGGTGGGCACGAGAGCCAAGTTCGACTCGTTGACAAGGTGAATATCGCCCGCCTTTTGTAGTTCGTTCTCGTCAAGAGTAATTACACTTCTGACTTTGGAGTCGTCCGGCTTCATCGGGTTATTATGGCTTGGTTCGGGGAGAACAAAGATCAGTGCAAGGAGGTTTGCATTGCCCAAAGAAGGTATTATTGGGGTAGTTACCGAGCCCAGCGCGGCTACAGCTACGCCAGAGGTTCCAGTGGCTCCTGGCGTAGCACCGTATCCAGCACTGTTTTGGCTAGTAGGCGTATTGACAAAAGCAGCTGAAGCAGGCGGCCCAGACTCTCCTGGAGTGGCTGCCCAGTCGTTTTCAGTACCTGTAGTGTCGGCCTTCTGGCTCTCATCGTAATCTAATGTTGTGTTTTCCAAATCAGCATTTACCGTCAAGAGATCAGTTATAGAAGAGTTGAGCAAAAGAAGAAGATCGTATAAGAGAATCTTGAGTTTTTCGTTGCCCTCTTTTAAGAAATCTGAGTTGAGGAGCGATATCAAGTTGGTGATGAACGTAAACTGCTCGCTGTCATGAATGACGATTTTTTTGGTGAGCGTGGCCTTGTGTATAATAAGAATACGAAGAAATATGGAGATTGCGCTTGACACCTCGCTATCCTTGGCACTTTCTCTCTCTTCATCCATTTGATCGTGGTCTTTGGTGACGATTTGCAACAACTTTGAGAGAAATACCTGGAGTTGTTGGAAGAATGGCCCGCTCGACTCAACTATACTGATAGAAGACGTACAGAATTTCTTGAAGAAATCGTTAAGCACAGGCAATAAGCTTACAGTATTACGGGTCAACGTGATGGAATTGGACTCAAAATGGGTGTCGAACAAGATATAGTTCTCCAAAATGCCGAGAATACACTTTTTATGCTCCCACGTCATATAGTTGAACAACTCGCCAAAGTACGAATTGCTACTTGTAAACTCGAAATGAAGATGGTCGATAAACGTCTCTACCAATTGCTTCAACTTAGCACAGACTTCTTCGTGGCTCAATCCATTCAACTCTCGGAAGCTCACTACCCTAATTAACATCTGCAACAAAGGCAAATTGAACTCCTCGGTGCTTGAAGAAACCTTGTTAAAGTCCGTCATCGAAGCAACATACTTTTCACTATCCTGTGAATTGTGTAGCATGGTGTTGAGCAAGAGTATAGAGTCGTCCAGCGAGATTTCAAGTATAAGCTCATTCATAAACAAGTTGGTGTTAGTCACAGCCAAGTGGTTCATAAAGTCAATGGTTTGCTGGTGGTACTCAGTCAATAGGACTGAAGAGAAAATCAGCTCTTTATAGTCTTTAAGCCCATTGAGCATGGTAAATGTAAAATGGTTGGAAAACCGGAACTTGAACCAATCTCTTATCAAGTTCAAGAGTAGAGTCTGGAATGCTGGCCAGCTCTTTTCTACAGGGTCCAGGAGAATCACCCTATATATCAATTCGGATACTCTATCCCCTGAGCCCTTGAGTTTTTGTAAGTCTGCCACAAGCTTGTTGATGGTGATTATTTCAAACACCACGAGTTTCTGTAGAAACAACGCAATATGGTTTATTTCGTCACTCCCATTCACCCTCAGGGAAACAAACTCTTCTATGAGAGTGCCCGATCTATTTTCCAGCGAATCGAGCTTGTTCTGGAAATTTATTAGTGCCCTGACCATCAATATCTCATTGTCTTCTCCTTTGGAGAAGGTAGAACTAAAAAAAAGGTCAAGGAGTTGAGTAAATACAATGGAGTTTTGGTCGTGATCCACAAAGTCGATTTTCATTGCATCTTCCTCAGTTATTCCCAACTCCTTTAGTATAACTTCAACCTCCTTATCGTCACATTGACGAGGAGAAGAAGTGAACCGTTCCAAATCTTCTCTGAAATTAACATAGGAATATTCCGGAGACCTTCCATCCTGTTTGAGTTCTCCGATTTTCAATGGAGAGTCAGTATGCACAGTTGTGGGAATACCGAGAAACGATTGTCTATTGGACTTCTCATGTTCATTGTTTCTTTGGACCGAAGAATCTATGAATCGCCACACCTGGTCAAACTTGAAGTAGTCGTACTCTTGCGAGCTCAAATCTTTATAGTAGAGCACGATGAGCTTGAACAACTCATAGCCACTGTTTTCACCAGAAACCCCCATGAATTTGATGAGTTTAAAATGTCGAATGACTAGTCTAGCTATTAAATAGAGTGTATCCATGTATAAGATGATTATCCCACCATCGTTTTTTAGTATAGCTTTTAGCAACACCTTGAAAAATACCGTCAAGTTGTCGCAAAGTGAATAAAACTTGTAGAGGTGAGTGATGGTGTTGGGAGTAATATGAATGAGCTTGGGGGACTTGGTTATGGTTTGTTTGAGTTCGGTAGTTACCCAGTTGATAAGGAGAAACTTCAAGCCCACATTCAAATTGATGATATAGTAAAGAGGGTGCAGAGGATCAGCCAATTCTAGCCGAGTCTCGGGAATTTCTTTCAGTCCTGGCTTGACTAACTCAAGAATCGCTTTCTCCAATACCTCTTTGCCTTTTCGGAACTTTTCATTGAAGTCAAAGCCATTAGGTGTCCACTTCTTCAAGATACTATCACATTGACGATTATTAAGTACCGGTAAGTTCTGGAGAATCTGAAGGTGGGTTTGCACCAAGTGGTTGTGGCCCACGTCAGTCTGGTCATCAGAGGAATAAAATATACCTGAGGCGATGAGTTTTCTCAAGTATGAAGAGATGGTTATGATCTTAAGCTGGTAGAGCTCATTGATGAGAACGTACAAGTTATAGTTGTTGATACTCAAGTTTTTCGACTCGACAATGCCATATATGATTTCCAAGATCTCATTTTCAAATTCGTTGAGGCTCAATGATGGTTTGGCAGAGGAGTTTTTCATCACTGACAACACGTTTCTTTTTAGGAAATTACTGATTATCAAGATGTTTTCACTAGACTCTTTTATAGGTCTGTAGCTAGTGATGGACCAATGAATAAGAATACTGAGATTTGTGCGCCAGGAAGAGCTGGGAATTATCTCGGGTAAGCCATTACTTTTTGGCTTCGTTTCTGGTCTGAGCGAATCGGCCAACTCTCCCAATTTTAGTCCGTCCAACAGGTGAATAAAGCGTAAGATATCGTTGGAAGACCGGTTGATATACGTATGATCAGACTCTTCGGACGACTCCACCTCATCAGTAAATGCGCTTTTCTTTATGCTTGTATGCCTGGCATTGAGAACAAGACTTTCATTTCTATACTTGATAATTTCAAGCTGTGACTGAATATCGTGCTTCTCCTTATCATTTCTTCCAGTATCTCCTTCTCTGAGTATTTTAACAAGTGAAGGGTAAATTAGTATCCAGTAGTTGGGAAGAATAAATGCATCGGTATTATATTGAAAGAGATAGGTGACATGGTCCGATATTAGCCTCGAAACTTTACCTGTTAATGCCTCAGGCACTGATTTTGCGGCTTTCTTCTGAATATACAGCACCTTCAGTATAAAATAATGGTTCAACAAGAGTAGCTCACACAATTCCTTACACAAGTAATCGCCTTTTATCAAATCTTTCCATAAGATTTTTATCAATGTCAAGCTAATGAGCCGCGAGCCAAGATTCAACTCTACGTCGTTGATCCAGCCATACTCTGCGGTGGCCAAGAGCTCGTTGAGCTCGTTTTCGTCGTTGTCGCCACTATCTTCAATTCTAGCAAAGAAACTCACAAGCTGGCCCACTTGCTTCGACTTTAAAGGCAATCCCTCCTTGAGAAATTTGAGGGTCAAGGACAAGAAAAAGTACTTATCCAAAAGACACTCGACGTATAATGTCTGCACATATTGTAGCAAGCAGTTGAGTTTGTGCATATACGCCAGCTTCTTTTCCTGGCCCGCAATATTGTGCATGTCCTTGGAGAACTTAAAAATATAGTCGGCCACCTGCTGGGTCCATTCCTTCAACCAGTGCAACTCAAAGTCTTCACTGTTGTTGTTACGAAGCTGGTGTTTTCTTCGAAGAGTGATGAGCTCTCCATACAACACGCACTTGGTGAACCATATAGCTCTCGATATAGGAACGTTCTTACTACAGACATTCTCTATAAGCACCTTATTCCGGATGCCATGAGGGAGCTTTTCCAGAATTTTTGAAAGCGGGACCCGGGGATTGGCCAAGTCTTTGAGCCATTGTTCTTTCTTGGTGATCGTCAACGTCACCCGAGGCGGTATTCTGAAGTTGTTCGACAGGTACTTGATCTTGTTGATGACTTCATTACGGGTCTTGTATCCATTGGCCAAGTGCTGCGAAAGCTCTTTTAGGACATTGTTGCAGTTTTCTGTCGACGAGAAGATGGTGGCCTGGATAAGGTTGCGTGCCGAGTAGTATTCGTTGGAAACTATGGGCGATTCAAAGTACCCTTTGTTGAGGTAGTTGGTGTTGTTGAGGCGACTTACTTCTTCCTGGGTTCCTTCACTTTGGGTGTGGTCTTTCCAGGGCTTGAAGTCGGGATATGTGAGGTTTTCATCGCTTGGGTCAATTGCCCCGGTATTACCGTTACTAGTACTTGTCTGCTCGGTGTCGTTCAATGGATAGAGCAAGACATCCGGCTTGTTCATCAGGAACTTCATGGACATCAACTCATCTTTGTTGGAGTTGGAGTACGTCGACCGGTGCGACGCGAGCAAGCTGTTTCTGTTTCTCGGCTTCGACATCTATAGACTTTTAGTACCTATAAGTAATAGTAACTAGTATGATTTAAAGGGTCAGTGTATCACGTGAAAATATCAAAATATCAATTAGAAATAGATTAAAAAAAAATAGAGCGAGATAGATAATGGAGAAGAATTAGAATGGTGCACATGATACGTAGGATGGTCTATGACTTTGGAATGTATATCTATAATACATTAGATACATATTGTCTTTTTTGTTATATATAAGTATATACAATGGTTATGACAGACAATTGGGTAATAATCTGTACATTCTCTTAGACTGGTGGACTAGTGGAGAGCTAGTTCAATACATGCAGATAACCAGCATGTACAGTAGTAGTCTATATACAAGCTAAGTGCTATACTCAAGAGCATACTCAAGAGTGCTATGAGTTGCTTTTTGGTGGGTGCAAATGCGAATTAAAAAAACAATACAGATACTAAAGAGCGTATAAGTCAGGAGTAGTACAGTACAGGAAGTTGGGTCTAGATGTTCAGAATGCTTAGATGTTCAGAATGTTCAAGAGTGCTAACATGTTCCTTTTCTTGAGTGCAGGCTGAATATTTCAGAGTGCTAGGTTCTTCTTAATCAGAGGAGAATGCGAGGTGAGAGTCAGGATGCTAGTGAAAGCATGGGTTTAATGTAGAGAGCACTTATCTACTCTATACTATAATATCTACACTCTAACAAATAGCACTTCATGTCATCAAGCACGTCTCAAAAAAAAAAGCTTTGCACTCCTGAACATCCAGCACTCAGCACTCAGCACTCAGCACTTTAGAGGCTAGGATGTTTGGTTTGTCGATGAGCTTGTAGAATTACCTAAATTTGTATGAATTGGCATCAGTTATAATCTATCTACTATTTCTCCGATGGTCTAAATTCTATTTGTGATATTCAATAGCTACAAATTACTTAAACTTAATGATAGTGCGAATGAATACTACAAGAGAGTCAGATCTAAGAATGCTTGAGATGGAGTGCAGGATGTAAGTGCTAGGTCTTTTCTCAAAGGTGCTGAATGTTACGACTGTGCTATATAGTATGACAGAACTTGAGCTGCAATATTTAATGGCTGCGAAAAATGATTAATTATTTTTTAATATTGTAACTGGTAAGATTCCTCTATTCTGAGCTTTCTTGAGTGCTGGTTGTTAAGTGCTGGTTGTTCAGAGGCTATTTCAGGTCAGCAGCTGATTTCAAGTGAGGTCTCATAGTTGATATATCCACTTGAAAAGATTGTTATAAATCACCGTAGCTAGTTAAAATACTTGAAGATACTTAGCTTCTTAGCACACTACTATGTTTTTAATGATGTTAGCACCTTCAACTGGTTGAATATACCTGTTTGGTCAGAATCACCATTAAATTAGCTTTATACTATTCTCAACAAAATTGGAAATAAATAATTTATAAGAAAATAGAACAAACTAGTCATACATTCAAAATTCAAAGTGGTCAAACATATTGTTTAAATTGGAGTAAAGTCCAGATCTATGCTGCAATAAAGCTGAATGGTATTAGTGCTCACAAACGTATCGACGCTTGTTATAATTGAACAAACTCTTGAACATTCAGTAGCATTATAATTATTCTACTGTCAACAGCTGCATTTCTTACTGACATACAATTATATGATACTTCTACTTCGTCTAACTACATAAACATGGTTATTAGAGGTCACTGCTAAACTCATCTGATCAATTCATTTTTTTACCAATCATCATCGTCGTCCTCTTCTTCGTCGCTGTCTCTTGTGGCGCCCTGTCTTTTTTTCAAAGCGTCAGCCAATGAACCAGCCATTGCGGATTCCCCCGATTTTTTAGCCTTCAAAGCATCGGCCAAACCGTTACTAAGAGTGCCACCGTTGGTACTGGCAGAATTCACTGCTGGAGCTGGTGGAGCTGGCGGAGCTGCTGGCTTAGAAGCTGCTGGAGGATCACATTCCTGCAAATAATCAATAGGCGACCAGCCTTCTTGTGATTCGTCCATCAACTTGACCAATCCCCACTTACCATTCACACTGGTAACATAGTAGAGTTGGTCTTTGGTAAGAGGAATCGAGCCGGCCACAGACCCGTCGTAATCGTACAATGCTTTGTACGTTGGAAACTTGGGCTTTGGAGATGATAAAGCAGGCGGAGGAGGAGGAGGGGCCGATTTTTTGGTTGGCGGTGCTGGAGCTGTCTTTTTAACAGGTCTGACTGGCGCAGCAGGTTTGCTAGCGCCGTTACCGACAGTATTACGCTGTGGAGAAACAGGATTAACTGGTTGTTGCTGCTGCTGCTGAGGTGCTGGTGGAGGTACTTTTCTAGCGGTTTCAGTGTGTACTGGATTAGACTGGACTGGATTTGAGGCTTGGAATCTCTGTACAGTTCGAGGTTGCTGCGAGTATCCATTAGTTCTAGTCTTAACACCTCTTCTATACTTGGAGTAGTCAACCTGAGACGACTTTCCCCTTGGTCTTTTTGGATTGGTGCTGTTAGGAGGCAACCCTTGGTTGACAGTTACCGTTCCCGACTTGTAAAAATCACTGTTTGGAGGCACTTCCGGTCCGTTTCCTTTGACAAATTTTACAGTATGGAACTTACCGGCCTTCTTCTGGTACTCTACAGTAGGGCCTACTTTGATTGTCAAACCAGGATACACCTTTTTGAGATGAGTGACAAACTCGGTTTTGAAGTCAAGATTAAGAAACACATCGGGGGTTGAGGGTGTAGGGTTGTGGAGCGAAACGGCCACCCAGTTGTCTTGTAAATTGGACAAGCCAGCGTAGTTTAGCGAGCTGGTAGGAATGGTATATTCGCTAACAAGCAGCAATCTCTTGTCAACCAAGACTTCGCCAATTATATACAACTTGGACTTGGTCAATACAATAAGCCGGCCGTATCTCTTGGACGATCTACCGAATTTCGACAACAAAATTTCGCCCTTGGACGAAAAGATGACGGGTTCGGAGATTTTGACCTGGTTAACGACAAATCTGCCGTACCCTGACGAATCGTTACATCCCAAGTAGTCTCCCATATATGCTCTGGAACCCAACATGGACATTCTTCTACGCTCTTTCCTGCCTCCAAGATACTTTGTGCCTACGTCTCTCAACTGTTCAAACTGGTTGCCGTGGTTCTTCATTCTCCAAGCACGCTGAATCACCTTGGCGGCGTCGTCCTTTCTCTTGAGGTACCTTCTCCAGGCCCTCTGGATTCTGGCCGCCATATTGTACCAGTACTTGTCTCTCATGTCCTCCAAGGCAAACAAGGTCTCTGGGTTTTTAATGAACACCTTGGTGGTACCTAGCTGGAACTCGCTGGCAGGAATAAAACAAGCCTTTAAGATCTCTTTGACCGCAGATAAATCGTCGCCGGTCCAAATGTAGTTCCCGGCATAGCCTGTGGCCGAAGAAAGCAAGAAGAAACGCTGAACAAACTTGTCGAAAGTGGTTCTGTAGGCAAACCCAGCACGTCTGATTCTGACGTTTTCTTTTAATCCCAAGTACTTGACCTGGTGCAACACCTGGTTATTGTCGTATTCCTTTGGCCTTTTTGTCTGGTTTGGCTTGATGGTTCTAATGTACGACGGCTGGCACTTCGACAAGGTGTCTACCAAAAGATTTGCGGACTTTTTGATTTTATCCGACGACGTTTCGGGTCTCTTCTTGGAGTCCTCGAGTGCAGCAAGAAGCTCAGAAGGAAAGAGGGTGTGGATAAATTGGTTGGAAGAGGTCGAAAGTAGCTCAAGCAAGTCTTTTAACATGGCATCCTTGTTTTTATCGGTCATTCCTTGCACATCGTAGGAAACTTCACCGGCATAATGCTTGATGATGAATTTGCCTCTACGGTCTTCAAAGTGCTTGTTGTTGGCGCCCACCATACTCAATCTCTGGGCAAAAACCTGGTCGGCCGCATCTGAATCGGCATGGGCGGTCTTGATGGAGTCGTTGAGCGCAGCAAACAATCCCGGCTGCGGTCTGACGGCCTCAATCAAGTCACACACAACCTTATTGTTGAAGTACTCAATAGGAGTCCATTTGATCTGTTCTTGCACATATTCATCTTGTTCTGCCTTGAGAGTTAGCTGGATGAAAATCTGCTGCAACTTTTCATTGACGTAGTTGATACAGATCTGCTCAAACGAGTTGTGCTCAAAGATCTCGAACCCATAGATATCCAAAATCCCGATCGATTTGCTGGCAGCCAGTCTTCCTTTAAGGGACTTGTTGACTCTGGCTACAATCCAGTCGAATAAGTTGTTATATATGCCTTTGGCCAAGGCATCACGCACAGAAGTGGCCTGGACTATGTTGAGCGGCACATGGTACGTGGATCCTCTCTTCATACCATGCGACGTTTGGACCACTCTTTCGACGATCGCCTTGGACAAAATGACATCGTTTACATCCAAAAGGTACGCCACGAACTGGGTCACCGTCGGGTCTCTGATCTGGGCGTTTCCGCTGTCGTCCTCCACAAACGAAATGTTCCCGATCCAAAGAATAGCGGCCAACATCCGGAAAATGTTGTCCTGTTCGTCCTCACTTAACCCAATGACGTTCATCGCACGCAACGTATCCTGAAATTCCTTATTGTCGTCCACACCCTCAACATCAATACACTTGGCTGCGGATGTATAAATATAGGTTTCGGGGCCCTGAATACCGTATTTTTGCTGGTACTGCGCAGGACAGTGTTTGGTGAACTGGTAGAAGATATGGAAGTTCCGCTCGTTGGTGATTTGCTGCACCACTCTCTGCTTTTCCAACAAGTAGTTGGTGATGTGGGCAGCGATGGGCTGGTCGGTCTCGTTGAACTCGATCTCCAAGTACTTGCCGTGTCTGGACGAGTTGTTGTTTCTCAAGGTCTTTGCACAGCCAAAAGATTCAAGCAAAGGGTTGGTGGCAAGCACCATATCTTTGATCTTGGAGATCCCTCCATCGGTGGAGTCTACACTGACGTTGGCAATGTACTGCATGATTTGCTTGGCAGCCTCGGTCTTTCCGGCCCCGGATTCTCCCGAGATAATCACACACTGGTTGTCGCCATAACTCTTGAGATTGTAGTACATCAGCTCCGCTATGGCAAACACATGCGGAGGCACCTCCAACCTGTTTCTGCCCTTGTACTTGTTCAAGTTTTCAAGGGTGTAGATGCCCAAATCCTCAAACGGATTGACCGAAATCAAAACATGCCCGATGTACGTGTAGATGGTTCCGTTCATGAACCGTTTGTGCAAGTTTTCATTGATTGCTTCTTCGGTGATTTTCGATAAAAGTGTCAAGTCGGAGACCCCCACCTCTTTCTTTTTGTGCACGTCGAACTCGGCCTTTTTGATGGCGCTGCTTTTGGCAGGAGGAGCCTGAGTTTTGGCTTTGCTCCGCCCTCCTCGTTTTACAATGGCCATGGTTAATGTATGGTACTTGTAGTTTGAACTTTGATGATTATCCCTTTTTGTCCACGGAGAATGGTCATGTGACGGTCGGAGGGTGCGGAAATCGGCTGCGCCCAGCGCTAGCGACGAAGACGGGTGACTACTGGCTGGGTATAGCCAGATATGGCTAGAAAACGGGAGGAACTAGTGTGTAGAATGGGTTTTGTGTTTGTATAGTTGGGTTGTGTGTAATTCTTTGAAATTTAGTTGTCAGAGAATTATCTCTGATAGCTTAGGTGTCATGCATGCGGCTCATGGCTGCAAATTAATAATGTGCCATAACCATGAGTCTATAGTACTAGTATGGATGACATAGAGTTTATCTAGACCTACTACAGATATCAGAAGTCCTATTACTCTATAGACTGTCTATATAATTTCTGATTGTATTGAAAAGCGTAGGTTATTGTGTATCTTCGGTTTTTGTAGTAATTGTGAACAATCGTTACAAAACCATCACAGGTGACGAGACAGGTGACGAGATGGTGTTTCAATCTTATCAATGGTTGAAATTTATGGCTACTAAGTCGCAAATAAGAAGTGCCTTCATATCTGCTTTTTGCTCTTTGCATTTTTTTCGCAGCCAAGTTAAAACTCATAGAGTTGAAAAATCAAATACAAGAGAGTATGGGTAAATTGAAAGAGCACGATGTTGGGAGTTAGTGTGATATAAAAGTGGGTGAAGAGACTGAAAGGTGAGTGCAGGATGTTTTACATTGCTAGGGTTTTAAGAAAATTGATACTATTTCAATTTGCTGTGCTAGTGTGAATTAAAGATATGGCTGCGAAAAATCAAGATTTCTTAAACTTGAAATGGAGGTTTCTTCATTCCGAGAATTCTTTAAGCACTAGATGTTCAGGATATTGAAGACTGCTAGTGTTTTCGAAAAGAAAACGTTAGCCTTGATGTTCAATAGTATTGGATGTGGTGCCAGTCTTTAAAGAGTATTGCATCTCTATCTACACTTACAACTACACTTACAACTACACTGTAACAAATAGCACTCATATTAAAACATCCTTGCACTCGAATAGAAAGCATAGCACTCTTGAAAATTTTAAATCCTGAACATCCGGCACTCATACACTCTATCATCACTTTACCACTGCACTCTAACAAAGAGAACTCATACTAAAACATCCTAGCACTAAAAAAAAAAGCTTTGCACTCTTGAACATCCTGAACATCCACACTCTTAAACATCCACCACTCAGCACTCTTAACACGCTTCGAAAACTCACTATTCGAACAATAAAATGCATCTACAAACGGATTTAATGGCTTTAAGAAATCTCCTAAAACTTCTTTGAAACTGTTAGATTTCTCTATAGCTTTAAGCTATTAAAAGTTCTTTAGCGTGAATTGCCTGTATGAACATGAACTGGTTTCAATGAACTATAAATTGTTTCAAAATGTGATTTATTTGGGTATCTACAACGGATTTTTCAGGATTCTATTTTATAGGCTATTCTGTAACTACTTCCACGCTGAGCTCTACTATGATTATTTCACTTTAGATTGTTCTATGAACCGTTATATAAATTCAATGAACAGTTTGAAATTCTATAAACTAAAATATTCTATGAACTTCTAAATGTTTCAAAAACTGCTTTATTATTTTACGGCCCCTATGACTGCTTTATTAATTTAAGGCCCTTAAGACTGCTTTAATTATTCTAAAGCCCCTAAGACTGCTTTTATTATTGTTCTATAAACGTTTTTCAGCTTTTTTCAAATTCAAAGCTCAATTATGGGTTTGTGAAGCCCCTAGAAGCTTCGCTTCTCGAGACTTCTAATGCGAGGCCTCTAATGCGACCACAACCTCACCATCTTATCCTTTCCCCCACTGGCAACTCTCTTGCCATCCAAACTCCAATCCACAGCATAAACCTCATCAGCATGGCCCGGCAAATCCACATTCAACTTACGAGTCCTTACATCCCATACCTTCAACGTAGTATCCTTAGAACAACTGACCAATAATCTACTATCTGCCGACCAAGCTGTCTGATAAACAGGTGCTACATGGCCTCTTAAAGTGCCAATAAACGTTCCTCTGAGCCCGTCCCAGATCTTGATCGAATTATCAAACGAGCTCAGCACAACGTATCTGCCGTCAGGAGAAAACGAAACGTGGTTGACCAATTTTTGGTGGCCAGTCATCCTCAAAACTGGCTTGTTGGACTTCAATGGTTCCCACAAGTACATGGTGAAATCGTCACTGGCCGTCACAAGACGCTCGTTAACCACTCCATTTACTCTGGCCACCTTTTCGTAATTCTGAAGCGCCTTGGCTCTCATTTCTTCTCCACTCATCTTCTTGAATCTGGTACTGGTATGGTCAAAACCACCTCTTCTCAATACGTAGTCTGTAGAAATAGACAAGTGGTTGACCCAATGGGCATGGCTCTTCAACGTCTGGATACATTTACCTTGAGCACTGATGTCCCATGCCTTGATGGTTTTATCGTGAGAAGCACTATATATGATATTGGACCCGGACCATTTAACACACGAAACCGCATTGGTGTGGCCGCTCATAGACAAAGTACATACTCTGCTAGTGGTGTCCCATACCTTCACCGAACCGTCTTTTGAGCCTGAAGCTAGGCGTGGCTGGTTTCCTACTGCCACCAAGTGTAATGGTTCCCAGATAAGTGACGATACCCACTTGGTGTGCCCAGTAAGCGGGGCCCCTATAGGCTTTCCCAGCTCTGCTTCCCATAACCTTATGGTATTGTCCATAGAGCCGGTGGCTATCATAGTACCGCAAGGAGAGTATGCTACACATAAAACCCAGTTGGTGTGACCAGACAACGTCTTCATGGGCGTCTGGGTCTCACAGTCCCAGATCCGGGCCGTAGAATCGCCTGCTCCTGTGCACATTCTGCCCGAGTCGTTGGGTGCAAAAGAACAGCACAAAATGGTGGATCCGTGTCCGGCTATGGCCACGTTGGAACGGGTGACGGGACGCACTTTGAACACGGCTCGGGGAGTATATACCAACGTCATGAAATCTTCGGTGGTCTTTATGCCGGGCTTCAACACTGACGACCATAAGTTGTCTTTGATATCGATCAAACTCGACTCTTTGCCATCTTCTTTCTGGTCCAACAATGCAAACGTATATGGAACCGGATCGTCTTTCTCCCCGCTGATCTGGTTCAACAACTCTTCAAGCTGCTTCTCACTGATGCCTCCAGGCACCCTCATGGAGCCTCCGATCGACTCCCCGGTATCGGAAGCCTGAAACTTTATTAACACATTGGGCAAGTCTTTGGGAATAAGGTCCACCTCCCGCACCTGCTGTGCCTCTCTCTTTTGCTTCTTGGACTGTGGCGGTATAACAGTAGCCATTGTGTATAGTATATAGTAAATGTGTTAGTCTATCAAGCTCATCTCGTAAAGTGAAAAATTGGCCCGGGTTTATGTGCAGGACGCGATGCCCTAGTAGAAGGTATAGCACCTAGTTGCTAAACAGTTCGTTCCTACTACCGATACCTGAGTAAACTTGTCCGTAGTCTTTGAATCACTGTTTAAACTCTTGTTTATTTATGTTGGGTAGGCCGTAGTAGCTCGTTGGTACTTTTTTGTATTGAGACTCAGCATGCAGCAGATCACCACACAAACTGACTGAAGCTTCCAGTATGAACGGGGCTTGGGTCCTACGTTGTGCTAAAGTCACTGTTGATAACCAGTCTGGGCCAGTCAAATCACTTTAACTGTTTTTGGCCCGGTCCTGTCTCCATGCAACTCAAAGCATTCAGCCAATTCTTATATATAAAATTATATTATGTATCATTTCTAACTATATATTTCTGTTTTTTGAAGGGTGTTTGTCTCTCTGGATGAATATTATGAAAAAAGAGGAACTCTCTATATAGTCTCACTTGAGGGCTTCAACTGAATAGTACCTATTATACTGTTAATTTTAATATCTCTTATAGAATAATCTTTCAATAGGGATCTCATACTTTTGTATACCTGATTTGTTAAGACTAACTTGATAATTTAATTTATCATTAAATTCATTATTTAAATATTTTAATAACTCTACACTTTTATCACTTGCATTTAACGAAATATGAACTAAAGGTCTAAAACCAGTAGTATTAGGTTTTATAAATTCACCTAGTTTGATACCAATTAAAGTATTCTATGTCCTTTCCTTTTGCAAACCAAAAATGAATCTTAGCACTCATAATGAATCTTTAGCAAGTTATCGTAGACACTGTGTTGTATTTCGAGAAGTACATGATAATAGAAGAGTCACTATATTACTTATGTTGTTTATAGCTCTATATTCTTGTCTTGTGTGTTCATCTATATCTCTCTAGATAAATAGTTCGCCGCTTACTTTACGAGAAGGCTTGAGCGGAGGAACAGGTTTAGGCTTGGCTAGTTTATTGACAAGCGGCGGTTTCTTTTGGGTATTAGTTTCGGTGCTAGTGGTTTCTGTGCTATCGGTGGTAGTAGTTTCTGTGCTTTCTGTGGTAGTACTGGTCTTTTTGGGTTTTGTTATAGACTTCGTTTCACTTTGATCCGTCTTCATGGATTTTGGAAGCTTTCTTTTGGGCCCTTTGGACCTTCCTTTCGTGATGTGTGTAAGTTTAGACGGCTCAGAAGTATCCTTGCGTTTTGGAAGTGGATCAGTACTGGTACGGGCTAGTGGTTTGGGCCCGTTCCTTGCTAGTTCCGGCACCGTACTGGCCCGAAGAATCGACGAGAGTTTATCGTGAATTCCCCCAGCTAACTCAGGTTCCAGAGAAGCTGGGAATCTATTGGATTCAAAAGGTTTATCTGGTTTATCTGGTTTATCTGGTTTTTCTGGTTTTTCTAGCTTTTCAGGCTTTTCTAGTTTCTCTGATTTCTCTGATTTCTCTGAATTCTCTGGCTTTTTTGGTTTCTCTGGCTTTTCTAGTTTTTCAGGCTTCTCTAAATGGTTGTTCTTTTCTGGCGTTATCTTTTTCAATTTTCCTAACGCTGCCAATCCTTCTATATTCTCCTCAGGAGCTTCTATCTGATGATACGTCGCTGATTTTGGCCCCAACTTCTTCATTTGACTCTTCAATAGCTCAGTATCTCTCTCCTCGTACGATTTGGGCTTGGGCTCGGGTTTTTTGGGCGAAAGTCTTGACATGGTCGACTTGAGAAGCTCTTCTTCCTGTTGGGTATACTGATTCACTGAAGGTTTGGATGGTTTGGGAGGAGGTGCTTTTCCACTGCCTAGTTTTGACATGGTGGATTTGAGCAATTCTTCTTCTTTCTTGGTGTACTTGTCGAGTTTTGCTGGATTTTCAGGTGCTTGTTTGCCTGAATGTAATTTTGACATGGTAGCACGAAGAATCTCTTGGTCTTTATTATCAGGCTTGGGTTTGGAGGGTTTCGGCGGAGCTTCTGGCTTCCTGAGCTTGATCTTTTCAAGCTGGCCAAGGTACTCTTCAGTTTCAGAGACAGCTGGCTTCACTTCTGAAATCTCCTTGTGGGTCTTCTTTTTTACTTGAAAAGTAGGTTTTGAAGGGGGTTCGATATACTTATGTGAATCGCTCTTCTTCAAAGCACTATCTATCCAACTAGTGGGCTTTTTACCTGGAGAAACTGGAGAAGGCGATCTCTGGGAAGATTGGGGCGACGACTGGCGTAGTTCAGGCTTGGAATTGCTCAATGAAGACATCCAGTCGGCTTTCTGTCTGCTGGCTGAAAACTTAGGGGCAGCAGTCGAGTCTTGGTGGGTGGAAGTAGATATTCTATTGGACATGGTGGAAGAGAGCCAGTCTGATTTTTTGGGTACTGGCGAAGAAGCGGCTGTAGAGTCTTGCGGGGTGAAAGTGGAAACCTTATTAGACGAAAGAGAGCCCATCCAGTCGCCAGACGTTACTGGTTTTCCTGGCTTGGGCGGAGGTTGTTTTTTAGGCTCAGCACGTTCTGGCAGACGGTCTCCTTTCTGTATACTAGACGAAGAATAGTATACTCTTTGAGGGAAAAGAGGTTTGGGGCCTGATGTTGTAGCGTTAAAAGAGCTAGAAGGGGGTTTCCAGGAAGGTTTTGTGGGATTTTCAGACAAATTTGGGGTTAAAGTATTTGAAGACTTTTCTGGTTTTGCAGGTTTTGGCTTTGCTTCACTTGTCTTTTCAAAAGAGTTGGAAGAGTCCTTTGACGAGTTATTAGGCTGGGGAGTCCAAGGTTTGCCGGTCTTTATCGTTTCTTCCATTTGTGTGAATGACCTGTAGCGAGAAGAATCTGAAGTTAGTGTGTTTACTTGGTTTACTTGGTTTGCTAATGAGTCTTTTCCATTCAGGGTTAATGGTAAATTATCAGTCTTTTTCGCTACTGGGTTGATTAAATCAATACTAAAGTCCATATCTCTTCTTGAAAGGGCTGGTTCGTCCTCTTCATATCTTCTCCTTGGAAGGGCTGGTGCTTCCTCTTCGTATCTTCTTCTTGGAAGTGGGGGTTCCTCGTCTCTTCTTCGTGGTAATGGTGGAGCCTCGTCTCTTCGAGCAGGCATAGGAGGGGGAGAATCTGAAGTTGGAATGCTGCGGTTAAATTTGAGCAGCGGAATGGTTGGTTTTGTCAGTTTGGACACAACTGGCGGAGTTCTTGTTGGCTTTACTGGCGAGGCACTGGCCAGTCTTCCTCGGAGTTCATCGATGTTTCTCTGGAGATCACGCTGGCGCTGCTGGTCTTGTTTCAAGCGTTCCTGGGAGAGATCAGATAGGGTAGACAAGAAGTCGTCAACTCGCTGTGACGAAGGTGACGTTTGCGCCATGCCAGAAATAAGTAATTGGTCTCGTATTTGATCTCTATCTCTATCTCGTTTGCTAGATGTCAACACGATTTTGTGTCACATTCCAAGACCGCTCAGCAGCGAAAGAAGTAGAGAAAGAAGTAGAGAAAGAAGTAGAGAAAGAAGTAGAGAAAGAAGTGGAGAATGGAAGAGAATAGGAGAGAAGGAGAGAATAGCATAGAGGATTAGAGGGTCTACTGAAGATAAATAGCTAATAATGAATTTCTATACATATCTTCTTGGCATTGACTGGGTGTATTACAATAGATGCGTAAGTGCTTATTGCAAATGAATTTTCAGCTACTTCTGCTAAAAGCGAGCGAATATAAATACTCTATTTTTGGTTTTAATTCTATGTATTGTGACTTACCCGATTGTATATTTGGTAAGTAATCGATAGTGTTTATTGTGAATCGCCTCTTTTAGTTTAGTCTAGATTCTAGTGTTAGCTGAAGTAACCGGATCATAACAGTGAAACAATAGCTGGATGATCATTTGAGTGATTGGCCAAAAGCAAGAAGAGGCAATTCTACTGAGTGCAAAGCTTATTTTTTTGAGACGTAACTGATGAAATGAAAGGGAATTTTAGAGTGTAGATGATAGAGTATTTGTAAAGGTAGAGTACCAGTATGAATTCTGTTTTTAGTAGACTAGTTATATTTCAAGAGGTGTACAATTGGATTGCAAAATGCTTCTCTACTTCTCTTCACCTTCTAATTGATGTTGTCAACTTTAGACTTGGAGAGATATCTGTCTAATTAAAAATAATCAGGTAATCATTTTATTTCAGTTGACTTACCGTATACTAATGGTATCACAAAATTCAACGTTTAGTGGCGAGAACTGTAGTTGTGTAGTAGGTTAGCCAAATGGTATTAAAATTATAATCTCACTTCTACAATTAATATTGTTTTAGATAAAGAAATATCATGGTAAATTTATTCCTATGCCTTGCTTTCATTGCTTAAAATATCAAGCTATTTTACAATAATAATATTTTATTAAAGGCACGTGATGAAATATCTAATTACTAGAAGAAATTGTGGATTCGTAAACATAATATTGAACTTCAGGTGATTAGAACAAACCTTTAAACTAGGTATTTAATCCAATTCAATCCATGATAACTCAAATGTAAATGTTACATTAGTCCACAGGACAAAATGACCCAATTAAGTATGAATGATATTAATTTATGCCTCTGCTCTCAGTAGATCAATCTCTTACCAGAGCAATGGCTCTTGTGTCAAGTAAACCACTTCTTTTGGTATTGACCCAATACTTTAGATGAGTACCGATTTTAGTCAGAGTGAAACAAGAGGTAGGAAGCGTAAGAAATCTATAGTGAGGATAGTTGAACGACAGAGGAGTTGGGCAGAGTTTATGTATACAGATGAAAGTATCAATATGGTCTTCTGTCTATTCTATTATTCTTTATCTTCAATTAGAGAGCATTATGAATGAAACACCTTTGGATAAGTAATATCCACTTCTATACATTGGTAACTCTGGTTCATCTATCCACTTCTATATATTAGTAACTAGTGGTTATTTATCCACTTCTATATATTTGTCACTAGTGGTTTATTTATCCACTTTTATACATTTGACGGTTTATCCTCAGCTCGACTAACCACGATTTGTTCGATTGGATCATATTGAATTACAAAGCTATCGAAATATTGTAGATGTTTTCTTCTCGAGAGTAATCAGTGTTACTCAAAATAATTAATAAGGTTTACAGGAGTAATCAGATGGGGTTGTGCTAGTGAAATGCTAGATCTAGTCGTGTTGGGAAGAGATGATTAAGTTATCTCTTGGGTAGCAACTGATGTTGTGTTTACTTTGTAGCTACTAATGTTGGTGTTTTCTTGTTAGTTATTAATGTTGGTGTTTCCTGAGTAGTATTCATGTTAGTGATTTTCCTGTGTAGTTTCCTGTGTAGTTTTTTAACTTGGGTTGAACGGAATAATGCCAAAGCCTCCGCCCCACGCATCGTACGACGATCCCTGTGGCTGCGGCTGGGGGTTTCCTTCGGGAAGAACCGAGCCTTGTCGAGTGTACACGTTGTAAAAAAGCCCAAACGAATTGAGCACTTCTTCGTCGATTTCTTCTTCGTTGAAAGAGTTACGGTTTTGATTGTTTTGGTGGGGGGTTTCTGGCTGCGGCGTGGTGCCAGATGCGTATAGATGGGCTGGGTGATGCTGCGATACAGGCTTGTTGCGGGCCTGCGTCATATCGAGATTGCGCATGGTTTCCCAGAAATCGGTGCCCTCTTCGTCTTCACTGTCGTGCTTTTGTCTCTTGGACTGGTCTTGCGACTGAGGCTGATGCGGCCTCTTGTTATCGGAGGCCGCCGCGATTTCTACAGCTTGGCTAAGCGGAGTCAATGGGTTATTCTGTTTGGGCTCCGAGCCCAGGTTGAGGATGCGAAGCAAGTCGGTTTCCCGCATTTTACTGGAGTCTTTGGCGACGTGATGATGGTGATGGTGATGGTGATGGTGGTGGGTGGCCAGCGCCGAAGGAGACAGGCTGGAGGAGTTGAGTTTGGGCACTTCCGTCAATGGAGGCAAGTAATTGAAGTGCTGGTACCGCTGGAGCTGGGTTTCGGGCTCGAGGTAGAAGGCAGTGTGGTTGCGTGGGGCGTCGCCCGGCGGAGTGGGGCCCGAAGTATTACTGTTGGAGCCGCTGATGTTGTCCGCGGCATTGGCTTGGTCTAATATGCTGAGGGGAGAGGTGGAGCTGGCCATGTGGGTGTCTGTAGGAGGAGAGTAGTGGTGGTGGATATGCTGGTGGACGTTGATTTCAAGCCCGTGTGCTTTGGCATACACTATAAGCTGCAGAACCAGGTCCTGGTCTTTGATGATGCCGCCGTTTTCATCGGAAAAGAGCTTGTTGTGGGGAAGACTGGCATCTGCCTTTCCATCAAGACTGTATCTCCATTCCACCTCACTGTTGACAGGATAAGCCTGAATGAGTCTATGGACATTATTGGTTTGCAAGTGGTTTTGAACATTATGACTATGGGCACTATTGTGATTTTGGGCACTATTGTGACTATTGTGACTATAGGTGTTTTGGATGCTTTGGGTGCTTTGGTTGCTTTGGGTATTTTGGGTTTGGGTATTTTGGATATGGTTATTTTGGGTATGGGTATTTTGGATATGGGTATTTTGGGTTTGAGAGTCTATACTTCCAATGCCTTCTTTCTTTTCCTGCTTGATTTCAACGTCGTCCACCTTGCCGGCGGTCACCAAATCCACCTCTTTCTTGATGAGATCGTCCGCCTTGCCCCGCGCCACCTCCGTCACCAACTTACGCCATCTATTTCTACATGTAAGCGACGGTCTACTGCTGAAGTTGGCCGCAATGGTCCTCCACTTGGTGCCGTGGATACGGATTTGCCGTATCAACCGCAAATCTTCTTCATGCGTCCATGGCTTGAGCCGATCCTTGGTGTTGGGATCCAATACCTCGAGGTACCTCTTCGCACACTGGTCGTCTGTGCGGCCATCAATATCTTGAGCCACTCGCTGCCACAACGACCCAAACTTGTTGTACGCTTTGATCAACTGGTCGTCTTCTTCTTTAGTCCACTTGCCCTTGCGGAGGTGGGGCAGAAGCGAATTGGTCCATCTTTTGCGGCAATCCTTGGCCTTGCGGGTGCCATTGGGCGACACCTGCCGTGCTATCAAGTCCCACCTCACCTTCTCGGCATCGATGTGCTCCACGTCTGGATACATCTGGAGCATGAGCTGCGTCACCTTCTTGTCTTCGTCCTTGGTCCATGTTCTACGGCTGTCACGGCGAAACGTCTGGAACCCAAGTGATTCGGTGATGTCGAGCGGGTTGACTATCACCGCCTTTTTTTTGGCCGTGCCTCTGCTGGTCCCTTCCATATTATTACTATACAATGCACACTATACAATGCACTATCTGTTTTTCTCTTGGGGTGGTCTGGTGGTGTTATCTGGTGATGATCTGTTATCTGGTGCCGTGGAAGGAGTCATCCTTCAGGAGAAAATTTGACTCCATTTCCTGCAGACAAAATTTAGCCGCACCCAAAAAATGGCTGCCAATTTTGATGGCAGCCATAACCTGTCTATCACCACCACCAATAGATGGTGATGATAGTCCTGGTTAACTGTTAGTGTTTGTATCTAGTGTTGTAATGTTTGTTTGTTTGTTTGTTTTTCTGTTCTCTTTTTCTTATTCTCCATCAATCTCAACAAGTTCCTCAACAACATCGCTATGGTCACCTTGCCTATAGATGGCACGTATAACCCAGCCTTGGCCTTGACACCATCATCAAAGTTCTTTGCGCTCGAAAAATTAATCACCACCGTCCCGTTCGCAACATGCTGCGTGGGAAATTTGTAGTTTTCCAGGGGCACCCCTGTGATGATCACATCGCAGTGCGGGGCAACGGTCTCGACCGTGTGCGAAGGGTCCAAATCAATCACCTTGTGACGCAGCGCCAGCAAGTCGTCGCCCCGCGTGTACTGCTGGATGTTGTTGATGTCCACCGAGTACACCGTGGCCCCGTCGTTGGCTAGCAACGCCGCCAAAGGTCTTCCCACAATCTCCGACCGGTTCACCACCAACACCTTTTTTCCGTAGAGCCTATTTCCGTAGTGGAGAAGCTTGTTGTACACCCCCAAGTACTCCAAGATCTTAACCATTGCAAGCGGGGTGCATGGCAAAATGGACTTCTGCTCGTTTTGGGGCGCGTCCAAAAACCGCACGTTGTGGTACAAGTTGTGGTAGTACAAGAAGTTGAGGCCCTCCACGTCCTTTTCCGTCGATATGAGCTGCTGCAAGTACTGGTCCTGGTTGTCGCCAAACACCGGGAAATACACCATGATGCCGTCGACGTCATCGTTCTTGTTGGCCTCCACCAACTTGTGCTCCAACTCGTTTTTGTCCACCTGCACTAACTTGTATTCGAACCCGAGCGACTCGCATGTCTTGCCCGTCCAATTGGCATACATCAACGCTGCAGGATCGTCGTTAGCGAGAAACCCCACTAGCACCGGTTTCTTGTCCAACGCCTTGAGCTGGTTGGTGATTTCTTCGATGTACGGCTTGGCTATGGTCGACGCCAAGATTGTTCTTCCGGCCGGTTTGCTCATGTTGGTTCTTTGAATATCTACTAATCTGTGTGACCCGTGCTATTTATATGAGGGAGGGCTCTTCGCCGGTTATTACTATTGATTAGATCACGTGTGGCGCGAGTCAAATCGTTAGGGGGTCCACTTGGAAAACCTGGGGGAGGGTATATTAGCGCTAGATATAGACTAGCCCAGTATGACTAGACTAGTACTGGTATGACTAGACTAGAACTAGTATAACTAAACTAGCTGTAGAATGATTAGACTATTACACACCGACTTGTTGGCCCACATTACTGCCAGGACTCTACACGGCACGTGACTGGCTGCGAAATATTTCGTATCTGCCTAGTGTTGTTCACTAGGTTTACTAAATAGGCTCATATGCTGAGCAAATGAGCCGTCTCATGCGCCCCGTGTCGAAAACCTCACCAGATTCCTAAATAGGCTCATTTGCATTAGAAAAAGAACATCGGGGTTGGCTTGCTGCCGCGGCAAGGATGTTCAAATGTGATTTTAGGATGTTTTGTTGGGTGATGCTCGGATGTTTCCATTTGTAACCGTATTTAAGTGTTTGTGCCACACAAACCTCCCGAAGTATATATCTTGCTCTTCTTCAAATCATTGTTTTCTGTTCTGCTTTTAGTTAAAATTCTACTCTCTTCTCTTCAAGTAATACCTCTTAGATTCAAGAACATCCAAGCACTCAACTATAATATTATAGACTTAGAATAAAGTACAATGGTCTGTACCTATATTACATCAATACCGGTCACTACAGGTTTATGATGTAGTATAGGTATCGGCAGAACTATACAAAGCGTTTTATTGAGAATAAGTAGCTGAATATGGGGCTAGTTTAACCACACTATGATATTATTATCAAATACATCAGAAGAATATCATTCTATATAGTTCGATATGTATAACACATACAATATTATTCTTGGGTATATTAGCAGCTACTCAATATATTAAAACACCTGTATCACCATTTCACCATTAAGAAATACACATCATTATACCTAATCATTAGAAGTTAGTTTAACAATAACATTATTCCCTAATAAGTATCCACCTTTTTGCTATTCTATACAGCTATAAATGTCTGATTTTGCCGTATATTGAGTCCCACTATTCAGTTTAGTACAAGTTGACCTCGAGGCATCTGTCAATTTTGACATATTTTTTCAATTGCTGCAAAAAAAAAGATTTATTATTTTTCTAAACAAGGGTGATATAAACTTTTAAATTGTTCTGAGCAAGTTGGCTGATCTTGTTCTCGTAGTTGAATACACAATAGCATTCTTGATGAAGATATCACCCAAGACAATATACTCATTGGGCCAAAATTTTGGGGAGTGTAGCCACCAGCACCTTCCAGGGCGAGGAAATCATCGTAAGAATCAGTTCAATTGGATTCGCAAACTCAAAGAGTGGGTGGCCTTCAAAGACTCCTGGTATTGATTAAAGTCATACTAAAGAGCAAAAACTTCAGTAGAACTGCGATTACCGGAGGCAAAGTCATGGTGTCGGTGCCGGTGTTGGCACGTTAGTGTTCATTGGGAGGTAAATGCCATTGGACAATTTGATTCCACCAATCTCCTTTGCTGCGGGATATACAGGTATTTGGCATATGGAAACCTGACCAACTCTCCAGTGTATTTGGACTTGTCGATTTCTTCAAAAAGAATTGATCCGTACGGAATAATGGGGTCGCTGTCTTCTAAATAAATTGAAAAGGCTCTTTACGTAGTTACTATTCAGCTTGCTAGCTCGAGAAGATGGTTGCAAGTTGCACTATGGAGAATCTTATTGTCAGGTATCTATTCTGTTGAATTCAGAGATTTTTTCATTGGTGATATATTGTGCTCCATGACTTAATTGATGGGAAACATCATTCCTTATCTGTAATGGGATCCTAGTCGAGACCCCACATTTCTGAGTCCTATTTGTGGATGATCAAGATCAAGATTGGTGAGGTTTTTCAGTGCTTTGCCTACTACATTCAGATTATTGCAACCGACAAGATGGACACGGAAGCTGAGTTCTCCACTTGGCCCATATGTCCAAATATGGAGTCTCGGTTATACTACGCTTTGTTGAGTAATTACAGAATCAATAAAAATAGATTGTATTTATAGTGATGGCTCTAATCAACTCGCTTCACGTCGTCGTGTGATATTGATATGGGTCGTTATCGCAAAGTGGCTCGCAACATTCATACTTGATAAGCAATTTGTTCTTCAAATGGCCCGACTACGCAGCAATAATCTTGAATAGAATGCTGAGGTTCCAATGGATTTTTATGCTTTTTCTCATGCCAGATCCAACCCCGAGTTTCCCAATGTGTTGTAAGTAATTGATGCCATTATAGCTCAAGTAGTAATTAATTGAATAAGAACTTTATTAGAACCTTGGAAAATTTTATATGAACTTTCAGTAACCACCAAGGCAACGTTTCTAGGGCGATATATGTATATCATGCAGTGCGACATTGAGGTGTTCCGGCTGTAGATACCTGCTGTATCGTGACAGGCTGAGACAGGGTTGCTGTGCAGGCTTCGGAATGATAGGAGGATGACTCCGAGCCGAAGATCTTGCTGATGCTTCTACGCCGCTTTTTTTTGTGATTCTCGATATTAATTTGCAGCCGATTTTGCAGCCGATTTTCCGAATTTGGCAATGCTGATCGCATTGTATTATTTGATTATTGTAGCAGACCTGTTCTATCTGTTTGATTGTTGTAAGCACCAGACAATTTTAGTTTGTCTCTCAGTTCTACAGTGTCTCTTCCAGAATGGTTGACCACATGGTGGTCTCTTGGTATTCATTCTCTTGCTTTTATACATTTAGTCCAAGACCATATGTAAGGCAATTTTGTCCAACTTGACGAAACATCTTAGCACTCTATACTATAGGATCTACACTATAATATCTATTCTAACAACTACTAATGACTACTAACAACTACTTTTACAAATAGCCCTTCATGCCATCGAACACGTCTCAAAAGAAAAAAAAACTCACTTTTGAACATCCTGAACATACGGTGCTCTTTAACATCCAGCACTCAGCATTCCAGTATAATATATGACGTAGTTTCCCAGTCGAGGATGTGTGTCCAACCCTTGGATTGAGTAGGAATCGCCGGAGTCGAAAGCAATTTGCGTTTCTGGACTATCACTTGATTGCTCTTCTCTTCTGCTAAGAACCAAGTCAAAGTAGACTTGTTCCACGTAGGGAAAGTTATGCTACCTAAATACGTTCCTTAATTGTGGAATTTGGTCCTAAACGTCAACCAAGCTTCAAAACGCAAGTCTGGTCTGAACTGAACGGGCAGAAGCCAACTTCATTAGAGCAGTGCTTGCAAATGATATCATTACAGAAACAAATCTAAATAGAATAAACTTTCCTTGATATATAAATCTCAGCTGCTTCGAGCTACAAGTGTAATGGCTACTACTAGGCTGATAAGAATATTGAAGTCAAAGGTTGAGGTGACTTCCATACAATAATTGAGTAAACCTTTATCTGAATTATTGTGTGAACTAAAGCCGTCATCGGGAACGGTGTGCAACACTTGGAACATATCCTTATAATCTATAAAAGTTGCTGTAGTTTTCTTATTTTGTTCAATTTCTAAAAGGATTTCTAATTTTAGTGGATGTGCTAGTAGTTGGCTTTTGGTAGCTATATAATACATATTAAACCCACGAACAGTATATGTTCCATATAATGACTCTATCATAATGTCTTTTGAATGATAACCAGCTAAACCAGGTATAGCCATTATTTTAATGAAGCTATAAACATAGTTGTATAACTAAATGGTAAGTAATCTAATAAACCTCCATATTTACGCATATCTTGAGTTTCTGACATATATTGTATAATAGACACTGCTGACATAAATGATAAAGCTTTGAAGAAAGGATGGCAGTATAAATGATATATAGCTAGGTCATAAGCACTTGAACCTAAGCTATCATCATCATAGCTAATTGCATATTCATCTTAAAATAAGTGATTGTGGACCATTTCTTTAATTATTTATGTAAAGATATGTCATATTCCATATATGTTTCATTCATTTTTGAATGATAATTTTTTTGAATCTATAATAGTCTACTATCTATATAAGGACGTAATATATTAATATCTTTTATTATATTGAATCTCATAAGTTTTTGTGATCTTAAAGGATTTATATTAAAATAATTATCTAATTAAGTGTTTTCTTGATTCTATGTATAAGATCTCTAAAAGCTTCCATTTTAGGACCTACAGTTCGTTTTTATCCACCATAAATTTTAATTAATGGTTTTAATATATATTTGTCTTTTTGGGATATACTTGAAAAGATTTGTCCACCTGTAATATTCATATGTATAGAATCAACACGATCTAAAATACTACTCTTTTATCCGTAAGAAATGTTAAAGGTTTAGGAAATATTAATTTCATATTATAATTATGACAGTTTATGCATTTGTAACTTTCTTTTTGGATTTCTTATATTTCCATTGACTGCATTTATTCAATTAATTGAACCTTTTCTATGGCTTAATTGATATTCTATTGCATTTGCTATAGTATGTATACATCCTCCAAATCGATTAATATCTTGTATCAATTTTTTATCTCTTATATCCATTGTTATTATTTATTTAGCTGTTCCTGTTTTGGAAAAATTAAAATACCCATCTCCATCTATTACTCCGCTAATAATTCATGAAATGGATCAGATGATACATCATTAATGTTTCCCTCTTCGACTTCACCAGATGTTAGATTTTCTTCATTTGATCTTCTTTGTTGGCAATAGAGGCTTGCCAGGATTTGTAGACACCAGTTCAACATGCATGTATAATTGAAGTCATACTAGTACAAAGTAGGTTCAAGTATTTACTACCGAAATAGTCAAAGCAATACTATAGTTAGCAGGAATAAATATCTCCGATGTAGTGCTACACTCTAAAAGGTTCAACTATAGTATTACATGGTCAAGTCCAGGTATCGTCTACCCTGTACAAGCTGAAAGGTAAGCAAGCCATTTTTGACACCCCTGGTATTATTGTGACGTCTTAATAGATAATTGAGCTTAGGCCATTAACAAAGTTGATTGTTGTTTGGAATTATCAGTTCAAGTGAAGACTCGAAGAGACAAGCCAAAGCTTCTCTCTTTTATTCAGAAAGTTCTCTAGCAGTGACGAAAGCACGATTCAATACAAAGCCTAGAATTTGACATATGTACTTCAACACCTAGCAATAAATAAGAACAGCTTGTGAATTATTAAGGGTCTTGGGATGAGTGGCTGCGAAAAGACCAAAGCTAACCAAAACAAGTCGAACCTTATTCTTTATACGAAGCACTCTGCTAAATCTAAGAGCCAATTAGTAGCAATCGAAGCACACTAAAATTCTGCACTAACACTTCATTATTCTAAAAGTCTAGCACTCAAAAATATTCATAACGTCGAGAACTTCAACATCCTGTATTCTTCTATTCTTCTTCCATCCCTCTCATCCGAAGATAATATGTAGAAGTAAACTAGCTATGTTTGTAGCCTGAAATCGAGCGTACTACTTATTGATATACATGGATTTTATGAGTGGTTTGAAACAAGGTATCTGAAGAAACAAATGAAGAATGATCGTTTATTCCTATTGGTTTAGAGTGATATGAACTTAGGAGGAGCTAAATCTGATACATTCAGCTGTGTGAGCTATAGGTTTTGGCTTCGAAACGCAAGGTTTACTCAAGAATTTTCGGAGTTCCAATATCAGCCCTATCTTTATCCAATGGCTTAGACAAAGAGTACTCAATTAATGTGTAGAAATCCCTTCTAGAAGTTTCTTGTTTTATGCTCCTCTTTTACGCTCTTCTTTATGTCTAGCGTAGATGGGCGCTGGCGTTTTTATACAAACTTTGCCAGATAAAAGCCTCGCTCAACATCAACTCTACGTCCTTTTCAGTCCACAGACTGGTGGGTGGGTTCTGTAGAAATAACAAGATTTCCTGAAAGTCCATCTGCTTGAGCTCAGCACTAAACTTGACCAAAAATGCTGCACATACATAGACATGGAAGTTGTTGAAGCCTAGTGGGGTTTCCAGCAAATAAGTGTCCCACATCCGGATAATGAGCCCGATCGAAACCTCTCTCATGAGCAAACAGTTCATCCACCTGAATGCAAACTGAATAAACTCGATGCCTTCACGGTCTATATGGTTTATGAGCTCGATATCAATCTTCGAGACCAAATTACGCAAGTCGCGGACCTGGCGAAGAATGCCCGGCTGCTCGTGGATGTAATTATCGGTGATGTTTTCAAGCAACCGCGACAAGCACCAGTAGGTGTCGGCTTCCACGATAGAGAGAATACGCGGAGAAAGGTACTTGGGGTCGATTTTGTCCCAGGTGAATTCTGAAAGGTGAGGATCTTGTTTGAGTTGTTGTTCTACGGGATCGTTTTCGTCCAAAAGGCCCTGGATAAACAAGTCCTGGCTCGAATCGGTGCCGTCTTTCGACTCCTGGACCGTTCTCTGCACTTGCCAGATATAGTTGCCTATGAAGATCTGGAAAAACGGGGTGCAAAGGTCGTTGATTCCCTGCACATACCCACTGGCAGGGTGTCTTACGGCCCAGAGATACAAGATTTTGCGCAAAGAACGCTGGATTTGCGGGTATGAGTAGAGTTTGACGGAAGGGTGGGTTCTTTTGACGTCGATGTTGATCTGGTGGTACAACTGCTTTTCTCTGTTACTTCCAATGGAGGCGGACGAGTTGTTAAGCGGAGCGTCGTCGTCGAAGTTGATGGCCACCGCGTCAATGCCTTCAGTATACTCGTGTCTTTTTCTGTTGAGCGTGGAGCTTTGTCTGGCAATATTGGTAGGCAAGTAGCCTAACAAGATCTGCCAAGTCAAGGCCCGCAACTCTTGAGGAATTCCGTTCCAAGCTAATTTTCTGAGGTCGTGGAGATTGATACTGGCCCCGTCGGTGGTCAAGATCTTGCGGAACTTGGCGTACTTGGTATTTAGCTGGTTTAGCCTTGTGATTTCCAACTTGGCCTGAACATCCTCGAGATCCAAAGACTCTTTTGAATCTTTAGTATTTGTAGGAGAATGGTTGATGGTTAGGTCTGGATATAACGAGTCCATCATGGGACTGGGCATGAGCGAAACAGACTCATTCTTGGCCTCGTTCTTGATGCTGGTAATTTTGGGCTCTTTCACCTCTTCCAAGCCGGCGTCCCAATCATCGTCCAAGTCAGTATATCTACTATTGGACGCCGACCTTCTCTCGCCATAAGGACTTCTGTTGGTGTCCTCTCTCGGGGTTTTCTGCTTGGGCACATTGCCCAACGACACCGATCTCTGCTGGCTGGGAGTTCGCTTGAGAGTGCTCAGGATAATAGACCCGCTATTATGACTCTTGGGCGACGCTTTTCCCCACGCGAGACTGCCATAAATGTTGCTGTTGGCGTGCTTGTAGTCGTTGGTGGGAGACGACGGTGAGCTGGAAGTTCCTGTCAACGAGAGGTTCTTGAGAAACGACGATAAGTGTTTGCCGCGGCCGCCATTCTCGCCGAAGATGAATTCGTTGTTGGAGCTGGAGTACACCTGCGACATCTCTTGCTTCTTCTTGCCCATCTTAGCTCTTTGAGAACTCACTGGTGTTGAGAAATAGAGGCTCGCGAGAAAATAGTGGAGCGCGAGGAAAACTGCCATCAGAAGCTAGAGAGACGAGGAGAGAAGGAGTGAAGGAGAGAAGGAGAGAAGGAGAGGAGGAGGCTTACAGTTAAAGACAACGAGACTTATGAAAAGAGAAGGCTAAAGATAAGAGATTGGCTAAGCCTGTGGTGATGTAGTAAGGTCTCGCTGGCTCTTGTGGTGGCTGTTGATCTACTGGTACTCACTAGTTTGCTAGCGCGTGGGGCGCTACGCCGTGCGCTCTCGGTATTATTGACTGCGCGTCAGAGTATTTTAATTAATACAAATCCAGCTACACCATTAGCTACTGAATCAATCTAAATAGACGTTTAACCATTTATGTAGCTACTTAAAAGGTGATATAGTCATTCATTCATGTAGCTACTTATTCAATGTAAATATCCTAGCACTCATATGGAAACATCAAGCAGTCTCAAAAAAGAACCTTGCACTCTTGAACATCCTGAACATCAGGCAATTTTAACCATCCAGCACTCAGCATAAGATTTAGACAGTTTCAGATCTAAAATGCTTGGTCTGAAAAGAATGTAGAATGCTAGTAGCTGGCAAATATTTTGATACTACTTCAATCTGTTACAATACTATCTAGTGGTTTCGATTTACTTAGTAAACTAGATGACTACAGAAACTACAGTATCTAGTATCTTATTCTTTTTTTCTCTTAATTAATTCTTTTTATTTTGATCGTTTTATTCCTTTTAATTCAAGATTTTTTACTCTCTATTCATAACCTTTTTTACTCTATTTTATTCTTCATATTCAATTTTATTTATTTTTCACTATTCATATTGTCCCCACGACAACGAATTGGCATTCCAGTCCAAGTCAAACTTACTCGAAGTCGAGCCAAATTTCTTCAACATAGGCAACATTTAGTTCTTTGGCAGCATCAGTATAGTGCTCGTAGATTAACTACTATGTATCTTAATTAATTTAACTATAAGTGCTGGGAAACAATTACCATCTATCTTCAGGTCCTACTCTGCTCTCTATATACTTATACATAATTGTATGAATAATACGCGGAAATCGTCGTACTGTCTCTGGGTGATCTCAGTACGAGAACTGATTATACTTAGCAGGAAAGTTCACAGCTAATCTAATATCCGTCCTAAATAATGCTGTACCGTTAGGCTATATAAAGAGTAGTGATGCTTTTTAGTGAAATACTTGACCGCTTTAGCTCCATAACTACCAAGTCTCAAGTGTCAAGTTACTTTAAGTAGGTATAGCTGGCATACTTCCTTGTACAACTATTTTACTATAACCCTTGGTTAATAAAATTTTCAAGACTAACATTCTTATTCTGCCCTGCGTTTTTAAAAATGCTTTTAAGAATACTCAAAAGATAATTTGAACAAACACTAATTGAATGGAGGATGTTTCATAAAATGTTAATTTCTTTATTACTTGACAAATTGAGTTATTTCCAGACACTGAAAATCCAAACACCACCTTTACATTTAAAGCTACAGCTCTAAATCTCTTGAATCCACTTTCTTACTGTAATAAATACCCTTTAAAAACCTCGTATTTTAAGTTTTCTCTCGTGTTTTAAAGAAGGTAAAAAGTATTTGGATCTTGTGCTCTTCATACTATTGACGGTTCTAGTTTGAGAATAACTGCTTCACTTATGGACTATTAGTAATATTCTTATTATTATTCTTGGCCTGTCAGTGGACTAAGACAAATCTAACCTTGTGCCTAAGAATACTATTACTCGCAGACTTACAATACTTGACTAGTATTATTACACTTAAGCTGCAGAACGTACTCAAAAACTAATAATAATTGACAAGAAAATTATTATGACTAGCAAATCTACTAAGCTTATTAATTATTTGTCTTGTAGACTATGGCAACACTATTTTTTAGACTACTGTTACCAGACAACTAGTATTATCATTATCATTTACCGACTACTAGTAATTGCTTTAAGACAATAGTATCATATTTGAAAGTATTATTGCTAGACATTTTTTAGTACTGATAGACGTATAATTGCTGGTCTAATAGTATTATTACCTTTACTATTAAAACAGAAGTCTAATAATTTACACTATTAAATTATGTATGTAGAAAAGTACACTATAATTGTTATCTATCAATTCTACTTGACTAGATGAGCCATAAATCGTACTCAAAACTTTAACTTTCGTGTACTTTTTCAGTTCAAATGGTAATGAAGTGGATACAACCGTCGATACTAAAATTTTCTGCTCTAGATATTAATATCGAAATGAACTTAAAATGATATTCTCTAGCACGAATTTGTCATTGGCCACAAATGGTACTTTACTTGACCAGTATCAAAAGTCAAGGCCCGTTGACTTGACTTGTTCAGGTTAGTCTCAAACTAAGAGTAGTATTGATAACTTAACTTTACACTGAAAGAGCACTATACTACTTCTAATAGGAAGCTCAGCAGCTAGAAAGTCGTAGTGGTAGTAAAAGTAAAGTTATTCTAATATAAGAAAGCTATGATGGATATTAGAATCAAAAACGTTGTTAATCACTCACATTATGAAACAATAAGTAGGATTTATGTTATAGATACTTATTTACAAACAAAAGGTCTGAAAGGAGTGAAATAAAAGAGAATGGCCATTAATATCAAATAAAAGGAGGAAAATAGTATAGATTTTTTCATATTACAGTATAACTGATTCAATGTAAAGAGATTTAAAATGTTAATAAACATATTTATAGAAGATAGAAATGAATAATATAGGTCAGAAAGTAAAAGAAACAGAGCAAGAAAGAAAACAAATTATATGAAAGTTTTATAATAAGATGGATATTCATTCTTTTCGGTTCATTGTTACCTTAATTGGAATGAAGGCAAGTCTTTTGACGGCAAAATGGAAGTAAAATGCATAATAAACAGACAATATGTTATTCATCTTATGCTCAGTAAAAATTTTTATCTTTTGAATTAATATCATAATTATTGATGCTATGAAAAATCTAGGTGAGCTGGCTCTAAAATTGGTAAAAGCCGAGTCAAAAGTATCCTAAAAGTGGTAGAGTAGGAAGAACAGTGAAAGTATTGAGTTACTACGATTCAAGAGAAGTCCACAATTGATAATCCAGAGCAATAGACAATATAAGAAACTACCGATCAGTAGAATCAAGACAATGTCTTATTCGAAACAATACGATATTCAAGCTCGTATCTTCAAAAAGTACTTCTTGTTCTGCTACTTGATGTTCTAAAACTTTATATTAATTCTAAGACTATTCTATTGGTTATTGAGAAGAAACTTCACCTTTGACCGCAACAGAGCCCTGCTTCAATTCTCTGCCCGAAACATGCAAAGTGCCGTCCTGAGTGACATTGACAATGACCTCCAACTTGGATTGTGGCTTCAAGTCCTTCAAGGTCAAGGTGGCCAACAACTGGCCGGCTTCGTACACAACCTCTCTCTTGATTTCGGGCTCTTCGTCCGAGTATTCTTCGTCAGACTCGTCCGACAATGGCTGCTGTTCCACCACGGTTTCCTTGACGGTTCTCTTACCTTCGTACAATTCCACAGCCACCGAAGCAGCGTCGCCGTTGGTGACTTCAATGGATTTTTTGATAGGAAAAGCGGTCTCGGCAACCAAGATGGACACAAAGTTGCCGGCAGCGTCCTTGATACCAATTGGCTTGGTCAAGTGCTGGGTGTTGACGACCACAGGCTGCAACGACTCCTTGATTTCTTCTTCGTCGAAAGTTTCAATCAACGAGGCCTGCAAAGCGGCACCTCTGGAGACCAATTCCGAAGGATTCAAGGCTTTGGAGTCCAAAGATGGGGCCACCACAGTGGTGGTTTCAGGGAAAATGAACGAGACGTTGGAGGCCAATTTGGGGGTGTGGGAAGTGCCACCGACCAACAACACTTCGTCAATATCCAAGGTCTCTAAGCCGGCCTTGGTGACCACCTTTTCAACAAAAGAGGTCATTTTCGACAAAACGTCGCGGGCAGTCAACTCGTATCTGAGTCTGTTGATGGTGGTGTGGAAGTCAAAGCCTTCAGACAACGATTCTATGGAGCAGGTGGAGGTTTGGACATTGGAAAGCGTCTTCTTCACCACAATGGACTCGGCCTTCAATTTGGCTAACGATCTGGCGTTGGTTCTGGGGTTGGACTTGGTCTTCTTTTCGTACTCCTTGGCGAAGAACTCAGCCAACGCGTTGTCCAATTGCTCGCCTCCCAAGCCGTGTTGGTGCTCAGTAGCCAATACAGTCAAAACACCGCCTCTGACGGCAATCACAGCCGCATCGGATCTGATTCCTCCAAAGTCGGCCACAACGTATATCTTGTCTTGCGACAACTTGTCTTCTTCAGAAGAGCTCAAGTGGGCCAACAAGGCCGAGGAGGGCTCGTTGATCAACTGCAACACCTTGAGCCCGGCGTCGTTGGAGATCTGGGTCAATTGTTCTCTCTGGTGAGCAGTGAAGTCGGTGGGAACAGCAATGACCACACCCTCGATGTTTTTACCGATGTAGTCTTCGGCAGCGACCTTGAGCTGCTTGAAGTGTCTAGTAGCCACCTCGTTGACACTGAGAGTCTCGGGGTTGCCGTTTCTGGTGACCTGGTAGGCTATGCCTCCGTCGCTGCCCTTGATGGCAGGAGAGCCCACTTGGTAAGGTTCTTGGGTGTTGACCTCGTCGAACTTCTTGCCAATGAAGTCTCTGAAGTTGATGATGGTGTTGGCCGGGTTTCTGACCAATTGGTTCTGTGCTTGCGTACCGTGGTACTCGTCTCCTCCAACGTACGATAAAGCTGATGGGATCGAACGGTCTCCATCGGGGTTGGCAATGACGTCGACCTTGCCGTCTTGGGTGGCAACGGCAATCGACGAGGTCGTGTTACCAAAGGTTATACCTATAACTGCTGACATGTTGAAAAAAATGTGCTAAAGAAGTAATAAAACTCTCTCTTTAGCTGATTTTTTATGAGAAGACTGAAAATTTTTTGATGCTAGGATGTTACCAAAAACAAAAAAAAAGGTCGTACCCGGATTCGAACCGGGGTTGTTCGGATCAAAACCGAAAGTGATAACCACTACACTATACAACCAATGTACGCGAACTCAAACTAGGGAGTAACAATATGTTGTTTCCCAGCTCTACTAGTTCCCAGCTCTACTAGTTTTTAGCTTTACTAGTTCCCGGCTCTTCTCTTGGTATTTTACCCTTAACACTTCACAATACTATGAAAAACATCCAACACTCTTCACAAAGTCCAGCACTAAACTCACCGCACTCATTTCCTACACTCCTGAACATCCATACTTCCCAGTATGCCGGGTATACTAACCTGTTCTAGCAAGTCTTATTTGAGCTAAGTTTATGAATATATTTGTGCCGATATATTCTATTATATACACCATTTGAATTGAAATTCAGCAGTATCAAGAATGCTCAAAATGAAAAACTTCCAGTTACTATTCTTTTCGCAGCCATTATGTAGAATTGATTGCAGCTGTAACTCCAAAACTCTTCATACTATATAAAAATTAATTTTAGCTTCTAGCACTCTCAATCCAATCAAAGAATGGTTTCTTTGTACACTCCAACTGCATGTTGATGTGGAGCTTCGTATGATTTGATTTCGACAAGATACAGAAGACTGAAGACGGGACAGAAAACAGAACTTCTAAATCGATAAATGAACTTTAGGGAAATATTTTTGTTATTGTTGGCACCTCCAGGTGCTTTATAGCTGAGCTAGCATATCTTGATGTACATGTATAGGGTGAAACTCACTAAGTGTTGTGTCGGGCATATATTCGAAGTGTCAGTTCAACAGAACAGTACTGATTAAAATTTAAAAAGCTTCAGAGCCTGCCTAGATGGCGGTGATATTGGTCTTATCAGTGTATACAACATTAGCGTAGGAAATAGTTCTTTCGTCCAAGTTGTAGACAACATAAGCGGATCTCAAGAAGATATCACCTAAGACGTCAACTCCGAAATGAGTGGTGTCATAGAGTGGTAACACAGTACAAACACCATTCCAAGGAGTATCAATGAAAGAAGTATAAGGAACATCTATTGTACCGTCACTGAAATCAAAAGTAAAGGTCTTGTTTCCTTGGTCACAGGGGGCCTTGTAGAGTTTATAACCTGTAGTCTCGTTGTGATAATAAAGCGTAGCATTAAGTTTCTGGTTAATCTAGTCAATGATGTCCGCAGAAAAACCAGAGTATAAAGTACCTGAGTCAAAAACAACTGGTTGGCCACAACTAGGAATGGTAGTTCCGCTGGCGGTCTTGATACCTTTGTAGTCAATTGCCAAAGCTGGGTATTTGCTCACTTTACTTGTTGCTAAGGTCCCGTCAAATTTAGCATGGTCAATTCCTCCAAAGAGAAGAGTTCCAGACGCGGCATAATATTTGTTTAGGAGAGGGAGTAGGCATTCTTTGCTATATTTCCTTGTTGTTTCAAAAGTAGCGGGAGATTAGGATAAGTATAGTTCAGTTTTGAATTATACGGTGAGGTAGCTTCGTCATCAACGAAACTAATTCCAAAGACTCCGCTACCTCCCGTGGAATTAACAACAGCGAATTGAAAATCATCGACAGTAACACCAGCAAATTTGAGAGTGTCTGAGTAGAATTCACCCGATAAACTAGAATTATCAAGGTACGAAATATTGAAACGATGATTAACATCTTTTGAAGATGATGAAGCTGATGGGTCGTAGCCTCCTCCATGGTCACCTGCTTTGTAAACCCACAAGTCCGCACTTCCGGTATCAATGCTTGCATTTAATTGTTGCAGGTTAGAGCCAAGATAGAGCGTGACAAGATATGAATTGATGTCGTCAGCCCATTTAACGGGAACCGATCCACTTATTTTCTCAAAATGAAGTCCCTCCTCACTCGCAAACAACCCGACAGATTGAGCAGAGCGGGTTTTTGTTGGCCACTTCAAAATCAAGCGCAACAACGCCATCGCCTCTTTTCTTCAAGCCGGGTATTCTAAAACCGTAGGCGAACATGGCAAGAGATGCTAACACCACAACATTTTGGGTGAAACGTGCGCAAGAAACCATATTTATATGCTTTGTTTAAAATGTGAAGATGAGTAGCAGATTTTATCAGCTATTTGTATTCGATGGGCACTCACATCTGAAAAGTTGTAGTGCAGCTTGTTTGACGAATCACTTCGATACTTTCGACTCTTTTCGCAGCCGTCTTAAAAAATAAATATTGCGAAAAAATAATGCTAAAAAATTATGTCGCACGATTATTAAGCGAGCCTGTCAACAGGTACCATTTTTCCGTATTTATGTTTTATGAAGCATGTAGCGCAGATACAGTGTAATGGTCACAATGCTTTGGTAGAGCGTGTTGAAATCGACAGAGATTCTCAACATCCTCACCTTATTCGAATCCTTCGAATTCCGTTGGATTGTGCCATGGACTTGTGCGAATTTTCTTCTCTTAACCCCTTGAAAATTCCCTATCGGTAGGCTTGGCAACAGATAAGAAAAGGAGCCGCGAGGTCCAGTAGGTCTGCACCGCCACGCAAAGATTGTGGCAGCTTCTAGTCAGTGTAGCTAGAGTATGTCAATGCATTGTGGCCCGTGACTGTAAGAATCTTTTCCAGAGACTACACCATGCGTATCATGATGACAGGACTAGTGTAGAAAACATCGAAGTGAGAATGGTTAAAGCTATGTAGATATAGATAATCTTGGTAAACGACTTTTTGTCCACTTCAAACATACGAATGGTAGTTTCTCGGCATTCATCAGTATCGTTCGCCTAAGCCACGAATCCTCAAGCCACTCAGTACACTTCTCGTGATACTTTGTAATATCAAGGCGTAATGAAGAGCTCATATGTGGCACTATCAGAAATGGTACTGATCCGGATTTTCCCTTGATGCCGCCATGGTATACAAAACTCCGAGCAAATTCAGTAAGCCTCTCAAACGCAATAATCAAGAAAAAAGACGTTGAAATCCTAAAATGCATTCGTTTATCTTTAGGTGCATTACTACAAAAATTTGGATGTCACATAAGAGATCAAATAGCGAACAAGATATATAGGGCAAATCAAAATGATTGAAACGAAGATTTTAAAGTCATTATTAGAATATACTCAGGCTAATATTCCATGATACTCTTATCTGAATAAAATCTCAGCGTCATCGTCACCTTGCAATTTTCCAATTTTGCTATTATTTCTTGGCTAATTACACTTTTTATATTTGCTGATATCTCCGTTTTCGACCAAACTCTCGACATTCACATAGTAGGATTTGGCAACGTTGAATCTTATGGTAGGTCTTGCATCGACGACTAAGCTGTCAATAAAAAACCAGCCTTCAACTTCCTAGTACTCGAAACCCTGCACTTCCTAACCAACCTGGACGTCCATCCTAGCACTCACATGTCAAGCACTCTCGAGAGTGCTCAAAGATAACCAAAATTTATTACCAATCTTGATTTTTTTCGCAGCCATATCTTTCAATGTCAAACTGTAAAGTATAGTAAGAAATTGTAACATCATGTGCTCTTAGAGATGTCTAGCAATGTAAACATCCAGTACTCTAACATACTTTCAGCACTCTATCTTTCAGCACTCTCACAAAAGCACAGAAACACTGTAGAGCCACAATTAAAGGAAACGTTGGTTAATTTCGCAGCCATTAATCTTATAAAGTTGATTGCAAGTAAATTTTCAAATATGTCATAGAACTCAGTAAGGTAAAGTTAAATGGAACATCTAGCACTGTTCAAAACCTTGCGACTTTTAAACATCCACCCAGCTCCAACACTATTAGTCCAAGATCTTGTGCATTGTCGATCTTTTGCACTGATTGTTACAAGTATAAATTTGAATATCAACTACTTGCGTATTGTTGGCTCAGCTTCCACTGATATCATGATGTTCTGTGTTGTGTGCTAGAATCAATGGTTGGAAACGAATATTTAGAAGTATTTTTCCAATTGATAATGACATTTTCAACTCTACTTATATTATTTTGTATGATATGGATGCTTATTTTTCATTGCTATCTCTATAGAATTTATTACTTATTGGTGTGGGGCATATCATAGCTCGTTTAATTCGCTTGTAAATATTACTTCTCATGCATTCTAAATCTTTATTACTATTGTATCCCATGTTGCCATGCTTGTCAACTTGGTCTAATATTCATATTAGCTCGCGGGCTCAGGTTTGTGATCCGAACTACTGTTCGACCATTTTTCAACAAAGCAAGACAGAGGGATCAATAATATGATAGAAAACACTGAACTTCTACTTAATTGTCAAATGGAAAGTATCAATATTTGAAATAGCACGGTTCATATATGTGTAGTAGTTGCAAACCATACTTCTCGTACTCATTCAATTTTCCAGCATTTTTGCAAAACTTCAGTTTCTGAATAATTCTCAGAAGGTCTCATACTGGGGTTTCTTGTTCCTTGGAAAATTTGTTCATTATTTCTTTCATAGGGAATGGACTATAAACTTGAATAAATTCGTTAATAATTAAGATCATAGAAGGGGGACAATATGTATTTGAAGAATACAAATCTTTATATTCTATTTATATAAAATAATTATAGATATGCCAAGACCGGGCATTGCTATCGGGGTGTTATTTACTCAGAATATTAGTTACATTTAGACCACTGCTTGGTATAAAAGCTTATAGTTCCTTTCACAAATATATTTATAATTACCTTAATGGTTGATGATCCTTATTCTTAAAGGTTAAATATGTATACCACCTATCAAGCAATACTTATATATTGGTTAGTCGAAATAACAAGGAAGTAGCTTTTTTATCTTAAAACATGAAGGCAAGGTCTCTATACTTATACTCCAGGTCTATAAGTCAGTAGTAAAACAATAATAAGCTATTGGTATTTGGCTAATCAAGATGATTCGCAAATACGATAAAGAAAAATTACAGTAGTTCTAATATAAAATAAACTGCACAGGGAGGTGTTAGTATATATGAGTCCCACTCTATGAGTGGGTCATGAATAATTATCTTGTAGTGTTATATTAATGTAAATATATTTAATAATTTACCCCACACTCTAAATAATATCTAATCTTATCAACGAGATGTAATTATAATGGTATATATACTTATATACCCCTTAAAGAGTTATTATTGATTAAGACTATTTGTAATATGTGTAGCTTATGTACCCGGCTCATCATAGATTTACCTTGACAGGGAATCACAGTTATATAAATGCCACCTCTATGTGGTCATCATGTACAAACCCCACTATTTGAGTGGGGCTCATATTCCAAGAAAATAAGTCATGATTCAGTATAACACACTTGTATTTGTACAAGATAGCCCCCCCTCAAAGAGGGGTGATCTATATAATATATACTTATATATGATTTATAAGTGATATATAAACTCTTTGGGTATAATTGTTGGTGTCTCATATGTACTAATAGCAAATAATATATACAGATAATAGAAAAAGACCTAGTTTCTTGACTGATCTATAGAAGTCAAATAATCAACATAATTGTAGGTATTCATCAGACTATAGATGTATATATATTAGGTCCACTTACATATCTATACATATCAATACATACAAAAGTATCATTGCAGGGTGATAACTCTCACAAACACTATTGATGCGCGTTACAGTGATTCAGAGCTCGTAGCAGAAGATCAAAAAACAACTAAACTATCAAGGTTGGGTGACATGTCGAGGTTCCAGCCAGGTAGAGTGATCATAGCGGTGTTGATGGCCACCACGGTGGTGGTGTTGGTGTTCAGGCACCATCAGATCTACAAGTTTGTGGAGCTAGGCAAGTCGGGGCAATCGCTAGCGAGCGCACACACAGAGCCAGCAGAGACCGAAGAGATTTCTCATGATGAGATACCTGAAGTACCATCGGTGTCTTCAATAGACATACACACAGTACCTACGATGGTGGTGCCCGCGATGGTGGTGCCCACGTCTCCGGCCACGATGGAAGAGCACCCTTTTGTAGAAGTGCCCCAGCCCAACTACACTCGCATGGAGTTTCGGGTATATTCGCACAACGTTAAGAACGGAGGCCACCAAGAATTGGTGGCGGGGGAGCGGCCGTGGAACGAACGGGTGGATGAAATCACCCGATCCATCAAGTTCCATGCCACTGCCAACACCATAGTGACTCTACAGGAAGTCTACGATTTCCAGCTTGACGACATCATGACCGCGTTGAACCGACACCAGTCGTGGTGTGCGTACGGCGTGGGGCGTATTGACGGCAAGAAGGTGGGCGAGTTTGTGCCTATTATTTGGCGCACCACCGAGTGGCAGTTGGTGTACAACGACACGGTGTGGCTCAACGAAAAGTGGCCGCGGGTAGCGCGCGAGGGCTGGGACGCCAAGTACTTGCGAATCGTGTCGTACGTGACCCTAAAGCACCTTGCTACAGGCAACCACATCAACGTGTTCAATACCCATTTGGACCACGTAGGGTTGGAGTCGCGCAAGGGCTCGGCCAACCAAATCGTAGGGCTCATGGACTCGATCAACAGCTGGCCGTCGTTTTTGTGCGGAGACTTGAACAGCGAGCGCTCCGAGCAAACCTACCACGTCTTGACCGAGAGTCTCCAGGACCTGCAGAGACTAGCCACCGACGAAATGTGGTACGGCCACCGCGACTCGAGCGTGACGGGCTTCGCCAACGAGGTGCTTGCCGCGGGGGGCCAGAACATCGACTACATTTTTTCGCCCAAGTACGCCACGGGCCCGGACGAAAAGTGCCTGTCGCCGGCGGCACTCCGTCTCCAGCGGTGGGGCATGCTTCAGTCCAAGTTTGGCCGGTACTATATGAGCGACCACCGCCCGTTAGTGGGAGATTTTATACTAGACAAGTGTTAGAGTGCTGAGTGCTGAGTGCAAGATGTTCAGGATGTTCAGATGTTCAGGATGTTCAAGAGTGCAAAGCTTTTTTTTTTTTTTGAGAGTGCTAGGATGTTAGAGTGCTATTTGTTAGAGTGCTACTTGTTAGAGTAAGAGTAGGATGTTCAAGAGTGCAAAGTTTTTTTTGAGAGTGCTTGATTAGTGTTAGGATGTTGTATGAGCTAGCAATAGATATGTAGTGGATGTAAAGTTCTATTAGAATTGCTGCAAATTAGTGAGTGAGTAGCGAGTGCGAATTGAAAGTAGAGCTAGATTGAACATAGCCAGAGATAGTATAGATGTTTGAGATGTCGGCCGTGCTAAACTGAGAGAGTCGAGTAATTCCATGAGTGCTAGGATGTACGAAAAGTTAGATTGTGTACCAACAACAGGTATTAGCTATTGATACTAGATCGTGTTTAATAGTAAATTTACTAGATAATTTTGGACAATTTCAGAACTTAAATTTATTTTTATGAGACTCTTATTCGATATCAAGATTCAGCAATACCATAATTAAATCTATGAATGAAAAAGAATCTGTAACATGATCTAACAAATCCACTCTTTTAGCGTTATATTATTTGAGGAAATAATTTACGTTCAACAGTAGATTACTCATGGCGAAAAGTTGTTTACTTGAAGTATCTGTAGTGGCCGAACTATTAATAGTTTTTTGCTTCTATATATAGTCAGAATGGAGAAATGTTATTGTGTTACACCTATGATTATGATTGTCAAATCGTGCTCTTTATCATACTCCATACTCTATAATCATTCGTATGTATCGCAAATTCACTTGCTCCTAATAAAATCTATAGGCTTACACTCGAATTATTGACATACTCGCTTGCTCGCTAGTTCAATTCTGATAATTGTATTTAATTTATCTTTCGCATCATACTTTATTTTCGGCACAGAATCGATCAGATTGAAATCAGGTACAATTGGCATCTACAATACAAGTTTCAATTGTCTTATAATCTATATAGTATAATTGGCATAATCAGACTGTAATTATCATACTAGCGGCTAGTTAGAATACGCTGATTGTGCTAGTAAACATCCTAGTAGCCATATGTCTCCCCCAGACTTTACTTTCGCACGACCGCGCTACCAAACCCAAGAATAGCCAAGATATCATGCACCTAGACTCAGTTACACCACTACACTGGATCTTACTATTATTCACTGTTTCCACTGTAAATAACTGCTGAATAGTAATCAGACCTTTCGTGGCATGAATAGACTTTGAAATGACTTATAGAAAACAGCCACCGCCTGTGCAACCAGCACCGTTGGGCAGTGATGTGCCAGTGAACGGCCATGTCAACGGCCGTAATGGCCCTGGATATGGCTCCAATTCCTCCAATCGTCACTCTATGTACCTGAAGCTTCACCCGTCCGCATCCGACACCAAACACCACTACACACACATCATCAACCAGCAGTTCCGCAGTCTCCAGCTCGACCCCAGCCTCCAGTCCAAATCGCTTTTTGATCTCATCGACTACTGTGAATTGCTATATGAAAAGTCGTCTGTGGCCATTACTTCCAGTCCCGATTCGATTGAATCGTGGAGCAATGGCGATAGCGTGGTCCACTACATCAAAGGGTACCTCATCTTCAACTACTTCATCAACTCGTTCATCATGTTGCATTTCCACGGGTTCGATGCGTTTATCGAAGCCAGCGAACAGGACTTTATTATATACTTGAACGTTTTCGCTTTCTACAATACTGACGATTATATCAGCTCTGCTTACTCCATAGAGCTCAAGACACTAAGAGAGTATGTGTTGGAGTATTTGGTGAGCAAGAACTTGTTGAGCTTTAATGTGGAGGAGTTGTACGATTGGTTGCACCAGTATATTGATTACTTAAGAGAGAAAGACGAGACTCACACTACCCTGACTAACACTAACAACGAATACGACGACACAAGCACTGACTACCGTGAGACTAGCACATACTATGACCACAAGAAAAACACCGGCAATGACAGTAGTAGCTATAGTAATGGCTATAGTTCTAGCCATAATAGCAATTATAGCAATAACTTTGACGAAATGGACGGGTTGTATGAAAAATTCCACACACTTGATATTCCCAGTGTTCCAAAATCTAAAAAGAATTACAACTTGAGCTCTATAACTCGAGACGACGAGGTGGTCAACTTTAAGAATAGATTTCCGTCCGTACATCTCAAAGATAATCTACTTTCGTCTAGTGGTTTATCTGGTCCAGAGTCTAGACCATCGGATATTTCACAATCCAGCTCCAGCTTCGGCCATAGCCTTGGCCGTAGTCCCGGTCCGGAGCTTCAAATACCACCACCCCCTTCACAATCTCCACCCAAAGTCCCCCAAGTCCCCAAAATTTCTGCTCCTTACCCCGTAGACGCCAATTCCGTCGACATACCCGATGCTCCATACCCTATCAACCTTAATCCAGACCGACTATACTTCAATAGTCGCTCCACTAGTGATCTCACCATAACCCCAAAGACTGATAGAGAACTCGATAATAGAGAGCTCAATGGTCAACAAATTAATGGTCATGATCGTTACGGACCACCTGACTCGTACCAGCCGTATATACATCCCCCTCCACACAATACGGCTTCTCACAATCATTATAACTCTCATTACCCATCTCAGTATAATCAGTACAACTATAACTCCCACTATTCTCCGAATCCTCCACAGATCAATCCGCCTATTCCACAGATCATTCCAAATGTAAATCCGCATATTAATCCACATATTCCTGCTATTTCACATACGAATCCACCTATTTCTCCGCCAATGACTGCGCCATTGGCTTCGCGGTTTATTCCCCCACACGTTCAAATTCAACAAAACAACATTAAAAACCAAAAACTCCACTACCTCAAAGAATACTCGGTGTGCGGCCTTAAAAACTTTGGCTCGTCCTGCTACATCAACCTGACCATCCAGCTACTTTTTGGAATATACCTGTTCAAAGCGTTGTTTTCTAACCTGTACTACCACCGGTTCATTAAAGAACCACGCTTTGTGCAGATGACGAAGACTCAAAAGGAAAATGGCTCTAAAAACCGCGAATCCTTGCTTTCTGAGTCTGTATCTGGACTTCTTCGCACTTTTAACCAGCATGGATCTTCTTCCATCTCTCCTACCAAGTTCATTCGGATCACCTCTCTACTAAAACCAGACTTTAATATTCCTTACGAGCAGCAAGATGCCCAGGAATTCTTGCTATTTATTCTAGAAAGACTTCACCAGGAGTTGGCCAACAAAAAGGCCATAGAGAGCCAGTTTTCAGGGCCGGAACTAGACAGATATATCCGTAAATGGGACATTACCATTGGGCCACAGGAGAAAGACGACTATACCAAATGGTACCAGAGTCTCTTGAAGCTCGAAGGCATTTCGCCTATCAACGATATGTTCCAGGGCCATCTCCAGAACAAGTTGTTGTGCAATACCTGTGGCTTTGAGTCTGTAAACTACTCATCTTTCACCATATTGTCTTTGCCTATACCCAATTATAGTGGGAAAAACGGCAATGGAGTGGTGGACTTGTCGGATTGTTTGCGTTATTATACTCAAGACGAAGTTTTGAGCGGTGACAATGCCTGGAACTGTCCCAAGTGCCATGAGGGTGACGGCGTGGGCCATGCTTTGGATAACCACCCGGTTTTTGCACCCAAACGGTCGGGGATCTTTAAGCTCGGAAGAAGAAGCAAGTCGCCTGTTCCGCCCAAAAAGCCGTCTTCCGGCTCAGTCCAGTCGATTCTGACCAAAAAACTCAACTTTGTAAAACTACCAAGAGTATTATTGATCCACTTGTCTAGGTTCTCTTTCAATCTTACCGATAAACTCAACGTGGAGATTCAGTACCCATTAATTCTTAAGTTTAATGACCACCATAATCACGAAATCGGCTATAAATTGTCCGGTCTCATCAACCACTACGGTACTCTTAAAAGCGGTCATTATACTGCTTTGGTCAACAAGTCGGGTGTAAACGAAAGGCACGATTTCAATTATGATAATTTGAAGCATCCGTACTGGTGTTTGTTTGACGATGATAATATTAGGCCGAACTTGCCGCATGGAAATGTTAACCAGCCTCATCTTCAAGAGTTGACCTCGAGAGATGTGTATGTGTTGTGTTATGAAAGGATATAAGATAGAATCGCTGACATAGAACAATCAGGAAATCACGGACAGTAATACACGAGGAAACACTACCGTACTCAACAATAGTAGACAGTAAACTATCATGTTCACAATACATACTATAATGGTGTTATCCCCATTCTGGCTCACTATTCACTTGTAGCAGTTTAGTGTATTATGAATGGATGACGTTGGCCTCTATAAGTACAAGAAATAAATTACCATATCAGTTCATTACTATCTTTAATTAAGTTTCGTTGTTAGCTGCAACAGAAAACTTTATTAATGGTTGATCGTTCTATTTCACTTATTCTATTCCTGCTCATCGAGATTCACCCAATGCCAGAACTTTCCACTTTTCGTAGTGGCCTAGACTTTGAATATTTTGGATCAATTAAATGAGAAATAGAGGAGCACATCTGATAAAGGCTTTATTTGAAGAACTGTATTCTTTACAGCTATATTATCATTACGCGGAGAATTAAGTCATTTTATATAATAAAGGATTTGTATTGAGGATTTAACCCCTCCAGTTATATAAGTTAAATTCCTTTAATAACTAGCACATAAAAATACAGAAAAGCAGCTAATTTAAACTCTGATTATTAATATATACCCAGCTAGGTAATTCTGGAAATTTAGTTTAACAGAGATCAATGGTTATCTGATGTTATTTCTTAACAGGTATTAACAACATTTAAACAGAGGATTACAGTAGAGACATTGGATCCTGCAGATTTGTATCAATTTATGCTTTTGATTATGTGACATGATCCTAATAATAATCGTTTCTATATAAAATTAAGGAATTAGCCAATTAAACTATCTAGACAAGGACACCACTGAGATTAGAGCTCAAAATATTTATATCTTTATTTATTATTTTACCCACTCAAAGAGTATATAATATTATTTTAATTAATCTTACAAATGTTTTTATTTTCTAAAGTGAGATATGACACCTAACTCTTTAAACTATTTGAGACATTAGTTCCTTATACTCAGCAATTTTATTACAAGAGGCATTGACTATAACATCGTTTTATGTAGATAAGGAATTGTAGTTACATGTATGCTCGACTATAATGTGTAATTCACTTTACGGTAATTATCTTAATTTATTAATATTATTCGCAAGATGCGGACGTCTTTCTCTTGTAGATGGTTTTGCCTCTTTATTTTTTATTATTTACTACAATGTCCACAAAGAAAGTATTGTTTCTCGGTATCAAATCCCACAATACAAGAAATACTTACATTACATTATTTATTGCCATTTATATTTATGACTAATTACTTATAAGTGAATATTATGTTCTGATGTTCATATGATCAGAATTTGTAGGTGGTAATAATTTTGAAGTACATGTACAGATCAATCATAATATTTGATTCATATAAATTAATATTTTATGATAACATTGGTTTAAGAATTAATTGGAATTCAAGGTTGATCTTGTTTGAATGTAACTAACTTAATTAGAAAAATTATCTCTAGGATTGTAGGTGATTTTTGGTGTTAGTAGGACAAATTCATTGAATATAGAGTTTGGGCATGATATCTGTGAGTTCGCCGGCCAAATACTTACATAGAATGGTTTTACTACGCCTATATTGGTATGTTCTGGTAACAGTTTTAGCGTATGTAGTATGTATTAACGTTAATTTGTGCAAACTCACTATAAGTCGAAAACAATTTTGCACCCATTTTGAATCGAGCATAGAATTGAGACAAGTTATTTTGCGTAGGCTCAAAAATAAAACATGTGTTAGAATTCTAACTTTGTGCACGGCGGCTAAAATTCTTTTGCTGGTAGCTTAATGGTATAAGCTGTGCTTCTTTAACTTAAGTAGTAATTGGGTTTCTTGGAGAAAACGGATGAAAATAGCAAATAATAGGTTGATATTTTCCTGCTGGAGTTTTAATAGACGTTAGTTCTAAATAGCTGATTGTAGATTGGCTTTGTATTGTAAGACCTTATAGAAAATAACTATTGAATAAGGGTGAAGGTGGGCTCTTTATATAGACCAGAAAGTGAATTCGTATCTATAGGAATGTGGTTAGTCGGGGGAACACCTCAGCAATGCCAAGGCGCCTTATTCCCAATTTGACTCAAGGAATTACCACGTTTGGCGAATGTGGTGGTGCGTGACTACCACATCCTTGTTGTCGTGGTGATCTTATGATCCCAGGGGTGATAAGGAGGTTGTGGTTGTAAAAATGTGTATGCTCAAGAAGTAGGTTTTGCAGCATACTTGTTTCAGTTTCGTATAACCTGTAAAAATATTACACGTGATACGTGATCGCAGTTTTATCATGTGAGTATATGGCACCTGATCTATTAGATTTCTGACAACATGTATGTATATGTTGGCTAGGCTTTTAGATAGATCCACTGAATCTACAATATTGCCTTCTTATTTATCATGAATCTATATCAGAATATGTATCAAGAGTGCAAAAAGTAGATATTATTACAAATAACTGGTCATTAGAGAAAGAGAAAGTGATGAGATGCAAAGTTGCTCAGGTATTATTTTGGGGCTCTAGTTGTAGGATGCAACTTGAAATAGCAAAAGTTAACTCGTACCACTTCAATTGCAAACGTGTAGTTGTATTAGTTGGTTGATGTTTTTTGCAGCCATAGTTCGCAAATGCTTCGCAAATGCAGTCAGGTCGCGAATTTGCAACCATATTTGTGCACCTCAGCAGCTACAGCCTTGGCCACAGATACTGAAGGCCCACCACAAGTCGAGGCGACGTGATGATATCGACTATCCATCTGAGTGCTGATGTTCCAGAAAAGCACTAGGATGTTATATAAATACATAGACTGGTCTGACGAGAGTGAACCTAAACTTTTAGTGAGAAAATTACTGTAATTCTGGGGTCAAAGTGTGCGCCAATACTTCTATTTGTTCGTGACAAAGCGTCAGCAACATCGTATGGTTCGCAGACACAAGTCTTTGTCAAGAAGTATGTTTCACATAATTTAGCAAAGTTGAGCGTGCTTTAGTAGTGTAGTCCAATTGCAAGACACTCAGAACAAGATCATTGTCTTTGTTCAGATATTCAGCAGATAGCATCTTTTGCTAGTGCTCGCTCAACATTATCTTTATATTTGCTCTTTTAAGTGCTCTGAAGAGCTCACCCAGCTCTTATCTCTTCATATTTACTCTTTCACTTCATTCGCTTTCAGCTCATTAAGTGGCACTGTCACTGTCACTGTCACTGTCACTATCGCTGCCAAACGCAGACGGCCGGGCCACCTTGGGCTTGGGCCGAGCTCCGCTCAACGTCAACTTGACAGGTCCTGTATGCGCGCTATGGTCATCCAGTGACTGGCGCGGCACAGTTTCGGTTTTTTCGGTTTTCGCCCTTTCCATCTGGTTCATGATCATCCGCATCGTCACCTCCTCGTCAGTCTTGATGGACTTTTCCTTGAGCTTTTTGTCGTCTTTATAGTCAGATCTATCTATATAGGCTATTTCCAAATTAAGTTCCGACGAATCGCCGTTTTCGACCCTCACATCGCCACTGGTCCCCAAATGCTTGACAAACGCAGTCAAACTGTTCCATTTGGTCGAGTTCATGTGCACATGGTTTCGGTCACTAAGAATATACTCCTGATAAAACTTGTTCGCATTAATTTTCTTGGTCCCGTGGTTGATTTTCAAGAGCCTGAGAAACTCGCTCTTGAGCTGCCGTGAGTATTCCTCTATCACCTGGTTGCCTCTGCCACTATCACTAAGATCCTTTACCCTGTAGTGATGGCTTGGGGCCGCGAGATGGTTCTTGAACCCGTTGGCATCTCGGCACTGTTTCTGACAAATCTGGCAGTAGTACTTGAGTTTTTGGAGCCCCGACGCTTTGAGCTGTTTGCTTTGGTACTTGGCACTTCCAATCTCCGCTCTGCCCATGATAGTCCGGAAGTGATTCGCACAAACCTATAATCACCAAAAGCGAGATGACCAGGTGAAAAAAGATAATGAGTAGATCAAAAGTAGTGAGTGAAAGTAGTGAGTGAAAGTAGTGAGAAAAAGTAGTGAGTGAAAGTAGTGAGAAAAAGTAGTGAGAGTAAAAGTAGTGAGAGTAGATCAAAAGTAGTGAGAGTAAAAGAAGTGAGAGTAGATCAAAAGTAGTGAGAAGACAGTGAAAAAAGAAGTGAGTATCAAATAAAAGTGAGTAGATAAAAAGAGGAGGGAGATGTTACGGAATAGCACAAGGGTTTCGCATGCCAAGCCTGTGGGACGGCGAATGTGGGTGCGGTATTATGTGGGCCCCCCACGCAACTCGTACACAGCTATACGGAATCCTCTCCAGGTTTGGTGGCACCATAGAGTGTCGTCCAACTTCAAGTACTTTGGTATCATAATGGCTTCGGCATTCACCCTCACTCACGTCCATGCCAATACCCTCATCACCGTGGGTCCCCCGGTAGCAGTGGCAGGGTACTTTGGGATGCGAGCCCTCATGAAACACCGCCATCACCGAGAAGCCACCATGATTTCTCAGGGCGACCAATGCGACCAGATTCGCATCAAAAAGTATGATGAAAGTGATATTTACAACGTGGTCAACGGGCTCGAGAACCAGTATGACCACTTCACCCATCAGGTGTTGGAGGTGGTGGAAAGACGTATTGTAGACTACATGATAGATCAGAAGACACGCGGCCCCCAGAATGCCAGTCGCTTGTCTTTCTTTATGAATAAAGACCAGTTTTCGGTGTATATGGACAACAATCCCGAAACGTTTGTGGTGCTGAAAGTGGGTGCGAGCGAGTTTATCAAATTGTCGGTAGCATTCTACGATTCCAAGGCGCAGCATAAAAAGAGATTAGGCACTATAGAGGTAAGGTTACTAGAGAAGAAAGGGGACGAAGATACCGATGAGCAGAAGTATGTTCAGTATGTGATTGGCATCGATGTGGTGCCGTACGGATTTGCCACCAAGGTCACCTCCATCACCGGCAATGGCATCACCAATAGTAAAATTTTGCAAGAAACCGAAAAAGAGTTTCAGGATGAAATCACTGTAAATATATAGAAAACCTAGCCAGACCACCGTCCTGTATATATTAACTACAATATAGCATTTACACTTAGCATCTCAATAAGCTTCTACACTATAACTCTACAGTTAGCTTCTACACTATAGCTCTACAGTTAGCTTCTACACTATAACTCTACAGTTAGCTTCTACACTATAACTCTACAGTTAGCTTCGACACTATCACCGACAACTACCCTATCAATTTTGGCCATTTTATTTCGCAGCCAAATTAGTTCCAGAATAAAAAGTTCTCCTTCAGTTGACCAACAGGATGAGGCATACTGGAAGTAGTTCCAAAGCTACTAAATTGGCACATATTGATTCAGAACGTCAACTAACGTACTTCGTAAATACAAAAGATAATAACACAAGATTTCAAAAAAAATTTATATTAGTGATTCGTATTGATTAAATGTCTTGACATCAAATGGTGTTAAATGGTACATAGAAAGTAAGCAAAGATCAAGTAAGGACGACCCATAAAGTGTAGAGATGTTTACAACTTTCTACAACTTAACCATTCAATCTGACTAATCCATAATTCTGTAAATACCTTCTTAAGACTCGGTCTGGTTTACAACTTTCATTCTAATGCCAGATAGCTTTGGTATTAAAGAAATTGTTGTGGGCTCTTTGAAACCCGAAATACTCATTACATCCCAGACTTTCTTTAATATTCTCCAACTCAGGAAGCCAGCGACGGATATCGTCAATACGCTTTCCTGTAGCAGGATGAGTAGACAAGAACTCCTGGAACACCCCAGCTTGAACCCCGCCCATTCGGGTCTCGAAATCTTTCATTCTGCCCCAAAATTTCACCGCAGCCTTGACGTCAAAGCACAGGCGAGCCAAAAGCTCACACCCAATATGGTCAGCCTCGGACTCCATTTCACGAGAGGCCGGCATTTGGAGCATTCCCTGGATCAACAAGTCGTTGAACCACGAAATTCCCGTCATACTATAAAGTACTGTGGAGAGAAGTATATAGAAAGGCTGCGAGCTCAATTGTTCCAGGGTATGGTGGGCCAACTGATGCGAGAGCTCGTGCGACAACACGGTGGCCAACCCATTGTCGTCGTGGCAAATGGGCAAAATGGACGAAAAGATAAAGATCTTGCCGTTGGGCAAGATAAATGCATTGGGAGGCACTTTGTTGGCATCGACCTTGATGATATGGATGGCCCAATCCAAGCTTTTCAAATGTTCTTTTTGGTTTTCGTTATCGGAGTAGGCCACGGCCGAAGTCAAGAGCTTGTTCATAATGGTCTGGATCTTTCCATACAAGGGATCGCTCAGCAGCACAATCAGGCCCCTGTACTGGTATAGAACCTGCTTGTACGAGTAGTCACCTATTTTGCGTTCCAACCAGTAGGGAATCCATATGAATCTGGAGCGGTGGGTAAAGGGGGCCTGGTCGAGGTTGTAGACATAAAAGGAGACGAGTCCAATGCCGATATAGATGGTGTTCTTGTTGTAGAGAAGGTTTGCCCAGGAAGTGGACGACGACGACGAGTTGTTGAAGCGTTTGTAGGAGGCGTGGCGAACGGATTGAAGAGACTGGAACCGAGGAGTGGTGCGAGGAGCGACCGTGCGAGGAGCGACCATGCGAGGTCTGCCCCAGCTTCTCAAACCGCCTTGAACACTAGTGAATCTGAACATGTTTCGGTATAGATTGCGCCACGTGATGGGTCAAAGATAGAGCGCGGATTAGGTCGAGTGGCAACGCACAATTGATTCGCGGTGTTTTGCAGATAAACCACTTGACAAAAGTTTTGAAGTTACTGGTACGTCTACAAGTGTTTTTTCGATGATGTTCAAGTTATGAGATGAATTCTTTAGTTCAATTGGTTGAACGTTTACAGGATATTGAGTAGAGAAATTATGGAAAATCAACATCATAGTGAATTGGCACGATAAGATCAATTTCTCACGGCCCTCATTGTCCTATCTTACGCGACGAGTCTCTTACGCAGTGTCTCTTACTCAGTGTCTCTTACGCAGTGTCTCTTACGCCACTCGTCGCAATAATTAAGCTATCTATACGCTCGCACTTCGCACTTTCGATTTGCAGTAAAAATAAATTAAAAAGTAGATAACAGTAAATAAAATTGGAGAGACTTGTGCAGACGACTGATTAAGGTTATTGATGGTGTACAAAGTTTGTTGATGGTGCTACAATAAGGAGTGTTGATGGTACTACAATAAGGTAGTGTTTGATAGTGTCTACAAGTCAGTGTTTGATAGTGTACTACAGTAAGGTAGTGTTTGATAGTGTCTACAACTCATTTTTTGATAGTGCCTACAACTCATTGTTTGTCAGCGTAAATATTCTGTTTGGTCATGAATTGGTGATTTTGGTGGAGAATTGAATATAGAACAGATGCATTAAATAGAACGATAAGGGACAACCAAAATCACCTGACGGATCATTGGAAGACTACCTGAGGTTCTGACTCTTCCGAGACTCGGGGCACCGTGGCGTCCAAGAACGGCGAGGCCGTGTTTTCTGAGAGCCCTGCATCTTTATCAAAAGAATTATCGATATTTCCCCCCAACGCACCAGCAATACCTTTCTGGTCGGCTTGGTGTTTTTCAGCAGCCACATCGAGGGTGGGGGCTTCGTAGACAAAGTTGTCGTTTATAGTTGATTTCTCTCCTAAATTGAGGCCCACGAGGTCCGACGACGAGTTGTTGGTGGACATCACATGGGAGTTGGGGCCTTGGGGCGGAGTGAAGCGGTTTTTTAAGGTGACGGTGGCCGCTCTGGACGGCAACTTTTCAAAGAACGCGGGGCCTGTGAGTTGTTTGGCCAAGTTATCTAGGGAGGAGTCGCGCGGGGTGCCCAGCGGGTGGTTGTTTGTGGCGGCGATGCTGTGGGCCGGCGAGTCGGAGGTGGATTCTGTTTCGTGAGTTGTATCGTGATGGGTGGAGTTGGGAGGCAACACCGGGATGAAGGCGTCGTAGAAGTCGTAGGCCGAGGCATGCTTGGCGGGCGAGCGGTTCAACGAAGCCGGTTTTATGATGTTGGAGTTGTTGCTGCTGTGTGGTGGATGGTCGATGGTGGTGGTGGACGTCGACGAGCCGTTGGACGAAATGTAGGGTTTTTCGGCGATTTCGGTGGCCACCGCGGTCGAAGACGACTTATTGGGATCGTCGCTTATCACATTTTCCCCCTTATTATATGGACGATGAAGCTCACTCTGGAACTGGTCAAACAGGTGGTCGTCTCTCACGCCCAAGTCGTATTCGTTTTCCAACGAGTCTTCTTTGCGTTGCTTGCGTTGATTTCGGACCCATAGCGCAAGTACAACTGCTATGATCACGGCCGACGGAATGCCCACCGCCAAGCCAACCGTTGCCGACTGCAGAACCATAAGATATCAAGGGTATGGACTATGACTAGTAATAGACTAGTAATGAGTAGACTAGTAATAGACTAATAGTGAAAGACTAATGACTAGTGCGAAAGACTAATACTAGTAGTGATAGACTAATACTGTAATAGACTGGTAATAGACTAGTGACTAGTAGAATAGACTAATACTAATAGTGATAGACTGGTAGTGAAAGACCAATGACTAGTAAAGACTAATGAGTAATCTAATATGGATCAGCGTAGCGAGTGTAGGCGATTGCCAGTTGATCGGCAAGAAAAGAGCGTTATCAAATGGGAAAATTCTTGCACTGTCTGGGATAAAAAAACACAAACTGTCCCAGAATAGAAACTGGAAAAATCAGGGTATCACAATACTGAAATAGTGTGCATAGGGGTGGGTGCGGATTCGGTGCGGATGCGGTGCGGGTGCGGTGCGGGTGCGGGTGCAGGTGCTGGCTATAAATAACGCCAAGACTAAAGTGCTCACCGAGCTCACGGCACGAGCTCATGGCACCGTGCTGTAGCTAGCTAAAAGTTAGGTTAGCTAGGTAATAGCTAGGTTGGCTAGGATGTTTTTGGATCATACCAGCTCTATTATGCCTAGTTAATTATATCTGGTAGTGTCTAATGTCTAGCATGTCTCAGTCCTAGCAAACTAGTGGCTGTCGGTGCCCCACGTGATGACTCGCTCCCTGATTGGGATAGTGTTCGCAGCTGCTCAGAATCCGTTTGATTCTGACGGATTAGTTCGAGATCAGGGCGAGAGCAAGCAAGATCAGATCTGCATATACGAGGGTTGAGTTCTCCACTTTCAGCCCTGAGTCTAAAACTCCCTACCATGCTACGTCTACTAATGCTAGGGTACATACTTTTAGTTTCTCTGATTCAGTCTTCTCGGTCTTGAGTCTGCGCTCGCAGTACTTACAAGAAAATAAAGACTACACAATAGAAAGAATATTGTGCTGACAGTAAGGAGTACACTAACACTAGGCTGAGCTAGTATTATGTAATAGAACACTTAATTACTCTATTACGTAGGGCGGATAAAGGTGATTAAACAAACAGAACAAACAGAACACAGCACATAGTCTCTAGTACAACCCTCTAGCGTCTAGTAGGTGGAATTGCCATGGTAGTGCATAAATGAGTGGTAGCTTCGAATTGTTTTGTCTGCCTCAATCACTTATTTGCAGTAAATCGTAGACAAAAACAGCAACTAGTCTACATTACACAGTCTAGATTACTACAGTCCAAGACCATTACAGTCTACAAGACGTACTTGAGATATACCCATATATATACTCGGCAATACACAATCTACGAAACTTTACCGCACTAGTAGCTTATGTCTTTTTCCGCAGCGAGGTACTATGGAGGTAAACAAGTAAAACAGGAAGTAACAAGAAGTAACAAGAAGTAACAAGAAGTTAAACAAGACTAAGTGTATAAGTTGGTGTAGATACTTGAGGTAGGCAGTTGGTGGTAGTTGGTGAGGTGTTGGTGTAGGTGGTTGAAAACGACTAGTGTTAGTTCGGGGGCTATCCAATTCCATGCTTACCATATTAAAGTCGCACATTAAGCATTAAGCTGGACTCTTTTACTTATATTAAGTCGCACATTTATCCTTACATTTTGGTTCTTTACTTTCTTATTACTGATCACTAGATCACTGCTATTTACAATATAAAAATTGATGACATACTCTCAGATATGTTTTTCTTTCTTCTTTTCTCTTTTCTCTTTTCTCTTTTCTCTTCTCTTTTCTCTTTTCTTTTCTCTTCTCTAGATATCAAAATCAATCGACGGATCCTTCAACAAATCGTACTCCACGCCCCTCACCTCTAAGCTCAACCGGTGCACATTGAACGGATGCAACTTCAGTTCACGCGTAGCCTTCAATCTCAAGACACCGTCACCCTTTTCGCCTTTAATACTAAACTCAATGTCGATATCGCCCTTGACAGTATTCAAAGGCCCCCAGATCCACGGCCACGAGCTCTTGAAGTCAATGCCCTCGCCCAACTGCTCTTTGGCGATGCTCGATCTTCTCAAGAAAAAGAGGGTGGAGTTGGTGATGGGCGACCGGGTTTTTTCGTAGTTAAAGATGAACAAGCATGCCACGGTTACTCCGAGACCGTATACCACAAAGTACTTTCTGTTTTGTTTCTGTTGAGCGAACGGGTCGGGGAACTCACGATCAACACTGACCACTCGTTCAGTGCCGCTAGTGCTGCTAGAACTTACTGAATTCCACCGGGCACTTAAAGTACCCGCTCCACCTAGGTTTCTCCCCAACGTCCTTCCCAAATTTCCTGCATCTCTTCTAATTAATCTCAACATCTCTTTCTTCATTAATACCTGTTCGTACTTTTCACTTTTCACTTTTGCGCACCGAGAATTCTCGTGACTAAAATATTTCACTATCAAACTATCTAGAGTGATTCTTCCTGACTATTATGGACTCAGTAACGGGAGCTTGTTCGGTGGACAAGGTATCCGGCATGGTCAACGTGCGCGAAGACGTGACGCCGCTGGTTTTGGAATGGAAGGCCATAGACCGGCTGAAATCGCTTGCCATTCCCCTCAACAGCTTGAGTAATCTTCAGGCCACCAAAGACGGGTCCCCCAAAATGATCCTCAAAATCACCTATAAACCTAGCGGAGAGCCTGAAAAGTCCATCAAGCTCACCTTCAACAACCGTCCCACCATGAACAACATCAAGAACTCGCTCCAGACCATCGTAGCACGTTCCAGAACTATTATCAAGGATATGGCAGGTTCAGCTTCGGCCCCCGGCACTCCTGGCACTGCTTCAGAAACACCAGAAGCTAGCTCTGAAGCACCTGCAGCACCACAAACTAAACTGTCTGATAAGATTGAGTCTTCAGATTCGCTCTCTGATGCCAGTCTTCTCAAAAACCTCCAGTTGCAGCAGAAATTGTTGCTTGAAGATAGAGCTCTCCGGAATGTGTTTACTCAATCGGTAATGAACTTCAAGCTTTCGCCCACCATTTTCTGGTCCGGCCGTCTAAACCAGCTCAGAACCTATGCCTTGACTATATCCCAGCATAGGGGGCCGTATAATGTGTTGAGCACCATAAAACCGGTGGCTACATCCGATAACCAGGTTAATGTTAATGTTACTAGAGATACCATCAACGAGATCTTCGATACCTATCCTATCATTAAAAAAGCGTTCAAAGATTTGGTTCCAGTGAAAATTTCGGAGGGTGAATTTTGGTCGAGGTTCTTCAATTCAAAGTTGTTCAGGCGGCTTAGAGGCGACAAAATTAATAGCTCCAACGATAGAGGCGATGTGGTGCTCGACAAGTATCTCTATATCGACCAGGACTACTTGGAAGACGACGAAAACCACCACAAAAGACAGAAAACAGACCATAAAGTCAACAAGTTCATCGATGTTCTTGGAAACGAGGACGACAATTCCACCAAACTAGGCAACAGACCCGATCTAACCATGCGGTACACCGAAGATCTGGATAAACAGGCCAGCACTGCGCCTGTAACTACCCGCGGATCCACCACTAGTATGGGGCAGGAGAACGAAATGATAATATTGATGAAAAACATGAACAAACTCTCGAGCAAAATGGTTAATATGAGCGTAGAAACCGAAGAAAGCGAGCCTGTTGATTATGAACAAAACTCGCGCGAGCTTTTCGACGAGTTGAATCTCCATGACTTGAACGAAATGGAGGATCCTCACTATATCAAGCTCAATATCGATCCCCACATGGAAAACCATACAATGGTAGAGGAACCAAAACAGTCTAGCAAGAAAGAACCTGTAGATTTGCTGGTGCTAAAGAATTATATAGTTTCTAGTAGATTGAGTCCCGGCCCCATAGACTTGACGGAAGCGTATCAGAACAAAAACGCCGAGATAGAAAAGACCACTGCCGAAATCACCCAGCTTATCAAGCAAAATTACCGTACCCACAAGCTTATCACCAAAGAAGTCAGCATGGGCGACTCTCCCACCACCAACCTTGTGCCCAGCTCTCTCATACAGGAGATTATCACCTATAATATGACCATAGTAGAGTTTCTTCTGCACTTCTGGAAGTTATTCTTGGGTGGAAACAACCCAGGCCAGCTCAAAAAGCTCTATGTAAGTCTCAAAAACTGTCAAAATGACTTGAATGCTCTAAAGGAGAGAGCTATTGCTATGTTTAACGATATAGAATTGGTGAAGAACAACGACAAGTTGAAAGACAAAATGGCCAAGGACTTTCAGAACTGCATTGGTCCTATGGAAATAGGGTTGCAGACGGCCTGTGATGAGTATGTCAAGGCTGTGAGAGCAGAGCAGGACAAGGCCCCAAAGGAAATCACCACCGCCTAACCCAATATACATCTAATTTCAATGAAATTATCAGCACCAACACTAACTCGAACAAGAATTACCCATTAGAAACCACCATCATCTGCGATCATAAAGAATGTATTGAAGGAAAGTAGTACGAATTAAGTTTATGTATTCGGCAACCCAAGTTGTAGCTGGAAAAATGTTTTATAAGAAGCGATTCTATGATAATAGACACATAGAATACAATCTCTAGGCGCTAATATATATATTGAGAACTTTCCTATTGGTAGCATAGCTTTGGCTGCGAAATCGCAAATAGTACTAGAATAAAGTAGCTTTGATAGGCCATTACTTACTTGTAACGAGGCTTGTGATTGTCAATCGCAAAATTTCACTACCTAAGAGCTTTCATCTGATACTAGGGTCAATATCTTTTCTGATCACCAGTTTAGCGAGATAATGCCCCGCAGAGAGTCAAGCCACTTGAATCATGTTATCAAAGTTTCTGGAAGGTCATTCCTCCTTTAGATGTGGACCATGCCATTATTTTCAGTGATTTTATTGAGGTTTATTGTATCATTGAATCAACTACTTCCAACTTCTGTTACAACAGGAAGATCGCATTAAAATATGTCACTTTTGACGTATTATTTAATTTTTTCGCAACAATTGGCAAGAGCTTTTTTAGGCAGCTAGTGTGATTATATTCATGACTATGGCTACAGCTTCAGAAATTAGAGATATTATAACCGTATACCTTTTCAGTATACAACTCATTTGATGACGGCCACATAGTATCCGGGCCGAAAGTTACTGTAGTTGGTGTGCTCAGTGATGTAGTTTAGTTTTCAGTTTAATTTTCTTCTTTTCGAGTCATCATCGCCGGGCAAGACCGCCCTGAAGTAGAGCCCAGGGTATATGCTCTTAGGAACGTCTAGTAAATATAAATAGAACTATTCCTAAAAAACAACGTAATTATATATCAAATACTGAACATAACATGAAGATCCTGAAATATTACAGTATCAACAGTTATTGTTTTGCATCTCTTGTCGTTCTAGCGCTCTTAGTTATTACTGTCATCGTAGTTATTCATGTATCTAGTTCTCGAAGACAGCAAGTTATTAACCTCCTGAAATTAGTCAATTTTGGTGACTGCGATGTTAATACCTAATTACGCATTTCACCCCAAGTGAACGTGTCGCTATTTCTCTTGCACTAGCTGTCCTATACGTTTGTGAAAACTAACGTGAGAATGCTTTTTATTAGAGCGGCCACTTGTGTCACTTCAGGTTTGTCATTAGGGCTTAACAATAATGGTCGCAGAGTAACAAGTGATCACATCAAAGTAGATTCTGACAATCATGTCATGTCCAATGATCTAGTCAAGGTTCAACTTGGCTACTTATTACTATACTTGAAACAAATTGGGTCTATTTCCTAACTGTAATCTCCTATAAATAAAGGGTTGAAATCGAATAGAAAATTAATACTTGATATGGGGGCTTTAACTGCAGCAAAATTCCATCAAGTTTATCAGCATGTGCTATATCTTAATCATAGAACCATTGAAAAGCACAATGGCAGCCTATACTCGAGATAACGAAAAGCGACGAAATGGATCTGTAACTTCGGAACATTCATCTGAAGAACTGGACTTCCTTCTCCAAGGATTGTTCTGGTGAAGCCTACGCAGGTGGTCGACAACTACAAAGCGCTCTGAAGTGTTGATACCCGCGGTATGGTTTCAATTCGTCTTACACGTGGTGATGATCGGCTTGGTATAAAAGTTTCTTGATAACCTGAACTTTACATCAGAAACTAACAAATTTATAATGATGAAACTTTCAGCTTAGCAACGATCTTATCCGTGAACCGGCACAAGTGTACTATAATTATGATAATCAGACTGCGTTCACAAAAAGATTTAAATTACATCTGTTTCAGCAAGTTGAATGTGACTTCTCTACTGTTAGCTACTACAAATGGAGAATGGGACGTAAGATTTGACTATGGTGGAAATGAAAACGATGTATAAGGCTATTCGTTCCAGCAGTTTTTGGATCCTGGTGGATTGGTACCTAGTATCATATTTAATGAGTCTACTCGCCGAAAAAGCCGACTTAAATACCTGTTCCCGGGCCTGGATATGTTAGCTAGAGTTGCTAGCCATATTCTATTAGGGTCCTTAGAGGAGCCTTGTAATGACACATTACTATCCAAACTCGTTTCGAGTCTAATAAAGCAAACCTTTTGGATATTTAGGATTTGGCTAGACCGTTGAGACGGACTGGGAAATTCAGTCTGAATGCATGCAGAGCCATAAAAGGAATACCTATTTCAGAATCTGCTAATATGCACAATTCGGGTGAATGCAGAAGTGCAACCAAAAGGGTCCAGGAGTTTGGCAGCTGCAAATGTCACTCCTTGTTGCAAATTACTCGACTGAAAAAATATGCTAAATAATATGCCAATGCGAAATGCATGCCAATTCAATCAAATGAAATGAATTGTATAGCATGTAGATTGCAGTGATTAACGGTGGTAGAAAGTCTTGATTACGCAAGCGGAGCATTGAATAACAACTTTCGAAGATAATGTGTTTGTGGGAGATTTTATATTTGGATTATTGAGAGACTTTTACACTGAACATCTATATCGATGTTTGTATACATTAGAGGCATTTGATTACATTCGCAGTACGATTTATTCCATTTATTCACATCACTTATACGTATCTAAATAGCTTCTTGCAATTGCTTATCATTCGTCTACCCCATTGAACTATTCAGTTCCAACACAAATTGTGTGGTATGTATTGGCCGAAATCCTTCTTCGCAACTCACGTTTCATCTCCTGGATATCAGCTCTGTTTAAAATTCTTTTTTCGTGATCATATTACACATCGCATTATATACCAGTTGTAAGGGTCGACCACCACCGACCCTGCGGCAGTAGCTAGTTTTGTAGGTACAGACGGCAGTACCAAGGCACCATCGACGGTTCTACGGATCAAATCCACCAAGCCTAGTGCACAGACCGCGTCGTGGGTGCGGTCCACCAAAAAGTATACCTTTTCTATCCCCATGTTGTCAGTGACATGGTCCAAAAAATCCACTAGACACCGCGGAAGATCAGAGGGAAGCTGTGCGATAATGGACAGAGAAAGAATTATGTAAACAGTATCGTGAACTAAAGTATTTTCCGCACCAAGTTCCGGACAAATTCCCAACATGTCGTTGCTTTGAATTGCGAAGTCAAAGCCACCACTTCGTTCCTGACGCGGGGTGGCCGGATACAAACATCGTCTTCTCCGACATAGAAATGGAACTCATCATATTAGACATCATATTTGATCCAAGATTCATACTAGTAGTTAATATAAGTGTGTTTGAAGTAGTTGCGTGGCTTGATAGACGGCAGTCAGCACGAAGAACAGGGTAGATGGCGGATTTTGAGATTAGATGATAATTGGAGTTTGCGCGGAGGGGATGCTGTATGCAGGCGGGTGAATTTTTCGGATCCGATGAGGCATGAGATGAGCAGTAGAGAGTAGTAGATAGGCATCGGTATAGATAAGAATGGCTAAGAAAAGTAAGTAGCGGAACGCCGTATATGGTGTATGGAAGTTGTTTTGGCAGTTACAAGTTCAAATGTGGCGCTTTTTCCATTTGTTATTCGTTTTTACTAACATTAGTCTCAAAGCATAGTAGGGCCGCGAGAAGAGGGTACGCCGAGGAAGGGGTCACCAAAGACCTTGAAACGGTTCCCAAACCCGAAAACGATGCGCTCAAGAAGTCGATCATCAGAACTACCATCAAAAACGAAAACTTGTTGAACGCCAAGATGGAAAACAAGGTCAAGAAGAACAAGAAAAAGACCAGTGCCTTGAAGAACAAGCTTGAAAGATCTGATAAGGTAAGTGGGATTCTCACCACCAAGATCGAACAGAGCATTGCCAGAGCCAAGTATGTGCAGAGCTCGAGAAAAGCCGGCTGGGACCAGATCAACAAGTCTGTGATGAACGATATACTCGAATCGAAGCGCAAAGCGCAAGATCTTTTGGAAGAGGGCGAGGTGCGCAAAACCGAAGAGGAGCTCGAAAAGGAAGCCGAGGACGAGTATGTGCGTAAGTTTTATGAGGACGGCGACATCGAGCCAGAAACCACCACTGTGACCCCTCCAGCCAACAAGTTTGCTTTGTTGGAAGAAACCGAAGCATAAACAAGTAAAAAGGAGACAATAAAGAAGAAAAACCAGGAACCGTGGTTTTCAAATGTACCATAGTATATAGGAGAATACAGGAATACTACATGAACATGATAATGAATACAAAGAAATATTTCTTATCAGCTCGTACATTTTACAAATTCTAAGCTGTTAAGATATGAATGGAATTGTGCCCTTTTTATTGTAAAAAATGAAAGTGATTTATGGGGCTTAAAAAGTGGAAATGTGAAATTTCGGACTTTTCTGCGGATGATAATTTTGGACTGGTGGCGCCGCAGATTGACATTTTACTACGTGCTTCGATAATCACAGTTTGGAAATCCATATAGTACATCTAGTACCGTGGGGATATTGTAGAGTCAATAAGGACCATTAAAACAGAATTCCTAAAGCATGACTGTTTCTACCTTGTATCTAATAGTTATCTAGCTAAGTACTAATGATCATCATGTTCAAGATGCTTTGTTAAACAGCCTCAGAACCAATTTTTTCAAAAATACAATTACAGTTCAAACTCTAATAGTGCCGGCTATATAGTACCCCTAGAATGATTTGAGTTTTGAACTTGATTGGGAGAGTATTGTATAGGAGAGTCACTGTCAGGCAGTAACGGGAACCAAGAAATTACCAAAAAATTACATATATATCACCAATAGACTGCAGAGCATTGACCGGAAGAATCGAAGTCTGAAAGTATCGCATCATTACTCATTATTGCGGTGCCGTTTCTTTCACATCATCACTTATTGTTGCGGTGCCGTTTTTTTCGCAGCCACTCGAAATACTAGATAAGCATCGAACAGGACTATTTAACAAATGAAACATGTTATGCAATGACGCTATATGGAATAGAGAGCCTATGTCATGCAAATGATAGAACTGGTAGCTAATCATAAGCCTGCTGCTCTACTTATATCATGTCTGTAGAATTTATTTAACGAGGGAATGCCTCTCTTGAGCGAGTGCTTGATTTCAAACAAAGCTACAGCTCATCAGTAGTTGAGGAGCCTAGGTTAAGTCATCTGCAACATATTTCAACAAAATTTAACCAACTCTTTCTTGGTAAATAAACTTGTTCAACTTTTCCAATCTTATAACAAAAACATGCGAAAAGCAGTCTTAGCTTGTACAATCCAGATTTTTCAATTAGTGAAATCATTAACAATTATTTAAATATGATCTTCTTACACTACAACCTATCATCCTGCCAAACCAATAACAAAGTGCCCTACCTATAATATTGGTCTACTCAAACTGACTCTCTTCATCTATTCGGTTCTATTTGGTTTTCACACGCCCCTACATATAACAATCCATTGATCTCTTCTATGTACACCAATGATTGTTTCACGTTTAGCACCACTCATCCTAGTAGCGACCTCATATGCATATGAGTCGCCTCAGTACCACCCGTACAGTCGGAAATTGTCATCAGATTCGTTATTTGAACAATTTAATTACCCCGCCTTAGAAGCCTCTCCATGGGTGCCATCCCAGCTGACCAAGTATGATGAGGGCCGAGGCGAAGAGATGTCGTACCAAGGAAAGTGGGCCATTGAAGATGCAAAACCGCCTATTGGATACCAAAAAGACAAAGGCTTGGTGATGAAATCCAAAGCTGCTCACCATGCCATTTCGCGCAAGCTTGAAAAGCCATTTGACAATTCCAATAACGATTTGGTATTGCAGTATGAGTTGAAAATCCAGGATGACATGTCGTGTAGTGGGGCTTATATAAAGCTTCTTGACGTACAACAAGACTATACCAACTTCAGTTCCGCCACCCCGTACCAAGTGATGTTTGGGCCCGACAAGTGCGGGCTGGAGAACAAGGTGCACTTTATTATCCGTAGACCCAATCCTCATACCGGCCAGTATGAGGAGAAACACTTGAGGACCCCTCCTATGACGAAAGGGGGCAAGTTGAGTGCATTGTATACCCTAATTATCCGTAGCAACCAGGACTTTGAGATCAGAGTCAACGGCCAGCTGGCCAAAGCCGGCAATCTTGTCACCACCCCCAACCTTCTTCGGCCACTGTTGAATCCGCCGGCCGAAATAGTGGATATAAACGATCAAAAACCACCCGATTGGGACGACAGACTCACCATTCCTGACCCCAATTCTCCTAAACCTGTAGACTACGACTTGAAACACGCCTGGACCACCATTCCTGACTTGGATGCCGTGAAGCCAGACGACTGGGACGAGTCGATTCCTCCATATATAGCTGACACCTCCGCCAAACCAGATTACTGGGATGACGAAGAAGACGGGCCCTGGAGAGTTCCCCAGATCCCCAACCCGGCCTGTGAAAACTTGGCTGGCTGTGGTCCTTGGACGCCTCCTAGTATTGTAAACCCCCATTATATTGGTCCATGGATCCCTCCACGGATCGATAACCCCAATTACCAGGGCGAGTGGGAGCCTCGAAACATCCCAAACCCCGAATACTACGAGGATTCCACACCTTCGGACTTGGAACTCATAGGTGGAATTGGCTTCGATTTGTGGTCCATGGATTCCAATCTTTTGTTTGATAATATCTACTTGGGTCATTCTGTGACCGAAGCAGAACTAATTGGTAACGAAACCTGGCAGGTTAAACAAGAGTTGGAGTTCCAGTATAAGGAAGCTCACCAGGAAAAGATCAAGCATGCGCCTGTAGCACCTCCTCCAGACATCGAAGAGTTGATTGCAAACGAGTCCCCCTTTAGTCAGATAGTAGCTATCGTCAAGGAATATCTCGTAAAACACTTGCTCGATGCCAAACACTTTTACGACGAATTCAGCCAGTTTCCTGTGGAGACCATCGTTGAACAGCCTGTGCGTTTCGTGGTTTACTGTGCTGCATTGGTGATTATTTTTAGTGTTGCTTTTGGAACATGGGCCGTGCTTGTGTTTCTTGTATCAGGCCCTGGACCACAAGAAGTAAAGGAGGAGGTGGTTGACGTTGTAGAAAGCAAGACTACTTCGGTGGAGGTCCATGAAGGAGAAGTCACCAAACGTAAATAGCTACCAAAAAAGAGAGAAAAGCTCAATAAATAGACACATCACTTAATTAGACTAAATTGAATTCGACTTTGCAATAAGTTTTTAGTTTAGATATTTGGAAACACTTTATAATGAAGGCTTATCGGGTGCTAATCAGCTCATGATCAATATCATGTAGCTTAAAAAAAAAAAGGAACATATAGTATTCGATTCTAATACTGAACTTTACAAGTTTTCAAAAGTCTTGACGGATTTCTTTGATACTCTGATAGGTCCAGAGGCAAATCAAGCACTTTATTGAATAAAAACGTTTTATATTTCATACTATGTCTTTATTTGTCTTGATTTTAGCAATTGAAGATATTGCTTTTCAATGATGTCCGTATTTTGAAGTACCCTTCAGGACAAGTTAAACTCTTAGAGTCAAGTTATTTGCAGCCATTCTACATAATACAGAAAAAATGAGAGGCAATCATAAATTACTGGTTTTAATAATAACTAACGCCTCAGCTGCAATAAAAGGATTCGTCTACTCAATAAGTCGTACTTCAGTAGAGCTACTCCAACTTGATGAGCTGGTCGGAGTTTCTCCAGCTTATTTTTCCGTGATGGAAATATCAACAGCGTGGGGACGCCGCACGTGACACCCCCCTATGACATCACAGGGGCGTGGGGTATAAATAGCGAGCACCGACCAAGGCAGATTGCTGACCAAAACCAGCACCAATGAGCGAAGAAACGCCCATATACGTAGTGTCAGAGACAGGACGGCCTCTTGAAATCGAGAGAAGGAACCGCAAGAAAAATATTCGCTATTTCAAATTCTTGATAGTGCCACTTTTAGTATTGGTGTTTTTTCAAAGCTTCTTGATAATGAAAGGAGGATTCGGCAAGGAACAGATTAGTCTCAACCGGCCATTAAAACTTAGAGTTTACACCAACAACATTCGTTACGACAACCGAGGAAACCGAGACGTGGGCGAAAAGCCATGGACTAAACGTAGAACTGAGGTGATCAACTCTATTGACTTCCATGCTGGTGCCACTGGCTATGCCAATATCGTGGCTCTCCAAGAGGTGTTACATAATCAGATCGAAGATATTATTGCGGGTCTCAATAAAAATGCGGGGCATGGAGAAAATTGGACGTATTTTGGAGTCGGCAGAACTGACGGAGAAAAGAGCGGGGAGTACGCACCTATTTTATATAAGCCCCTGGAGTGGATTTTGGTCGAAAACCAGACATTTTGGCTCAGTCCCACGCCCGAAGTCCCCAGCAAAGGCTGGGACGCGGCGTTGGAGAGAATAGTCACTATGGTCACATTGACGCTGACGCTGAATCCGCTAGTCACATTGAATTTTTTCAACACCCATTTCGACCATAAGGGGGAGTTGGCAAGACGCAGATCGGCCCAGTTGATTGTGGACAAAATGAAAAACCACAACGGATATCCGTCATTTTTGGCGGGGGATTTCAACACCGAGCCCTCCGACGAGCCATATGCAGTACTCAAGAGCACCGGTTTCAAAGACAGTAGAGTATTGATTGACCCACACTATTCGTACGGGGAACTCACCACCTTCACCGGGTTTGACCGCAAAAACGAAGTGGGAACCATCATTGATTACATCTGGTCGCCTTCGTATACCAAGGGTAACCTTGAAGTGGCTGAGAATGAAGTAGAGGACAAGAGCGAGCCCAAAGATAAAAACCAGGCCGACGAGGCAACCAGGTTTGGAGTCGTTCTTAAACATTTTGGGATTTTGCCAAACTATGCTAAAGGATTCCACTTTTCTGACCACAGACCGGTGGTTGCCAACTATGAAGTAGTTCGTAAATGGTTTTAGGGCCCCAAAAAAAATGTTACATAATCCGCAAAAATAAATGTAAAATTTGTACCCAATAAAGATATACTGTAGCTAGTAATGAGGCGAAAAGAAACATCAATAAAATAATCGGGTGCCTTCGTTTCAAAAAAGGGTGATATCGGGACAGGTCTGGAGGGGTCTGCGACGTTTCATGTACCCCACGATACCCCACACTGGAGTCCCGGAGATATGGAGGGGAAGATTGTATCCGTGAGATTACCAATGCAAGAGTTGCAAACCACCTCCAACGACAAGTTGTATAATAAGATCGAGGAGGTAGAATGTTCTATCCAATGAGCGGTTAAGCGCGGTGCTGCGTGGCCTGTAAATCTCTGCAGGGCTCGTAATGTGCCCAAACTAACTATAAGCGACCAAAGTGAATCTTCATCTAGAGATATGTGGAGAGCGGATGCTTGGCATACTTGGCATATTTATGGAGATTCGTACTCTTGGCAGGGCTGTCATCAACGACATTTGAACAGCTTGCATGCTCCGGGTATTTTCTAGCCACCCCAAGTCTCAACAGACCATGTCTTATTAGACTCGGTCGGGGTAGATTCGTCTTACACTTTTCTATTCGTATTTGTACTATTAAATCACAGCGTAGATTTGACGTCACTTGTTCTATAACGTCAATATAGACCTATTTATTCATCAATCGTAACATCTCGTGAAACCTCTCAAATTCATTTGCCGAGCCACATACAAGTCCGAGCCGTTAAGACCACCGGGAGCTACAGCCGCGGAGTAATGAGATGCCTTGATTATCGCGCGGAAAAAAAAAAAAGTGGATTCCGGAAATCGCCCATAGTGCTCGCACTAAAACTACCAGTTGCTTCCCCACATACAGAATAATACCACAAAGAATACTTTGAATACGCAGAATAAAAAAACCATGCTACTTGATATGAGCCAGGTATACCCGGGACAGATCGTCGATTCGATACCGGACAGAATGTTGCCGGAGTAGTTGCGGGGAAAAGCGCGGGGCTCGCGACGATCCACCCAGCAATTATCTGCCAGTTAGTGACACAAAACTCCCGCCCTACTCTCGGGTTAATAGCGTTGACGCAGCGCAGATTAGCACTGTGACGTACCGCACAAAAAACTTCCCCCCCACACCGCGATAACTACGCCGGGCGGAATTATTGGTTACCTTACTGCGGGGCAGTTTATTTTTTAGGGCTAATTATAATTTGAGTTTAGTCGTGATAAAGTTTTCAACAGGGGGTTTTTGAGATGCGGCAAGCACTATAAGTACAAGCATCATCACTTCGAAAAGTTGGATCAGTAACTATCAACATGCCTAAGTCCATTCACACGGCTAGATCCGTCCATTCTGTATATACTCAGGAAGAGGCTATTGAGCACAATGCTCATATTATCCAAGGCCCCAAATTCACTAGCCAGGCTATAGGTAACTACTTTAAAACTAGATTTACCTCGTTGTTAGTTTCCAAGGCGGAGCGCGCCAAATATACATACCAGGATATGTTCAACCCATTCCACACCCTCAAGGAACTTAATGCCAAACAGTGGAACTTCTTTTTGGTGGGTCTCGCAGCATGGACTTGGGATGCCCTTGATTTTTTTGCTACCTCACTCAACACTGCCAATATTGCCGAGTCGCTTGATGCATCCGTGAAGGATGTCACCTGGGGTATCACATTGGTGCTCATGTTGAGAACAATTGGTGCAGTTGGTTTTGGTATTTGGTCTGATACGAAGGGACGTAAATGGCCGTACATTACCAACTTGGTTCTTTTGTCAGTTATTCAGATTGGTACCGGTTTTGTCAAAACCTACCAGCAGTTTTTGGGTGTCAGAGCCATTTTTGGGGTTGCCATGGGTGGTTTGTTCGGGATTTGTGCGGCCGATGCTCTCGGGGACGCTCCTCCTAAAGCAAGAGGTATTTTGAGTGGTATGTTCCAACAAGGTTACGCTCTTGGCTACTTGCTTGCGGTCGTTTTCCAAAGAGCTATTGTAGACAATTCTCCTCATGGATGGAGAGCCATTTTCTGGTTCTCCGCCGGGGTTCCAGTGATATTCATTACGTGGAGATTCTTTACCCCAGAAACCGACTCATTTCTCAGGCAAAAGGAAAGATTTGCTGAAAGCTCGCAACAAAAGAAGAGCAAGTTGGTAGAGTTCAAGTCTCAGGCTCGTAAAGCCATGAAGCAATACTGGTTGGTTTGTGTCTACTGTGTTTTCATGATGTCTGGGTTCAACTTTTTGTCACACGGCTCTCAGGATTTGTACCCCACCTTGTTGACAGTGAAGTACGACTACTCTAGCGACAGATCCACTGTCACCAACTCGGTTGCAAACTTGGGTGCAATTACTGGAGGTATGGTGATGGGCCATGCTTCTACTTTTGTGGGTAGAAGATTGACAGTTATTATCTCTTGCATCATTGGAGGGGCTATGATCTATCCATGGGCATTTATCCTGGGCTCTGGTGTCAACGCAGGGGCGTTTTTCCTTCAGTTCGGGGTCCAGGGTGCTTGGGGTGTAGTTCCAATCCACTTGTCCGAATTGTCTCCACCACAGTTCAGATCTTTTGTCACTGGTGTTTCTTACCAGTTGGGTAACTTGTGTTCTTCTGCCTCTTCCACTATCGAATCTACCATCGGAGAAAGATTTCCACTTGGTCCTGCTCCTGCCAACGGGAAAGTTCAAAAGTACGACTACAGTAAGGTTATGGCTATATTCATTGCATGTGTGTTTGTATACCTAATGATTATCATGTTCTTTGGGCCTGAAAACAGAGGCGCCGACTTGGGTATTGAAAGAGACGATATCGCCGATGTCGACGGCATGGAAGAAGACCTTAATGACTACGAAAAAAAGGATTCTGACGACGAATCGATGATTGGGGGCGCTCACGAAACCGAAAAGCCAAATGACAAGCACGTTGAGAATGTTTCCTTGCACAGTGCATCCAACAGGGTATGAGCTTACGTATTTAATTCTTCTTTTAGTTCGATCTTTTTTCCACTCTTTTTAGTTCAGTCAATTTTTCAATCAAATTTATTATTTTTTCTGTATTTTTTGCACCCACGGCTGTGCAAGAAAAAAAATAAAATACATTATAAGACTGCTGTTGCCAAGAATTATACGATAAAAAAGAGACTGTTGTTGCCAAGAATAACATAAAATAAGTCTAACAAGACTGTTGTTGCCAAGAAGAACATAAAATACAGATTAACAACACTATTCTTGCCGGAATACATATAAATACACACTATCAAGACTTTTTTTGCCAAAAGTATATACGATGAAATACACACTAACATTTTCTATAAGGTATATAAAGTATTAAGTTTTGTCTTTTTGGTTAATCTTACCTTAGTTTTGTCTTTTTTCTAAGTTCTTTCTGAACCGCATGAACCGGTTGAACAAAGCCTCTACATCCAACTCTATCTCGGTGATAAACTCATCCAAGATGGACTGGTCTCTGATGTACCTGTCGCAATCGTTGGCCATGGCAAATCGGTCGGGCTCGTTACATGCCTGGCAAAGTCTATCTACAAAGTTAATCACCAGCTCCCTTTCCTCGTATGTCTCCTTGTCCACATCGTCGCGGATCCACTCCAATCCCCATCTCTGCACTCGGGTCACTATACTAGGCTCCTTGGCGTACCACTCCTCGACAATCTCGTATATGGTATATATGTCGTGATTGATATCGATTATAGGCGGGGCGTCCTGTTTGTGGCCATGGTTCGCACCCGGGCCATGAACCAAATCATAGTAGAATCGCTCGCATGACCCATTGACTTCTCCCATCAAGCTCGATAGTATATCCATGACCTGCGTGTCGGAGGTGATGGCCCGGATCATGTTCATGCTTTGATTGACGGAGTTGTTCAAGTCTTCCTTGTGGTTGCAAAAGGACGTTTTGAGAAATGACACAAGCTCGTCTTTTTTGACCGTTTTTTTGCGCCCTTTTTTCTCGGCCTCCATCGCCGGTGCGTCTTGCTCATGCAGAGGCGAGATGAGCTCGTGGATCGGGAGCTTGGTGGCCGGTATGCTTGTTGGGGCCGCCTTGGGCTCGTCCGCACGACCCTTGGTTTTTTTCCCCGTCTCTTTATACACCAAATAATCCAACGCTACTTGTCGGTTCGGAATATCTTTGTTCTCGAGCCCGTACACTAAAAAATTAATTTCCTGGAGTTTACTAAATGCCGGATCCATTTTCCGCAACCGAATCACCGGTTTGTCACTGGAACTTTTGTCGAATTGTTCTTGGTAGAACTCCTTCATCAAGTCGCCGGTGACAAAAAAATTGTCTAGCCCTTTGTTGCAGCAAAACCGGATGTAATGCTTGAACGTAGTGATGTACCTCTTTCTGGTTTCAAACCCCAACGAGAGAAGCCGGGCCTTGGCGTCGGCATTGGTCAACACCTCTTGGTCGAACTTTTTGAACATGCGGATCACATCCTCGGTGTCTTTGCTCATGATTCTCTTGTTGATCTTGATATTTTCTCGGTCGATCTTGTACTTTTTCTTTTTTGGCATATCTACGGTGTCGGAATCGTCCGATGCGACGTGGGAAGAGGGCGAGGAAGCACTTATACTTTGCGAGATTATGGATACGGCTCGACTCACCTCGGGCGGAGATCCTGGCGCCAGACCGCTGGGCGAAACCGAGCCTATTGCGGTGGAAGGGGCAGTTTGGGGCGTGGTGGGGTTGGTTTCTAGGGTGCTTGTCACCCCACTGTCGGTTTCCATATCGAGATCGGTCTCCACCTTCAACCCTCTTATACCTTCTAGCTCGGAGATCCGAGGTAGCTTAGTAGGTTTTATGTCTTTCAACTCGGGACCCCAATCTTTCCTCTTCAATCCCACCTCTTCGGTCTTTATTTGATGGCCCGATGAGCCTACAAAATCCTCTTCGGCACCCGCCACTCCTCTAGTCTTGGACCGTGTCGACACCATAGCTCCCATCAACAGCCTTATTTGATCTTACTGCCAAGTATTTCTAGAGTATTTCTAGAGTATTTTGATTAATGGGCCGGCGTTGATTTGATTTCTCAACTGTCAAATCGGTGAATTTTTCACTCGATGCGCTACCCCTTTACGTGGGGAAATGAAAATATAAGCGATCTTGAAAACTTCGGCAGATTTGAGTTGTTCTTTGTCTATATACAATGAATACAATGATCTACGAGGATAAAGATAGGGTTTGTCGTGGTATGGTATTTTGTACTATTATTACGATTATTATCGCAAATAGCCGTGCACTAAACAATATACCAGCAAAACGAAGAGTAGAATCGGCTCTTTACACTCATAAACTTTACTCAAACTCCTCAAAACTCTACTCAAGACTTTATCACTCAGAGCTCTACTCAAGACTTTACTCAGAGCTCTACTCAAGACTTTACTCAGAACTCTCTCAGAACTCTACTCGACTTCTACTTCGAGTAGATTTGGGCATCGCTGCACGTGACGGCCCTTATCGTGCCATTTTTCCTACAGTAACATTTCAAGTGCTAGGCACTACTCTATTAATTTTTAAGTTACTACTTTAGTTCTTTACCCCATCCTGGCTCTTTCTCTTAAAGCACGCAACTCCTGGTCGGATTTCTGGCTGCCCTTTTCAATAATCAAATTACGAAGCAACTTGTTTTCCATTTCCAACTGCTGAACCTTGATCTCAAAGCCCTTGATCAAATCGTTCAAGTTGGATAACTGGCTTTCCATTTGCTTTTCTTTGAGCTTCTTTTTTATTCTGAATCTAGCCGAAGCCGCAGTATTACGACGGCGTTTGTCCAGATCCGAAGTCACATTAGAGCTAGAGTGGTTGTTTCCATAGGTGGCCGTAGAGGTAGAGGTTCCAATAGAGGAGGTGGAGGACGAAGGAGGAGACTGCTGCAGGGGACTGTTTTGGTCGTATGCAGGAGTGGTTGAGGCGGGAAAACTGGAGAGATCGAAATCGGTTTCGGGGGCAAGATTCCTTATTTGGTTGTGCTGACGCACAGGAGAATTGAAATTGAAGGAGGAAGACTGACTTGGCAAGTGGGGAACTTGTTGGCGGTGCAAGTCAGGGGAAGAATGCGAAGACGGTATGGAGTTTCCAAGGCTGGTTTGGTGTTGCGCAATCAATGCACTCAACAAATCGATCTGATTCTGTGAAAGTCCAGCTGACACCAACGACGACTTTGCTCCTGGAGGAATGGGGAATTTGGGGAGTTTTGACACATTGAGATTATCAAGAAAACTGCTAGGAAGGGTGTTTTGGTTTTTGAACCCCGGGTCGGGGCCCGCACCCCGCGCCACTTGATTTTCGGAGCTTCCTCCTGGGAGTATCTGGAAACTGCCCGGGCTGTTTTCAGCATTCAAAAACGAAGTATCTATGTTGTGGTTCGTTTTCTTTTGATCGGCCTCTTTCTTTACGTGTGTGTCTTTATTTAGATTAAGATCAAGAGCGAGGTCGTGATTCACATGGTCGACTTCATTATGGTCGTCATCCTTGTTATTTTTGGGTTTATCCTCGTCAGGAAAGATAAATGAGTCGTCAGCAAAAGCTGCTAGGTCGATAGAAAGTTGACCGTCCATGTCTAGATTGGGAGTATGGTCTCCTGAGTTGGACCCATTGGCGGACATGAAGTTGTCTATGTAGACTAGTTGTTCTAGTAACGCCGACGACGTGCTTTGTGACTGATTCGACATGAAAGATACTTGATCAAATGATATTAGTGTAAGTTTTTATTAGTGTGATTTGATGTACTTTTGATGTACTTTTGATGCAGTTGTAATTGCTGCCAAAATTCAGGTCACGTCAAATTGTAACTCGCTGGACGGAAAAAATATAGGTGTTGCCCAATGTGAAACTGATCAACCGTTCAATACCAAGTTTTATGTAGATCAGGGATTACTAGGTATAAATACATGCCGGTGATAAACCCAATAGTGTGGAGTCTATCAAAACAAAGCACGCTTATGTAAATTAATTTTAGACAAAGTGAGGCGCGAGGCTAGTATTTTATGTTGCTAAATTACGGTCAAAAAGGTGCGTAGTGACAGTTTTGGTTCTGCACACTCCACGATGCCCTGCCCAGAACCTTCGTCAGTGGCGTGTTCGTAAGCGTTTGACAATGTTCTACCCCGTTCAGGGCTCTACATAGCGAGCCCCGATAGCACCATATCACGTGCGCGCGAGCAACGATGGCGCGCACGCACGTGCGATGACTCTTGATCCGATCAGCAACGGCGATCGGCGGCCCAATCAGCCTATCACCTAATCAAAGCTTGACTCCTTCGGCCGACGGAATGCGTACGGCCGCTAACTCCATCGGATTACTTCCCCAGGGGCACTACAAAAGGGGCAAACCATAAAAAAAGGCCTTAAGCCTAGTGTACATTACCTTACACCTAAATATACCTGAACCTATAGATTTGAAATAGTAGTTAACTACTAGCAGCATAGCTGCGAAGAAGTGAAGGGGGATTGGAGAGCGGGGCCGCCGCCCGTCACGTGCATGCACACGTGAGTGTTGTAGCCATCGAGCTAGACCTGCTGCTTCTTTGATCTGATGGCCAAAGGAGACTGGTTGGTGACTCTCAATCTGTACTCGGCAAAAGATCTAAACGAGTTACCGTGGGTTGGAGTCCAGCGGGTACCGGGAGCAGCGGTTTCGGAGGTGAAGGTCGGGGTAGAGGCTGGAGTGGCGGTCTTTGTGGACTTGACAAAGAGAGACACTCTTTCCTTTTGGAATCTGAGGGTACGAGCGGTTGAGAAGAATCTGGCTGACATCTGAGTATATGGGAGTAACAAGAAAAATCCCAAAAACGTGGAATCTCTTGAATTTATAACCTGAAAAATTTGAGCCATAAAATCATCTGATAGCAAAATAATATTTTGTGGCGGGGATTTACGAGTCTTGATAATAAATGAGAACGACCATGCTCTCTCGAGCATGGGCGAATCCTTTCGATGTGCAAGTGATATGCTGTAGCACTGCTGTAGCACTGTTCATCCTAGCAGCTCTTTGGCGCCCTGTGTCCCATCACCTACCTCTCATCACTATCCCGTGGATCACAGGAGTTGTCCGCTAGCCCGTTCCTCGGTCTTTGTGATAACTGAGCCTCAGTGGCAAGGGAGATACATTTCCGATGGCGGCGTGCGCACACCGATCACTATCTAGATCCACTCACAAGCGGTTCTGGGTACCGTTACATCGGGAGGAAAACGTGACGAAAAAAGCACTCCACGCTAGGCAGTTAGCTCATTTTCAGGTGCGTCGTCACAATCGGGACTACGAAAAGTCTAACCTGAAAAGTGCACGCTATTTGTATACTGGTAGTAAATTTAAATAAGTTTAAGTAGCTTTGCATAGCAAGGATATCAACCCATTTATATTGATAAGGATATCAGGCCATTTGGCGGAAGTCAATACCCGATCCGTGGATCTGACTGGTGATGATTCGCCCCATATTCCACGGAACCAAATGTCACCTGTACCTGTGATGATTCATCGACACAAAGTGGAGTAAGCATATACGCCCCGTAGTTTCGGAGTTTGTTCCGTGGGATGACTCAATTGTTGTTTACCTTTTCAGCACGGCACTATAGGTCCGCATGCACTGCTAGTTCTCATAGGAGGATAGGGTCGCGTCACGTGGGCGCAGGTGGCTTCGGAGTTGAATTCCCCGTTAACGGATGCCGAGCAGACACCACCAAGACCAGCACGCCACCAACGACAGCACACCACCAAGACCAACCTCCACAACGTCCAACCTCCACAACAACACACAAAGTATGTAGAACATGTCTAATATACAGTAGCCAATATCTCTCTCCCACTTACTGCTTATCTTCTCCCTCGGTCTCGGAGTATCTCTCCACAAACCAGGCGGCAATCATCCCCTGCGGGCGCCGCACATGCAGGTCGTGCCCGCGGCCAGCGATAAACTCAATGCATTCTGAAAACTTGCAGCATTTATATAAAAGGACGAACGCCGCCAATTTTACAACCAAAACGTGTCCAGATTCTTTTAGTTGTTAAACGTTTTCTAACTCATTGAATCTATAATGTCTTCCGGCGATGAAACTGCCAGAATCAACCAGATGAGAAGAGCCTCGACGGTTCTTGGGCCCATGAACAAGATTCTTGTGGCCAACCGTGGTGAGATTCCCATCAGAATCTTTAGAACCGCCCACGAATTGTCGATGCAAACGGTGGCCATCTATTCGCACGAAGATAGATTGTCGATGCACAGACTCAAGGCTGACGAGTCGTATGTCATTGGCAAAAAGGGCCAGTACTCGCCTGTCCAGGCATATCTTCAGATAGACGAGATCATCAAGATCGCCAAAGCGCACAACGTCAACATGATCCATCCTGGGTACGGTTTCTTGTCTGAAAACTCTGAGTTTGCCAGAAAAGTCGAAGAAAACGGCATGGCCTGGATCGGGCCTACCCACACCACCATCGACTCCGTTGGTGACAAGGTCAGCGCCAGATCATTGGCCATTGAAAACAACGTTCCTGTTGTTCCAGGTACGCCAGGCCCCATTGACTCTGTTGAAGACGCTGTCCAGTTTGTGGAAAAGCACGGTTATCCAGTCATCATCAAAGCTGCTTTTGGTGGTGGTGGAAGAGGTATGAGAGTTGTGCGTGAAGGCGACGATATCAAAGACGCCTTCACCAGAGCCACCTCCGAAGCAAAGACTGCGTTCGGTAACGGTACTTGTTTCATTGAAAGATTCTTGGACAAACCAAAGCATATCGAAGTCCAGTTGTTGGCCGATAGTTACGGCAATGTCATCCATTTATTTGAAAGAGACTGTTCGGTACAAAGAAGACACCAGAAAGTGGTGGAAATTGCGCCTGCCAAGAACTTGCCCAAATCGGTCAGAGACGCCATTTTGACCGACGCCGTCAAGTTGGCCAAGTCCGCCAACTACAGAAACGCCGGTACCGCCGAGTTTCTTGTAGACGAGCAAAACAGACACTACTTCATCGAAATCAACCCCAGAATCCAGGTCGAACACACCATTACGGAAGAAATCACCGGGGTGGACATTGTGGCTGCCCAGATCCAGATCGCCGCCGGTGCTTCTTTGCAGCAATTGGGCTTGTTGCAAGACAAAATCACCACCAGAGGGTTTGCTATCCAGTGCAGAATCACCACCGAAGACCCTGCCAAAAATTTTCAGCCTGATACAGGTAAAATTGAGGTCTACAGATCGGCCGGTGGTAACGGTGTGAGATTAGACGGTGGTAACGGATTTGCCGGCTCCATCATCTCGCCACACTACGACTCTATGTTGGTCAAGTGCTCGTGTTCCGGATCCACCTACGAGATTGCCAGAAGAAAGATGTTGAGAGCTTTGATTGAGTTTAGAATCAGAGGGGTCAAGACCAACATCCCGTTCTTGTTGGCCATGTTGACCAACGAAACCTTCATTACTGGTAACTGCTGGACCACGTTTATCGACGATACCCCTTCATTGTTCCAAATGATCAGCTCTCAAAACAGAGCCACCAAGTTGTTGCACTACTTGGGAGACTTGATTGTCAATGGATCCTCCATTAAAGGCCAAATCGGTGATCCGAAGTTGGACCAAGAAGCTCTCATTCCCGAAATTCACGACCCTAAAACAGGTATTGCCATTGACGTAGAACACACTCCCGTTCCAAGGGGCTGGAGACAAGTGTTATTGGAAGAAGGTCCCGAAGAATTTGCCAAGAAAGTCCGTCATTTCAAAGGTACTTTGTTGACCGACACCACCTGGAGAGACGCCCACCAGTCATTGTTGGCCACAAGAGTCAGAACTATTGACTTGGCCAATATTGCTCCTACCACTGCCCATGCGCTCAACGGTTTATTCTCCTTGGAATGCTGGGGTGGGGCCACTTTCGATGTTTGTATGAGGTTCTTGTACGAAGATCCATGGGCCAGATTGAGAAAATTGAGAAAATTGGTTCCAAACATCCCATTCCAGATGTTGTTGAGAGGTGCCAATGGTGTAGCTTATTCCTCCTTGCCTGATAACGCCATTGACCAGTTTGTCAAGCAAGCAAAGGACAATGGTGTGGACATTTTCAGAGTTTTCGATGCTTTGAACGATTTGGACCAGTTGAAGGTAGGTGTGGATGCCGTCAAAAAGGCTGGCGGTGTAGTGGAAGCCACTGTGTGCTACTCTGGTGATATGTTGAAGCCAGGCAAAAAGTACAACTTGGAGTACTACTTGGGTGTGGTTGACGAGATTGTGAAAATGGGAACTCACTTTTTGGGTATTAAGGATATGGCCGGTACTTTGAAGCCAAGAGCAGCCACTTTATTGGTTTCCAAGATCAGAGCTAAGTACCCTGACTTGCCTATTCACGTCCACACCCATGACTCTGCCGGTACTGGTGTAGCCTCCATGACCGAATGTGCCAGAGCCGGTGCTGATGTGGTTGATGCAGCATCCAACTCGATGTCTGGTATGACCTCGCAACCTTCCATCAGTGCCATTTTGGCTTCTTTGGAAGGTGAAATCGAAACCGGGTTAAACGAGTCCCAGGTAAGAGAAATAGACAACTACTGGGCTCAGATGAGATTACTCTACTCGTGTTTCGAGGCCGATTTGAAGGGTCCAGATCCTGAAGTGTACCAGCACGAAATTCCTGGTGGTCAATTGACCAACTTGCTTTTCCAGGCCCAACAATTGGGCTTGGGATCCAGATGGTTACAGACCAAAGAAACCTACAAGATCGCCAACCAATTATTGGGCGACTTGGTTAAAGTCACTCCTACTTCCAAGGTTGTAGGAGATTTGGCTCAATTCATGGTATCTAACAATTTGACTGAAGAAGACGTCAACAAGCTTGCAGCCGAATTGGACTTCCCAGACTCCGTCTTGGACTTTATGGAAGGTTTGATGGGCACCCCATACGGAGGGTTCCCTGAACCATTGAGAACCAATATGTTGGGCAGCAAGAGAATGAAATTGAGCAAGAGACCAGGATTGACCTTGCAGCCGGTTGATTTCCACGCCATCAGGCAAGAATTGGTTTCAAGATACGGATCCAACATTGGCGAAAACGACATTGCTTCCTACATAATGTACCCTAAGGTGTACGAAGAGTACAAGAAAACTGTTGACAAGTATGGAGACTTGTCAGTATTGCCAACGCGTTACTTCCTCAAGGCATGTAAAATTGGAGAAGAGTTATCTGTGGATATCGAACAAGGTAAGACTTTGATCATCAAGTTGTTGGCTGTAGGAGAAATCTCGCAACAAACCGGTACCAGAGAAGTATTCTTTGAATTGAACGGTGAAATGAGATCTGTGACTGTAGATGACAAGACAGTTTCTATCGAAAACAAAACCAGGCCAAAGGCCAGCCAGCCCAACGATATCGGTGCTCCAATGGCCGGTGTGGTTATTGAAATCAGATCCAAGGAGAACTCCGAGGTCAAGAAGGGTGACCCAATTGCCGTGTTATCGGCCATGAAAATGGAAATGGTTATCAGTGCGCCAGTTTCAGGTAAAGTGGGATCGATTTTGATCAAAGAAGGCGACTCGGTGGACGCCAACGACTTAATCACCAGTATCCATAAATAGGCCGGGGAACACTAACAGCTTAACATTTTTATCGCCCCTAAATCATCGGACTTCTGTTTCTTTATTTCTTATTTATTAACGAATGTAGTAGAATTGCAATAGAAAATTATATTTTAGTGAATCAATGATAGTAGACTTGGATTGAACACAAACCTATTGCTAGTGTTTGTGGCTTCACTGCAGATTCAAATATAGAGGTCTGATTCTACATAATCTCTTGGTACTTAAAAGGCTTCAAGCTTCTGTGGAATAAATAGACAACTACTCATTTATACTTTCTTAGAGTACTTAAAATAGGGTTATGGTTTCTGTAGAATCGAATAGAGAATTCAACCAGTACAACTTGAAGTGGTCCTTGCCGTGGAAACTAAATTGATTTTCAACCCCGTGCTCAAGAATAATGTTTATAAGATTGCAAGATTCCATTTTTCGCACTCTGAATAGTCATTATTTTAATGATATTGCTAGCCTTATTCTAAAAAATCCAAACTAGCCTTATTTTAATAATTTTGAACTAGCTCCGTTCTTCCGACTAGTTAGTCCGGTAAGCGATACCAAAGAATGAATAAACTTCACTGTCGAGTGTTAAATCGAGCCATTGTGGTCTACTGACAGGCACAAGTCTAGCTCATGGCTAGTCTCACCACATATGAGTATATTCAGTAATTGAACAGTTCAGTCTTGACATTTTTTTCGCACGTTTGTCAAATAGTGGTTATCAAACTATTCCGGTCATACTCTCGGCCTTTTGGTTCTTCCGGTAAACAACCCCAACTCTCGCCTTCTACGAGCCGCCTGTTCTTCTACTTTACTATCGACCTCGGCCTTTTCGCGCTCCTTCTGCTCGATTTGCCGCAGTAGTATCTTGTTTGCATCTTCTATCGATTCGAGCTCTTCCTTCAACATTTTCTCCTCCTCGGCCACCGCAGAAACATCAGCAGTCTCACCATTCCAGCCATCATTGATGAGTTCATGGGTGAAATTGGTCTGTGATAAGATTCGGATCCATTGATCCAATAATATACGCGTGTTGTTGCTGGACTCATTCATCAAGTTGATATTCGAATGGGTGGTTTTGATGGTGGAGATAAGCTGGCCAATGGTGGAGTTGATGCGCTCCAATTGGGCCAATTCTCGTTCCAACGCAGCAGTATGTGGGCTTTTGGCATAGCTGCTGCTTTTGGCATTAACCGGCGTGTTTGAGTTTGCCCCGGAACCTCCCACAGAACTGTCTCTACCCATATTACTTTACATTTGCAATCTACATTCGAATGTTTTGATGGGGACGTCTGGTCACGTGACAGGATCACCAAAATCGGCGATGCTACAGATACTGAAAAGTGGGCACCATGGAGACGTTACCGACCCGGTGGGAGATCGAACTAGAGTTTGTGCAGTCGCTCAGCAACATCCAGTACCTCCAGTACTTGACGCAAAACGGGTACCTCAAAGACCCGAGGTTCATTGAGTACTTGAAGTACTTGAAGTACTGGCAGAAGCCCGAGTATGCAAAGTACTTGGTATATCCGAATTGTTTGCATGTGTTGATGTTGCTACAAAGCGAGGACTTTAGGCAGGGCCTAAGTAGAGTAGAGGTGGTGGAAGGATTGATGAACGAGATGGTGGGAAGATGGGCTGGGACCGACAAGGCAGAGAGCGAGGAAAAGGGACAAGAGGAAAAGAATGAGGAATAGACCATAGAAAGCAATAATACACTCAATATAGTCTATTATAGAATTACCAAAACTACACTAGTACACAGTCTATAATAGGACAAAACCAATACTACACTAAAACACAGTCTATAATAGAATAAACCAATTACACGTAATATAGTCCAATATACATTTAATATCATGACAGTAAGTAAAACAGTAGGGACATGACATAAATGTAAGCCAGAGTATTCAATGACATGAGGTTTATGTTATAATTGTACACAAACCTAATTAATTATAACTTTAACCACTGTTCATCATAATGCCAATATGTAGTTGAGTGGATGTTCATGTACTGCATATAATCAATAGAATCAATTTGCTGCAAAGCATTATCAACGAGTTGAAGGCTGACGTGTAGGCAGCTTGTGCAAGCAAAAAGCATTGGCACCAAGAGCGTAGACAACGTAAGCATTTCTCAAAAGATACTGGTTCAAGATATGCCGCCGGTTATCGCGAGTCCTGAATAGCAAGCACACAGACCACCCTGTAGGAGCGTGAGTGACTGTAAAGGAATCCAATAGAAGCCGTCGAAATTGAATTCGAGGTAGGAAGCGTCTCGTCGCAGGCAAATAAGACTCCTTTCTGATAATTTTCCCTTGCCCAACGCAGCGGCCGCAGCAAGATATTCGGTAGGTAGAACATCATTCGATCCCACTTCGAAAACTACAGTAACAACTTGAGATGCCATATTACTATCATGTATTGTAACACCAATGACTATCAGGTGTTGTGAGGCCAATAAAGATCATAGATAAACGTTGGTCTGAGTTAGCTTCAAAGTCGCACCAAATCGCCCATGTATTTTCGGTATCGTACGCACCGAAGAAGTAGCCCCGGTGCGTACAAATCGTACAGTGGAAAGATTAGGGTTCAGGGCCTCGGGAAGTTGGGATACAGTTTTGAAGCTATTTCCAGTAAGTGTAACCTATTACCGGGGCACATTGAGTCAAGAAGATGCGGTCACATCGCCAAATTTAGTTTTCAAGCGAGGGCCCATTTGGTAGCAACACAGTTTCAGTGAAAGTTCCGCTGCCCGAATGTATTCTAGCAGAAATGGTACCTTATTATCATAGAAAGCGCTTGATTGAAACTGCTGAGTCCTCCAAGTGTTGGCTGAAGGGACTCAGAGGTCAGAGCTACCAGCGAGCGTAGGCAAATACACCAATGCGAGGTTCCATTTATTTCAATTCAATACTTGAAGTACCATTAATTCAATTCGATACTTGAAGTACCACTCATTTCAATTCCCTAGATGTAATTTTGCGCTGCTGCTTTTTATACTTCAAACTCTCTTCATCATCTCTTGTGCCGCCACCTAGCTTTTTGGCTTTCGCAGCAATTGATTCTTGCATATTTGTGGCTCTCAAAGTTGCAAATAAAGTTTTCGCAATTTCTCGATAAAAAAGATGGTTTAGCTTGGTAGACACATTTGGGTATTTTCACGATTATTCCGAGAATTTTGTAACTTTTCTCAAAAATACTATAACATAATGCTTATCTAACAATTGCAAGAAGATAACCCAATTTTTTTCTGCGCAAAACCACTAGAATTCCTCTTTGCTTTGACTATTTTCCTATGAAACACAATTGCAGTCAATTCAAGAGCTGATTTGGTGGTAATTTGATATAAAAATAGTTTTCACCGAGAAGGTACACTAGTCACCATAAATTAAAATAAATACATAGAAGAACATCTACAACTACCACAGTTCTAGACAATCATACAAATGCTTGTGCAAAAATAGTATGTGCGATTTTGCACTCAATGAGTTTGTGCTGATTGAGTGTTTGCTTACATAAGCGCGCCCAATTATCGCAATCATATCTATCATTCGTGTCAAAGTGGAGCAACAACAGTAAGATGTCGGTGTATAGACAACATGCACAGGCCATCAGAAACGTGATAGAGCCACTAGAAAAGAGGTTGGTGGTGACGACGGCGGAGTTGGTGTTTTTGGGGTCGTTCTTGGGCAACTTTGTGGTGGGCAAGATCGTGCACTATTTCTCGCCCCAGGAAGAAGTGTACAGCTACTATACTAACAAACGAAACATCTTGAACCAGGTGTTTGTAAAGAGAGGGTGGGGATGGACCACCGTGTGCGTGGCGGCGTTCTACGTATTACTTATTAGAAGGCCCAGCATCAAGGCCAAGCCCCAGTTGTTGTTGGGAGCTGGGGTGCGGTGGGTGTTGGCCACCTTGTGGTGGGTTTTGTTCACCCAGTGGTTTTTTGGCATTCCGCTCATGGACCGCATTTTTGTGTGGACCGGCGGGCGGTGCGAAGTCAGTAAGGTTAGCGCGGCCCACGAGACGGTTTTCCAGGCGGCCGCGGACAAATTAGATACGTTCACGTCCAATGTAGTGTCTTCGTACCAGTGCCGGCGCCTAGGGGGCTCGTGGGCCGGCGGCCACGATCCTTCGGGCCACGTCTTCCTAATGGTGCATTCGAGTCTCTACATGTTTCTTGAGGGCCAGCATTACTGGGGCTCGTGGGACGAGCTCTGGAGAGCCACCGCGCTCGCGGTGCGCAGTGCGCGCCACGGCCACTGGAACAAGGTGGGCACGTACGTGGCCACCAACCCGCATATAGTCCTTGTAGGGCTCATTAGCTTGTGGTGGTTCATGCTCTTTATGACCAACATCTACTTTCACTCCATTGCCGAGAAGTTTGTCGGTCTTTTGTTTGGGTACCTGGGCATTATAGCAGTGTACTACGTACCGCGGTGGATAAAGGGTAGAAAATAATTAGTATATAGCAATTTTCGAATAATAATAAACGATACTCAAAGTGACAGTAATATGCTATCTTATGAATTATTACAAGACCGACTAGTGTCCTGGGCAAGCAAACTAATCAGAGTCAGCACTAAACAGACGGAATAGCATTAGTTTTCGCAGCCAGTCACGTGCGGTGATAGATCTGGCAAATAAGTTGACAGTGGGTGGGCATATTGGGTGGGCACGCAAGAACATTCAACTAGTGTTATAATCAGTCTGTATCTAATATTTATATTTACTAGGAAGATTCAAAGTAGACAAATTATACCAATTTATCAAAATATGTACATAGACACCAATTATAATACAGTAGTGCACAATTGGCTAATGTTTAGTACATCAGTGGTCTAAGTATACCCATTATTAAAACACTTTTTTTTGATCAGAAATATTTCATAATTGAATCGCACGTCAAACATACACCAATGGTCTAGCTAGAAGTATATGCCAAACCAACCATTAGAGAGTAGTATGAAAGACAACCAACAGTAGAGACTATTATACAACTCAGAAGATACGCCAAATAGTTGACCATATATAACCAAGGGGACTGATTAAGTACACCAGTTGTCTAATTTAAGTATACACAAAAATATCATTTGTGTTTATTTGTGGTCAAAATTATCCTTTGGTGTCAATCCTATACACCACTAGTTACTTAGTGCACTACCAATTCAATGCGCCAATTTAATTCAGATAATTGAGCCTAATTGGAATCACACGATCGTCGCCTCATCTCAGCCGTACAAACGCGAGTCGCGTCAACTAAATCTGCAACAAGTATATACATTCCACCAGACAACCACTAGATTCAATGCCATTACATATAATATCCACCAGTTACATGAGCCCACTTTCTTACATTATCATTCTCTCCTACACTTCTCATTCCATTCACTCTCCCATTCTCCCATTCCATTCTCCCACATTCCATTCCACATTCTATTCCTTTTCATTCCATTCTCTCCTCTTCATTCTCTAATTAAATTTTCCCCCGCGCTTTCAATTTTTACATCCCTTCAACTTTACGCGTTTCCCCCTGCAAAACAAACAAACACGGCGCTACAGGGGCATTGCAGCTATAGACACCGATGGCGCGTGCCAAAGGGTGAAGTGCTTCACTTTCAGTTCCTTCAATTCCAATTACTTTCATCAACTACTTCTTACTGTTCGTCATTCCTTTGGTCATTCTTTCCGGTGCTTTCGATGCTCTCGTTGCTTTCGATGCTCCTTCTCTTCCTCAGCGTCGCCGTGGCCCAGGTCTACGTGGGGTTCCCGTTCAGCGAACAGCTTCCCAACGTGGCCCGTGTCAACCAGCCGTACTCGTTCCAGGTCGCCGACAGCACCTACAAATCCACCAACGGCGCCAACAACATCAACTACTACGCCTCCGACTTGCCCCAGTGGCTTTCTTTTGACAAATCCTCGCGTACTTTTACGGGAACGCCTTCGTCCTCCGACGTGGGCAACTTCCAGGTCTCCTTGTCGGGATACGACACTTCCGACGGCACCTCCATGTCCAATAACTACTCAATGGTGGTGTCACAAGACCAGGGTCTACACTTGACTTCGCCCGATGCCATGTTTGTGCAAATCGCCAAGTACGGCCAAACCAACGGAGACGACGGTTTGGTGGTCAAACAGGGCGAAAAGTTCAATATTCGCTTCGAAAAAGACGTTTTCGAGTCGTACTCCAATTCTACCCGTCCTATTATTGCTTACTACGGAAGATCCCAAGATAGAAGCCCGTTGCCCAATTGGGTTTCGTTCAATGCCGACGACTTGTCTTTCACCGGCACCGTTCCCCGCGTCACCTCCGAAAACGCTCCTTCCACGGGCTTTGGCTTTGGCTTTATTGCTTCCGACTACTACGGCTTTGCCGGTGCGGAAGGGATCTTCAAGCTTATAGTAGGAGGCCACCAATTGAGCACCTCTCTTAACGAAACCATCAAAATCAACGGGACCTTGGGCGATGACGTCGATATCGAGGTGCCTATCTTCTCCGATGTGTTCTTGGACGGCTCGCCTATCACTGCCCAGAACATCTCCCAGGTTTCCGCTAGTAACTTGCCTGATTATTTGGTGTTAAACACTGACAACTACACAATCACAGGTAAGTACCCTACCCACGAAATCAACGATAACTTCACCGTTGAAGTCCAGGACGTTTATCAGAATTCTGTCGTTTTACCCTATTCTCTCGATGCCATTGGCTCGGTATTTACCGTCAAATCCTTGCCTGATGTCAACGCTACAAAGGGCAAGTACTTTTCCTACCAGCTTTTAGACTCTTTCTTTACTGATGTCAACGACACAAAGATATCCGTATCTTATCCATCGGCAGATTGGCTCAATTATCACCAGGAAAACAAGACTTTCAACGGTATGGCTCCGTCAAAACTCGATAAACTAAAAGTGAATATCTCTGCCAGCTCGAGCTATGACCAAGAATCAAAATCGTTCGACATCGTAGGTATGAAAGAGCAAGTTTCATCAACGACTTCATCATCAACTTCTTCGTCAACGTCGTCCTCCACTTCCTCATCTTCATCTTCTGGCTCGTCATCTTCAGCAGCTGCTAAGCCAACTTCTTCCCATAAAAAATCCAACCACAAAGCTTTGGCTATTGGGCTTGGAACTGGTCTAGGTGTCTTAGCCCTCGGAATCCTAGCACTTATACTATTCCTCTACTGTGCTAGAAGAAAGAAGGAAGATAACGAAAAGGATGGCGACGATTCCGATACAGAAACCGAACTAAACGGGCCTGGATTCGGCACTACAGTAGATAAAGATGATCACGACGAAAACGCCAGACAATTGAGTACTTTGAATGTGTTAAACCTCGATAAAGGCAAGCTGGATTATGATGACGAAGTCAAGAGTACTTCTTCATCTATTACCCATGTAGAATCTGACGATGGTTTCTTTGATGCTTCTGAAAAACCTGTCAAATCCTGGAGAGCCCAAGACGCTTCTGATGCGGCCTTGGCATCAAAACTTCCTAATAGAGCCTCCGAAGCGTCGCTAAGTACTGTCAATACTGAACAGTTGTTTTCAGTGCGGTTGGTGGACGATCCTTCGAGAAGGAACTCCCAACAGTCCTCATCTTTACACTCCAGAAACTTATTAAGCAGCAACTCGCTAAACGGGTACCTCCAAAACTCATCCAATATTCAAAGACTAGACAGCGATGGGAATATTGTAGAAACCTTGGAAGAAAAGCCTGTGACTGTTGAAAAACCCAGATTGTCCAGATCAGCATCCACCAATTTGGATATTTTGGTCGAAGAAAACTCAAAGGAATACACCAATCTCCACAGAGAAGACACCGACAATAGCAGTTTCAACTTGTTGGCCAAATTCCACGAGTCGCGGCACCCATCTCAGGCCAATAGCGAAAGAGACTTGTCCAATTATAATATAGGTAGAAACAGCATTCTCGACGATGATGACGATGACATTTTTGACGAATTCAAAGCCACCAAAATCTCGGACGGCGAGTTCAAGTGGGAGGAAAATACCAGCGGCGGAAACATCACCACCTCTACAGTAACCGTCCCTCGAGTCGATTATCACAATGATTTTGTCTCGCCATCTTCAGACCATTTCATCTTTGGCAACGGGGACACCCCAGTAACCTTGAAAAACTCCCCCATGAAGAACGGCAATCTTTCTGCCCTTTCTCTCGGATCCAACGAAAGCTTGCATCTCGGAAGCAACAAGCAGGCAACCGCGTCCGACTTAACCTTGCACTCCAAACCCGGCAAATCCAAAGCTAAGTTGGTGGAATTCACCAGAAAAGGAAGTTTGCGAGAGTCGGCGTACGAGCCGGATCAACAGTATCATGGACATTCTGCACAAATACATGATGATGATAGCGATTAATTAATCAACTATTAGTTACTCAAAACTAATTAATTTACTGTTAACACACTTTTAATTAACTATTGATTAATTATTGATACTAATTAGCCAATACCAACTAATTATCATCCATTGCATGTTCACTTCGTCTAAAACCTGGTTCAAGTCTGAGTTTGTCCCACTTACGAGGCTCAAAAGTTTCTAATGGCATTTAATTTAATATCTCTACCATCAACTAATTTTCAATGCTTCGAATCCGAACCTTCTTTATTTCTATAATGTATTAATTAGCTAGAAGCATTCCAATAAATGTAATAAGATAATATCTGAGCCCACAAAGATCTCGTGTCTTGAGATGGCAGTAGTTAGATTTTATCTAAAAAGAACCAAATTGGAGCAACATATCAATCATGAACATAGCTGGGTATTTTGAGCTGAGCTGGAAACAAAACAAAGCGAAAAGTTAATTGAAAGGGAATCACTTTGACGTGAGCTTCTCAGTATGAGATGATAATTATGGAAAAGTATTTGCAGCCTAAATGCTGATCTTGGAAATGAATTAATAGTAGACTTTGAAGAGGTCATTTTTTACACTGTTTATGAGAAAGCGCTCGACTTGCAAAATTGTCAAACTTCAAACTTGACCTAGAGCTTATGCTATGGTTTTGTTGTGCTTCTTATAATGAAGAGAAAACAGTTTGTCTATGAAGACTTTTACGTTATGTAGCTACTACTCATAAACCAATTGTTCGCTAGGAATTTCTCCCTCATCTGCTATGTTATCGGGTACAGATGCTAATAAAGAATGGGATCGAAACACCTGATAATTAGGCTAGGTATAACTTGTACTTCTTAATTAAACAAAGAACAATTCAAAGATCTTCTCTGAAAAAATAACTCTAGGTTCTCGAGTAGACAAGGGTGATTTTTATTACCATAGTCACTGTAGTCATTAGATTGTTGCAGCCATAATTTTAATTTCACCTGGAAGTATTAAACAGTTTTAGCCTCAAGAGTCCTTTTCTCATCATGCTGAGTGATACTAAGAAATAATGCTTGCATTTTTGCTGGTATATGTGATAAGCTATGTTAGTGTTAGCTAAACTTTTAAAATCATTCATTATATGTATTGAATGAGATTAAATCTAGTATTGAGAGGCAAGATCAACAAATCGTCTTTTGCATGATCTGAATTGGCATACTGTCTGGATCAATGCCGTCCTTTATCTCACACCATTACTTGTATATGTTGCGCTATTTTTTTCATCACCTCATGCAATTAAATTTTTCGCAGCCATTAATTTCTGAAGGCTTGTTTTTGAATATTCTGATAGATACTCTGGTTTTATGTGAGTTAGGTAGTTTGAATCATTTGGTACGCTAGTTCATAGTCTTATCATTTGATGATTCTGGTTATCCTAATTTAGTTGTTTATTCTATTGTATGCTACATATTACTATGACCATTCGGACTATTCTGGTTAATACTCTGGTATATCGGTGCATTGTGAATTATTAGTTGTTCTGGTTCAAGGTGTTCACAAATTGGGCCGTATCGTGGGCTCTTCTTCTGCCCTCAACATAGTCCATCATCTCAGAGTAAGTTTGAGGAACCACAGATTTAAAGCCAGCACGATCAGGCGAATCTTTGGGAACAAAGAACGAGTAGATAAAAGTGCCGGACTCTTTCGATTCACTGGATCCCAAGTTTTTGATGCTGGTATCGACTTTGACCTGCACCAAAGTGCCCGGTTCAGACAAGAACGCGTCAGGATTAGAGGAGATTTTATTGGTAGCAGGCAAGGAGAAATTGAAAGGAGAATCGGCATCGAGATCCTCGTTGGCGCCCCGAATATGTTCGGTATACGAAACAGTGGCTTCCATAGATAAAATGGCACCGACAGGGACAGGGGCTTTAAAGGTAGTGGAGTCCAAAGAAACAAATCTAGGACCGGCACCGGCAAACGCAGCAGAGGCACAATAAGCTAATTCGAATGACTGTCTCAACAAGTAGCCACCGAAAATCATGTACGAGTGTCTATTTCTGTACTGCGGCTGCATGAAGAGGGTAGACCTGATAGTGGTGTTTTTCATAAAACTGACGCCACTAGCAGGAGAGGGGGTCAAACTTTTAGAGGATTTCCACATATCGTTGATAAGTCTATTTTCCTCGTCGGTGGGCTGAATAAACTTGTTATTTTTTGCGGCAAGCTTCTTTTTCGCATTGTGCGACTCGGCTCTTCTATAGTCTAACCACTCTCTCTCGTTAATAGGAATGAGCCTATTGATGGCAAACGACTTGTGGGTGATGGGGTTACGGGCTACAAACGTGAAGTTGGCAGTCAAGAAAATATTTTCTTCGGGCAACGCTTCTTCGGTGATATTCTGGGGAAGCTTTTGGTCAAAGGCATAGCCCTTCACGGTGATTTCCATGGAGGACTTGCCGGTCCAGGTGACGGAGCCTGCCAACAAGAAGTTGTAGTTGCTGATTTCGTCCACTTTCTTGACCATATAGATTCTGTCTACACTGGCGGTGACGTTCACGGGCTCTGCGGGCGAACAGTGTCTGTAGGCGATTCTTCCGGCCAAGGCGTCCAAATCCTGAAAAAGCTGGCCGGCGCGTAATCTGCCGAACGCATTAATGTATGCATCGCATAACCATTTGTCTTCCTTGAATGGCAATGTCAAGTAGGTGAAGGAATCGGATCTGGTCTTTTCACCCACCTCTGTGGTTTTTGGGGTCATGTAACTGTAACTGTCAAGAACCTTACCTTCAGCAAGCTGCTTTTCACGCTCTCTCAATGCATCTAACCAGGTGGCTTTGTTGGGCAACTTCTGGTTGTCCTGCTGGTCGGCCAAGATGGTGGCAGCGGCGTCTGCAGCCTCTGCGGGGACGTGAGAACCTGCCTTATCGGGACGGTGGTAGTTGACTCTTGAGTTGTAGCGCAAGAGAGTTTTGAACTGGTGCTTCTGCACCCTTAAAGTGCGAATCATAAGGAATTGTTGCAAATACTGAGTGGTGTAATTGGTCTGGAAATATCGGTATATATATGACGCCAGTCACGTGAAAAGAGGGGGAAGAGATGGGTCAGATTTCATCTAGATCCGTTGGGCGCCGGGCGCACTGGGAGCTCAAGCCGGGAGAAACTAGGGAGGGGAGATACGAATATTGGCCCAAAACCAGATGTACATAATAGTAGAGGGTGTGGTACTGGCTCTGGGAGCTCAACATTGGGGAGGGGAGACATACACACATATTACACTAACACAACTATGTACTATATATTTTGCTATCTTTTCGTATGTTGCATGAGTGATAATGTAGATAGAGATGAAGTAGGTAAGAGGTACCCTATCCACTCCTCCATCAGTATCTTCTTGCTGGAGTCTTCTGCTAATAGCACTCTACAGATATGGTTCTACGAATCATTCAACATTTTCTATACTCATAACATTCTACAAATATGATTCTGTTGAATCATTCAACATATTTCTTTTGGTGATCGTACTCTAGAACTAGATTACTTACATATTCTCTGTTCCTCAAATCAAAAAAAAATGATAGTGACCGCACATTTTTTCGGTTGCGGTCAGTGTTGTCAACGGAATACTAGCACGACTAGCACTATTCTACAGATATAATCTACAGATATAATCTACAGATCTAATCTCAGATCTATTCTTCAGACATTTCACTTGATACTCTATCTCTTCAGTAGGCTAAACCAATTATTACTCAGTTCGGTCAGTGTTGGTTAGTGTTTGTGTTTGTCAGTGTTGGTTAGTGCATGTCACGCGCTTTGAACCACGTGACTCGCGGATTTTCACCTCCGACGGTCCTCATCCTCCCGACAATCAAAATACTTAACACATCCATAGATTCTCTTAACTTCGTGAGTAGAACCAATTAACATGTCCAAATTCTCCTCTGTGGCAAAGACCGCACACTTGGCTTCGCAAGCCATCAAGCAAGGGGCCAGAACCATTCCACAGGCCGGCCAGTACCAGGCCCTCAGAATGAACGATGCCCGTATGGCATCTTCTGCTTCCGGCACCAAAACCATCACTGTACGTGATGCATTGAACGCCGGAATTGCTGAGGCCTTGGACAAGGACGACGATGTGTTTTTGATGGGTGAAGAGGTGGCCCAGTACAACGGTGCCTACAAGGTCAGTAGAGGGTTGTTGGACCGTTTTGGCGAGAGAAGAGTGATTGACACTCCGATCACCGAGATGGGATTCACCGGGTTGGCCGTGGGTTCTGCTTTGCACGGATTGAAGCCGGTTTTGGAATTCATGACCTTTAACTTCGCCATGCAATCCATCGACCACATCATCAACTCCGCCGCAAAGACCTTGTACATGTCTGGTGGTAAGCAACCATGTAACATCACTTTCCGTGGTCCTAACGGTGCTGCTGCCGGTGTTGCCGCACAGCACTCCCAGTGTTACGCTGCGTGGTACGGATCCATTCCTGGTTTGAAGGTCATTTCGCCTTACTCTGCCGAAGACTACAAGGGGTTGATCAGAGCCGCTATTAATGACCCAAACCCAGTGGTGTTCTTGGAAAACGAAATCGCTTATGGTGAGTCGTTTGAAATCTCCGAAGAAGCTTTGTCCTCCGACTTTGTCTTGCCTATCGGTAAGGCCAAGATCGAAAGAGAAGGTACCGATCTCACTTTTGTCAGTCACTCCAGACAGGTCAAGTTCTGTATGGAAGCCGCCGAGACCTTGGAGAAGGAATACGGCGTCAAGGCCGAGGTTATCAACTTGAGATCCATCAAGCCTATGGATGTTCCTGCCATCATTGAGTCCGTCAAGAAAACCAACCACTTGGTCACGGTTGAAAGTGCGTTCCCAGCTTTTGGTGTGGGTTCCGAAATCTGTGCCCAGATCATGGAATCGGAAGCTTTCGATTACTTGGACGCTCCTGTCGAAAGAGTGACTGGCTGTGAGGTTCCTACTCCATACGCCAAAGAATTAGAAGATTTTGCATTCCCAGACCACGATGTTGTTGTCAGAGCCGCCAGAAAGGTGTTGGCGTTATAGATAGACAGGATGTCACTGACCACGATGTGCACAGAATCACTAACCAGAAAAGTACACTAACTATAATGTACAGGAATCTATAACTACAAAGTAGACAGAAATCACTAATGTACACAAATACCTAAATCACTGTAAAGAATAACTCAAATTAAACTGATAAATACTAGGCTAACATCAATCACGTACTCTTTATCACAGCTAACTTGTACATTTCACTAATTTTCAGCATCGCAATTCTCGCCAGACTATCTCTTACTATACTACTAAATCACTAGGAAGAAATCTCATTAACCACATTGAAAAATTGACTCTGAAAGCATTACCACCACTATTATTATCGTTGTAAGATCCCACTATAGGATCCTACTACTCATCTCTCTTGAATAATCCTACAGTAATTCTCTCATTACTACACCGTGTCTATCGCCATTTTCTCACTACTCTCGCAAAAATCTAATACCACTTCGCCTATTCCCATCATATCACCTCTTATCACTTATAACTCACCACTAACATGCCCGTAAACAACAGGCTAATGAGCCACTTTCTACCTCTGTCGCAGACTGAACTTCCACGTGACTGGCTCCAGTTCCGGGCAAAACCTCTCTTTGAGATCCTCTCACACCACGAACACTGGCCTTTTCGAGCTGAAACACCATGGGTATAATTATGAGTTCTTTTGAATTATGCCTGTACTCTCAAAAACTGGTTCGGCTTCGCTCAAGCCCTCTCTTCTGAACCTTCTTTGACAGACCTTGGGAGGTCGGAAGTGCACAGGACACGTGATCATGACTAAAGACTCACCACAACTCTATCACTAATATTAAACAGCCCACTAAATCTTTACTAACTTTCTCACCAACACCCTAGGCTCTCTCACTAACCACAGTTCATCTCCTTTCACTTGTTTTCGACTTCTAATTTCTAACCTACCACTACTATTTATTCCTTCCCCGAATTTGGAGTGCTGGATTACTTGATGTTCGAGTGAACGGGCAGGATTTTGGAGTTCAGGCTTAAAGGGTGTTTTCTGCTTTTGATTCTACTGTAAATTGTCGTCTTAATCTAAAGATAGAGCCAATGTTCAGCAATTATGGCTGCGAAAAAAAGATTATGTTTGATAGAATGTAATTTTTTTTCACTCTGAGCACTTTAGAGAGTGGAATCGGAGTTCAGAGTGCAGGATGATTGTATGTTTAAGAGTGCCGGATGTTCAGGATGTTCAAGGGTGCAAAGACTTTTTTTGAGACGTATTTGCTGGCATGCAGGGGAATTTGTTAGAGGTAGATTTTAGAGTAGTTGAAGTAGTTGTTATACCTTAGAGTGCTAGGATGTTAGTGTGGGATGTTTAAGATGTTTAGGAGTGCTAGGTTGTTTCTGTAAAAGAGTGCTAGGTTTTAGAGTGCGAAGATGTTAAGTGCTCTTTATATGTGCTGGGATGTTCATGATATCAGCATGTTAAAAATGCATCGAAATATCAAGTATGTGATTTTTTCTGAAGGGCTACGATGTGCTACGATGCTCTACAGATGACGTGGTCTAACAACTCAAAATAAGTAATGATAGGGTTCTCTGTTTAAGTGCTGAAAGTGCAGGCTTTTTTATTTTTTGGAACGGAGAAAGTGTAGGATGCAAATGTAAGATATTATATGACTACTTTGAATAACAAGCTCACAGTAATCTCACCACTTCATTCACTCACACTATAAAATGTCATCACCCTAATCACTACCTTCAGCTTTTTACCCCGCATAACTCATCTCAACCACACTGATCTCTCAATAATCTCTCCATCCTACCAGTCTTGACATTCCATTCTACGTCTATACATCTAATTCACTACTTCATCTGCTCCCACTACTACAATTCATACCATATACGTCATACACTACATCTCCAGGCCCACACTATACCAATCCTCGACTGGCCGTCTTCATTCACTCCACTCCTATCCTCCCCAGATTCGCGGTCAGTTTTCTCCATTTTCTGTATTTCGCGTATTTTCAATTGATCGCCAAAAGCCAAATATACTCTAATACCACCGTACTCTAACACCACCAGGTTCAATTTCCATTGGAAATACTATTTCACCAGTATGCACAAACGGGGCCACTCTGCAGAGGGTCCGTCCGTCAACAATTCACTAAATTACGCCAATTTTGGCGGCACAAACGACGGACTCTTGCCGGTCTCCAACCAGGACTTGAAGGAACCACGCCATTCACTCAAACCCAATGCCACGCCCAAAAGATCCGCTACCTTGAAGAAAGTCGACCGCCCCGCGTTCGCGGTACTAGTTATTTTGTACCTACTCCAGGGAGTCCCCGTGGGCTTGGCCTTCGGCTCTATACCGTTCATACTCAAGTCTAAACTACTGTTTTCCCAGGTGGGGGTCTTTTCCTTGGCAGCTTACCCGTATTCCATGAAGTTGTTGTGGTCTCCCGTGGTGGACGCCATATATTCGCCCAAAATAGGCCGTCGAAGATCGTGGATCATTCCCATCCAGATCATATCCGGTATAACTCTCATATACTTAGGCACCATCATCGACGTGATGCTTGAAACGCCCCAAAAGTACCTTACCAAAATCACCAGCTGCTTCTTTTTGTTGGTGTTTTTCTGCGCCACTCAGGACATCGCGGTAGACGGCTGGGCGTTGACGTGCTTGCTGCCCGAATGCCTTAGTTTTGCATCCACCGCCCAGACAGTTGGCATCAACTGTGGCTATTTCTTGTCTTTTACCATATTTTTAGCATTGTCGTCGCCTGACTTTGCCAATAAGTACCTTAGATCCGTGTCCAAAGACGAGGGTCTTTTCACTCTTGGAGAGTACCTTTCATTCTGGGGCTGGGTCTATCTTTTGGTGACCGGTTTGTTGTACTTTGTGCCGGAAGATCCGAAACACTTGGCCAAAATCAACCAGGCAAGGTTGTCTTCGGAGAAAGCAAAGGTAGAAACAGTGTATAACTCCACGGGGCCTTCCAAATGGAACGAGTTGATGACAGTATACTCTTCCATGTTCAAGGTTCTCAAATTGCCAAATATCCAGATATTCATAGCCATTCTACTTACGGCCAAGTTCGGGTTCCAGGTCAATGAAGCGGCCACCAACTTGAAATTGCTTGAAAAGGGTCTTTCGAAGGAAGATTTGTCCATCACCGTGCTCATCGACTTTCCTTTTGAAATGATCTTTGGGTTCTATGCCGGCCGCTGGTCCAACGGAAAAGTGCCTTTGAGACCCTGGATTATTGGCTTTGCAGGCCGTCTTGTAGCTGCTTTACTAGCACAGCTCCTTATCTTTTTCTTTCCTTCCAATGGAAAGGTGGGATCGGGCTATTTTTTACTTATTATTTTGCAGCATTTGCTCAACTCGTTCATGGGAACAATTCAGTTTGTATCGCTCAGTGCGTTCTTTACCAAAATAGCCGATCCTGCCATTGGCGGTACTTACATGACTACCCTCAATACGATCTCCAACTACGGAGGAACTTGGCCTCGGTTGATTATTCTCTACTTGATCGATCGCTTGACCGTAAGCGAGTGCGGTTCTGGAACTACTGTATACTCTATCACTTCCGAGACTATTAAAGAACAGTGCAAACAGGCAGGCGGCGTGGTCTATATTTTGAGAGACGGCTACTATTATACCAATATTCTCTGTGTCACTATTGGTTTTATGATCTTGTATGTGGTGAAGAGAAAAGCAGTGTACTTGCAGAGTTTACCACCGAGCGCATGGAGAGTAAAAGAATGAAAATAATGAAAAGGAACTGTACATTATAACATATAAAAGACTTAACTGTACGAAGTAAACTAGCATTATTTACGAGCTTTGGTAAATTACCACATAATGTGAAGCTTCTCGGGGAAGTTATTCAAACCTGTTATTATTACTGGAATGTCTGAGCTTAGAATTATGACGAAGCACTCAATATTGGGAGTTGTGTCATTTTTGGGAATATCAGTTTTGAAAATTAGTTTGGCTTTTTACGACTCAAAAGTTATGGCTTCCAGAGGTATAGTGGTCTTGCAATTATTTGCATCCATTGATAAGAAGTGTTGCTTGATTGAGACAACCTTATTAGTGAAGTATGTATAGCTCAGAAGTCCGGGCTCAATATTGACATAATTAACTCAGTCTATTATATTTTTGAACATCATCATTAATGGCTAAAAGGCTCTAGCTCCTTATATGATTTAGTAAAGTCAATGACAAGAGTCAGTATACATATTGTGGTTATTATAGATGAAGGTTTGGATTAGGTTTATATTATTAAACTATGATTATCACCAACTAAAGTCCACTAGACTTGTAACTTATAGTGATCAACCATTCAGTTTGTTTCCTTAAATAAGGCATTAAATGAATAAAAATATAAGATATAAATTAATTGACAAGTATATCGATGAAGAAAGGATATTAGCAGTTGCCTAATATTGAAAAGAGTACATTTCTGTGAATTAATATAATTTATAGATTGGTGAAGGTTTAATATAGTGGATAGACTAGTGCTCGATAAGTACATATAAAATAGCTGTTGATTTGTTTGAGATAATCACAACCAATATGATTTCCATTAAGCAGAAAAGGCCTTACGTTGGTTGGGAATTACTAAATTGTTTAATGCTACACAGTTTTTTTGAATTGTTCTCGGTATTTTACTTGTAATATTAGGCTATTGTATAGACGAAATGATCTAGTTAGGTCTATGGCTATTGGTATTATGATGAAAATCGTCGTTCAAGAAGTCTTGAGGCGAAAAGGGGATTTTCACATCGTTGGACATTTTACGAGACACAGACGAGTAATTGCCAACAATAGACGGAATTAGGTTGGTTGGAATGGGTGATGTCGACACACGGTCAAATCTGGATGAACGAATAGATGTGGTGGGCGATTTGGCGCCAAGATCTTTGTGAGATAGCGACCTTGCTAACGATGCAAATGTATTTGAGAGAAGCCCTTGTGAGTGTGCAACATGGCTATTGCTAGCAGAAATGTAATGAGGAGGCGGGGGGATAGTGTAGCTGTGGAGCAAAGACGACGATTCGGTCAATGGTGAGCCCAACCTTTCTCTACTTGCACCTCTCAGCTCGCCACTAAAAGCATAATGTTCACTATAAGGAGTTCTGGGATCAAAATTGTTGGTATACCAATCAGGTTTCTGGAAACACAATGGAGATTCCAAAGTATGGACTTCCTTATGGGTAGGCTGGTATAGCCAGCACTGAATTAGGATGATAGTATCAAAGAGAACGGTCCCTGAGCTGCCTACAATGAAAGGAAGTTGCGCTTGAAGCACCTGGGGAAAATCGTCCCCGAAGGTTTCCGAGTTTGGACAGAGCATCCACAAGTCGGCCACAATGGAAATGGTATAGAACAAGTTGCCCATCATAGCAAATAAAAAGAGATATACCGAAATTCCTTTGGTGGATTTGCTGGTGTAATTCTTTACAATTTGGGGAGACCGCGAGGTCAAGTAGAGAAACAGGCACAACCAAGCGGAGCACCGGCCTATATCTGTAGCAGAGACCGCCGAAAGAGCCACTGAGGCTATAAGTGAGCCGTTTGATTTAGTTGGTCCGGAGGTATTTTGGTATAAATTTGTCACAGAAAGTCCATTTGCCGTCTTTAAGCTGCCACTTATGAAAGAGCCCGACAAGATTTTCTGGAATAACGATGGTTCGTGGGGGTTTGAGATGGCAATTGGCGACCTGGAGGTGTCTTGGAACCTGTTTTGGCGCATATTGTCTATACTTGATTTCTTGGGTATTGTGGGCCGGAGCATATTGGGGCTCTGAAGAAGATTATGGTGGACCTTTTGGTTAGGGTATACTCGAGTATAGTACCAGAACTGAAGAGTCAAGATACAATCTATGAAGCAGTAGTACGCAGCCAAGCATGTCTGGAACGGCAATGCCCGGGTCAAAACACACCCCACCAAGTTGGTGATATCGCCTGCTATCCAGCAGCCAAGAAACAACGGCAGCACCCCAGCGACGCTTTGGTTGATGTGGTTTTCGATGATCTGGGGCAATTGAGCAAAGAGCCATACTGACAACGATAGAACCCCGCTGGTTTTGGACATCTGGTGGAGAAGGTGGTGGTGGGTATCTGCATGGTTGAAGGCGGTGGCTGGGCAATCTATAGTGTGCGAACTAGACGAGACCAGGTAATGCGACCACGGCACCGAAACTGAAGCAAGGGCATCCACAACGGGCTGTAGGACCATACTAAGTACTGCTCTGTTGACAGTGTTATCGGTGTGCTACGCAATCAATGGCTTGCTAATGTAGTGAGTAGATTACTGATAAGATTTTTCACGCGATAAAAAGAAATAAAACGACTAGAGAAAAGACAAGAAAGACAAGAAAGACAAGAGAAGAAAAGACTGAAGAAAAGAATAAAGAAAAGACTAAAAGAGTAGAAGAAGACTGAAAAAACTAGAGGAAAGACTGACAAGGTAAAGTCTAAGAAGTACAATAGGTTAAAGAGCTCAAAGGTAGAGGTAGGTAGAAAAGAAGATATTAATAGGTCTCAGTGTTTGACTTATCTCATCGTACAATTTGTTCGCTCGCAGATCAACGCTCCACAAAGTCTAGACGCCGAATTTGCCACGGCACATCCTCGCTAACGTCGCTAACTTTTCAGTCATCACCGTACTACTGTTGTAGTCACATGGTGTCCCTCTACGAGCTAATGGTGCTGCAGCAGCAGTTCAGCCACCTCTCCACAGGCGTCGCCTCGTTGGACGACCTTTTTCTCACCAGCGGGCTCGGCCGCCACCGCCTTTACGACTTCCAGGCTGGCCCTGGCTGCTCGTGCCTCTACACCGTCACCGCCAGTCTCGTGGTGTCTCACATGAAAAACAGTCCCCACAACAAAACCGTCATTATCGATACGCTCGACGCGTTTCCCTGGCACTACGTGGAGTCGCACCCCGACTACCACCCGCAGTGGCTCGAGGGCTCGCTCGTATCCTACACTGCAGATACTTTTTCCAAACTATATTTGCTTGTGCTCTCCAACACCCTTGCCCATGATGGACCTGAGGGGTCCACCATGGTGATAATCAATGGGTACCATGAGCTTGTCGAGCTCTACAAGCTCGAACTCTCGGAATCATACGAGGAAACCATGCTCAAAAGCCATATCTCGCGCAACTCCCTCACCATCGCCAACCAGCTCCAGTACGACGCGGTGGGCACCACCACGCCGCTACCGGAACTACCCAGTCACTCCGATTTGGTACGCGAGAGTCCGGTCATAAAGTACGAATCTCATGTATATAAGTTGTTACAAGCGATCTACAACATCGCCTACAAGCATAGCACCGTGTGTATAGTCATGGGCCATCTCGATACCGCGTACCACACCAACACCCGGCCGTCGGTGGTGCCGTCGCAGGTTTTGTCGCAGGTCCCGTCGGGGGTACTGTCGCAAAATGTCAGTGCGAACGCCAGCCGCATCGACGCGTCGCAGTCGGACACAGCCGGGCCACCCGGGCGCAGCGGCAGGTTGGTGCTCGCGCCAGCCACCAGGCGCGCCAAGTCTCTCCTCGAGTCCCTGGACTCACTCATCTCGGCCAGAGTGGTGTTCTACAGAGACTGGTACTTCAAGTCCACCCACTTCAAGGAAAACTTTCCTCCGTTGGACCCCGGCCGTCCCGTCACCGTCAACAACGCCCAGCTTCGAATGGTGTTTGCAGCCAAGGTGGAGTCCGCGCACCCCAACCGCCCGCACGTGCTGCCGGTCTACTTTGACCACGATAACGAGCTTTACCATTTAGACGATGACGAGTACCGCGAGCCCGATCCTCCCCGCTATGCCTTTCTTGACTTGTCGAGGTCGAGTGTGCCGGTAGGTCCCATGCACACGCAGCAATACACGTATTCGGCCGAAACGTATTCCGACCCGTTGCCGACGGAAAATCAAATGCGTGGGCTCGAACAGTCGACCCAGAATCAACAGTCTCAAGGGCCCGAAGCTGAAAACGAAAGTGGTGAAAATTACAGTGAGATACGCGAAGGTAGTGAAAATTACAGCGAGATTATACGCGAAAGTGGTGACGAAAATAATGAATTTGGCCGCGAAACTGCGCTGCCGCCTTATAACACACCCAGCGAGCCTGCAATCACACCCAGCGAGCCTGCAAACGACGCACGGAGCCTGCAAGAGCTGTATGTGGAGGAGTCTGACGACGGTCTCGGATCTTTGTTGAAAACTGATTAATAGATAGGAAGACACAGTGGTAGGGTAGTAAATTACAAGTACAGTATGAAAGTAACTATATTTTCTGTAAAAGTTCAAAGTAGACCTACATCAGTAAATGCTGCAAAAAATAGAGGGGAAAGAGTTGGTATGGCACCATACCACCATACTAAATATTCAAGTGTATAACCAAACAACGGGGCATTATCATAGAAACTCGTTATGTTACATAGTGTTTGATGTCGTAGTTACTCATCACGTAGCAGTCCTATCATTCCTTTGGTGTGTTTATGTTGATTCTGGGATTTATTTACCTTGGGTTATCTGCAGGAACAACCGTATTTATTTTCAAACGAAATTTCATCGACAACTCGACACCAGCAATGGAACAGACGTTGGACCACATCAAAGGCATATGGCCACAAGTGGTTGAAGAGGCCAAGGAGTACTTGAGCAAGGCCGGCGAGTACCGAGACATTGCGTATCAGCATGGAGTCGATGTGTACGATGGTATCAAGAAGCACGGGTTGATAGAGGAGTATTCCAGACGCATAGAACCCACTCCCACCAACCTCGGGTTGAGTGCATGTGTTGTCGGACTTGCTTTGGGAGTAGTCTTTCTTGCAGGCCACGGTTTGCTCAAAAAACAGCAGCCGGCGCCCAAGAAGAAGGCCAAGAAGAGATTGACCAAGGCCCAAAAAGCCAACAAGGCCATCCAGAATATATTGGACTTTGTGGAAAGCACCTATGTTCCTGAAATCGACCAGTATATTGAAGAACACCAGAGCTTGAAGCCCGAGGACGTGGAGTACAAATACAACTACTTTACTGAGATGCTTCTAAAGGAAATCATGAAGTTGGATGGTGTAGAGGTTGGTGATAATGAGGTGTTGCGTACCAATAGAAAAAAGGTAATCAAGTTTATACAGGACCACCAAAAGAGATTGGACAAGTTCAAGAAAGAAGCAGGGTTCTAATATAAGTAAGATAGAAATTTATTGTAGTTTAGTCATTTTGGGGCTCTGATCTATGGGCACCAAAGTGTTCGGGCTTGACCCGGGCCCCCCTGCGGACCCCGAACTCAGGAATGGAGCCGTCGTCCTTGAAGATGCTGGTGATTACCGGTAATTTGTCGCCTAGCCAGAGGGCGCGCGCGGTGTGATCGAGAGTGTCTGAACCGGTTTGGGGGTGGATGAGCACAGAAAGGTTTCCGTGGTGCAACTGGAACCAGCTGAGAACCTTGATAAACACCTCGGGGCGCAACACATCGGCCTCCCAGAACTGGGTAGAGTGAGGTCCAATGACGTTGTTGTCGGGAAGTTTTTTTACAATGATGGCGCCGGAGGCCGCTTCCTCGGGAAAGTGGAGGATCAATTTGTCGAGGAGCGCAAATGCTTCGTCGCGCGACCCCTGATTGTGGCCGTAGTAGTAGACATGAAAGTCGTAGTACTGGATGGGAAACGTGTAGGAGAGGTTATGGATGGAAGTGATGGCCGCTTGTGGGTCTTTTAAGGTTGTGACGTACTCCATTTAAAATAGCAGAAGTAAAATTAGGAGAGTAGAAGATGTTATTTAATGGACCCATTATTGTATCAGTTGAGCCACAGTAAATGGTGCGAGAATGCTCGACTCCACAAAAATGATGATCCTAAGAAATGAAGTGAAGCTAGAGATATAAATGAGACTACAAGTGGCATAGTTGGCATTATAAGTGAAATAAATGATGAGATAAGGCACTTTAAGAGCTGATATTACCAATATGGACTTATGCCCGGTGATATGGGAAATTGGAAGTATATTGTAGAGTTGAATGTGAAAAGGAGGAGATTGGAGAAATTAGTAGATTTGCGAGAATTGTAAAAATTGGGTAAATTTTTAACAAATTGACAGGTGAATTAATATGCGCACTTGGATGAACGCAAAAGCTATAGATTTGAATGATAGTGTCTATATTTTACCTTTCTGATCACCGTAATTGCAGTTGGTAACTACCATCAAGGTCTCGTTAAGAATAATTTGAGACATCATTAGTAGATTAGAGTTTCGTAATGCCGTATAATGGCTCGTAAGTCTATACGGTAATTATTGTGCGAATTGCCCATAATAGGGAGTAATTTAGGCATCAATGCGTTGCGAACATTCACTACTCAGCCGAGTTTATACCGTTCGCGGATCGTTTGGTGACCATTGAAACCTGCAGCTAACCATACCCGTGTTGCCCAGAAAATCCATTGGATGTAGTTGATACGGAGATCCACGTGGATGCAAAATGGCTTTGAAGCGTGCACAAAAACCCCGGACGCGAGGCTGAAACGGGAATTCTGCGACCGCTCAGTACGGCAGAAGGTCAGAAGACCTATAGCAAACGGCATTGGCGCTGCTAGTGTCTATGTCGAAAGGTAGAGGCCACTAGCACAGCTTCCAAGCAGCTCTATACATACCCATGGGCCCAATACCTCTCATTTACGCCAACTGCCCACGTTGCCTATCGGTTTTTTCTTAACTGTCATTCTGATCTTGGCATTAATTTCCAGTTTTTTGCAGTCGAGACTGCGAATGCAAGAATTCAATATAGCTCAAAACGGATGGCTTTGAGGGATACCACCCAAACCAAATGGTATATATAACACCCGTTGATCTCTGGAGATTTTTTGTTTCCCATCAGTATCAAAATGGCTCTTCACCAATTCGACTATATCTTTGCGATCGGAATGATCTTTGCGTTCTTGGACGCCTGGAACATCGGCGCCAACGACGTTGCCAACTCGTTTGCATCTTCAGTTTCATCCCGCTCGCTCAAATACTGGCAGGCCATGGTTCTCGCGGTGATCTGCGAGTTCTTGGGGGCGGTGCTTGTGGGGCTGAAAGTCAGTGACACCATCAGAAACAAGATTGTCGACATCACGGTGTTTGAGGACGACCCTGCTGTGCTTATGCTTACCATGGCGTGCGCCTTGGTGGGCTCCTCCACCTGGCTAACGATTGCTACTGCTATCGGGATGCCTGTTTCCACCACACACTCTATTGTGGGTGCCATTATTGGGTCTGCTATTGCTGCGAAAGGCGGCCAAAACATCCACTGGGGCTGGGGCGGAGTGGCCTCCATCATTGCTTCGTGGTTCATTGCTCCACTTATTGCCGGTGCGTTTGCATCCATCATCTTTTTGATCTCCAAGTTCGGAGTATTGGAAATTAAAGACTTCAACAGGTCCTTGAGAAATGCCCTTGTGTTGGTGCCCATCTTGGTGTTCGTCACCTTTTCCATCTTGACCATGTTGATTGTGTGGAAAGGTTCCCCTTCACTCAAGTTGGACGAGTTGTCTGACGGTGCCATTGGGGGCTCCATTGTAGGTGTTGGTGCGGTTGCTTGCTTGCTTTATATGATCATATTGTATCCATACTTCAGAAGAAAGTTGGTCTACAACGATTGGACTCTCAAATGGTACGATATCTGGAAGGGCCCTATTTACTGGTTCAAGTCTACCGACGATATCCCTCCTATGCCTAAAGGTCACCAACTCACTATTGACTACTATAAGGGCAGAAGATACAACGAGGCAGGCGAGCTTGAAGATGCACCTTCTGGTTCCGACCAGTCGTCGGACCTTGAACAAAAGGTAGACTCTAACTTTGAAGTCACAAAGGTCGAATCTTATAGCATCCAAGAGACCGAAAAGAAAGAGCCAAAACTCACCAGTGCCCAGTATTTCTGGAAACTCTTCAAGTCCGGACCCAAGAATTGGCCCTTGTTGGTGTGGAAACTCTTTACCCACGGTGTTACCAAGGATATCATTGGAAACCAAACCTCTTCCACCGGCATGTTGGCTGGTGACTTGAAAGGAATGCACACTGCTTCCAAGTACTACGACAACAAGCTCGAATTCTTGTACTCTCTTCTTCAAGGTATTACGGCCGGTACCATGTCTTTTGCACACGGTGCCAACGATATTGCCAATGCCACCGGTCCTTTGGCCACCATCTATTTAGTGTGGAGATCCAACACCGTAGCAAGCAAGAGCGAGGTGCCCACCTGGGTCCTTTGTTACGCAGCTGCTGCTTTGTCGATCGGATGTTGGACTTACAGTTACAAAATCATGTCTAACTTGGGTAACAAGTTGATTTTGCAGTCGCCTTCCAGAGGGTTTGCTATTGAGTTGGGTGCTGCTGTCACCACCGTCATGGCCACCCAATTGGCCATTCCTGTGTCCACCACCCAGTGTGCAGTCGGTGCTACTGTGTTTATTGGTTTATGTAACAGAGAATTGAAGGCCGTCAACTGGAGAATGGTGATTTGGTGCTACTTGGGCTGGATCTTTACCTTGCCAATTGCTGGTTTGATTGCAGGGATCATCAACGGAATTATTTTGAATGCTCCTAGGATCGGAGGTAATTATGTGATGTCTTAGTCTTTAGTATATATATTTAACAGCGGGTTTAAATTCTATCAGACTCTGTAAGATTACTGTAGAGAAGATGAAAAAACGAAAATTGATTTGAAGTGTTCATTTATGTTTTCCATAAGTGTCAAATCAGTATTAAACTGAAATTATTAGCATTTGAATAAGTTCAAGGTTTACATCCCTACATCGTTGCAACTAATTATATTAGACTGGGTATTTTTCGCAGCCATTGGAGATGAAAAATATTTACATGAACAGGCAATCTTAATGCAAGCATAAGTCTGGAATTAACAATTGTACATCTCTTGTATCCTTTCAACACAGTACTCTTAAATATTTCCTTAAATGGTACAACTTTCCTTTCACTAATTAATGATTGTCGTATATCGCAATATACTAAATAAAAGTTCGCTTAGAGTAATGCTTAAGATCTTACGCGAAATACACTGAAAAAAAAAAAATACTATCGATTTAAGTTGGACTTAACTATCCGTCTCTTTATTTCAAGTATTCAACTATCGGAGACCGAAGAACTAAAGGAGATAGCATCCTAACATAGCCTAAAGGCTTGAAATGCTTTCACCCAAACTATTTAAAACGTTGCACTCTACACTCTGACTCTTCTCACCTGCTTCAATTATCGATTTTTCTTGAACTTTATGAATCTTCAAGCGCATGGAATTGCTACAAATGAATAGCTCATAAACTAGAAATCGAGTACAAGAATATGCAATCCATGTGGTACTAGGGCTACATGACCCAATTCTGAAATAACTTCGATAATTTCTCTAAACGTAACCCTCCCGAAGCCACCATGTAAGCTCGTGCAACTATAAGTACCAATTCCCTCAAATGAAACCCAACAATTAAACTAATAAATGAGTCTACATTAATATCACATTACTCCTATATATAGCCATTCTTAGTATAATCACTCTATATTATAGTGGACAAGGCATACCATAGTAAATCCATGTTGTATGATACACTTCTTGTTCATCACGTGCCCTCCCCATACAAAATCTCCGCCAAATCAAATACCATATACCTCATTATCACCATGTCTTACGAGGAGCAATTCGATGCCAGCTTGGACTTGTTGAGGAGATTGGACCCTAAATTCATTACTTCCAACCTCCAAAACATCTGCACCCTAATTCAGCAAGCCGAAAACGACGGCAACGACGATTTGGTCCAGGACCTTTTGTCGTCTATCGATACGCCTTTGATAACGCAAAAGTGCCAAGAATCAGGCAAATTGTACCTCTGCTGCGACTACAACCGGGATGGCGACTCCTACAGATCGCCCTGGTCCAACAATTACTATCCTGCGTTGAGTGCTGACGACGACGAGCTTCCGCCATATCCCTCTGGGCCCCTCAGGCAATTGGAGATCAAAGCCAACGAAAGTTTTGACGTGTATCGTGATTTATATTATGAAGGAAGTGGTATTTCTTCTGTCTACTTATGGGATACTGAAGATGAGGAAACCTTAGATAGTTTTGCTGGAGTAGTGTTGATCAAGAAGGAAACCGACGACGGCAGCGGAAAGTGGAATTCCATCCATGTATTTGAAGTTGTGGCCAAATCTTCCACTAGCGCCTTGTATAAGTTGACCACTTCCGTGATACTAGACTTGAACAACGGCGGAAAGACTCCCTTGACGTTGTCCGGTAATTTGACCCGTCAGTTGGAATCGAGCCTGTCTTTAGAAGTAGAGGGGGGTTTGAACTTGGAAACGTCCCATTTGATCAATCTTGGTACCTTGATTGAAAAGAGCGAGTACAATGTCAGAAACCTTCTTCAGGATGTTTATTTTGACAAGTTGAAGGATATAATGTTGAAGGACTTGAGGTCTGTAGGAGACGTGGACCTGCAAAAGCAGGAGAACACTAAGCATTCTGAGATCATCAAGGGTTTACAAGGATTATAAATTAATCCACAAATCAACTCCATAAATTGTATGCAACGATTGTTTTTTGTAGAATTGGCTGACTAAAAATACAAGATAAAAAAAAAGGTAGTATTCCTGGACAGTACTCTTGAAAGATGAAATGCAGACTGTTGTTATATGTGGTGGTGCCCAACTGGAAGAATTTTTACCATGCTTGATTGAACGGATATTACAAGTTCATGCCATTAGTTTTGATTAAAATGAACGATCCTTATTGAAAGTTTCAGTTATATACTATATGAAGATTGGACAAAGACTAGCTACGACGAGCTTCGTAAGCACCAATATGATATGTTTACGTATCTATAGTAGAACTACTGTAATTAGTGCGCAGAAGAATATATTGGAGTCATTTAAATCCTGGGTTGAATCCGATTAGTTACTAGCACCTAGCCGTGGAGTAAAGAAATTGAGCTAAGGATGTTTAGGCTGCAAAAGATTATAGAATAGTGATGGTTCCTTAAGGCTCAATAGCTGCAAAATTCTGCGGTATAGAAAAGATCCTTTATGAGCACACCAGCTTTTTATTTGGTACCTGGCTAGGTCTACTATCCGGCAATATTCTTACTTCTATCTCTACAGATACTAGGAATTTGACTAAATGGAGATGCGCTGCACTCAACTATCCACAAGCAGCGAGTTAATGGCTTTAATGAACGATTAACTTGAATAATTATACTTGGTAAATTATTTTGCAAATTTTGATCTGAGAGTTGAGAACATGAAGGCAAAAGTTTGTTCAAGAGGGCTATTTTTGCGAGGAGTTCTGGATGCTAAAAGCTCGGCTGTTCTTTCAGAACATTCAGGCACTCATAAAAAAGCAAAAGTTCTAAATTTAAAAGTATTCGCTAAATTCACTCATCAACATCTACAAACGACTTTCTACTCTTCAACATTGCACTCTATCATTCTTGCATAAACATCCAGACACTCTAAACATTGTAAACATTATGCCCTCTGGAGCATCCTAGTACTAATCGTGACTCCATCACTATGCTAATAAGAACTATTAGTGAAGTCTTAATACCCCAGCAGAAATTTCGATTCATCAATTTTCGCAGCCATTTCAAGAAATAGAATTCATTAATGTGCTAGAGTACATATGGAGGAGCTAACTACTTACTCAAAGTCCGATATGGAGTAGTGCTTAAAACGGCTTTGTATTTTTTGCTGTTTTTTGCTAGGCCCGTAAGAGTCTTGAATTGAAGTCAGCAACTGTTACGTGTTGCAGCACATTCAGATGTTTCTGTGAGAAATCGGAAAAAGCTAAGCACCAACATTCTGCACTCCAATATCTACTTCTCAAAACAAACATCCTTCCCCTTCAACAGCCTGCGCTCTAAAACAAGCCAGTGTTAATTTGTAAACTTACTAAAATATTTTCTAATTTTATTGGTAATTTGTAAGTGACTTCTGTAAGTTGGTCTGAACCTGTTTGGATATAATTTGACAACTTTTCCTAGTTTCAATGTCTTACACTGAGCTATATCCACCGAAGCTCACAAAATGTATCATGTTACAAGCTGCTTCAATCACGTTCATTGAAGAATAACTTTAATTAAATATTGTCATTAATGGCCCACATGAAATAGACTATCACCGATAATTGAACCTAATTACAAATCAAAAGAGCCTAGCCGAATTTCAGTGAGAGGCAACTTCTTACAGACTTGTCAGTTTCGGTAGAACTATAAGCTAATGATGGGTTAATATAATTAATATTAACTTTTTTATCTTTATTATCTTTAAAATTAATAACTAATATTTTAATAATATTAGCATAATAATAAGTAGCTATAACACTTTTATATAAAAATAAATGAGATACCTATATTTAAAGTTTAAGAATTTTATCTTTGAATAATTATTATTTTTTGAATTGTTATATAAAAACTTTAAATTAATTATTCTCAATTTATTTATAAATAACTTCGCTTTAGATATAAGAAAATATTATTAATAAAAATATATTATAAATTGGTTAAATTAAAAGCTTATAAATCAAAAATAGCTTAATCTTATTAATATATGAGACAATCTTTTCAAAATGAAATGGATATTCTTCTGGTAATAAAAGGTGCACCATGTGTTCCATTGATCATCAATGAATATTTGTCTCCATTGGTTAATTGTCAGGCACTCTTCAAAATTTGAACAGCCTGCACTCTATTATGACTCTATTATCTAGCATTCTAAAATTCCAAACACCCTTGGAAATTTATGGTAATTTGGGTGCAAAAACTATCAATCAAACCTAGAGTGAGAAGTTTGGTGAGCTCACTCTATATATAAGATAATATCATAGTAAGTGCTCGCCTAGTACCGCCCCTTCTGCGATCTTCCCACATAAGATTATCGATGATCACTTACATCACTCTAGTATACTATTTTCAAATTTATATTTATAATATATATGTAGTTGTTTATCTAGTCATCATGTCGTTATTTATCTCGCATGTCGGAGTACATTGAAAAGTCTATGGCTTCCGTGTCTTCATAGTCACTGTTCACCACACTGCCCTCATGGTACACTAGCGTATTTGGATCTTCCTCTTCTTCGTTCACGTTGATGGTAGATCCTGTTTCTAGATTGTACATGGGACTGGTGGTGACATTGGAGCTGGACGGGCCCAATACCGGCTTGGGCCGTGCGTCTTCTTCGCTCAACGAAGATAGAACATTGGACTTGACGTCGTTGACAAACGTCCATATGGAAGAAGAGACGGTCTGAAGCATATCTTCGGAAGTCTGCTTCCGAGTATTTTCATGATTGTACTCTTTTTCAAGAGTTATTGGGACGTCAGGTCTTAATAGGTTGGATTTTGCTTTGAGAGGAGAGGGCTGAGATCCAAAACTACTAAGCGAGTCTTCGGAGTGTCGAGACTCGTACTGCGAATTTACTGACAGCTGTTCGGTGGAATTTACTGGAGTGGATAAAGACTTCTCGAACTCATTCTGGAGCATGGTATCGAACTGCTGGAGCATATTGAGAGGCTTTGCAAGGTTCGACCAGAGCTTGGTGTTACGTTTATCCTTGTCGACTTCCACGGGCTGCTGGTACGACGCAGACAACGTTCTTCTTCTGGACCTGTTTTTGGTGCTGGCAATGGCCTCTTCGCGCGGATTGCTATCTTGTCTTTGGTGTCTTCTGGTGGTTTCTCCATTTAACTCCCGGTAGAGCGATTTCTGGATGACTTCTCGAAGCTTATGGAGCTCGTGCTCGTGCTGCCCTAGTTTCAGGGTCAAGTTGGCTATACTGTCTTTGATTTCCACGATACACATCTCCTTTAGTGCTAGAAGACGGAGCTGTTCGTCTATGTCCATCTCCACCAATTTGTCTGTAGGAGGAAGCGGAAGATCATACTTGAGGTCTGGATGTTCGGTGACATGTGAAAGGGGCATGGGTGTGGATGAGACAGATCGTTTGTGGGGAGTAGACTTGAGGCCTGCTACCGGCGACACCGCCAAGTTCAAGCTGATTCCTTTGCATCGAGAGGCGGAGCGTGAAAGGCCACCAGAAGAGCCATTACTAGGCGAAAAGTTGCTGATGGGCGAAGAAACACTGACATTAGGCGAAGAAGCACTGTTAACGTTGGTGGAGCTATTGGTAGAATTGTTGCCGGTGCTATTTGTATTGGTGGTCTCGCTGTTGTTGACGCTTGTATTATGGACTTTCCTTTTGCTTTCGTTGCTTTCTTTCTTTCGTGGAATCGACAATGTACGCTGCATTGGGTCTGGAGACACTCTCGATCGAGCGGGTGGTGTTTCCATTCTGCTGTTGAGCTGTATGTTATTCAGAGAGATTGTCAAAATAGATTGATCTGTCACGTGAAAAGTATATAGAGGAAGAGTATTGGGAGGGAGTCGTGTGATACTAACATAATGAAGTACATGGCCATCGATATGAGGGGTGTGTAGAGACAGTGTGACCAAATCCAGGTATATACACTTGTAGACGCAGTAGTGATACGATTTTGGTGGTATGATATTGGTAATAAGTTATTAGCATTTTTCTTACGTAATCAGGACTTATCTGATGTTTTGAATTCGATCGATCAACTATTGGTGACAGTGATTGCAGTGTACATATGCTCAGAAACCTAATTGAAACATTCAAACTCGACCGCTGGATCAAGTGGGTGGTGGTGTTGCTTATTGCACGCGTCGAGCGGCCGCTTTTGTGGTCGCTGTTCTTGGGGCTCAACCCATCTATACGGCTGGTATTGATGCTGGGGGCAGTTAAAAGAAGAGTTTCAGGACTACTAGAAGATGAAAAAAACGTCGATATGCTGATATCTTCTTATGGCGACACGGTTACTAGAAGATTGGAAAAAGTATCCAATGCCATATCAGCGGGTCTTCTTTATGCTGCTGCTGCCGGCAACAAGACGGTGGCTGCAGACTACGTGCTGATCTACTTGTGGATCAACTATTATGGCGAACTCGACACGCCCGCGGCGCTGAGAATCTTGGTGCTGCCACGTACATCCAAGTTCTTCAAGGTCAAGAAGTATCCGCGGTTGGTGTCGCTATACTACAACAAAGAGTACGTGATATATCCGCTTATATTCGGACAGATTCTCTCCAACTACTTGACGCCAACGCGCTACAAGTTCAACCAACGGTACCTTTCCAGCTTCATCAAGTCACGCGTGCTCAACCCCATCTGGATCAACTATTCGCTTGGAGTCGGCAAGCACAGTATCGATTGGTTGCGGCTTTTCCAGAGCTACTTCTGGCACAATTTGGTCCTAGGCGGGGTCTTTGCCGCAATGACATTCAAATCCCGCTTTCTCGACAAGTACTATGAGCTCAAGTATCGCCCATCTACCCCAAATAAGCCCAATGGTGAGCCTTCTAGCAAAGATATTCTCTCTCTTGTCAAACAATACTGTCTCTTTCTGTTCCACAAGGCCAACTCCATGGCCAATTTCATCTACTTTCCCAACCTAGTCTCCATGTTTCTTATCTCCCTCACTTCTCCGCTTCTCACTTCTTCATCCTTCACCCCTCGAGGCTATAAGCTCATGTTCAAAACCTATATCAAGGCCATAGGATTTGTGCTGGCGTTCCTGGCACTTTACCTAAATCTGCAAGAGCCTGTTCCTGCTTTTGGCTACAAACTTGAAGAACAAGACGATGATGTTAGCCCTAGGCTCATTACCAAGAGCTTTATGAACGCCACAAACCTTTACTTGTTGAGACTTATTTTACTTTCCAAGTGGAGAATCACCAAAGAGAACCATCCCAGTTTCAGTAGAATCAAGATTGTTACGTGGTCTCGCTTAGAAACGGCGTTGATGTGCCTTGGAGTGTATAAGTTTATGACATTGAACGATTTTTTAAAGAGATCTAGTTATAGGAACGAAGAGTTGGAGAGCCTGGGTTTGTTAAAGGCTGCGAAAATAATTATGGAATAGCGAATCGCTAACTGGACTACCCGGAATTACAATGAAAACCATAACTTCATTAAACACTGAGAACTACAACCCAATTTAACCCTAATCGGTTCCCAAAATATTTAAATTACGAGACAAGAGGGATATGTTTTGGAAAGTTTAAGTTGATACGTGGTAATACGCTTCACTTTTAAGGTTAGTGTTTTTGATTGCCTATAGATTAGCCAATCACTTTATTTATGACTAAAGCTTTACTTCTGTGAATTTATAATAAACACTGTTAACTAGTAGCTCGAATATTGATCTGGTAACATCCCAGCACCTGTACAGAAAATTTGGCCGAAGTTGACGAAATTGTTATGAGCTATTGGCATAATTGAATCAAGTATACTTTAATCCACTACTCATTTAATATCAGCCAAAGCATATCAAATGCATAAACTAAACTTGAATGAATATAAATTGCTCAAGTGTTTGGTTATAAAATGATTTAGCCAGTGATACCAGACTTGCGGGATTACACTAGGAAGAGAATAGTACTACATTTATACTGGCAGGAGCGTTTGCACTTTAGGGGTAACAGGCTAATCGGGTCTCAAGCATTCTGGTACCGACACTTTACTTCAAGATATACATTTGGATCACCATATGAAAAGTATGATGTATGATTCCTGCTTCTTATAGACCTGGAATACTTTTAGAAATTAATATTTCACATCCCAACAATCAAGCACTGAATAAATATATCACTTCTTTCAACCTTGATATTTTTTCGCAGCCAAAGTTCGTAACTTAATTGAAGTTTGATCTTAATGTCATCCATACTATATAGTGCAGTAAAAATAGCTAGCAACCACGCTAACACACAACACACCTAAACATCCTGGAAAATCATCCTAGCTCTTTAAATTTTCCAGCACTCAGCCTTACTCTGAGACGTCCTGAGCATCCTGACAATGACACCACTTCCTGTCACAGTAATCTCAAAGTATAGTACTACTATGTCTCATTGAAAGTGCTCTCTGTCGTCATTACATAGAACACTCTCACAGTCATATTTCGCCATTCTACTTTCAAGTATTCTAGCGTTACACCACAGACCACTGCAGACCGGTAGACCGGCATAGAATAATTTTTTGCACCCAAAATTGGACTCAGACAGTTTGGAAGCACTTCCAGCCTAGTTAGTAGACGTGGCGAAGAAGAGCAAGTACAAACAGGTGGTCTGGTGACAGTTACGCCGTACGATAAAGAAGCTTTTGTAAGAATAAATTCCTGTAGAAGCAAAGGCAAGAGGTACGGTGGAGACTTGCATTATCTCAGATATGACCAGAGATTGACAATATGTAACAGAGACAAGCTCTTCAACATCGCGTACACAACATCAGAACACTGTACTCACACAAGTAAGAATAATAGGTCACTAGTATTGTTCGAGTAATATTGACATTGATGTATGGTTTTATAAACCAATTTCATGATTTTTAGCTTGGTATAACATTTGATATAAAACTTTTTTAGTGCCAAAGAGTGATAGATGGAAAGAATATGATTATACCATGTATATAGGTTATAGAAGAGTATGAGCTCCAATGAAATGAATATACCTCGTGAATATTCCTTCATTTTACATCCGTTCATTGTTCATGACTCGCTGGACCACTACTATTAGACTGTGCGTTCAGCGACAGGGACTAGAAGTCACTGGCTTAATGAGAGTGTGCTGAGGAGAGCAAGAAAACAGGGCGAGAAAGGATAGGAGAGTGGGAGCAGAGGAAAGAGAAAAGAGAAAAGAGAAAGAGCAGAGGGTGATATTAAAGAGTATGTATAGGTATTAAGAAAAAGAGTGAATTTGGGAGTGTCTGAGAATTTGTGAATGAAAATAAGCGAGTTTATTTGAGTGAGAAAAAATATAGTGAGAGTCGGGTAGTGTGGTGTATATATAATCCTTGCTTCAAGTATGGTGTGAATAGTATAGTGTGAACCTAGGTATATATATGGCCCATTTAGCTACTGTTTTACTGGTGAATCAAGGAGTAGATTGAGTTTAGAGTGAAGACAGTGAGGTTAAAGACAGCTAGGATGTTTGTTAGAGTGAGCATCACTTGAAAGTGGCAGTAGAGTTATCGTAAGTGTCCGAGGATTAGTTAGAGTGTTTGAGGTAGTGAAGTATTGGTGAGAGTTGGTTTATTCTGACGTGCATTTCTAGTACGGCTCGTTTGGTTAGTGTTACAGTGGCAGAGAAAGTCGGTGATTGTACATTAGGTTCGTGATTTCTGCTTACAGTTAATGATTTCTGTACATTTACTATTTCTTGTACATTACAGTTGGTGTTTACTATTTCTTGTACATTATACTAAGTGATTTCCTGGGCACATTTAGTATCCTCCAGCACCCGGAACGTTCTCCTTCTTCTTCAACTTCTTCAACAACTCGGTGAATCTCGACTTGTCACGGTCACCTGCTTCAACCTTGCCGACCTCGTCGACCAATTCGCCAACTCTGTCCCACAATGTACCTCTCTTCAAGAACCCGTCACGCTTTTCTAAAAACTGCTCTTGTTCCTTCAACACCTGCTGAGAATGCTGGTCTCTTTTGTTGTTGTAGTTTTCGTAGAAATCGTCCACGGTCTGTTTGGCTTTGGAGAGGATCTCCTCCTTCTTCTTGGCATTGGCCTCTTCTCTCTTGGAAATCTCCAAGTCTCTGCGCTCCTTCCACTCTTTCAAGTGCTTCGACTCTCCTTCGAACTTATTGCCTTCAAATTCTTCGAATCCTTCGTCTTCTTCTTCTTGTTCGGGATGCTGGTCTTGTCCTGAAGCTCCGGCTTCTTCCACCTCGGGAAATTGCTCCTTGAAGTCGTTTATTTCATCGTCGTCGCTCTCCAACACTTGCTTATCTTGGTCGGTTTTGAATTCGTCGCCCAACAATTCGCTTTCTCTCGACAAAAAGTCGGATCCTTCCAATTCGGCATTTTCAACCTCGTTGTCTAATGCTGGAAATTTGTCGGCCATGATGTGATAATATCCTGATTGCCGTAGTTGATTCGTGTTGAATGTTGATTTGGAAATGCGGGCGTTTGGGGCCGACTGGTGCGAATGCAATACGCAGGAATACAGTAACCACCAGAAAATCACCCTCACTCTCACTGAAATACAACTTACAACTATACAAGAGAATAGAGAGTAGAGTACAATGAATATAGTAGCTTAGAGACAACTAAATACACTAGAGACAATACTAAATACAGTAGAAAACACTAAACATTAATTATACTATGTACACTATCCACGGCTCTCATAACATACCACGACCTCTTACTTATACTCAACTGCAGTCTCATTACTCTACTATACGATATACCTCTCTACTATACTGTCTAGCATTTTTTACCACTATTGTCGCTGATTTCCACCACCACAGCCACCTAACATCTCTCCTTTGCTCCATCACGTGATCATAATAAAAAGATCCCACTTGGTTGCAAAGTATAGAGAATACCTTCACCGTCAATTTCAAAGAAGTTAAGTACTCTTCATTACTGAGGCAGCTTAGCCAGCTCTATATCTAGTCGATGAAATACAATAGGTGCCAAACAGTTTTGTAGGTGGTATTGGTACAAGATTTGGTTTGGTATGAGTACAGAACTTATTTTAGTATTAGTAAGTTTAACGACGTACGTTTGGATCGATCAACCATTAAGATCAATTGTCTATATAATTTTGTGCGAACAATTATTGCAACCAAATACTGTAAGAAATAATTGAATGCGAATTAAACGACCAATTTGAAAGAGACTTGAAAGTCTGAGAATATTTAAACATCAAAGGGGGGAAAAAAAAGCTTAAAAAAATATCCATTTATTGGTGAGAAACATTCAAGACTTTCTGCGGTCATCAACCTACACTCAAAGAGCACTTTACTCTCCATTATCAACAGTGTAAGAAAATTAGGCACACCATATACTTTACAAAGTAAACACTGTTTTAAAAAAAGCAAGCACTATAACATTTGCACTCTATATTAGCACTCTATATTAGCACTCTACATTAGCACTCTACATTAGCACTCTAACAATTAGCACTTTAAGCACTCACCAAAAGAAATATGGACTTCCTTAAATCCAGTCCTCTGGAATTACTTGAAGTTTCTGCACTCATAAACATCCAGCCTCTTTCTAGAGTTATATTATTATGTTTCTTTAGGAACTGTTATGACTGGGTATGATATTGCAATATGCACTCACCTCCCATAAAAGTATCTACAAGTAATTGTATCTGTTTCCCTGAAGTTACTAATTCTATTGTAGAATCTAGCAGCCTTAGTAGGTACACTTATTTATTTTACTCCTACACTTAAGTTCTCATAGCCTTTGCTTATATTCTGTGGTATTAACTTGGAAAATATATACCATTCATTATCTATTTAACTAGCAAAATATATACCATTTATTATCTACATTTCTCCAATATAACCTGTCTATTATGTGCTGGTGCTCAGTGTAATATACTCTCTTTGATGGTGTAGAGCCTGACGGACGAGTCTGCGCTGCCCACCACCAACATCAACTTTCCATCCACCTCTTTTCTGCTGAAACTAAGCTTGGTGACTTTTCCTGCTGGTGTGATATCGTCGTCAAAACGAGCCAATTCTGCGATATCATTTCCAATACCGTACACTACAACCGCTCCTGACTCTGTACCTACGGCCACCACCACTCTATCTCCTACCAATGATGCTTGGTAACACGATACAGACGTAACCGGCTCGGCCAATTTGGTGGAACATACCAAAGTAGCACCATTCTGGTGCAATTTCCAGGCCTTGATCTGCTTATCTCTCGATCCAGTAACGAACATCTGGGAGTTTGGGGCCCACGAACAGTCCCAGATAATCCTGGAATGGGCCTTGGCATTGAGCTCCACCAACTCAAACGTTCTGCCGTTCAATCTCCAGAGACTGTACTGTCTATCTCTGGAAACAGCCAAAAGATATTGCCCATTTGGAGAGAATTCCATGCTGGTAATGGTAAGATTGTGGCCTTCCAATACCTTTGCTTGCTGCTGGTACTCGTTCTTGACATCAAACACTCTGATTACTGCATGCTTGGCAGAATTAGAACGACATGCCGATGCTATCAAGCCGCTAAGCGATACGGCACAGCACGTAATTTCGTATCCATGCCCATAAAGCTTGTCTGACTCTGGAAATAATGTATATCTCTGCAAAAAATCCTCAAGAGGGGGAGTTTCAAGAGATTCCAACACATCCTCTTTCTGCTGAGAACCAGCTACATTTTCCTCGGCATCTTGCTGATGCTGAGACGCTTCTCCGGCCTCCAACTGCTCATTGGCTGCTTTGTTGGATAAGCCCAAAACGGGCAAGGATGCCGACTCGGGCAAATCCTCTGCCTCTACCTTGATATTACAGAGTCTATCGAGGAGTTTACTGATACTGTGGGTCATTTCAAACACCCTCAACACCTTTTCGTCGCCGCCAGAAATATACTTTGACCCGGTAATATTGTCAAGACATATCATGTCGTAGCCATGAATTTGGGGTCTAGCAAACTCGTGCCAGGTAATTTCGGGGCCTTTCCACGGAGCAAATAACCTGGTGGTCTGGTCCAACGACGTGGCCACAAAATAGTCCCCGTTTAACGACCACTTCACGTCGGTGACTTCTCTGGTAGGGCCAGTAGGGCCCTTTACGGCCTCGAACTTGGTGGAGTCTTCCGACTTGTAAACCCGAAAAGAACCCGTTTTGCCATGTGCTAGTATGTACTGGGAGTTAGTCTCTTTGTCCACAATCCACAAACACGACCAGAACCCTCCCGAAGCTCCCGTGGCAGTAGAAGCACCTTTGATGGACATTTCGCCGAGACGATTGATACAGCACCAAATGCCCGACTCCTCGTCCATTTCCCACACCATGAGGGCCGTATCGGCACTGGAAGACAACAACTGGAGCTGGCCAGCCGGGTTCCACTTCAAACCCGTGACCCAGTCGTCGTGGCCCATGATAAGGGCATCGAAGCTGAATGCGGCTCTGAACCCAGGACTGACCTCAAACTTGTACTGTTTGTTGCTAAGAAGAACGAGTTTCAGATCGTCTTCATCCGAGTCGTCTATTTGCTCATTCACCCGGAGCCTCCAGAGCCTGATATACCTGTCTTGAGAGCCACTGGCAAGGATATAGTTGGTGGTGGCGGGGTCAAAGACAAACTCCAAGCACTTTATCCAGTCTTCATGGCCTTCTAATGACGCACAGTGGTGAAAATGACCGATTTTGCCCTGTTCGAGCTGGAATCCATATACATATACATCGGTTTTGGTGCCTCCTACAGCCAAAACGTACCTTCCGTGGACATCAATACTCTGAATAGCTAGAGTCATGGGGTAGAACCTGGCTCTGACTTCAAACTGGTGTGCCAATTCGAACCTTTCACCATCGCTGACCCAAATACACATCTGTCCATCGGCTCCTCCCGTGACAAACACTTCGCTATCTATAACTGCCAAACAGGTGATGGACTTGGAATGTGGTGAAAATGTTTGGTGAAGAGCGTATTTTTGGCCGTGTCTCTTCCACACGCATACCTGAGCGTCCTCAGCCACCGAAACCAAGAAATCGGTCCCTGGCACAAACTTCACTCCGGTGACTTCTTGTGTGTGCTGTTTGAGAGTATGATAGACTCCTTTGTTGCCTAGCGGGTGCCACAACGCCACGTTATTGGAAGCACCATAGGCGATGAGCTGGTGCTGGGGGTGATGGTCTGCAGCATACGCCTGTTTGTTTGCCCCTATGAACACCCCTTCTTGCGCAATAGACATCTTAAAGAACTCTTTGTGATGAGCTTTGAAATTTTTGATCCGCGTGACAGAAATAAATTAAATGAACTAAATACTAGATACTAAATAGTTACACTAAATTATCATATACTAATAGTGAACACTATATTTTATACTATATACTAATAGTACACTACTTCATACTCTTTCATGGTTACAGCGTATGTACTAAGATGAATATATCAGGTTGGTAACTAACAATTAGAGTTATATTAGTTTCTAACGCTACTCCAGAGACCATCACACAGTTCCACGACCAACTATCCAATGAATTGCCCAACATCAAAGGCAAATGGGGATTCAGCTTCAGGATATTCAGAAACAACCCCTACTCACTAACACCCGAAGAAATCCATAATGGCGCCACCGTGGCGTCCAATGTCCAGTACCTACACACCCTTTCGCCTTCCTACATGAAAGACACCACCATCACGTTGATCAACAAAAAGTCCACCGGTGTATTTGCCAACTCTCTAAGTGAGGAAACGTCCGAAGCCAAGCAGGGCTTGAGCATTCCCGACGAGCATTTGCACCAGGGCGCCACCACGGGGTTGAACGACCCCTTCGACTTTTTTGTGGGGCAAAAACTCCAGAGCATGTGGACGGCGAGACAGTTAATCAAGGGCGACGGGGGCCAGATCTACGAGCTAGAAAACGGCAACTTGACTATACGCACGTCCAATGTATTTCTCCATGGAAACTTCAGGGGTCTTTTGATCCAGATAGACTTGGATAATAATGTGGTGGGGTCGGCCAGCCTAGACAGTGTGTTTGAGCGGGTGCGTAGAAAGTACAGTATTCCTGACGGCAGCTGCAGTGCTGCGGTGTTGGAGAGGGAGAGTTTTGATGCGTGGGGCGATTTGTGTTTGCAGTACGCGGAGATCCTCAACTTCTAGCACACTGACTAACACTGACTATAAGTACACTTTCGACATTAATACTGGGTACAATATCTACATCAATTCAATGAATCACTGGCACTAATGAGTACAATGACTGAAACTACATAATTTTCAGGACGGCAACTCACTCACTTGTGCAACTCACTCAACAGTCTGTACTCTATGGATATTGAAAAACAACAAGAGTGGAAAAGTCAAAGAAGTGAACCACTGTAGATCGAAACACTGTACATATACACATCATTTTCAATGGTCAGAATAGAAATACAGTAAGCTCTTGTAATAAATAGATATAATTATTTTCAAATACTTCTTGTGCTTTAATATATTGCCAGTACTAAAGAGTAAAGACTACAGAGACACTCAAAAGACCAAATGAGCGTCTTGTCAGTCGATAAATTCACAGTACAAGTCCATGCAGATACGCTAATGATACTCGTAAAATAATGAAATGTAGCCATTCTTGATAATGAGAGAGCTCTACACTCACCAAAGCCTTCAGCGCCACCATTCAGCTGTAATTGCTCCGGTAAACCCACCATTTAACTACAATCGTGCCGTTCGTACGTAGATTCACATAGCACTCCAGCAGAACCGATGTTCTATTAATATACTAGCAAGTATAGCTACATTAGTAATGAGAGCCAGTAAGGCACTTCAGCTTATCGCCAAGCATCTAATACTTTCATAAGCACCTTAAAGACTTTGATTTGGACATAGATAATGCCTGAGTGCACAAATATGAAACTCACAAAGCGAGACAAAAATAGCGTGAGTCAAATACAAAGGTTAACTATAATTAGGTGACTACAAAACACAATAGCATATCCAACACTCTTCACAGTGTAGCACTCTACTATTACTCTACTATGACTCTATTACTCTATTACTCTACTTCACTCTCTTCGACTCTTTCATTTCTAGGATTTTTCTCACGTGACTTTCTGAAATATTTGAGATGAGCTCATCTCGATCTTTAATACTTGACCAACACTGACGATGGCTAAAAGAAAAGTGCAGAAGCCCAAGAAGGAGAACAAGCGAGAAAGCGCCAGGAAGAACGACGCCAAGGTTCGGGCCGAGCTTCAGGACCGCATCGACGAGTACGATCCTGCCAAAGATGAAGCCTCCATATCGCAGTTTGAAGATCTTCCCATCAGCTCTGAGACATTACAAGGCTTGAAAGAAGCCAGTTTTGTGAAAATGACGGAGATTCAAAAGAAGTCGATCCCAATTGCACTCAAGGGCGAAGACTTGATGAGTACGGCCAAGACAGGGTCCGGAAAAACCCTTGCCTTCTTGGTACCGGTGCTTGAAAATTTGATCCGCAACCAAGTCACCGAGTTTGACGGGCTCACGGCGCTCATTGTGCTGCCCACGCGGGAGTTATCGATCCAGATTTTTGAGGTTTTGACCAAAATCGGAAAACACAGCGGGTTTTCGGCTGGTTTGGTTATTGGAGGAAAAGACTTCAAGTTTGAAAAAGAGCGTATTGCCAAAATGAACATATTAATTGGGACTCCAGGAAGAGTATCCCAGCACTTAAACGAATCTGCTGGTGTGAACTTGTCGAATTTCCAAGTACTTGTTCTAGATGAAGCGGATAGGTGTTTGGATATGGGGTTCAAAAAACAGGTCGATAGCATTATAGGCCATTTGCCGGCCGACAGACAGACCATGTTGTTCAGTGCTACTCAGACTGACAATGTGAAGGACTTGGCCAGATTGTCATTAACCAATCCAAGAAAAATAGGAGGAACATCTCTAGGACTTTCATCAAGTAATAAGGAGCAAGAGGAAGAGACTAATAACGATGGTTCCAGTATTCCACCTACTTTAAGCCAGTACTATATTCGTGTTCCTTTGGATGAAAAGCTCGACGTGCTCTGGTCATTCATCAAATCACATCTTAAAAGTAAAATCCTTGTATTCTTTTCTTCTTCCAAGCAAGTTCAGTATACTTATGAAACATTCAGACAATTGCAGCCGGGCATTTCCTTACTTAAACTTTACGGAAGAAATAAGCAGACCTCCAGGTTGGAAACTATCTCCAAATTCTCCAAGTCCCAGCATTCGTGTCTATTTGCTACCGATATAGTTGCCAGAGGCTTGGACTTTCCTACCATCGACTGGGTTATCCAAGTAGATTGTCCTGAAGACTGTGCTACCTATATTCACAGAGTGGGCAGATGTGCTAGATTTGGACGCAAAGGTAACTCTTTGATGATGTTGATGCCTTCGGAAGAAGAGGCCATGCTCAAGAAGATGAAGGTGCACAACATCGAAGCCAAGTTTATGAATATCAAGAGCAAGAACAAAAAGTCCATAAGACCGCAATTGCAGTCTTTATGTTTCAAAGACCCGGTTTTGAAGAATTTGGGCCAGAGGGCCTTTATTTCGTACTACCGTTCCGTATTTGTCCAAAAAGACAAAGATATCTTCAAAATTTCTCAGTTGCCTACTGAAAAGTACGCGGCTTCTTTGGGTTTGCCAGGAGCTCCTAAGATCAAATTGAAGGGAGGAGTCGATAACAAGGAAAAGAAGAATGCTTCACGTAAATTAGTGGCTTTGGAAAAGGCCAATGTTGATGGTGAAGAAGTACATGAAGATTCCAAGAAAGTCAGAACAAAGTACGATCGTATGTTTGAAAGACAGAACCAAACTGTTCTATCTGAACATTACTTGACCTTAGCAGGAAATAAAGACAACAAGAAGGCTGAGGCTGAGGCTGAGTCTGATTCTGAAGATGACGGGTTTATGAAGGTTAAGAGAAAGGACCATAATTTGGTGGAAGAAGAGCTTCCAGATCTCAGTCTTCCAGTATCTAAAAGACAAGAGAAGAAAGCCCTTTCAAGAAAAGCTTCTGCCAAAGGAAATCCTACCAAGCTCAGGTTTGATGACGATGGTGTAGCACACCCATTATATGAGCTTGAAGATGAAGAGGATTTCAAGAAGGCTGGTGCTGCTGACGAGCAAAAGAAGAGCTTTGTGAGTAAAGAAACGGAGTTGATGAACACAGCCGATGTAGAAGATAAGCAAGCAGCCAAGGAGAAAAAGAGAGAAAAGAAGAGAAAGAGAAAGGAGTTTGAAAGAATGCAAAGAGAGGGTGAAGAGTACAGTGAAGATGAAGAACCAGTGGTTAACCTTGATGAAGACTTGGAGTATTCCAGTGATGAAGAGCCTGAAAATAAAAAGCCCAAGTGGTTCCAGAATGATAAGCATATTAAGAAGGATAACCAGATCGTGGAGTTGGACGAGCCAGAGACTTTGGAGGATTTGGAGTCTTTGACCCAGAGATTATTGGATGGGCCTGTATAGTAGTAATAGAATAAATAAAAGAAGAAATAGAGAAGAGAAAATGGAAATAATGTGAGAATCAAGGGAGATACATTCGGCCAAGAGCAGTCTAATGAATATCAGTTCCTACATATTAATAAAACAATGAAAGTAAATTATTCTTTGAGCAAAATTTACCAAAGGTGAAGTCTTGTACAATAACTCACTTGTTGAGAATTTAGTACCTTTAGTGGTAAAAAGTATAAATCTCATCAAGCTTATAGTAAGGTAATACCAACCCCTGAATTAATCTAATGCTTTAAACTAAGCTGATACTATCATGATCCATTATTCATTTCATTACGTTTGGAAGTATGTTCTTTTTTCAAACTATAAGCTTTCCTTTTGAATACAAGCCTGGTTTCAGAGTAGGTTTCGGCATCGGCTAGAGTACTTCTACTATTAAAAGTATCGGTAAAGCCAAAAAATCCGTTGAAAGTGTTCTAATTTACCTCTTCAGCATAAATCCTATCGTAAATAGACAGCGTGCCGAGGGATAAAGAACACTATGAACTACAACCTGGGAAGGCGGTGGGCACTTCCAGCCAAGCCATCGTTAGCGAAACGAAGAAGAACTCCGTTGAAACCTTTAAAAAGTCAATGAAGGACAATTCAGGCACTGCTTAGATCAAAACCAACCGTTTGAGCGTGATAAATAGAATCGTCGCAGCAGGAATGCAGGGCCTAAAGGTGTGGATCTTATTGCTGACAACAAAAAGACTGATGACTCCACTCTTAGCGCTGCCACCATGTGGTGGTCTGCCGACTTGTTTTTGGCCACCTTCTCTTTGGGTACTCTTGCTTAATCTTATTCGAATTGGACCTCTGGTCTTGTGTGTCGGTTTTCATCATCTTATCGTTGTTGGGTACTTTAACTGTTGCTCTCGTCGCTGTTTTTGGCCCCAAGGTGGGTTTGAGACAAACGTTGTTATCCGTATTTTTGATGGGTGATGAGAATTCTCGCATTCATCAATTTGATCAGGCTGCTGTCAATACGATGACGTCCGCGCAATCAATGCGTACTGTCAACAATGGTCTCCTTTCATGTGCCGGCTGTCTCACATTGCGCTTTTGACCATCTTGGTGGTGTTGTCTTTCGGCTACAACGTAATCCACCTATCCGAAAAGAGGTGTTGGATTACAAACGCCGTTGGGTTGATTACCATTATTGCTATAATGGCCAAGTCTGGTATCTTCACTGATGGTCACATGGTTTATGGTGATGTAACAGCTGGTAAAGTTCCTTTGGTGATACCATTCTCAGTTTTGCAACTAGTTGGACGAGTTCGAAAAGAAATACACCGGTCTTTAATAAGTGTATCATAGAATAAATAATAGAAAGACAATAATAAAAAAAATAGACAAATAGTATATGATAGTTATAATTGAAGTGGTTTGTACACTGATTCTCGATATAAAAAGAGTGGGAAAAGATTTGCCAAGGATTATGTCAATCTTGACGTATGGCTGCAAAAAAAAAAAGAAATAAAATATTTGTCTAAATGACAGTGACATTAGATCCGTGGGGTTCATAATTAACCTGAGCAAGCTGGACGACCTTAGTATCGTAATTGAATACAGTATAGGCATTCCTGATAAAGATGTCACCTAAGAGGATTACATCATAGCCTGTATAAATGTACAAGAGGGCGTAGCCACCTTTACCGTCAGAAACTAGGAAATCACTGTAAGGGACAGTTATATTGATATTATTGAACTCAAATGAGAACAAGGTATTTTTCCAAGACTCTTGATAGTTAATCACAGTCCCGTTGGGGTAAAGAGGACCGAAAACGGCTCGGATAGAATCTGCCAACGACTGGGGAAAACCTATGGTCGGGGTACCGGTGTCGATGGCTGCTGAACCATTAATTGGGTAGTACGTGCCATTGGCAAGTCTGACTCCACCGATCTCTATAATTCCGGGCGATTGAGAATTTTCAGTTAATGGTAGAGTGACCAACTCACCGGTGTATTTGGCATGGTCGATTCCTCCAAAAAGAATCGATCCGTACTGAATAATGGGGTCGTTATCTTCAAGATAAACCGAGAATGCAACACTCTTTATGTAGTTGCTATTTTTCAAGGCCAATGGAAAGTTAGGATACTCTTCAGCTTCAGCGATAGCTTCCTGCGATTTGGAGCCAATACCCAAAATATTAGCAATACTGTAGTGGCCAACACCCAAAGTAAGGTTCTTGAGGGTAATTGAACCCAAGGTGACGGTATCAGTGTACATATCATACGTTGTGCCCCAGTCATTGAAGATGTTATTCAAATTCTTGGCGGAAGTGGATGAATTGGGATCATACAGGGAAAAATCCAACACCAAATCACTGCTTCCGGTATCCGCTGCCACAGAAATGACCTTCTCTTGACTTCCAACAGTCAAATTCAAATAGTAGTATGTATGTTTTGAGGGACCTGCTATGTTTTCCAGGTATGTTGTTTGAATTTTATAGGCGTTTGTCCTGTTGACCGTCAAGCCAAGCTTTAAAACGCCATCAGCCAGATCTGATCCCACAGAAGAAATCGAGAGCGTTGCAGCACTACTAGTAATGGCCAAGATAGAAGTGAATGTTTGACTCAATCTCATTAAAAATTTGGTTAATTAAAAGCATATAAAGAATCTCTTCCATTTATATACAACACAGAGTTGAATTTTACATGCCAGAGTAACAGTATCATTCATGCCACATCAGTAAAATCTAATATTTTGCACTGACAAAATAATGTTCAGGTTAAAGTAAAAACAGAAAATGATTTTCGCAACACTTTCTCGGAATAATTTTAATTGGAGTAAGGCTTCACGAACTGTGGATATGGCTTTGTTGTACTAATTAGAGCTGCTCTTACACTGCACGACTGAGTTTGCACCATCGGGATATGCGGAGCTGCCATTCAATATAAGGAGAGACGAATTGTGGATTGGTTGAGAAAACTTGCGAAGGAGTAATGCAACACTTCGTTGTCAAGTATCATTCAAGAAATAATTAAGATGTAGGTAAACAGCTCACAACCAATTTCCATTCGGAATTTGATGTGTTTCCAAGATCTTGCCCAAAATTTCGTGCGACACCTTTCAAAAGACCTCGTTCCGATGTTCTTCTGGCTAGATGTAGATCAAAATGCTGACCAGTATCACAATGAGCCAGGTAAGACGTTCGACTGCCGTTGTAGTCTCATTCACCACTAGCCTATTTTGATTTCTGTCTCATGTACAGAGCTCAAAATTTCATGCTAATTAATGCCCATCGTAACGCAAGAAAATAAAATGTAAGCACTTATCAGTGCATCATATACAGGTGAATTATCCCGAATTTTCGCAATAATTTTCATTTTGAATGAGTCAAACGGCACAAGGCTCATTTTTTACCACGGCATGAAAAATACGCTAAAGAAGGTGGAGGAGGTAGAGAACTGCAATAGTTTTTTTCGCTATTTTTTTTTTAATTGGTTGATACTTCAGGAACGAGGTAATCCATTTGTATAACCATTGGTTTGAATCGGAAAAAGATCAAACAGAAAAATAACAGATAAATATTGACTTGACAGCTAAAGACTCATTTTAAGATAGCATCAAGCTATCGAGAGTACAACCTACAAGAGGTCTTCGTTGCTAAAGAAATAATGGGCTTGTTCATTCAAATTGCTGCTCAGAATGTATCACTTAAAATAAATAATAAGATACATCCCAGTGACATGTCAAACTCATGTTTTCAAACCAGTAAGGTTATGAGAGTAATTTCGTGCTGCTCATTTTTAGCCGTCCGATAGACTTAGTTTAATTATGTAGATATATGTTTTGTTTAATTGTGGTGGGAATACGCTTTGGATTATTTAAAGTGTCACATTATTTCGATGAAGATGCCTTTGCGTACAATCTGAAGCTGAGGATTGTTCTGAAAATATACGTAAGAAGGGGTTCACCTCTACTAAGTTGTCAAATGGTAGGGTGCATGATTTGCTGATAACGCGCAGCCATAAAGCGCGCGGGGATTATGTATGCACTAAATTTCGAAAATTTGTTAGTGTTATTTATTAGATCAGAGTAATGCGCATATGCTCCTACACTTTAAAGTGCAATGTTGGCCGAAACCTTGTAGCTGAAATATTGAACCTGGAATTTGGCACCACTTTTTTCAACATTGAGGTGAATGAACGCTCCACACTTCACCCGAAATAATTCATTTCGCAATACAAATAATTTATTTGGCAATGTTTATGGACCCGGCAAATTTACAGGGCATTTTGCGACCCATAATATTTTTCGCTTAAAATAAAAATATGTCAACCATGAAATATTTTTTCGAGGTACTGCAACTTCAGTGAGCCACGACCATAATTGCAGTCAAATAGGCATTATACTTATTCACCACTCTTCAAAGTACCTTTACAATATTTAGTGGGCTACCTCATAAATGGCTCTTGAAGCATTGGATACAATTATATAGCTAAAGTCCAGAATCTTCAAAGCATTTATCTGCGCATTATTTTGCAACATGAGTTTCATATCTACAGCTAGCTCTTGTTGGCGTTGACAACACTCTCTTCTGCTTTGGCTTTTTCCGAATCTGCTAATTTGTCGATCAGTGGTGTCCTTGAGTTTCTATTGAGAAGAGGTGGGGCGGGCTCCAAGAGCAACTTTAGTACCAGAGGAGATATTCTGTTTCTGTCGTTTCATGTCACGTATGGCTACTTTATTGATATCTAACTCTGTAGTAGAATGGGACTTGTTGAAGTTCCGTTGTTACGGCTAGCCAAGACTTGGTTCTTGGCCGTAGAAATTATGGTCCTTCTCAATATTCGACTGCCATTGATTTATAAGGCAGCAACAACTTGGGGTGCGGCCGGCGAGTGGTACACGGACACACATACCTATGAACTAGTCACTTTCAAAACTTTAGCTTTCAATGTGCCGGCGCTAACAGGGGCATTGATTGGCTCTTGAACTTGGCCCTATCGATGGTGACATAACCTTTCCTTATGCTTTGGCTAAACAAAGTTACATCATCAAAGTTGCCTAGTCTGTTAATTTGTAGAATTGAAAAATGTGAATACCCTTACCCACATTTCTACTAATGGGGTAGTGCTCTTTTGCGACAAATATGTGGAAGATTGATCTCTCGTCACCAAATCGGAGAGCGAATTATTTATGCGAATTTGTGCTTGGCGACGGCCTAGATTATCTGGAAAACGGGTGTGTGTTGAACGACACCAATACTTTGCTGTATTACCAGAAGATCTTATCACAATGTTTCGAAATGTCTTTGTACCGAATGACAGCGACGAATACGTTATTAACTACAACGATTTGCGGAACACTGACGATTTCTTACTCAACTTTGGCCCCAGCAGTATTAAAATGCCTTGTGCCAGCTTCTTATACTGCGATGAGCCCGGCATATAATATTTTGCCAAAATAGACAAAACTGATTCTGGTGCAACTTATGTGATGAGTGGTATCTTCCTTGGAAGCATCCACTCCGTGTTCGCTTACTCAGCAAACACCACTCTGATTGCTCCATCTGCGAAGGATGTCAGAAACTCCAACTCTACTGTTATAGAATGAATTTAGGAATAGACAGGTTTTGCATCCAAATTTACTCCAAAATAGCCTACTCTACGTAGCTTCTGCCGATTCTCACAAAATTTGATAGCATGGCCTCTACTTGTTTCACCAGGTGACGAGCATCTACACATCCTCTGCCCATATCTTGGTATCAGTATATAAAAACGATGATAATTACACAGAAACCTGATGGCTTAATTCTTATCTAGTATTGGTCTCTGGAGACAGTCTCTCTAAGTATGCTTGAGATTGAGTTTTGAGCCCGAGGATGGCTGCAAAAAGCACCAGCTTTGGTTATGGTACCCGTGTTCCAAGAGTTCAACAAGAGTAGGCTAGCTCTAGACCGGAGCTAATAGTACATCCTTCGTAATTGAGCCTATCCGTCTCGTTGTTCTGAGCGTTAGTCATCTTTTTACAGGCTTAGGATGCTACGAAAGAGGCAGTGCAAATTGTTAATTATGTCTATCAATGCACATGAGCAGATATTGATTAGCTCATTCACTACTTAAGTAGTATAAATTGAACAAATAATTGTATGTATTGTTAAAAGCAATTTGAGGACGTGGGGTGGCTTATTCGAGAATCCAAAACGGCTGCTTTTTCAGGTGTCTTTTCGAAAGCTTCGTATAACAATGCAATACAATTATTAGGGCAGCTACTTATCCATGGGCTTAAAAAAATAATAACTCTAACTGCTGTAGCCCCTTAACCATTGGATTTTCAAATTGAGTGAGGGGCTTTTCAAGTCGCAATATTTAAAGGCATGTATGTCACAGGTTGGCTGATAAACTGTGAACAAAAACATACCGCAAATGTTATCCGATGACGATTATTATGTATATGAGTCCAGCGATGAGACCAGTGACGAGTCTGAAGAAGAAGTGATTGAATTGGTTGTAAAAGAAGTCAAGGCTGATGTGAAGCTAACTGAATGCATCGAGAAGCTAAACGACATTGCACTTTTACTCAAAGAGATAGCTCTAGCTACAAATAAACCAGTTGAGATTGCTGAAGTCGCTAACAAAAGTCCAAGCATCTCGTGCAATAGTAAAGACCAACCAGTTGAAATTGCTGAAGTCGCTAACAAAAGTGCAAATATCTTGTGCAATAATGAAGACAGACCATGCTTGAAAAACTTCAAGTTTTCAAACCCCCCAACTTCCGAGGATTTTGTGACTATGAAGAAACTGGCTACCGAAGAAAACCTTGATACCAGTGCATTATCTTCATTTTTTCAGCACTACCTCCGAATTTGTCGGACATATATTTGACTTTTCTGTGCTTTTACGACGCGAATTCGGTTCGGAGTTGTATGAATTCGTTCGGGAAAAATATTCGAGCTTGGATGATTACTTGTTCTTGAAAGATTCAGCGCAGAAAGAGATTGAACAGGGTCGTCTCTCAACGCAATTTTTGCCGAAGTTAGCTGAGAAAAATTACTGGCATCCAGTCATCAACTGGAGTAGTGCATTATGCTTTTTCTTGGACATTCTTCCCAGCCTGAATAGATTGTTGAGCTCACGTTCTTGTGGAGCTCACCAAAGCATCAATGTCGTTCTCGAAAAACTACACTTAAATCAACATCCCACCCGATCGGTATACAGTTCTTTTTGGTACCATTTCAAGGGCGCCTATTAATCTTATTTAGCCCATCACCCTACACAATGTCAAATCGAGTTTCTTCACAACGATATTGGGCAGAATCTGAACGAGGATCATTACAGGAGAATGAGGCAGATTTTATTAGATGGCATAGATTCCCCTCCCCTACCTAAGAAAATGAGGTACCTTTAGTAGCTCTGACATCTTCGACTCTCCAATAATCTTAGTGGATACTTACTTTTCAGTGCTGTTTACCCTCTTGGAACATGTCCAGTATTTCAACTTTTGTGTAAATATTATGATAAATTGAGAAGCTCTAAATGACCGTAATGTATTCATTGAAATAGTCCATTTTAAAGAGGTAAAAAGGACTAGCCTAGAACGGTTGCCCCGAACAAGTACATTTTGTAAGCATATACAAGTGTTTCTAGAAACTGCTCCGTGTGCCCAGCGATAATTGCTTGACTACTCAAGTCACTTTTGGGTGCAAAAACGCACCAAAACCTGCACAGGAAATTTTCTGAGATATGCGGGCCTTTAATGACAGAGGATGTTGGCTGGGATAGAATTTATTGATGCTACAGTGAAAGGCAACTTCATATCACGAAGTACTGATTCGTCTACTAGTTACATTCATCCAGAAACTTAGACCATTACAAGTAGATATAATCTTAAGCTCATCAGTTTACACATCTAAAAAAGAGCTTCCCTATATACCTTGCAGAGCTTATTCCGAATCCAAAGATAATGATGTTAGCACAATTTTTCAGCGCATTAAATACTATTATCAATTCTCCTCATCCTCCTTATTTTAACTATACTTCATTGCTATATTACACTAGATATGTTCTACAAGTCATTTGTAGGGCGATAATTTTGAGATAGGCTAGATTAAAGGGGTTGCTACTAACTTCTCGGTAACCTGTCCCAACCTAACAAACTTTCCCCTTACTTTCTGACCCTCTTCGTCCATCATTTCTACGTCTTCTCCCTCTTCAGGCTCTCCCACGTCAAGCATTACGAGCTCCTGTAAAAAACTGGTAGGATTACCTCTAGCTAACAACAAGTTGTTGTTGTTGCCCAAGTTTATGGATATTTTGCCCGATTGGTGGATATTAATATGCCCGATTTGGCCCTTCAAATCAGTGACTTTCTCCGATGCGTAGCGAGACTTTTGTGAAGAACCCACCGACTCTTGAGGCTCGTCCTTGACAGAAGTGTTGGAAGCCACAGTATAGTGAGGCAACACTTTAGGAAGGTGGAATGCAAAGTACTTTTCATCAGCTGGTCTTGGGGCATTTTCGTCGTTTTCCATGGTCTGGTCCTGGTCGATGTTATGGGCTTCAAACTTGTCTGTAAGCAAGCTTAAGATATCCTGGTGGTCAGAAATCAACTTACTGGTCTCTTCTCTTTCGAACAAGTTAGTGGGTTCTGAAATTTTACTCTCAATTTCTGCTTTATGCTGCTTGATTTGCATCAACTTTTCTTCTATAGGCTCGCTCTTGACAGGAGACTCACGGCTTATAGTGGTGGATTCACGGCTAACGGTGGCAGACTCAATCTCTTCTGCCTCAGGAGACTCGGATTTTACTGCCGTTGCAACTTCCTTTCTTTCATCGTCTCTGGCTGGTCTGAATGGAAAAAGAACAGTCTCTTCGTCTGCAAACCTATACTCTTTATTCATGTTGATTTTTGTAGGATCGTCGTCTTCATCCTCTTCTGCTTGCTCATAAGCAACTCCCGTTTTAGCTCCGGGTGTAGGCGACTTTGTACGGTCAGGTTTGAGCTTAAGGTTCTGGAGAAATTCAGGAGTGGGGGACACCGAATTGAACGTTTGGTCGGAGGTGAAGCCGAGTTTTGATCCATTGGCGTTACCTATAGACACCGAGCCCGAAGATAAGGGTCCTGAGGTCACCAAGTGGGTTCCAGCATAGTTGTTGCGTCCGCCACGGCCTCCACGGCCGCCTCTCATGGCTCCTCTGCCTCTGGTGGAGGGCCCAGTATGCTCTTGTTTCACCACAGGGGCATCTTTGGCACGTTCTTCTTTGGATTTTCTGGCAACAGCCTTTGGCTTAAACTTCAACGACGGCTTACCGGCACCAGGCGTCTTTTTTCCATTCAAGGATTCCAATCTATTCGACATGATGGTGTTTCAATTAGTAGGTGAGTTTGAGATCAAGTGAAATTTTTCAGTCACGTGTAAAGCAGGGGAAGGTGATATATGTGGTGGTGGTGTCAAATATTGGGTAGTTAGGAGGATGGCCAGGGTAAGAGTATCTGGTGGTGCTCCCGGTGTGTTGTTGGGCTTAGTAGTGAACAAAATATGATATGGTGTTTGTAAGATTGGTAGACAGGGTTGTCACGTGAGCTCATCGCTTTGAAAAATGAATCAAGAGAGAAGAGCAGTGAAGAGAAGAGAAGAGAAGAAATAGGAATAGAGTATGGCACGGAACAAGCACCATGTTGAGGATGTGGATCTCGACGAGGTAGACTCTTTTGGAGCCAACCAAGAAAAGATTTTACTAGAAGGAGCCGGTGAATATGCCGGCGGAAACGATGAAGACGAAGAGTCTTCGGACGAAGAGGTGATGGGAATCCAAGAAGAGGTTTCTGAAAACGACATGGAAGGGTCCGAAGAAGATAGCGAAGAGGAAGAGGATGAAGAAGGTGAAAAAGAAGAGGAGATTTCTGGGTGGGGAGGCAGAAATGCTTACTATGGAGGAGATGATGCTAGTGATGATGAAGATGCCAGGCAGATGACAGAAGAGGCATTGAAGCAGCAGAAAAAGCACTTGCAGGAGCTTGCTATGGACGATTATGTGGATGAAGATGCCGAGGACTGGAAAAAGTCCGCTGTAGCTTTTGACGAGCAAGTCCAGCCCAAATCCCAATTCATTATTAACAAAGACAACTCTGTGCATAAACTCGAAGATTCCGAGAAACTCAAGCTCTTGAGTGAGTCGTTTCCTGAGTTTATTCCATTGTTGAAGGAACTTAACGAGCTCAAGCCAAAGTTGGCCCAACTTGAACAGTCTTCTACCAGTAATTTGCAGATCAAAGAGGTGAAAAAAGCGTCTCTTTCAGCATATTTGGGCTCGATAGCATCGTACTTTGCTCTATTTGCCGATAAACTTCAGTCCGGAGAGAATTTCACCAGTATGAAGTCGAGTCCTGTGATGGAGTCGATATTGACTTCGAGAGAAGTATGGAGGCAGGCGAATGAATTGCCCGAAGAGGTTAGAGAAATTGACAATAAGGGACAAGCTGATATAGAAGGTGAAGATTTGGCAATTTCTGGATCTGATTCGGAAGATCTTGATAATTTTGTCGATGCCGTTGAAGGATTAGAAGAGGAAGAAGAAGACGAAGAAGAAGAAGAAGAACAAGAAGAAGAACAAGATAGTGATCTTGAAATTGACATTACTAAAGATAGAAAGATCAAAACCGTCAAAAGGAATAATAATATGGAAAGCAATGTGGAAGACGTGGATCTTGAAGATAAGCAGCGTCGTAAAAAGACCTTGAGGTTCTACACTTCTAAGATCGACCAAGCACAGCAAAAGAACAACGAAAGGTTCTCTGGAGATTTGGACTTGCCGTACAGAGAAAGACTCTTTGAAAGACAGCAAAGGCTCATTGAGGAGGCCAGAAAGAAGGGTTTGGGACAAGACAAGTTACAGCTTGGAGACGAGCTTGGCGGATCCGATAATGAAGAAGATGCCAGAATAGCACAGGAGATTAATAACGGAAGCGATCTCCAGTACTACGAGTCCTTAAAACAAGGAGCTATTGATAAGAAAAAGAGCAAAAAACAAGCGCATGAACTAGCTGTAAAAGCAGCCAAGGAAGGTAAGTTGGCTGAGCTCCAAGAAGACTTGGGAGAGGACGGAAAGAGAGCCATCAACTACCAGATTCTCAAAAACAAAGGTCTTACGCCGCACAGAAAGAAGGAGTTCAGAAACTCCAGAGTCAAGAAGAGAAAGCAGTACGAGAAGGCCAAGAAGAAGCTCAAGTCCGTCAGACAAGTGTACAGCGAGAACAGCGGTCCATACCAGGGAGAAAAGACCGGTATCAAGAAGGGATTGTCGCGTTCCGTCAAGTTGGTATAGCATACATCGAATACCAGTACATAAATATTACATATTACCAGTATAATACCATATTTTAACGGATAATGAATAAAGGAAGAAGGCGTAGTATGAGCAATTAAGATTGAATGATGTAAGTCTAATTGAATTTTTGACTAGACATAATTAAATTATATTGATAAATACAGTGCTTTAGCATAGTGAAGTATAGAGTAGACAGTGTATCGCAAATTTTATCAAACCATTTTTTGCACCCAAAAGAAATACTGATATTTTGAATGCAACTAGATGCAAACCTTGAATTTTGGGATGTTCTATACCTTGGTATAGCCTACTTTAGATTTATTCCAATAGTCACTGACTGCTAGGTGGGCATCGCCGCAATCTCAAGATTGCTTGTGCTCACTTGAAGTACTATATTATTCAGTGATACAATATTATTCCTATATTCTTCCTATTCTTTGATTATTAAATCTGTATCATATCTGTAATATCTATGTATAATGTAAACACTCTGAGTATTCTATTCTTATTTTTCACAAATTATCAGTTAAATTAGCTTTATTTGGTCACCAACCCTCAAAGAAAAGTGCACGAGGTATTTATAACTGAGACATAGCAAAGTTATCAAATGTTTTGTTTGAGATAAGCCAATGGAGGTGAAAACCATTATTTTATTAATTCCTAATCCAGTCCAGAGCAGAAATCAGTATCGTCCCTGTAGACACAGAACTAACCCAGCCAAAACATATAAAGCTGGCTGTGGTTGGAATATTGCAGCTTCCAAAAACTGTCCTGCACAAAGTCCCAAATTATGCAACTTTCTCAACTGTCTCAGTTTGGGTGCAAAAAATCAGCCAGCATGTAAGTGTCTGGCACGCCGTGATGCAACCTGTATCAAGTAAATGCGTACTCTATTATGTACATGTGTACTGTGTCATGCACAAACGCCCTAACTTTGTAAAGGCGTATGTATTATGTATAGGCATGGAGATATACAACATATCGTTTTCCTGCAATTTATGTTAGATTAGAGTCCTGGAACTCTGCTCAGATAAGACAGATTTTACAAAACAAACGTAACACCCACTTTGATTTGCACTCAAATCATTACATACTGAATTGTTTCCCTTATCAATTGAAGTAATACTTATACGAATACAAGAGATTGAAAGAGTCACATAGCACCTTTGAACGTGAAAGCACAGGTATAAAGTAGGAAGTATTAGAAGCAGATCGGAATATCAGATCAAATGTTGAACATGTAGTTATTCATTATAGCTTTCTATCAATTAGTAAAATGAATCTCCCTAGACCAATCAGTTGAGTATTTTTAAAAGGTCAATTCGAGATGACTTCAAAGGTTTATAGTCTACTACTATTACTTCAGATGAGATACGTCTTATACTCCAATTGAACTATAATGGTCGAGTAAGGTGAGGAAGTGAATTGGACCAGGACTAAAGTGAAAGTAGTTTAACGTATTGTTAGTTCGTGGGCCTAGTGAAGGTAGTTAAGCATAGTGTTAGTTCGTGAGCCTAGTAAGGTTGATTGGCGCCTACATCTACTTATCAGATATTGTATTATACTATTAACGACTGAAGGTTATGTCATCGATCCTAAGAATAGATTTAACACATTCAGAGGCCAAAGTAATGGCACTGGTACTGACCAATACTGGCTGCAAAACATGTTCATCAAAAGTGTTGGAAGCCCCCGATCTTCTGACCGATATACCGGCATTCTTTTCGCCGTTCTCGTGTCTATTTCTCAAGTCAGTAACTACATTTATTGGGTTTAAACCGGCGTTTTCGGCCAATGTGGTTGGTATAACTTCCAATGCAGAGGCGAATTCCTGGTACACGAACTGCTCTACACCAACCAATTTATGGGATTCTTTCATCAAAACACGGGAGATTTCGATTTCTGGCGCTCCTCCTCCGGCAATTAAAGCTGGCTCTTTGACCAAACATCTAATGACGCACAAAGCATCGTGGATAGATCTTTCGGTTTCGTCAAGAACCAAGGCGTTGGCTCCTCTTATGACCACAGAAACAGTTGGTTTGATGTTTTTAGAGGTGATTCCAGTGATTTTGACAATTTTGGAGCCGGAATCTTCGGTTTCTTCCACCAAATCGGCCGAACCCAATCTGTCTTCAGTGAAGTTCTCGATATCGGCAATTGGCTTGCACCCGGTGGACTTGGCCAAGAACTCGATCTCGTCTCTTTCGATGTCTTTGATGACCAAGATATTCAACTTGGCGAGAAAGTGCAAGGCCAAATCGTTGACGGCGTCTCTCAAAATGGACTTTTGGATCAACAAAACGTTACATTTGGCCTTTTTGATTTTTTTACAGATATTCAACAAGTAGGCTCTTTCTTCTTTGAGAATCTTGTCCATCTGCCTGTAATCGTTGACTACCACATTGTTCTCCATGTCTGGCTTAGGAGGCGACAATTGGAACTGGACCAACCCGATTCTAGCCTTTTCTACTCTGGAAGGCCCGCCAGCAGATTTAAGAACATTCTGGGTCAACACTACGCCATTGATGGACTTGGTGTCGTCAATAGTACCACCTAGTTTCTTGATCAATCTGATGTCATTCAAGTCTACATTGTTTTGCTTTTCGTTAATCACTCTCAAAACCGAGTCTACTGCCAAGGGCGACAAAAGAGAAGAGTGCTGCGACACAATCTTGGACGACAACGATGTGCTGGCGGCCCTGATCAATTGTTCTTTGTCTTCAAGCTTGATTTTGTGCGCCATGTCGAGCAACACTTCACACGATCTTTTTGCCGCTCTCTGGAAAGATTCGGAAATGAGGGTGGGATGGATGCCCTTATTTAATAAGCGGTCGGCGGCGCCAAGAAAGGCGCCGGTCAAAATGGCAACCGACGTCGTCCCGTCACCAGCCTCAATATCTTGGGCTGCACTCACGTCCACCAACATCCTTGCTGCAGGGTGGAGGATAGCCATGTGCTTCAAGATGGTAGCGCCGTCGTTGGAGATTATGATTTCGCCACTGCCGGTTTTGATCATCTTGTCCATCCCCTTGGGCCCTAACGACGTTCTGATGGCATCAGAAACTGCCCGGGCAGCGAGAATATTGCTTCTTCTCACCTCTTGCGGCTTCTCTTTGTTCTTGAACGTAGCATTGGAAGGTGCCACTCCTCTAGTTGCAACAGACATATCAAGACAAACTAACTATTAAGTCTGCTTTTGTAATACAATTGCTTGGAATGTCTAGAAGTGTACAAATAGTCGTTTGTCAAGAATAGTGGCGGATCATCAGCTTGAATTCAAAATTTTCCAACGCGACCCCGTCAGGTGTTCTAGCACGTGATGTACCACCCATCACTACATACACGTGGCGCCACACGTGACTGATGATCTTGATATGTCATCTCAAGCCGTTTCTTCAGACAGCATCATGTCATACGCTACGTTTGAGAAAATCCAGGTCAGTCTGGATGAGATAAGGCAGTGCTCCTACTCACAGTGGTACCCCAAACTCAAAGAACATGTGGTGAAGTCTATAATACTCAAGCCGTTGCCCAAGACGTTTCTACAGTACTTGGCCGGAGACAGTATAAAGTTGGCCGGAAACCACAGCAAACTCGAAGCCAATAGCGATAATGAGTACAGTGAGTGGGAAACCGACTCAGAGAATGACTCCGAGGACGACTCCGAGCCTCCTTCGCTCACAGTCGACTCGTTTGCCGAGCTTCATCGCCAAATCGGCCACAGCATCGGCGAGCTCGGCGGGCACGTGACGCCCAAGCTCAACTGGTCGGCTCCTAAAGATGCCAAGTGGATCATGCCTGGAAGCACGACGCAGTGCCGTGAACCAAACGATGTGTATTTACTTCTCAATGCCTCTGACCATGTGGTGGACGACCTTGACTACCCGTTCAGTGCAGCAGATGATGCCACCGAGGCCCCGCCGGTCGACTACGAGTTGGTGCTTCGCAAATGGAAGGATGTCAATCCGGCGCTCGAGTTCCGGGTGTTTGTCCAGCACGGTCGGATCTTGGGAATTTCCCAACGTGATTTGAACCACTATGATTTTCTCGAGGGTTTGCAACAAGAGTTGAGAGATGTCATGGATGAGTTCATCCATGCCAAAGTTGACGGGGTCCTAGGTCTTGACAAGTACATTGTCGATGTGTATGTTCCAAGACCGTTTAGAAAAGTGTATATAGTAGATATCAATCCGTTTACGCGCAAGAGCGACTCGCTTCTTTTCACTTGGAACGAATTGTTACTACGCGGAGAGAGTGAGAGTGATTCGCACAATTACGAGTTTCGGATAGTGACTAAAACAAACATGGGGAGGTTTGCCCAAAAGGAGTACAGTGAGAGCCAGGTGCCGCTCGACGTGGTGGATGCTTCGACCAACTCGGAAACAATGGTTGCTCTTGCTAGGGAATGGGCTCAACTTCAAATGAAAGAATAGTTCATGCGACATTGTTTGCTACCCCCACCCCAGGACTTCCTTGAATTTTGTGTACAGTAGAAAGATTTGGAGACCTAACCAGATTGGTGCTTTTATTATTATAGAAAACATAGGGTTTCATTACTATAACATCCATACATACGACTTCATGGCTTTGTATAACTAGTAGACTGGCGACGACTGTAGCTTTCTGGTGGCACCTCTGAAAACTTCAATAATAACAAATTTTAATTACTTATGGTTTGTACAATCAGTCTGTTTGTGGTCTGAGCAAAGGCCATTTTTTTGCGACCTGTTGGTATGGGGCTTGGGAGGGGCAAGCCAGGGCTCTACTGGAAAATTTGTCTTGACAACAGACATTTCTACAACCCCTCACCCTGTGATAAACTAAAATCAAATCTAAAGATACGAAAATCTACACAATGAATCGAGATTATCTTGATCCAGTCCACTGGTTGCTATGTCCCCCGTTTCATCGAGCCCAAGGCGAAAACTGTTGCTCATTCGATTCTCTGTCGACAAAGAAACCAGCACCGTTTTTGTCTGCTCGCGTGAATAATGTAGTCCGCACGTACCTTACGTCCTCGTTTTGGCAGCCGGCCCAACCTAAAAAGGGTCCTAATAAGGATTCTAGTAAGGATTTTAATTGGCAACGCTGTTCCCAAATAGGTAGCACGCCCCGGGTGGTGGACTGCACCAGTGGCGTGCGCCTACCAGACTGGCAGCAAGCTGCATAATCAACGTGTTACTCCAACGTAAAGTAGTAGTTGTTTCAAGCCATCTTCGCTGGTCAATTGTTCAGCTGTTCAAAGCAACCGAAACTTACAGATTCCCATCAATCTTTTGCGGTGGGCTGGGTTTGTCACCAAGACTGGAAAATTTATATTTCTTGTCCAGATTTTCTATTAATTATTTTTTACCCCCAATTTGATCCAGATCGCAAATCCCTCAGATCAACCCACCTGTGCGAACCTGCGTCGAATCAAAAATAAACACCACTTACGAATCAATTCATCCACCGACACCAACAGCTACAAGTGTCTACTCCAGTACTTTCCAACTCATATATTAATATCATAATAATGACCGAAGCAAAAAGTAATGTTGCCAGTTCCAATGCAGAATCGCAAACGATTCAATTAACTGAGCAGGACATCTTCTTGCCTCAGTATCGTGGTAGACTTACTGAAGGTATCACGTATAATCCATCCAACGATACGCTTCTTTGGGTAGATATCATAGCTGGGGAAGTTCACCGAGTGCGCCTTTCCAAAGAAAAACCCCATTCGCACCAGGTATTGAAGTTCGAGGACAAACACGAGTCGATTGGCGCAATTGCTTTGACCTCCAATGACAACGTAATTTTAGTATGTGGTAAGTACGGGATCGCCAAAGGCGACTTTGTTAGTGGAAAAATCTTGCCTTATTTTTTCAAGTATCCCCACGAAAGCGCCAGGTTGAGATCCAATGATGGCATTGTAGATCCCTGGGGCCACTTATGGATAGGTGTCATGAGCGATTTCCCCGTGACTGCGCAGGAGGGGGTCAAACCAGAAGGAAAACTCTATAGAATCAATTGCCACGATTTGACCATAGAAACCATGGTCGAATCGCCGGTCTATATACCGAACGGCCTCTCATTTTCTGCGAACGGAAAGAAGTTTTTTTGGACCGATTCTTTGACGCATACCATCTGGCAATTCGACTACGACTGCATAACCAATACCTTATCAAACAGACGCAAGTTTGTGCTGACTGTAGACTTGTATCCTGGCTTCGATAGTCCTGAGCCAGATGGGTTGGCAATGACGAAGAACGGCCACATCTATTCCGCGGTGTTCCAGACTGGCACAGTTATGCACTTGGATGCGCACGGAAACCTCGTGGAAAAATTCACATTGCCAGCTCAAAGAATCACTTCTGTCACTATAGGAGGGAAGAACGACGACGAACTCTACATTACTACCGGCCACTTGAAGTTGGACGACCCCGATGCCAAGATAGATGCCAATGATCGCGATGGTGATCTCGGCGGGTTCTTGTACAGGTACTCCGCATCCGAACCTTTACTAGGACAAACGAAAAATATCTGGGGTGGTAAAGTTGAGACTCCTGCGTAAGCATGAGTGTTCCTGCACATAGAGGTCCTCCTTTTCCCCCTACTAATGACGAATACACTTCTCTATACGAGTGCCCCTACGGCTCAGAGTCTTAATAAAAGTTTTCAATATAGTAAAAGACTACGGAGTAAGAGTAGAGCCATATGAGTACAAGGACGTTTCTCGTCAATGGACGCAGAGAATGTTTGATCGGTGAATCGAGCAGACACGACCTGCTGCATAAGACAGATTGCACGGGAATAAAGCTTTTTACAGTAATCGCAACCTGGCACCTATCTCCGGCTGGCGGAAGGTACGTGCTGTGTAAGGTTGAGCTGGCGAAGATCGGCTCGGGTGCTACGCTATTCTAGATTCCGTATTTCCCTCCATACTAAATTTCTGTACGATCGATGAGATCTTCGATTCGCTTATTCTTCTGCGCCTACTTCGGTAATAGCTCGTTTCAGGCAAGGTACATGCAGTATGTTCCAGAACCGTCCAATTGTTACAAACCGGTAATCAAATAGAATGCGAGACTCCCGCTACTGTCGAATCGCAGGTAAATTGTGAAAGCGACTTTTAGCATAAGCGACAGCCATCTAGGGTTCTTGCTGCAACATTGCCCATGTAAGCAATGTTGGTATTTAAGCTTTGGAAGGAGTAAAAATATGATCAGGATCAACCTATTTTATTTTATCCTAAAGGAATACAATAGAGGATGAATTGTAAGATTTACATATTGAAACTCTTAAGGCGTTGCATGCATATGCAGTAAAAATAATTATATGAAATAAGGTTCCGACTCAAAAATACTTTTTCTGCCAAAATTTACAGGTTACAAACGATCGGCCATTTGTTTCGCCCTTGCACTAAAACGCACTTGTATCGGAATATTTTGTTACACTATTTATGAAGAGTTGTTATATTTTGACGGGTCCCATAAACACTAGCACAGTTTTAACAGTTTAAAAATATCAACTTCACTGTTGTTAAAAATACGTTGAAGTCAGAAACTGCAGTTTCATGTAGTAATTTTTCCTGTACCACCCAGACGAATCCGCATAGAACTAGTCTTCTAAGTCTATTCATACCCCTGCCGTTCGACAATTCCCAATTGGATTTTCAGGGTATACGAGTTCTCACACAATCTAATTATTTTTCAGTATTCAAATTGGTTCAATAGACAGAGTGAGGTACATTTTGGAACCAGTTGTAATGTGAACCGTGGAGATATCGGATTCGTCACTGGAATTGAATCTCGCGGACTCCCAACAAAATGTTCAATTTGCATATTTCTATTATATCGAGACAAGTTCTCATCTGCGTTTCATTGACGGTACCTAAACTATTGTCTGCAAATGTTGGCCTACGGAAAAAAGGGATCAATTACGGCATATTGTTTTCGCTGCACAATTCTAATACCCGACCTATGAATTCTTCAACAAGACTATTCTCCTCGATACCTCCGATTCGTAGATCGTTTAACTTGAGGTTCATAATTGACATTCTATTCTCACTTGATACAGAATTGACGGTCTTTGCATTATTGTTTCCTGTAATACTGGGATTGTTAAGAATCTCAACGAGGGTAAGTAGATGAAATTGAAGTGCATCCTCTTTGAGTATCCCTCGTATCACTGGGTCATCGACTATTTTTGCAAATTTCTGTATGTGTAGTGGTTTGGTTAAATCTTCTTTTTTCTCATCTTGATTTTGGCTCGCATCAGTTACTGATGGTGGAGAATTTTTATCGCTGTTCAGGTTTGGATTGGCATGACTATTCTGATGTAGTTCACTCTTGAAACAGCTTAAGGAGCAGTAGCCTATCATACAGGTTGGACATTTGTATTTGGCTGGCTCGAGATCACAAATCTCACACCTCTTGTCACCCATCCCTTCACTCTGTTCGCCGTGAGATGAGATGAGATGAGACGGGCATATTTCTTCCCTGAAGCATGGGTCGTGTATTCCCGTTCACAAGATGCGTATGCCAGTAACCAACCACACATGAGACGATAACGTTATGCAATAAACTTTACTTGGCTTCTGGCACCAGTGCTCGGTGAGAATATGCGGTAGCTTGCCCTTATACGCCGATAATATCCCACAATACGAGTAATCCGTTAGCACGAGGCCTTTTGAGAGTTGTCTCGCATCCTAATAATATTATGCATCCAATGGTTGTAAAAAAGTGGTGAAAATGGCATTCTTTGTGATGCAGCATCTAACACCAAACGTCCCACACCATTTGATATTTCCGTTCGTAACAGAATATTCCGCGCATACACAGTGTAGCTTACATGTGTAGTGCTACAATGTCAGGCCGATAATTGGCTTGATTGAAGTACATTTTTTATGCACGAGTTTAAAAAAACGGGCGATATGCACAAATGTGCATGACACTCTAACATGTAAATATTTTGAGATGACGAACTAAATTTAGGTGAATCGGGAGTTGCGTAGCTTATACACAAGCACATTCGATTATAGCATGCTTCCAAAACCTCAAAACCACATAACCTGCAAAAGTCCTTTTTCTGCCACGCACAAGGAGATGATGCCGATCATTACGAACCTCGCATGACTTGGCCTCAATCAGACAATCTAAATTTGTACCAAGCGTTTGAAGCGACTTGCTACCAAAAATATATGGTATGCAAACCTGGTGCCTTCTAACCAGAATGTGTAATAATAGTTATTATGTTTCAAACTGATCATGCTCAAAGAATTTTGAAACGATGTAGATTATTAAAAGAAATTGACAAGCCCAGACTCTCTTGAACCCGATTGTAATTCAATTTCTCTGACACTGTTCGATTGCTTTTCGAATTATCCCCGACCGCTACATACTATTTAGTGTCATTAAATTTTGCAACCTCAACTTTTGGTAAATTCAATTACTTTCTGTAGGAGTCGCTCTGTTTAATGTTCACGCTGATGGCCCCAATGCTAAAAATTTATTTTTTACTAGTTATCACATCGGGAATAAAACCCAAGGCTCGCAAATCTTTTATTTTGTGGCTTCTGTATCAAATCTGTGAGAGATTGTCTGGGTAAGAAAAATAAAAAACAATCTCCAAAAATACAAGAGTAAAAAGAAAGAAAAATAAAAATAACATTCTGTTGGCATGGCCCATGGTATGCTCATATCGAGTGTTGTCTGAGGCACAGCGTATCACGAAACTCGCGACCATCAATTTTAAGTGTATGCAGTAGGGTGTTTCATACCTCGGTCCTGTGCTAGGATGTTACCACATGGGCGAATTATCATTTTGCGATGTGAGACCTCTTTGAAAATAATTGGATGATACGTAGGCTTGAGTCGCAAGGTGTTGCTAGCTGGGTAAGCGTTAGCATGCATTTGCAATCCCTAAATATTAGCAATTCCATCTTTAACTCAACCATTCGCCTATTCTGCGTAAGAGCGCCCTCTCGCCATGTTTTCGCAAGCAGCCATGGAGACAAAAAAAAAAATTTAACTGAAAGTCCTGCATTTCGGCATATGCCCGAACTGAGACACTCGCATCTACTGGAGTTTAGGAGAAGGAGGGGTGAAATTATATTCAGGTGCTCCTATCGGGTATGAAAGGTTCGCTTAATGTTTTCGTGTTTCGGGCTCAAATAATTGGCTCTACACTGTTTTACATTCACTTTCCTTCTTCTACCCGTTCACGCATCAACGCCCTGGGGTATCGCCTAAACTTTGCCCGATTTCATCTTTTTCTAGTTTCGTTGATGTCACTCGCATGCAGATTTTATGGTTTTCAGTTTCTAGTTACTGTCTAAAGTCCACTCGAAGGTAAGATCGGTTGTACAATATATGAATGATCCCAGTTTTGTGTCAATGCACTAAAGGTCTAAAGTTTACAATAGCCATAAATCCTTGTTGCAGTGGAATGAAATAATAGATGAATTCGTTTATTTAAAGCCCTATTGAACACTGGACTCATCAAAGCCTCAAGTGCAATTTTTTCTTTCTGTTCGGCAACCTATGTATTTAAGAGAAGACATGACAATACTTGGAGGCTACCTGAACGAACGACAAAGGCTTCAGAGAACAAGTATGTGCTGCGCACTACGTCACTCGGTGAATTTCACAAAACCTCTCTACACCTCTAGTAAGAGAAAAACTTTAAAATTTATTAGAAGTTCCACACCCCAATCCATACAAAATTTTTATTTCTTCCCGAATTTAACCTGCCTAAAAAATTGATACGCTAGTACGCATGTACCAGAAAAAAACTAATATACAAAAAAAATAAAAGTCATGGTCTTCATAAATATGACGAATGCAAATGCAAATTTCTAAAATGCTTGAGAAGGCTCTGGAGAGTCCGTTGCGATAATGGTATTAATCATTGCATTATTTGAGTAATATCCCGTAAAGCACTGTCGTGCGATTGTGATGCGCTGGCCGCTTACACCTGCGATACCGAGTGCCCAGCCAAGTTTGTTTGTGCATGAGCTTGCTGAGGGAACACGAATTGTGCTTGTTGAGGAACCACATAATAGACTGGAGGTGCCGAGACCTGGAAAGGCTGATACTTGGCCAAGTGTGAGCTTTGCACCGTGGGCTGCCAAGTGTCTGAAAACGTCTTGTTGGATCCCATCACTTGGTGCTGCATAGGCTGCATCTGTCTTCTCTTGTAGTGGAATTCACTGTAGTATGGGGTTACCGGAGTTAAAGGAGAGTATCCGGAATGGGCATTCAAAGGTGAGTTGATGCTAGAAAGATTAGGAGAGGTGTCGCACCTGTTCTTTTGAGGTGAAATTGAGGTGTATACAGGAGTGTATCCGGGGCTCGCCATGCAGCTGTTCTGTACAGGACTGGCCAACTTGGCTGCGAACGGTGCGCTTGCAGTCTCACTGGTGTCAACCAATTGTCTATATTTGTTAACCAATGATACAGGCAATCTGAACAATCCGTTGGAGATGGTGAACATATTCCAGAAATGGTTGTGCTTGGCAACATTGTTGAAGGACAACTGATAGTTCAAACTCATAAGGTAAAAGCTCTCCAATGAGTTCAACAATCCAAGATCTAACTTCACGAGTTCTGAGCTTTCTTCACTAAGAGTGTTGTTGATGATACTGAGCCAGGTCTTGAGGGTGTAACTCTGGTCGTCAAACGATTTGTTCGAGAGAATGAGCAGCATAATCACAAGATATATGTTCATGGAGTCGTGGTCGGGTGTTATCACGTGATCGTTATATGAGAATTGCAAAATGCTATTATGGTGGTACTTGTACAAGTAGTACAAGCTGATAGTCAAGTTTGTGGAGGTCAATTGGGAGTTGTATATCAAGTTGTTGATGAATGTTGAGTACTTTGCACAGAATTCGTGATATTTCCTGAGGGTTGTCCGCTTTTTCGAAAGGGCATAGTTAGGTATCCTGGAACCTCCACGTGACAGGTCTCCCGAAGAGGATATTATTACCCACACCATCTTGATGTAGTTACTTATATTTTCGTCACTCATGATGCGACGACGATGTTGATGCGAATTGGATCTGTTTATGGGGTATAGTTGTAGCTATATGAGCATTTAGATATATATATATATATATATTTGAACAAGCACCTAGATTTTTTTGCAGTGCTTATAATATAAGATCATTTGTATGTGATGATGGAATTTATGCACAGTGTGTGTCTGTGGGTATTTCTTTTAAAGATGTTACGAGTTGCAGGTTATGTAATACTGTAAAGTGTTTTCGTAGAAAATTTCACAATTGAACAATCGAGGTCCAGTTATTTTGTGTAGCAAGAGCTTGCTTGCTTATGTGCTGAGAAAATCGGGAAAAAAAAAAAGATTTTGAGGGCCGCTTTTACAGGTTACATTTTCAAATGCCCAAGCATTGTTTTTTTTTTCCAGCACCTCAAAGCATAGCATTTTCTGGAATATCTTATTATTTTACACAAGTATATGCAGCTGCTCTTGAATACGTTGCAATTTATGCAAGTCAAAGGTTGTTCCAACAATTTACTGGAAGTACGAGTGCCTACTTGAGGATCATTTGCGGCAATTGTCACCATTTCACAAAGTTATAAGTTGGCGAGGGGTAGTAAAGAGGTCAGTGCAAAGCGCTAGTTGAGACAGTAGGGCATCTCGTCATAAATTTGTTCAGTAGAATAACATGTTTCATATCAATTGTTTTGTATGGTTCAAATCGAGTGTCACTTTCCTCAAATGTTCGTTGACAATCTCATATATTATTTGTTGACCGAGAAGAAAAAAAAAAGTACATATACGAGAATAATATTGAGATAAGGTAGTTTGTACACATTTATTTTGTCTAATTCAAGATGGGTTTGTTCAGATTAATTCTGGCTGAGTAGCAATAGTTCCTTTGATATGAGTGTCGTGTTCATATCATAGTGAAGGATTAAAGACACAGGAATGTTGCAGCAGCACAATCGTTATCAGAATGTTGTACATGAGTGCAATGTGTTTCTTGCTATGTTTATTGTTTCGTCTACATGATATATGCTTTAGAGTAAGTTATTCTAGTTAATTGTGATTTTGCTTCATAACGCTGCTCCTTGTTCACTATAAACCTTATAACAAGGGAAGGGCACTTGCCAGAACAATCACAGTGCGTCGAGATACATGGACTATTTGGAATCAAAAATTCTAGTTGCCTCCCCAGAAAAACCCGAACCCAAAAAACCTCCTTTAAATCAAAATTCCCCTTTTTGTAAAATTTGAGAATTAGCCCTTGTGCACACTATTGAAGCGTCAAAAAGGATGATTTTGGCACCTGCAAAATTGCTGTTGGCTTGCTCTTTGTAAGCTGACCTGCGATTTCTTTTGGCGTTATTGCCACCGGCAAACCGTCACAATCTCTGATTTTTTGAGGTGGGTCATGATCCATTGAATTGGACAGGTTTCACAACCAGCAGAATCACGGCACTTGATAGCATTACTCGCAACGGGTTATTATTTTACAATTGACTCGATAATTTCACTTGTTTTCTAGTCTGATCGCACCTCTTCACCTCCAATTTTGGTTTCGACTCTTTATTGGAAGGGCCCTTATCACCTGTTGGCAACCTCTGTGCGCTCTTCTGTGCCTTCGTTTACGGCATTTTTTGACCCACCGTCACCGAAAAAAAAAAAATAAGTCATGCGTAGCGAGTCGCATCTTGATAAAGGTGAGTGTTCGTCTACGGAAAGCGTTACTTCATCGGGAACTGGTTATTTATGGTATTCTACTGTAAAGCCTGTTGAGGTCTCTTGATCGTCTGTTGTAATATGTGTATTATTCCTACAATACTGTTGGCGGTTTTTTGTTCGGACAACCCCGTTGTTCTCAATGTGAATTCTCTGTTGTCAACCCCCTGCCCCAGCCATTACCTTCATTATGTCTAGCCCTGTCGACTTGACAAAAGAGGCAACAATATGTTTGGGCGGTGGCGGCTCTTTCCACTAGCCTAAAAATTCTGGAATTTTTGTCGTGCGCCGGCCCAGAATCCGCGACCTGAAACGACCGAAACTCATGCACGAGGCCAAGAGCTTCAGATCTTGTTCCTGCTTACCAGTTGCTGCGCGGGGCTCGTACGCGGAATGGACGCTTATGTCAGCCGAAAAGGGGCTCTCCTGGAAAATACAGCTCGTGCGAGAAAAGCCGCTCACGTGACGGCGCATTCGATGGCCGCATAAGCGAACCTGACCGGGGCTATAATTGCCCAGGCAACCCGCTGGCACTGTAGAGATAACATACACAGACGCACGAGACCAGTCGGTTATTGTCTGCAATACCGGTTTCAGCATAGCCTTTGTCAGCAAAAATTTGATCACGGGTTTAGAGGCCGCGAGGCTATACTGAGCCACCGAATAATCTGATCAAACTCTCATCAGTGAGGGCCAGGATCTTGATGAACCAGCCTCGAACAGACACTACAGGACCGTGTTCAAGGACAGGCTCGGGCTCGGGCAAAGTAGTATTGGGCCTAACCCCGAGCTATAATTCCCGCGCAAACCTCGCTGTAAACAATGTGGCATGATTTTTATAGCCCAGCTTGCCATAATCGCGGTGAACCCCAAACAATAGGATCTTTGGCGCCTTTGTGAGCTCTCTTGTACTTTGTTTCATCCCCTCTCTTTTTTCTGCACGCAAGCGAGCTCCCCTTACCAAAGCGGCCGATTATAGTCGCGCGAATACAGCCCACGTCATTCCGGTTTATTGTGCGCCAGTCACGCTTTGGGACGAGACAACCAAATTTTGATGTCAAATCTACCGTTGTTGCAGCGCCTCGTTGTTGCAGTGAAACGACTCGAAACGACCTCACACTGACTTGAATCGGGGAGACCACCAACGGTCAGGCAAACACATCGTGCCCAGAGTACTGCCTTTGGGTCTTTACATAGTTCAAATAACATTCTTGTATATTTTTAGCACCCTCAGTGGCGCTCAGGAACGGGCACAAACGTTCATGGTTTAGAACATTGATGGATCGTAAACAAAAATTGCTAATTTCAGTCATCGCAAGCTTGATATATATTATTAGAGCAACGCCAGGTTGTCGAAATTCTTCAACAACTTACCATACATGTCCAAGCACTTTCGATTTGCCATATTCCATTGGTACTTGGTGCCTCTCGTGGCCTATGTTGTATGGACCGGTATGTTGATAGCCATGATGGCATGCTGGGCAGGACAGGGACATCCTTACTACCATTTCATGTACCCCGCTGACCAGTATGTGGTGTATATTTCCGACATTGGTGCCACCAACTTACAACCCCTCTTTATTTCATGCACAGGCTTCCAAGCAATTTTCTTCACCGCAACCCTCGCGGTAGAGCACTACTTACGTTGCACAGGCAGACTACAAGGTTACATTTCCAAAAAACAGCCCGTGTTCGCCTGGATTAGCATAGTGTGTGCGGCCATAGCGCAGCTAGGAATTCTCATGGTGTCAATTTTCAATACCAATGCGTTCCATCCAGTACACATATCCATGCTTGGAGTGTTTATTTGCTTCGGATTCATCGCGTGCGGGTTTACTTTTTTCAATTCGCTTACCTTTGGGCTCTTCCCAGAGCGTTTGGATAACGATCAAAAAGTGATCTTCGGCCTGAGCAAATACATGAACTTGTATATGGTTTCATCTATTGCCAAGATCGTGTGGATGATCATTATCGGTGTAGTGGCCATTTGTTTTGGTGCGTTTATGGCCCAAGATAAAAATGATTTGTCCGCGTGTTTCGAATGGACAGCAGGTTTCTTTTACGGAGTAATTCTTATTTTATGGCTGATTGATTTGTTCCCCGCAGCCATCAGACACTACAAAAGAACACACCCATACGAATATGACGACGAGTCTTATGACAAGGGTGAGGAAAGATCGACTTCCACTTACGATGTTGCCACTGCCGTGCATGAAAACACATCGTTACCAAACTCTCCTGTGAGAAACTACGATGTGGTGCATCCTATTCGATAATGACTAATGTATTAATAGTTTTAAAATAAATGTAACTCATGATAAGAATAACTACGACACATTTCAATTACGTTTTGTATCAATGACCATTAAGATTATATCTAATGAGTAATTTTCGCACAACTATACACATTCAATACTTTTACTACTCACTTCATCACTACTTTTATTTATTTCAATTATGTTAACGCACTTCTCTAATGTGCAATTGACTTTTATCCCCGATTTACATGTTATTCATGAACTATATACGTCAATGTGCAATTGACTTTCATCCCCGATTTACATGTTATTCATGAACTAATATACGTCAATGTGCACTTTCTATTATAGTCTGGCTTTTTATTTTTCAACTTTTCACTTCTGCGCTTACTTAGTCTTACATTATTCAATCTACGTTTTGTAGCTAAAAAAACTGTTTCATTATCCAGTTTAGCTTTATATACTGCTTCATTATTTTCATGTACATTTCTGATGTTTATTCACTACATATTTCACACTTCGTTGATAGTATACACTTCAATTCCAAACTACTTTCACTACACTCTAGGTTTCTCATTTCGATATACTTCTAATTAACTTTCATCTATTCACCTCTAATAAATCTTAAAGCTATAAATTGATAATGACCTTCTCTTTGCCGTATTCAGCACATTTCTTTGTTAATTAGGACCATTTCTTGACAGTCTAGATGCATCGAAACACTTGATCATACCCTTTTCAAGGCAACTTTTCACTGTTCACTCATATCATGACAATCTATACTACAACTTAAAGATTAACTTTGCCATACTATACAATTATTATAATTAGATTCTTGGTTCCACTTGCATCTACTGTTACAAAAATTCCATGTGCGTTTGCAAGTACTCTTTGCAATCGGTATATCCTTCTAACGATACAGCATGCAACCGGGCCAAGTTGCCCCTCATCACCATGCGCCAAAGCGATCTTGTAAGCCTGAACTCTATGACATCACCCTTTACATCTTGGTGCTTTCTTCTTTTGGCTGCGCTTTCACCCTCTTCCGCGTCCTTACCAAGGATATTTTGCACCCACGCATCTTTCATTTCTTTGCCATTAATAACCGATTTCGAGCCCGAAAAACCCACCGAAAACCGGTACATGGTCATTCCACCTTCGGTATCGGTCAGAAAGTGTTTGGAAAACTCCAGAAACACGTTTTTGAATTTGTCACACATGGCATTGGTGATTACCACAGATGCAAAGTTGATGGTGCGGTTCAAAACCAATCGCACATCTGACGTCCCGTGCGGACTATCGATCTGAAACACAAGACATCTAACAGGTTCTTTTTTCATATACGGCCTTTGGTACATCAACGGCACCTCGGTAAGCTTATCCATAGGAGACTTATTAACTATACCCTTTTTGTGCAAATCATTGATATTAAGAATGATTTCTTGGGTGTGGGTCTTTGCAAACGGGTTATTGACGATTCTGTGCTTGACAATGCGCTGCTCAAGCTCCACAAACCGGTAATATCTACACTCCCTAACTAACAAACTACGGTGCTCGTCGCTTCGTATCACCGAGGTGTTGCCTCTGAGCATCTCCAAAAGCTCTCTGAAGAGTTGCGGCGACCGTAAGTTGACGGTGGCCGGTCTTATAGGCGGCGGCCGGAGCATTCCTTTTTGTTCTATGGCAGCCATGTTCTCGTTGAACAATTGCTCGTACACGACCGTGAAATAGTTGGGATAGTTTCCGGTGTGCGTGAACAAGCTCTTGCTCACTTTGAACGTCTGGTTGCCTACAGTAGCGAAAATATCTTCAGATACCAAAAATTTCTGGAGGTTCCGCAAATCAAAGTAGAACACGTCCAGCCAAAGGTGCACGAATTGGTAGTCACATTTGACATTGATGGGGTAACCTTGGAGATGGTTGTAGATCTGCTCGAATATATCGGGATTGCGGTCTATAAACAACACTTTGTCTTTGTTTTCGGGCTTGTTGAAGAACCGGGTAAAGTATGAAGGTGCATCGGACGACAACGACAAGCCCGAGAGCCGGAAAAGTCGGTGGCCGACTTGGATCGAAAAGATCTTTTCATGGGGAAGGATGCTTTTGAAGCTGAAACTCACTTCATCGGAGTACTCTACATTGATCGGGTGGTCTGCCATCTGTAGTGTGATGGTACCGTAGAGGGTTCTTAATCGGCTTGGTTGGGAATTTGAAGTAGCGTGCGCGGGCGAATATTTTAAGGTTCTCTCACAAACAGAGAAGTAACACTGTAAAAGCGAGAGTTAAATATGATAAATGCGGCGTAGAGTAACTTATATAACCTACCAAAATAGATAAGAGTGCCGGAGTTCAGGATGTTCAAGAGTGCAAAGCTATTTTTTTTTTTTATAAGAAGTGCTTGATGACATGAGTGCTAGGATGTTACAACTTCCATCATAATTCAAGCAAAGCATTAGTGTGTGTAATTAAAGAGTGAGTTTTCGAGGGTTCGTACAGATGCTGTATTAACTACTGCTGTAAGCGTACTTGCAGGCTGTACCTACCAAAAAATAGCACAGTGTGCATAGCTGCAAAAGGCTGGACACAATCAGCTACCCTTGCAACCAAAGGTACAAGCAGAACCGTGTAAGTCCGTATGGTGTTGTAAGATTGTATCTGTAATGCACTTTGAAACGGCTCATCTAGTCACTCCCATCAATCAGTAGAATGTCGTGGACTCGGAGAAGTCATTACGCCAGCGAGCATTCTCTTTCGAGAAGAACTTTTTAGAAAATACAAATTATTTATTGGCAAGCAATTCTAGCGAAGAGTCCCAAGTCAATTCAAAGTTTTCAATTCCATTACTATCTATTGACCAATCTATTATTACCAGCCTCTATCAACTATAAACCAATCGCTATTATTTATTGACCAGTCTCTATATCTCCCCCCAGTCTCTCTTATTGCTGCAAATAGCTAGTGCAACCACAAATTCTAAATATCCAACAGTCAAAAGGCAAGCTAGACCATAACTTGCTCTACACTGTTGGACACTCCTTTACACCGCTTGTACCTCTACACCGCTTACACCTCTACGCCACTTTATACTGCACAATGCCACTTGTGGTACTCAGTTGCTTTCCACTGTTAGCTGGGTGTTTATGGCTCCACCATGTAGTTTTGGGCTTATCTTTTTTCGCACTACCAAAATTTAACCCTTTTAAAAGTTACTTACCATGCCCAAACGAAACCGGAGCTTCCAAGGATGCTGGACGTGTCGAGCTCGGAAGGTCAAGTGTGACCAAGGCCGGCCCCAGTGCCAGCGATGTATAAAGTCCAACCGAGAATGTTTGGGGTTTGAGATCAAGCTCTGCTGGTCTGCTCCGCTCAGTGTCGATGACAGTAATGAGCTTGTAACAATAGGAGACGACGATATGCGGAACGGATTTCAAAGAAGAAGGGTCGATATCTTCAAGTTTCCTCCCAATATGGCCTACACCTATAAAGAATTGCACGAAACGCTAATGCAACTCGATATGGCCCAGACTACCCACAAAATAGGTCCTTTTAGAGTGTACAAACTACGAAAGCCAAGAACAAACCAAAAATTCAACCATCTTCCGAAATTACGGGAAATACCGACACAACTTGTCAATAATAGTCCTGAGAAATCAATCAAGACAGAGTCCCACCACAATCACCCCCAAAATTCATCATCCAGCCGAATTGACTCGGTGGCATCTTCCTTTTTGACCGAACCAATGAGTCCCGATTATGAGGGTGATGTTGTTGGCAAGTCACCTAGCGAGGATGTAGCGTACAATTCCAAGTCGATATTCTCCAAGTCAAATAACTCGTGGGTTCACTACGAACTTATGGACTACGCAAAACTAACTATTCTTGCTATAAAAGGAATAAACTACAAGTTCAATGAACAAAACATGCTTCATATATTATACCCCAAGTTCTTCCCCAACATCGATTCGGACGACTGGCTCGTGGACACCAAAATACTCCACAGACTATTTCGATATAACAAGAGAACCTGTGAAGTTACCCTCAAAAGACTCTTTCACGATCTTCTCAATAACTTCAAGTCGGATATGTTTTCGTTTTGTCGTGTTTCTCACACTCCCAACTACTTTGACTGTTTTGTCATTCCATATATCAAGCAGATATTCTGTGAGTTCATCTGCCTCGAGTTCACCAAAAGCAGCGATTTGCACCATCGCGACGATCCAGAAACCTTCTCCGCGTCCGAGTTGAAACAGAACATTAAATTGGCCATAGTGTACCTCGTTTTGGGACTATCGTCGTTCAAAATGTCAAAGAGCACCCAAAAGGTCAATGAAGACATGTCGCATATGGACGAATACCTCAAGATCAGCATTTCTCTACGCAAACTCAGCATCCAGATTATCAACTATCACCTCGATGAGTACGACAAAAACAGCATTGAGCTTGAAAAATGCGGCGAAGCTGGCTGGGAATACGAGACTTTACTACTTCTCGGGCTCTTGCTCCAGATCGACTTGGACAACAAGTATAGCGTCTTTGAGAACTTCGAGCTCATATTTGCCATAGGGGACTACGTAATAAAGAACAAGTCCCACCACACCCGACTTGGCAGCTTGCCCAAGTTTCTCATCAATGTGTTTCGTATAGAGTATACCTTCTTTGAGAGCACCCAGAGCATCAATTTGTTCAACTACTCGATTAGCGAGGGAGATGAGGAAATCAACTACCGCGACTTGAGCGACAATTACGATCTCGCCAAAAGTATAGAGACGGGCGGTGCAGAAGCTGCCAATGAAGACGAGGATGACGACGACGACGAAAACGTAGCCATACTACCCAACGGCAAGAAAACCACGGTTCAGATCAAACCCACCATCCAAAACCTTCTTATATCGCACCGTACCGATTCGGCAGACTATAGTCCGTTATCGTTCTCCATCAGCTTCCACAAAAGAGAACTCACAGGTTACAACGAGGCGCTGGAGCCTTTGGAAAGTAAAACAGTGAAGGCCAAAAAAGTGGTTCCGAAAACAGCGTTGACTGAGGTATTTGAGCTCGATCAGGTGTATGTAATGTACGGGTTGCCCAAGTCGTTGTTCCACCTATTTGATGAGATCATCCACTTGACCAACCACAAAAACATCTTTGAGCGCAGGCGAGTTTTTCCCCGGAATTTCCCCAAAATATGTGCGGATGTGGAGGACAAATTGCTCCAGTGGAAAGTGGCAGACTACTGGGAGTTGGACCCCAAAAACCCTCTCCACCAGTGTCTTGGCCACGGCGTGGAATCATTTCACTCGTCACTAATAGTATACTACAACAGACTCATCAAAGGAGTCAGTAGTCGTAACGTCTCGGTAGTACAAGAGCATGTCACGCGCGCGTTGCATCATCTACACGAAGCGATTGGACTAAGCAGTGCGTTTCGGCCTATGTTTTGGATCCTCCTCATTTGCGGCAGCGAGGTAAAAGATCCGGCAGTGCAAAAAGACTTGCAGGCGCTCTGGAGTGCAGACGCGTACAGAAACCAGCTGAATTGTTGGCGGGGAAAACAAATATTGTATGAGATATGGAAAAGAAGAGAATTGGGCGAGGAGTACGGGTTTATGGATATGGTGCGTGAGTGGGATGTGGTGTTGTGTTTGGGCTAAAAGTATTGTAACGGCTACTTAATAGATTTAATTCTGGGGAAATGGAAATTGAAAAGACGTTTAAGTTTAGGTTTAAGTTAAAATAATATATTCTGGTAAATATTCAAGTAAATATTCTTGGCAAGCATTATGGTCACAACCGACAACAGACGGGTTATTATATACTGGGAGTGTGGTATTGGTATTGTACCGTATGCCGTATCACGTGTGAGCATCAACCGCGAGGCTGAACATGCACATGCGAGATCCAGATAAGCGGTCGATGTCTGCTCTGTGTATGAGGCTCCGGCATGAGGTCGCTTTTGTCTGGTATTCTTCCTTCTTCTCCCTATTTCTGTCTGTTTTATCCGTTAGTCACTCCAGCTAGGGCCTTTTCGATTCACGGTCCTTCCACGTGACTCCCCACACCCCGGGATTTCTGGCATGGGGCAGCGGGGTAAGCGGGGGGTTTCTATCCCAGTAACGCCGCGCCAAATATCACACCGCTCGGATAATCGGACAATCCACATGGCCAATCTCCGGTTGTTCAGTGGCTTGGTAAGGCGTAAGTCCCCAATTTAACCATGATTGTAACATCCAAATACCACTGTTTCTCCGATTAATAACCTTTACAGATAAGCTCCAGCCCCCGGGCGCCTCTACATCTTGCACTCGCATTTTTCTCACCTTCCACCTAATTTTTCCTCCGCAAAAACTAGGCCCATCCACAAAAACCAACACTACAAGAACACTACAAGAACACTACAAGAACAAACGCTAACTCTTTGGTACTATACTATCCGCTGTAATTGCACATCGCTCTTTCTATTTTCTGTCCTTTTCTCTCCCTCCCTCCTTCATATCCACGTATTGTAAGTTAAAATCCAATTTTTACAGCCAATTTTACAGCCTTTTTACAGCCTATTTTTTTCTCGCTCACTTTTATTAAATATCTATACCCTTTTTCCCCACGAAACAGAGTTCCCATCAACTAAAGGTGGACCTGCTTGGCAGTAAGAAGTGGAAAGTGGAAATTACAAACAATCAATTCTTTACTTTATCCATCTTTACCCCTTTAGTATACTATTGATGCCCTTTTGATTTTGATACGACCTAATATGACTAAGGAAGACAGTCCCACTACTGGAGCTGCAACTTCCCTGAATACTCAGACGACACTTGGTCTGAATCTGCCAGCCAATGCAATAAACACAACTTATCAGTCCAATCAGTCACATTCGGTACAACCAGCGGAAGCCACCCACTCTTCCCCAGAGGAGGAATCCGCAGAAATCACCGAAAACCAACCACGAAAAAGATCCAAAGTGTCCCGGGCGTGTGATGCGTGTCGAAGAAAGAAAATCAAGTGCAATGCCGAGTACCTGTCGGCGCTTCAGAAGGTCACCAAGATATGCAACAATTGCGTGAAGAACAACGAGGTGTGTGCGTTTTCGCGTATTCCGTTGAAGAGAGGACCTTCGAAGGGCTACATAAGAGACTTGGAGGAGAAACTCGACTCGAAAGCCGTGCATATCCATCCCCAATTGCCGCTTCAGCAGTCCCACCAGTCCCACCAGCCCCACCAGCCCCAAACCCATCAACCTCATATAGCGCATCAGAGCTACCAATATCCCAACTACTACGTCCAAACTCAACAAAACATCCATAACATCCAAAACCAACAGTCTCACAACGGTAGCGTGCAAAGATTGGGCCTCCCGCCACGTCAAATTCCCTTAAACTCCCACAGCCCCACCGCTCCTAATGTCAATGTTCCTAATGTTTCACCCACTCCTAATGCTCCTAATATCATAGGAGCGCAACCGCTTCCTTTCCCCCAGAAACACCCATCCCCCATCATTCTCCCTCCACTCGGCGAGCTCCACTCAAAAATACTTCCGCCGCAAAAATTCTCCACCAGTCCTATCGAAAGCTCCAACGGCTCCACCCACAACTCACACACGTCCGCCAACTCGCTGGTCCCGTCCAGCCCCAAAAGCAACTCCATTACTGGGCTTCTCAATGCCGAAACTTCCAAGAACTCCAGCCCGCCAATCCAGGGCCCGTTCTGGAAGGTCCCCTACGAAATGCCAGCCGGTCCTAGCAGACGCTCGTCAATCACTTTACTTGGTGGCTCTTTGGGTAACGGGACGTCTCGCCGCAAATCTTCCGTCGATTCCATCTCGTCAACCTCAACTACAGGAACTCGCTTGTCCAGTATAAAAACGACAGGTGATTTCGCTTCTGATAGCGACAACGACGACTTTTATTCCGTAAGATCCAAGAATTCCTCCGTAGTCTCCATTTCAGCCAACCCCGGCGGATCTCGCTCGTCGTCAGCTAACATCGCTCATCTGCGACAATCTTCGCAAGCAAACTCGCCTCGTGCTTCCATCAGCTCTATGTCGAGTTTGAGCGGAAGAATCAGCAAAAACCTCCATATACAACCGCAATCACAACAACAGCCCTACCACCCTCATTTTCCACAGTACGTCACTGCTTCTTCACTTACTGCTAATATCCAGATCTACTATGCCCGCTTCCACTCCAACTTTCCCATTCTTCCATTTGACGAGTCGCTCCTTCTTTCCCACCTTGATAAAGACGACCACGCTATAGTCGATATCTTTAACCATGCCTTGTACAATCTTATCAACTTCAGCAATATCACTCTTGCCGATACCGTTTCGTTGATGATGAAAATCGTATCAATGTACCCTTTAAAAAAACCAGACTACTTTCCCAAACCATCTACCTTAATCTTCTACTTTTCCAGCTTGGTTCTAATGAATTATACTATTCTACTCAGTGGAGAAGCTTATTCTTTGGGTATATCTACTGCAATCTCCATATTTAACGATTTCAAGGTCCTCGAACACTTTATGGCCGAAACCCCCATCACGCAACCACTCAGCCAAATCGATAACATCAAGTTCTACATCCCAAAATTATACTTTCTCAACTGCATAATCGATGATCTTTACGCTTTGAGTTTTGGCCAACAAAAACTTGTAAACCATAACGAGTTAATTGAGGCTTTAAAGTCGAACTTCAAGTATTTGGCTCCTCAGAATGCCTTGACTTCAACTATTTCTTTACACTTGAACCAGTTGGCTGAAACAAGAAATAGCTACTTGTTTCCAAATAAAACGCCGAAAGGAGTGGGTTTCAAAGACTTGATTCCTCATAACAATATGGACGAGTTTTCCAACCACTTTATTAACTTGGTAAAGGAGAAATACGATTTAATAACGTATGTATTTGAGGTAAACTCGTATCTTAGTGCTCAACTCAGCAGCAAGTTCGATATCGAGGAAGTCTTTGAGAATATCGGTGATTATAACTCAAAGTTGATCAGATTAATGAAAAAGCTCTCGACTTCGATAATTAACTTTGCCAATTACATCAGCACCGCATACTCAAGCACATCCATAGAAATCAACGATCCCAACTGGTCTTCGCATTCTCGATCCTTATCGCAATCGCCTGGATCATTATCTGCCAATATTCAGGTAAACCCCCTTCTTAATATCACTATTGGACAGCTAATCAAGTTAATCAAACTTAACAAGTTGATTATCGATTCGTTGATCAAGCTTTTTCGTTCAGCGAATTCAACCGTACAAGCTTCAAGTCATAATGACGATTTGCTAAACCGCTGTATTAGAATAAATCATGATCTTTCAATCTCCTTCAACTTGTTAAATTTAAACTTGGTGAACTTGCAGATCGGAAATGCTGCTGTCGCTACTATCAGAAATAACTTGAACTCTTACCATTTGAACTTTAATACCAATCCAACCGAACGCTTGAACGAACGCTTGAATGGAGAAACCAAGTTCAGCGAGTGTCTCGATCTATGGAGAAAGGATTTCCAAGAAGTGGTGGGGTTCATTGAGGCCGAATCCACCGAAGGATGGTACTGATCATGCTAATGAACTGTATATATAGAGATTAATTACCAATGTCATGCCCTAAATGGGACACGACAGCTATGGAATGAACTGTAAGCTTAGCTTTTGATCTTCTTCATCCCGTTGTATTTATTATTTATGACAATTAGTTATATACAACTTCTTAATGTATCTACTATGACAAGAACTAATATCTTTACTTTACTAGTCAACGTATCTTATGCTTGTTCACATCTATGAGCGGGTTACTTTGCTTAATGAATCCTATACATCTTTAAGCCTTCCTAATCACTTGTGACTATCAATTTAATGTACATCTTATACCCAATGTAATTATGCAATAATTCTTATTTAGGACTATTGACATGATTTGTCTTACTTTCAATGCAATTCTCTCGAATGTTAACTTCTATACTTGGATGTACCCACTTTTACTGTTACATATGTCTTCTCTTTACTGTACAATTCTTTACTTATGACTATCTCCTTTTATATACACCACCTACGCTTCACTTCAATTCATGTAATTGAAATTTATTGATTTTAAAACATAGTTATTTTCCGACACTTACTTATAATTCACTGATTTTTCTTGGATTGCATTTACTTCAACGATTTACTAGAGTGCGGGATGTTTAAGTGTACATGTTAAGAGCCTCTCTTTGAAGAATTTTTGATAAGTGAGTGCGTCAATTACTTCAGCTCATACTTTATCATTCTTTGTTAATGGTGTCGATATGACCAGCATTCCGTTGTTGCATGTCCTACTATTTTTGAGCGTCTGACGTCAATTGTGAGATGGCTGCAAAATTAATTCATATTTCTGACTACAAGAGTGCGAATGAAGAGTGACGAAGAATACTAAACTTAGAGTGCTGAATAGTAATCTTGTATATCTTACTTTACTTCAGATAGTAATCACTTATGGCAGTTGCTTTTTGTTTCTTGCTTCACTTCCCATTATACTTATTCTTGTCAAGTTTTATATTTACTTTTATTACTAGGTGCTGTTTAAGGATTTGTAATGTCCGTGAGAGATAATGAATATGAGTGAAACATTTCGGTAACTTGAAAATTGTTAGAGTAAGGTATATATCTGGTAGTATAGATATTTCAATAGTCTTGTGAGAAACATTGCGGTCAGTGAATAGGAGAAATTAGAGAATTAGCTATGAAGTACGGGTATGTAGAGATTAATGAGACATAGTGGACTCGGGAGAAAATACTAGGCTTGGTGATATTTATTGATAACGAATTTAAGCAGTGATTGTGCAGTAATGTTGGTGGTGATGACTATCATGGAATGTTTATTGATTGATATAATTCTAGTGAGAGTTCTAAGACTTGCAAAAGGGACATTATTTATAGTATCTACTTATGCATTTGATATCAACGAAAGTATTGGACTTCGCGAGATATGGAATATATGAGCGACGATGATACCAATGATTGTGATTGACTGCGTAATTAAAGTTGACTGTGTTATCAGAGTTGATATTTGCTGTTGAGTGTTAATTCTTGGGTGACTGTTAATTTTTATACACATATATAGCTTTATATATTAATGACTATTCTTAGCCTAATCGATCTTGATTTGTCCGTAGATTTGTCTCACAAAGATCAAGTTACTTATAAAACCGATCGATCCGCAACAAAGGAAAACTAATGATGAAATAACTATGGAGTAGCCGACGTACAACACGATGGATGTCAAGTTACCTAATCTTTCACCACCGGTCAAGAACAACGAGTGCAAAAACACGTAGATTGCACAGCCTCCACCGATGAAGACCGATTTCCATTGCCATTGGTAGTTTTCAGAGCATAAAGTGTAGTAGATCATCATGATAGATATTAAGGAAGTAGTCATGATCATCAACACGAAGCAAAAGAACAAGAAGCCGAACATGTAGAAGATTCTGTTGAACCAAAGCGATGAGTAGATAAAGTACATTTCAACTGCGATCGAGCCGAATGGGAAGATACCTGAGATGAACATGATAGGCAAAGACTTCAAGTACCAAGGTTGTGTTGGGATTTGTCTTGGGATCTGGTTGGTTCTGACGGGGTTGGTCAACAATGGTCTCTTTGAGGCAAGAATAGAGCCAACAATCGACAAAGGAATCGAACTCAAGAACCAGATCGCAATGATTGCAACCATAGTACCCACTGGAATAGCCCCTGACGAGTTGACGTAGATCAAGAAGAAGTTCAAGAATACAAATACCGAAAACAACGAGCCAGGCACAATGAGTGGAGTCAAAATCATGTTCAATTTCCAGTTGTCGCCGCCAAAATATCTGTATAAGTAGCCAGATACGAACGATGCAACAACACTGAACAAAATGTAAAGGATAAATGTAAAAGTCGACAAAGATCCTCTGTTTGATGGCGACAATAAACCAAAGAGGGCAAAAACAAGGGTGGTAAAGATCATCAAGAAGATTTGAGTACCACTTCCAAGCAAAATGGACAAGAGCATCTTGCGCTTAGGAGGTCTAAAGACGTCACCGTGGACCAATTTCCAGCCGCTTTCGTCAGAGATATCGTCGTCCAAGTTGACCTCGTTATATTTGACAATATCGTTTTTTAAAGTTCTGGTCAAAATATGAGCAATGATAATTCCAAGGATTAAGACGATGAAAGAAAAGTTGATCAAGGAAAACCACTGGATCTTTGGGTCGTAAACGTGCAAGTACTTGTCCCATCTAGTAGCCCAAGCAGTAGCAGATTCAGTGAATGTGACCGAGTACGAGAACTGGACGTTGGTTTCCGTGTCTTTTCTCAATTGAATAGGTGGCAAGTTGAGCGAACAGCGGTCTTCCTTCGAGGCGTCTTCCTTGAGTCCAGATCTGTCAAAAGAATGAGGCAAAACAGAAACTCCCACAACTCTGATATTCTCCTTGTCTCTTCTGTGGTACTCAATGTTGATTTCAAAGTGGTTGTAGAGATGGGCCACGTTTTGCTCGTCAATTTCACCAATCTTAAACCCGGATCCATAGAACTTAGTGTTGGTTCTGGCTTCCTTGACAAGGACACCTGCTGGCAAACCATCTACAATCCAATTGTGGTTGTAGCCAGCTCTTATATTTCTGTTGACAAACACAGAATCAACTCTGTTGTAGGTCGAAGTGCACAAGGTTTCACAAGTTCTTTCCTCCAACATCTTGATATTGAATGGCGAGTTGAAAATTCTGTCCCCAAAGATAATTGAGCCCAATGATTCCAGCTGCTTGACTGGACCTCCTTCTGGTTGACAGAAATGGAACTTTGGATAGTAGTAGTCGTATGAGTAGACATAAGTGTTGGAGTCAGACTTGCCATTAATATTGTTCTTGTGATGTAACGACGGTGTCAAGTGATTGACCAATAACGGAATCTTGTCACCTTTCTTGTAATTGGTAGGGGCAACTCCTGGCAAGTAAAAGGCTTGCGCTAAGCTCGTCAAGAGTACGAGACTGAAAAGCTGATTCAACAACATCTTTGTCACCCTTCCAAGTTGTGCTTATCGATTTTCGGTTTAATTGGTGACGAGTTTTTTTCCGCTCAATGTTTGTCGCTGAGTCGCTTTCCGATCCTTTAAGAAATCCTTCATATAAAACGCTTAACACGCGTGAACTCTCAAGTTGACACTGAGGGTTTTGTGGCGCAATAGCGTAAAATTTATTTAGCACTATAGATAGTTAGAACAGGGGTCATGATTAGTGGAGTTTTCTTTTGCGGGCAAGATTGAATTTTTTCTGCTCGTTGGTGATTTCTCGAATTTCCCGGAGCTTTCGTGATTGCAAAGCCGGATCATACATGTAGGAAGGTCGGGCGACAGAGTAGTCGCAAACCAATTTTAGCCTCTGGCACTGCCCACACAGCGGCCTGTCTTCAGGGCAGGATTTGTGGCGTATTCTGCAGGTCCAACAGCCCGTCTTTGATCTTGCCCCTAATCTTCTTTTTTTATCCGGTAACACCTCCTGCGAGGTACGTTGTTTGGCGGCCAGTGCTCGGAACGGTGCGTAACCAGAGCCGGGTATATACTCGTCGTCAGCAGGGTCGCTTGCATCGTCCAAAGCCTCGCCTATTGTCATATCATCCGAAGACATGTATTGTTGGCTCGAAACCCTTTTTACCCTCTGTGATTTGACACTGCCTTTGCCTGGCTGGATACATTCTATGGCTTTCTTCCTGGGCCTTCCTACCGGTTTCTTGCCTTTAGTGTACTTTCTCTTTTTGCGCGCGGGTGGCACATCAAAAGTTGCAGCCAGAGAGTCGTTACCAGATTCTGTCAAGTTGGAAGAACGAAGAGGTAACTCTTGTATTTCGCAGTTGTTTGTAAACTCTTGGTAGTACTCGTCAATTTCAGAGGTCAAGAAATCTTGGTCTATTTTGATATCTGTAGTAAGCTCGTGTTTGGGCACAATTGGCGAACTCTTTATCGAAGTATCAAATGTAATACGATTCAAACTACAGTCGACATCAATTGGATGTCTGGAATGCAGATCCAGAACCTTCTCGAAGCTATAAAGGGTATTATTGAGTAATTGTTCTGAGTTAGAGTCTAATTGATTGTTGTTGAAGAGCAGAAAATCAATTTCTGTAGAATTTTGGTAATTTTGGCTCGAATTTATTTTATACTTCCAATCATCTCCCTGCAGTATGACCTTACTAGGACTACTGATAGTATGATCGAGGAATTGGAAGAGCATCTTAAGTATGGGTAAATACACAATATATATTTTTGCAACCTTTCTGGCGGCAAATTTGACGTATACGGTGCGCGCACTAAATTGCAGCCAAAGTCTGCAAAAGAAGTGTTATACACAAGGATGTGTGGATTTAAGGAGATATTATGTAGTTTACATTGTTTAAGTATTACTTGTTTGTTTCATGTTATTCACTATGAGCGCCTGTCCAGGCTAGTATCCAGTTGAGATCAATCAATAGAAACTTACAGCTTTGGGTCCACTCACTATTGGAGGATGCTCGGATACTTTTCCCTCCGACCAAACCCTTTTTCGGAGACAAATGGTACGGGAGCTCGAACTCGCTATCTATGTCTGTGAGTTTGGCTTCGATATGCGAAACAATATCGAGCAACGCAATCATCGAGACGTCTAGTTTGTTGAAATTGAACAATTTCCCCAAGGAAAACTCGTTGGAAGAAAACAAGTTCAAGATTGTGCCTGGCTTTTCGTCTTCAGACTCCTCTTCGTTCAATTTGATTATATATGACTGCGAGCCCATCGGTATTAGCTTGTAGCCTGTTAGTTTGAGCTTTAGTCTTTTGAACAAAAATACTAGCAAGTGCACGATTTGGCCCAAGGCAGCATTGACTTCGGGCCACACGATCTTGTGCCCTAGTCGAAATCCATTGATGCTGCCATATTTGTCGTTTTTGCCAAAAGATATGTTGAATATTTTAGTATAGATATTTAAATTTCGCAACTTATCGAGGTGATCGAGATGCATTTTGTACGACGCTTTCGATTGCTGGAGCTTGTTGTGCTGGAGATCAAGGTCTAGCTGAAGTTTGTTCTTAAGTTTCAATAGGCTTCCCAACTCATTTTGCTCGATTTCCTTCAATTCGCGCTGATTGAATTGGAGCTGTTCTTGGAGTTCTACATTTGTGGCTTCCAATTTTTTCAATTCTTCTAGCTTTTCCCTTTCTAGCAAAGACAACTTGGAGAATTCGGCTATGGACTCCTTGAGTTTCGCATCTAAATCGTCAGAATCTCTTCCATTCGTCCCCTCGTTATTTTTCGCAACCACCTGGCTGTCGCGATCCTTGAGCTTTTTGAGAAACTGAACATAATTGTCTTTCTCTACTTGACTTTGATCAAACTTCATTTTGTAGTTCTCAATCAAGAGATTGGCACAGTCAGCCGAAAGGGGATGCTCTATATCCAGGTTCTGTGATAAAATCTCGAAGATTTTACTTAGTGACTTTATACGAGAAGATATAGTGTTTATGTCCTCGCCCTCATTGAGCAAATCCTGCGCATCCTCGTCATCCGAAACTAGTATATACGAATCCTTTTCGGAAGCATCTTTGTTATCTATAGCCTGTACATTATCATCATCCTCGTCATCTTCATCGAAATCGTCTTCACTTTCTATCATACTGTGGTAGTTTATGGGCGTCGTAGCTTGTCTGTTTGCTTCGTGGTACATCTTCAACCGGTCTTTCGGAAGATATTCGTCTGCCTTTACCAGGTCTAGTATCTCTTGATTCGACACATCATTGGCGTGGTTATGATTTCGGTTGATCAAAAGATTCAATTGAGCAGGGCTAAGGTGAAGTAGCGTCTCGTCTAGAACTACGGGCATATTACATCTTTGACATATGAAAGTCTTGCCCACCATTGTGCCTAGTCATCTATCTTGCCGGATACTCAGAGATAATCTTTATCAAAATCGTGTATATACCAGTCGCACGCTTAGAACCTCAATACAGTAACACGTGGACTTGTGCTCAACAAGTGCCGGTCTAGTATAGTGGTCAGTACAGTTCGTTGTGGCCGAACAGACCCAGGTTCGATTCCTGGGACCGGCAGTTATTTTTACATAATTCAATAATACGTGGACTACTTGTGCTAAATCAGCCTAAGTATACCTCTGCCTGAAGATATATGACCTATAATTATTCTGTATATAACAATTGGGGCCGATTTTTGTATGGCAGAACAGCCCTAACAGAAAGGGTTACCCGGATTTCTCCTCCGCAAATTTTCATATAAAAACCAAACGGCTTCGGGCATTTCACCAGTCAATAGTGTTGAAACATTCATGATGATTGAGACAGTTTAGTGTAAGTACTACAATCAAACCAGTTTCTTTAACCTGATGACACTTGTTAGTGACTCGAAGATCTAGCGATCAGTGTGTGCACATGATTTCTCAAATAGACTACAACGGTATCTGAACTAAAGAAACTTATGAATGACTTTTGTCTCAACGGAATACTAACATTTTATAAGTTCAGGACTCAGTTGATTGATCTAGAAAAAAAAATGAGCAAGGGTAATGGTAAATACAGTAGAAGAGTTTTAAATGAACTATACGCGCGCCCACTTCCTTTGGTTTTATCATCTGACACATACGGAGTGACTATCCCCCCCACTTTTCCTCATAATCCTATATCGTTGGGGTATTTAATTTGGAAAGTTATCCAAATTAATGCGCTTAAACCTGTTCCTCAGCTGAAACAATCTCTCTTAAAAGTAAAGTTTGACCAAGGCGTCTTCAAAGTAGTAGAGGATGAAGATGTCACGACTTTGTGGAGGTGCGGATTCTTTGGTAAAGGTATACTATCGAGGTCCGAGCCTACTTGGAAAGAGCGGACGTTGAAAAAGGTGAATGCCGGCAGCAATGAGCTAGCTATGGAGGATCTTACTCTTAAAAGAAGAGAAGAGAGGAAGCAGTTCAAGAATGAAAGAGCTCGTGTTCAAGAGCTAGAGTTGAAGCAACGTCAAGGGATCATATCCTCCGAAGAGAAATTGCTATTGGAACAATTGTCAGAGTCGCTTGCGAATCTCAGATTGACTGCCGGTTCCATCACCAATTCTGGTGTCAAAACCCAAGTTATCGATGAAACGCGTATCGACGATTTGATCGAGCTCGAATACTTTCAGTTACAGGCAATTGAAGTGTTTTATCTTCAGTTTGTGATGAATGTGTTGGAAGTAATCGGCGAAACAAAACTTTCCCCTACACAATTATTTTTGGAGTGTTGTAAGCTTGTGGGCCCTGTAGTTCCAACAAATAAGTTCATTATCGATTACGTAGTGTACGACTATTTTAGGTCTTTGGGGTGGTGTGTTCGCTCGGGGATCAAGTTTGGATGTGATATGTTGCTTTACAAGAGAGGGCCCCCATTCATGCATGCAGAGTATGCCGTAATGGTTATAAAGAATGACCAGAATCCTCCTACTTGGAATACCATGGCTGCAAATGCTAGAGTGATTGGTACGGTGAAGAAGAATTTAGTGCTTATGTACGTGGACTGTCCAGAACAAGAAACGTTTGATGAAATATTGAATCGTGAGTTCAAGGATGAAAAGGAACGTTTTATGGAGCTATTTGAACATTACAAAGTGACTGAAATTTTGTATAGAAGATGGGCACCTGGTAGAACTAGGGACTAATATCAAACGAATGTACGAATTAACGTGGAAAATGTGATGCAAGCGTAGGTAACGTATATTTGTGGCATTAAAGGCTGGTACTTTTGAAACTGTTGGTATATAGTGGTATTCCAACATATAACTGATCATTGACTTGACTAGATTTTGAATACTCGTTCAAACATTATCAAAAACTGTCAACTATTCGATAGGACAAAAATAGATATCAATTTTAGACCCCTGCAGCGCGAATGCATCCAATAGCATAAGGTTTTGAAGGATTTACTTTGTTATCTCATGAGTTTTGATTATTTCTTGCAGAAATTCCGCTTTGAGTTTCTTCAGAGTACATTTTCTTCATGATATATGAAGTCTAGCCAGAACATTTTTGTTTAATTGCTCCTGTCTGTGAGACCCACTTAAGGCACAAAGCCTCTCTAATATTCGTGAGAGTCTAAGGAAGAGTGATGTCGAAGACATTAACTCATATCCGTCAAAGAGTCACAAAATTAACAATTAAAAAGTCGGTGAAAGAATTCCAAACAGGGATCTTACTTGACGATCAGGCTATTCCAGCTCTAAGCTCTCCTGTATATGTCTATTCTTTTCATTAGGCCTGAAAGCAGTTCTGTGAAGGAACATCGGAGAGAAAAGTCATTGCCAATTGCTGCGAAAACTGAGAATCGAAAACTTTTTACAAGAGGGCACTTTTTACAATTGATCTGCATCATTTACGGCTTTGTTAACATGATCTATGATTGTAAGCCAATAAAGGTAGTACTCAAATCGGAAGTATATTGGTGCGGTTGTGGTGGTGGTTGGATCTAATCATCTCTGTTGGGATTATAGAACAAGATCATGAAACAATCGTAACAAATAAATTTTACAAGCCGCCTTCATGGCCAAGTTGGTAAGGCACCTCACTAGTAATGAGGAGATCGTCAGTTCGAATCTGGCTGAAGGCATTTTTTTGCTTTTGTTTTTTTTTGGATCATCGAAAACTTTTGGATAAACCCATGGTGCCAGACACTTAAACGCAGTCTTAGATAGAGTAGTTAAGACCATTTAGCGTTCAAGGGCAGTATGGTCATCATCAGTTTACAGTGTATCAATCGATAGCAGGTAAACAAAAATTGCATGGTGTCTGAAGCGATGGCAGCAAAATTGAGGGAGGCACGCCCGGATTTGCCAAACAACCATCGCGCAACAGTGCGGTTATTTAAATGTTAGAAATTCCCACGAAAACGAATTTAGTAATACAATCATTTTGCCACTGCCACGACTTTCATTGGTTGTACGCGCGGGATGTCTAATCTTAGTCAGCTAATAAATCATGACGATGATGATTACAGTTACAACTATAGTGGGGCAGGATATGGAGCCAAGGAAGCTGCTGAAGTAGTAGCGGCCAAAAACAATGAGTACGAATATAATAAAAACGAAACCGGAAACGGGCATGAGCACAGTAGTAACGACGGTATAAGCGGGTCTGGCGATGGAGTCGCGGGAGTGCCCCAAGAAAAGATCTTGGCCAGTTTTGAGAGAATAAAGACCCATTTTCCAGCTGCAAGAATCAAGAAAATCATGCAGAGCGACGACGAAATAGGCAAGGTTGCACAGGCCACGCCCATCATAGTGGGACGAGCACTTGAGATCTTCATGGCCAATCTTGTGGAGGCATCAATAGTGGAAGCCAAGAAGCAGGGAGTCAAGAGAATCGGTGCGTCTCACATTAGGGCGGCGGTTGAAAGTACCGAACAATTCGACTTTTTAGTCGAAGCAATCGAGAAATATCCTTCAGTTAAAAACTAGGACCCACTAATGAGACCAGGACCAATAGGAGGTGATTCTCCTCTATGTATACTAAATGTAATATATGTTTACAACAACTGTACCCATTGTCTAGAATAAACATCGACTAATGTACACTTTTCGTATATATTTTAAAATGACAGTCTATTTTTGTTCGCACGCACCGAAAGTTGCTCAGGCCGCCTTTGTCGCTCAGAAGGTGCTAAACGGTGACCTAGTGACAACGGACCCTGAAAAATTGCAACAGAGTAACTACAGCTACTACTCCAGCAACACCAAACCCTAACGTCATAGCTAATAGCTTAGAGAGGCCACGATAGCTAATACGATAGCTAGAGCTACCGCGGGCTATCTTGGTCACGCCTATGATCTAATCATACGTCTATGCAATCTTTATTGCTCCGTAGGTGGCGCGCACTCTCGCTAACTACACGCCTACTCTCCATATCCCCTCTCTTCTGCCTAGTTCTCCCGGAATCTACCTGCATTTTGTCCCCACAATCTGACGCTCACTTTTCAGCATGGGTTGCGATATAAATCTGGCACCGTCCCCTTGATTGCGAATTCTTCCACCCACCAATTTATACAATGGCACCAAAAGGTAGATCCTCCACTAGTCTTTCTACTAGAAAATCATCTTTCTTTAATATCCCAATTGACCCTCCACAACCAGACGTTTACTATATCGGGGTTGACGTCGGAACAGGGTCCGCCAGAGCGTGTATTATTGATACCAACGGGATAATTTTGGGATTGGCCGAAAGACCCATTACCAGACACGAAATCAAGGCCAGTTTCATCACCCAGAACTCGACGGAAATATGGAATGCTATTTGCTACTGTGTCAGAACCTGTATAAGAGACTCGGGAGTCGACCCCTCCGAGGTGTTTGGCATTGGTTTCGACGCTACATGCTCGCTCGTGGCCATCTCGGAATCCACTGATCAGCCTGTAGGGGTTGGTCCGGACTTCTCCGACAACCTTGAAAACATCATTTTGTGGATGGACCACAGAGCCGAGGATGAGACAAACGCCATCAATGCCACCGGCGATAAGTGTCTCAAGTATGTGGGCGGGCAGATGTCCATTGAGATGGAGTTGCCTAAAATGAAGTGGTTGAAACACCACATGCCAGGCGGAATCAAAGACGTCAAGTTCTACGACTTGCCTGATTTCTTGACCCACAAGGCCACTGGTTCGGAAGCTCGGTCCTTCAACTCCGCAGTGTGCAAGCAGGGGTTTGTCCCCATTGGAGTAGAAGGTTCCACCACCGGCTGGTCCAAGGAGTTCTTGGAGTCGGTGGATTTGCCGGAATTGGTCGAGGACAACTTCAGGAGATTGGGTGGTGTTCCGGGCCAAAACGGTACCTACTTGAGCGCCGGGCAAGTTGTAGGCAAGCTTAATGCTCAGAGTGCGGAGGAGTTGGGCTTGACCACCGAATGTATCGTGGGTTCTGCTGTAATCGACGCTTACGCTGGCTGGATCGGTACGGTTGCCGGTAAGGTCGATCTTCCACAGTTGGTTGAGTCTGCCAAACAAACAGAAGGCTCGATTGCCACATCTTGTGGCAGATTGGCTGCTGTAGCCGGTACCTCTACGTGTCACATTGCCATGACCAAAGATCCACACTTTGTCAACGGTGTGTGGGGCCCATACAAAGACGTCATGGCTGAAGGATACTGGTTGGCTGAGGGTGGCCAGTCGTGCACCGGTGCATTATTGGCCCATGTTCTTAGTATCCATCCAGCCCACCAGGAATTGACCCATTTGGCGGAGACCTCGGGTGTTTCCAAGTTCGATTACTTGAACTTGACCTTGGAAAACTTGGTTTTGCAGCAAAAAGTCAGATCTGTCGTAAGCTTAGCTAAACACGTCTTTTTCTACGGAGATTTTCACGGGAACAGATCGCCTATTGCGGATCCCAAGATGAGAGCCAGTATCATTGGCCAATCGATGGATTCGTCGGTGAACGACTTGGCTATCCAGTACTTTGCTGCGTGCGAGTTTATTGCCCAGCAAACCAGGCAAATTGTAGAGGAAATGGAGAAGGCCGGCCACCGCATCAGCTGTATTTTCATGAGCGGAGGCCAGTGTAGAAACGGGTTGTTGATGAGATTGTTGGCCGACTGTACAGGCAAACCAATTGTTATTCCAAGATATATCGATGCCGCCGTCGTATTCGGATCCGCTATCTTGGGTGCAGTTGCAGCCGAGGAATTGGTGCACGAGCACATCTCTGCCAAGGGCCGCTCCAGAAGATCTTCGATTTTGTCCAGCCAGAAATCACAATCCAACTTGAACTCCCAGAAACTCGGCGGAGGTCCTCACTCTCCATACACTGCTCCTTCGGCCACTGCCAGTACCACCAACATGTCCACTTTGGTGTATGCCAGCGGAAACGCAGGATCGCACGCCCACTTGACTCCTATGCAAGAAGAAAACGTAGACTACTTTAACCAGCCAACTGCTGCTAAAGACGACGACTCCTCAGAAGACGACAATGAAACCTTGTCTTTCGGCTCCAAGCTTAATGTCCAAAAGGGATTGTCGCAGAAATTGAAGGGCTTGGACTTAAAGCCATTGTCTACTACTGAAAAGCCTAAGGAGACCGATAATGACAAGTTATGGAGACTCATGGAAAAGATGACTGGCCCAGGAAAGGTTATTTTGCCTTCCGACGAGAACCATCCTGACCGTCGTTTGTTGAACGCAAAGTACGCCATTTTCTTGGAACAATGTTACAAACAGCAAGAGTACAGAAAGGCGGTGGATGCGGTTGAGATAGAAAACTTGGAAGCTTTGAAAGCTTGAAACCTTTGGAATAATAAATATTTAAAGCTTATTTAGAATTATAAAGAGTATCGTAAATACTGAAAGCTTATTTAGAATTAGAAAATATCATAAATACGAGTAACATATGATAGAATAAGCCGTAACGGGAGCCGCCTTACGAATAAAGCCGTGCACTTTTCATGAAATAGAAATTTAAGTTGTGAAATAAACTCCCGATGAATACCTTGATATCGCCGTATCCAGATTGTATTTACGAAGAAACTGAGGAATAATTAATTACCGTAGGCTATTTCCGGTATTGGAGATAACACTTACCACAGGCTACTTCTTCGTCCGGGGTAGTGTAATATGACATGAAATTGAGCCCGTGAAAAAAGTTGTCTCGGCAATCGCACGTGACAGCACGCAAATCGCATTGATTTGACACAAGATCTATGCGGATATCAAGATTAGGCTGCTACAGATGCACATGTCTAGACATTCCAAGTCTCGGCTATGTACCTAGGTTGCCGCGTCGACTACAGGCCGCCGATTGTTTTGGTATGCATCAACATTGATCTAATTGATGGCCAACGACTATCTTACTAATATATGATGCAATTATCTACGCTCATACGCACTTAATAAAACATATCGATTTAATCGCAATGGTTTCAGTAAAGCTTGCCACACAATAGAGACAGACCATAGATACGCTCTAACGCAGAACTCCACCTCAGTAGACATCACCCCAGTAGACACCACCACATCTCACACTCTTGCTCTCCTACTCTCACCCTGCTCTTCGCTGTCAAATATGTCACGAAAAATAGAAATTGGCGGTCACGTGAAAAGGTAAAATTGTGGAGTTATTGCAACATTTGCAATTCTACAAAGCAATTTAAAGCCACTGTATCCACATAAAAATTTGTGCTAGCGAGGCTATCTGTTTTCTGCCAGGTCCGTGATTTTGCAACAATACGGTTTTCTTTCTCAGATAAAGGCTCGGCGTAATTTTAAAGTTTTTTTTTGATAAATTTGCATTCAGGCATCCATCGCCTATAAAAGATAGACAAAATACCTATATTGAGCATAAAATCCCAGCACAATAATGTCGGAGATACTTCACAAGATCACTAGTATCACCAGCAATAACGGGCCGGAGTCCCAAATACCTCACTTACAAGAACACGAGGATATTACATCATGGCAGTCGAGAAAGTCCCATGAGTTCCCCCAACATAACGATCGCCAGCAGGTAGGGCCCAACACGGTGGTCCCAGAGTACATTGAACGTGACGTTACAGTGGTAGACTGGGGAAGGAAGGTGGTGGGCGATCCCGTGGATAAGATCAAGAACTATTTCATCTCTCTTTTTCCCATTGCTCAGTGGATCTTGCACTACAATTTCAAGTGGTTATATGGAGACTTGGTGGCCGGTATCACCGTGGGAGTGGTGCTTGTTCCACAGTCCATGTCATATGCGCAGTTGGCCGGTTTGCCAGCACAGTACGGGCTATACTCTTCGTTTGTCGGGGTGTTTATATATTCGTTTTTTGCAACCTCCAAGGACGTTTCCATCGGTCCAGTGGCCGTTATGTCGGCTCAAGTCGCCAAAGTGATTGCACATGTGCAATCTCATGCGGGTGACAAGTACTCTGCTCCCGAAATCGCCACATTTTTATCGCTTATCTGCGGTGGTATCGCTGCTGGTATTGGTATTTTGAGACTTGGTTTCATCCTTGAATTTATTTCCATCCCGGCCGTCATGGGGTTCATGTCTGGCTCTGCCTTTTCCATTATTGTTGGCCAGGTTCCCGGCTTGATGGGCTTCAACTCTTTGGTCAACACTAGAGACGCTTCCTACTTGGTGGTGATTAACACTCTCAAGAACTTGAAACATTCTACCGTCGATGCTGCTTTTGGCTTGATACCGTTGGTGATCTTGTACTTTTGGAAGTGGATCACCGAGTTTGGCCAAAAAAGATGGCCAAGATACAAATTGTACTTTTTCTACGTGCAACAGTTGAGAAACGCCATTGTGATTATCGTGGCCACCGCCATCTGCTGGGGCATTGTCCACCCGAAGAAGGTGGCTTACAAGGGCTCCAAGCCATTTGTGCCTCCTATCAAGGTCATTGGTAAAGTTCCAAAGGGTTTGAGGGACGTGGGTGTTATGCACATACCCCAGGGTATTGTTGGCGACATGGCCTCTGAAATTCCTGTTTCCGTGATTATTCTTTTGTTGGAACACATTGCTATTTCCAAGTCTTTCGGAAGAGTCAACGACTACAAGGTTATTCCAGACCAAGAGGTCATTGCTATTGGTGTCAACAACTTGATCGGTACCTTCTTCAACGCTTATCCTTCCACCGGTTCGTTCTCCAGATCTGCTTTGAAGGCCAAGTGTGGTGTCAGAACTCCTTTGGCCGGTATCTTTACTGGGGGTGTGGTGCTTTTGGCCTTGTACTGTTTGACTGCTGCATTCTACTACATTCCCAAGGCCTCGTTATGCGCGGTTATCATCCATGCCGTCTCCGATTTGATTGCCAGCTACAAAGTGACGTGGAATTTCTGGAACATATCGCCCCTCGACGCCGGAATCTTCCTTGTGGCCGTCATCATCACTGTCTTTTCGTCCATTGAAAACGGGGTGTACTTTGCCATCTGTGCATCGGTGGCCGTGTTGTTGTTCAGAGTGGCTGTTCCAAGAGGCCAGTTCTTGGGCAGAATCCAAATCGCCGAGGTAGTCAACCCCGTCATCGACCGCTTAGAAAGCGACATTTACTCCATCAAGCAAGAAAACGACGATCTCAACGTGTCGTCGCAAAACTCCTCGGAAAATATCGAAATCCACCAGGTGATCAACTCCGCACCTGGCGACGGGAAAAAATTGAAATCAGACGACTTTAACGACAAATCCACCTACGTCAACACCCAGACGTTATTGCAAAAGAACCCCCAGTTGAAGTTCCACACTCGCTGGGTTCCGCTTACCAAACACAGCATCAACCACCAGTTGAAGGTGCAGCCTCCTCCACCTGGTGTGCTCGTGTTCAAACCTGTAGACGCATTCGTATATCCTAATTCGTCCAGACAAATCGACCGCGTGACCGACGAAGCCAAGCGCTTGACTAGACGTGGCAAGCCGTACAATTACTCCGACGTGGGCTCTAGGCCATGGAACGACCCGGGTCCTTTGACATGGAAGCTTCCATTCACAAAGAAAGACAAGGAAGTGGAGGCCAACGACGACAGTGCCAAGCCGGTGTTGAGGATCGTGCACTTTGACTTTTCCACGGTGGCGCAAATCGACGTCACCAGTATTCAGGCCTTAGTAGACTTGAGAAAAGCACTCAACATTTACGCGGACCGCGAAGTGGAGTTTCATTTCTCGGGCATCTTGAGTCCTTGGATCAGAAGAGGGTTATTGGGCGCCGGCTTCGGTACCTACTCTGAAGATCTTGTCAGCGACACCACCTACGTGAACATTGCAACCGGCTCCGACGACTTGGAATCGGGTGCAAACGGCGAGTACTTTGCTGCGGTCAGTACCAACACTCCTTTTTTCCACCTTGATATTCCTGATTATCGTTAGTCTGTGACTTAGATTGATTTTCATTTCAGTTCTTTAACATTTATTTAATTACCTACAAATACACCGTTTACTAAAGGATTATAACGTAGTATATGAGATAAGCCGGAGAATTCTGAGAATTAGGAGAAGCTGAGATAGAGAGAGAACTATAGGAGATTCTATGTAGTCTACTTCTTAGTGCGAGCGGATATTTTATTTGAGACGTGAATCGCACGACTGATGCGAATTATTTACAATATCAAAAACGCGTACTACGTATGTTGAACACAGTGATATGAGCCAAGTCAAGAGGGTAGCCAGTGACGAGATTAGCCAGGTTAGCTTGAAAATAAGCAAGGTTGACGATGACGGCGCCAATCGCAAAGAAACAGCTCGTATAGAGAAGCAAAAGCAGAAAGAAACTGAGCGGGCCGAACGCGAGCGCCGTAAAGAGGAAGAGAGAATAGAGAGAGGGAGAAAGAAGGAGGAGGAAAAATTAGAACGAGAGAGGAAGAGGGAGGAGGAAAGGATAGAAAAGGAAAAGAGGCGAGAGGAAGAGAGGATTGCCAAGGAGTTGAAGAAACAGAAGCTTCTTGAAGAGAAACAGGAGCGTGAACGCAAGCGAGAGGAAGAGAAGGAAAAGAAACAGGCTGAGCGTGAGAAACAGAAGTTGGAGAAGAAACGCAAAATGGACGAGGAGAAGGAGCGCAAGGAGCAGGAGCGTAAGTTGGCAGAGGAGGAGCGCAGACGGGCCGACGAACTTAAGGAGAAAAGTCAGATGAAAATATCTAGTTTCTTCCAGGTAGGAAAAGCAAAAGAGGAAAAAACGAAAGAAGTGGCCATTGCTCAGGATAGTTCTTCGTATGACCGAGAGTTTCTCCCCTTTTTTGTTCAAAAGAACGTAGTGATGGCGGAAAGTGGGCAAATGGAGGACGAAGAATTGGCCAAATCAAAGCAAGACTTTGATCAGTTGATGAAAACTATTCCGACAAATTCCAATTCTCCAATGGAAGTTTCAAAAACTACTCCAAAAGATCTCAATTCTCAGATTGCTCAGAAAGTGGTGACCCCCGAAGATATAATAACTGCGCTTAATGCCGCCAACACTACGGAAGCACAAGTTTATTCCATGCTCCAGCAAATCCCGCCTATCAAGTATATTAGTTTCTATGAAAACTCCAAACCTCCCTACGTTGGAACCTGGTGTTCCGAACGTCACAGAATCCAATTGCCCGTATCCAATCCCATCGATACTACTCTCACCGGGCTTGACTACGATTATGATTCGGATTTGGAGTGGAATAAAGAGGATGAAGAGGGTGAGGATCTTGACGATGATGAGGAGGAAGAAGACGAGGTACTCGAAGATGACGATATCGAGGACTTTGTAGAGAATAACCAGGAAGGAGGCCCCACAAGAAAGTTTCATTCGTTGGTGGTGGTGAGCAAATGGAACGATGGCACCAACAACGACTTTTTCAGTAGTCTTTCCACAACCGTATGCGTAGATATACCCACCCCTATAGACCCCACAAAGACATACACCAAAGAAGTGCCAGAAGTGATAACTCCAGCTGTTTCCAAGAAAACTATTCAAGACCCAGAAATACTAAAAGAGCTAATGGAGTTTATAGAGAAGAACCAGGACTTTACCATAGGAACGTTGGTGGAGCTTTCGAAAAAAGAGTTTAAAGATTTCACCAAAGCCATGTTGAAGAACACCATTCAAGCCATGGCCGTGTACAATAAAAAGACATCCAACTGGCACATCAAGCCCGAAGTAAAAAGTAGTTACAAAATACCCACCTAACAAACCAGAAGTATAAATAAATGCAAGGTACAAATATAAACCTGAACCAAGTACAAAAATAAGTATAAAGAAATGTAAGAGTACAAATATAAACCAGTACAAAATAAAGTATAAATTAATGTAAGGGTACAAATATAAACCAGTACAAAGTAATGTATAAATTAATGTAAGAGAAAATATAAATCAAGTACAAAAGTAAAGTATAGATAAATGTAAGAGTACAAATATAAATTAAGCACAAAATTAAGGTATATACTATAAACGTAGAATGCAAATTTAGTCTAAGAAGTACAAATTAACAGAAGTTTTCATGTATAAAAAAAGGAAGACAAATATAAAGTGTAGGACAATAGTTTTATACGAGTACCAATATAGAATACTAGAAGTACAAGATGACCATAAGAGTGTACAAGGAGTACCCGAACTCGAGAAAAAAGTCTGCCTGAAATGGATCTCAAAATTAGCAAGAGGCTATGATCAATGATAACCAAGACATCATCTTCACACTTCGAACATACGTACCCACACAAATATTAGCCGGAGAACGATGTTTATGTATACAGCAATCCAACGTCGGTCAAGCTTTTTGCCTCTTGTCCAAGTGTGAATGGTGGAAGTTTCCATCAATTCATATCTTCTGATGTGACGTTTTTGCACCCAATCGCGGTACGCGCACGCCCCACTATATCACGATTCAGATGTCTTAGTGTAGAATAGTATAATAGTAATAGATAGGCCCATGGAAGATGACAATATATTCTTTGAGTCGACTCAGATGCAAGGAAGACACGAAGATACGTTGTTTCGTGAAAAAAACGAAGCAAGCACCAAAGGAGCCATAAGTCGCCTTCAGAGCTTTAAAAAATCACCAGAGCAACAGAGATCTAGTTCTACCAATACCAAAACCAATGTCAAAGAAAAGACCAAGAATAGAGTACGAAAACCCGACAATACAAAACACAAGTCCATGAATAGTCTTGTAAGAAACGCGTTCAGTGACAAGTTGGAGTACCTTTCAGGCAACCAGCGCAAGATCGATGACTTTCTCAGTCGGATTAACAGCATAAAAGACTTGGGCAATATAGACCGTGGTTCCGTATATAATAAAGAAGAATGGGAGTATATACTCCAGAATATCCGGATGAAGTTTCCTGAGTTGGAAACGGCACGCCGTAAGACCCTCAAGCTGATCACCGATCGCATCGCGAGCATGGAAAATGATATGGCTGAGAGCACGGGGTTGTGGTCGCAGAGCATGACGACAACGGCGATGACGGAAGAGGAGCTTCGGTGGCTCTATGATCTAGATGAGGAGCAAATGAAGAGTCAGAATGAGATAAGAAGTGGTAGGGTAGAGTCACAGGATCAGTTTGTGATGACCCTTTCGTTTAATGAGCAGGAAATCGAGGAGGTAAAAGATTCACAGGAATCGGCAGAGTTAGTAGGGTTGAAAGAGAAAGAAGTAGAGGAGAAAGATTCACAAAAAATAAAGGTTGAAGATTCAGTAAAGGTTGAGGTGAAAGATTCAGAAAAGGTAGAGGAGGTGAAAGACTCACAAGAAATAGTTGAATTAAGTGCTACTAAGGAAGTAAAGGACTCGTTTAAGCCAGAAGACTCAGATGTACAGATTTGTTCGTACTCAGTAACGGACTCGCAACATGAAGTTTTTCGTAGCGCGCAAACGGGGCCGCTCACGCCGCGAGATGTAGAGGAAATTGTGCTGGACTCAGAAGACGAACAATTGATACCTACCGCGGGGTCGCACCAAATGAGCTTGCACCAAATGAGCTCGCACCAGCGCGAAACCGAGTTCGACCCGCTGATCTCTATACATAGCTTTCCATTTGCCGACTCCATTCACCAGGATCCGGGATCGAAGCAGGTATTTGAGGTTCCCGATAGCACCGCCGCCAGTCCCATCAAATTTGCATCCAATGGTGGCAGCCCGTTCAAAACGCCCACAAAGCCAAGAAATAGTAGAAGCATAATAACGAGTCCGTTGTCCAAAAAAGCCACGGCCTTATCGCGACATCACATAGACTTTGCCGTGCAAGAAGGCCGACAGGGTCCTTTTACCATACGCAATGTGCCCAAGCCGCAATTGCCACAAGATGAGGTGGCGGACTCAGAAGAAGAAGACTACAGTATTATAGAAATTAGCCGGTCTGTGCTCCAGGTGCCGTCGAGTCCCCTTCCGTCGCCACTTAAAACCCCATCGCTGTCGATATTCGCCCATGTCTCGCCGCAAAAATCTGCGGCTGCGACCCCCACATCTTCTCGCTACCCAAATACTCTCTACTCTACAGGTTACGACTTTACTTCTCTCTCTGTGGAGCAGTTACGCCAGGTGTTCCAGCGCTGGGAAATCAGGCCCGTCAAAGGCAAGCAGAACATGGTGGATATACTTCAGGAAACCAGCAAGCTCGTGGGCGCCGGTGCCGGGGTGACTGAGGTTGGCAGCACCCGCGCGGTGGACGATATCTCCTCGGGCCTCACTCGCATCATTCACGGCCACCCGCACTGGTACGCTGCCGTAATCAGCTACCAGCCCATCAAGGTATGCGCGCTCCAGAAATGGCTTCTCTCGCAGGGCTACAACATCGAGTTGGATATCCTCGAGAAATACTGCTTTGATCAAGGCATATGTTGTACGAATTGATAATATACACTATATATACTTTTTGTGGTCGGCGTCTATGCGGTCCTCCACCAACTTGGTATTGATGTAGCCCACCACCTTGGTGCTCAACCCCGTATTGGCCACCAAGGTGCCGGGCCCAAACACGAGGTTGTTGATGAAGTGGCCGTACGGCTGGTGGATCATCACCTTGACGGCCCACACCGTGTGGTAGAACCACATCACGGCAAGTAGCACCGTGAGGCCCGTGAGGATCGACGCGTTGAGCGCTCTGGACTTGGAGATTCGTTCCTGCGGTTTGTACACCGGTTTTCTGGCAACCATTCTGATGATTATAAATGGGAAGAGCAAAAGTGTGCGCGCAAAAATCAATTACAACAAAAACGCTTTGGAATTTGACACCTGACTGGCATTCTAACCACCCATACATCAATTGAACACCCAAAGTTAATCCTGATATTGAGCAAACCTAACTGCAGAATTGACAATCACAATCTGATATGAAAGGTCTGAAAGGTGGCCTGAAAGGAGGCCAAACCATTCCGGACCACTACAGCGATGGCATCCCCGTCTTCAAACCCACCATGGCCCAGTTCAACGACTTCTACCAGTACAACAAGTCCATCAACAAGTACGGCATGCAATCTGGAATCGTCAAGGTGATTCCTCCCCCAGAATGGGTGGCCAGCTTGGACGGATGCTATAATCACGAAGCGCTAGAGCTGGTAAAAATAAAGAACCCCATCGTGCAGCAAATCAACTCGTCGGCCCCCGGGGTGTTTTGCGCCCAAAATGTGGAGCGTCAGAGATCGTACAATATGTTCCAGTGGAAAGAGCTCAGCGACAAAACCAATTATCAGCCGCCGGCCCCAAAGGGCCACCACCGTCAGAAGTCTATCACCAACACCATCAACGACGTGTGTCATCCAGACACCTCAGAATATACCCCGCAGCGGTGCGAAGAGCTCGAAAAGAACTACTGGCGCACCCTCACGTACGCAGAACCCATGTACGGAGCAGATATGATGGGGTCGCTATTCACCGACTCGGTCACTAGCTGGAACGTAGCGCATCTTCCCAATATTCTAGACTTGATGGACGCATCTCTTCCCGGAGTCAACGAAGCGTACTTGTACGCCGGGCTTTGGAAAGCCTCCTTTGCATGGCACCTTGAAGACCAGGACTTGTACTCCATCAACTACTTGCACTTTGGAGCTCCCAAGCAATGGTACTCTATTCCTCAGGAAGAAGCACCCAAGTTTTTCGACTTGATGGTGGAGACCTTTCCTGACGACTATGCCCACTGTGCCGAGTTTTTGCGCCATAAAACGTTTATAGTCTCGCCCCAGTTCTTGGACAAGCACAGCATAAAGTACAATAAGATAGTGCACCACCAAGAAGAGTTTATTATAACGTATCCTTACGGGTACCATGCGGGCTTTAACTACGGGTACAACTTGGCTGAGCTGGTCAACTTCGCGCTAGACGACTGGTTTCCGATAGGACAACAAACCAAGAAGTGTGAGTGTATTCACGATTCTGTGGGGATCAACGTGAAGCAGTTGATGTGCAAGTTTTATAACAAGCTGTATGAGGAGGAAGAATTCCCAGAAATAAAAGAAAAGGAAGAGGCACCCAGGACTGCAAAGAAAAGAAGAAAAAGCTCGGTGAAAGAATATTCACCTACCAAAGAGGCCAAAGAGTGCTGTTTGTGCCCTAACAACTTTCACAACTCGCCTGGAGCATCACACCCGTTTTTTGAATTGTATAATACCGCCAAGGACAAGGTTCACCTGATCTGCGCCAGTGTATTTCCCCAGCAGTTGTCCGCCTCAAGAGACCCTTTCTCTGGCGCTGTATCAGTGGCAGGAGTCGAAACAATTAGCAGAAGCCAACGCAAACTTCGCTGTGGCGTGTGCTGCAAAGGAGTCAATAAGCCAAAAGAGACTGGGGCCTGTTTCCAGTGTACCCATGCCAAATGTACTCGTGCTTATCACGCTACATGTGCTCTTTCTGGCGGCGTACAAATGGACTTTTCTCGGGGCACCTTTCTTTGTAGGTATCATCGAGAACCTGCTGTCGTAGAAAGATTAGAGAAAATAAGTCCACACTCGTGGATACAGTTCACCTTTAACAACGCCTACTACTCCGGAATGGTGCTCGCCAATAACGTCTCTGAACAGTCTTTCAACGTATTGGTGGGCCCATCATTCCGAGACTTGATAGAAATCACCTACGAGTCTGTATTGGGCGATGCCGTGCCGCTACAAACTATACCTATAGGCGAAAGCATGCTTCCTATGGTGAATAAAAGACGTTCTGATCCGGCCATCCACTCCACTGATGATCTGAACTACACCTCTACACCAGCATCTGCAGTACAACACACACGTACTGTCCACATGGTCCATGATTTGGTCCACGACCGCGTGGTTGTTAGCCACAACCCCAAACCCGTATTTTCGGCCCACCCCTAGTATATATTAATGAATAACGATTTGATACTGATTATGTAAGCACCATCTCAACATTCTTCTCTAGATCGATAGTGAACGGTAGGATGCATCAAGTCAAAAGACGGCCCAAAACCGAGGTTATTAAGATAGAGTCGTCCGAAAGCGAAGAGTTGGATGCAGAGTCCGACGAGGAGCTCCATGAATATGTCGAACCGGTAAAAGACCCAATTCCTCGCAAACGACGCGCCCCAGTCTCATCCAAAAGTCTGGAGACGAGGGTTCCGACTACCACTCTTGTGCAAAAATGGCAGAATTTACAGTGGATCGACAAGTACGAGCCAAGGAGCTCGGACCAGATCTGTATAAACCCACAAAAGCTCAATGCGGTCAAAAAGAGTCTTGGTGCCATGATAGACGGCACCTCTTCCACTCGACTACTAGTACTTACAGGCCCCGCAGGAAGTTCCAAATCGACTACAGTAAAGGTTCTTGCCAACGAGATGGCCAGAAAGGCCCAGTTTCTATCGCTAGACGGCTTCAATTCTGACCAGGGCTGGATAGAGTATATGGATACTGGCGGTGTGCTAGGAGTGCCGCAGCAATTACAATTTGACCAGTTCATGAGTGATGCACGCTACAAGGTAGGCAGTGGTAGAGCGGTGGTGCTAATTGAGGAATTGCCCAACGTTTTCCACGAACAAACTCTTTTGAATTTCCGTAATACGCTCTGGAAATGGCTCTGTGCCAGTGACGATATCCAGCTTCCACCGCTCGTATTGTGCTTAACGGAAGTAGAGTATAATGGCGACAGCCCAAAGCAGTACTCTTACAACTTGGACAACAATTTGTGTGCAGAGACTTTGCTTGGAAAGCCCATGTTAAGTCATCCTGCTGTAGAGCATATCAAGTTTAATCCTATTGCTGCACGGTACTTGAAAAAGACAATCAACAGAGTGATAAGTAGTGAAAAACAGGCGTTTTCCAAATTCTCAACATCTACAGTCAACCAGTTTGTGGATTCGCTCATTAAAATCGGCGATATCAGGTCGATAATCTTCAATCTCGAGCTTTGGTCAAGCCAAATCAACCAACCAAAAGAAGAAAACACTAAAAAAGATGACCTTATTGATGCTAGTAAATTGCTAGGACTCAATTACCAGCGAGAAAACCAGATCAATCTCTTTCATGCGATCGGTAAAATCCTCTATTCCAGCTCCGAATTCGAACGCATGGACGCTGCTGAATCAGACTACTATTCTGTGGAAAAAGTGTTATCTACATTCAACAGCAACAACTTTTCACTACTCAACCTCTCGATTCTCGAAAACTACCATATATATCGTGACTCCAATTATTCGTTGGAGACGGCTGGAAATATTGCTGACGACCTTAGTATATGTGATACCCTTGAAAAATTCGATGTCAGTCGAGACATAGGCATTAGATCGACCCGAAATCACTTGAGACTAGTGCTGCAGCAGCCAGCGCCCCCAAAAACCAGACTTTTCAACAACAGAATCAAGTTTCCTCGCCATTTCAAAATGGTTCGTCTGTACAACAATACCTACAAACAGGTCAGAAATTACCAAAAGTATATAGACAAGTTCCAGAACTCGTTCCACAACCTCAACATGATCCAGGGCCACTATATGCCTCTTATATACAATAAAAAGTATCCGCAGAGGTATCGCTACAACCGTCTAGGAGGCAGGTTTCTAGAGATATATGCCGATGAAGATTTGCCAGTGGTTGAAGAAGGAGAAGAAGAAGAAGTGGGGGGTGATAGAGGGGGCCAAATGGACCAGTTCCAGATCGATATAATGGCAAGGATTAATGAGCTGAATCAGATGGAGGAGTATAGAAGTGAGGATGATGAGCTCAGTGATCCTATAGATGATACTGAAAATGATACCGATGATGATGGATTCTCGTCGGATGATGAGCTAGATGTGTTGATATCACAGGGGAGGTTATAAAATATGAGGTATAATAGATATTCCTTATTAATTACTTGATAAATTATTAATTTATTATGATATTGATATGAAGAAAGGAGGTGATAAATTTATACAAATTGGCATAACAAAAAGAGCTAGGAAGCTTTGATATATAGAGGTACCGTGACACATATAGTTAAGATACTGTTTTATTTCAATTAAAACTAACGGATTCACATCATACAATCAATTATAAGTGTCCAGGGATAGCAGGTCACATATAATTCTAATTATTTGATGATTTACTCATAGACGAACTTTATGGAGATTTTTCTATAGAATGACTAGCCTATCAAATCAATTGACGGTAATCATATAATCAGAAAGATCCTTTTTGGAATGAAGCTTTTTGTTGGTTATTCGAATCTAGAGACCTTTGGCTGTGAATCCATCAAACTTTTTGAGTCAGCAGTCCAATCTGTTATCGACTTTGGCCTAGTATGAAGTAGTCTACGCTAGCGTGTCAAGTAGAAGCGAATGTATTAAGTTCGTCTACGTACTAGGTAATTCACAAAAACTATTTATAAATTACCATTTTGAAGTATAATGTCTTCTGTAGATGAGCTTTAATTGAAAAAGTATACTGTAGTGACGATATAACTTATTAAATACCAAATTAAAGGCTTACCTTAAACTGTAGATATTAGCGTTTGTTGATGGTAAAATATGGTATCAGTGATTTCCAATAAATCGGTGTCATTGACTTTTTGTGTATTACTCAATAATGTCAATAGGGTACTATAGTTTATACCTATTTGGAAGCTTTTTCATACGAAATTCTGTGTGGACAGAACTTATTTTTAATTTACTTTGTAGTATAATAAAACTATGGACTAGAATATCGAAGTCTCGTCAAAAACTACTAATCTTCTCTCCTTTCAAAAAGCACAATACGTTCGATGTTATGCCTCTTCAGAGTTCTCTATATACATTTTCAAAGAGGTGATACCCAGGGATGATGTATGATTTGATGAATCAAATTCTCATCTTGGTGTGGCTGCTAGTTTCATGAGATGTCCTAACATATTATACACCTTAAAGGATACCATTAATGTACAGTCTACATTGTATTTTTGTCTACATCGTATTTTGTTCTTATTGTATTTTCTACTATCTAATTAGGCTTTTAAGGCGTTTTCAAAAAAATGTTCGTCTTCTTCGATGTTTTCCTTGATGATATCCAAACCACCCTGGAACTCTCCATTGATATATAACTGTGGGAAGGTTGGCCAGTCACTGAACTTCTTGAGCCCCTGTCTAACCGAATCGTCCTTCTTTATGTCAAAGAATCCAAATCTCACTTGGTGCTCTCTCAATATAGCCACCAATTGTCTTGAAAAGCCACATTCTGGCGAAGATGGCGATCCTTTCATGAACAACATGATAGGAGCAGCGTTGGTCAATTTGGTCAATCTTTCGTTCAACGCTTCTTCTGATTCTTCTTCAGGGACAGCTTCAGGTACTGGCGCGGCTGGTGCAGATGCGGCTGCGCTGGTGGTGGTTGGAGACGAAAACTGATTGAGCGCATTTATAAACTCTTTGGGATCGGCGCCGGACAATTCTTTCAAGATGGTCGAGTTACGGATAAGAATAAAGTATGGCACGGCACTGACTTCGAACAATTCACTAATTTCCGACAAGTCATCAGCATTAATTGAAAGAAAAAGAATGTCTGGGTCGTTGACCTTGGACTCGGCCAACGTCTTGAACACACTGTTCATGGTTTTGCAAGGACCAGCCCATGGTGTGTGGAAATAAAGTGCAATGAGTTTTGTAGGATCCAAGTTGGTCAACTCCGAGAACTGGGTCTCTGACTGAATTTCAACGACTCCTCCTCCCATGATTACTGAGAATGGTTACAATAAAAGGGAGATTTCTAATCGAAGTATTGTGGCGATGGAGCGATGGAAATTCATGAGCGTCACGTGCTACAGCGCGTGATGTGGTATGTCCACACCTTTATCATGTGCCGCATTTGCTTTGTCAGGTGATATTATTGTGTGATGCGATGTAGTGCTCCTCATTTGTTTTTGTCAGGTGACGCAGGCACCTGACGGACCGTTGACAATCTCGGAGTCGGACTCCAAAAGTGGGGTAAGACGGTATCCGCGGCATGATGACCAACACATGGGATTTAAGCGGTTAGGCACTACCGTTGTTCTAGCGGTGATGGAAAGTGGGGTCTGGTTGGGCGCATAGTTTCAGTGGGCGATAAACTTTTTGGCTGAGCCAGCATGTTTTCCGTAAAGCCTCTTTCATAGCACTCAACAAAAACAACCTGCTTGCTTCAACTTAAAGGAGCGTAGGGCCTGTCGAGAATTTGTAGAAAGTTTAACTTTTTTGTGAATCGCTGTATTAAGCGGTAATTCATATTGATCTATTGTTCACTACAATGCATTCTGAGCCGCTACGCCTCGACACCTCCAGATGCAGTATACGCGTTCCCAGTTGGTGACAGAATCTGGGGTTGCCTGAAACGGCCGTGTGCCAGCATGAAGGTGGACATACTGGCACACATACTAGATCAAATAAGGCTTCACATACCGGCACACATACAGTATAGACTGCCACTAATTCTATTTCTGCTCTTTGCTCTTCTCACTATTATTCTTTGCCGAGCTCTGACGGGTCCTTTATGCCGTTTACCGCTCCGCGTTATTTAGCGTAATTTCCCTTTTGCGCCTTACATTGCGAGCATAAGTACGGTTTTTACCCCAGATTCCACAAAAGTTTGATAATAGTATATAAAAGAACCATAGTCCGCCCACCTCGATGCCCCGCTCCAACAATTGATATATGCCATTTCATTGATCTGATTCTGCTGGCCTCCGTAGTTATTACTGTATTCAACTAACTAGTCATACCTAACGTCACTTTTCGGTTCACCCCAGAAATTTAAGTGTGCATTTATTCTGGTGAGTACCCTCCCAAAATCCCCTATTAGCCCACCTATTGCCTAAACGATCGTTGCCGCACACGAACGCCGCCAGCATTTCAACAACCTACATTTCCCTGACCTGCCCCGCCTTTGTACTACTTTCGGTGTGTCTGCCCCTAACGAAAAAAACAAGCTATTTTTTTTTCCCACCAAATTAACTGCCTCCCCCACAAAATTCAACAATTCCACCGGAGTGCGTGAAATCCATTTTTGTGCTGGCAATTTTTTGACTAGATGCTTTCTCAAACAAGCTATCAGTACCTGTTTCTAATCGATAGCAGCTCGGTTTCCTCGTCAGCCCAGAGTACCAGTCCCTCTATACTGAGATCTAGAGCTGATTCCAAGTACTTGAGCTCTCCTTTACGAACAATGACGTCCACCGATACCTCCGCCGCCCGCGCCTCGGGTTCTCCCACCACCGGTGTCAATAACATACTGAATGACGGCAAAAGGACCGGCAAGAAAAACGTACCCTTTGAGTTCACCGCTCAGGGGACAACGCCCTCTGGCAAACCTCGACTTTTTGTGTGTCAAGTGTGTACCCGAGCCTTTGCCCGTCTCGAACACTTGCGGCGCCACGAGCGCTCCCACACCAAGGAGAAACCTTTTAGCTGTGGAGTTTGTCAGAGAAAATTCTCCCGCCGTGATTTGCTATTGCGTCATGCCCAGAAACTCCATGCCGGGTGTTCTGATGCCATCACCAGACTAAGACGAAAATCCATCAAGCGCTCCAACAATTCGAGTGCGACTGGAAATAATGATGACGAAGATATTTATGAGATTGATGATGACGACGATGAAGATGTGGACATGGACCGCGAAAAAGCGTCGCCCACGAAAAAAAGTGCCAACATGGCTTTTCCGGCGGCCGGCCAGGAGCCGCAGTTCAAGCTCAATGGCGAGCTAAGTCCTAATCCCTTTGGGCCTCAAAGAACTGGGCCTCAGCACACTCCTAGAAGAAACAGCAGTACCCACGAAGCAGGCACACCTTTGCAAAGACAGATGTTTGACCAACGAAAGAAGATTATCAACACAAGAAACAGAAGAGGTGCCTCGTTTTCGGCGCAGTCTGGGGCTAATTATGCCTCGGGCATGCCTGAGTTCAATGATATGTACCCGAACCCCGAAAACGTCGAGTTTTCCACGCCGCAAATGCTTCCCTCGTCCATGAACGACGAGATCAACTGGCTCAATAACCTCTCTACTATCCCTGGAATGTCCAACGTCTATAACGAACCTCAAAAACCCGAAAAGTTTGTTCCCGAAAACCTCACTTCCTATGATATGAGGCAAAACTCCATCTCTAATGTTTTGGATAACCAGACCAACCCGCCTCCTAATGTCTCACATCAAGGGTCATTTTCTCATAGCTTGACTTCTTCAAATACGCCACAAGAACCTCAATTCTCAGAATCTACTTCCCATATTCCTTTCATGATGCCCACGGCCACCACCACCACCAAGGAGATAAATCAGGGAATATCAGCAACTTATGCTCGTAACAACAGTAATCCTCCTATAAAAAACGAAAGTTCCGATTACGGCTACTCCTTCTATGACATTCCCGACTCCATGGTCAATATGAACGGTGTAACCGGTGTGGATACCAATGGTAATATGCCAAACCTAGGTGTACTTAGCAGAGCCAACTCGCACATGTACAAAGTGTTGACTCCAATAAAGCAGGAGATAGAAGAAGAAATGGCCCATAATGAGCGTGCTGGAAACCCCCAGCCACAAAACTTTGACTTGAACTTTTTGAACGATATTGACGAGCTCACCCAAGGAATAGACGTCAATTCCAGGTTCTTGCCCAATGGGTACTCTTTTTACGGTGACAACGGTTCGGTTTCTAGCTCTGGCATGGAAACAAACTCGCCCAGCGTATTGTCTCCATCTCTCCAGCTGAATATGAATGTCTTGGGCAATTACGATAGCACCTTAGATCACAATCAGTTGCTTGATATCGAAAGAACTTTGCCTGGCCAGTCTCCGCATATAAGAGCTCCCGCCCAAAACACCAACCCAAGCCAAAACCAAAATCAAAACCCCGAGTACAATCACATTCAATTCAATACGCACAGAGTCAAGTCGGGAAACTTTTCCACTAACAAATTATTCACCAATAATCTCCGCCAAATGATCCATAGATCGCTTGGAAAGTACCCCATCAGTGGAGTAGTCAACCCTTCGATTCCGTCTAATGAAAAGTTGGAGTTCTACCTTAGCAAGTTCGTCTCAGAGTTCCTTACGCATCTTCCTTTTATTCACCAATCTAAGCTAAATGAGTACGAAATGATGAATATGACCGTGAATGAAGACTGGAACAACGAAAGTGCCAGAGTGTGTTTGCCCTTGCTAATTGCTACGATCGGTGCATTATTGGCCAACCATAAACGGGATTCTGAACACTTGTATGAGGCTTCCAGAAGAACTATCCATATCTACTTGGAAAGCAGAAAAAGCTCTGTTGGCAATAATAATGACAAAACAAATGGCAATTCTACCGTAAACCCATTGTGGCTTATCCAGTCGTTGATGTTATCGGTGATATATGGTTTGTTTTCAGACAACGAAAATAACGTGTATATTGTGATACGTCAGTTGAGTGCATTAAACTCGTTGGTCAAAACGTCTATCAAGAGCAAAAGAAGCATTTTGTTTTCGGTCAGCGGCGAAGATGAAGAGAGCTTCAATAAAATCAAGACCGAGACCGATAATGGGTCTCTCTTCTCAAACAATACTCATCAAGAACAAAAATTTAGGAATAATATCAATGTCCAAGCACAAACCAGAATTGTTCTTACCATCTACAGACTCACGAACTTTCTTCTCATGATGTACAATGTTCCATTGACTTTAAGCGTGAACGACTTGGCTGGTGTGACTTTACCAAACAGACAGGACGAATTCTTATGGAACTTCAAAACATACCAAGAGTTCCAGGAGTTTAGCACAAAAAACGGCGGTGTTGCCAACATCGACACCTATCTCAATGGAGAAAGACTCAACTACAAGGATTTCTTGTTTCAGTTAATAAAAATGGATACGGTTGTGATAGGAAGTTCGCACAACCAGAACGGGTTCAAGCAGCTCGAACACTTGAGTAAGTTTGGATTCTCGAGCATCACCCACGGATTGTACGAGTTGAAGCAGTACCAAGAAACAAAGCTGGTCGATATCTTTGTCATATTGGACACCATTGCCAAGTTCTTTCCCTCCAAGCATCTGCAAAGTCATAGCTCAGCTCAGGAAGATTCGCACAGGTTTGACTTTGCGTTATTGGCCAACTTCACCAAACTATCTTCTACGATCGATTTAAGGTCAATTCAAGAACAGAGCTGGCTCAGAAACTACGGAGAGTTGACCAAGAATTACAACAAGTTCTTGTCTGACAATAACCCAAATAACAAGGCTATAGACGACTATGACTACTTGAGAATCGTCGACTGTTGCTTAATGATTATAAGACTAGTGTTGTTCAAGTATGAAGACCACTACGAAGATGATACCATTCAAGATGCTGCGCACAGCAATGGCTTATCCGGGTTCAGCACCGATTTTGGCTTCTTAAACAACGGGTTTGAGTCTTCTAATGTGCTTGGAGGCAGCAGTTTCCTGGACTTTAACAGTTTACTCGGAGAAACAAGCCGACCAAATTATGGAAAATCCAGAAACGGAGAGGAAAATACCATTGCCCAGTTTGAAAAGTCGCTCAATATAAGAGTCACTGACGAATTTGAAATCACATCGATCTCTATGCATTCGCAGATGTTATTCCATGCATTCACGATCTTGTCAATCTTTTCCATCTACATCTCGAGAAGAAACAATTCGGTCAACAATGACACCGCCAACCAAAACCTCTTGTTCGAATTGAACTCCAGATTCAGCACCACGTTGAAGCTCTTGGATAAAGTGGAAAATTACTTGAAAACTCATTACCAGCAACAGGGCAACGAAGGAGTCAAGAATGAAGTCTTGGACCAGTTCTTTTCCAACTTGTATTTGTACAATGGTAATATCGACTCCAGGGAAAACGATGATGATAACAACTATACGCTCGAAAAGACGCTCTATATTTTGAAGATCGGAGAAGTGGTGTTGAACTTTTTGTTTGACAGAAACATCAAGGTGTCGATCTTTAAGAAGTTGAGTGGAAGTTTGGCCCAGATGCGCAAGTCCTTGATTGACAATGAAGCAACCGTGTTGGGATAATCTCAAACATTATTTATTATTTAATTATTTATATACATTGGTACGAAGTTATGACAACTAATGAATTGTATAATACAGTAGAAACCGAATAGTTTCAGCTGACGACCAACATAAACAGAGTAGAGACTTTCATTCAACTAGGGCCTACGAATGACACAAGTCGACGCCCAAACTGCAACACTTTCTCTTTTACTCCGAGCTCTCACTTTGGTGTAATTTTGAAGATTTTCCCTTAATCTCGTCAGTAGACAACAGCTGAACCGAACAAGCAGTCATAAGTCTAGCGTGATTATGTAGATGGGAAATATCAACCACCTGAGAGGTTCAGTGATGCCCTCAACTAATGCTTTGAGTAACTGCTGAACCGAAAATGACAAGCAGTCCTAAGTTAATAAATAAATATTAACTACTTGATTAGTGAAGTTTGTGATTACTTATAGTTGATAAATTAGAACTATTTGATTACTTGAGCTGACAAATATACAACTATTGATTACTTGTGGTGGACAAATACACTATTCGATATCTGTTCTAGTTTTACAGTTTATTACTTTACTCTTTATTTATTGATATCAAAGCTTGTTGTCAAACAAGATATCACTGGCACCCGTGCTGTACACGTAAGGATGCTCAGCCACGTCGTTAAGGTAGTTTGAAGTATCTGAACAATCATCAGAGGAAAATTTGTATGTTGAGGTCTCTGGCACAAAAAATTGATGAAATTCCAACAAGCTCTCTAAGCCAGAAGGATTTGTGCCAGTAGTTGAAGAGCCAGGTGGGTTTATGCCCAGGTTGTGATATGTGGGGTCTGCTGAAGGAGGACTGTTGATTATGGGCGACATGGACGCAGCAGTTGGCGAGGTGATGTGTGGAATAGATCCTGATCTAACCGATTCACCGCTATTGTACTGGTTGGGTCTGGAGGAGGTGTAGTCATTGTCGCTGCCCTCTTCGCTGTGATGGATACTTTCGGCTTCTGGAGACGACAAGCTGGAGCCAACGGGAGTGTGGCCCAAATCTTCATACGCTTCTTCCAATGCGTTTATCATCTTTGCAACTATACAGCTGAATTTCTCAGCGGACGAGTTGATGGGGCTAAGAAGAGTGAGGATTTTGTAGCTTGTCACCAACTTTTCCTTCAACATAGTGGCGGTATATTCGTCATCGAACCCGATGGTGGTTTTACGGTGAAGAATAGATAAGCCCAAGGTGATTGCTGCCATGAAGCAACAGTTGACTGCTGGGTACAGTTCTGCTCTGTCGCAGTACTGTTGCATGTAGAAATGAATTAGTTCGATAGTTAAAACAGACGACTTGACACTGGCCTTGCAGAAGTGGGCGATACTGTTTTCGTACCGAAGTCGTTTGGGGTTGGAAGTGTCGGATTTTTCGGTCTTTCGAAACGCAAAGTACATGAAGAAAGGTCTGCAGAGCAACATGATACCGTAAAATTGCGATAAGTGCACCGCAAACAACGAGAAGTTGTCGACAGACGAGTTTTTTATGCCCTTGGCTTGTTTGGAGTTTTGCCATTGCAACACTTTATCGATTTGTAGATCCGGGTGGAGATTAATAGACCATATCTTGAAGTCCAAGGCTAGTTTCTCGGCTCGAATAGGGTCGATTTTACCGTTAAGGTAGAAGTTCTGCACGATTTTTCCATTCAAGACGGCGACTTTTGCGATTTCAACAAGACACATGATGTTTTTGGAGTTTTTGGGTTCGCTTTGCACCAACTCCTCGGTTTTTTCAAAGTCGTCCCAGTCGTAGTCAACAATCAAAAGGGGTCTTCCTAGTAAGATGGACGAGATTCTGTCACAGACATAGAGACTGAGCCACAACTTTTTCCGGTGATAAACGTACTGTTTATCTTTATACGATTCGTTGATGAATTTTCTGTGTAATCCCAAGGACTGTGCGTTTCTGATGGCCGTACCCAACATAAGCCACGATGTGCTGCCGTTACAGTTGGACTGGTAATAGAAATAAACGAGAAAGTACGCTTCGGTTATCCATAACTTGCCGTCGTCGACGGTGTTTCTGATCATATTGAATCCACTTTCAAAGTACCGAAGCGAAGTTACGTCTGGGTCTAGATCGTTGAGAAGCGGGCTCTTGGATGTTTCTGCAAACAAAAGACCCAACGCTAGCACCAAATGCACCAACGCAAGTTTCTCCACCTTTGCTGTGGCTTCGTTCTGGTATACCCAATCAACAACGTGTTCTGTAAAATAGTCCATGTTGAATATATACCAACTTTGGTTGATATTGTTCTGGAAAAACACCAAGAGTTTATCACAAACGTCTCTTTTGGGTAGTTGGGTGGTTATTCCTGGCTTCAATTGTATGGGCTTTTCCAAGATATTGACGCCCAGAGTATCACAGCTGAACTCTGAGTCACCCAAGAACTTCTTGAATATGTTTCGGGACTCAAATAGTAAAGAAAGCGGACTGCTTTCTCCAATATATCGGGTGGAAGTCGAAGAATCAAATAGAATACGGGGAACTTCCGAAGGGTCTTCGCTGGGCTCTTCCGAGCTATCGTGTTCCATCTTTACATCCTGGTCACTATCGGCCTCCACACTGACTTCCGGCTCTTCTTCTTCTTCTTCTTCTTCCTCTTCTTCTTCTTCTTCTTCTTCTTCTTTGTTGTTGTCATTTTCCACTGGTTGTAGGTTTATGGGGGGTAGCACGGGGTGGTTCAGGTCGTCGTCGGTGTCATGAAGGGGAAAAGACAATAGAGGCTGTAAGCTTTTGGGTATATATGTTGATTTGAGGAGCTTTGACGCCGGGGGGAGCTTGTTGTAGTTGCCGATCCTCAAGGCGTTGATGTCGCTCGACGAATTGATTTGCGCTATGGAGAAGTTGCGTGAGTTTTGAGGTGGCCCGCTATAACTGTACTGGTTGCGTGGGAAGGTGTAGTGGGGCGTGTAATTGTTTATAGGTCTTATAGTGTTGTTCATGTATAGGCTATCGTTGGACAAGGGGTTGGTGGTATTGATCATTGAATTGGTGGTAGAGTTGGTCGTAGAATTGATCGGTGGTTCATTTGCGGATGGGCTCGGTAATAGACTGTCAGGAAGTAATCTGCTGTGTGGAGATATGGAGTTCGAAGCGGTGGTGGAGTTGGGCGAGGACGAAGACGAGGACGGTACCCTTATTTGTTGTTTCTTGACGCCCTTGGTGGTTCTTCTATCCACTATCGAGAACTGGCACACCATGTTCTTCTTCTTGCAAAGCTCACACGGAGCCTTCCCTATACATTTGTACTTTCTTTTCTTGCAATAATCACAAGCCTGAGTTACTTTCTTCCTTCTCTCTGGAGCGGTAGGGTAGGTGACTATTTTTCGATCTTCCATTAATAACAAGGTATTGGGTGATACGGTATTCGAGGAAATAAATACACCGGGTGAAACCTCCAAACAAGCCTAGGTTATCCCACGAAATATCCTTGGCGATAATCAAAAACAACTCAACCGTCTAGTACTGGTTATAATCTGAAAAAAAAAAAAAACCTGAGATCCACAAAATATAATATAGTGCTGGGAAAGTTTAAAAAAAAAAAAGATGCCTCCGAATACGTTGGAAGCAGTGGTTTGTATAGGTGGAGTCAAATTTGCATAGTAGAACAAATTGGTATAGTAGGAACAAATTGATCCGTAACGTTAAAATTCGAGAATATGATTGCGCAGAATTCACGTAGGTGGTCTTATTTCTTTTTCCACCAGGCAATTTTTAATGGCACGGTTGGAGGACTCTTTTCTTTTCTCAAAAAAGCGGGAACAAAAGAACACTACTGACAAGTTCCTAGAGGGCTCAAGCAAACAAACGTCGTGGACCCGAAAAAAAGGTGCGTCTTATCAGTTTGGGATCCAAGGCTACAATTATATACTGGTGATTCACCCAACCTCTTGGGACTGAGGTGGGGAGAGGTGAAATTCACACTATGTAGCTGAAATCGAACCCGCTATTTACATACACGACTGGCGACCTTGATATGGAAGTGGGGCCAGAATGGGAAAACCGGAAGTTGCGTCAAGAAACCCACATGAAATCGATTTAGGGAACAAGCGCGAGTGAAGGCTACCGAAAAAGAGAAAGCAAGATGGTTTGCGATATAGGGGTGGTATTGACCCACTGTTCGTACTGGATAAGTCGCTGAGGGGTCCAGTCATATAGCAAATCTCGGGCCAAACAGTAGGGCGTCGTATGCTTCACATGTGATGTGGGCAAAAGGCAAGCAGAGTGCGTGCCTTACAGATAATATCAGATAAAGAATGGATATATCAGGACACAGCAGCACATAATTAGCTCTGTTACCATTGTTATCGAAATGTAGCTGCGGAGGTAGGGACTCTTATTTTAACATCCATTGTTCTCGCCAGAGCATCTATACTATATATAATAGCCGATTATGTCTTTTGATACTGACACAACTGGTGCTGTTCGGTCCAGGGCTTGCTACGCGAGCTACATGGTACATGCCTTTACTGGTCTGTTCGCACCACGGTATAGTTCTACGCGCATAAGTCACCATACATGACTTTTGACTCGTGCAATTATTCACGTTTTACGGTCGGAACTTAAATTCCATCACAACCTGTCCAAACATTCAAAAAGATCTATATCGTAACCGTTACAACGTTTGGTTACCCTAGTTGAAATTACCTTATTTTTGTGGTGTTTATTTTTTGCAATTAAACTTTGACTGTAATTCGAATTAAGGTTTGAATTATTTTTTGGCCCAGTGCGAGAGGGTAGAAGAAAAAAGGTTAATTTTAGAGTATTGATTCTGCACGTATCACAGGTTTCGTATCCATATTTGCCATGTACTAACTCACAATCGACAATCAGATGATAAAAATAGCCTTGCTTCACAGCCCTTACCATCAAGATATGGGTGGTGTCACAGCTAAGATACCGCACGGCAAACATCCTGTAAAAATATCATTACAAACTGTGGGGATCAGATTGAAATCAGTTCTACGAAGGTGAGGCTTGTAAAATATCTCTCCCCTCCCCTACTTTTCATGTGCAGTGCCAATTTTGGACTAAACTTCGATACAGTTGACAACATCGAACTAACCCTGCTATTGTATACACGTCGGTAGTATGCAAAAACAGGTTTCATTAATAACTCCGTTGTATCTTTACGCCTACATGAAATGTACAGCCGCTAACGAAAACCCCCAACAAAAAAAAAAATGCAGAAGCCAGCAAGCGCGAATATCCCAATAATAACACTTAATATTGACAGTTAGTGCTATTTCCAGATCCTCGAACAATCAGGTTTCGACACTGTCACCAACCTCTCCAGGTTTTGACGTATACACACAAAAAAATGTAGACATTTGTACCTCAATACGGCATCTTTGGCAGCGACCACATTTGCTGGAATTTGCTTAGTGTCATATAAACGCCCCGCATAATTGTTCTAATTTCTCTATCCACCTCATCATTCCTGCCAACTTCGCTCTCAACACAAGTCTCAGTGTGTTCTTCGCAAAAGGCCGGTACCGGTGTGCCAATTCCACCGCAGTTGGCTCAGTTTGCTCGTTTGTGCTAATTAAACTTTTTGCTTGTACAATTCTAGCCTTCAAGTATTGAAGTGTTTGTTTTCTAAAAAATAGTGAACTACGTCGCTTTTTAGCGCTCATATCGCAATCAAAAGATATGAAATTTAATCCCAAGCTTATAACCTGGGGGTGGGGGGGGCTTGGAAGCCAGAAGCATGTGTACAGAAAGATCACCATGTATATATGCCAGGTACCAACATGAAAATCACATACTAATCGAGCATCACATCTGGTTGCAAGTGACATCACAAATGCAGATGCGGATGGTTAGATCATAATGCGCATAACATAACCATCATCGGAAATAAGAATAAACGGAGACCCCTTCCCCAATCAAGAATTAAACTTTTAATTCCCTTATAATTTTCGCATTCATGCACCTTGTCACCGTATCTTTCACAGTTATACCAATACCCGATGGTTAATCGCTTACCAGTTTCAGGTTTGTGTCTATTTCGGACGTGTGGCGCTAGTCTGTCTGACAACAAGGTTTGGCCATGCGCATCTCGTAACCGGTGACTTACTCGACTATACATTTCCGCAATACGAGCCTAAACAATAATTAAAGCCCTCAAATCAATGCTTTGCTGAACTCTATACTTTGTTTCGATGAGAAAAAAAGGGCAGTTAGGGCTTACTATGCTCTTGTTTCACTTCTTAGTTTCAATTTGTGGGCCCACTATCTTTCTTTTAATCTCAGGCTACAGTTTGCTAACTCCATTTTTTATTTCGGATTTGGTGCTTGGCCAGTTAGTGAATCAGATACTAGAATAATTGAATAATTGTATTGTTCCTATTTGTGTCTCAATCTGGTTTGAAGAATCGTCAGTTGTTGACTCGGTTTATTCATGATCTACTCCTATCTAGAAAACTGTGCTGAAAGGGATAAGCGCATATGAATGCCGAGGAATTAATTGGGGAACACGTAGACATCAAGTACCAACAGAGCTCATTTCATCAGCTTGTTCGATATGTAAATTTCTCAAGGGCATTTGCTGATGCGCGCGGCCAAATTGGGGACAATCGCCGATGGTGGAGATACCATAATTAGAGCTTACGTAAGAGCACAAGTGCAAACTTGAACCCCTTAATCAACGTGCCATACCAGCCAGTCCAGGCCAAAGCAAAGGATTAGTGTTGTCATTACAATCTCACAATAGCCATATTCTGTATTCAATATTTCCATGAATTGGCTCAAAAATAGGTAAACTCTACAATTTACCCTAAAAATAATGCGAGATCCAACCACATTTTTAGAGGACCTATTGCAAATCGCACGGAAATATCGTTTTAACTCTTTGCACAACGTGCACACTAGAATTCCACTAGCCAAATTAGCCACACAAATGGGCCACGTCAGTGTAACCGAACCTGGCGTATTGCCGCACTGTTCTGATTACTTCATACTTCTTTTTGAAATTGCGCTCTCTCTCTCGAGGCTGTCAAACGCACGTCACTGGCCTCTCCAAACCCTTACTGAACATCTTACAGTTACGTAGAGATCAATTCTTGTTTCTTTTTGAAAATGACCAAATTGTCGCATCGCTATTGGTTTGGTCCCTTTTTTTACATTCTATACATCCGCATCTACGCCTAAATTTGGATTGTGTCCAAAGTGTGGGCTTATTCACGAAGTGCGCACTATTTATTTTTCGAAGTTGCAAACTACAAACCATTTGAAAGCATGGACCAACAAAACGAGATTCGGTTCCCGTCATGCCACTGCGCCTATTTTGAGTGTTACAACACTAGCAAGACCAAAATTCCTCGAGTTTACGATTGTATCTGCCCCTGGGATTGAAACAAAATATTATTAGCTTACAAAGTACAGCTCGAGTCAATTACGGCCAAAAATAGCTGTCGCTTGAGTATATTTTGACTTTTCTGTGTATTTTATATTGAAATCATCAAAGGTTTTGTAAATGACGGTTTCGGGACAACAATGAAATTGGATAACGTGGGTTGATTGTCTAGAACGCCGCAAGAGGAGTCATGATTACATAGATACAAAGTTTATCTACATAGCAGCACTATGGCTGAATAAAAGACGTACATTTGAACAAACCTACCCCACCTTTGGTTGTTGCATTCATTTCATCTAAGCATTGTACACTGTAAGCTTTATTATGTATGAGTTATTTCTTTTTGTTATCAGTGGTTAACCGACACCTTTCGATGAAGGTTCTGGGGCAACAATCTGCTTTTGCATTTAAAATTTGATTATTCTTCGCGCCTCAGACAAGCTGCATTCACCGCTAACCTGTCTTAAAATTACCTAAATATGCGAATGTTTATGAATTGTTAATCAAAAATTCCGAGAGTCATTCCGAATGGAAAATGTTGGAAAAAACCTTATTTGAATAGCGCTGGCCAAAAATGAGAGATCAGGCAATAGGATCAAATCAGCAGATTGCTTTGAAAGTGGCTTAATACTAGCTATTTAGTGAATCACAGAACATTTATCGAGTCCAAGTTCGGAGCCCGCGACTGCGAATTAAGGTGCAAATTACCTATTGTGCGCTAAGTAACTAAAAAGGGGTCCTTTTCCCGTATACCAGATAAAACACTAAAATAGACTATAAGTGAAAGGAGATTATCCACCGGAAAAACAGGGCATTTCCCCATTCGACATATGAGACGGAAGGAGTCTTGGGTACCTCAACACCTAGTTTTCAATCTCTAAATTGCACACGTAGTACTTCTTATCCCACTACTACAATAAAGTAGTAGACGTATGTTGCTATCGACACCTTTTTTTTTTTTTTCGGGGAACAATAAAGTTTACAGAAATAAAATTCCGTGTGGATTAGTGATTGAGCGTAAATTATGGCACGTAAAAGTGTTCTAATGAGATGGCCAAGACCTTTTCACAGATAGCCTAGATGATCTCGGTATCCCGTTTCCAAACAAGTAGCCAAGAGAAGTAGTAATAACCTTGAGGATATATGCATAGCAGTTTGATGTTGGTGTTTAGTATAAAGTGTCGATGTATATACGGTGGATAGTGGTCCCCCCACCTGCCCCCACCGTTCCCCACGGCCCCCCATTTTTCGAGAATTAGTGAACCTATTATTGACCATGTACAACTTGCTCATCTGACATTTATAAGAAATATCGAAATTCGAATTCCAAAATTGTTGCCCCTTTAGCTTAGTGGTAGAGCGTTGCACTTGTAATGCAAAGGTCGCTAGTTCAATTCTGGCAGGGGGCAATATTTTTTTGGCCATCAACAATTTATATGCAGTACATATTGCCACTATCTCAAAACACGCACGGATCATCACTTAAGAGACGCTTTATCATAGCAAGCTTTCCACCATGAAAGCTTTACTATACTCCAAAAATGGTCTAATGCGTGGTATGCCATGTCGATTAGGACATATAACCGGCAATATAACACAATATCCTCATAAATACATACAGAAAGAATTTCACAATCACTTTTCTGCCTTGACCAGAAGTAACTACAGAAGCCTCACATCGAGCAAGCCGATAGTCTTTAATCGCAACATTGGATTCATCAAGGTCCTCGCTCGTGCAGCAAAAGTTCCAGCATATGTTGGAGGCACTTTTGCAGCCGGAGGATCGTACGTAGCCTACAAAGTAGAACAAGCTTCTAGCTATACAAACGACAAGTTGAGTTCGTTTAAAGACTTTTCTGAAGGCGTTTTTGACAAAGCAGGCGATTTTTTCAAGAACTTGGGAGGATCTGGTGTGGAGAGTGGTAGCGCCGGTGGCGGCGGTAGCGGCAATGGAGATACAACCGCTGCTGTTGGAGCCACTGCTGCTGCTGTAGGCTTTGTTTCTGATGAAGACGAGGAAACACATGCAGAAGACGAAGAAGATGATGATGATGAAGAAACCTTAATTGATGACGACGACGACGAAGATCTAGAAAATGACGGCACAGACGACGAAATGATGTCATTAACACGCCAAATGATCGAAATCAGAAACCTTCTTGCCAGCATAGATCACGATGGTATAAGACTTCCCTCTATTGTGGTTATAGGCTCTCAATCCAGTGGTAAATCTTCAGTTTTGGAAAGTATTGTGGGCCAGGAGTTTTTGCCCAAGGGTTCCAATATGGTCACCAGAAGACCAATTGAGTTGACGTTGGTCAATACTCCAGAGGCAGCAGCAGACGTGGCCGAGTTTCCGGCTTTGAAAATGTTCGATATGACTGATTTTCAGCAGGTCCAGAAAGTCTTGTTTGATTTGAACATGGCCGTGCCTGAGACCGAGTGTATATCCAATGATCCTATCCAAATCACCATCAGATCTCCTAGAGTGCCTGACTTGTCTTTGGTGGATTTGCCTGGCTATATCCAAGTCGAAGCTGCTGACCAGCCTATTGAATTAAAGCAAAGAATTAGACAACTTTGTAACCGGTACTTGGAAGCACCCAACATTATCTTGGCCATTTCTGCTGCCGACGTAGATCTTGCCAATTCTGCTGCCTTGAGAGCTTCTAGAATGGCAGATCCAAAAGGTGAAAGAACAATTGGTGTAGTGACCAAGCTTGATTTGGTTGATCCCGTAACAGCTACCGGTATTTTGACCAATAGAAAGTATCCACTCAAAATGGGATACGTAGGGGTTATTACTAAGGCTCCTCCATCTAACAAATCCAGTTCTAGCTTATTTTCCAGAAAAACTGTCAATAGCTACCAAGCATTTGTTGCCCAGCAAAACTTTGAATACAACTATTTGAAAGAAAGAAAGGAGGAATTTATGGGCACTACGACGGGAACCAGAAACTTGAAGAAGAAGTTGATGAAAGTACTTGAAAAATCCATGGCTGCTTCCTTAAGACCAACGCATTTTGCCATACAGCAAGAATTGGAAGAGGCATCGTATCAGTTCAAAGTGGAGTTCAATGACAGACCTTTGACCCCACAGATGTACTTGGCCAACAATATCGATGCGTTGAAGTTGTGTACGAAAGAATTGAGTCACAATTTTTCTAGAGCTGAATTAAAGTCATTATTAAAGAACGAATTGGACCAAAAAGTATTGAATTTGTTAGCTGAAAGATACTGGAACAAGCCGTTCAGTTTAAAGAATTCCAAGATCAGTTCTGTGGAACCAGACTTGAGGGAATTATCACAATTATCTAGTGTTGAAGATGATTCTTATTGGCAAAAGAAGTTGGATTTGGCTACTGGATCGTTAACCAAACTCGGAGTAGGAAGATTATCGACGACATTAGTGACTAATGCCTTAATAACAGAAGTAGAGAACTTGGTGGATATGACACAGTTGAGAAACCATCCAATGGCCAAGTCGGCTGTAAAGGATGCTGCCAGGTCAGTTTTGGGTGCAAAATTCTACTCAACAGCCGATCAAGTAGAAAATTGCATTAAACCGTACAAATATGAAATTGAAATTGAAGACAGAGAATGGCAGTCTAGTAAAGAAAATGCCGTCAAGTTATTGAAAGAAGAACTTAGACAGGCTGATGAAGTCTACAGTAATTTGAAGAAGCAGATTGGGGGCAGAAAACTCCAACAAGTGATGACATATTTGGAGAAATTGAACCAGCAACAAACGGTTGATATCGACTTGAACTCTAACGAAGCATTGGGCTTTTCGCCCAATTTGATCCAAAAAGGACAAGATGCCATATTCTTAAAGGACAGAATATCGTTACTAAAGATGAGATACCAGTTTGTCAAGAACTCTTCCAAGTGCAAAAAGAAGGAAAATAAGTACCAGTGTCCGGAAATATTCTTGGATGCCGTGGCGACCAAAATATCGTCGACTAGTATTTTATTCTTGAACGTTGAGTTGTTAAGCGATTTCTACTATAATTTCCCTCGTGAGCTCGACATAAAGTTCTTCAACAACTTGACCAAAGAAGAAATTGAGAAATTCGCCAAGGAAGACCCCAAGATCAAGAGTCATATCGATTTGCAAGAGAGAAAAGACCTTTTGGAAAACGCATTGAGCAAGATAGAAGGCGTCCTCGCAATTCAAAGAAATAAACCAGGTTCTTCTGGCGAGAAGAATTCGGATGGGAAGTCAATATTCAGTTGGAGCTAGTCATGTAAATAATAGTCTACTTAAATAGTCAGCAAGTGTCTTCTGTACTAACTTAAATAACACTATAGTCAGTTTTTGTACATCACTTTCTCTTCGGAAAATGACTTGATAACTCTGTCAAGGATACACTTTTTGTAATTATTGTTAGTTATTAATTTCTACCTAATGATCTTAATGATCTTAATAATTCATCAAGTATAGAAGTAACTTGCCGTATTTCAATTGTTTCTAACTAATTCTTCAAACATTATTGAATGATACCATATTGTACTCGATTTCTATAAATGACCTTGATACTCTCAAATAAAAGCAATTACTTATTCTTTTCTGTCTATCAAATTATGTCAAGCGATAACTAGAGTAAATCATTTATGTCTATCTACTTGATCTTTCAGATCCCAATTTGTAATTATTTACTCTATTCGATTACTATAATTTTCTAATATTATCAAGGCCCAATTGGTATCCCTCTGGTGGCTTCAAAGTATATCTAAGCTCTAGTGGAAGTGCGGTCATATCGTACAACTGTTTTACAGTAATACTGGCTAACTCCAATGGCTAAGTTGATGACTATACTAAACAAGCTCAAAAGCTTTATTCTAAATAGTTCAAAGGACACAAGCCATGTTTGAACATAAATTTAGGTTTACAACTATCAAATTTATTATGTCTACCTATTCCTCATATTTTATTGTATTATTTAGTTACTTGATGACCTTGATGATTCTGTCAAACAAGTTATCAAGAGGAACACCATCAATATTGTCGAATATAGGTTGTAAGCTATTAAGATCAATAGCTCTGTTTGATTCAAGATCATCATTTAGATCGTGCATCTCACCATCAGCACCACCCCGTTTAATGGTGACGTTTCTGTTGTTTATGACATCGGCAGTGGCTTGAGCACTAATCAACATATTATTCATATCGTTAGTCAAGTCAAACTCGTCATCGGTTTGAGTGACAGGAGAGGCTGAAGATTTGACTACTCCAACACGAGAATCCAAATCAACAAATATAAATGACGAGTTGAAGTATCTAACAGAAGAAATCCCTTGGTTGTGAATAGAAACGTGGATGGGTTTGATCAGGTCAGGGCCAAAGATCAAGATCTTGGAACGGATCCCGAAATCCTTCTGGTCTTCGCTGTGATAATAGTTTACTGCTAAACAGATGAGATTATTGCTGTGGTCAAAAGTAATAAGGTTTTTACCGTTGTGAGTAGTGTTGACTTTGGCATACAAATCGCTCATCTGGCCATCAAGCAAGTTGAATGAACAAAGTCTGGTTTTCGACAACACGATCAAGTTGTTGTTTAATATCGACAACGACCTTATAGGCGAGCCGGAAATCGACGGAATATTGTAAGGAATGGCTTCAAAGGTCTGCACATTGATGACACTGATGGTACATTCATGGCCCAAGATAATGATGGAACTATCGTCAGACCAACAAATATCAATAGAGGTGGAGTTCAAAGAGCCTCCCAACTTGGACTTTCTTAACGTCCAAGCCGTCTGAGTGGATCTGGCATTGGCGTAATGAGAGTTGGAAGGGTTTTGTTCTTTGGTGGTTTTGGGTCTCCATAACCTTAACGAGCCCTTGGAGTCAACAGTCACAAAAGCTTGGCCATTGTAGTACGATAATGGAGAAGGTATGCATGCAATAATTGGGTTGGAGCCGTGGGGATCAATGATTTTGGTCGAGAGCTCCCAGTGTCCAGCCCCGCTCTTATTTTGTCCCTCGATATACTTCCAGAACTTGAGGGCATACTGCTTGTCACCTTTCGATAACAAGTTGTCGAAGTCAGAAGTCAACATGCTATCGAAAGAACACATCCACTCACCGTCTTTGGTGAAGCTAACGACCGATACTTCTGCATCTATTAATTTGGTTTCAGACTTGACTTTACCAGTGGAGATCACTGAGGTGGCATTCTGTACAAAGTTCTGTTCATTCTTGACCAAATCGTACGCCTGGATAACAGACCCGTTTGGAAAATACAAGTTCTTCGATTTGGGATGGACCTCAAATATACTGGAATAGTCGTATCTCAACTTGGACTTGTCGAAGTCGCTGTTCTTCAAGAACTTCTTCTTGGTTTTTTGTAAAGTGGTTTTGAGTGGGTGAGAGAATTTGGGTCTGATACTGTTGACTGATAATCTCGATACCAAATCCACCGCCGAAATTATGAGTAGTTCGTGAGTATCATTTTCATTGTGCTCGTCAACAATTACGTTGGTGACATCTGGATTTATTTCCGCTTCCTCGCTATTGTCACTCAGCACTTTCAATAACAACTGGTAATAGTCATCTCTGTTCTGGTCAATGGAGATTTTGTCTATAATTCCACTCAATCTTGGCAAAAACTGGGTTTTTTCAGTCTCCAATTGCCAGAAAACCAACACTTTTTCCAATCCTCCTGACAACAAGTACTTGTTATCGGAAGTGAACTGCAAGGCTTTGACGTGGTCATTGTGCCACTTAAAGAGTCTCTGAGGCTTATCGTTAACTAAACCTCCGTATAAAAGTTGGATAGTACCACTGGCAGTACCCACGGCAATAATCGAGTCATTGGATACAGCCATGGAGGTTATGGGTGCTTTGTATGGAAGCTTGATGACTTCGGTGGATAAATTGGTGCTCACGACATTTTCTTGGTTTTGTCTGGTGTCGATTACGGTGAGCTCCACCAACAAAATCTCGTTGTCTTTGGTGATAAATGCTATTTTGCGTCCATTGGGAGAAACGGAAAATTTGGTTATTCCGGTTACATCCTTCAATGGGGTCAACTCACCAGAGGCCCTGTCGATTTTGTGGATAGCTCTGGTCTGTGGCACGCCCTTTTTGTCCTTCTTCCCTGATATGGTGAAAATTGAGTCGGCTGTGATGTCAATAACCGAGAGTAATGGCGCCTCGACTTCCAAGTCGATTCTTCCAACTATAGGCTGCGATACTTTGTCTTTCCAGTTTACAGTCAAGATTTCACCATAGCTCTTGAAGATTAAAACTTGGTTGGAGTTGCTTGGATCAAGCTTGAAATCAGTCACATCGGTGGCATCACACTCAATAGCTCTGATACATTGTCTGGTCGATATGAAGTAGACGCGGATTTGGTGCGCCAAAAGGACGATGCTGTACCTTCCGTCGGTGGAAAATATGGATGCGGAAACCTGCGAGTATGGAAGCACTGCCGGCTTACCTCCTGACACAACGCTTAACGTCCAGTCTGTACCAACACTCATAGTTACTAAGTATTCGTTAGGTGGAGTGGAAACTTTTGAATTTTTCACCGCCGATGGGGTCACGTGTACCCGATGCGATGGGGCCACGTGACCCAGTCAAATCTTCAATCTATAACCTAAACGAAAAACAGTTTTCGTAAGCAACACCAGCACAAGATGATCATTCCTATCCGTTGTTTTTCGTGTGGTAAAGTTGTTGGTGACAAGTGGGAGGCGTACTTGGAGTGCTTGCAAGATGAGGCCATGACCGAAGGTGATGCCTTGGATGCCTTGAAGTTGAACAGATACTGTTGCAGGAGAATGGTGTTGACTCACGTCGACTTGATTGAAAAGTTCTTGAGATACAATCCTTTGGAAAAGAAGGAGATAAGTTAATAAGCCCTAGTGGCAACAGTCATGTATTTTAGTATAAAACATAGGTAAATAAAAGTTACGATAGAGCATACTGTAGAAATACTGAGTAACACCAAGAGTACACTCAACACTATAGAGTATACTTAAAGAATTTTACTCCCAGACTTAATTGTCAGCTTTTTCGGTATCAACCGCTTGGATGTACTCGTAAAAGAACGAGTGAAGCTGCAAATGAGCATCAAAGAGGAGTTTTTCGTCCACACTGTGGATGTTGGCTTCAAGCATATCAATAAGTGAAGGACTGTAACGGTAAATGTTTCTGGACAAGTTCCAGTAGTATCTGGTATCGGTGTTGGCAGGCATGAGAGCTGGAGCCAAAACTACAGGATACGAGATGTTGGGGAACGCCAAATCCTCAAAGATGTGTCTGGTCACACCGGAGAGATATTTCCACACTTGGTCATCTGAAGGAGAACGAGGAGCAGGCTCAAGAGGAACCCCGTAGGTGGTGACTTTCAACAAGCCCAAGGAGTTTTTAGGTTCATACACAACTTCGCCAAAGCTTTCCACCAGCAAGTGGTGATCCTTGGCCAACTCAATCACTCTAGAGGTAAAGCGTTGCTTGACATCAGAAATACTGGACTCAAGAGAAATTCTGTGGTTAACCACAAGAGAGGTCACTTCGGGCAAGGCATTGGACTTTTCGCCTCCGCGAATCAAATTGATCGCCTGAGAGGTTTTGATCAAGTATTTGGTCATAGGACTCTTAGAAAGAGCCTGGACAATCTTGGAGTTGGCGAGCTTGTTGTGCGCAGCTGCAAAAATGGCCTTTTTGGTCAATTTTCCGATCTTTTTCTTTGGATCGTTGACAGCCATACACTGCAAGTAGGTCATCATGGGGTTTTTGGGGGAGAAGACTGGCGAGAACTGGTCTTGCTCGATTCTGTAAGCAAGCTCTCCCAAGATACCAATAGAGGTGTGGTCAGGAGGGACAGAGGAGTGGCCTCCCTTGACCTTCAACTCAACGCGAACATCTATATAGCCCTTTTCGGTGGTGGCAGCAATACCTACAATGGAGTCGGTCAAAGGATCGAGAGTCAATCCTGGACCTTCATCAATAATAGCATATATAGAGTCTTTGCCATAGGTCTTTTCAAGGTACTTGGCGATGTGCGCCGCACCTTGGGGCCCCGAGCTTTCTTCGTCAAAACCAAACCCGGCGAGCACCGATCTTTTGGGCACATATCCGTTTTGCAAGAGCAACTCAAAAGACTCCAAAATGGCTATCAACGTATTCTTACAGTCACTAGAGCCTCTTCCGTACACGAACTTCCCGTCGTAGTGGCCACTCAATGGTGGATAAGTCCAGTCGTCTATAGTGTCAGACTGAATAGGAACAGTATCCTGGTGGGCCATTAACAAGAGAGGCTTAAGTTTTTTGGAAGTGCCCTTCCAGTGGAAAACCAAGCCATAGGTGTTGACCTTCTCAATGTCCAAGTACTTGTACACCAATGGAAAAGTCTTTTCAAGGTAGTCGTGGAATTTTTGGAACTTGGCCCATGTTTCGGGTGAGTCTGGTACGCTGGGCTGGTTATCAAAGATCTGGGTGTCGATCTGCACCGCGCCCGAAAGACGCTTGACAGATTCCGTTCTGTAGTGCGGGTCGTTGACGATCTCCCACGCGGTGGTGTTGTCGCGCGCATAAGATTTTGGAGCAATCAAAGGCTGGACTGGACAAACGCTTGAGTCAACTGATGTGAAGAGGATTCTGGCATACCCCAAGAAATTGGTGGTGGTCAAAAGAAGTATCAACAACACTGTTGCAACACCCCCTCCAACAGCGACTCTTTTCTTTGTAGGAGAATCAATTCTCCCTTCCAATGGCAAACCAATCATATTTAACTTTTAATCCAATATATAAAAATCAGTGATTATATAGCTGGTTATATAGTTATAGCAATGATAAATGCGCTACCATGGTATGACTCGCACGGCCTATCAGTGATTGGTAATTCCGCATCCCCAACAATAGTAGTGCGCAGAGACCGAACTTATCTAACGGTGGAGCCACAGCGCGAAAGCGGAGTTACTCGATACAGGTGAGGATCCGCAATGGCTAAAATGACTAAAAGTATAAATTACCCAGTAAGGGACATCATAAGCTGATAAATCAGCCAATCGTAAAGATGATTAGAGCATAGTGATAATTGAGAACCGAATAGAGATAATCAGTAGTTGGGTATATCAGTGGTTCAGACAAGACCTGAGATAGCCAGTTTTTAAAGGATTGGTCCAATTATACATGACATAAGGTTAGTCACGAGTAAGCAGCGATCGCACTACGATCGTTACAATACAAAATACCAGGGCGAGAAAAAACAATTATAACGCACATTAGTCCGCGCAAGATGCCATCACATTACGACAGTCGAATGACAGAATTTTGAGCAGTGGTCGTGTTTAATAGCGGTTTTCTCGAACCGACGCAAGGGTTAGTTCAGGCATATGTACAGACATATGTAGGGCAAATTCAAGGATCAAACATTCCCAATGATGTAACTGAGGGAATAACCTGATGTAAGTCAAGAATGTGCGTCAAGTTGAGGGCGAATAGGGGCACACCAGAAAACCACCTCATACTTAATGATCTCCAACTGTATCCTCTCGTGCCTACGTATCATCTCTAGTTCCCATGTGTAGTTGTGCGTCCTGTCACTGGGTGGCAGAGACAGGGTTCGCTTGCGCCTTGTTGCTAGGTAGTTGCCATCCAAAGCCACGTGAAAGGTTTCAGGCTGGCGCGTTTCCTTTGTTTGTTTAGGTTTCAGCATTTCTTTTTCGAAGGAGTGTTTACAATTCTCGGTGTGTTAGTCGTTTGGCTGCTAAACTATATAATCCGTCTAATGGCCCCAAGTAATACTTCCGCTTCATCAATACTGTTATCAACTTTTTGAAAGCTAGCACCCTTTGCGTACCATAATCGCGTCCATTCCTTTCCTAGCCAGCCCAACAATCGTTACTACCAGTATCACTCACTAGACATGCGTTTCACCTCAATCACCACCGTCTTGGCCTTGGCCGCCGCCGTTTCGGCAGTACCTTTCAAAAGATACGACAATTCCTCGGACTCTGCTACTTCACCAGCCGCTGGTATCAAGGAAGCCGTTTCTTCCTCATCCTTTGCTTCTGTCACTGCAGCCCCAGCTTCCACTGCTGCTGCTGCTGTAAGCTCGTCTGATGTTGACACTACCATCACTGTCAGCGAAAACCTTACTGTCACTGAAAGCGGCAGCTCTTCGGTTGCCTCTCCAGCTGCCTCTTCAGCTACCTCTTCGGTTGCCTCTCCAGCTGCCTCTTCAGCTACCTCTTCGGTTGTCACTGCTGCTTCTTCGGCCGTGGCTAAAGAAGCCGTTGTTTCTTCTGAAGATCCAAACATCACCACCACTTCCACCATCACCTCCGTTATCACTATCACCAGTGATAGCACTGTTGTTGTCACCACTTCAACTGGTGAAGTCAAGGAAGCTGCTGGCAAGACCATTGCCGCCTCCACTACTTCCTCAGCCGACGTTTGTCAACCAACTACCGTGACTGTGACCGTGACCGCTACTCCTAGTGCTGCTGATGCCGGTGCCGAGTCAACCTCCACCATCACTCTTTACTCCACCCAAACCACCTCTTATCCTGTGACTGCCGAGTTCACCTTAAGTGACACTACCACCACCATCACTTCTTACGTCCAGGTCACTTCCACTGGTTCCTACATTACCACTACCGCTATTCCAACCAAGGCTGCCGTGGCTTCCTCGTCCAGTACTGCTGCCCCAGCTCCAGCCCCAGCCCCAACTGGTCTCAACTCAACAAAATCTGCCCTCGCTAGCAATGGTACAGTGTACTCAGCTGCTGCGCCCTCGGCCTCCGTCTACCCTTCTACTTCTCCCTCTGGATCTTTCTCCAAGAGATTTAGAACCTTTCTCTTTTAAAGGGTTCTGAACCTTGCATGAATCTGGTTTTCATGATACCCATTCTTTCCCCAATGACTTTAGATTCACAGATCCTGGGCTCTGGATCATCCCTCTTGCTTTTTGCTTTTTTGACTGTTTTGCTAGCTTGTTAGTGCGGCTATTGGCGTCTTTTTCCTCTCGTTTTCAGGCCTGGTTCCTCTGTATTTATTGGTTACTATAAATTATCAAACAAACTATCTATAATTGTAGTAGTAAAATACTATCATGTTTCTTATTATACATGGTGCCCAGGATGTGTCTTGAGACACACGGCAAAGTCGATCTGATGCAAAATTTTGGCACCCTTTCCCAGCTGTCAATTTTTGTCTAGATTCAGTCTATTAGATCTATTTTTAGTCACGTCTGTAAAGAATGTTCCATGTTGCTACACGCTCCTATCACTTCATCACGCTCCGTCACGTCCTCTACTTCTGTTTGTTGTGGTTTCACAAAATGTCGCGCGCACGAAAACACGCTCAGGAGCGCAGAGCGTGTTTGAATAATTTGAACACTACACATACACTATCTCTAAGCACTTCAGAATCAATACAAATCTGCAGAGGGTCTTGTGTATTTGTTGTGGCTAGAACTAAGAAACAAGAAAACAAGAGAGCTGGGAATATCAACATATTCCATCGATCAAATCAGCCAACATCTCCATCTAACTAAATCAACACGCCATCGCACCACACGTAATATTCATCAACTTATTTTGATCTCACATAATATATTTCGATAACATATCAACTCATAATAACATTCTCATCCATTCTGTCATGAGTTCTCCTAAGTTTGTTGATGACTCTTTTTCTCCGGTCAAGTTACCTGCCTCAACCACCGCTCCCAGTCTTCGCAGCCCAAGCAACTTAATTATCCACCCACACGGCCTTACTGCAAAACAAAATGCTGTTTCTGGCAAAAGAAGGAATACTATACACGCCACCCAAAGAAGATCACTTGCTGGAACGCCTTCAAGTATTCTGCCATCGCTTCTCCCCTTCCGTGATACCAATGATAACATAAATCCTGTGCCATACCCACTCACGTCTCCTCGTGCTAATAGCAAGAAATTCAATATAGAAAGCATCAAAAGATCCAAGACAAAACTCGATTCCAAACTCGGTGCTGCAGCCACTGAAGAAAACGAAAATAAAGTGTATGGCTCGCCAAATATTGATACTTCGCTTATTTCCGATGACCACATCAGCTCGCCTATAAAGAGAACAAAAGGTCATGGTAAGGCTCGTAAAATTGCAAAAGTAGTCACTAGTGCAGAAACAAACGACAATCTGCTCCAAGTGAATGAAATCTTCTACAAAGAAGATTTGGTGAGCCAGTTAAGTTCCGCGAAATCGTCACCAGTAAAAAGCACTAAAAGCACCACAAAAGAACCGGTATCAGCTACTATAAGCTCTTCTCCCGGCAAAGAAAATATAGTGCCTTTGTTGCCTCCACCCGTGATAGATAATGAAAGTGACAGTGATCCTGAAGATTATGGCAGAATCGAAAACACGATTAGCCAAACATTGATGCCTAATACCTCCACTTTTCAAAACACACTTACAAATAACATAATCAATTTAGATGAAGCTGCTGACTACATCACTCCTCAAAGACCCACTGAGCCTGTAGCCAAAAGCCCTGCCACTAATCAACAGGTAAGAGTACAAGAAGTTGTAGATGAGGATATTGACTTGGAAACTATAGATAAATCAGATTTGAAAGATTCCACCTATCCCATGAAAACAACCAATAATATTCGTAAGGCTATTGGTGAAAATATTGATGAAAACATAATTGATATTGATGAACCTACGCTGAACTTTGTTATAAACCCCAAATCCAAACCTATCTTTTCAATTACTCAACTTGAAGAGATGCGAAAGGATGATAAGAATAAAATCGACAAACTTAGAGAAAATGTCAAGACAAAGGATGCCCAAATCGAAGACCTTTCGCAAGAATTGACCAAATCACAACATCAGCTCCTTGTACTTCAAAATCAGTACGATAGAACGGTAGAAGCGTGTGAAGATTTGCTAGAAGGTGCCGAGATCCAAACTAAACAAATGAACGACTATTCTCAAGAATTGGCTAAATTAACCAAGGAAATAAAGATTAAAGAAAGCTCGATTTCTCAGGTGAAGCATGAATTAAGCAAGTGTCAGAAAGAAATCAGTGATCTCAGGTCTCTGTTCTCCCATGCCACAGAAGAACTTGAAAGATCCAAGGCCGCTAATAACCAATATGATATTGAAAACCAGAAACTTAGTCGAGATTTAGAAGAGATCCCCGAACTCAAACGTAAAAATGAGGAGTTATCTCATGAAATTGACAACCTCAAGGATATAAATTCAAAACAAGAAGAGTTGTTAAAGGAGCTTGATAACTTGGAGACTTTGGCTAATGACAAAATACTGAACCTTGAAAAAACCATAGAGACGCAGAGCCACGATCTTGAAACGAGCCTAGCCAGTCACAAGCTGCAGAAGGCCGAATTGGAAAGACAGCTTCAGGAATATGAAAGAAGAGAGTTGGAGCTAGTGCTGAATGAATCGGAAATTAAGTATCAAATGGCCAAGACGGCAGATGAACTTCAATCTGCCCAAACGTTGAACAAGAAATTGGAGCTCAAGATCGAGAATTTGGAGGCTGAAATCGAGTCGATCGTACGGGCCAATGACCAAAAAGTTGGTGATTTGAAGGCGGTCATTGAACAGAAGGAAACCATCATCAATGAAGATGTAGCTAAGTTGAGTGAGCTTTTGGAGGCCATTGAGAAAAAGAAAAAGTACTACGAAGACGAGCTCACATACTATAAGAGCGAGGTTGAGAAATACCAAAAGGCTGCTTCGTCCGACAAGCAATTGCAGCTGAAAATTGAATATTTGCAAGAACAACTCAAGCAGCAAGAAGTAGAATCACTGAACAAAATCGATGAAGTGGCGGCTTTTCTTCACAAGCAATATGCCGAGAAGCACACGCGCAAATTGGGTGAGGTCAGAGACCAGTATGAACGCGAACTCTCCGAGGTGGGCTCTGAGAAGAAGAGTTTATTGCGAGAAATCGATCTGTTGAAGAGAAAACTTAATAGAGCACACGAAGAGAACCAGAAGGTAACGGAATTTGTGCATACCCACAAGTTGAAGTATCCCACCATCTCTTCTGAGGGCGGTAGTCCCAAGCGAAAGTATGGAAGGTAAAAGTGTATAGGGCGCCTATGGTCACGTGGTGTTGGTCACGCCGTAGAATGAACGAAGTTTAGTTTTTATAAGCAAGAGTGTAAAGAGGTATAATACAACGGACGCTTGGACCCGTTAGGTGTATTGAAATCAAGTGTATTATTATATTAAGCCGGGCATAAGCGGTATTTTTACTGAATATCGTCGATCATTTAAGCCAATCGAAAAACGAAATAAACAAAAAGACTGAGAAACCTCGAGTGATAGGAAAATGTCCAACAACGAAGCCATCAAGTTATATGAAACCGTCATCGAAGATGTGATCAGTGATTCCAGACAAGACTTTGAAAACAACGGAATTGATGAGTCCACATTGCAGGATTTGAGAAGGATATGGTGTGAAAAGTTGAGTCAATCGCAGGTGGCAAAGTTCTCTTGGGACGATGAAGAAACATACGGGGCTGGTGATGGGCACGTTCCCAACAGCTCTGGGCTTTTAAAGCCCGACCTCCTTCCTCCGGGAGTTGGGCGCGCCAACTTGGGGAGAAACTTGGGGGGAAATTTGGGAGTCAACTTGAACTCTGGTTTAGGAGGAAGCTTGGCAGGACATGGCGACGGGCTTGAGTTGCCCAACGTAGGAAACGGCGATGAATTGTCTTATGGAGCTGTAGCCACCCCAAACAACAACATTGGAATTGAACTTCCCAACATAAAACAAGATGACGAAGACAACGACTCCGGATTAATGTTACCTAATATCAAGCAGTCGGACGGCACGTTTGAGTTTTCGATAATAACCGAAAACGGGCCTCAAATTATAGACGCGCTAAAGAAAAAGAACCGCAAAATAGGCCAGAGCGACGGCACTTTTGATGGCGACGACGACGATGACGACGAAGGGATCTTCAATGATTCGGACGATATCAACTCGGACTTGGATGACGGGCTCGAGAGTGAGAAGTCCGATGATGAGGACGGCGATCAGGAGGGACAGATCATGTTATGTTTGTATGAAAAGGTGCAGAGGATAAAAAATAAGTGGAAGTCCACTTTGAAGGAGGGTGTTGCAAATATTAACGGCAAAGACTATGTCTTCCAAAAGGCTACGGGAGAATGCGAATGGTAAGTCATGTATTAAAATGTAATGCGTATAAGAATGCGAATGCATGCAGATCATAATGCGTGTATTGCGCGAGTACAATTCATGTATTTAATAAAAATGCGTGGTAATGGGTATTTTGTAACTAGTAGCGTCCAGGACCCCCAAAGCCATGGTGGTGGCCATGGTGGTGGCCATTGCCATGATGGCCGTTGTAGCCGTTGTAGCCGTTGCCGTAACCTTGGTTGTGTCTGTGGTCCTGGAACTTATCCTCGATCTTGTTTGCAGCTATCGCGCCCAAAACCGCACCGCCTATTTTTCCCATAGTGCTGTGGTTCTGAAAAAGTTTGCCCCCTCCGTACGCACCAGCAGCACCACCTCCAATAGTAGCTAGCAAGCCTTTCTCGCCATTTTGTGCAATGGGCTGTTGGGATTGGTTGCGATCATTGTACTGATTGTTGTACTGGCCCTGTTCACCAGAGCTGTAGAATTCGTTGGCTGACATACTTGTTATACTTGTTATACTTGTTGATATTAGTCCTATATGGCCAATTGATCTCCTTATATAACTTCAATACACAGTTGCAACATCAACCGATTACTATAAATAGACAACAGCGGCCGTCACCATTTTCCCACCAGCCCCATTATAAGAATAAAGCACCATCACGTGTAGTGTAATGCTGCGCCGCGAGGCTGGTACAGATCCGTCTGCTGATGTGTGATCTACACATGATCTACACATGATCTACTGCGGCTGATCTAGATAGTACAATGTGGTGTATCTGTGTTACTATGGTTCTTGTAGTGTCTTGGTGTATATTGACTGCATTATATTCAGTGTTTTATGACTGACCTTTCTAAAAGGTGGGTATATGTAAATCTAGTACTTCTCTTTTGTCATCATCCAACGGCCGCCCCCCCTCGAAAATACACTCGAAATCAACCAACAAAACGCTCAACACTTCCAACGAAATGTTCAACGTAGGCACGAAAACAATACACACGTTTCGCAAGTTCATTCTGTTGTTGGCACTGTGGGCGATTATCTGGCGCAAAAACTTGAGAATGACATAACTGAAGTCGTAGCGTATTTTCTCTACGTTTTCATTGAGGTAGTCTCTGAAAATCATGGCCATTTGCGACGGCACTATGGATTTGCCGTTTTGTAGTATCACCTGGTTGAGATGGTTGTAGGCATGTGTCCCCATTATAGGCGTGGGCAATTCTCTCAAGTACGCTTTGAACAAACCAGCGACCGTGTGCATATCCGGCTTCAAAGGCGACTCAAAGAGATCTATATCGAACTGAGTATTGAACTGCTGTTTCAATTGTCTTATGGTAGATGCAGAGCCACTGAGTCGGAATATGCCCTCTTCATATATAGCCCCAGTTTTGGTCAAGAAATCTAGGCACCGGTAGCATATACTGGGCACTGGTCTATTGTAGAATGGATGGTTTGACAACACAAAGCTGTCCTTGACATCGCGGCCAAAGATGGATTTGGTGACACCTTCATCGAGATTGAGTTGGTCGAGATATTGCTGCATTTCCGAACCAGAATGGGGCGTGGTGGGTGTACTATTGATGGAGGTTGTGGAAGCAGCGTAGTGGTTCGCTGGGTTGTAAAAGGGCTGGTTGGGATTCAAGTTATCGTTAGCGGTTTGGACTGTAAGAGGAGTATCGTCGTTACGGCGGAACCCGAAGTATCGTTTTTTTGTCTTCTTGGCTTGATCTGCTACTATCTCTTCAGAATATGACAGGAGCTGGTCGTTTATCAGGATAGGCAATTCGTCTTGGTAATCGGAGCGGCTTGAAGGCGATTCGACCCCCTCTATATTCGGCGTTTCCACTTGGCACTCATTGAACTGAAGAAGCACTTCCACCCATTGATCTCTTTCCTCGTCTGTTTCTGCACAGAAGAAGTGTTTAGGATACGAGTTCGAAAGCTTGGTTTTTTGAGACTCCATCACCAAAAAAGCGTGTCTATAACCTCTGTCTTCAGCGACGGTATCGTTAGACTGGCGGCCGATCTGACAGTTATGCAACCTTATTTGTTCCACTAACGGTCCACCAGGAACCTCATATATCTCCAAAGAAGGTCCGTCTACCTGGCACCACCTAATTTTCCAGCTGGTTCCCAATCCTTTATATCTGCGTATCAAATATCCTTCCTTTTTGGACCCGCTTTTATAGTCGTCCAAAGGATTTACAAAGTCAAGCGACAAGTATCGACAGATCCGGTACAACACCATATGAGGTATATGAGGCATCACGAATAATGTGTTGAAATATGATTGTAATCCCGTACGGCGCTGATCAATTTTTACAGGCAGGGTGGATAAAAAGAGGGCCTTCTCTGGTAAGGTGGGCAACCCAAAGAACTCCACGATGTGTCTGATTTCGTTGTCGAAAGCAACTAGCTGGGTATACGTCTTTCTGATTCTCCACATTTCTTTGCCTGATTCACGGTCGGCCACCACAATCGTACAATTGGGCTCCTCGGGACGTTTACTATCGGATAGAGAAATGGTACTTTGAATGACAAGACTAATTGTGTGGAAGTCTTGGGGTTTGATGAATAGATTGACCTCATCTTCCTCTTTAGGAGTCTGGAATACTTGGAATGAACCACCTTTTGAGAGAGACGGAGAGACTATTGGGGTTTTCACGTTAGAGTGCACAGAAGTAGAACAAGGCAACACTTCGTCATGGTTACTAAAAGTGGCAGTTTGCTTGTTGAACCCGTCTGGAGTATATGGAGTACGAGGGTCATTCACCGTCAATCCCACCCCTTTATAACCATCACCCACCCTATAATCTCCTTTGTAATCACCTTTGTCTCCTTTATAATCCTTGTCATCTGGGGTGTTGTGGAATTGGGCCAGCAGCTGAGTGGTAGGCGTATCGTAGCGAGAGTTCCACGTCGAGGTAGCCGATGTCAGGTCAAGAAACTCAGTGGAAACAGGCGACTTTAGTCCTGTTTCCTCAGTAGAATTGGGCAGCTCATGACTGGCTTCCTTCTCTCTCTTTTCCTGCTGCTGCTGAAGAGCAGGAGGCAACTTGATTCGCGACTTATAAGATGTGAAACTGGAAGCGCTCTGGTTCTTATTCTGAGAGTACATTGCTCTAGGATAGCTTTCTGTGGCACTTTGGTTGGACCGTGTTCGGCTCATATCGCTCTTGACACTGACAAAACTGTCGTTAATAATGTCGTCAACCGGAGTGTTGACCTTTCGTGGTGTATCGTCAGCAGATGTAGAGTCTGGAAACGTGCTAGTTTGTTCATGAAGAGACGATCTGTACGAGCCCGACTTGGCCACTCCTGATAAGGTGCTTGTGGCAGAAACGGATTTGGAGAGTTCTTGATCTGGCTGCGGTGAATCGCGTCTTCTTCGCGAAGACCGTAATGGAATTTCTTCCTCTTTTTTGGATACATCTGGGTCCTCAAAGGAGTTGATAGACTGGTCTTGGGTGGAAGTATCAGCTTCTTCAGCACGGTTGCTGGAAGTTTCCTGTTTTGTGCCATGGTCAAGAGGAGCAGTTTCAGTAGAAGCAGACTCTTCCATGGTCTTTTGTAATTCGTGTGTTTCGTTAGTCTCTTTCATTTCATTGTGATCAGATATGTCAAATGAGGGAACAGCTTTGGGGTGGTTGAGCTGAAGAGGTTGTGGTAAATTGGTAGTGTTACTGGCAGTAGAGTAGGTGGTGGTGTCATTAGTAGTGCTATCTTCGTTATTAGATCTTGGCCTGTCTATTATCTTACCCTTCTCCGCACGAAGCTCTTTGATTTCGAACAATAAAAGCTCGATATACTCTTTATCAGTCAAGTTGGAACGGTCGAAATTGGGATCAGAGGGCGGAATGGCCTGGTGGTGGCGGCGGACGGGTCTGACGGTCACTTTTTCAGCCTTCATAGCAACCTGTTGCTTGGCATCGTAGACCTCGATGTCCTCAGACGGTTGACGAGAAGAGTCCAAGGAGTCGGCCATGCCCAAATAGAAACGCTTAAGGATTGACACAAGTGGTGGTAGTGTTGAGATGTGTAGATTGGGCCCTATGGTCCTAATGGTATATTATCTATCAGAGTAGATTTCTATCAGAGTAGATGTTCTCGTGAGTTTCGTTAAATTTATCTACGCGTAGTTTGGCGAGGCTCCGTGAAATGTGGAGCGGCTTCAGCCGTGAGAAATAGCGAGAAACTAGAATAAAGGCGGCGAGGTGCCGCTAGAGCGAGAGAACAATAAAAAGTAAACGAGAGGGTCCCCCGCTTAGGGTGAATAGGGTCAATAGGTGGCCGGTTTTGATGACCCTGGTCGTCTAGTGATGTGCTAAGCGGGTACGACATTAATAAGAGGTGTATATTGTATAGTGAGAGTTAGTGAAGAGCGAATAGGAGAAAAAAACATGGGAATTCACATAAACAATAATGAGTATAATTATACTTTAGGTCGCGATCAGTGGATTTCCACGTGTAAGATCTGGCGAATTCAGGCGGAGACAATGTTCGTTTCAAGTTTCGCACATTTGGTCTCGGGTGTTTGATGATTAAGCGAGACAACAAATGCATTCTAGACACTATTGATCTTCAATGAGTCCTACGATATGATAGACATTAGGATGTAGTAGGGGCCTTGGGCTGTCTTATCCTATGTTAAAGTAGTATTTGTGAGGATGACAACTTTTGTGATTTCTTCAGTATTTTGTACATAATCTGTAAATTTAGTTCAAAAGCTCCCAGAGCATAGAACTCAAATACTAATACATGTATCATGGACAGTACCCTACATTCTACCATGCAGCACTCAATGAGTGGCTTATTCTTTATCTTATAATTTAAAGTGATTTTTTTTTTTTTTTATATAGATAGGACGTTTGGTGGTGGTCATACAGAACCCATAAAAGAGACCGTAATTGTGGTTCATCACTTACTAAATATATTATATTATCTAGCTGCATGCAATTACTCTGTATTTACATAATTAGGAACAGTCAGCGGCCCCTCGACAACCTGGGCAAGCTACCTATCACACATTATTACCCACCCTATTGAAGGCTTCATGATACGATGTTTAATTTTATATGCTACTCTTCTTTGGATAATTTTTTGAAATATGAACGGGTGTGACGGACCTTTCTTTCTTCTTCTTCAGCGCTCTTTACTGGCTCCAATGGCTTTTCAGGAGCGGCGTAATTATGGATATAGTTGGCCGGTAAAATGGCATTGGGCATCATGGCCCTTCCCAATTTGATGACTTCGTTGGCCCATACAGTAATATCCGACTGCGGTTTCTTGTAAGGAGTCCAGTTCTTCTTACATCCCTTTGAAAGCTCTTTGACCACTTGATCGGTACCCCAAGTATCGTTCCAAAGTAACTCGTCGTCGTTATTAAGTCCTATCAAGTGGGAAAAGATGCCAGTGGAAAGAGCTCCGTCGGAGTAACCACCTTCTAAGAACGATACTACTTTCCCACCGGTATGGATCTTGGCTAGTTTTACTACATCCTTGGTGAATGTAGCATAGAAAGAGGTGGGGACGTTGATGCCGTGGCGCTGCATGTGAGGACTTTCGTGCTCCGAAGCATCAAAGCCCGCCAGAATGACGATAAGAGGCTTGAAAGGTGGAGGCGCTACTGGTTTGGGAACGGCCTGGCTATACAAGTGCGGTTTGTGCAAGTACTTGTTGTACTTGGCGAGTGCAGCCACGTACTCCTCGTGCTCGACTTCGTACTGTTTCTTGGCCAGGTTCAAGAACTGGTTGGCCCGGTTCAAAATCTGCACGTACTTGGTCTGGTAGTGCTTGTAGAACTCATTTTCGTTCTTCCATTCTTGAAGATGCACGTTCCAGATATTCAAGTCGTGGTCCATAATACAGGTGGATGCGTTCTTGATGTTTTCTCTGGTGGCGTAGCCGAGTTCGGTGGGATACGACTTGATATCGTGGAGAGAGAAGTAGCCCACTTTAGGATACTTTGCATGTCTCTTTCCGTAGTCGTCTCTGGCCTCATATGGCTCGGACTCGTCGTCATCTTCCTGACCATAATCACCTTGAAAGCCGGCTCGCTCCCAGCATATATCCTGCGACCCATCGCCGTGATGCAAGTCTATGTCCAATATAGCACAGTGGGTGACTTGGTACTGGTCGAAAGCGTACTCGATACCAATTTGCACGTTGTTCAAGAGACAGAAGCCGCTGGGCAAACAAGCATGGGAATGGTGGCCGGGAGGCCTAATCACTACAAACACCAAGTTGTGCTGGTGCTCTACAACCAGGGAATCGCCGTACACCGAGTCCATGGCGGATTCTATGGTCCCCAACACACCTTCAATGGCATTGATGGTCCGTGGAGTAAGGTAAATATCGCCGGTATTCCAGTCGTTGGGCACCTCAATGGAGTCGTGCTGCAACTTTTCGCCTGCCTCGAGACACAACTCCACCAATTTCTTGGGCCAGTTCTTGCCGTGGACTCTCATTACGTGGCTCAGTAGCGCCGAGGCCTTTTTAGTGCTGTTGGCTACTCTATAGAAGAACGGAAACATAGAAACCGCCGATGCCACCCCAATACACGCCGCCAACAACCGCTGGGGCCGCTCGAAAATGGTCAGAAGGTACGATCTCGAGACCCATTTGCGACCAAATGCATGTTCTGCCGAGTACGGCGAGAGCAACACCAACGTCTTGTCTTGGTGGTGGACAAAACGGGGCGACTCTTTCTCGATTTGAGGATTCGAGCTGAGAAACTCGTGGTATCCTCGCAAGTACCTCGTCAAGCCGTGGTCTATCAACGGCGACGGCTCAAGTAGGTGCCTGTATTGCTCAAAGGGATCCGGAACTGTGGGGGTGGTGGAGCGAGAGCGGTGCTCTTTTTTTGCTTCTTTCTTGACCGCGCGACTGGGCTGGAGACTGTACCTTCTGCGAGACTTGAACTGGATTTGTTCTGCGCGGATCTCGTTTTCCTCGAGCTCGTCGATATCAACTATCGATTGATCTCGCGTGTAGTTGATGGTGTTGTTGTTGAGCACGGTGTGGTCGATGGAGATATCGTTGTCTTCTACATCGTTGGACGACGGCCGGATCGAGAGCGTGGTCTCGAACTGCGAGATCAACGACTCCTCGCTGTCGTTCGTAGGTATTCCCATTGGTGTCTATACTTGTGGGTGGTCCGGTGAAGTAGATTGCCTCACGTGAAAATATAAAAATAATTACTCTCATATACCTTATACACACCATCAACAAATACATGATACATAAATACTGACTTGATACACATCTATCAACAAACCTAGACTACATAGATATGTACCAAGATAACCTATATAAGTAAAACAAAACCTATTCAGTATGTTTGTAATAGTACCCTAGTCACATATATTCGATTGATCATACTATACATGTAAAACTAATTATAAGGGTATAGTATCACCATAGCTGTCAAGGTATTGGTTGTCGAATAGCTGTCAATTGTATCAACACATTTTATGGTGAGACTGGGTGGCGCGCGACTGATATTTTGCAGCATCCCCCAAAGTAGTCCAGCTCGCACTATTTGCATACTCGGTAGTGTATATTGGATGGTCTAATTGCTTCTTATCAGACGGGCGGTGTCGAACAACGCAGGGTTGATCTCACTACCCAAACGTGGGGCCTCACCAACATTGTGTCTTCTCTTTCTGATGACATTCTCAATGAACGCCTCCCCAGCCTTGTACGAAGACCTCACCAATGGACCACTGGCCACGTAAAGGAAACCCATTTCCAAGGCGGTGTCACGCCAGTAATCGAACTTCTCGGGCGTCACGTACTCCACCACCTTCATGTGTCTCTTGGTAGGTCTCATGTACTGGCCAAAGGTCACCACGTCACAGCCTATTTCACGCAAGTCCTTGAGGGTTTGCAACACCTGGTCGTCTTTCTCGCCCAAACCAAGCATGAGCGAGGTTTTGGTCACCAACGAAGGCTTGGCTTCTTTGGCGCGCTGCAATATGCCAAGCGACTGGCGGTACGTGGCCCGTCTGTCTCTGATATGAGGCGTCAAGGCCTCGACCGTTTCCATGTTGTGGGCATATACGTCCAAGCCCGACTTGGCCAACACCTCGGCCATGTCGAAATCACCTCTAAAGTCTCCACTCAAAACCTCTACCAAGATCTGGGGCGCCTTTTGCTTGATCTTCTGCACGGTTTCGGCCAAATGATGGGCTCCTCCGTCCACCAAGTCGTCTCTGTCTACTGTGGTCAACACCACGTACCCCAAGCCCCATCTACTGATGGCCTCAGCAGTGTTTTCTGGCTCCATGGGGTCTGGCTTGGCTGGCGCACGGTTGGTCTTGACACTACAGAACCGGCACCCACGAGTACATGTGTCTCCTAATAACATAATGGTGGCGGTGGCCTCGGATTTCTTGCCTCCCCAGCATTCTCCTATATTGGGACATTTGGCTTCTTCGCACACCGTCGAAAGTTTGAGTTCTCTGACGTCTTTCTTCAAGTTCTGGAACGAGCCTCCTTTGGGAATGGGCACCTTGAGCCACGAAGGAAGCTTTTGGTTGGAGTCCTGACGTGCGGCCTCGAGCGGGTCCAACATATCGGATGCCTTACCATTGACAAAGTCTTCGAAAGAAGGGCCTTTGGTCATGGCATCTGTGAAAACCGTACGTCTTCTGCGGGGCTTCTCCGGGGCAACTTTGGGTTCGGATTCGGAACCCGCTTCGGTGGCAAGCCCACGAAAGAGTATCCGGGGTGCCTGTACTCGTCTTATAGTCTGTAAACCTCTCATAATTTCTTCTCTATTTTGTCCTTCTCTTTCACTTCTTCTGTCTCTTCTGTCTCTTCTCTCTTCGGATCACGGTGGTTTCTAAGCGTGCGCGCGAGTCAACTTGACTCCTTTCGGAAAAGAGAGAAGAGGGGAGCTAAGACAAAGTATATAAGAAGATGGGTACGATTATAAAGGATAAGGAAAGGGGGAAGAGGCTGAGGGTGCAATAACCTATAAGAGTTTGGGAAAGTTCATCAACCTAGTCTTTGTTAAGAGATAGCCGATACAATAGTAGCATTACCGGGTATATGTGCCAGGATGTGTATTCCGTGTGAAATTATAGCAATCAATCCTCTCATATTTATGATTGATGCTACTCATTCTAATTGATTTCGATACTACTCATTCATTTTTATTTCGATGCTACTCATTCTACTTATCTCGATGCTTGCTTATTCATATTTTTGGTCGGTCAGTGTGGATGCAAAAAGAAGTGCGAGCCGCAGTTAGCAGCAGCCTCGTTTAGAGCTCGTGTGTATAATTTTCTCCCACCACTACTTTATCTACGTAACCACTACAGGGCATTTTTGTCAAAACCACTGATATGCGACTCTTTTCTATTATTGGAATTAGATATTATTACGCTAAAGAAGACGGTGTATTTCATCATCCTTAAACTCCTCCAAACGGTCCAAACTGCCCCACCACTTGAACAAAAAGGTCTGGCAAATCAACTTGAACCATGGAGTAAACACTAACGACTCGTCCTGGAACATTTTCTTAAGCTCCTCGGCGTCAACATACTTGTAGTCTTTGACCTCATTAGGATTGACCTTGATGCCGACATTATTCTTTGTTCTCAAGATCAAAATGTAATCTATCTCGTGCTCTCCCCACTTGACGGAATCGGCCGACGCAGACTTGTAGTGTATTCTGGTCAAGTATTGGAAGTTTTCGACGGGAGAATCGTGTGGGGCAATGCCGAGCTCGTGGTCAAGCTTACGCTGGGCTGCCACTTTGGCGCCGTGCACGGCGTTGGATAACTTGTAGATTTCTTTGGACGACACGCCGACTGTGCTTTCGCCACCTTCAGCACCGGTGATTCCGAGCTCAGAGGGTATGCAAAGTGGATGCGAGCAGCAGGTGTTGGTCCACATGCCAGGAAAGGTGATTTTTTCATCGGCACGCTGTTGCAACAAAAGTTTTCCATCTTCGTTGAAGAGGAACACCGAAAAGGCACGGTGCAAAAGTCCGGCGTTGATGTTGCTGAGCAAATGGCACTCTTTCTTGGTGGCGGCGCCCACAGGACGGTCGTCGTTGTCCAACACTATACATAACTCGTCCATCAACCGGATCTGCTCTAGATCGTGACCGTTGAGGGCATCGTCTTTGTCAAGCTCGTCTGACGAGGCCGAAGTGGGAATACCGGAGATATTTTTGAGTGGCGTCACTTGCCACTTGTTCAAGATGTCTTCTTCCGTAACACTAGCTACTAGTTTGGCGTATTCACTCATAGCTTCTTGAAGTATCAACTTTTTGGTACCGCCGTGAATTTTCATAAATATTTATTTCTGATACGACGGTCGTGCAGTACGAGATCACTACGCGACGCTGGAATAGCATAGTTAGTCCTAGCATAAATACTACGCATAATAAGCAGGAAATAGTACATATACCACTGGTATGGAGTAGGGCCAAATAGACTCAGCGCTACCATGTTACCAGATTAATGCCACAATGCTCCACTGCTAGGTTATTGTCGTCGTAGAGCCATTGGACTATCTGTGCGCGTCGTATCGGGTTGATTTGATTTTGTCGCCGCACACCCACCTCGAAGAATTTTTCACGTCGCTGGCATTTATCAAACCTCTACACTTCTCCATAACTCCGGATCAAAATGGCTGACACTGAAACTAAGTACAATAACGGGTCACAGGCACCAAGACGTTTCATCAAACGTCCAGATGATAAGGTTGTCAAGCAAGAAGTCGAAAAACTCAGAACCGAGATCAAAAAGTTGGACTTGACCTTGAACGAGAACGGCTCTCAAATAGATAAATTGCAACTTGATCCTAAAGTGGTTGCCAAGCGTAACGAATTGCAAACCAAATTGAAGTCGATCATTGCCAAGCAATCCACCTTGAAAACTGAAAGAAACAACATCAATGAACAGATCAAAGGTGTTGAACAGCAGATGAAAAAGAAGATAGCCGAAATCCAACAGCAAACCTCCAAGCACTCTTTCAAGAATGTGGGAGAAATCGACCAACGTATCAACCAATTGGACAAGTTGGTCGACCAGGGTGACCTCAAGTTGGCCGACGAAAGAAGATACGTCAAGGAAATGTCGTCCTTACGTAAACTCAGAAAAGACTTTGAAGGTGTTGAAAAGATCCAAGCTTTGATTGACTCCGACAAGGCCAAGATTGCTGAGTTGAAAAACAAGTACTCCAGTCTTCACAACAAGCAAATCCAGGAAGAGTTCGAGACTATCCAAAAGGAATTGGACCAAATCAATGCCGGCAACAAGGCTATTTTGGACAAGAGAAACAACGTCTACGCCAAAAGAAATGCCATTAAGAAGCAGAAGGACGAGAAGTACGGTGAAATTAGAAAGTTGAACAATGACTTCCAGGCTCAATTCACCAAGTTTAAGCAAGCTTTGGCTGAAGAACAGAAGAAGAGAGACGAAGAATACAAGACCAGACAAGCTGAAGAAAAGAAGCAAAAGTTGAAGGAAGCCGCCGAAAAACAATTGGCCGAGGCCTCCATCCCCGCATTTTCCGAAGAGATTTCTTCCATCGAAAACTTGTTGAAGTACTTTGACCCATCCTACGTCAAGGCCGCTCCAAAAACCTCCGATTCATCCAAGTCCGTAGACTCTGCCAAGAACATCAGAACCGTCGAAATGCCAAGCGATGTGGTCATTATTAAAAAGGACCAGGAAGAGTACTTCAGCGGTTCCAGGGGCAAAAAGAGTGCTAAGGGTAAGAAAACCAAGGCCAAGGCCTTCACTGTTGACCCAGAAATCATCATCTCGTTGAGTGACTTGAGCATTCCTTTCCCTACCAAGGAGGAAGACGTTCCAGAAACCATCAAGACCTTGAAGGAAACTTTAGTTGCCTTGGAAGATAAACAAGACGAACAAACCAAGCTCAACATTGAAAAGGCCAAGGCTAGAATCCAAAAGTTGGAAGAAGCTGCAAAGGCTGAAGAGGCTGAAGAGGAAAAAGCTGAAGAGTCCAAGGACGAATAAAAATAGAAACTCACGTCAAATAGCAATATAGTCATTATCTAATATACCACTTTGTGCCTATAAACTTCGGAGTGACTCAATTATCTACATTTCTTCTGTCATGTCAATTTTAGTCAATTTTAACTTTTTGCACCCATCGCTATTTTTGTTTTCGCACGACCGGAATTTTTCAAGATGAGTAAAAATTGATCAAGACAAGAAGCACTGTAATGGGAAAAAGAGGTGCAGAGGAGGCAGCAAAGGCTACTAAGAAGCCTACCAAGGCCAGTCCTGAAGTACGGGTCTCGGTTTGTATACCCTCGAGCGTTATTTCTGAAAAAAACGCCTACAATCTCGAGCAAGCCACTCACATCGCATACCAAATATCAAAGGCATCGACCATATATAATGTCACTGAAATCGTAGTTTTGGACGTGCCGGAAGATAACTCGAGCGAGGATGACGAGTCCAAAGTTGTTCAAATGGAAGGAAAGAAAGGTGGAAAGAAATTGAAGTTCAACTTTGATGACGAAGATATTGTGCCAGCATCAGAAACCACCAAATCGGAAGATAACCCAAGCCAACCAGCTATCAAGAGAAACGATGACTCGTATTTGTTGGCCAGCTTACTCCAATTCTTCATCACACCAGCGTACCTCGTCAAAAGTATATTTCCTCCCGAACTCAAGACCAACAAGAACATCTTGAAGAAACTCAAATACGCCTACAAGTTACCCAAAATCACCACTCTTCCATTCATGTCTAACAATAACGTTTTCAAAGATTTTAAGGAAGGTATGACGATTGCGCGCGAAACCCCCAAGGTGATGAACAAAAAGGCTAAGACAAAGTCGCACAAGAAAATCAGCGTTACCAAATACGTCAATATTGGAGAAGCCGAGCCACTCGAGTTGGACTTGAAGCGCGAGGTGCCCGTCAACTCTCGTGTCACTGTAGATCTCAAAAACAAGACCATTGTGTCGCCATCCCAGGCATATGGCGTGGTCGGGAACAAGTCATCTTTCGGCTACTATATAAGGCTATGTAAAAAATTCAGCGCGGTATTCACCGAGAGTTCTGTGCCGGAAGGCTACTCTTCCAGTGTTTACGTCAGCTGCGACGACTACTTCAACAGCAACGACAAAATTGAAGACATGAACCAAATCAAGCCTATTGACAAGGCGCAGGGCAACGTGTTGTTGGTCCTCGGAAACTACAAAGACTTGCAAACGTGTTTTGAAAAGGACAAGCCTAACTTACCAGGGGTGGAGACCGTCGGCCAGATGTTCGACGGCTCCTTACAAGTCCCCAAGGGCTCCCGTATTGAAGACAGCTTGCTAGTGGCCTTGACAAAGTTAGATCAGGTGTCTGCCGCCAATGCCGCTGCTGCTAAGTAAACACTGCATGCCGAAAAATTACTGGTTTGGGAGCAATATTCCCTAATAAGGTGCATGAGGTGCGTCCCGGTGCACGTGATCGCTATTTATAGAAGATCTAGACCAAACACAAACACTACACAAAAAAGAATTTCGACGCTTTTGCATTCTTGGATCGCAGCCGGTTTGGGCGAGCGAAGTTGTATATATTTGTAAATTAAATATAGACCACTTTTCTTTCGTTAACCACCAGTTTCACGATGCAAATTAAATTATTGACTGCTATTACTGCACTTGTTGGTACCGCCAGTGCTATTGGAGATGTAAGTAAGAAATAGCCAAAAAGAAGGGACCAAAGGCTTTTTTCTCGAGTTTTTCCCATTAGTTTTACATGAGCTTTACTAACTTCAGCTTGCCTTCAACTTAGGTGTCAAGGATACTCAAGGTAACTGTAAGTCCACCGAAGAATACGAAAGCGACTTCAAAACCTTGGAATCTTACTCCAAAATCGTCAAAACCTATGCTGTTTCTGACTGTAACACCTTGCAGTACTTGGGCCCAGCAGCCGAATCCGCCGGTTTCCAACTTATGCTTGGTATCTGGCCTAATGACGACGCTCACTTCCAAGCCGAGCAAAACGCATTGAAAACTTACTTGCCTCAAATCTCCGTGGAAACCGTCAAGGTTTTCACCGTTGGTTCCGAAGCTCTTTACAGAAACGATATGACTGCCGAAGAATTGGCCGACAAAATCTCTACCATCAAGTCTCTTATTTCCAACATCAAGGACAAAAACGGTAAATCCTACGGCAGTGTCGAAGTTGGTTTCGTCGACTCCTGGAACGTCTTGGTTGACGGTGCTTCTCAACCAGCCATCAAGGAAGCCGACTTTGTTTTCGCCAACGCTTTCTCCTACTGGCAAGGACAAACCAACCAAAATGCCTCGTACTCTTTCTTCGATGATATCATGCAAGCTTTGCAAGTTATCCAGACCACCAAGGGCTCTACCGACATCAACTTCTGGGTCGGTGAAACCGGTTGGCCAACCGAAGGTACTGCCTTTGAAAACTCTCAACCATCCGTCACCAACGCTAAGAACTTCTGGCAACAAGCCATCTGTGCCATCAGAGCCTGGGGTATTAATGTTGCTGTTTTTGAAGCCATTGACGAAGCTTGGAAGCCAGACTCTTCCGGTACTTCTGATGTTGAAAAGCACTGGGGTGTTTGGGATGCCGACAACAACTTGAAGTACCCTATTGGATGCAACTTCTAAGTTCTGTCCCATCGTGCTGATTTATAAATCTCCGCCTCATTTCTTCAGTTCAATCGGTGCTTTTCATCGTCTTTCTTCTTTCTATACCCAAAAATCGTTGCTAAAAAATTCTACCTTGAGCATATACTCAAGACTATGATATGTAGATTTGTTTAGTACAAGTATATAGACATCTGTTTGTATTCATTACTAAAAGTATCTACATGTGAATCGTATAATTGAATATCTCTAAAAATTTTGTAAATTTCTTCAAATTTGATTTTGTCGACTTTTTGCAATTTGGCTGCGCAATTCGAAAAATGTTAGAGATGGCTTTTTTGAGTCTTTGCTTTATCAGCAAACTTGACTACCTCTGCCTCAAATTCCAAGTACCGCGACACTATATAAGGATTTAACAATGGAAGAACCGAGCTCATCCATACACCGGCAATTCCCTTTTCAAAGTCTATGAACCAAAACAAATTAGCAAGGCCCATCCAATGGATAGAACCTTTGGATCTGCCGGTCTCCATAGGTTCTTGTGCATAATATGCAGATAATAGATTGAACCCCCCTGGGGTTCCCCAACCTGGTATGAATGCATTCGAATCTTTAGGCAAATGATCTTGGATCGCATACTTGACTGTTTCAGGCTTCAAGATCCTAGCCCCAGTATCGGGAGAATATCCATAGTTTAACAAGACTCTCAAGAATCTCAAGTAGTCTGGCGCAGTACCATAACAACCACTTCCTCCCTGATCATAGTCACGTTCGTAAAGCGTGAGTTTCTTAGAAACCGAGAGTTTTCCTCTTCTGTAAAAATGGAGTATGGATTGGTTGTCTGCAGGAGGCTCGAAAGTGCAGCTCGTCATTCCTGCAGGGTCAAATAATATCTCTTTCAAGTAGGCACCTAAGCTCTTGCCACTAACGGCACCTACTACAAGTCCTACCAAATCAGTACTTTGGCCGTAGTTCCATTCTGTACCCGGCTCAAACAAAATAGGCGTGGTCGCAGTTTTAAAGTAATCTACTTTGAACGGATTAACCTTGGCCTTTTTGAGCAAGGCGGTGTAGCTTGGATCCATTCCTGCATAGGCGAATCCTGCAGTCTGAAGCAAAAGGTGACGTACAGTAATCTCAGCTTTGGGCTTTCGAGGAGGTGTCAAAAACTCTCCTGTTTGCGCATCGATCTCGTCCCGCTCAACAAGCAAAATATCTCCGATCAAAGGAAGATATTTTTTGGCAGGAACATCGAAATCAAGCTTACCGTCCTCCCATAACTTCAATGCTGCAAATGTGGTCAATTGTTTTGTCAATGAAAAAAGCGCATATACAGTGTCGGTAGTAACAGGTGTGCCGACATCGATGTCTTCCACTCCCTCGGCTGCAATGTGTTGGGTGGCGGTCTTGGAGGTGTAGCCTGCCACCACAGAATTGCACTTCTGGCTATTTTCGCCTTTGTGCGGCGTAGTGGCCTCTTTCAAGATTGCTCGAATTGACATTTGTTCGAGCGTATGGGTCTATCGCTGGTTATGGGGCCTACTTTACTCTTATACTGCTAGCTACGTTCCCCTCATCACTATAAATTATAAACCACAGGCTACGCGAATATCTTATACTTTGAATAATATGCACTCCACATTTTTAGACAAGCGAGGTAACATATTCTAGCGCTTGAAGTCATGTGAAACTGTAACCGCCCTGCATATAACCAATATTCACAATTCGGTTGGACGAGAAAATTCACATTTCAAGAAAGGACTTCGTGGCCAAGTTGGCTAAGGCGTAAGACTGTTAATCTTAAGATCGTGAGTTCGACCCTCACCGAGGTCGCTTCTTTTTTGCACCTCCACCATACCAACTGTATCTGCATTTCTACAAACCAGCACCCCTTCTAATTAGTGTAGCTTCTACTATGAAAAGTTTTTGTTAACCGAATCAATTAAGAAGTAAGAATAGAGAATTGAAATGTTCAACATGCGAGCCACAAGCCTATTCGCAGCCAAATGTATGTAATGCGCAAAGAATCTATAATAAGACTAATGAGAACAATAAAGCCATGAAACTGTAAACTGGGTTTACTGCCAGGTTGGAGCCACCAATATTGGTACTTGACTTTGTTGCGAAATTTAGTTTGGTGTCTTCAAAGGACGAATATTGCGAATCAGAACCAGTAATTGGATGGTTTGGAAACGAGGAAACCTGGACGGGGGAGCCTGCTCTTGTGATTATCAGAATACCGGGTGTTTCTGTGACAGTCATGATTCGGGATTCCGAGGTTGTAGTATATGTAGTGTTTGCTGTTCTTACAAACACTAGTGTATATGCTGATTTTGCTGAACTCGAACCACCACCGTTTGAAGTCGCGGTAGGGGAAATAGGAGCACCAGTAGGAAGGCTTGTTACTAGCGAAGTTGGAAACGGATTTATGACCGACCTGAAGAGCGATGGGTTAGGTTCGGATCTTGTAGCGTGGCTTGAAGGGCCATTAGTTGCCAATGGAGTTGGGGTTTCGACCGTTTTGGGTGCAAGTGTAGCAGAGGGGGTATTTCCACCGTCAATGGATCCTCCCTTACTCAAAATGTCAAACTCAAGCCGAGCTTGTTGTTCCCTGTCGCCAATTTCTCCCCCGTCGGACTCTATAGATTTCCAGCTGCCACTCTGATTATCGTAAGAGTAGTCTTTGCCAGAAGAGTAATCAGACACGATTATGGATTTTATGTTCATGGTAAATGGACCTTTCGAATAGTCGGTTTCTCCTCCAGCCCATTTAATGGTGCCTTCAGCATTGGAGGGGTCACCTCCAGCCCAGAGACCGGCGATGATCTGCATGGGAGTTTGTGGGTATCCTTTTGGATCGTCATAGTTCAATATTCTTACTGGCACCTGATCCAAGTACCATACCAACTGGTCTTGGGTCCAGTCAATGGTATAGGTATGATAGTTTTCCAATGGATTTGTAGAAACCGTATGATACCCTCCTCTATTGTAAGTGCCGGTCTCACCTTTTACAAAGAAGTTTGACTGGAACTCATATGGATCTCCGCCGAAAAGCTCTATATCAATCTCATCCAATGCGTCCGATTGTAAGTAGAATGACGACACAATACCTTTTCCTTCGGCAGCTTTCATCACCACTTCAACCTTACCAAACATAATGTAAAAGTTGGATTGAATGGTGGGATTATCGAACCTTTCGTTGATAGTCAAAGCAATCCCGTCCGTACCAAACGCAACATCACCTTTATTCTTAAGTACAGAGAAGTATGGTGCTGCATCTTTACTGAAAGTATCTTTGAACGAAGTAGCTAGGGCTGGATCGGCAGGACACTGTGTTGACGACTTGAGTGGATTGCAATTTCCCAACACCACTGCCAAACAGTATGGCAAAAAGAGCAATGGGTTCTTTATCATGAATGGGTGCAAAATTTCAACTTTTTGTTTAAATGCTTACCCTTTTACAGTAATGGGCTTATAGTCTCAAGGACAAAACTACTAGAGGAACTATGTACCTTATATAGTCTACTCATCTATTCTTCTGCCGATGGCACAACAGCTGCAAATGTGCTAGACGGTTGCAAATGCAAAGCCACTACTGCTTATTTCGAAGACGAGGTCTTGACAAGAGAATGATGGCTGGAAGGTGTGCCAAATTGACTGATCTACATGTGCCAACAGCGTGGCCTAGAGCTATATCGATGAGATCGTCTGCAAACACTGAAGCCGTACCTGACGACATAAAGAATTTGTACGTGTAGAGGCTGGCTTGTAGTAAAGTTAATTTGGTACAAAAAAACATTTTTGGATCAGATCGCCGCTGCCTCACCGAAATAATAGCTGTGGACATGCGGGTGTTGCGAGCAATAAGATCACCTTTGTCGCTTATCCATGGATCTACATGTCTGCCTGTGGCCACAATCAATGGGGGCCAAGAGAATAATCGTCTACGGACTAAGTCTTGCTATTGTAGGGTTCAGCGTACATCCAGCATCCCCAGCATGCGAGAACAATAGCGCACGTGACACAGCCCCCAAAATGAGCAGCTTCGAAAATGAGTGACAAAAATCGCCCTTATCTACCGTCTAGTTATTATCGTACTTGTTGAGATAGTGAAGACGCTACGTACTAGAGAGTATAATGAGATCCTTGCTCGTTTGTTTGGCATCGATATCTAGCCTGCAAGCGTTTCCCATCACGCTACTGCCCAAGGGTCCAGATAACGTGAAGGTGGAAAATAACATCAATATGTCCCACAACCCAAATATTGACCCAAACGGGAAGATCGTGGAAGAGTATATCGACTTTAATAACGGAGAGTTTGTGGAGGGCGGAATACCTCCCAGCTACCACGATTTAATGAAGTCGCCCCATGGTGGCATATCACAAACCCACACCGCCTCCAGCGATGCAGTGCTTCTTACAGTGCTATTGGCGATTATCAGTGTGTTTGTGATTTTATTTTCATTTGTATTATGGTGTTTGATTCGTCGAAAGATTAGAATGACTGAAGATGAACTCATAAAAAAAGAAGAAAACCAAGCATACTTGGAGCTTAATTCCGACGAGCAAGAACTCTACTTCCAAAGCAAAGACTACTTGGCTCAAAATCCGTTTCTCAGAGGCGAGTTGACTTTGTCGCAAAATTTGGTTATACAGGAGAAAGGAGTAGCAGCATTTGAGTTCCAAAAAGATCTGATGCTCACAAATAACGACCTCATGATTTTGAACAAGACCGAGCTCAATTTCTTCAAGAAATTCGAGTGCTGTAGCACGACCAACCTACCTATCCCTATGAAGAATGAAGTGTACTATTTTGAAAGTAAAATATACTCATTGCCGGATCCTGAGAACACCATAATATCTGTGGGACTTGGGATCAAACCGTACCCCTGGTTCAGACTTCCGGGCCGTCACGCTCACTCCGTAAGTTACGATTCTGATGGGTACAGGAGACACAACCAGCCGTTCCATTTTGAATACGAGCCTCCATTTCCCAAGTATATGGAAGGCGACGTGATTGGCATTGGCTATCGCACCAGAAACGGGACCGTTTTCTTCACGAGAAATGGCAAAAAGGTGAATGATTTCAAGATTGGCGGGCACATCAGAAATTTCAAACCAGGCCAAACGGGTCAATTGTATCCAATAATTGGAGCCAACAATCTCTGCTCTGTCCACGTGAATCTTGGGCAAGGAGGGTTTGTGTTTATTGAGGGCAATGTGAAAAAATGGGGTTATGCTCCCCGCGAGGGAACAGGGCCTGCCCCTCCGGCGTACAACAAATTCAACAGTGATATTATATTAGAGCGTTCAGAGATAGACGAGGACGACTTGAGCGAACGAGATGACGAATTCCCACCAGACTTTTGGGAGGTCCACAACGGCACGGAGTCCAAGGGCGATAAATACAGTTACAATGCATACAGCGAGGTGAACTCGGACGACGAGAGAATCACCTTGAACAGTATAATACCCCACCGCCCACCTTCATACGACGAGGACAATAGAAAATCTTCCCAAGAAGGGGAAGCAGGGCATGATGTGGAGACAATAGGGACACAAGAAGGAGTTGTAGATCAACCCGAAAATCTTTCTTTGGAGCAACCTTTTTTGGATCACGAGGATCTGCTCGAGTGCTCCACCATAAAAAGTCCGCTGGCCACAGAATCGAATAGTGGGGAACCGCAGAGTTCCGCGCCAGAGGTGACTGGTGGGGAACCCCAGAGTTCGGCCGAAGAGGTAAATAGTGATGATCTCGGAGCCTTACAAGATGAAAGTCCGAGCGAGACTTAACTGTCGAAGCGTGGGGTAAACCATATAGTCATAGATGATAATATACCATAATGCAAAGAAGAGTACAACTATTTAGAGGAGCAAGGGTAGCGGCTGCCAAGACGTAGAATGCGGCCCGCCACGCGCCGCCCTTCCATCCTTGGTTTCACCACCACAGAACAAAGAACCCACACTTTTCGCACCGCGCCATTTGTTGGGGCCCTGAACACAAATGCAGGATTTGGGTGTAGTGGGCCCACGCAGATGCAGGATGTGCGGTTAGTGCGCCGCACTGTGGGGAAATGAGCGTGGGGTTGCCTCCTATTTATACGGGAACAGGCAAAATTGTGGGCTTGATGACATGGCGGCGTTTTTCACGGCCCGAAACCACGTTGGCGCCAAATCGCCGTACGGTGTTGGTTTATATAAAAGTGAGGATTTCTTATCAATGCTTATCAGACCAATAAATTCACTAGATTCAGAACATGATCCAAAAGTTCATCTGCGTACCCAAATCGGACTACGACGTCATAGTGGTGTCAAACGGAACAATTCAGCAGGTGGAGACCGGCCTTGCCAAGTTAAACGAACGCACAAACAATGAGATCCTCGTGAATAGCAACATCACCTACCTTGACACATTTGATCAGCTCGTTAGCCACTTGCAAACCGTCACATCCAAGAGCCCATCACGTGCTTTCCGGGGTAAGGTGATCTTCATGTTCTTCAACGGCGTGAGCTACATACAAGACTTTTTGTCGAGCTTGATTGACCACCACAACAAATGTTTGTTTTACGATTCTATCCAGTACCAAAGCTTCAGTTCCTACACTTATCACTCCAAAAATCGCGATGCAAACCCTATTTTTGAGAGCATTGAAAATGCCTACTTCTATGTAGACTCGTCTACTGTGATGGACGAGCACAAAGTGAGCGATCCTTTGGATATGTACGCTACTTTTGAAGACACCCCTACCTTCAACAGCTTGGTATCGATTACCAACGATATCCTCAAGAAAATGAGTTTTATGTTGGTGAGAGTTAGAGGGTTGTACATTGACGATGCGACCCTCACTGGTGAGAAAGCATATCCATTACGTTGTCTTGTGCGCAACTTTCCCAATGTGGAAAAAATCGAATTGGCAAGTCGCCCCAATTACCTAATGACCAGCATGATTTGATGTATTTATATATTTATCTACCCAAAAGTCTATTGATGAGTTTTATTGCATGATTGTTTTCATAATTGTAGCGGTTGCAACAGTGTAGCTTCTTTGGCACGCCGAGTTTACATTTTCAGCGCCATTTGGCAATTGCGCATTCGGGTGTCTGATTCCGGAACCATATTCCGTGCGATAAGAGAATGTATAAAAGGATTTTCGCAGCCACTCATCTCTAGTTCATAATAAGCACGCTATGGTGTTGTTATTTTTACCCGTAGTGGCGATAGTCGTGGCATGCATTTATTATTTCCGCCCTCGAAAGATCGTTTCGGGTTCGACAGTGTGGGAGTCGGTAGTTGCTGCTGATAGAATCACTGCTGTGGAGCCACACTGGAAATGGGATGAAGTGAAACCGTTACCAATCAGACCATTTGTCAATAAAAGAAACTTTAACGTATCTTTGGGAATCAGAAATCTTGCCAAGACTCCTCATGAATGGCTTCTTATCGAGAACACCTATTTAAACCAGACAAAACTTCGCAAACATTATACTGATACGTATCCCGATAAGACGACTTTAGCATACGATAATCCACACACCAGCCAAGCTATCAAAGAGTTTTACGAAACCACCATAAACTATCTTGTAGCACGGTTCCCCAAGCAGTTTGTGGTCAAGTCGGATCAAGTTCTTAATAAAATTAGCAATGAGGTTTTTCCGCGGAACTCCCAGTTCAATTCTCCTTCTGAGCTCGTACTTCTCTTGGCTTACCTCATTGAAGAAGACTTTCTTATATTGATTAAAGATGATCCGACAGATCCAGAGCAAGAGTACAAGCTCCGAGCATCGGTGACAGGGTTTCCTGCAGGATTCGATCCCAGCCACGGCCACAACCAGCCTATATCGTATATTCATGGCCCAGTTCCCCAGTACAAAGAGCGACTCAAGTCGCCCATGGCTAATTTTTTCAACAAGTTACAGCCCAAGGATCTTTGGGTGAGACACAATTGGTCTATTCAAACGTACAAATCGTATTTTTCACTTTCCAACCACGGAAGAGAAGGTGAAACTGTAGAGGCATTGAAGTATGAAGATATAGATTTTGACGATGGGTGCTTTTTGAGAGTAGAGAGACAGTGTTTCACCAGGTTGCCCAAGCTGAGAGCCAACGTGATGACGGTAAGAACCTACTTGACTCCTATAAAACAAATAAAAGACGAAGGATTGGGGCCTGACTTGATCCGGGCTATTGATCTGCTTCCACCAGAGATAGCATTTTATAAAAAGAGAGATGCCTGGGGTGAGGCTGTTAAGCAGTTTTTAAGCAATTGAAAAAGATTCTTGGAAAAGCATAGAGAGGATAACAAATTGGTGATAAGCATTTATTAACTGATATTAGTAGTTAATAATACGTGATTTTCAATTCCGATAAGCAGTTTAGTACTTTATAATAAGTAAAGTATGAATTTCAATCATGTTTTAAGAAATAGTAGTCAACAAGTAGTTTTTTACATTCTCGTTCAGAAATAGAATCTCAACTTTTATTTACGATTTATATGGTTACTCGTTTAGTTTGACATAATTGGCTGGGAATAATCCAACTTCTCCGGTCTTGGAATGTTTTCCAGACCACCAATCTTCATCGACAAACTCGATCTCGATGATTTCGTCACATTCAGCGAATCCAATTTCATTGTCCTCGTCTTTCTCGTAGTCGTACTCAGCAATAGCAGAAGGGCCAGATTTAGCTGGAGCAGCAGGAGTAGGAGCAGCAGCAGGCGTAGGAACTGGAGTAGGAGCAGAAGCGGCAGCAGCGGGAACAGCAGTAGACTCGTTCTTCTTCAATTCTACATATGCAGCAGGGAACAAACCTACTTCCCCGGTTTTTTCGTGCTTCCCAGACCACCATTCTTCGTCAGCAAACTCGATATCCACAATAATGTCACCTTCAGCGAAACCAATCTCGTTATCTTCGTCCTTCTCATAGTCGTATTCAGCCACGGCAGTAATAGACTTCTTTGCTTCTGGCTCAGCTACTGGCTCAGGAACTGGCTCAGCCTTAACTGGAGCAGGTGCTACGTTTCTTACCGGTGGAGGTGGTAAATTACGAGCTGGCAAAGAAGGAGGAGGTACTGCCACTTCTTCCTTCTCTTCGACTTCTTCTTCCTCCTCTTCTTTAGCAGGTGGTGATACTGGAGCTACGTTTCTAGCAGGAGGTGGAGGTAAGTTGCGTGCGGGCAAAGAAGGAACTGGAGCTTCATTTTTCTCTTCTTCTTCTTTTTCTTCCTCCTCCTCTTCCTCTTCTTCTTCTTCTTGCTTAGCAGGTGCAGGTGCTGGAGGCACAAATCTCTTTGGAGGAGCTCCAAAAGAAGCAGGCTTAATAACAGAAGGCTCTTCTTTTTCTTCTTCTTCTTCTTCTTCTTCTTCTTCTTCTTCCTCATCTTCTACAGTTGATTTTTCAAACTTTTCAGTCAAGTTAGACACATCCTCGTCTGGCGATACGGACTTGTACTGCCCTCTCTTTTCAGCCCAGATCTGTGCTGGAGTCTTTCCTCCTTCAGCACCAAAGTTTCTCGATAATCCTCCCACCAACTTGTCCTTGTTGCTAGAAGCTGGGGCACCAAAAGAAGGCTTGGCTCCAAACGACGGCTTGGCTCCAAAAGAGGGCTTATCCAGTGATGATCCGTTAGTATTGTAACGAGAAGCCACGGAGTTGTTGACCTTGTACTTAGGCAATGAAGTCAATCTTCCGTCATCTCCGCCAATAGAAGCAAACGCACCAATTCTTTCATTCAAAGGCTTTGGTTTTTCCTCTTCCTTTTCTTCTTTTTCTTGCTTAAAAGGCTTAGGCTGCGACGAAATGGTGTCGCTCTTTCTATTTCTTAACTCGTTGATATCGACTTTGGTGGGCTTGTAGGCCGAAGGAACATCTTCCAAAGGGTTTTTGGAAAAGTCACGTTCCTGAATCTCTTTTTCACCGCCCCATTCCTCGTCATCATCTGCAGGCTTAGAGGGTGTTGGTAACTTTGGTTTGGGGGTAATTGGAGCAGCCACAACGGGTTTTCCAGTGGATTTTGGAACAAATGAGTCGGGTTTGCTTGCAGGAACTGGCTTAGATGCTGGCTTGGCTACAAATGGCTTCAGAGCAGCTGGTTTGGAAGCAGAAACTCCACCTTTATTGGCCTGGATAGAGTACCTGGCCCCGGCAGCAGCACTCACTTTGTTCAAAAACTCATCAACATCCAAGTCGTCTTGGTCTCTGGCAGTAATCTGAACATGGTATCCGCTCAATACCTTGGAGACCTCGGCAAAGTTGCTGGCAAATGACAATCTTTGCTTAGCAGGCGAATTGTCAGGGCACCAGCCCAACAACAAGTTCTTGCTGACGTCAGAGCCAGGTACCGTGACTCTGGCAATTCCAAATTGGACTTGGCCGTCGGAAAAGTTCTCGACAAATTCCTCCAATGACCCGTTTCCTACCTCTCCTACCGATAACGTTCCGTGCTCAACAGTGTATACGGCGTAGGAGGCGGAAGGGTCCCCTCTGACGATTTTGTCGTAGGACTCTTGAATGGCACGAGAATTGCTGGAAAGATCGATCTTTTCCATTTTTAGGCTTCTATTTTAGTAATTGTATTGTAATTGACTGATGCTTGGCCACTTGCTGTTGATCCTGATTCGAACAGCACCTATGTCAGTCACGTGAAAATTCACTCCCAAAGATACCCAGGCGAATACTAAAAAGAAGCACAGGAAAGCACTGACTATAGAAGTACACAGGTAATCACAAACATTCATATTCAATCTTTCAATAATTATACTGGATAAACATTGCCACAGCCAATTCTCCTCCGACTGGTTTTTACCACTACGGCGATCGTGCTAAATTTAACTAATTCACCTCTTACTGAATAAATTAGACAAAACACTTACCCTTCTATCTCGCAGGAAATCACAGTAACTACTCTAATCTTCACCACCGCCATCACTTTTCACCACCTCTCGACATTTCAGGCTCATACTGACCGGACACTTCTTATCCAGCTAGAATATGGAAAGGAGACTATGCGAATTGATCTAGTTATTATTTATTATGGAATCATGATATAGTCTATATAGCACAATTCTCTATGGTGATCATCCAAGACATTATGATTTCTTATGACGAGGTTGTTTTTGGCGGATAGCGCTAACTTGGGACTGGCTAACTAATCAAGGCATATACTAGACACCACATCATGACAAAGCCCGGAACATTTTCCACCACCCCCTCCACCAATATAGCTCTCTTAGGAGACACGAAAAACCTGGATGCATCACCTCCGCAGCATGCCCACATAAATACCAAATTGGTCAAGGTGATCCCCACAAAGTAGAAGCCAAAGCCCAACAAGGACTCCAATGCCAACACACCGGCACCGACACCAAGCGCCAAACTAGCTATGTCCCGCACATGTCCCAAGTTCTTGTAGTTGCTCTGGACACTTGCCGTGTAGTAGATCGTTTCTGACATAGCCCACGTCTCTTAGTCTCTGATATGCTAGATATGCTCAAAGTGATATGCTCGAGAGATGAGTCTTTTTTCACGTGACGTAAACATTATAAGTGGCGATAAATATATTCTACTCGATATTTTGCAACTTACTGGACTGCCATGTCGGAATATTCACCACAAGAATTGGCCGCGAGGCGATTCAAGCGTTTTCTTTTCTCACTACCCAAAAAGAGCCAGTTCCAATTCACCAACAAAACAAAAAAACAGATCCGCAAAGAACTCCTCTTGAGCTGCTCCGATCATGGCAATTACTTGGACTGGATCTTCCCCAAGATCTTCAGGGACGAGCCGTCCAACGAGGCGGCGTACCAGGTCGTGGAGAACGATTTGAATTGGAACTTGCCTGCCTATTCGAAGTACTGTCTTCAAGACTCCCACGCTGATATCCACAACCACGACGCCTACCATCCCCGACTGGTGTGTGCGCGTATATTCAGAAAAGGAGAGCCCATCTATAGATGCTTGACGTGTGGATTTGACGATACTTGTGCCATGTGCTCCTGTTGTTACCAAGAGGAATACCATAGAGGCCATAAGGTTCACATCACCGTTTGTGTGAGGGATACCGGAGGAGTGTGTGACTGTGGAGATCCTGAGGCGTGGATTAATGATGTTCCGTGTATTTATAGAGTACGTGAAGACGGGTCTTGGTATAATCAGAGCCCGCCTAGTGACTTCTTACAGGCGTTTCTGACCACTTTGGCCAGCTGTCTAGACTTTGTAGTCGATATTATGTGCCATGCTGACTTGCATTATGAAGATCCCAACGATACCACGACAACGCGAATAGAGCTCAATTCTATCAACTCCACGCTTGATCCGCTCAAATACGGCTTTTCAGACTCAAATATGGTCGATAGTGCCAGTGAAAAGTTCTACTTGATGGTGTATAATGACCAGATCCGCCATTATAGAGACGCCGTCCAGAGAATACACTTGGTAAGCAGAAAAGTCAAGCAGTTTGCTACTATGGTAACTGACAAAGTGCAAAGTTACGGAAAAGGAAGAGTTATTAGTTCTAAAAACCTTAATCTTTTGATAGAACGCCAAAAGATCCTAAGTTCGACAGGCCTAGCTTCCTGTATAAGAAATCACAGAGATACGTTTCGTGAAGACATGTGTGACGTGATCTTGCAGTGGATCCACGATTTTTCCCAGAGCGAGCTTTTCAAAACCAATAACGACTTGAAAAATATTTTTTGTACTGTTTTTACTTCGAGATGGAACTCGGGCTTGTTAAAACCCCGTAAGTTTGATGAGCCTTACGAATACAAGGTGGGAACTCTCGACAACTTGAAGATCCCCAAAGTACCCAGTGACTTGGCCCAATTCTCGTCACCAAACCCGTCAACTGTTAATGTGCAATCTCCCGGAGATTCTGCACGATCTCCGACCTCATTACCCTCGCTTGAATCTGGCCCCACCTCACAAATCTGGAAATTCAAGCCTTCTTTATGGGAATTGGACCCTGAGATATGTCATCAGTGTAACTATAACTTGAATCTTGACGATTATAATCCTTTGAAAAGTCATATTGGATCAAGGTTCCAATACTTAATATACTTAGATATACGGTTCTGGAAGTCTATTCGTACACTTATTCATGATATGTACGCATCTTCATTAATTACCAATCTTAAGTACAAACATATCATCTCGTGCCAATACGTCGACATTTACCCTGCTATGGCCCATATGTTTTTGTCAATGGACCATGAACCCGAATATAACGTCATGTGTACATTATCCACTCAGCTTTTCACCTGTCCTAGTACATCTTCTTCTATTGTGGACCATGGAGATTTAGTGAGAATTTATGCCTCGATTTATGGATTTCTCACTTCTGATGAAGTCAAATCCCCAAATACCCTTCAGCTCACCAACCAGATCATGATGATTAGTCTTAAAAATAGAAAATGGGGCCAAATTGTATTCGATATTGGCTATATCTTGAGCTTTACCAAGGAATCGTCCTTGATATTGTCGTCAGGAATCATACCGATGTCGTGTGATATTTTGGCGTTATTTCAAGGAAAATCAAGTGTAAAAAGAGAAAAAGAGTCTCATATCGAGTTTGAAAACTCCGACTACACTTCTTTCTTCCACGCTATATTGGTCATATACCATTTCGGAGAATCGATTTCACGATGCCTCAGCGTACTCAAGGGCAAAGACGCCAGGAAGGATTTGGGAAAGAACGCTATAATCTATGTAATCAAGTATCTTCTAAAACTCGAGAGATCTGGAACTTTGGAAGACTCCACTACCGGTTTAAGACGCCCCGAGTTGGTTGGCGATGATTCAGCTCTAAGTCATCCCGACTTGTCCAAAACCAGTGCCAAAGATGCTAGAATATTGAAAGAGCATATTGGTGGAAATATCATTCAAGACTTTAGGATCGACGAGGAAAGAGTTAGTTTCTTGCATCCGCTTCATTCGCTTTTGAGTTGGTTGATTGAAATGTCCAATTTTGATTCGTTGGAAGAGCTTACCGAGATCTTGAAGTATGCCACGAGCTCTTCAACTGAAAGTACCCGGTCCCGTATAGCCTCGGGCGAGTTGCCAAACCCCATGGCCACAATATTCGATTACCCTATAAGAACCATTGTACTTATGAGCCAAATAAAGTCAGGCTTTTGGGTAAGAAACGGGTTCAGTATTAGGAATCAGCTTCAGTTGTATAGAAACTCAGGTTTAAGGGAAAACGGTTACATGAGAGATTTGTTTCTTACCCAAGTATTCATCAATACTAATACTCCCAACTTGACTTGCTTCATGATATTCAGTAGATGGCTTTTGATGGACGGCTGGATAGTTGATGATAATCATTATCAGAGCCACCATACTCATAATAATAGCCCAGCATCAAAGCAGAGACTTGAGGAAACTTTTGATGCTCCTACCATCGTCGAGGGGGAAAATTCCGCTTTTTCCAGCACATATTCTGGTAGTGTGGACGATAGTTCGCCAAACGTTTCTCGGCAAAGTTCTCGGCCAGGTCCGCAGCCAGTTTCTCAGCCAACTTCCCAAGATTCAACCAACAAGTCAACTGAAAATACGATGGTCGAGAGTGTGAACCAACCGGTGTATGACTCGAAAACGCTACCCTATATACTAGAGGAGTGTATCAACTTTTTTATCCATGTCATTACTGAAGACTTGTTCCTTCAAAATCTCGATGGAAAGTTGATCAAAGAAATAAGAATTAGAAACGAGATTATTCACAACTTGTGTCTTGAACCAATGAACTACACCAAGTTGTGTCTCCAGATTCCTGACCATATTACCAATGATAAACAGTTTGATTTGCTATTGGAACTGTGTAGCGAGCTCCAACTTCCAAAATCTTCAAACGATGTTGGGCTCTATAGGCTCAAAGAAGAGTGTTATGAGGAAATCAATCCTTACTATTTCAACTATTCAACTAACACCAAAGATGATGCGATCAAATTCATAAAGCAAAGAGTTCATTCTAAGACAAAGAAACCAATTGAAGACATCGTGATTGAGCCTAAATTATCGGATCCTGAGAAATTGGGGATCTACAGATATATCGGAAATTTTTCAGTTTCAAGCTACTACTCTGATTTTTTGATCAAAACATTGAAGTACATCATGAAAGAAGGCCTTAACAAGTTGGAAAACCTCCTAGAGACAACCTTGCATTTGATTCATATATGCTCCAAAGAACAGTTTATCGATGCAACCAAGTATGGCACATTTTACGACAGATTTGTCAATATCTCTGATTATTATGGCTGCTCGATTGCTGTTATACTATATGAAATGCTCACCCACGAAAACTTCAAGAGCCACCATGCGAAAGTAAGGTCTATTTTCAAAGTTTTTGAGGAAAAGTATCAGAATTTAGGAGAGATCTTAAAAGATCAGGTTTCGGACTTTGATTACGTATTGCTCGATTTGAATGTTTACTCCAACAATGATGAATCGGATAAGGAGAGGAGACGAGAAATCGCCAAAGCCAGAAAACTCAAATTATTGGCAAAAATTAAAAAGCAGCAGTCCTCGTTTTTGAAGAACTTTAACTTCGACAGCGACATTGAGATGGAAGAAAACCCAACTGACAAGGATGTAGATGAATCTGATGGAAACGGTAGCCATGATCATGGAGGTTGGAAATTCCCTGAAGCACACTGTCTATTATGTCAAAACACATCTGAAGATGCCGGGCCATTTGGAATAATAACCTATATCACCAAAAGCTCTCAATTCAGATGTGTTCCATTCGATGATAAGTACTGGTTACTCAAATCATTTTCTGACAAGGCCAATTTGAATGCCGATGAGTATGAAAATGAAGATATAATGGATATGGATGAGAAATCAAGCGAGACCACCCAAAAATATCGAGAGTTCATGGCTAAAGTTAAAAACGATAATGTGTTGGGTCCTGGATTTGCTAACCCCAAGTATTTCGATAGTAAAATGGTTTCACTGAGTTGTGGCCATGGAATGCATTTCCAATGTTATATGAACTTTTTGACGTCCAATTCAAACAAACCAAACCAGATTACCAGAAATACTCCTGAAAACATTGACCACAAGGAATTTTTATGTCCTTTGTGCAAATCTGTCAATAACATGTTCATTCCAGTTTTGTGGAGCACGAATAATAGAAAGATCGAAGAGTTCTTAGGTGAAACCGAACCCTCCTCTTCAGAATCAAATCCTTACTGGAATCTCAATTCAAGTCAACTATACTCTGGCCAGTTTTATGAGAAGTTTGTGGAAGCAACGGATCACGATATTGAACAAAATTCTATTCTAGATGCTGAGTCTCAAGATATGATTGCCCCCAAGGCTGCTACAGAAATCACTATCAAACAGCAGCAATTTAGAATACTATTGAGCAATATGTTCCAGACGTTTTCCTTTTTCTCCTTTCCATTCGTATTCAAAGCTGACAGCACGTTCCTATTAGTTAATACCATAAAGTCGGTGGAGATCTCAATTAGAGGGCTTAGTTCTGATTCGTGTTTGTTGCTCAGCCAAATATCCAATAGCTCGTTGACAAACCTCCGGATTTTAAGCGAATTCAGAAACACCAATGTTCTCATGAAAATAAAGGATTGGATCCACCTCCCAAGCAGAAAAGGTGATGCTTATACCAAAATGTTGGCAAGTTTGATGTCTTTAACAAGAGATAATCTAAACACAACAATCATGGAGGTAGATTTGTTCGAGCTTCTAGTGACAATATTGCCTACGAAATCTCTAGGCTTTTCTTTCAATGCAACTGTTGCAACTTGTTTCATGGCACATCTCTTGCAGAACATCAGTATTTTGGCGCAAGAACTTAAATCCAACGGATTCCTCACCAGTACCGATCTCGGGGTGTTGGATTTGCCCAAAATCACCGGACTTGATAGAAATGCTTGTAATAATATGGTACAGATTTTCAGGATGTTTTCAGTTGGTACAGAATTGCCGGAAGACCCAAGGCTAGGTGAAGTTTTATTGTCAGCATTGATCAAGGCATCGACTCCATTTTTGAGAAGAGCTGCCATATATGCCTATGTTCAGTGCGGTAGTATTGATCTTGAAGAGTTCGAATATAGTGATTCTAATGAGTTGGAGGCTAACAAGCTTTGCTCGTTTTTGAAAATTGATTCAATATTTGCATATATTGAAAAGTTCCTTTCGAATGACCAATCGTACGAAGCAGATGTTTTGCACGATTTCTTAGCGTACAAGGAAACGCCTTCATATTCAGAAGTCACAGTAGCAAAGAAACAGATGGAGTACCCAGGAATCATTAAATTGATAGACTTGCCTGAAAGATTGGATTATTTCTTTACCAAGTACTACTATTCCGACAAATATAACAATCCACATGTCTCCATCGAAGATCCTGCCGTTTGCTTGTTTTGCGGCCAAATGGTGGATGCTCAAAAGGCAGCCGTGGGATGCGTTGAAGGTCAATGTACAACACATTACACTAAAGAGTGTGCCAATGAAATAGGAATCTTTTTGCTTCCCAAAGACAGATGTTTCTTGTTGCTACATAAAAACGGAGGCTCTTTCCAGAACCCTCCATATTTAGATGCCCATGGCGAATTGCCTGTTGAAAACAAGAAAGCCAACCCATTGTATCTTATGAGACCAAGGTACAACGATTTCATCAGAACTGCCTGGCTTCAGCACAACATTTCCAATTTAATTGTTCGAAACTTGGATAGCGTATTGGATGCGGGCGGATGGGACACTTTATAGCGGTTCCATCGAGCGACGGAGCTGTTCGACGAATTCACATAATTATAAGAATTAGACGAAAACGAAGGCAGTGTAAAATCTTCATAATCTATATATTCATTTTCACAACTAGGATACCACTTATACATAGAATTCAATTCAACCTTTAATATGAAGCGATAGAAACGGGTGATTGTGTGCTGATGTCTCTATGAGAGGCTAGGACGTTCATAACAATATACTGAACCTAAAATAGGTTACAATACATGTATGCAAGTAAAAGACATTACAGACATGTCACACATTTATATGATACTACTTTTGATTTTACCATAGCCAATGTCAATTTTTTGAGTAATTCTTTGCAATATATTCGCTTTATAGTTATATGTTCATTGTGTATATACAGAATTTTGGCTTACTTAGCAGTATATAACTAATTTTTGAGAGATATGGTGAACCACGCTCCGTTTAGCCACTGTGTTAACCCCGCTGGTTATTGAGAAGATGTCTTACGAATTCAAACTCAAATTCAGCATTCAAAGGCTCTTCGTCATGCTCGTCACTGTCGTGCTCGTAGTCGTCATCATGATCTACTTCATCATCCTCACCCTCGTATAGATCTATATTAGTATGATGATGATGATGATGGGAATGCTCGTCATCCGAGTGAGGATTATCAGAACCGTCGTATTCACTTTCCTCTTCGCTTGCGGTATACTCAGCATCATCATCGTCATCAGGGTCATCGGAAAATTCCAATTCCATGGGATCATCGTCGTCTTCATCCTCAACATCTCCACGAGGTCCCCACTGGAAATCCATCATATTATCGATTCTTCTGGTACCAAAAAGAGACCTAGTGATAAACGCATAAAGGCCTTGGTTGAGCCACATTTTGTTCAAATACTCGTACCTATAGGTATTCAACATTGCCTTACCACTAACACCAGGCCTTTTGAATTCACCATGCTCGGTCAAGTAAGGTGCTGGAATCTGGATATTAATTGGCGGACTGTGTCCAATATAGGTACACAACCGTAAATTGTTGGTCTTGGGTATAAAAAAGATTCCCAACAGTGAGGTGCATCTTCTCATATGGGAAACATGGTCAGTGCTTTTGACTCTTTTGGCACAGACCAAACAGATGATGTTGTCGTAACCTCCGTTGGAAATGTTACGTTCATCCATGATACAAGAGTTAAAGTCCTTTGGCAAATCAATGAGCTTGATAATGCCGGGATACTCAATGGTCATAAAATGGTCATCATACTTGAGCCGATCGTGCATAGCCAACTTGAGAAATTGCAAGTTTGCAGAACCACCCTTCGAATTAAAGGATAACAAGATCTCATCTAAAGAAGAAACGCCAAGCGCATCAGTCAAAGCTTTAGAGGAATCGAGGTATGGCTGCGCTTCAATTTGGATCTCTAAGTTTTTCAACGTTTCGCTGCTTTCATACGTATTTTCTCCAGATTTAATACATGTAAGCAAGTCTTTGAAGATTATAAATTGCCTCAAAAAAGGCAACAAACACCGTTCAAGACCGAAATAGAAATCGTCATAACTAACATGTGCATCCGCATTCTCCACATAATAAAAAGGTGAAATTGTGGCAGTATACGATTTCAACGCTTCACGAACTTCTGCGCTTGGTACGAATCGGTGCTTGTGATGTTGCTTCAAAGCCAACAAGAAGTGTTGCTCTTTCTGTATTCTTACTGCAAACGAATGGATTGTCACTATCACAAGCGCAGTTAAGCCTTGTTGAACCACCATCTCCAAACTTTCTTCGAATCCGAAAAACATCTCAATCATAGTACTGAAAAACTTGTCAAACCTTCCTCCGTCGGCGAAAATGAACTGCTGCATCAGATACTCGAGATCCTCGCGACTACCTCCTCTTGCAGAAGCTGGCAACTGGTTATAAAAGATTCTCTGACCAGCAATCAACGATCTTAGCAATGTCTTGACCGAACCGGGAATTTGGGTTAAAAACGTCACTAGACTATCTTCACCACCGATTCTGGTGGCCGTTTCGTTCATTTGAATGATATCCGCAATAAGACGCGACATGTTTTCGACAGAGTCATGGTCTTTGCCGCTTTCCGACGACGACTTCAGAACTCCCAACGAGAGCTCTCGCTTGAAAATACGGCCGCTAAGCTCAAGCTGATCCTTGGAGTATTCTGGGCTTACAAGTTCGGTTAGAATGTCGTTAGGATTGGGCGTGTTTTCGGTTGGATGCAAATCTTGCGGAGTCTCGAAGGTGGGAATAAATAAATCGTGTAGCGTTTTGCAAAGCGGACAAGGCAAGTGCTTGCGGCTGTTTCCCCTGGCATTGTTGAGACATTCATTATGTATGTAATGGCCACAAGAACTCAACACTGCGCACCCAACATCAGAAACTCCTGATGGATAGTGTACGTGATAGCCAGTTCCATAAGTATCGGCCGAATAAGATGCCGGTTCGTCAAACAGCTTAAATGCAGAAAAGAGCAAGTGTTCGTTGCGCGGGATCAATTTCCATGAATGGTGCGAGTTGGTTCGGGAGGCGAGCAACCCGAACGGTTTATTGGTGGACATCCGCTCGCCACACATCACACATGTCGAGCTATTGCTATCATCGTCTACGCTGGTACTTTCATTACCAAAGTCAAGCTCTTTGTTTTTGGTCAAGAACTTTTCTCTTTGCTTTTCAAACTTCTTCATCACCTTTGACTGTCTTTCTTTGTTGAGCCTCTTGATTTTCTCTAGGTTAGATTCAGAATCGATTTGTCTCTTTTGGAATTTGGCAACGTACTCTTCACCGAAACAGTCTACCAAATTCTCCAAAACACTCTCGTCTTTAGCCAAAAATTGGTTTAGCAAGTAGTCGGCCTTCTTGACAATTCTAGCTGACATTTTAGAGTCCACAATCGTGAGCAACAAATCCCCAATAGGTATATTGACAAAACTGGTATTCAAGTAGTTTGGACCATGTAGGTTTTCGTCATCGATAATTACCGCATGGATCAAGTGCAATAATTGATACAAGTAAGTTTCTTCTCCTTCATCAATAGCTACCTGTAAAAGCTTGTAGACCAACTTTGCAAACACCTGAGTTTTGGCGAATCTTCCCAAATTTTTGGCTACATAATCCAGAACTGTGCCAGATTCAGTAACTGCTGGACTCAACACAACCTCACTTTCCTTGCACGATTTGGCCTTGGCGATATTTTTGGACAACGAGTCGGAAATGCTTTGGAATTTGGACGTATCGAAATACAAGTTTACCGGGTCCAAGACCTTGAAATACTTGGCTTTCAACCTGAACATCCCGGTGTCGACCAATCCAGTAGGAGCCTGATAAACTGCCATTTCATAGAGAATTTCATCGAAATTCGACGAAGTATTTAGCTCGGTTGGAAGTTCGTTTTTGATTGACGAATATGATGCTGGTCCGTCACACAACAAGTATGCAATGGATTTCTTCAATCTCAAGTCCGAACGTTCAGACGAAGAGACGTTCATGATCATCTCCTTATCAACCAACAAATTGTAAAGGAAAACAATTAATTTTTCGGCAACAGCATAAAACCTATCTTCATACACGGTTTTATCCCAGGTGACTTTATTGGAGTACCATGGGAACAACTCCCATCTTGACAAGAAATTGAGCAAGGTGGTGGTAGGATCATCCACAATACATGCGATTTGGTTCAAATGGAAGTCTCTGAAGTAGGTTTGGTCGTTCATTATGCTTTCAAAGTAAAGCGTCCCTTGCCTTGAAACTGACGACCCGTTTCTGATCCAAAAACCAACGTTGATTTGGGACGCAAGAACCAAACTCTGCAACGACACATCAGCGATTTCCACAAACGAATGGCCCGGGTTAGTTTTGCGAACATTCTCTAGTATATCTGAGACCAAATCAACCCCATTGGTTTGAATTATATATGACAATAAAGAGTTGATGGGGTGGATTAGCGATGTGGGTTCTGTACTGACAGTAAACTCAATGAGTCCGGTGCTGGATTTCTTTACCTTTGGACTTAAGTAGTTAACTAGAGTAGAAACACTCCTCCTAGCCAAATTTGAACTGATTTCATAAGTGCCGATAATTTTTGCAATATTCAATATTGGAATGGAATATTCGGCATGGATAACAAAGTCCAAAATTTCTCTTTCCACATGCTCTCCTGTTTTTCTGACTATAGGCCAGTAACCTTGGAATACTCTTAAGAATAGCAAGAGAAGACCAAAAGGGGCTTTTGTGTAGAAATACTCTTCGAATCCAGAGACTTTGTCGATGAGGCTGGTGATATCTCTGATCCCACGGCCAATTGAAGCTTTAATAGCTCTATACTCCTCTGGCTTTCCTTTGGTGATATCTATAAGATTAGGATAGTCACCCACCCACTTTGCTGATTTTTCCTCCAAAATTCTCACCAACGGACCCATAATGTACTCAAACCCTCTATTTTCCACATAATACCTTCTACAGTTAGGGCAGGTGAGAATTTGAGACGTGATTTCAGGCAACAAGTTAAGGTGGTCTTCACGATCAGTGGAAGCCATGATAGTAATCAAAGATGGATACACTTCCAATAATTGCGCAGCGAACACTTTTCTGGTCCCGAGATCAGATAGTATAGTTGGAATGATCAAGTTTTTCAAGAGTTTTCTTTGGGGCTTGGGCAACCTGGTCTGGTACAACAACAAGTACTGGATTCTTGTCAAGGACGAGCTTTTGGTGGTTGTGGGTTTTAATACTTCAGAAACAGGCCTGTCCAAATCCGCAGCAGACTGGTAGTTGTGGAAATCAATCAAGCCCTCGTTGGCCAACTGACCGCCGTACAATACCCCATTTTCGAAGCACGATTTCATAATGCCTTCTTGCGGGTGAATGGAGTCCAACCAGCTAGTTGGAAGGTGTTTTGTAATGTTGGGCTTCTCGATAAGTAGCTCCGAAATGACGGTCTTGCTATACTCACTTATAGCGCTATTATTGCTGAAATCCAATAAATCGTCAAGCCAGCGGATCATTTCATATGACACCTCCTGCTTGATGATCTCGCCCATGGTCATCACCGTAGCCATGAGTCCGTATCCAGACTGAACGGCCAATGCCTCTCCGTAGCGATACGCTAACAGCGCGGCATCTTGCACAACTCCTCTTCCCTTGAGGTGGATGACATTAATGTACTTTTCGCAGTTTCTATAGCTCAAGCCAACACGATCGAGTGCTCTTCCCGCGGTGGTTCTGTCGTGAACTTCGTCGTTCCAAACCACCAAGAAATACGACGACTTGTCGACTTCTTTGTCTAGTACAAATTCAGAGAGATCTAGCTTGGAATGGACAGAATAGGGGTTGGACGAGTCATTGACCATTGGCAATGTATGCACAGACCATTCAAGGACGTCAATAATATAGTCAAGACAAAATCGTATGGTCAGTTTCAAGGACTCTTTTTGGTCAGGCGTCATGCTCAGGTGGCCCATGTAGTTGCTAGAACATTTACAGTTCAAGGGCTTGAATGCTTCAGGATCTCCACAATCGCATATTCCGCCGCTAGAGCCCCGGCTGGTGTATACAGAAACATTGTGGCCCTCGTGGTCTGCGGGATTGAAACAGTGGATGCACAAGACGCACGTATCGTCAAACCCACACTGTTCACAGCGATAGACAGGTTCGCCGGACTTCAATGTTCGAGAACATGCTTTGTCAGGAGCATGCGAGTAGCGCTGGCTGTGTACTTTGTCTTTGTAAAAAGGCGCAGGTGGCACCTCATATTTGAAGGGCAGAGGAGAAACTCTATTGGCTTCCGATTTGGAGATTCTGGGAAAGAACATCTTGAGGAATTGCCCGTTGTTGGCGGCGGCATAATACAACAGTTTGTGGACATGGTGGTGGACGTACTTGAGGTGCTTCCTCTGGAGATCAGGAATACTGTCTAGAGCTTCCGCCAACACTTCTACGTTCGACATCGCTCTGCTACTCTCCTCCCAAGTACTCCAACCAAAGGGTGTCTTTTATTTGCCAGCGGCGTGCGCGCACCGGCACCGAAAGTTTTGTAAATGATTTTGAAGAGTTACGCTAGAGTTTGTGCATAGGAAGAATGTCTGTTGTTACTGATCCCGAAGAGCAATTTAAGTTGATCACCAAAGACTTGGAGGAAGTCTTGAACGCCCAGATCATCAAGGATGTTTTGGAAAAGGAAAAAAGACCGCTAAAGGTCTACTGGGGAACTGCCCCAACCGGGAAGCCTCACTGCGGGTACTTTGTGCCCATGATCAAGTTGGCCCATTTCTTGAAGGCCGGGTGTGAAGTCACTGTTTTGTTGGCCGATTTGCATGCTTTTTTGGACAACATGAAAGCCTCTTTGGAAGTGGTCAACTACAGAGCCGCCTACTACGAGTTCATCGTCAAGGCCATTTTGAAGTCCATCAATGTTCCTATTGAAAAATTGAAATTCGTGGTGGGCTCTTCTTACCAGTTGAGTGCCGACTACACCATGGATATCTTCAAGTTATCTAATGTTGTGTCCCAAAACAGTGCCAAAAGAGCCGGTGCCGATGTGGTCAAGCAAGTTGACAACCCATTATTGTCGGGATTGATCTACCCTTTGATGCAAGCATTGGATGAACAACACTTGGGTGTAGATGCGCAGTTCGGAGGGGTTGATCAAAGAAAGATTTTTGTTTTGGCTGAAGAAAACTTGCAGAGCATTGGCTACAAAAAGAGAGCCCACTTGATGAACCCTATGGTGCCAGGCTTGGGCCAAGGTGGTAAGATGAGTGCCTCTGATCCAAACTCCAAAATCGATATCATTGAAGATCCAAAAATCGTCAGAAAAAAAGTCAACTCTGCTTACTGTGCGCCGGGCGATGTCAAAGATAACGGTTTGATTGCTTTCTTGCAACACGTAGTGGCTCCTATTCAAGAATTAAAGTCTGGCCAAGAAGGTACGTTCCAATTGGACGTTGACAGACCTGAAAAGTACGGTGGTCCGATCTCATACACCTCTCTTGCTGATGTCAAGAGCGACTACGAAGCTGGTAAGTTGTCTCCTGTAGACTTGAAATCGGGTGTTGCTGACAGAATTGTGGAGTTGTTGGAACCTATAAGAGCTGAGTTCGACTCCAACCCAGAGTTCCAGCTTGCTCAGAAGAATGGTTACCCAGTAGAACAACCCAAGCAAAAAGTCAAGAAAGAAAAGAAGAATAAGGGTACCAGATACCCTGGTGCCGCCTCTGCTACCCCAGAACCTGCAGCAGCACCTACCGCAGCATCTGAAGCCGATAGCGCAGCTGCAAAATTAGAAGCCACCAAATTAGAATAGATCTAATAGAGCGAAGTAGAAAATCGTAATAATACTGTATAACCATCTGTAAAACCTGTACCAGCTTCGTACCACTAGAAGGCCACGAATCATACAACAGTACTCTCAAGGGCTTATATTCAATGTTATAATTGACTGTCACGTGACGGTTTCCCAGCCAATCATTCGCGACTGAAAATTAATCACCAAAAATTCATCAATCTACAACTTACAACGTAATCAGCTAGCATGGTATGTACAACTAGGGATAAGAGAGAAGCGAGATACAATTGACCTGAGAGATTCTAGACAGTCCTTTCAATTTTGAACTTGACAAAACTACAGTATAGAATTTCAGTGTCAAATTCCAGTATCGAATATGGGTCGTGAATGAGTGATTGTCTCAGATGTTCTCCTTTTCTTCAAATTAAAGAAATACTAACGTTAGTCCTTAATTCAATCATTGTTCAAGAGAAACTCTATTTACGTCGCCACCATCTTTGCCGGTGCCTTCACTTTCCAAGGTTTCTTTGACACTGCCGTCACCACCTGGTACGAGAACCACAACAAAGGTAAGTTGTGGAAAGACATCAAAGGCAAATACACCGAAGGAGGAGACGATGATGATGACGAATAAATCTTCAAACCTTTTGACTTCACCTCCGCCCTGGCTGGAACTGCATCTTAGAGGTGTGATTGTATAATATTCACAGCCTGGTCTAGAAACTAAAACATCATTTAGCCAAATACACGTTTAAATAATCTTATTGCAAAACAGCTCGTAGAATAGCATAGATTAGCTTGTAAACTAACTTCTAGTAGTGTAGTGTTTTGTAGTAGCATATAGTGTAGCCTTGCACGTGACACTCCGATATTAGATGAGCAAAGCTAGAGAGAGGTGTAGAATTGTACCGAGAAGATGGCAGTGATTAATCAGCCAAACACACAGATCAAACTTACCAATGTTTCGTTGGTTCGTATGAAGAAAGGAAAGAAGAGGTTTGAAATCGCATGTTACCAGAACAAAGTTCAGGACTGGAGATTGAAGGTAGAGAAAGATCTCGATGAAGTGTTGCAAATCCCGCAAGTATTTCAGAATGTTTCCAAAGGACAAGTGGCAAATAACGATGACTTGATGAGCAGTTTTGGAACCACGGATCAGAATGATATCATATTGGAGATATTGTCCAAAGGAGAAATTCAATTGAATGAAAAGGAAAGAACGGCCAATTTGGCCCAAAAGCAAAACGAGTTCTTGACCATTATATCGACAAAGTGCATAAATCCAAAGTCAAAGAAGAGATACCCGCCATCGATGCTTCAAAAAGCGTTGGATCAGCTTAAATTTCACTTGAACCCCACCAAATCCACGAAGTTGCAAGCACTTGATGCCATCAAATTATTGGTGGAAAAGCAAGTTTTCCCTATTGCGAGAGCGCAAATGAAAGTCAAGATTATTTTGAGCAAAAAGGCCGAGAAAAAGGTATTTGATACTGACATCAAGCCCCTTATAGATAGCATTGAAGATGAGGACAAAGACGGGAAAATGTATGAGTGTACTGCTATCATAGATCCTATCAACTACAGGACCATTTTGGCAGTACTAGAGGGTAATGACTCCAAGATCAATGGAGAGGGATCCATTGAGGTGTTAGATATGGCCGCAATTAAAGAATAAATGGAGTAGATCCGTAATATATATAATAGTAAACAATATCAGATCAATGAAGAAACCGTTGAAGGCTTCACATGGCTACAATGAAGAGTAGAATAGTCAATGTACTCTAGTCTTTCTGTGCGTACAATTTGAACTGTAGTGTAAATTTAGGCACGCTCTTCATCTGCTTCACAAAAATTTTTCTAGAGGTTTCAAATAGTTAGTGAAAGCAGAGTACTATGTCTATTGTCTTACCATCCAGCACTAGCAGCGAAGCCTTTAAGGTCGCATCCAAATACACAGCCCCAGTTCGTCGTCCTATCGAACCTGTTGGACGTTATTTCTTAGCACACGCTTCCAGAACCTTGAGGGGCCACACCTGGTCAGAATACGAAAAGATAGAGGCCGAGAAGAATGTCAAGGAAGTCGAACAAAACCAAGACGAGGATCTTGGAGACGAAGAACAGAGTGAAGAATTGTTGGCCCACGATCCAAGAGAATGGAAGTCCGCGGACTTGTATGCCGTTTTGGGATTGTCTCACTTAAGATACAAAGCCACCGAAGACCAAATTAGAAGAGCCCACAGAAAGCAAGTATTGAAGCATCACCCAGATAAGAAGTCTGCTTCCGGAGGATTAGAACAAGACGGATTTTTCAAGATCATTCAAAAGGCATTCGAAATCATGTTGGACCCAACCAAGAGACTCCAATACGACAGTGTCGACACCAATGCTGACGTAGCACCACCAGCCCCAAAGACCAAGTACGACTTCTTTGAAGCGTGGGGCCCAGTCTTTGAATCTGAAGGCAGGTTCTCCAAGAAACAACCGGTTCCATCATTGGGAACTTTGGAATCGACCAAGGAAGAAGTCGATGCCTTCTATGGATTCTGGGGTAAGTTTGACTCATGGAAGACTTTTGAGTTCAAAGACGAAGATGTTCCAGATGACACTGCCAACAGAGACCACAAACGTTACATCGAGAGAAAGAACGTTTCCAACAGAAAGAAGTTGAAGCAAGAAGACAACAAGAGAATCATAGACTTGGTTGAAAGAGCCCACGCCGAAGATCCAAGAATCAAGATGTTCAAGGAAGCTGCCAAGAAGGAAAAGGAAAGAAAGAAGTGGGAAAGAGAAGCCGGTTCCAGAAAGGAAGCTGAAGAAGCTGCTGCTAAGAAGGCCGCTGAAGAAGAAGCTGCCCGTAAAGCTGCTGAAGAAGCTGCCAACTCCAAGGCCCAATCCAAGAAGTCCAAGGAAGCTGCCAAGGCCGCCAAGAAGAAGAACAAGAGAGCTATCAGAGGATCTGCCAAGGAAGTCGAATACTTTGGCGATGCCGACAAGGCCGAAGCCATTGAAGCCGATATTGACTTGTTGCTTGAAAAGTTCGACGACTTGCAATTGTCCAGCATTGCTCAAAAGGTTAAAGACGCCAATGATGAAACCGTCAAGGCTGCTATTACCGGTGCTGTTGGTGAATTGAAGGATGCTGGTAAAGTAGAGGTATCCTACTTGAAGTACTTTAATTAATAGAGAAGTAGAAATCATTAGATTATACTGGAGCGAAATGATTCTAAGTCATTTGGAACTCAAGATATGTAATGCAAAGAAAGTAAACAAAATAAAATTTTCTTAGCATGTGTACATGAATTGTACACATGTGCCATAAAGTACGTCTAATCATATAATTAACCTTTAGAGTACTTCCCTAGTGCCTCTAAGGAGCCTTCAATATACAACTACAGTACTTCTTTTAAGTAATAGAAATGTGCGAATACTGAGCACAGGAAATTTCATGTTTATAATCTACATACAAATGTTGTTTTACCGATTGTTCAAATATTGTATCCTATTGATAATGTCCTACTTTGACTACTCATTTTCTGCGTCAGGTTCGTTAGCAATATTGTGCTTCAATGCTTCGCCCTTCATATGATAGTGTGACTTTCTCATTTCTTCAAACCTGCGGTGCTTCTCCTCAGCACTAAGAGGTGCTTCCTCTTGCTCTTCCTCCTCCTCTTCTTGATTTTCATCTCTCACCACTTCTGCACCACCAAGTGACCCTACAACACCAGTGTCGTCATTTTCAGCTTCTCCAAGCTCAAAACTTGGAATCTCTTCATCGTCGTCCCTGTAGTATTCATTATTAGGATCAAATCCTCCTTCGTAAGGGGTCTTGGGCTCGTCTATCTTCATAGTGGCACTTTTGGCTTGCTCCGATTGGTACAAATTCAATTCGTCCCATTTCAAGTGCTCATTACTCTTTGCACTTTCATCATCAGATCCTTTGCGTTCTGCGATTTGGGCTCGAATTTTGTCTCCTACGCTAGTCTCTTCGGGAGCTTGCGCGTTGAGCCGGGTGTTTTCGATCACTTGCTGACGGTCCAATGATTCTGCAGATTGCGGTACTGTAGTGTTGGAAAAAGACTTGTTTCGTAATATACCTCTGGGCTTGTTTGGTTCACTCATCTTTTAATACTATACCTTACTTGATATCTCCAGATTTGAGTCAGAGATAATGTGAAGAGTTCCGACCAAAACGTGTGACCTCTAGGGTCGGATCTCGATTATACACCATATGGAACCACAACTAGAGATGATACACAGGACAGTAATGCACACCTCTCGGAGTAAGTTTTCTTGAGTTTGACACCCACTTACTATAAATTATTGAATATACACATATATACCTAGATTTAGCTTGTTGGTCGGGTATTAATGGGATCAATGGGCATTGGTAGGTTGATCGGTTACGGCACGTGACTAATCTCGTGTCAGCTCGCCTGACACCTCCATACTCGCCGTTGATGATTTGGTTCGGTGGCACCAGCATTGTACGATCTCTGAGGATTAGTAAGTGGAGACAAACAGGTGAAACAGTAGTGGAAAGTTAATTCTGATACAAGGCACCCACATTTTCAACCTTTTTTTTCTTGACAATCACTTTTTTTCACAATGGGACAGGTGTTTAGTTTTACAAACATATTTGGCAAGTTATGGGGCATAGATAAAGAGATCAGAATACTTATTTTGGGGTTGGACGGTGCCGGTAAGACTACGATATTGTACCGTTTGCAAATGGGCGAAGTTGTCACCACCAAGCCTACCATTGGGTTTAACGTGGAAACCCTCAAGTACAAGAACCTCACGTTAAACATATGGGATTTGGGAGGACAAACATCTATCCGACCATACTGGAGATGTTACTATAGCAACACGGCGGCTGTGATATTTGTGGTCGATTCTACCGATAAAGAACGTATTGATATTGCCTGTAAAGAATTGCATACCATGTTGAAAGAAGAGGAGTTACTCGACAGTGCATTGTTGGTGTTTGCCAACAAACAAGATCAGCCCGGAGCCATGACTGCCACGGAGGTTTCACAATCGCTCAACTTGACTGATTTGAAGGATAGAAGCTGGAGTATTGTGGCCTCCTCTGCTATTAAGGGCGAGGGATTGACCGAGGGTTTGGACTGGTTAATGGATGTTATCAAGGATGAGCAATTGTAACCTTTTCCTAGTACTGATATACAATGGCCATAGTTGTCATTCTGATAACCGACTTGTCATGTTAAGAGCATACTTGTTGTGTTGCACATAGAGAGATGAAGACTTTCACGGTAAAGTAATCACTGATTCTCACTGTAAAGTATTATTTATATTCATTGTGTAGTTTAGATCAAATACAAATAAAACAATACTCAACACTGAGCCTAATCTATTGGGATATAAAAGCGTAGTGGGACTCTAGTTCAAATGAGGAGTGATATTTATTATCATATTGTATGGAGGCTCGTTGCGAGAGACAAAAAGCTAGCGAGAAGCACCGCAGAGTATTCTCGCTAGACTAAGTCATAATACGGAGACAATAAAGTGACTCCACTAGATACTGAGGTAGCTGCTAAATATTAGAAGTTTATGCGGTGGTGGACATAATCAAAGATAAAAGAATGTAAGAGTAAAATATATTACACCCAGGATTGTAATGGCGATACGAACTCCTAAAAATCTTGGACAGTCACCGAAATAAAGTGACAAAGAGCGAGAATTGTAACGGCCAAGTATACCACAGACATTCTATTGTGAAATAGTCGTATGGTAACAGATGTAAATGAACAATCTTATAGGTCTACTAATATCAGTAGTAAGAGGTTTAGATCTCCCACTATTATGGCACTTGATGTATTAATATCACTACTTATTATGGCACTAGATGTATCAATATCACTACTTTCATGTCTAGATCTATAAAAAGCATTATATTGGTTGTAGTGTAAATATGTCAGTACATAACTCTTCTTCTTACTGTTCTTCTTCTCTCTTTTTTACTCTTTTCCTCCTCTTATTCTTACTCTTTTTCTTCTCTTTCTTTTACTCTCTCCAAAATAGTCTTGATCATCTCATTACCAATAACATTTGCTTCTGCCAACATTGGCTGAAAGAACTTTTGAGTATCCTCGAATTCTGCCTTGTACATTTCAAAGTTGCCAAACGATATCAAGCTTGACCACTTTTTTGCAGCTAGCGTAAACTCCAAGTCGTCCTGGCGGAACATATCACTTCTCACAGCGACTTCTATGCATTCTTCAAGCAAACCTGGAGTACAGAAGAGGTACTCGGTGACCCCCAAAAATATACGAAACAACGGAGTGGAGCAGATGATATGGTCGTACGGCACTATGCCAAGACTGTGCCAACTATCTACAATCGCAAGAAGTGACAAATGACTATTGGGCTGTCTTCCACCGGGAGGGACTTTGCTAAGACTGAACTTCTGGAGAATATCGTCGTCCAACAACGGGACATGGTGTTTGATATGGTCAAACACAAAGTCTTTGGCCTTGAAGAGTCGTTGTTTAAGTGCATCTGTTTTGTTTTGGATCATTAAAGTGAATAATTCAGCAGTGGATTTGGAGTACTGCAAGATCTGGGCATGTGCCGAGGGATTCGTGATGGCCAAGCCGGCGTAAACGTGCCACTTGTTCGACAATATACGCAAACAAATGTTGATTTTGGCGTTTTCCATGCCTCCTACCCATCTGGGAGTCTCCCAAGGGTACTGGTCTATAGACTTCCAGGCCACGCCCATTGAAAGAAATGCTGCATGGGTGACGGCCTGGGTATCAGCAGTGATCTTATCATGTTCTTTAGCCGATAAGAACACGATTTTGGACTTGAGACACGAGACCAAGCTTTGGACAAACTCAAAGTTGTTGCCCTTTGATCTGTGGTCTATAAGCACTAGTGGCTGGCCAGTAGTGTCGACTCTTGGCCCATGCAAAGAATGAAGCGAAATGATATCCACATCTGGAGGAACATGAGCTTCAAAAGCTTGAATTTCGGGTTCCTTGCATGAAGTTTGGCCCCCTACAATGGCCCCAAACTTGGTGGAGGGCCCATATGCTTTGACGATCTTTTCGATGTTCTCAGCCTCAACGCTATAGATGATATAGTCGGAAATACGTGACACATAGTGGCCGTTACGTAAAATCTCAAACTTTTCTCCGGCAAACCTCCTTACGGTCTCGTCATACATCTCTTCGCGGTCACATCCCACTACTTTCCAGCCGGCATCGCTGAACCGTTTGGCGTAGAGGTACCCCATATCACCTAGACCGATGATCCCAATGGTACGGGTATCTTGGAACTCTTTCAAAGACATCCTAGATTTCACCTTTGTTAATGTAATTAGTCTCTAAAATAGTGTCTAGCGTCTGTTAGTCTAGTGTCTGTCTATTTGTACGATCTGGTTGAAATTTGTCACGCGCAGAAAGTTGAGATCTTCAAGTTTTTGGACAGACAGAATGGCATTAATGGTTCCGCAAACCAAGGCGTACAGCGCTCCTGGAAAAGCTTTGGTCGCAGGAGGGTACCTAGTACTAGATCCAGCATATACTTCTTATGCCACGGCGCTTTCAGCACGGATGCACGCGGTGATTTCGGCGGAGTCACCTGGCGATTCCAGCCAAATCGTCGTGAGCTCGCCTCAGTTCGGGTCTGCGTGGACCTACAAAATCGGCCCTGATAACACTACAATTGCAGACAGTAGCAGTCTGAACCCATTCCTCGAGGCTACAGTTGCAACTGTGCTAAAGTATGTGAAGTCTGGAAGCCATTTCAATTTGTCGGTGACGATAAACTCCGATCCTGGCTTCCACTCTCAAGCCAACACTACCGTGAAAAAATCCGCCAATGGGCAAAAACAGTTTTTATTTCATGGTCTGCCTATAGAAAAAGTGCCCAAAACAGGTCTAGGACTGTCTGCCGGGTTAGTCTCGGTGGTTACCGCGGCATTGCTCCACCACTTCCACCCGGATGTGTCTCAAAATACTATTCACAACACCGCACAAGTAGCTCACTGTATTGCGCAAAAAAAAATCGGCTCAGGTTTTGACGTGGCTGCGGCCGTATATGGCTCAATTGTATATAGAAGATTTGATCCTGCGGTCATCAGCGATGTGGTGACCGGAGGTGAAACCGATCTAGCTGTGGTTATAAACTCTGAATGGGACTTCGGACATGAACCTTGTACCCTTCCACCACATATCAAGATCTTGATGGGGGATATTAAAGGTGGCTCAGAAACACCCAAGCTCGTGTCAAAAGTTTTGCAGTGGAAAAAAGATTCGCCGCAAGAGAGTGCGAAGATCTATGCCGCGTTGGATCAAGCCAACCAAGACTTGATGGCCTCGTTGCACCGCCTCCACCAGCATTACGCCAGCGATAAACAGCAGTATTTGCGTAGCATTGAATATCTCAAAATTAGCTCAGTAGCAAACCTACAACTAGATAATCAATTGCTCGGGCCGTTCGCCGAGCTCGTGGACGCTATCAAACGCATCAGATCCAATTTGCGCAAAATGACGCGCGCCTCGGGCGCGGAAATCGAGCCTGAACTGCAAACCAAGCTTCTTGACGATTGTTCGACCCTTGAAGGGTGTCTTGGTGGAGTGGTTCCAGGAGCCGGTGGCTACGATGCTATTTGCTTGTTGGTAGTAGATACTTCTATCGAGTCTATTGTAGCCCATACTCAAGAAGATAAGAGGTTCTCTACAGTGTCATGGTTGGATTTGCATGAACAGAGTAGCGGGTTGGTGCATGAGGACCCAGCCGACTATGTGGGGTTGTAAGATTTACCTTCATTAATAGAAGATCGCTTATAAAATAATATGTACCTAATTAATGTATACAGTCCAGGGCGGCCGCAGCGCGGCCGCGTTTTGGCCCAGAATGACCCAACGGTCATGACGCACGCTTTGCCAAGAGTGGCAGTATCACGGTCCGAACTAGCGATAGTGCGGCGGTCGTGCGACCAAGGCCATCGTCTCTGACGTTTATTAGGAACATGATCTGCACAATGTAGTTTCTTCTGCAATGATGGAGCCGAGTCACCCTGGTCACTATTCGCAAGATACCATTTCGTTCTATCAATTCGCACATGTAGATACGGCCCCGACTACAGACCACTCGTCCAAGCTGGTAGATGAAACCGAGCTATACCATGAAACCCAGCTGATACTCATCAAAGACGCATTGCACGGCAGAGAGCACTCGAGTTACCGAAAACTTTCCCGGGTGTTTTTCACAGTGTCGGTGGTCTCTGCTTTATTGGTGTTGGCGTTGGAGAGCTACATGTACGGCAACATCAATGAAAATAGAGGGAACATTCAAAGCAAGCAACGGTTTACTGTGATCTCGATCTATTTGGCACTTTTTATTTTCGCGGCCGTGTACCAATTGCTTCTCACCTACATCGGGCTACGCACCAAAAACATGATGTTGTTGGCGATGCTCTGCTTGTTTTACGCCTTTTTGTTGGTGTACACCGGTGTGCAGTACCACGAGGTGTCCAAAACGCTCGAGGGAAATAACCCGTGGCGCGTGGCCGCGCGGGCCACCAATATCGCAGCCATCGGGGTGCTAGCAGTGACCCTAGTGTCTCAGCTGGCCATGTTGTACCTGTTACGCAAGCATGTCAAGTGGTTCAGGTTCAAGAAGATCGGTGCCGATATGTGTATTCGCCGCATGTACAACACGTTCCAGATCCACCGGTGCTTGCTTATCTTCGACTTCTTCTTCTTCCTCGGATTCACCCTCCAGTTCTTGGTGATCATGGTCAACAACAAGGCGTCGGTGGAATTCATCCTCACTGTAGTGGTCATCCCCCTTACGATCGTTCTTATTCTCGCGGCGGATTTTGCAACCACCCGCGAAATTATTTGGCTCACCGCGGGCGTAATCCTTCTTTTCTGCTGCGGCGTGGCCTACGTTCTATTTAAAACTATTCGCTTGTATACCAAGTACACCTCTGCATTCAACGTCACCGTCAAGCCCGGAGCTTATTTCCCGGGTAGACAGTCGATGGTTGCGTTCGGCGCCATCACCGCCACCTTTTTATTGGTCACCATAGCGTCGGAAGTCGTGGTCCTACTTAACTACGGCCATGGTCTTTTGCCGCTCGTTTCCACCTCCTACAAATTCATGCCTGGACATACAACTCCGAGCGCGGAACATGACACCAGCACGGAAAAATACGACGTGATAGACTAGAATTGATCCGATCTCCGGGTTATGCCTGACCTCTTACTTGGTCCACGGGGTTTTACGGGTGTCTAATCCCCGAAAATATAGTGCCTAGCCCACCGACCTGGCAAATCACACCCAAACAGGACCCAAAATTAGCCCTAATTTGCCATCACCTGATACCACTTCAAAACATCCGATGCTGCTGCGAAAAATAATGTGTGAGAAGTGGGTTAGCAGCCAGTTAAGGGGCAATGTCGGCCGGGCATAGTATAAATAGACAGACTAGCCTTGGTCTACATATGTATACTCTCTATTCATCATCATGACTGAAATATCACTCGGAAAATACGTCTTTGAAAGACTTCACCAATTAAACGTCCGCACCATTTTTGGCTTGCCAGGCGACTTCAATTTGTCGCTCCTCGACAAAATCTACGAGGTCGAGGCCGACCATGGAAAAGGCTCCATGGTATGGGCCGGTAATGCCAACGAATTGAATGCTGCTTATGCTGCTGACGGCTACTCTCGTGTCAAGGGATTGGGTTGTTTGGTCACCACCTTTGGGGTAGGTGAGTTATCTGCTTTGAACGGTGTGGCTGGTGCTTATGCTGAACACGTCGGATTATTGCACATTGTGGGTGTTCCATCTGTTGAATCGCAATCGAAACAATTGTTGTTGCACCATACGTTGGGAAATGGTGATTTCACCGTATTCCACCGTATGTCGACCAACATTTCTGAGACTTCTGCCTTTATTTCTGATATCACGTCTGCTCCAGCTGAAATCGATAGGTGTATCAGAGAAGCTTACATCAAACAGAGACCTGTATATGTGGGATTGCCAGCTAACTTAGTGGATCTTAATGTTCCTAGTAACTTGTTGGAAACCCCAATTGACTTGTCGCTTCCAAAGAACAATGTGGAGGCTCAGGAAGAAGTTCTTGACACCGTTTTGGATATGGTGTCCAAGGCTAAAAGCCCTATCATCTTGGTCGATGCTTGTGCTACCAGGCACGGATGTAAGCAGGAAGTTAAGGAATTGGTTGAAACCACACAATTCCCAGTTTTCACCACTCCAATGGGTAAAGGTGGTGTTGACGAAGGTGGGGTAGACGGCGAATTGTTACACGACGATCCTGGCTTGATTTCGAAGGTCAGTGCCAAATTAAAGGCCGGTAAAACTTCTGCTTCCAGATTCGGTGGTGTTTACGTGGGTACGTTATCGAAGCCAGAAGTTAAAGAAGCAGTTGAAAACGCCGACTTGATCTTGTCTGTCGGTGCATTACTTTCTGATTTCAACACTGGTTCGTTTTCCTACTCATACAAGACCAGAAATTTGGTGGAATTCCACTCTGACTACACCAAAATCCGCCAAGCCAACTTCCCTGGTGTGCAAATGAAAGAAGTCTTGCAGGCGCTAAACACCAGAATATCGTCTGCAACTCAGTCTTACTCTCCTACAGCCGTTCCAAACATCAAAATGGCCAACACTCCTGTTCCTCAAGACACCGTGATCAGCCAAGAATGGTTTTGGACCAGAATCTCATCGTGGTTCCGTGAAGGCGATGTGGTGATTACCGAGACCGGAACTTCGGCCTTCGGAATAGTCCAATCGAGATTTCCCAACGATACAACCGGTATTTCCCAAGTGTTATATGGAAGTATTGGCTACTCTGTAGGTGCATGTTTGGGAGCAGTGATGGCTGCACGAGAACTTGACGTCAAAAAAAGAGTCATTTTGTTTGTAGGAGACGGTTCGTTGCAGTTGACGGTGCAAGAAATCTCCACCATGGTCAGGAACGGCGTCACTCCGTACATTTTCGTGCTCAACAACGATGGTTACACTATCGAAAGATTGATCCACGGAGAAAACGCTTCCTACAACGATATCCAGCCATGGAACAACTTGGCCATCTTGCCATTGTTCAATGCTCAGAACTACGAAGCCAAGAGAGTAGCCTCCGTAGGCGAAGTCAACGACTTGCTTAGCGACAAGCTGTTCGGAGACAATTCTCAGATTAGAATGGTGGAAGTCATGTTACCACGCATGGATGCGCCACAAAACTTGGTGTTGCAAGCCAACATCACCGCCCAGACTAATTCGAAATAATAGAACTAAATAATATGCAATTAATACAAATTGGGTTCAAATAAACACTAAGTATCGGAATAAAGTAGTAATCAACCCTATTCATGAGAATAAATGAAAGGTCAATAATTTGAACTACTGATAGAGATAGACTATACATAATCACTTCAAATACCTACAAGCCACTTGATATACGGCTCAACGAATAGACTAATTAGATGAAATTAGCTAGAAAATAGTCGAAAAGGATCTCATAAAACCCCTACTATGTGAGCACAAAGAGAATAGTTACTAGACATACACTGATTATGAGGATAAATAGATGAATTAATGAAAGAAATTATTGATACTTTCAAAAGAAGCACTTTCTTTCCATAGACTAATACTAGCCTATACAATGTAGGTGTAGTAAGATACATCGAGATCTGGGTAGGTACTTCTACATACTTTGAAGGCTACTGAAATGTCTTCCACCGAGCCCAATCGCTCCGCTAAACTCCGTTTAATATATTTTCGACGGAGATATGCGTGTCATGAACGTTGTTCTCTGGCGGTGAGACATGTTTAACCGATCCGCGATCTTTGGTTCAGCACTACCTTGCGGTAATTTCTTTCTATATATATTTGTAATCCGGACCAAGTGAAGAATCCCATCCTCCTTTTCACTACTCAATTGCTAGTAAATATGGCTTCCTTACCACCTGCTGCTTGTTGCGCCACCGCCTCTTTCCACGAAGGCACTCCTGTTGGAGAATTGAAAGAAATGTTCGGACTTGAGACCTACGTCTCCGGTTCCAACGCCGACAGAATCATTGTTATCTTGTCCGATATCTACGGCCACAGATTCAACAACGTGCAGTTGGTTGCTGACCAATTTGCCAAGAACAACTACACGGTTTTGATTCCTGACATCTTGAAGGGCGACCCGATAAAGGAAGGCGAGGACGTGTACGCATGGATCCCTAACCACACCCCAGAAATAACCTCTCCCATCGTCAGCAAGTGGGTTGTCGCTGCCAAGAAGGAGTTGAACCCTAAGTTTTTCGGTGTCATTGGCTACTGTTTCGGTGCCAAGTACGCAGGCCACCACTTGACCAAGGACGGTGTGTTCGATGCCGGTGCATACGCCCATCCATCGTTCGTGTCCGAGGAAGAACTCAAGGCAGTCACCAAGCCTCTTACCATCTCTGCTGCTGAAATCGACAACATCTTCACCAAGGAGTTGAGACATAAGACTGAAGAGATCTTGACTGAAAACAAGGTCAGATTCGAGCTCACTTTGTTTGGCGGAGTTTCGCACGGTTTTACTGTCAGAGGTGATGTTTCAGTGCCTGAAGTCAAGTACGCCAAGGAAAAGGCTTTGGCCGACCATGTGTTGTTCTTCTCTCAATTTTAGTACATAGAAGAGAGTATAATATACAGATTATACAGAGTGCAAAGTATACAGAATAAAGAGTACAAAATACACAGAACAGAGATCTACATGTCAAAGCGGAATTATCATATTGTTAAGGTATAAAATAGCGTATTTTTTACAAAAGTTTAGCAATCTATGCGCATTTCACGCACGCCGCTTTCACGAGACCGAGCCACCCAGGCGTATGGACTTGGTAGTATATAAACCTCAAGGAAACCTCAAGGATCTTTCAGTCTGATCGTTCTTCTGATTTCATCTGTGTCTGCGACATACAATCCACCATACAATAGTGCTTTATTTGATTGAGTTCTACAATATTGTCAATGTCTAAAGAACCGTTATCTTTGGATCCTCAGTTCCCCTCGTCTTATCGGCCGCGCATTCTTGCATGGGTTCGTGCGATAGGTTTGGGGCTTCTCGTGGTGACATTTCTCGGCAAGTACCAGGTTTGGCCTCGAATCTTCGCCAATGTGCCAAACAACCCCGATTCGTTGTGCCCATTGGTTCAAAAAATCGATCCCTCCGAGTACTTGTACGATAATGCCACCTTAGATTATATTCTCCACGACTCACACTTCAGAAAAGAGTCCATCAAGAAATTGGCCGATGCCGTCAAGATCCCCACCGTGACTTACGATGAAATGGTCAACCCTGGATCGCGCGATACCCTTGAGGATTTGTACAAAGTGGAGCCTGCCTGGAAGAATTTTGAAGATTTCCACCAGTATCTCGAAAAGGCTTTCCCATTGGTTCATAAGAGCTTGAAGGTTGAAAAAGTCAATAAGTTGGCTTTGGTCTACACTTGGAAAGGCTCAGACAAATCCAAAAAGCCCATTTTGTTGACCGCACACCAGGACGTGGTGCCTGTTCAGAAGGAGACCATCGACAAGTGGACTTATCCTCCGTTTGAAGGCAAGTACGACGGCGGGTTTCTCTATGGTAGAGGGGTTAGTGACTGCAAAAATCTCTTGATCGGGCTTCTTGAAACCGTAGAACTTCTTTTGTCTGAAGGCAAGTTTTCTCCTGAGCGTACGGTAGTATTGGGATTTGGCTATGATGAAGAGTCCAATGGTTCTGGTGCTAGAGCCATCTTCGACCATCTTGTCAAAATCTACGGCGAAGACTCGTTTTTGCAGCTCATTGACGAGGGTAATGCGGGCTACTCCAAGATCGATGATCTCACCTTCATTCTCCCTGCAGTGGGCGAAAAGGGCCACTTGAATTCGGTGATCGAGCTCTACACTCCGGGCGGCCACTCTTCCGTACCTCAAGACCACACTTCGATCGGTATTCTTGCCCAGTTGATCAATAAAATCGAGGCGGTGCAGTACAAGAGTGTGCTCACCAATACCAACCCTGTGTTGAACATGCTTCAATGCAGGGCCCAATACTCCAAGGATATCGATACCAGCCTCAAGAGACTGATTTTGAAGGCTCATGTTGACCAAAAAGCCAATGCAGAGGTGATCGAGTACTTGTCTGAAGATCGGGCCACAAAGTACTTGATCACAACCTCTCAGGCTGCCGATATTGTTCTGGGTGGTGCAAAGTCCAACGCCTTGCCAGAATATGCCAGTGTTTTGGTCAACCAAAGAATCGCCGTCGAGGAGTCCGTCGAGACTACCAGCACCAAGATCTTAAACCAGATCAAAGAAGTAGTAGAAAAATTCGATTTGGGGTTGGTTTTTGATGGCAAGGAACTCATTGAGCCCACCGCAAACGGATACTTCAACTACTCCTTGGTGGAAGCCTTCGACCCAGCTCCAATCACTCCTACCAATGGTGAAAGCTGGAATGTGTTTGGTGGTGCGTTGAGATATTTGTATGAAGATTTATTGTTCCCTGACCAAATAGACACTTATGTGGTTGCTCCCTTCATTTCCACTGGTAACACCGATACCAGAGCTTATTGGGCATTGACAAGAAATATCTACAGATACGAGCCTCTTGTTATGTTTGAAAACTCCAACGTTCACTCTGTGGACGAAAAACTTTTGTTTGATGGCCATCTTGCTGTTATTGCTTTCTACTACTACTACTTGCAGCTTATTGATAAAGCCGATGATCTCAAGTTCTAACAGTTCCAAAAAATTCGACCACTCCAAGAGTGGTAAGTATATATCAGTTTATATCTTCTGCCCACTCCGCGAGTGGGTCATACTATATTATGACTTAATTAGACAGATACGTTGATGATCTTGTCAGTATATTTCATGACGTAGTTGATAGTTGATAAGCATCTCTGATTTTTTTGCAGCCGCCCTCGGAAGTTTCGCGATGCCCTGGCGAGTTCCGGTCCATCGCGACCCACCTCGGAAATCACCAGAAATATACTGAAAAATTTTAATTATATGTAATCTGACTCTATACCATGCCTACTGAATTAGAAGAACTTGTGGAGTTTTTGCATTCTTCACAGCCAGCTGTCGTCCTGATAGCTTTAGACAACTTGGTTGGATTTTCGCAAGGTCCTCAACAACATATTTTCAATCGCAACAACTACGAACCCATCAAAGATTTGAAAAAGTTGGTTCATGATGAAGGAAAGACCACAGTCAGTCAATCTTTGACTATTTTGATAAACTTAAGTGACAGTTTACTTATCAGGAACCTTCTTGTGGACGATGACGATTTTCTCAAGTTTTTGGTTACCAGAATCCTCAATGTGAATAATTCCAATGCCGATCTCATGACTATTTTGTTAACCAACTTGGCCAAGAACGATTCGATTATCAAAGTTCTCAACATGAAAATCACCCACGACGAAGCCGCCAGCAACGTGTTCAAATCTACTTCTGCAATCGACTGTCTTATGGACTGTTTTGTCAAGGGTTTCGACAGATCATTAAACAAATATGCCAATTTTGACTACTTGGCGTACTTTTTTGCCGATTTATCCAGGTTTTTGGAGGGAAGAAACTATTTTATCACTGTCCAGGATTACGATGGAGTTGTCCCAGTATCGAAGTTGTTAGTATTTACTGAGAAATACGACAACAAGATCCGTAGAGAAGGTGTTTGTTCCACCATTAAGAACTCGCTTTTCGACACCGCTTCCCACATGAAACTCTTAAAAGACGAAAAGATCAACCTTCTTCCATACATATTGCTACCATTAGCCGGACCCGAAGAAATCGACGAGGACGATATGTTCAACTTGCCAGAAGAATTACAGTTGTTGCCATCTGACAAAAAAAGAGACCCTGTTGATTCCATCATTTGCATACATTTGGAAAGTATATTGTTGTTATGTACCACCAGAGAAGGAAGAGAGTACTTGAGAGAGAAATCCGTTTATGCCATAATCAAGGAATTGCACAAGGCATCGCAGAACGAAGATGTTCTTGACGTGTGTGACAGAGTTGTGCAAATGTTAATGAGAGACGAAGCAAAGGAAGGGGAGGATGCAGATGAAGATGAAGATGATGAAGATGACGACAAGGTTGTTGAAGTTATGTAAAAAAAAACTAATCGTAACGGATTGAACTGTAAAATACTGTATAGTGCCAATATAAACTCTTTGAATACACCCCCTTTTGAACAAAACTTATCGAGAGTATTAAAACGTAATAACTGCAATTGATATATTATAAGTTGCTATTACCATTTTCAGATTGTGACTTGGAATATATTGTATAGATAATATTACCACTCCTTAAACTTAAGCTGTGCTTCAAATACAGAGTGAAGATGGTGTTGGACTGTTTAGATGTAGTGATAAGTTGATGTGTGTAAGTTTAGTGATGGTGATTCTTAGAATGTTACTTATTCCTTTAGAACTAACCTTCCATCCACCAACTTCAAGTTCTGCTTCACTATACTGATGATTCTCTGCTTGTTGTCTCTGTGCGCATTAACCCTGCTCTTCAAGCTCAATAAGAGTTCTTTGGTGGTCAAAGGATTGTTTTTGACCATATCCAATACTTCTCTTATTGTAACCAAAACTCCGTCGGGGCCAGAAGAGTTCAAATCCACATTGGAAGCAGGAGTTGCTGGAGATGGAGAAAGCGACTTGGACCTGTCAACCTCCGTCTTGACTTTGGGCGTTTTATCATCAGTTTTTGCCTTCTTTTTTGGCGATACGGCCGCAGGAAAGGGCCTCTTTCTGCCATTGGCAACCCACTCTCCTCTGGGAAAACTGCTTAAGAATTCGCTAGGGGCTTTGACCACCACGAATCCGTCACCTACACTTTGAGCAGTGATGGCTCTACGCTTGGAGCCGCTTGAAGATTCTTGTGGGATACTGCCATCCTCATTAGGCTCTGCTTTAACAGGATTTGGAACTTCTTCGTCACTTTCATCATTGCTTTCCAAGTCGGACTTCGATAAATATGGATTCAACTTTTCATCATCTTCACTGTCGTAAACACCACCTTCAGTCTTATTAAGCACCTTTCTCAACTTCTTACCTTCCTTGTCGACTTTTCTGCTCTTTTCAGTCTCAAACAAATCGTCTAAATCGTCGTCTTCCTCAACATCGGGTTGGCCGTCAAAATGGGCAGCTTTCAACATTTCTTTCTTGATTTTCTGCTCACTAAACTTGTTTTCCTCTTCGTCTCCGTCCATTATCGGAGCCTCTTCGTCATCAGCAAAGTCCTCCTCGAAATCCAAGTCGTCATGATCAGAATCACGTTCTTGAGTAGAATTGCCTCCAAGAACAGTACGAAGGGTTCTTCTGCCATTGGTAGGATTGTTGTGCAGCGAGTGTATTACATTGCCGTTGGCGGCACTGTTTCTGAACCGCAGATCAGGAGTACTGTCGGAACTCGACTCCTCCATGTGTTTCATCAACCATCTTGGAACCGACGACTTCTTCTCCATCTTGGCTTCTGCTTCTTCCAAAGTCAAGGTGGCATACCTATTTCTTGGTGTGAATTTATACACCTTTTCGGCAGGAACCATTTTGAATCCATCTTTGTCGAATACGAATAACACATGCTGAGTATCTGAAGATCCTGCCTCATAATTACCTACAAATACGTTCTTTCCTTCGTAATCCTCAATCACCCATGGATAGTATTCTTCGTATCTAAGCTTTCTTTTGGCGTCATCCATAAGATTGATCTGCCTGGTTTTTCTTTTGAACGCATTCTTCTTAGACCGGCGTCCATCGGGAGCAACCAGTGACATTTCAAAATTTTTGAATTTAGTGGGATCTTCGCCGTTATCAATAGCTTCTTGCTCTTCTGCAGTGAGCGTTTGTGGGGTGATTCCGTCTCTTTCCTGCTCCAACTTGATCTGCTCCTGCTCCTTCTTTCTTCTATCAATCTCTTGTCTACTCAACTGAAACTGGATATTTCTAGGATCTTTTCTATGCAATCTTACTGGCTTAACGAAGTCTTCTACTATATTTATATCCTTGGTGGCCTGGAACTTCATGATGTGGAACCTGATATCATTGACTTCTTCTTTGGTACATGATTTCAACGGGATGTCCTGCCATCCCAGATCATTGGAAGGCTTTGATGCGGGTGTGGAAGTCGGTTTTTGCGACAAGGGCTTGGTGTCGGGCTCAGCCTTGACCGTCACATCCTTTTTTACTGGACTTTGACTCATATTAGGTTTGGAGTGGTACAAGAAGAGAGTTGAATGGTGAACATTAGTTTTTTGGTTTGCCAGTGAAGTCGGTCACGTGATAAACTGGAAAACGCCTCCACTTCCGGCCCGTCACCAGAGTCTCCACGAGAGGCACCGATGGCCATACAAGTAAGTTACAGTATGTTGTAGAGTGTAGTTGAGCTTGGGGGGACTGTGGTGGGTGGTGCTGGTTTGCAATTTTCACAGGTCTGAGTCACAGCTGCGACGCACTGCGATTGCACAATATAAAGCGTAAGTGAAAGTGAAAAGTTGAAAAGTTGAAAAGTTGAGAAGTAAACGGCCACACACCATGACGGAAGAGAAAAAGGCGCCTCCAAGGTACCTTGGGTTTGTAGCGGGCCTGTGCTCAGGAGTGATGAAAAATGTGGTGGGTCATCCCTTCGACACCATCAAGGTCCGGTTGCAGACAGCAGAGCCCGGGCGGTTCAAAGGGCCTGTGGACTGCTGCTGGCAAACGGTTCGTAACGAAGGTGTGCGTGGGTTCTACAAGGGCTTTACGCCTCCGTTGGTGGGGTGGATCTTGATGGACTCGGTGATGTTGGGGTCTTTGCATCTCTACCGCAGTCTTGTTGGCGAGTACATCTACCCCAACCACGACAAATTGCCCATGATGGGAACTTGTATAGCTGGTTTGGGTGCGGGATGGACGGTGTCGTTTGTGGCCGCGCCGGTGGAGCAGGTCAAGGCCCGGTTGCAGGTGCAGTACGACGGAGCGCACAAGACGTATAACGGGCCCATTGATGCTGTCGCCAAGCTATACAAGGTGTCGGGTATACGGGGGATCTACAGTGGGTTACTCTCCACCATGATTTTCCGGTCCAACTTTATATTCTGGTGGTCGTCGTACGATATCTTTAAAGGGTTGTTTGAAAAGCACACCAAGCTCTCGAATCCGGCCATCAACTTCTGGAGCGGGGGTTTGTCGGCCACCGTGTTCTGGATCTTGGCATTTCCTGCAGACGTGGTCAAACAAACCATCATGACAGACAGTCCCATCCGGTCGCAGAAAAAGTTCCCTCACTACATGGACGCGGTGCGGTTTATCTACAGAGAAAGAGGCTGGGGAGGGTTTACAAAGGGGTTCGGGCCATGCATCTTGAGATCGTTTCCCGCCAACGCCGCCGCTCTCGCTGCCTTCGAAGCCGCCATGTCAGTTTTGCATTAGATACAAGTAAATACAGTCACATAGATAGATGTTATTTCTCCCATGGTTTGGTGCGCGGTGGAGCGGCCGAAACAGAGCTCTGCTCGGTCAACACCGTATCGGGGATGTCTTTGATGCCCGGAACCGGCTTGCCGGAGACGATGAGCTCGACAAGTTCCTGGTAGTTGGATGAGTATGGTGGGTCCCGCGAGCCGGAACCGCCATCTTTGTGAGCTTCCTGTAATGCCTCTTCTTTCTGGTGCACTTGTTGAGGCACCTTTTGGGCTATGGTATCCGCTTCATCACTGACATCGACGATCTTGTTTTTGGTGGAGTACTTGGCACCGTTGTCTAGTTTCCACTGCTCAAAGTCGTCGAGGTTCAATATGTTGCCTGTGTGGGTGCAGTAGAAGAAGGACTTGGCCTGCTCCACCAACTGGTGCTTGTCCAATGCTGGTATGGAGGTCACCGAGGGATCAGACTCACGGAGCGTGGCGAGGTAGTTGTCCAAAATCTCCTTCAATCCTTCCTGGAACTCGTCAAACGAGTCCCAGTCGTAGTTTAGGTACTCCTTGTACACTTCTTCTTGTGGGTTACTCATGGTATGCAATGATGTAATCTATGGCAGTCGCATCAATTTTCAGTCTCTAAAAAGAGATTCAGGAGAATAAACAATCATAAAGACTAAGATGAGATTGGAGAGTCTAAAGATGGAATGGGGCTAGGCGATCTTGGGTTGTGCCAAGTATTCCACAACTACATAGCACGTATACCGGCAGAGGCATGGGTCCGTCTGTCCATTAGTCGCAGCTCTCCCACGCGGTTCTCCACTATTCGCAGATCCAGCTTCTGCTTATTTTCCCTGTGTCGCGGTAACCTGACGAGACTAGCGACTCGCGCCCATAGGCCCCCAATAACAGGGCCCCCAATAACCCCCAATACAAAGTCTAGCAGTGGTTGCAGTATGATTTGTAGAAATACAGCTTACCCTTACCATGTCACTTGATCAATGCACGCCCAACTCTACTCTTGCTTTCTCTGCATCCGCTCTTCTTGCATCCGCTCTTCTTCACCGCTCTTCTCGCGACCTCTCATTTCCCGCGGCCTCTCTATTTCTCCCCACGTCTAATTTTTGTCTAATTTTTGTCGTGGCTCGATTGTTATTGTTAAGTAGATCTGAGCCAAGCTACAACAATAGTTAGGCATCACTCCATGAAAGCTCCTTCTATATACGGGGTGCTAGCACTCTCGGCGGTGCTAAGGGTCGGGCTCTTTCTATACGGCTTATACCAAGACGCCCATATGACCGTCAAGTACACCGACATCGACTACTTGGTGTTTTCAGACGCAGCCACTTACGTCCACCACGGCCAGAGTCCGTACCAGCGCGAGACTTATAGATATACTCCGCTTCTTTCATGGCTAGTCTTGCCCAACGCCTGGGGTGGTTACTGGTACAACTTTGGCAAGTACGTGTTCATGATCAGCGACTTGTTCACAGGTATCATCATCATCGAGCTCTTGAAAAATGTCAAGGACAAATCGGGCGCTCGGCTCAGTTCGGTCAAGTTGTCGATCTTGTCGTCGCTATGGCTTCTCAACCCGATGGTCATCACCATAAGCACCAGAGGCTCGTCCGAAAGTGTTTTGACAGTCATGATCATGTTGTCGTTGTACTTTTTGTTGATCAAAAAATCGCTTTGGATGTCGGCGATCTGGCTTGGATTGTCAATTCACTTTAAAATATACCCCGTCATATACTTGCCCAGCATCATGTACTATCTTTCAACCGACAACTCGCGCTCGTTTCTCAACTTGCCAGTGTTGCGTTGGCTCAACGTCTCCAACCTAAAGTACTTGATAATAGCATTACTCACCATTGGCATAATCAACGGAACCATGTACCAACTTTACGGCTACGAGTTTGTCTACCACTCCTACTTGTACCATCTTACCAGACTTGACCACAGGCACAATTTCTCGGTCTACAACGTGGCATTGTACTACAAGTCTGCTCTACAAGACCACTTTTCCGACTTGGAAAACTTTATTTTAATTCCGCAAATGACTCTTTCGGCCGTCCTAATCCCTCTTCTCTTTGCCGATAGAGACCTTATCTCCTCTATCTTTATCCAGACCTTTGCATTTGTCACCTTCAACAAGGTGATGACTTCCCAGTACTCGTTGTGGTTTCTCATTTTCTTGCCGCATTACCTTGCCAGATCACGTTACCTCACCAAAGAACATTGCTGGAAGGGAATTGGCATGTTGGTGGCATGGGTGGCTTCACAGGCCGCCTGGCTCAACTATGCCTACAAGCTAGAGTTTTTGGGCCAAAGTACTTTTGACCATGGCTTACTCTATTCTGCCATTGCATTTTACTTGGTCAGCTGTGGGATGTTGGTCCAGTTTATCGAAGACACAGCCACCCCTCAAATTCTGTAAATAAAAGTAGACTAGTATACACTGAATAGCATACTTCACTAGACTCTCGCAGTAACTACTGTTTTTATTACCATGTTTTCATTGTGTTTGCATCGTTCTACCTGCTCTTCATTATTTGCAGCTTATCATGTTTGATTTTCAGTGCGCGATGATTAAATTTTTCAGTTCATCTCTTTATTGACACCAACAACAAGGACAATGGAAATATACTCACCCGAGGGGTTAAGAATCGATGGGCGCAGGTGGAATGAGCTCAGGAGGTTCGAGTGTCGTACCAATACCCACCCCAACTCGTCAGATGGCTCCTCATACGTCGAGCAAGGAAACACCAAGATAATATGTATGGTGCAAGGACCGATGGAACCCACTCTAAGATCGCAACAAAATACTACAGAGGCCACCATTGAAGTCAACGTGAACGTGGCCAACTTCTCTACGTTTGAACGTAAAAAAAGAACGAGAACAGAAAAGAGAATCATCGAGTTGAAAACTACCTTAGAAAAGACCTTTGAGCAGAGTATCATGGTTCACTTGTACCCAAGAACAGTAATAAAGGTAGAAGTGCATGTATTGGCCCAGGACGGAGGGCTACTTGCTGGAGTAACTAATGCAATCACATTAGCGTTGATTGACGCGGGCATTGCCATGTACGACTATGTTTCAGCCATCAGTGCTGGGATCCACGACCAGACTCCGTTATTGGATTTGAACTCGTTGGAAGAAAACGACATGAGCACACTCACCATCGGGGTAATCGGCAAGAGTGAGAAGTTAGCATTGTTGATGTTGGAAGACAAAATGCCGTTGGATAGAGTAGAGTCGGTGCTTGCCATAGCCATAGCAGGAAGTCATCGTGTGCAGGACTTGATGGATACAGAGCTCAGAAGACAGGGCAACATACGAGCTTCAAAGTTAGTCAATTGATACGATATATACGATACAGAAATCACTAAATACAAAAGTACACTAAAGTACAATGGAAAACACTAGCCATAAAAAAGCTGAAGAGAATAACTACGAATCTTTTATCCCACCATTCAACTGTATTATCTTTAACTACTATCACCACTAATCGGTAAAAAATGTATAAACAGTATAAAAAAGAATGACACGGACAGGAATTGAACCTGCAACCTTTGGGTTTGGAATCCAATGCTCTACCATTGAGCCACCGCATCATTTACAGAAAAAAAGTTTCCGGCTCCAAATGTGCGTGGTGATTAACAGCTTATGCTTGTAGCAATAGATGAAGTGTGGGTTGCATAACCACAACAATAAATAGCAATCGGAGTAAAAAGCCCCGGTTGAACAGTTGCTCTTAATCATCCGCAACTGTGGGTGACACCGAGTGTTTTGCCGGTACTGCATTTGTTACATCATCATGCCAGCGCAATTGCAAGCGTGAGATCAAAATGTGCCACCGCAATTTCGCACAACAGCAAATACACCAGTGCGGAACTCCACAGTTTTGCTACTATGAGCTTCACTGTTTGCTAGTCACATACGATTATTACGTTGCTACGAGAATTCAATGCAAACCCTCCAATTGATGATATATAAGGAGGCCAATTGTCCGCTAATGGGTTTTCCTCCACCATAGATAAATCAATTACAATACAATGCCAGAAGCACAAATCAACACAAGCGAAATCACTCTCAATAACGGTGTCAAGATCCCAGCCGTTGGTTTGGGAACATGGAGATCTGAGGGTGGTAACGGTGCTGATGCCATCAAGATCGCTTTAGAAAATGGTTACACACACATCGATACTGCCACCATGTACGAGAATGAAGAAGCCGTGGGAAAAGCCATCAAGGAATCCGGTATTCCAAGAGAAAAGTTGTTTGTGACCACCAAGTTGTGGAACAGTGACTTCCATGACCCAGAAGCTGCGCTTGACAGTTCATTGAAGAAGTTGGGCTTGGACTACGTAGACTTGTACTTGATCCACTGGCCAGTAGCTTTGACCAAATCTCAAAAAGAATTTGACACATCCGTTAGCTATGTGGATGCTTACAAGGCCTTGCAAAAGATCTACAAAAACACGAAGAAGATTAGAGCCATTGGTGTGGCCAACTTCACCATAGATGACTACAAGACGTTATTCTCCGATCCAGAAGTTGATGTGGTTCCTGTCGTCAACCAAATCGAGACGCACCCATTCTTGCCACAAGAAGAATTGAAGAAGTTCTTTGAGGCAAAAGGTGTGCGCATTGAAGCCTATTCTCCATTGGGATCCGATGGTGCCCCACTCATTGACAACGAAACAGTCACCAAGATTGCCAAGAAGTACAATACCGATGCAGGCACCATTTTGATTTCTTGGAACGTGCAAAGAGGTAATATCGTGTTGCCTAAATCCGTGACGGAGTCCAGAATCAAGAGTAACATCAGAACCATCACTCTCGATAAGGGGGACTTTGACGCCCTTGACACAATTTCGGTCAAGGAGGGTGTCAAAAGAATCAACGCTCCATGGTTCAAGAAATTCGACTAAGTAGATTGTCATGTATAAATAGTGACTCAATAAAATTGCTCTAATTGAAACATTTATCTGGGAGAGTGTCGTAAATGCAAACGTCCCACTAGCGGCTCCGCAGCTGCAAGACCACCCGGAAAATCAAATTTGGTCCCCTACGACCTAATGATCCGCAAAAGGAAAAACGAGGCATCAATAAAAGACATTATATGCTCTGCAGCTGAATATTGTGCATGGCAGCTGAACGTTTCAGGAATTTGCAGCAGCTGAACGTTTCAGGGTATCTGCATGGAAGCTGAATACTTACGTCGAGTGTGGGTCTTTTAATGCCTTCGCTGCCGCACGTCGAGTTATTCTCAGGCTGTCGTCATATGGTATGCATGTAATTAGAATATTTTGAAAAAAGAAAACTAGTAACAGGGGTAACTGACTATTAATATTGAAGTAGGGCGATACCCTGATAAAAATAATCCGTATAATTTCATGCGATGATGCATGCCGCAGGCGAGGGAGTGCTGCGTTCATTTCAGCTGCGAAAAGGGGCCTCGAGCTGTTCATATCGCTCTATGACAAAGGTACAATCGGACAAATGCAAAAAGTGGCACAAAGCTGCCTCATTCTCCTACATTCTCATGCAACAGTATAATGCTAAAAACCCCAACCCTGCTCCTTGTTCGTGCACGCTGCGTTTGCCTCCATCGTACCATCGCTTCACTAGGGTCACTATCTGACTTGAGATCCAGACCTCCTTTCAAATTGGGCCTTCACCACAGTGAAATTCACCTAATTATATATTCCCCACTCAATGTTCCTCGTCTAATAATTTTGTGTACGTTACTGCCTCATTTTTCCCAATCGAGTTTATGAACTTTTCAGATCAATAGGGCTCGTGCGCGTACCACGCCATGATATGGAGGACCACTTCAGGCGTAGGTGGAAAGATTATCGTCGCATTAGTTTGGGCTTGACAAGGACTTTGCCTTCAAGAATCTGACTACATTCGTGTCATCAGCATCCTTCTCCTCACTCACAAGTCTACTACCCATCATGGCTGAATCCTCCAGGACTATCAATCATAAGCTAAACGAGTTGTTAAGTAAGAGTAAGTATCTTTGAAAATTTCAGGGTGGTAAATACCAAATTAGCTATCTATAATTTGTACTAAATGTGTTGACCCGATTTCAGCGTCACGATATATCAAACCGATATATAACCACAATCAGCACTATCTTCGACAGAAATTCATAGGGATCCCCGAAAGTTGGTCCGCGTTTTCACGGATCGAGGTCTACAAGTGCTGGAAGGATTTGGGTCTGCAGATTACACTTCGGGGACACTTTAGCTATTTGGTTTACTATGGCCGCCTCTACCCTTCTTTCGCTACTAACCACAGATAACCTCACAAAGTCAAAGCTAGACTCGACTACCGCAGTGAATTATGCCACCATACTTCGTACCAACATCCTTGGGAAGGACAAGCAGGAAAAGGTCAACTCAATTGTTGTGTTGGCCAAACTCTTGGATTGCATAATTGGGGGCGAGGCCATATCCAACGATTTTGCAACTATCTTGGATCGTACCTTATTCACCACCTTGTTTTCCATCGTAAGTAGTAATATGTCTACTGAGACTTACAAGGCTATTTTGAAGATCTCAGTTATTATGATTTCTGGCACGATTTTTAAAACCAGAGACGACTCAATTGAGAAGTACTTGCCATTATACGAATCTTTGATTGAATACTTGGATGTGATTGACATTATAACTTCCAAATTGTACTTGCAAGATAACAAGATCACCTTCAATTCCATCAAATTAGTCACTGATTTGATCAACAAAGCCTTGAAATTCGAATATAGTGGAATCATCACTTTGGCTGGTAGATTGAAACACGTCACTTTTTTCTCCACCATTGGTAATTTGATTGAAACCAGTGACAAAACTATATTGGAATCCATCAATCAGTTAAAAATTGCATACTACAACTTGAATGAATTTTTGCACGCGACCAGATTCGATTTATCGATCAAGTCGCATCAAGTGATGTTGAATAACTTGTTCATCTTTTTAGAGATTTCGCTTAACGAATATGGTACCTTGGCCACCAGTGAAGAGTACATCAAGGCTGGTTTTACCGAGAATCCTAAAAAGTTTGTCACTGATAACTTCACTATTTTATTAGCTATGGACTTAAAAATTTTCCTCAAAGACCCCAACTTCACCTTCAAAAAGAGATTCCACGAAGAATTGATGATGAGTGACCACTCCAGAACTTTCCCGCTCTATTTATTCATTGAAAAGGTTACAGAAATGTGGATCGAAATATTCCACAAGAAGAACGATTATCCCCATCTTTACCAAAGCATTTTGTCATGGGAGTTGATGATTTACTATACCATGAACAATTGTCTTATCTTGTGGCAAGAAACAAAAGCTCAATTGGAAAGTACCCACGATGTGGACCGAATCTTGAACTTGCTAAAATCCAATGTTGATCAATTAGAGCTTGAAATGAGTCAGAAAACTAAGTCTATTGAGGAGTGTTTGGATTTCACTTCCAACTCTACTAGTGAAGATATGAGACATAACCAAGTCGCCAGAATAAAGCAAGAACACGCCAATAAATGGAAGTCCAGGTTTTCGGAATTCAACAAAGAGTTGTCCAAAGAAGTGCTTGATTTCGTCAGTGAGCAAAGAGTGATTCAGTTGTTGAAGGGTTCGTGGGTTTATACCGAGAGTCACGGAGAAATGTTGTTGAAAACCGCCAATTCCAAGGAAAAGAAGGTTACGGGCAGCACTCAAAAGTACTATTTCATTACCTTGTCACCAAATAGACAGTCAATTTACTACAAGTCGTTTGCGGAGAAGCCAATAAGCAACCCAACTTACGAAGAGATGGAGAGTCAAGCCATCAAATTGTCTGATATCGTTGACTTCAGATCAACAAAGATTGGTGACCAAGTTGGTGAAGAAGATAAAAAGAGAAACACCATGTTGATCTCCATTAAGGGTACCATATCTTATGAGAAAATCACCTTGGTAGGTGACCAGGGCAAGGTATTGTTAAGTTTCTACACTGACACTCAAGTCAACAAATACGTGTGGTTAGACGGCTTGAAAATGTTGAAGGGCCTCATAAATCGTGGACAGTTGTCTGTCGATACTGAGAGACAGTTGGAATACTTGATTGATATCAGAACCAATACTCAATTATTGCCATTAGAAAATAAAATCATCAAAATCGATGAGAGTTTGGATTTGGATGAGGACGATGAGCTTTATGATATTAACGTGTTGCTGACTATTGGTGAAGGATTTCACTATCGGTAGACTTGGTTCCATAAAGACTTCGTAAGGCTGTTCGAGAAGTCGGGTAAGTGCCACACACTTGGCTTAATTTCGTTGATTCACTTCTTAAACTACAAATTTTCGTAAATACACTTGAAACGAACTATGCTTACGTCATTTATATACCCTTTAAGCTCTCTATGTACATTCTGATTTTAGTTTTGCACCCAAACGGCTGCAACTGGACCTCATCGGTCTGTATGCAGGACGTCAATTTTGAATTTTTCAGTTGAAGCTCATCGCTATGATAATGAATAGATTGATCAGTTAACAGTTGAAAGAATGGTTAAAGCAAAGAGTGCCAAGAAGCAGTCGCAAGAAGATTTGTTGTTGACATTAGACAGTGACTCTGAAACCGAGTTGGTCATCGAAAATCTGTCGGAATCGGAAGCATCTGATCAAGAAGAGAAACCGAAAGGAAAAAAGAAGGGAAAGAAAGCTGCCAAGAAGACCACCAAAGAAGATGAGGTTGTAGAGGAAGAAGCCGAGGACCTCAACCCTGACTTCCAATTTTCCTTGGATGGATATGACAACACCAACAGATTCACTGGGTGGGACTTCAAAGTAGAAGGAAAAGAAGACGGCCCAGCTACCAATAGTAAAGACATTGACTTGGATAGTATATTGAGGAGAAAGGGTGGTTTAGTAAACTTGGCAGGTGTTGAAAAGAAGAAAGAAGAAGAGGAGGAGGAAAAGGAGGCAGAAGAAGAGAAGGCCGACGATGCAAAAGAATCCGGGGACGATGATGAGCTTGCCATGGATGGATTTGGAATGGGAGCAGAAGAGGCAAACGACTCTGAAGATGATGACGCGGACGTAGAAGCTGACATGGATGAGGAGCACCCAGGCTCAGATGAAGAGGAAGAAATGACAATGGAATCAACTGGCAAGAAACAAGTCGAAGAAGAAGAAGATTCGGCCGAAAAGATAGCCGAGTTTTACGAAACCCCCGAAGACACACCATCCGAAAAGACTCAGCTCCACAACAACTTTCAATCGTTACAATTATCCAGACCTATTTTGAAAGGTTTGAGTCAGTTAGGTTACACCAAACCATCGCCTATCCAATCTGCATCTATTCCTATTGCCCTTATGGGTAAGGATATTGTTGCTGGTGCCGTGACAGGTTCTGGTAAGACTGCTGCTTATATGATCCCTATCATCGAAAGATTAATCTACAAACCCTCCAAGATATCATCCACCAGAGTCATTGTTTTGACCCCTACCAGAGAATTGTCTATTCAAGTCTGTGATGTGGGTAAGAAGATCGGTAGATTTGTGAACAACTTAAATTTCGGCTTGGCCGTGGGTGGTTTGAACTTGAGACAACAAGAACAGCAATTGAAACTGAGACCAGATATCGTGATTGCCACTCCTGGTAGATTAATTGATCATATTAGGAACTCTCCGTCATTCAATATCGAATCGCTTGAAATCTTGGTCATTGATGAAGCCGATAGAATGCTCGAAGAAGGTTTCCAGGTCGAATTAAACGAAATTTTATCGTTGATTCCAAAGCACAAGAGACAAACCTTGTTGTTTTCCGCCACCATGAACACCAAGATCCAAGATTTGATTCAATTGTCGTTGCAAAAACCCGTCAGAATCATGATCGATCCTCCAAAGTCTACATCTTCCAACTTGATCCAAGAGTTCGTGAGAATCCGTAAGAGAGACCACTTGAAGTCAGCTCTTTTATTCCAGCTTCTCAAAGATATCAATCCTGCCCAACAAAACAGAATTGTCGTTTTTGTTGCCAGAAAAGAAACCGCTCACAAACTTAGAATTGTCCTTGGTTTGTTAGGTATGAAAGTGTCTGAATTGCATGGTTCGTTGAGTCAAGAACAGAGATTGCAGAGTGTCAACGACTTCAAGAACTTGACTGTTCCTGTATTGATCTGTACCGATTTGGCCTCGAGAGGTTTGGATATCCCCAAGATTGAAATAGTCATAAATTACGATATGCCTAAGTCGCATGAGATCTATTTGCATAGAGTCGGTAGAACTGCCAGAGCTGGAAGAGACGGTAAATCCATATCGTTTGTTGGTGAATCGACCCAAGACAGAACCATCGTCAAGGATAGTTTAAAGGTTTTGAGTGAGGAAAGAGAAAAGTCTGCTAGCAAACCCAAATCCAAGGCCATTTCCAGAAACGTTGATTGGAAAGAAGTGGAAGAGTTGCACAAAATAATTGACGGTAAGAGCGAAATGATCGAAGAAGTGTTGGAAGAAGAAAAGCAAGCTAAGGAAATCTTGTTGGCCGAAATGGAAATCAACAAGGCTTCCAACATAATGAACTATCAGAAAGAAATCCAGTCACGCCCAAAGAGAACATGGTTCAAGGCTGGAACCGAAGACAAAAAGCATCAGACTGAAGTCATGAGAACTTTGTCCAAGGGAGGAAAGCAAGTCAACTCTAAGAAGAGAAAGGCTATTGAGGTCGAGAAGGACGGCGCAGGAAGATCGTACAAAAAAACCAAGACCGACCGTGCCATGGACCAGAAGAGGAATCCCAAAGCCAAAATCGGCAAAAAGAGCAAGAAGTAGTTTATAGAAATAGCACATAAAAAACAACTGGTGTAGATAACAATCACAACATTGTGTCTTTCGATGGTTCGACAAATATAAGTAAAATAAGTAAGAAGTATTATAGGCTATATTTGAATGTCTTTGTGTTTGGTCTTGCGGTGTATTCGCACGTGACTTTTGTTTGGTGTAACAAACGCAGACTCCAGGTGACCATACTAGACTCTGACGAATATGTTGCTTTCAAGTGGGTACCGGAGATTGTTCAATAGCGACCATGCAACCGATATAACGAGTCCCTCTAAACTCGTCTTGCAAATCATAATCTTGCAATGTTTCTACTACCTTTCAGCCATCTTGATATTCTATCTCATAGCGTCACTAAACGGGTACGATTTCCATCTAGACTGGATATTTCTGTGGGAATTGGTATCGCTGGATAATGCCATGGGACTAATATTATTCGCCCTTTGGCTTTTCGACTCGTTGTTGTGTGTATTGTTTGTCACAATTATAGTTGGTAGATCCAAACTCGCATGGGACTTTGCCGTCACTGTTCATATCATCAACTTGATAGTGGTGTGGCTCTATACCGGAATGTTTCCAACTTCTGTATTATGGTGGTGTTTGCAAGTGTTGAGCGCAGTTGTTTTGGTGACTCTATCTACATATCTGACCAGATGGAAAGAATTGAGAACCACATTCTTTGACAACATGTTGGACCAACAAGAGCTTGGCCAAGTGAATCACGAATCCGAAGGGATAGAAATGAGTCAGCTCTCCAAACAAGGGCTGAGCTCCACTTAAAAGGATAAGTGTATATAGCATCTGAATGTATTTACTACGTATTTACGACAGATTAATAGAGTATTAATCGTAACAGGTTGATTAATGTCAAAAGATGAGCTAGCGTAAGGCATCTAAATGTTTGTGGTATCATTCAAATAGAAGAGATAATGGATAATTTGTACTATTCGCTTGTGGGGTTGTGTTCAAATCCCAAATCATTTTGATAAACTATTTAATAGTTCAAAATTAGAATGAGAGTTTTCTACTCACAAAATACCCAACTTTTTTGCAAATAACTTCTAGTATTTTTGAAAAATATGAATATGTACATACCGTGTTGGGCTAAAAAGCATCATATTGAACATATGCAGAAAGATTCTTCAAGAAAAGGGCGTGTGGCGTAGTTGGTAGCGCGTTCGCTTAGCATGCGAAAGGTCTCCGGTTCGACTCCGGACTCGTCCATTATTTTTTGCTTAGCTTTCTCTTGATTATCCCTAAAGGCTTCGCCATCTCTCGTCAATTGTTTATTTTTACGTATCAAGGTAGCTTGTTAAAACCAGACTTTCATTGCTAGATCTGCGTTTATGCCGCAAAACTCGAAAATATGCGTAAGATATAAAATCACTTCCCCATTTAGACAGAAAAATTATCAAAATTATTGCAAGCGACAAACTTTCCGAAAGCACGTAAGTGATGCAAACCATCGAAAATTGGATACAGTCTGAATTGAACGTTTCAGTTATAAAAAATGTTATTCTTCCACTTGTAATTATCTGCATGGTAAAAGATTGTAAAGAGGCGCCATTTAGATGCCGTAGGTCAATTAAGTTGAATTTAATTTCGCAATCTTGGGGAAGCTTTTCCAAAATTGCAAGAGCACCATACACATGCTTTCGAGGAGATTGTAGTATGTTCTGTCCTTTGCTTTTCTTTAATGTCCCGGTCACTACGAGATAAAAACAAAGGCGCCATGCCAATTGTCTCAAGAAGCCTGCTCCTAAATTTTTTTTGCAGCTGAGCCATGCAAAATATGTTATGTGCAAGGCACCAGTGCAACCTGAATTGGAAAGATAAGGGGAGATTTTGCAAAGCCTATAGTTCGGGTGTCTAAAGAGACACGCACAGAGATCTTCCGAGAGCCAACCGTTTTTGACTCGAAGATAGTCCCCTTCCTCGAAATGTACCAAGATTTCACCATCTCTGGCCAGCAAGCTATGTACCAGCAAGCTATGTAAACCTGGCTCGTAGAAACTTTTGGCATGGCACCTATTGCCAAAGCGTAAAACAAGCTCTTTGAAAAGATCTTCTACTTGTAGAGTTTTAGTGGACGTCGATCCCCCAAAGAGGTATGCGATCTGCAAATTCTCGCAAAATAGTTGTAGCAACAGTTTAAGATAACGAAGACCGTATGTATTGTGGCGATACAAAATTTTATAATTTGCCAAATTTGCTTCTAGATAACTCTCTCTCCAGGACATTTACGCCTTGCAACTCAAGCGCAGCCCTATGACGCAAAAATCCGAAAAGGGTTTTGACTAGGCTCGCAAATATGCCTTGTCCCCCAGCTGCCAGTGACATACTGCAAGCAGACCAGCAGTCACGGACTGGGCCGGCTATGGCGTAAGGGGATTTGCGATAAATTGTAGTTCTGTTTCTCAGTGCCTTACGCAAGGGTTTGACAGCCACATAAAAGATATCTCAGGTACGGAACAACTCCCCACAATGTTTCCTGTATAATGCGAGCTTAGATTACCTCTCGAGTAGAAGTGGGTCAACATATCATGGAAAAAAACCTCTTATGGCTAATGATTTAGTGCACGAACATAAGCTACAAGCCGTTCGTTGGGGCATTTATCTAGTACAACTATCAGTCATTGAACAAAAACGCATTCTACAAGTGCGCTTATTTGGTGGCATGAGCACCCGCATTTAGTAGCACCGCGCAAGTCATGAGCCATGCGCAGTTGCAAATGCCAATATTGCAAATTCTAGCCTACTCCACTTCCTATAACTGACTTTGTATTTGATGACTTGGAATCACTATATATTCGCCATAACTAGTAGTCTTCCTCGTCGTCCTGTAGATAGTCCTTGACCGGTTTTGACTTGGAATGAGTCTCTTCTTCTTCATCACTGGCATTGCTACCAAAGCTTCTTCTCCTATCGCCATGAGCACTGCTGCGTTCCTTGTCGTATCTGTACTTGTCTTTGGACTCGATGATTTTCTTGGAATCAATTTCGTTACTCAAGCCCATCAACGCTTTGGACAATGCTTCGGTGGTACCTATCATGGGCCTGATCAAGATAATTGGTGACGATTTGAGAACTGACACCATTGATTCTTGAAATGTTTCTGCTTCATTTACTTCCTTTTTCAAATTGATCAAGGTTTTCTTTGTGGATTTTAAATTATGACCAATTGATTTATAGGCTGACTTCATTCCTTGCTTGATACTTTCTGGTTGGTTCGAGTATAGACTTACTAACTTATCTTCGCTATCGTCGAAGTCTTCAAAATCCTCAAATTCGTCACCTTCTTCGTCGCCAAATCCTTCGTTGTCGGTTTTCTTCCCCTCACGTTTGCCTTTCTTGCCATTTCCTTTTGTCTCTGTTGATGTATCCAATAAGAATATTGATTTGCTCAATAATTCTTGGTCAATGGCTGAAGAATCATCGTCATCGTCATCGATTTCTGCATACGAGTACAACTTTCTGCTCCCATATTGATCTTTATCGATTTGGATGCTTTGATGTAAATGCTTCGATGATGCAAATAGGTCATTATTTCTCCTGACACTGACCAGCGACTTCGCCGACGAATCGGACGAGTTTTTATTCAGCTTCTGTTCACTTTTGGATGTACGGGGCAGTCTAGATGACGATCCTTCGCCCCCAAAAAATTCTTCACCCTGCTCTAGTATAACTTGGGTCCCCGACGCCAATTTTGCCCCAAGATTGATGATTTCATATCCGGTAGTTTTAGCAAATGACAAAGTACCCTTTTGTATACTCCTAATCAATCTACCGTCCTTTTTGTATTCCTTCATTGGAATGGCTATCAAATCTTTGACGCCTCCTCCAATATTCACAATCGACCTAATGGGTGATAGTCCTGCTAAAATCCCAGCCAATTGAGTCTCTTGAATACTTGGACCCCATGCTTTACCTAAGGATTCACCCAATTTTTTGAGCCCATGGATTCCATACAAGTTGACCTTTTCCAAAGTAATGTCGGATCCGTCCAAAATGAAGAAGTTCATAAACTCAGATGATTTTCCGGATCGTATTCCCACATAGTCTACTTTCTTTGGTTTATAATCCAATTTCAATTTAATGGGATTTATTTGAATTTTTTGTAGGTATATTATCTCATCAATTGGCAACTCGAATCTTGCATCTTTGAATCCCAAGAACCGGGTCAAGAAATCTAACGTATCTTGATCGATATGGAGCCTTATTGGTAGCACTGATATCTTTGCAATGGCTTCGGCAGAAACTAGTTTGGGGTATGGTCTGACGTTGGTTAGTGATAATTTGATTATACTGGTTCCGATCCCTCGCTTTCCAAGGCTATTCATGTAACTAAGAAACTTGTTCCACGTAGACGTAGGAACATTGTCATATATAATGACATCCTCAATTCTTAGGTCGACGTTGTTTAAAAGCTCAAACTCCATCAAAGGGTCCGTTGGATCCTTTCTGGGATCCCTAGTCGAAAATACAGTCACATTAACCTCGAGATTTTTCACATCGAGCATGACCTTGTGATGGCTGGATCTACGGATCTTTAAATTCTTGTAGCTCTTACCCAAATCGATATTGAGTTGGGTCTTATCCGAATCTACCTCGCGCTCTGTCTCTTTGTTGTCGTTCAGCACGTTTCTATTGATAGTTTCAGTTAGCTTCGATGGAGACGATCCTCGTGGGAGTGTCAAGTGGATCGACTTAAATAGAGTTTCACCGTGTAAATCCTCTTCGCTTTCTTCACTCTCTTCAGAATCACCGTGGCTACTCTCGTCCTTTTTATCTTGATCGTATATCGTAGCATAATCCAATCTATCCTCTTCCAGTTCTGCTATAGTATCGAAAGCAATGTTTTGATGTTTTCTAGGCTTTGGATTTTTAACCTTCGGGGTTTCAATTTCATCTTTCGACTTATTATTCTTTCTTTTAGCAAGCTCTTCTTGTGCTTGAAGTTCTACCCTTTTAACTGCTGCTTTGATGGACTTTCTAGTACTTTTCCAATCATATCCATCATACAAATATATTTGAATTTTGGATAGGTTAACGTTCAATCTCACAGGCTCGACCCTTACTCTGGATTTTGATGCCGGCTCTTCATTTATCTCGCCTTCATGTTCCTTATCTTTATCACCTTCTTTGGACAGGCCAACAAAATGATCTTCATCTATAAACAATTTCGAGTCTTGAGACGATCCTAGATTGAGATTTTGAATATCCTGTTCCAAGGTTATAGAAGACGAGCTTGATTCATTCTTTAAGACCTTATCATAGTAGGTATTTATAATCGGTAAAATTACATCATTATTGTCTCGAGCCTCAGATGTACTCCCATCCTTGGGGAGATTTCTCTCATTTGGCTGAAATTGTTCAGTGATTTGTTCCAATACGTTTATCTCGTTGTCCACGGTGACCTTCAGTCTTTCTGCGTCGGTAAATGCCAAAGGAAGTTTCAAATCACTGATCAATTGCAAGATAGTCTCATTGGAATCAGCACATAATTCAAACTGGTGCTCATCAGAGTTAATTTTTATATCTACTTTGGCCAAGCTATCATGGACTTGAAGCTTTTCGTTTCTCTCGATCATATCATCGATTTTAGTATTGAATGTGATCCCAACATGCGTGCTGTTGGTCTTTCCTATTAGGGTATACCCAATCGAGCAATAGTAAGCAAGCGGCGTGGTGTATGTGGCAATCTCCGATTTGTTTGGACTTGGTTTTATAACGTTACGAACATCATCAATAAGCACCAATGTCAAGTCTCGGAACGAGCTTTTGATATAGAACAGTTCGGATCCGAAAGTAAGATCAGAATTCCCTTTGTCAATTAACACAAAGCTCTTGCAACTGAGTCTACCAGGATTAAGCCCAATCACACAATTATTTAGTGTGAATCTTATATCCAATCTTTTTGAATTTTGATCTTTTATGGGAGCATCAGTAGGAGAGCTTATAGGACTTTTAGTGAGTGAAGAGGTCGGTTTTTGTTCTGCTGAATTGAGTAGAGACAACCAATTTGTATAATATTCTAACAAAAAGTTGTGTAAGATTACGTCGACGGTAGTTGACTTTTCCCCGAGCTTCCCTTGAATTAAAATCAAAGGGTGTTGTATTTCATTATGTGGCTTTTCGTGATACTCATACAAGAACTGTTCTTCCTCATTAGCAGCTATTCGATCGATTTTGAGAGACTTTACCCATCCATAAATGCTGGTATTGATTTCGTGCACCGAGAGTTCGCGGATTTCCAAACTCATACCGCCGAATTCAGGCGTTACATTGATTATATTCATGTCAAACTCTTTTACAAGCAACCTAAAGCTGGCGAGATTGGAGCGGTTTATATTCATGAATGTTTGCATGGTATTGACTGCACCGTGGCCCCTTGTTCTTCTGCTACCGTGGCTGAGCAACGACGACTGGGTCAACCAGTCTCGACTGTTTCTGTCCGACTTCTTGGGAAGAACCACCGAGTTTTCCAACGAATTAGTTTGACTGGAAGATTGCAGTGAAAACGAGCTTGAAAAGACCGCTAATTGTTTTGCCAATTCCGACAAAACCTGAAGCTTTGCATCAATCGATATACTGCTCAATATTATATTAACTTTGGATCTCATGAATACTTGTGTAGGAGCATAGTTGGAGCTATTACGCGGACTACTATTGGTTCTATACGACTTGAACTCCTGGGGTTTGGTCACAAGCTGAATATTTGCGATTTTTCCCAACGTAATCTCCACTTCCTTAAGATGACTAAACACCACGCTAGGGCAGTTCAACTGACCTTGCTGAAGATTGAATGATACGGGAGATATCATAATGTTTAATTTAGAGTTGTCAAAGAGCCGAGTGCCGATTGATAGTGACGCAGTCTGCAACACAAACTGAAGGTTGCGTTTTGGTTCCTTATCTTTCGTGTTTGTGAGTTGGCTCAATGAGTCTGCGGCTGCTTTCATGGTCACATAATTAGCATACATTGTAGACAGAGACTTGCAAAAGTTGAACAATATCATGATGCTCGAAATATCCAATTGCAAGCTCGCCGATTTTGATATTAAAGTGGTTACTTCTACCGATTCAGCCGAAAATATTTCGAACCGAACGTCTGCTTTGGCAGAGCCTGATTTTACAGAGTTTGCCAGACTAAAAGAAGCCTGTGAACGAATAAGATCGTCGGAAGTGCTCATATCCGGCTGGTCAAAGCTAAAAATATCTGTAGTAATCCCATCAGCTACTCTAACGACCTTGAAGGTTTCAATACCGCCATATATTAGCTGTTCGCTTTTCTGCTTGACGTTGACATTGTGAAAAACAAAATTCAAGGTATTTTTGGATGCAAATGCCCCTTGGGCAGTGAGACCAGAGGTGACGCTTACTATGAAGTTTTTGATATGTAATTTGTTGAAAAACGGACTGGAGTCTTCAGGACTCTGGTCACCTTGTTGGGAAACGTTTTCGGTATCTTCCTCATTTGGAATGTCGTCGTTTTCGTTATACTGGGGAAATTTCGGGTTTTTCTTTGGTCCCTCTCTTTTTCCAAGCTGGGTGCGCTTCTGGTGCCGCTTAAGCTTGAAGCTGCGCGAAATGCCATTGAATATTGAGATGATGGTGGGTGCTAAAGGTACCGAAGCCACCTTGAAATCCCCAATATCGACTTTAAGATTCGAAACCCTGCTGAGACCCTCAAATACTATGTCTATGTTGTCTATGTGGAATACAATAGGAGGCTCTTTTTTGGGCTGCGAGGGCTTCGGGAACGATTGCGATGTGGCACTTAAATAGATAGAGCTTGCTTCGTCGTGAGTAAACACCATACTATCCATCAAGGATTCGTTGCCGTAGTCGTCATCGTCTTCATCAAAGCTTGAATTTGCAGAGCTTTCGTCGGGACTTTCAGGTGGACTGGCAGCGCTGCTGCCATTTGAATCGTCAACTTCGCCCGGACTGACTTCTGGCTTCAATGCAATTAGCCTGACCCCCGAGACTTTTACGTTTCTTACTCCATTGAGGGTGCTAAAAGCAATGTTGTCTATCTCTAGCACCATTTCTGTGAGCTCCGATATCAACTTGATTTTTATCCTGCTGACCGTTATTTGTAGTCTCAGCAATGCCATTTCCACTGCTTTGGCCATCACTCCACTAAGAGCAGACGGCTTTGTGTTTGAAGACGCCAGTTTGGGATGGTCTTCCTCATCTGTATCGTCTGGAGTTTCTGGTTTGGCGTCAGGAAGAATAAGCGTATTGGCCAAATTGGCAGTGCTTTGGGCTAGCAGAAACAGTACGCTGCTGGAAATGTCCTCACTGGTATCGAAGTCTGGGGATATCACGATATTGACGTCACTGGCATCGATATTGACTCCTCCGCCAATCAAGCCGCCGCTGGATCCAGTGCTAACTTCGAGGTAGCCCACCTGGCCATTTCGCAAATTGCAGCCTGGGATCTTGCCCACCTTCTCAGGATCCAACGAGATATCTCGTAATACTATAGTGTTAAGGGATACCTCTTCCAAGTTGGGAAGGTCGATCTCTGAGAAGAGCGATAGCTGCTGGAGCACATATAGAAGCAAGCGCTTTTGGATATTCTGTGGAATCCATTGGGGACTCATCCTAGTCAGCTACTATGGAATGTAGTGTATAATGTTGTTGGGTATATTATGATATATGATACAGGTTGTCTACTTCATTCTACTCTACTTTGTTACCTGATTAGATAAAGGTGAGGCTCCTGCAGGACGCCACTGCGCGCGCAAGCAAGAAAGATTGTCTCAAAATCTATATAGGCACTCCGAACGGAACGGGTTTCCAGTTCGCGTGGGGCTCCAAAAGATAGAGAGGTTTGGAAGAGTTGGGCGCTTTAGGTCTTTTGGCACGAGGCTCGGGTGTAGGCAGCGCTCGCTTGGTACCTCCTAAAAGCTCGTCCAATGAGGGTGGTGCCTTAAACTTGTTGAAGTCCGCGACGTAGTTCACTCTTCGGGTTAATGAGTCGATTTTGTCGGTGGTCTCTGTAGTGATCTTGTCTGGAGTGTTTGTGCGGAAGGCGGTGAGGATCTTGAGGTAAATTTCGGGGTGCGCGGGCGCCTTGTTGTAGGTCGCGGTGAGGGCGTTGACGAGAAATGCCACCATTGCGTCGTGCGACTTGATTGCAGTGTAGCCAGACACTTTCCTGGTCGATATGTCGGCGTAGTAGGCCCAGTCGGGGTATATGTAGTAGGGATACTCCAGAGCAGAGTCGAGAGAACTAGCTAGATAAGCAAGCCATTCAAGGGATTGGAGTGTCTCGAATGGATGTTTGAATTTGCAGCCAAGTACTGCGAACCCGTCTCTAGTGTTATCAGTATTATCGCTGGTGTTGCGTAGTACCGCAGCGCACAAGTGCAAAAATAACTTGATGCGGAATGCCGCGCCAAGTTCTTGCAACAACGGACGGTACAACTTGATGGTGAGAGGGTTGAACTTTAAGGTGTCGCGGCCAGCGATTTTGGAGGCGTTGTAGAGAAGAAAGTCGGAGTACACTAGCACCGATACAAGCAAATCTGAGCCGCTGAACCGGTTGGCAAGAGCAGGGTGACCCGCCAAAGAGTGGGGTGTCAGGCCCACCTTCTTGATTTCTCGCACGAGTTTCCAGTACACAACGTTCTGTTTGGTGCCCGGTGGCAAGTGTGTAGCGTCTAAGTTGGACTTACGGATTTTTTTATAGGACTTGAGGTGTGCCACTAGGTGGGTAGCGTCAAGTTTATCGTTGTAAAGCGACCGTACGCGGGTTTCTATGGGGTCTATACCCAGTAACTGCGACTCAGACACCTCGTATGCGCGGTAGTACTGTAATTCGGTGTCGGTCTGGCTCCAGTAGTGGTCGTACAACCAATTCATGGCGCGGCGAGCAGCGGTTCGGCAGAGCTCCAACAGCGGAAGCGACTCGTGGGTTCCCATATGGCGGATCTCCACAAAAAAAGCAGGGAGATCGAGGCTCTTGGCTAATAAATGCATAGGTGTAGCAAACATGGACTTTTGAAGCGGATCCAAGAGCCCGTTCACAAATCGGATGAGCGCCATAGTGTAGGCCAACTGGAGCGAGTACGAGTCGGCACCGGCATTGTCTTGTAGAAAAGTGGATGTGAGGAGCGCAGTCGACTCCACCCCGTGGGGGATTCTTCCTCTAGAGGCTATTGCTTTTGTCTGGTTGATGGCACGTAGCCTGTTGTCGTTGGGAGTAAAGTTGTAGAACCAGTCCTTGAGCCGGGCCAAATCGGCCGATGACTTGTAGGCCGAGATGACCGGGTTGGTGTATTTGATTGGTTCGAACTCACCACTTGAGATACCCGATGGTGGTTCAGACATGTGAGTCTATAAGCACACACTTGCTATTAGAGTTGAACAATTAGTACACTAGGGCCAGAACATTTTGGGCATCGCAGTCTCGCTAACTTTAGTGAGAGTGAGACTGCGAAAATTAATTCGCACCAGAATACTCGATGATTACAGCCTACACTTCGGATATCTTCTACTTGTAACTCTCTTATTCTAAATGTCTTGTCTATATACTCTATCATATCCTACAAGTCCATAGAATGGAGCAATTGGTTCTGCTCATACGTGAGCCTGTGGCTGTTTTCATCGCTATCGAGGGTATTATTTGCACCGTAGTCATCGTCGCTGTTATCAAAGAGTTTGGTTCTCTCACTAAGCGTGTGAATACCCCCCGGACATTGTCCTACAGTCTCGTGCTCAGTAGAGGCACCGCCAAATGCACTGTCCCAGCTTATCACAACCACTCCACACAATACCGCAACCAACCCACATATGATCCAGGCAAACTGGATATAGGTAATGAGGTGGTCGGCCAAGAGAGAATTGAAGGTGATGTCGTTGATCAAGTTGAACATGTTGTAAATCAAAAAACACAATGGATATAAAATGGAGGTGGATATGTGTTTGAGGCCGAGATTGAATGCCGTGAGCTGGAGCCCAATAATACTAAGCATGATGGCCAATAAGATGTAGGGAGTGGAGTCGGTCACAGGAAGCCACGAATGGTTCCCGCCCAAACGTCTGCTTAGCAATGTTTCGATAATTACGTCGACTATCGACTTGGCAAACAAGAACGTGTGTGCCGTCAAGGCGCCACTGATAATCCCGAAGTTGACTCCCTTGAGACACTGGTACTTCTTTCTGATTTTAAGACCATACACCTTTTTGGGAGAAGACTTGATTTTGCGGGTCAATACAAACCGGTTGAATACGAGCAAAGCCAAGCATAGGATAAAAGTTGCAATGAACCAGCCCATGAAGGCGGGTCGCACGAGTTTGGCCATTATAAGCGCAAAGCGTTCGTCAATGGTGGTCGGTGGTGGCTTGGCGGGAATCGAGTCGCTTGGCACGCCATTACCATTATATGCTATAGTAAATGCGCCTAGGGCTATCACCACTGTCCCCACGCCTAATTTCTGAGTGAATTTCTCGCCGGGCAAAAGCAAGCAGCTCAAGACGGAATTGAAGATGAGACCTATACTTTGAAGTGGCGAGAGGATGATGAGGGGAAGGGTCGATATCTGGATGACTGAGCCTAGAATGTTGGCTACAATGAAGAGTAGGAAGCCGAAAAGCCACAAGTTCCGTTTCTGCCGCTGAAGCTGTTTGTGGGTAGGAACAGTGGAGTTGTGAAGTTCGGGTGCTGGAAAGGAAGGGGTTTCTGTGCATGCCAACAAGTGGGATTTGCGCTGGAGCGTTATTCCAAGTGACTGGATGCCCGAAGACACCACGGCCACGGTGCACCCCAACATGATAGTAGATGTAGATGAGCTTAGTAGGGAGGCGGAAGGAGCGCCCGAAGTTGTCCCATGGGTCATTATCGGGCCCAGGCTCGGTGACTGTGCCATGAAGTACGAGCTTTCGGGATTAACGTTGGTATGAAGGAGTATGGGTATAGACCTTCCAGCCGCGTATTCCCCCGCTGTTTTGAGTGATTGATTCAGCCTTGTTGGCAGGGTTGTCTGCAGGATTACCTAATTGGGTGTGTTTTGGAAGAGCAGTAAATATAGTAGGTTAGTATAGTATTGATTGTGTGGATGGACGGGGATATTGTTGATATAATCGAACTACTTGATAGTGGACGTACGGCAGATGTGGTTCGCGGAGTCGAGATGGTCGACAAGTTGCTAGCGCAGCTTCTTCCGCAGATCGTGACCCTCCACAAGACCGGCGGCGTGGAAGACACCGCCAGTTTGGCGTCCTTCATCGCGCTCCAGGACGATTTCCAGCACAACTTGGCGCAGCATGTAGTACGGTTGTACAAGGATGTGCATGGGGCAGGTGTAGGGCCCGAGGCCATATTGACGTGCAATCGCGTCCTCCAGGGTTTGCTCTTGGTGCATCCCAAGCTGCGAGAGATTTTCCACCGCGGGTCCAACATGAGACTCATATTACAGCTTATAGATAGTAGCGAGCAGAGTATTCAGGTATGTATCTCGACGATCTCGACTCTTATACATATATTGCTCAAAGACTTGAAAAACTTTCGGGTGTTTGAGGAAAACAACGGGTGCTCGATCCTCATCCGCAGATTCAAGGTCTCGTCGTTTGACCAGCTTCCGGTAAAAGCCAGTACCAACAAAAAGGTGCACAACCAACAAGACTTGAACTTTAAGATCATCGAATTTCTTCTTTTCTACATGGTGGACGAGGGAACATTTAAGAGTAATGTTGGGGTGAAGACAGTGGCAGAAAAGCTGTTGTTGTTCAAGGACGATTTCCCTGAAATTGATACTTTGATAGAGAATCTAGGAGAGTTGAATAATATATAGGACATTACACTGATAAAAGTGGTATCGCAGGGCGGTGTCACAAAAAATATACGACACCATTCCATACCGTAGCTACAATATACATGGGCGATACATAGTATACTATGACAAGAGCTTACTGTGCTGCTAGCTCGTGTCAGTAGCTCGTAGTGGAATTTATTTATAGAGTGGTCATTGTAGCGGCTCGCTATCCGTCTCCGCGATTGTCTCCCCGGCTGCCGCGCCGATTGTCTCCAATTGTGCGAGACTCGCTAACTACCGCTGCGCACGCTATTGACACATCTTGCACGCCTCATATCCTATACGTTTCACATCCTTACACTCCAGTACCACCATGAGCTCTACATATAAACGTACCGAGATCGTTGGCCGGGGAAAGTTTGGAGTGGTGTACAAAGGCTACAACAAGCAAACCAAACAGGTGGTGGCCATCAAGGTGTTGAATCTAGACACTCAGGACGATGAGGTCAGCGAGGTGCAACAGGAGATCCAGTACTTGACGGAATTGAGAAACGTGCCTAATGTGACCCACTACTATGGATCGTTTCTCAACGATACCAAGCTCTGGATCATCATGGATTACTGTGCTGGAGGCTCGCTACGGACGCTTCTCAAGGCGGGCGTGCTAGAGGAGAAGTACGTGGGAGTGATTTTGCGAGAGTTGTTGTATGCGTTGATCTCAGTACACAAACTAGGGGTGATCCACCGTGATATCAAGGCCGCCAACGTGTTGATTACTAAAGAGGGAAATGTCCAGCTCTGTGACTTTGGGGTGGCCGCCAAAATCACCTCCAATGCCTTGAAGAGAACAACAATGGCCGGAACGCCGTACTGGATGGCGCCCGAGGTTATTAGAGAAGGTGAAGCCTATAACTCTAAGGCCGATATATGGTCGTTGGGAATCACAATGTACGAGATAGCCACCGGAAACCCTCCCTACTGTGACAAGGACGCCATGTGGGCGATGCAGCTTATTTCGAAATCGACCCCTCCAAGGTTGGAAGGACGTGAGTATTCTGCTGCTCTTAAGGAGTGCATTGCATTGTGCTTGGACGAAAACCCAGAAGAACGGTTATCGGCCGAGGATCTCATGAAATGTAAGCTCGTGCGGCTCTACAAAAACCACCCAAAAGCCATCCTTAAAGAAGTGGTATCGAGGTATCTTGTGTGGAGAGATCGTAATTCGTCTCGAGACTCGGTGTTTGTCAACTTGGAAGATAACATGGCCACGGCTACAGACGAAAACAAGGAAGAGCAAGGGTCTCCGCCGCAAAGCGGAGCCAATCCCAACCAGATCCAGGTGAAATGGGACTTCGACTCGCTAAGCAGCAAGGAGTACATTATAGAAAACGATATCGACTTCGAAAACGTCAATGATTCGTATCAGTACAATGAGGATCTGGCCCAAGACACCTACCAGACCATGCCCACCCTCCAAGCAAATACCTTCACAAACACAAACTACAATTCTAATGGTGATACACTGGCTAATCCTACCCTAAAAGGGTACTCTTCTCGTCCTGCTCAAAGCGAAATTCCCAAATCTCTTCAGATGCTCTTTGAAGAAGAACATCCTCAGGAAGAGCCTATAAATCCCCCCGCTGCCTATGATTTGTCTACAACATCGTACGATGAAAGAAACGAGTCTCCTACTATCGAAATCCCCGATATGGACAATCTTGCCAATTTCGGGCCAGGCACTTCCAACTTCACCAACTCCGGAACAAGCACCCTCAACTCGTCTTCCACACTCGTGCAGTCGAGCCAGGTTCACCCAGCATTGAACAAGCCTCCTACATTGTACCATTCCCAATCTGCATCGGGCAAGTTGGAATCACGGTTCGGAACAAACCCCACCAGACCGCGTAAAAAGACCATCTCCAACTCTCTCAATGCATCATCCGATCATCAGAACCAGATTCCGGCCTCTACAACCCCACATACTCCACCTTATTCCGTCAGCACCAACTTCAGGACCCCGTCTCCCAAACCACCACCCACCACATTGATGAGCACTCTTAACAATGCCACTGGATCTCCATCAAAATCCATGAAGGCGTTGCATAATAATGCCAATCCGTTATTGCAGCCGATCAACTTCAAGCTTGAGCAAAATCAGCAAAATCAACAAAATCAAAATCAACCAATTCAGCTGCAAAACCAAAATCAACCGTCACAAAGCCAGACCCAAACCCAGCTGGCTCTGACCCAACCAATTCAAGCCAATTCCAAACGGGGCCGTGGTTTCCATATTCAAATGCCCACTCCATCCAACACATTCAATACTTTATCTGCACTCACCAACGAACTGTTTGATACCAACGAAAACGTCAACCAGTTTGGCATAAACCCTGCTCAAGTCAGCAATGCACCACTCACAATGACCCCGGTAACAGAAAAAGAAGTGGTATTTCCTCAAGCAAATACAGCAAACGACTCCGATGAAGATACCACTACTCGTGATAGAACCGAATCCACATCCAGTCAAAGACTGCAGCCGGCAACCCACCCCAAAAAGTCCATTAGTGGCGCCTCAAACCCAGTATCCACCACTCCTATAAGCTCAACTCATAACGTAAATACTCGACAAGGAAGTGTAGCATCAAGCCAGCCTACTACTAAATTTCCTGTTATACCACAGCTCAATGGAGAGTTCTTTATGGATTCGACTCCTAAGCAAAAACTAGTCAACGAGCTAGATATGATGATCAAGTTGTTCAGTCAAGGCTTGGATGCATTAGAAGAGAGTTTATGAGATAACTCTAAAGTACAAAAAGGTACAATAATGGAGGTACATTGAATAGTTTATAGTCAACTAATAGAATCTGAGAAATACCTGCTACCTATACATTATTAATCTGTTGCCAATATCTAACAACATAGTTTGCTTTTGTAAAGAACCTATCTATTCAAGGGACTTACTTATCATCTGGAGGTATTACTCAATTAGATAATGGTGTAGTATTCGAGTCTTCATAAACGGCTAAAACACTTCAGCAATTAAATTTATTCGCATTGAGATGCCAGCCATAAATAAAACCGCCTACCCCATTCTACCTTCAGTACTCCTCTCGAGCCTTTACAGTGACAGTTCCCCTAGCTGATCCATCTTCCTCTGAGGGTCACGTGATATTCCAGCTTGTATAAATCAAGCCAAACCTAACTACTTAACTTGTCGCATACTCTCCTAGTTTCCATGCCCACACGAATCAGGAGGCGTATCACGTCTGCTAGGCGAGAGCAGATCGAATCGGAACAGAACCAGCTTTCTCAAACGATTGTCCGGCCCTTTGAAGTCGTATCGGGCTTGCCTGTTTCGTACAACGCTCCACCCAATGGCCACTACGAAGATGTACTCAAAACACCACTCACTATCAAAGATACGGGCGTGCTTTACCGGTCATTAATGAAGTCAAGGTACACTTATGTATTTCTATGTCCGATGTTTCAACTATACTGGGTTAAGCAGAGCTCGTACGCAAAGAAGTTGGCAGAGGAAAACAAGCCGGTGCCGAAATCATTGAAAGACGACATATTAAGTGAAAGAGAACCTGTCTTAGGTCTAGATGTCAGTGCCAGAGATGTCATGGTAAAGCTATGTGATTGTTCATTTACGTTTGGACCTCATTCATTCGAAACAAGATTATTCATTGCCAAGGACGAACGATCGGAAAAGAAGGACAAAAAGGATAAAGAGAAGGATAAAGAAACAGACTCAAAAGAAAAGCCTACAACAGATTCAACCAAAGAGAATACAACTAAGGATAATACAACGAAAGAGGCTCCGATACCATCTATATCCCTGGTCCCATCTACGTCTGCGGCATCTTCACCAGCAAAGGCAGACACAAAACCGGCTCCAACAGCTCCAACAGTTCCATCATCTTCTCCAACATCAACTACAACACCAGCTCCCACATTATCTTCAGCAGCTCCCGATACTACTACAACACCTCCAGCCACTTCTTCATTACCTCAGCCTCCAGCGTTTTTAAAGACTCCACTGGGCTTCACCAAAACACAGCCACCACCATCTAAACCGTCTCCTCCTGCTCCTGTGACTATCAATCTGACAGCACCAAAACCTAAACCCGACTTAACCAACATGCAATCGATAGAGAACACCATCATGATTTCCAACTTGAATACCATCGCAAGACAAGACGAATCCCTTAATAAACTTATGAAAATTGTGGCTCTGGGCAGTGCTTCGCCCACCCAGATCATGACATTCCAAGGCTATATAAAACGGGCCAGAGAAATGGGTCCACAGCCGCACCATGCATATTTATTTCAAGGAAGTAACAGTTCAGGATATGTTAGAAAGGAGTATAAGAAAAAAAAGGAAAAGAAAGCCGACATTCCCAAAGACCAGAAACTCACAGCTTTTCAAGAAAAGTACTTGAACAATGCCACGATTTTGTTCGAGTATGTGGAGAATGCCAATGTACGGTTCAAAATACCCAAAGATTCCATTTGTGAGGTTTTGCCCAGCCAGATCCAGTCGACGGCTGAAAGCGACGATGTCAAAGATATATTAGTTAGTTTCTTGTGGATTCACAACCAGAAAGAGGTGGACGACTATGAAGCGGCCTTGAAAGTTTATAATGACAAGATAAAAGAACGTGAAGAGGAGGAGAGGAGGAAAGAGGAGGAATCGAGAAAGGAAGAGGAGTGGAAAAAGGAGGAAGCGAGAAAGGAAGAAGAGAGGAAAAAGGAAGAGGAAAAAAAGAGAGAAGAAGGAGAAAAGGAAAGGCTAGAGAACGAAGAGAAGGACGAAACCGAGGGTACGAAACTTGAGGAGGAACCTGAGGTTAAACAAGAGCCTGTGGTTGAAACCAGGCCCAAAAGAGTTGCCCCCAAAAGAGCAGCTTCTAGAAAGAAGAAAAAGGGTGGGCCTGTAAGGAAGGCAGCTCCCAAGAAGCTTGAACCACCTATAGAACCGGAGTATAGGTTCACGGCCCTCTCGTTCACCATACATGGGATTCCATCGAAGTTCGTGCCCATCATTACCAATAGTTTCAATCCAACAGAAAAGGTCCAGGAAAAAATGACCAAAATATTAAGCGAAGGGACCAGAATATCAAGCTTTTACTTGTGGTACCAGGTAGATGGGAAGTTGGACGAAGCTTTGGCGGAAGAGATCAGAAGCCAGTTGGTACAGGAAGAGAAGAAAATGACCGGTATACCTGCGTCCTCAGTGGAAAAGGCCACCACGGCCAAGAGGAAGTTGAAGGAAAAGGAATCAAAGGTAAAGAAGCAGAAGAAAGACGAGGATTTGAAGAGTGAACCAGACCAACAACAAATAACATCATCATCATAAAAATACAGCTCATATGTTGTTAGATTCAGCCATGAAATTTTTTGTACCATAATAACTATCCCAAATCAATGTACTATCACAATTTCCATTTTTTCTTGTATTATATTACTTCCTGAGTTTTCTCCGCTGTAAGTATCCTAACTTTCTTTACTATGTTACTTGTTTATTCTGTTCTTATATACATGTTGATTACTGAATGATCAAGTTCAATAACCTTTGTAAGTTTTCACCCTCTGACTTGTTTCTTTCGCTTACCGAGCCGAAGTTAGGGTTGGATGCTTCGTAGTTGGATCTGTCGATGGTATCAGAAGCCTTGGCATGCATCCATTTACCTACCTTGACACCATCAGCATATAACTTGATGGAGCCCTGTTCGGAGATCTCGGCTTCGGTGACCTTAAATGGCATGACAAACTGTCTTGAGTGCTTGCCTGGAGAGTTTCTGGCAAAGTTATGTTGCAACAAGGTAGTTCTTTCGTTAATACCAGCAACAAAACCACCAATGGCTGCTTCTTTGGTATCCACCAATCTACCTGGAGCAATCACACCATATTTCATACCGTTGGGAGTGTTGGTTAACTTTCCCTTTTGGTTGTAGGAGAAGCCTCCAGTACCCTGAATATGGGTGAAAATAGAAGAGGACCCGACCTTGCCGTCCTGCTTGATCAAATCTCGTAATTGAACATCCTTTTTCTTGACATCTCCAGATGAACTCAAGAATTTCTTCAAGAGCTCCAAAGTGGTGCTGTGCGACATTGGCGAAAGCAACGCTTGAGGGTTGTTCTTCAACAACCATTGCTTGAACTGCTTATATATACCGCGATTTTCGTTCAATATGGCCCTGACTTCCGAAGGTGACACTTTGGCGTGCAAGTTAAGACTGTTGTTGACACTGTCGTCAGCATTCTTGGAGTTTGACTGATTTAACTTGGAAGGAAATAATGGGTTTGATTCGGAAAAGTGGTTTCTTAAAACCAAACCAGTTTCCTGAAACTTAAGTCTATTGTGCAATTTTCCCGAGTATTTCTCCACATCTGGCATGTTCTTGTAGTTGTCGATGTCATTGAAGGCGATATGGGAATTTCCAATCTGTTTTGGCAAGGTAGTCTTGATACCAAAGTTGGATCTAATGGCCGAGGATTTGGGAGTATAGATAATTTGGTGGGTGGGCACGGCAGACTTTCCTCTAATATTTTTCAGGATGGGTTTCGCCACTTGAGCGAGCTTGGAGTTTTTGACCAAGTTGTACAACTCCTGACTATTCATCGTGGCTAGTGGTTGGATTTAGCGTTGGACTAAAATTTCATGGACCTGAGGATTTTTCACTTTTTGGTATATGCACGTCCAAATATAAAACAATTAGAGAAATCGATAGCTGCAAAGTGAATTAGAGCTGACTACGAAAGAGCTACACATTCATGATGTAACTAAATATATATAGGGTGTATAACTTTTGGATGGGTAAAATTACAATTATCTATGTACTATTAATTACAGATTGGATTAACCAAAGAATGGTTGGAATCGTAACTGGATGACTGGCACTAGCAAGTCAATGATTGTCCCTGTTTGTGTCGGTTCAGTCAGTTCGTGTTTTAACATGCATAGGAAAAGGTTATGCCAAATCTATTGATTTCAGGAGAAAAACTCGTGGAATTCAAAGAGACCCTGAACCCCGTACTGACCAAAAAGTCTTTAAGTCTTCCTTCCCACAAAAACCGCACCAGTTTGTCATTTGTACTTGTGGCAAGTTTCACTACACTGGAAAAGTCACTTTCGTTGACCAAGTTCTGGAATTCAGCAGTGATGCTTTTTGGAGGCTGACTATTGGAGTTGGAACGTTTGGGGGGTATTGGGTTGATGTAGCGATAATTGTCCAAATTGTGTATTGGGCTAATTATGGCTTGAGGATTATAATTCAAAGCATTAGAAGGAGTTAAAGGAGGGTTGGTGTAGTTGCTTTCAGGTAATGACGGTTTGGTATAATTATACAATTCAAAGCCTAGAGAGAGGTTGCTGGCATAAGAAAAGAAGTTAAAGTCGTATTGGGAGCAAAAGGTTGATGATACTGAAGTTTTGACCGTGTACGTGGAAGAGATATGTCCAAGAATAGGGTTGACTGCCAAGGTCATTGTCAATGGCTTGCCTGTAGAAGTGGACCTGGTGGAGTATCGGAACGCCGTAGAAAGACCCGGACTCATGGTTCTGGCAGCGTACCAGAGTTCTGTGCCCAACGACACCACTGAGTTGTCGAATTTAGGAATTAATGAGTGGATATTGGGCGATTCTCGGTTGCCAAAGTTGTAGAGACACCGGAACCCAATCAATGACTCGTTGGTAGAATAGATTAGTTCTCGCAGGTATTTGGAAGCGTTTTTCTGCAAATACACTATCATAGTGCCATTCTTGTCTATATGAGGGTTATTGATGCATTTGATAAGCAACTGGGTCTGTTGGGAGATCTTCTTGATGATCATAGCTTCGAGGGCCAGCCCCGGAAAATACATACGACCATAAAGAAGCGAGTGCGCCGCTGAAGCTGTTGAGCTTTTGGGGCGTTTGCGGAGTCGTGGCTTGCTGGCGTTCGGTTCAATAGTTCTGAAGCCGGATATGGCGTCCTGTAGCGATATATCACGAGTTCCCTTGGTGTTCTGAAGCGCCGCTGACGAATATAAATACGCCACCGAGCCATTGATGGAGTGGTAGTTCGAAAGAGTGAAACTAGATGCCAGGTGATCAGTTGTTTTGGACGAGGAGTCTAGTTTTATACCGTTAGGAATAGGAAACTCAAGCAACGCCTGGGACGTGGCTGTGATGTTGGAGAAAATGTTATCTTCATTCCAGCCAGTAGACTTGTAGAAGCATTTCTGAAGATATTCCATGTATGTGTACATTGGAAGCGTACACCACCCAACAAATGAAACAGTTAGATAAACGTTGGTTCAACTGTTATATGAAGACGTTTTGCCATTGATGTTTGGATTTGAGTTTTTCACGTGAGGTCGTGGAAGGTGTGTGTTTTTTTGTTGCGTGCTCGCAACTTTTCACCACTTAGAAGTGAGTCAGATAAGCACGAAATGAACAGTCATCCACGATGAGAAGCGCTACTATTCAGAGAGACACGAACGAGACCAAGATCCAGATCGCTATCTCGTTGGACGGAGGGTTCATAAGTATCGAAAACTCCATTTTGGACAAAAAGTACGACGAACATGCCTCTCAATCTACCTCGTCCCAAGTGATTCAGGTGCAGACGGGCATTGGGTTCTTGGACCATATGTTGCACGCTTTGGCCAAACACTCAGGTTGGTCATTGATAGTGGAGTGTATTGGTGACTTACACATAGATGACCACCACACTGCCGAAGACGTTGGTATCTCGTTGGGAGTAGCCTTCCACAAGGCTCTTGGCCAAGTCAAAGGTGTCAAGCGTTTTGGCAGTGCATTTGCTCCATTAGACGAAGCCTTGAGCCGTGCTGTAGTGGATCTCTCCAACAGACCGTATGCGGTCGTGGAGTTGGGACTAAAGCGCGAAAAGATCGGTGATCTCTCATGCGAAATGATCCCCCACGTTCTCGAGAGTTTTGCTCAAGGTGCTGCCATTACTATCCATGTGGACTGTTTGCGTGGGTTCAACGACCACCACCGTGCGGAATCTGCCTTTAAAGCCTTGGCCGTTGCTATAAAAGAAGCCATTTCTTCAAATGGAACCAATGATGTTCCTAGTACTAAAGGCGTTTTGTTCTAAAGCAATAAATGTATATAATGTCCTAATAGAGTGAAAATTAGAGTAGTAATCATTGTAAGTGCTGGGCTAGAGCGACATGCGATTGAGACCGCGAAAAATACAATAGAGTTGCATGCTGCTCGCGAGACGCGGCAGAGTTTTGCACAGTGAGATCTTTACATTACAGTGTCTGTGGTTGGTGCCAGCGAACGTTGCCTTCCTAGTGTATACTGCTGATAAGTCAATACGCTACTTAACTCCGCATTAACTTTATCTCGTACTGTTTGTGAGCTCTGTCTTATACACTTAAGAAGTGTTTAATATGAAGATGATTAAGTTTATCCGATAGTACCTCTTCGCAAGAGAATTAGTATAATTCAACTATTTACAAGTGATAGCAAGTCAGTAGTCATTCTTTTGCAGTCAAACTGAACACTTCTGTTTGTGAAAGTGCGGGCTTTCTGCCTTCGTGCGCGGGCCAATATTTGCAGCTTTTAGATTCAAGTTTTTTGAGATGGGTTCCATTTCGATCCAACATGTCGAAGCGTATTGCAAACCAAGCCATATCGGGCATAAAATCAGCCAGGAGTGCAGGCTTGAAACCAGTGTTCAAGCCGCACTATCTGAACCCTGGAAAAACCAAGTCTTTTGAAAAGAATTTGCCCCATACTGAAAATGTGGGCCGTCCCTGGGAAGCCCAGAACATGACCAAGGACGAGTTCTTTGGCAAAAAGTACGGTCATATCAGTGAAGCCGAGCGCCAGAGACTCAAGGAGAAGGTAGAAAGGCAGAGAAGGGCAAGAAGTGCCCGTAATGCCAATGAACGTGAGGAAAGAGACAGACTCAGGCAGGAGCGACTTGAACGGTTCCAGAGCCGTGGACTGAGCTCTGGATCCAGAGGATCTACTTCGCTCAGAAACCCTTTGTTTGAGTACATCTACGGTACTCATTCCGTAAAATCGGTGCTTGATGCCGGTCGTCGTGGCTCCTACAACAAACTTTACGTCCACAACTGTAAAGATAAAGATATCATTGCGATGGCAGAAAAAAAATACGGAATCAAGACAGTTGAAAAAGCCACGAAAAACGATCTCAATATTCTATGCAATAACGGAGTCCACAACGGAATAGTGTTGGAAACCACTAGTCTTGAGTTAAAAACCATATATGACTTGGGAGTGTGTGGCGATGGAGTCTATGAAATCAGTCTTTACGACGACTTGTACGATACCAAGGAGACGCATACCAAACAGCTTGCTCGTAAAAATGGCCAGTTTCCCGTAGGATTGTTTCTTGACGGAATCACCGACCCCCAGAATATGGGCGGAATCATCAGATCAGCATACTATTTTGGTGTGGACTTTATTATTCTCCCAGAAAACAATTCGGCCAAGTTGGGTCCGGTAACCAATAAAGCATCGGTTGGATCGCTTGACTTGATGGATATTTACGAATGTACTGATAGTCTCAAATTCATCGATAGGGTCCGCCAAAACGGCTGGAACGTCATCAGTACCAGTGCCAAACCCACCGAAACCGAGCTCCAGCTGTTGAAAAAGAAGCACGAGAAAGTAGAGGCCAACCTCAAGAACAATTATGTAGATATCGGCGAGTTATCGAACATTCTGAGCCAATCGCCAGTTCTTTTGGTGATGGGAAGCGAAGGTGAAGGTGTGCGTACGAACCTTAAGTTGAGGTCCGACTACCTCGTGGGTATAGATAAGGGCAGACAAGACGATGTCGTGGTGGATTCGCTCAATGTTAGTGTGGCAGCCGGAATATTGATAGGCAAATGTGTGGAGACTAGATAATGTACATAGAGATAACTTATTAATTTTTTTTGGGATGATGTATTTGGTGAGGAATATCACCGCAAGACCGCTAGGCACACGCATTGGGCCGTTGTATAAAGTCACATCGTTTCGATAGACCCGACCTCCCGATTTGTCGATGATGTCTTCGGTTCAATTTGTCCTGGTAGATGCAAAAATACTATTATCTCTTCAAGAGTCGCAATTCTTCCACTTTTTTTGTTTGGCTGCGAAAAGCCTCCAATTTATATTAGGACTAATAAGTAATACCATTGAAAATATATGCATTGTAGTAGAACAGACCCGTAAATCCGTATACTATGTAGCAGACCTATTTTGCTCTCAACTTTGTTGTATATACCAAAGTAAATCAAACAATTGGTTGAAGAAAAACGAGGTTAGTTGTGTTGCTGCGCCTGGGCTAGAGATACGTAATTGTCTTCGAGATTAAAAGAGTGCTAGGAGGACTTCAAAAAGATCAGTTCCAAATTAAAACCAATTTCTGAAGAGCTAAAAATAGCAATTATGGAATATCTTTAACCAATTTCTAGTGCGTTGGTGGCTTGTTGGACCCAATCCGAATAGGGAACAGCAATTGAAACTCCTTCGAAATTGAATTTCAATACCCTGGAACTTTGGTCGCAAGCATTCGTGTCCTTGGATCCATCATAGAATTCTTCCATGACAGCATTATACACATCATCATTGATCGCTATGCCCAAGTCCAACATAACGGACCATGAAACCCCAAAACAAGGAACTCTCCATGTTCCTTTCCAAGATCCAAGACCCCTGTTCCAGAACTGTCATACGCGTCAAGTTTAAATTATAAAAGTTGAACCGTTGAAAACAAACACAGCTGTTCCAAAAACCATCAGTTCTGGTGAAATCACCATAGGTTGCATCGTACATCCTTGTGAGGTTTATCCAAGTAAGACTTGTCTTGTCAAAAGTACCGCCATTCACTTAATCAGCTCTTAGGGCTTGTTTATAACGTTGACAATCGACTCCTTTTGGATAACCCATTGATCAAAACTACCCGTCGAGGGTAACTTGTACAAAATGTTTTGAGACCAATAACAAGACCGATAACGTAGTACTTTCCATTCAATTAATTTCGGTCAAAAAGCTCTCCTTTGAATATACCTCCGATCCTGCTACGACGAGGTGGACTTTAAGTAACACTGAAAGCTAACAAGAAAACACCACTACTTCTCTCCTAGCAAGTATCATGTCTTCCGCTTCAGTAATTGCAATACCAATGGCTACAGAGCTCAAGGCCATAACATAAAAGTGAGTTTGATTAATAGCATACTGGATGCGTTGAATTACGGATGACTAGAAAAGACATCTCAAAGCAAAAGCCAGTAATTATTTTTCCAGTAGTTATTTGTAACTTGCATCGTCCTAACTACGCCACACCTGTCATACCATGCTAAATAAAGACCTTGTGCCTTTTGGCTTCTTCAAAATGAAAATTGCTGCGAAATTTCGGAATAATTCAACTGCATGCAAGTAATATGCACTGATAAGTGCTTGAATTAATTTATTTATTTTACGATTAGCCGGATAGGGATTTTTTGACCCCTGCGGGTGGTGAAAAATAATAACTGAAGCAATCGAACATTTCGGGGCTCGATGTGATGCAGATCAGCATATTGATCTAAGCCTTAGCAAAAAAAATACGACAGGGGCTCTCCCCAAAGTTGTCGCACCTATTTTGTGCCAGAATTTGCATACGCATGTCAAATATCCAACGAAATTAGGTTGTAACTATTACTTTAATATGAGTTGGTTATGTGAGTATACTATTACTTGACGATTTCTTTTGATTTGAATTCAGCGATCCGACTCCTGGATGGGCTTGCCCTTATATCGAGCTGCTCCAAATTCATTTTTTGATCGCAAACCTGTCAAAATTGGCTTGAATTGTTCGAGGCTCGATGACTTTTCTTGGCAGACATATTTTTTACTTTATATTTTTTTTCAAAAGCAACTCAAGCCTATCTGTATAAGTATTTATTGAAATAATTTTGCAATACGCTACTTCCCTCAATAGTCGAAAAAACGGAGATAAGGAGAGTCAGATGTACCGATGGGAGGTACTAGCCATCTGACTATCGACACTGGGCAACGCCACAGCCAAAAGGTATTTGCCGAGAATAGGCAGCTTGATTTCGGGCCTCATTATCCCAACAGGAACGCGTATCAGCTTTCATGAGTCCTCGGAGGAGACTTCTGTTTTAACTTTGCTGATCAAGCTATCACCTTCCTTACCTTGTGACTCTCTCTGACGGCGCAGGTTATGGCCTCGGTACATTTGGACAAACCAGGATATCCTCCTTCGGGTTATTTAATCACCAAAAATACTTTTCAACTACGATTCTCAAATGGTCCCTTCTGCTCCGATCAGCTGTACCTGAACGATCCTCTAGCATCACTAGTCAATAATTCTCTTTTCGCAGCAATATACATAAAAAAGAATTCGAAGAAAAAAGCACGAGTGAAGTACAATCAAGATTTTGCAAGTTAATCCCTGCTTTCTATACTACTAATTCTCCGCAACCCGCAAACAATCTCAATAAGGTAAGCTAATTCTATGTAGCCCTAGGTGATGATGTTTATATAGAGAAATCGTGTGGCATGTAGTCAGGTTATTATTAAAGCGCGAGGGTTTCAACCAAAATAGGCATTGTGCAACAGCTCAAAATGAATGATTACTCTCGTACATATACATTAGTGGGCTCATAATTCATTTCGGTCTTTCAACGCGTATACCCGACACTATTGTGTAATTGGAAAGATTAGGATATGGTATATATGCAAGTGAGAGAGTTAGTATTGGGCAACTCCACATTTCTTCTTCGAATCGACAATATCATGTTCACTAGTAACTCCTATTCTATTTGAGCCGCATATTCACTACCACTCCTTAACATCTCCGATATTGCCCGGTCGTGCGCCTCTAGAAAGAATAACATGCAAGCGAGGCATAAATAGGAATAAATCAACCCAAGTATAAGAACGCGAACGCACACGATAGAATAGACACACTTGGTTAATTTAGTCAATGGTAGACTATCATTTGGTTGTGTTGGTCCACGGACTCTGGGGAAACTCGTCTCATCTCGAGTACATTGAAAACCAGCTCTACGCATCGGCTCCTGAGTCAAACGAAAAACTAATTATACACCGAACAGGGTCTCATTCCGGGTACTTAACTTATGACGGGATTGATATCAATGGCAAAAGAACAAGTGACGAGATCATACAACAAACAGAACTATTGGCTGGCCAAGGTGATGATAAGGTGGTCAAGTTCTCTATTGTGGGATACTCCTTGGGTGGTTTGATAGCAAGATATGCCATTGGAATCCTTTATTCCAAACACTATTTCAAAGACATTGAACCCATCAACTTCACTACGTTTTGCTCTCCTCATGTGGGAGTTTTGGATCCAATGAACAACCATCTCTGTGCGCGGCTTTTCAATCGATTTGCGCCATACTTTTTGGCGCATTCAGGCTCGCAGTTGTTCTTGAAAGACAAAATCGGTTCCAATGCTAGTCCCTTATTGGTGTGGATGGCCAATCCTGCTTCGGTGTTTTTCAAAAGTTTAAAAAATTTCAAACATCATTCGTTGTATTCCAATGTACTTAATGATAAAAGAACGTGTTGGTTTACTTCTGGTATCTCCTCTACTGACCCGTACAATTCCATGACTAACAAACTGGCTGCAAATGTCCAAGTCTCTTACATTGAAGGCTACGAGCCCACAGTAGTGGACTTTGCAAAACCGGGTGGTTACAAGCCTAGTGAAAATTCACCTATTTCCACCGCATCTCATTCTAATTCTTCTACCTCTTCTTCTCCCTCTTACTTCAATTCTACTCCTACTTCCTCCAAAATATCGGGAGCTGTTTCTTCTTACGCTTTTCGGCTTTTCAACATGCTCAAAATCATCGGCAGCTTGGTAATTTATACGCCATTGTGGTCGGTGTATTTCATCTCCAGTTCTATACTTGAACGGGTCAAATTGAACAAAAGAGTTCATACGTTTCTTCAAGATACATCCAACAATTTGGTCTATTTGTATGACTCGATTGACGAAAGTGTCAGTATTGAAGACGAGCCTTTTAAAGAAGAATCAAATGACAACGATAACGATTCATATTATGAGAACTTTGAGCGAGAAATCGCCAACCAAGTTAGCGAGCGTCAAGATTCCTTAGTTGAAAGGGTCTACGATGTCATATTATCGGCAGATGCACCATCGTTTCAGCCAGAAAATCAAAAGGTACTCAATTTATCTGACGACCAAAAGTACATTGTAGATCAATTGAATTCGTTGAACTGGGCCAAATATCCTATCATTATTCGAAACTCGACTCATACACATGCTGCCGCCATTGTCAGATTCAGTAATCCTAATTTTGATGAAGGAAAAATGGTGGTGAAGCACTTTACCCACGAGACCTTTAAATATACTTAAAAACAACATAAATACAACATACTATTTTATAATACATGGAACTTTTTTCAACGAGTACACTATTTAAATCAACTCTACGTAATTAGCTGGAAAAATACCCGTGACTCCGTTATTTCTGCCTGTCCACCAGTCATCCACTGTCTCTGATTTTTTAAGAATGTCAATAACGTCACCCTTCTTGAATGGCAAGTCTCCGCCTTGTTCACCTTTGAAGGTATACAAAGCAATGGCTTGGTTTGAGTTCTTTCCTGTCAGAGCACCAAAGTTTGGTTTCGAAGAGCTGGATGGTCTGACGGGGCCACTGCCATTGGAGGTGATTTTCGAGCTGCTCAACCTGCTGCTTAAGTTGTCAACATCACTATTCGTTCTTCTATCATAGATATCATCTTCCCAGCCCGATCTTGATCTCGAACTCAACGATTGAGATCCTGCCCTTCTGCCTCCGGGCGCTCTTCTATCATAATCGTCGTCGGAATAGTCGTCGTCAGAGTACTCGTCCGAGTACCTTCTTCCGGCATTCCTGAGACTGTAAGTCGAGTTTCCGCGCCTTCTTCTTCCAGGCGACGAGGTTTCAGAAGTGGTGTCGGAAAATTCGTCCGGGATGTCATCATAGTAGTCATCATTGTAGAAGTCATCATCTTCATAGGGCAATCTGTTGTTGAAGGCTCTGCCGTTAAGGACTCTCATGAGGGCATCACAAGCAGGAGGAGTTTCCACCTGGCCCGCTAAAATGGTCCTGGCCTTACAATTGCTGCCGTAAAATTTTCTGTTTGCCTCTCTTCTTTCGACTATAGCCGAACCTTCCAACGAGACACCAGCGAATAAACCCTTGGTTTTTGAGTAGGCAAACACAGCCGAAGCACTCTTCAATGATGCTGTACCTGCAGCTTCAGCGTTTCTACCCAAAGGACCGGCGGCAACCGAGATATTTGTACCCAAGGTAATGGAACCCATCTGGGCGAACGAATCGACCGCAGCCTTTGTGTTTAAAATAAAGACAAAGTCGGTGATTTCAGCTCCAATCTGACCACCCACACCTGCACCTGCAGTGTTGATGGCTGAAGGAGGAGACCAGGAACCATCTGGCAATCTGGCTACTATAACACCCGAGCCAGCTCTACCCGAAAATAAGAATCCGGCCTTCAAGACGGTTATAATGGCCAAACCTTTGGCATTTTTCAAGATATGTGGCGGAATCACCCTGTCAGGACCTGCTACCTGATTAGGTTTGACAAAAGAAGCAAGGATTTTAGCAGCTTTCCTAGAAATGTTAGTATTGAAAACCTGGAAGTGTGGAAGGTGAAAAGTGACGATTTGCATTAACCATATTGTCACATTATCACATTCATTCTGTACGTACTTTGATTCACTCCTCAAGCTTCTGGGAATAGGATTGTTGAGACCCATTTTAAGTGGCGGTTTCTAGACTAAAAACGACAGTAAGATTTGATTGGATAATATCAGGAACCTTGTACGAAGTACACAACACACTACTCAAATATTAGTAACCTCTGTAGATTGATGTGGTTATACTATCAAACTTGACGGAGTATTTTGGTGGAAACACTTATTTCTTGGTGACAGTATCCGGACTTTCCCTGACCAACACTAGCAAGGGCGCGGGAACGGCACGCGTGTACCGCGAGTGCTCGACCCCCGAATAAATTTACGCAAAAGTGTACCGCTAGCAGAACAGAACAGAACAGGAAAGAAACTTTGCAGGGGTGCCAAGAGACAAGAATAGAGAAAACACACAATTACGACTTAGAATGTAAAACGTACCAGTGGTAGAGTGTCGATGTCTTTAGTAGTTATTTAGCATAATAATTCGGACTAAATCGGCTTTCACCGGACGTGGTGTCCTTTTTTCCTCGAGAATCACGGCGTAGTTTCTCGCCCGAGTGTGCTGACAACCCCAGCCACCGTAGTCATAAATTGCTCACAGCGTATAATTGGGTGCATTTCATCTGGGGCAAGCACAAACTGTGTGCTGAAAGCTCGGAAAAAAAGTAAAAAATGAGCTTCCCCACCAGGAGTCGAACCTGGAATCTTCTGGTTCCAACCGAGAAGTGGTTACTAAATCGTAGCCAGACGCCTTGACCATTGGGCCATGAGGAACGAAGCTTGTGAATGGACTCTCAGTTAGCATTCAAGTATTGGGCACCACTAGTAATCAGGCACGTGAGAGCTATTTTTCATTGAACAAACTGATTAGTTCAGTGAAGAGATAGTGAAGTCTGATAGGTATCGAATATGGCTGAAGTGTACACCTACTTGACGAAGGATGTGGTAGATCACTTCGATAGTACTGGCTCGGAGTTGTTGTTGCAGATTTTCGAAGGGTTGCCTGAAGATCAAGCAGAGAAAGAATGGACGGTGGCTCAGTTGTTCACTGAATTGTTGTTGGCATTTCACGAAAATAGACTTGAACTTGATCCATTGGTGCTGTTTCTTTACCAGGTAATCACCAATGATATGCTGGCGCAAATTTTTTGCCAGGTTCTAAATGTTTTCCCATCAAACGACGAGAAAACAACCAAACTCATACTATTGTTGAGTCGAAAAGACAGTGTAATAAAATCTGATACCATAGCGATGTACATTACTCCCGATTTACTTAAAGAATCGGGAGTGGTTCCTAAAGATGTGTTGACCAAATCGGTCAACAACCGAATTCGTGACGAGTTTTATACTCAAAAAAAGTACAATTTGTTGCATGAAGAAATCGAAGGGTACTCTAAATTAATAGTAGAACTTTATGCTATTTTGAAGAGTAATGATACAGAGTTTCAGATTGACTACACCATTCAAGTTCTTGAAAAATTAATAGGTCATTACAGTCTTGATCCCAACAGATGCCTCGATATACTACTTGAGATATACTCGAGTATGTTTGTCTCGAACACCAGTTTCTGCATTGAATTGCTTCGCAAGTCGCGCTGGTGGCCCAAAACGCAATCTGACAACTCGTCAATCGAAAAGTTATCTGTAGGTGGATCAGAAATTGGAGCTAAATTGATAGGTTTGAAGTTCATGAAGTACCCAAAGGACAAAGAATTGTCCGAAACATTCAAGATCCTAGTTTGCTATCTCATCAAAGAAGGCTTTGTGAGCTTTGGTAGTATATTTGAGTATTTAGGTCCAGATGATGATGAGATGGCAGAGGTCGAAAAAGGGTATAAGAAGAACTTGGACGAACAAGTATCCAAGGCTGGTGCTAATGCATTGGCCTTGGCTGCACCTTTGGCTGAAGAAGAAGATGATGAACCTGGCACCAAACCAAAAGAAAATACTAATACATCGTCAGCCCAAAAACCAGAACCTATATCATTGGAGAAGAGACTCCAGTCTAACCTTAAGTACCAGATGCTCAAGCTGCTATTGGGCAATGGACTCTACTGGCCGTCGATCTTTATATTTTCAAGATACCCGTTTTTGGCTCACGTCGACGACGAAGTAAGTGCTCTTATCAACCGTATCATCGACTCGATGATCTCTCCATTGTACAATCAGGCATCTCCATATACTGCCGAAGATTTAAAGAGCTTTCAGGTAGTCAAAAAAGTGCCTCATCAAAAGCACAACTATGTGATCCATGAAGATGTGCCATTCACAGAATACCTAAGCTTCAAACCTTTAGCCAATAGCTTTGGCCAAAAGAAATTTATATATTTCTACACCTCTTGGAACTCTGATTTGCCAAAGCTCCACGATGTCAACGATCTACTTGAACATCTTGGAGTATTATTAAAGTTCAATGGTGTCAATCTTTCCAAAAATATTGAGGTCTTTATGAAACTCTGTCATATTATTGTCCACGACCTAAAGAACCTTAGTGTCGATGAAGAAAGAAAAACACAATGGTACCATTTCTTTAGAAACTATATCTTTCCACCTATGGCCACGATCGAAGAAAACTCCATTGCCGTTGAATCTGCTTACTCGATTCTTTCATTCTACAGCATTGAAGACAGATTTGCGGTATATGGAGAGCTTTATCAGGTTCTCGCAAAGAACAATCCTCACATTAAAATAGCATATAACAAAGCAGAAAAGTCTACCAAAGATATTTTGAAAAGGTTATCTAAGGAAAACGTACGGCCCATGATGAGAAGATTGGCCAAGATCAGTTTCTCTAATCCGTTGCCGTGCTTTTTAACTATCTTACAGCAGATTGAAAGTTACGATAACTTGATTACTTTGGTAGTAGAAACGGCCAGATACTTCAATGACTATGGCTGGGACACTTTGACTTTGGCAATCTTGATGAGACTCACAGCTCTGGGTAGATCGTCTATTCAAGAGAATGGAATGAATGAACGAAAGTGGCTCCAATCTTTGGCTTCGTTTATAGGTAAGATTTGTCTGAGGTACCCCAACTTTATTAATTTGTCTACGATCTTGACGTTCTTACTAAAGTCTTTTCACAGCGGAGACAGTTTGGGGGTGATTGTATTGAAAGAAATCCTCGTTTCCATGGGAGGTATCCAGACTATTTTAGATTTGACTTTAAGACAAATTAACTTGATCAATTGCGGCTCGACGTTGGAAAAAATCGTATACCGTACCATTGATGATGTTCGTTATGATAGATACAAATCGGGTAAAGTGCTCGTCAGCACGTTCCTTGAACTCGACAGTGTCAATGAACTCTTGGTATTGTTGTGTCAGTTATCCAAAGAAAGCATCATTGGTTCTGACTTGACTCACCTCAAGGTATTGGCAAGTAAGAATGACGACTTGGAGTCGGTAATCCACTTGTTTACCACTCTCTTAAAATTCTTTGGTGACAAAGAAGAAGTAAGAAAAGTGTTGATGGGAGTTGAGGAGTTGAATGTCAAGTATGGAGTTCCAATTCGGTGGATATTCGAATTATGGAGACCGCTACTTTCCACAGATGACAGCGACTCCATGGAAACTGACGAAATATGGAGTGCTAACTTGGTTCCGGTAATAGAGCAAATTCCTAATATTGTTCCAGGTCATATTCTTGAGCATTTGAGTGCCGGATTCTTTGTTACTTTCTGGCAATTGTCATTATATGACATCAACTACAATGCTCAATTATACGATGATGAGATTACAAAACTCAAATATTCGATAAACTCACTCAAAGAAAGCACTACAATAAACTCTAAGAACAAGGATATATCTAAGCTCACTATTGAAAAAGCCAAGAAAGAGCTTAGACAAAATGAAGAGTACTTGGACTTTATACCAGCCGATAAAGAGACGCATAGAAAACACGACGAGACTGTTATGAAGCGGCTCGAACGGGAATCTTCTCATTGGTTTTTAGGAGAAAACTTGTCGAAACAAGCCAAGAAGACCCAGGCAATCGACTTCCTTCAGTACTTCATTTTACCTCGCTCAATCCACTCATCGTTTGATGCTGAGTTCACCGCCAAGTTCTTATTCATGCTTTGGCAAATCGGTACTCCCAAATTTTCGCTCATGGCATTGCTCAATGAGTTCATTGAAGGTAGAATATTGTTCAGCACGTTATTCACATTAACGCCTTCCGAGTCGGAGAATTTGGGGCTCTTCTTTGCGGATGTGTTGAAGAGTTTGCACAACTGGACCAAAGTAGACGTATTTGAGAAAGAAGTCAAGGGCAAGTTGTTTGACATTGACGGCATGGAAATCGACTACGATAGGTTTAGAGGTGTTCTATACAACTACCATGATATAATTTTGAAAGATGTGGGATTATCACTCAAGGTTACCGAGTATATGTCACGGAGAAACGCCATTACGTTCTTGAAAAACCTATTGGGAGTCTATCCTAATGTGGAAGAACATTGTGAAGAGATGGTTGAGATGATTCAAAATATAGCCACCACCGAAGGAAGAGAGGACTTGAAACTCTCGTCCAGTGCATTGATCGGGCATGTCAAGTCTCGTGCCAAAGAATGGGTCCACAAGTGGGATTTCATGCCTATTTCTGAAGAAGAAAAGGCTGAGTTGATTGAGAGCCGGAAACGTGCCAAAGAGAAAGAAGAAGCCAAGTTGAGGCAAAAGAAACTTGAGGAACAGAAACTCAAAGCAGAAGCAGCCAAGAAGCAAATGGATGAAGAACAGAAAAAGAGGCAGTCTGTACTCAACTATGACTCAGCCAACTCCACACCCCCTAGTGCTAATACCAACACTAACGGCGTAAATGGTACACGTAATGATATTCGTGGAGAGACAACCACCACGAGAGGACGCTACGACAACTACTCTAGCAAATCGTATGGTGTTAACAAGAAAGAAGACAAGGAGAAAGAAAGACTAAAAGAAACCCAGAACAGAGACTCCAAGAAGGAAGTATCACCAAAACCCACTTCGGCCGGAGAGGGATCTTCTACTGAAAAGGCTGACTTGAAGGCCAAATTGCTTCAGGCCAAGAAGGATTATCAGGAAAAGAACCAGGCCAAACCTCAAAGAACGCCTTTACCACCTCAAGAAGCACTTCCAAAATCAGACAAACCGGAGACACCCTCTAATCCTTCTCAATCGACCAGGTATAATAGATATAACGAGAGCCAAGGCAGATTCAGGGAGAAGTCAAGTTCTTTTGCAGGTAGACCACCTCCCTCAAGAGCCTCGAGTCAAAGCACATTTGATAGAAAGGCGAATGAACGAAAGAGCTATCAAGATAAAGAAGGTCTGACTTATGATAGAAAACCTCCATATCAGGACAGGAAGGACAGTTATCAAGACAGGAAGCCACCTGCTACCAAGCCAGGCAGTGAGTTCCTGGCTCCTCCACCACCGCCTCCGCCCCCTCCTCCATTAAGTCTCAAGCCTCGAGCTGATAAAGGCAGAGACTCGTACAAGCGTGACGGATACAACGGTGGATACAATAGAAGTTACGACCAAAGAGATCAAAGAGATCAAAGAGATAGGAAAAGACCGGCGGACTACAACAGAGGGTACGACAAAAAATCAAGGTACTCATAATGCATTAATAAATAGTCCATATAGTTCTAATGTACACTTCCACCAGCCGTCAACAGCTTAAGCTCATCGTCAATCAAAGAATCCAAATCTTCATCGTCCTGATAATCACTCGGATACGACACCTGTATATCCAACTTTCTTCTCTTAGGGTTCACCTCAGTTGTTTCTGGAGATATCAGATCCAAAGAGTCCAAGAAAGATTCGATTTTTTTAAGGTGGTCTTGATGCCACTTCAAGTGACGGTCCAAGTCGTGCTCTCTGGAGAAAGTCCTATCACAGTTCTTTTTGGGACACGATATTCTATTAGGATTGTAGTTATTCAGAATAAGTCCGATGATAGAAGCGTTGCCTCGTTTCAAACTGGTGTTAAGGTCGTTGATTGACTTGGAAGAACGCGGAGTTTCGGACCTTCGGTCGAATCCATTATGGAAGACATCGTCGTCGTCATCGTCGTCATTGTCGTCTTCGAGATTTATTAATCTCGATTCAGAGCCAACCCTTGAGTTCGGCAGTGATCCACCTAGAGGCGAAGCGGCGGACGCTTGGAGCTCATTGAGGTTGGAAGTGGCCAACTCGCTGAACTCGTTGTCGGTTTCACTAAGAAGTTCCTCTAGTCTTTGTCTTTCTCCGACCTTCAAAAGGTCTTCGGGAATGTTGTCGTCATGATACACTTTGTAGTGCTGAATCAAATCCAACTTCTTGGAAAACTTACCTATATCACAATACTTGCAATTCCATAATTTGACCATTTTATCTTCATCATGGCTGATCATATGAGACTTCAAACCCTTTCGACCCACACAGCCCTTGCCACAAATGTGACACTTGAGTTTGGGATGTTCGCTCTTGATATGTAATTGAAGTGCCGACCATGTTTTGAAGTTGGAATAACACCCTCCATGATCACACTGATAGGCCGGGGAGTCCCCATGGTATTTAATCTGATGTTGAGCTAATCTATATGGCCGTGGGAAGGTTTTATTGCAAACTAAGCATGTTAATGACTTCTCGTGCACCGATAGCACATGGTGCCGCAAGGACTGATGCTTATAAAAGGCTTCCGAGCAGCCTTCATGGGTGCATTTGAACGACTTGGTATGGGTTATTTCATGTCTTTTGAGATGCTGAAGGGTGTTGACGCCTTTGCCACATACGGAGCAGTGAAAGGGCTTTTCGGCATCGTCTTTATGTGACTGTAAATGGTTGTCAAGGTGAGCTTTACGAAAGAAGGACTTATCGCAGCCTTGGTGGGTGCATTTGAAAGGTCTGTCGTTTGAGTGGGTCCGCCTGTGTTGTTCCAACAACGACGGTTTTGAGTAGGATTTGGAGCAGTTCTCGTGCTCGCAGTGGTATATCTTAGGTCGTGAGGCCTTGCTCGACCCTCTGGACACCACAGATTCGCTATCCGATGAGTTCATGGTGCTGACTGAGATGAGCTGAGATGATCAAAATATTTGTCGCGCGAAATAAAGTGGCAGGAATGAGTTAGTGGGGACAGAGGAAATAGTGAATAGGAAGCGTGCGTTGAGTTTGGGATTAAGAGTATGTATCCATTCGAAGCTTTCAAGTTTCCTATAATAGCTATTGTAAAAATCAGCGAAGCATGTTTAGTGTTTTCACCTAATTCACGACTTTGCTGCAAAATATGTCAAAATACTAGATCGAATGTAACATTTATATCATTGAATTTCGGCTACTGTTACGTACACTAGTCGATGTGAATACGAAGTCACAGAATATTCGGAAATCTCAGCAGTTTCCCTTGATCGACGTTATAATGGGATGTATCTCCTCATAGTCTTATCACACTATCGTTTAAGATTACACGTAAATAATCGTCAGAATCATGTTAGGAATGAATCCTACTGCAGATCACATGATGATTAGTAAGGTGTTAGTAAGCCACACATGATAATGTGGTGAAACGAAAGTAAAACGAATGTGGGATTAGGGAGTATGGAGATTCCTCAAAGAGGAAGCGAAAGAATAATGTGAGAAGGCTTGGCAATGTAGAGAAGTACCACATGGTGTAATACCAGAATAGTATATAAGAAGGGGTAGGACCCTTCCAGGTAAAAAGGATAACATTAACTTAGATAAGAAGTAATATTATATCCATCACCTGTTCTATAACGTGATTATAGAACCAACTTATTAAACAATTGTAACAATCATTTCCAAGAAACGCGCAAATGGTTTAGTGGTAAAATCCAACGTTGCCATCGTTGGGCCCCCGGTTCGATTCCGGGTTTGCGCATTCTTTTTAAATTTTTTTGACACACTCGGTTGAAATTCTAGTTGATCAGTTCAATTCATCAAAATCTTTTGGGCATTACAATGGCTAGCAGATCAATTTTGGACCGGATCAAGCGGAACTGGGAGATCTCCATCGGACTTTTCATCATAGTCTATTATGTCCTCACTCATATAATCCTAGACGCGGCCCACGTCCACCACGAAACAGGATTGACCAACCACTTGAAAGTCCTTCCCCAGGAAGTCATCGACCATTGGCACAAGTCTTCACATTTGGACCAGCGGGACACTTCGAGGTTTGCATACGTGCAATATGCTACCGGATACGACTACTTGAACTTGGCCATCATGAACTTCATTACACTTCGCAAGTCCAACACCGTGATTCCCAACTTGGTGGTGTTGTACGATAAAGAATTGTCGCATTATCACAGCAATCACTGGAACAATCTTTACAGGCTTGCAGTCGAACACAATATACGACTCAAGCCTGTACCTGTCATCGAATCGCCCAACAAAGACAGCTCTACATGGGCCATTTCCTTCACCAAGTTTCACGTCTTCAATCAAGTGGAGTATGACAGAATCGTATACTTTGATTCCGACTCGATGTTTGGTCAGGTGAATGGTGAGTGGCAGAATATCGACGAGCTCTTCAGTATTCCCCACGAAATTACCTATGCTGCACCCCAAGCCTACTGGTTGAACAATGTCATCGAGGACAAAGATCGTAAAGTCCACACGTATCACACCAAAGTAGACGTACCAGAGCAAAAAGTGATCAAATCCAAGACAAAGCTCTTGGTCAATTCTTTGGAAGATCCCCGTACTGACTTTGAAAAGTTGCCTACCCTTATATACGAACACCACAAGTACGACAACCGAGACGATTTCTTTGCCAACCATGTGATGGTTCTTACGCCATGCAGAAAGACTTTTAGGGAGCTCAAAGATTACCTTCATAATCCATGGTCGTGGTACTTGTTCCAAAGATCTAAGTTGAAGAAGTCCAGTGAATACGATATGGAGATTCTCAACAAGTACTTGGACGATCAGTTGAGGAATGCCAAAAAGCTGGGTTTGAAGGTGGCTATTCTTCCTCACAGAACTTATGGTGTTTTGACGGGAGAGTTCAAAGAACGCTGGCACCGCAGATTTGTAGTGGATCCTCAATATGTTCCGTTCATCAACAAGTACTCCAATGACGAATGGAGTGCGGCGCAGGTTGCAAAGGGTGCCAAGCTTGTGCATTTTTCCGATGATCCTATACCGAAGCCATGGGAACATCAAAACACGCGTGATTACTACAACGAGTATAAAATTTATTGCGCTGAAAGTGCTAGAGAGGATCCCGAAATGTTCAACAGCATGTATCCTTCAAAGCATAAGCCCCGGCTTGTGGGTGACTGTGATGCTGTTGATATCTGGGAAGGATATAGGTCGAAGTTCAATGCCCTTCAGCACCAATACTGGGTGGTCTAGTACAGGAGATCTATAAAAGTAAATAGAGATTAACGTTCATAATAAATAGGCGTTACCACGGTTATACCTAAGGAAATAAGGACTGGTATAATTTCACGATGCCAGGAAGCAAAAATAGTATATGATTAATATGATACAATAGATGATAAATCCACTATGATTTTCTACGATTTTGATTAATTTCCAGAGAATTTCTGCACATGTCGAATTTAAGGTACCTGGCCCTTTTCATTGAGACAAAAATTAACCTTGAACTGATTCGAGCTAATATAACTTACACATATACAATACACACCCGCAAATGCATACTTTTAGCTTTATCTCTACTACCCTACACCCGGCAGTGTTTGTCCTGATACTTAAAGAGTTTAATTAATCGCAGATCATTCTATTGTGAGGTAGTTCAGCAGTCCCGTGACCGGCCGCAGGCGATGTTTACCTTCCAAATTTAGCGCAGAAAAATTGATCCACACAGAAATCGAATCAGACCAAATCAGAAACATATCGAATATTTGAAAACCTAGCCTCATCTCGATAATCAGACATAGAACTAGTCTTCTGCTGTATATCCTAGACAATATGAGCACATTCGTTACTAAAACATTGTTTGGTAGAGATGATCTACCCAAGTTGGCGAGCCTGACCAAGGCGACCACCACCACGGGAACAGGCATGCCCAAACTAGCATCTCAAGCTGCTGCCACTACCTCAGATAGTTTCACCACACCAGTAATAAAAGTCCCAGACAACAGCAACAACCCATACATTGTTCATCAAACCAACCCTTCAGGAACCGTTTTCATTGCCGTAGGAGCTATTGTGGGTGTGATATTAATTTCGTTTATCATATATCATTTGGTTATTTCGTTGGCAGCTTCGAGGCAGGCCAAGAAGAGTTTGGAGAACGACCGTCAAATGTACGAAAAGTACAACAGCAATAACAACACCGCTTATGGCCGTGTAGGAGTCACCCCCACGTCGACGGTGAATTTCGATGCCAAGCTTCCGTTTTTGAGTCCAAGCAAAACGACATTGACAGGGTTAGGCGGCGGTATGGGTCACTTAGGAGTCGGAGGCTCGGTGGCTGGAGACAATTCTACCATTTACGCATCTGAAGCAGGAGGACCCGCCACGTCCAAGCACGACTTGACCAAAATGTTCATATCGCCCACGGCCGAAGTCATGCAGCACAAGAGAGTACGTTCGTCCCAGTACGGAGGATCTTCCACCAACTTATCAGTTTTGGGAGCAGGAGGCTACGGTGGATCTAACCCCAACTTGTCTCCGGCCGGCAGGAGACATTCACAAGTTTTGCCCAGCTTGTACATCAACAACGACAATAACAGTGACTACTCACTCAGCCAGGCCGGCGCAAACCAAAATACCCCTAGGTCTAATAGAAAGACCATTCCTTCTATGTACCTCGAAGATTTGATTGATGAGAAGTGAAAGAGGTAGAAGAAGTAGAAAAAAACTACAAATATAAAGTACTGGTAATGAAGAGATTAGGAAATGTAGAATGTAGTAGACAAAGTGAACCATAGTAATGGAATCTCTAGGCTATATAACATTCGATTGCACAATGCCCTTTATTATATGTGCCTCTAGGTTTGTGAGTGCAGGTTCTGGTCTAGCTCAATTTACTACGTACCGCTTTACTACGTGCCCCTGCAGCCCTAGATTGATTGTCGCCGCGCTCGCTAATTTCCACCGCCACAACACTACCCCCGCCAATGATGCCATAATAGCGCCTACGGGAGTCCCGATCTCGATCCAACCTCACCAGTGGAACGACCTTTGTATACTTGACAACCAGAAACCCTAGGTACCCTTCTTCTCTTCTTCTCTTGATCTCTTGTTATCTCAAAAACTTATCTCCCACTTCCTCTCATCGTCGCATTGTTTACCGCGACAAAAACAGACGAGCCGTGTAGAAGATAATAATCATCAGCCGGCAGCACCACTAGCACATTAGCATATAGTACTGGTAACGTTTCTGGACCTACCACTCCACTTTGCTTGATCTAGTTGCGCTAATACTCCACATATAAAAGTATATCGTCATGGCTATCTGTGGCGGAGGACCCAAAACAAGTATGTAACAACACATTATATGATCTGACACCTACTAACACTCCAGTACAACGTAAGATTGTTATTCTCGGGGACGGTGCCTGTGGTAAGACCTCGTTGTTGAATGTCTTTACTCGTGGGTACTTCCCCCAAGTGTACGAGCCCACGGTGTTTGAAAACTACGTACATGATATCTTTATTGACGGGCAATCGGTCCAATTGTCGTTGTGGGATACGGCCGGGCAAGAAGAATTTGATCGTTTGCGGTCACTCTCTTATTCTGACACCCATTGTATCATGTTGTGTTTCTCGATAGACTCGCCTGACTCGTTAGAAAACGTCCAGTCCAAGTGGGTGGGCGAGATTGCAGACCATTGTGAGGGTGTCAAGTTGGTATTAGTGGCGCTCAAGTGTGATTTGAGAAGCAACGAAGATACAGATATAGACCAAACCAACCCGGCTGGCCACGAGGACGAGTCCTTTAACCCTTACTCGCAGCAGGGAAATCCCTACCAACATCACAAAAGACTTATCAGCTACGACGAGGGCTTGGCTGTGGCCAAGAAAGTGGGTGCTTTGAGGTACTTGGAGTGTTCGGCGAAGAAAAACAGAGGTGTCAACGAGGCTTTCTCGGAGGCGGCCCGGTGTGCTCTTAATGCTAAACCAAAGGGGGCCAACGACAACGAGCCTGAATCAAAGAGCTGTGTTATCATGTAGCAAAAAAGAACTAATATACATAATATTTAACTCTATTAGATAACTCTATTTACAGTAGTTTGAACAATCCTATTTGGAAGAGTCACTGAACAGGCCCCTGAAGGGACTGTCTAATGGCTCTTTACGGGCACTCCACACGTCTTCAGACAGTCCTTTGGATTTATCAACAATCCAGCGCTTCTTGAAAAAGTCCTGGACGGCCATTTGTCTTTCGATTTCTCTGCTTGAAAGCTGATGCAACGGCTTTTCGTGCTTGGGCTCTGTCATCTCGCCGTGTTTTATGGCAAACCAGAACTTCTCTCGTTGTTTCTGGCATGTGTCGTAAGTCCCGTAGCGGTAGTAACTCTTGAATTGTCCTCCAAGTGCAAAACATCCAAAGAGTTCATCGAGGGCTGTGAGTATCGATACATGCTTGGGGAACTCGTATAGATCTGCTTGACCGATGGCTTTCTGGTACAGCCTCTTTCTTAACTGGTCATCTTCTGGCGAATCTTGAAAAAGATTGAGGAGCTGGTTTAGCTCCTTGTCGTCATTGGATTCCTTGGTCATTGTACGCCGTGTTTATAATTCTGATCGCTCAGTCAACTAAATCTAAAAAAATGAGGTTTGAAAAATAAAAAAATGCCTTCAGCCAGATTCGAACTGACGATCTCCTCATTACTAGTGAGGTGCCTTACCAACTTGGCCATGAAGGCTCTTGTTGAAATTTAAATGCCATGGCATGTGAGATGACAGGTGACTGATCGCGTGATAACTTGAGATGACAGGACTTACTCGTTAGGAGGTAAAAATTAAGAACTGTACCAATTTCATTACAATGGAGTTAACTCAGTCGGTACCTTGCCTATTCTAGAAGCATGCCTTACATAATCATGATGAAAAATAAGAACAGAGCCGTTATTTGTGATATAATGATCCTTGACGATCAGTTGAAACCACCTTCAATTTCATGAATGATAAGTTTCAAGCTGAGAACTTACGCAAGATCTGTAAATTCATTCATATTGACAGGAAATTGTTCTAGTATCACTGTCAGAGTCCCTTAATCAAAAGATAAAACGTTTCTGTCCTCAACACGGTAAAAGAAATCATAAGATCTTCGCAGAAGTATTGGTCAAACATTACTAGATGAGATCACCTCAAAAGCCGAACACACACATCGATGTGATATTGAGGAGTTTATCAAAGAATTCGACCATTGAATCATAGACATCCCTAGGAATCTGTTGACATATAACTTGATGTAGAGCTCACCACACGAATTGACCCACTTATATTGTCACGTGAATCGAAGAAGTCCCCTGCCTTGCAAATCATTTACCATCACTACACTAGAAACATTAACATATTTCCTCTAACTTACCAACACTATAACCTCGCTACCTTTACCATGGCTAATCTTAACAAGAGAATCCAGCAAATACAATCTGTCTAACTTCTACTGCATGTACTTACTGTAAAGACAGTTCTATTCAATTTCGCGCCAAACTAATTCGATAACTTTTTAGTACAATTGAACCGTGCACGACTTTGATAAATTTTCTATTCCAATGAATGTTCACCGAGAGCTTTCTGCAATGAAGACCATGTTTGGATTCGGGCAGCAACTCAAGACTCAGGCGCTTGGAGGGCTCTCCAAGTTGAAAGGACTTAGGAATGTGTCCTACATGGGATTTTTGAGACCAAACGAAGGTGCAGTCACCTCATACAAAAGACTCGGTAGAGGTCCAGCTTCAGGCAAAGGTAAGACATCGGGAAGAGGTCAGAAGGGTCAAAAAGCCAGAGGAAAAGTCCCCAGATGGCTTGAAGGTGGTCAGACCCCATACTACAAGCTTTTTCCAATAACAGGGTTCAAAAGACCTCACAGAAAGGTCTACTTTGATCTCAACTTGGACAGGATCCAGGAATTTTGGAACACTGGAAGAATTCCGTTGGAAGCCGGTCAGACCTTGACCATCAAAATCATGAAGGATTGTGGGCTTATTACCGGTACAATGAAAGACGGTGTGAAAATCTTGGCAAATGGTAAGGAAGATTACAATGTGCCCTTAAGCATCGAGGCATCTAGAGCTTCAGAACAAGCAATTATTGCCATAGAGAAATTGGGGCAAACTTACACATCCATGTACTTCACTCCGTTGTCGTTGAGAGCACATCTTGATCCAGATGCCTTTTTGTTAAAGAAGGGCTACGTTCCATTGCCCGCCAGACCAACCCACAGAAGAGATATTCAATACTACTCCAATCCGGACAAGAGAGGCTACTTATTGAAAGACCGCTCGTTACTTTTGGATCATCTCAAGAGTGCTGGAGCTACCTACACCAAAGCTGACCGTAAGACTTCATTGGAGAGACAATTGGAAGCTGCTTCGGACAAGAGACATACTGAATTCACTAGTGGAAGGGTCGTTTCCTTGGCCGATCTTTAACTTGTATATAGACAAAATAATTAAAGTACGGAAAAGGACAAATTTGATTACGCATTTTATGATGTAGCACAGTTTCTCGACTTCTATTTCAAGGAAAGCGATGAAAACCTCAGAGCTCAAAGTATTATGGTTTCACGATTAGTGTATATCTACGAATATTTCTAGCAAACTCTCGACTATATCCTGAATATGACTGATCCGTAGCTCGTGAGACGGCGCCTTGGTTCCCTTAAACCCGTAATTGTACTTTCGTAGCGAAAAAAGCGCCGCTTTATGTGTCATTTGGTAGATCTCTTTAATAGTTAGTTTGTCATTAATTGAGTGATTAAGGTTAGTTGAAAGACCTCGTATACGGAGTCCTGACATGATAACTTTACTTACAGCCAGGTTGATTTGCTCCTGTGTAGTCAACACCAGGCCCGATACCGTTTGGGACGTGGTAGCCAGGGGTTTGGGGTCCAAGAACGGATCGACTTTCTTCTTCCGTTCGAGCACCTTATCAAACACTTTTGTGTTTGCAACATCACTGGCCACTTCCACAAACGTGTTGACCGTGGGCTCGGGTTTTGAAGCTACAAGCGCCTGTAATTTAGCGACGGGCCCGAAATCTAGTACGAGCATATGAATGTGGTCTGTGTAGTAAAAGATTAGGAATAGGTCTAAATCTGGGTGTCTGAATAGCAAACCGACATTTTTATTCTTGGTGGATGCCACTGAAACAAGACTGGACTTGAAAAACGAACTTGTCTCTTCGTTATCGGAATAGACAGTAGTCGTACTGTTTTGGATCACATAGAGCGGGACGGCCGTGTAGTCGACAAAGACATCTACTTTTGCAAACAGTTTTCCTTCGAGAGCCGGGATGCCATGTAGTTTACTACTCCATAGTTGAACATCGTTGAAGGTGGCCAGGTCATGGTGTAGGTTTATAGTAGCTAGTTTCTTCATGCCTTGACGAGTAGATACGCGATCGTGCGTTTCTAACGAGACCGAGACCGAGCTAGCGGGAGCTAGCGAGGGCCAGATAGGGATAGGTGAGAAAGAAGAAAACACAACAAGGCACGAATTAAAGGTTTTGAAACAATAGAACACAAGAGAGATAGCTTTACAAAGAATGAAATATGTTCTATAAACTGAACAGGAAGAATTTCACGGGCGAAACAGGGCTTTCGCACTGTAGTAAAAGAAGCATCAGGGCAAACTGCCAGCACATATGAGCCATACCTCGAGCCTTCACCGTGAAAAAGAAATCCAGGACTATAAGTGGCACCCTCAATCACTCTTGAAGGTCCTTATAAGGTCATAGCAGTCTGTCACGCAGCCCATACCATCATTTCGTTGCCTCGTGCTACTGTTGCCGCATCTGCTATCTAACGGTCGGTGCCTCGTCTCATTTTTTCTCACCCCAAAGTGGCAACCAACATTATAAAACTTGGTCTATACCAGGCGGTGAACAGGACAGTGTACCACGCTTGAACAAAGAAAACATCCTATCTTGTCTGCTAGGTGTCATTTAATCTATTTGCCAAAAAGTTTCATCGATTCATCATGAGCACCTCAAACAGAGTGTACTCCGTTGCCCGAGTGTACTCCGATGCCAATTCTATCCGCCCTTCAGAGTACTGGGACTACGAACATCATAAAATCGGATGGGGCGACATCAAGAACTACGAAATTATCAGCAAGATCGGAAGAGGGAAATATTCAGAGGTGTTTCAAGGTATAAATGTGCTAAATGACGAGCCGTGTGTGATCAAGGTGTTGAAGCCAGTCAAGTTAAAAAAAATTTATAGAGAAGTCAAGATCTTACAGAACCTCACGGGCGGTCCAAACATTATTGGCTTGTTGGACATAGTCCGTGACGAACAAAGCAAGATCCCGGCGCTTATATTCGAAAAGGTCAACAACGTTGACTTCCGAGTCTTGTACCCCAAATTCACCGTGAGCGATATCCAGTACTATTTCACGCAATTATTGATTGCATTAGACTACTCTCACTCGATGGGGATTATTCACAGAGACGTGAAGCCCCAAAACATCATGATTGATCCGCTCAACAAAAAGTTGCGTCTTATCGATTGGGGTCTTGCCGAGTTCTATCATATGGGTATGGATTACAACGTCAGGGTTGCGTCTCGGTACCACAAAGGACCCGAACTTCTCATCAATCTCCAGCAATACGACTACTCGCTTGATATGTGGTCTGTGGGATGCATGCTAGCAGCAATTGTTTTCAAGAAAGAGCCGTTTTTCCGCGGTGATTCCAACAACGACCAGTTGGTGCAGATCGCTAAGGTGTTGGGAACAGACAAGCTCATGAAATACGTCAACAAGTACGGGTTGAAGCTCAGCTCTGAGTACGACGACATTTTGCACGTGTACCCCACCAAGCCATGGGAAAGCTTCATTAATAACGACAACAAGCTGTTGGTCAGCGAAGAGGTGTTGGACTTTATAGACAGCCTTTTGACATTCGACCACCAGATGAGGCCTACGGCCAAGGAAGCGATGGAACATCCGTTCTTCAAGTTGCAGAGTTAGATATAGAGCAAGTAATAAACCGTTCATTAAGAGTAACATTAATAGAAGTAAAGACATGACTAACGTATATATGACTAGAGTTTGAACCCATTCTGTAGCTTTTCGATAAACCCATGGATATCGTACAACTTGTCGCTGGTTCCCGATAACTGTGAATCTAAGCGCTGTTGGATCTCGTCGAAAATAAAGTCCTCTTCGTCCGAGTACGACGATGCGGAAGAAAACAGCAAGTCGCATGTGGGCGAAGACGTCACCGAGAAAGTAGAGCCGGAAGGAGAGAGTTTGGAATCTGAGCCAGAAGAGCTGTTGTCGGCGATGGAGTTGGAGCTGGAGGAAGAAGGAAGAATTGCCATGTGTTTCGATTTGATGGGGATGAGTTTTATAAATGCTTCCACTGACAATACGTCCATATCGGAGGTGATGATTTTGGTGCGAAGAAACTTTTGGAGTTCAAAATGCGTAAGAAGATTGTCATGCGCGAGGAACTGGTCGCAGAATTGACCAAACAATGTACCATCGAGGTTATATTTTTGATGGTGCAAGTTACTGTTTTCGGAGTTGACAATGCGCATTTCCTGGACGAAACATTCAAGGAAAAGTTGCAACTGCGACTTGATGTGCCCCAACTGGCGCGCTTCGTCTGAATCGGCTAAGCGGTACTTGCTCAACGACTCCAACGTCGTATTTATGACGTCGTTGGCCATACACACCATGGACGAGTCTAGTTCGATCAACTGGGTGATTTTGGTGGAAAGGTGGTCGATATGGAGCAACTTGATGGATGGCGAGTATGAAAGGCCCATTTCTTCCAAATTGGACTTGATGAGATAGACGTATTCGAGTAGTTCGGGGTAGTTGTGGTAGATGAGATCGAGCATGAGACTAGCTCTGGATTTCTTGAACGACTCAAAGATCCCAAGTATATAGTCGAACTTCATGTTGATGTCGGAGAATTCCTGGCCATTTTCTTGGGGGTATGTTTCCAAGTAACTGGCCAACTGGGGTTTGACACTGGTCAACTCGTTTAGTTGGTCACATTCTTGAGTCAACTGACCGATAACTTGGTTGGAGTGGTTCAAAAACCGGAGCGATTTGGTCTCGTATTTATTCTTCAACTTGTTTGTAACACTCAAGACTTCGACCAAGTCGTTGTAGCGCGCCTCGGGCAATCTCTGTGGCGCCAGATTTACTGTATCGTCGGTTTTGAAGTTTCGGTTGACTTCGAATATCTTGTACCACTCAATTAAGTAGGTTATAATGCACTTTTCGTCTGGAACAAGTAGCTTGAAATCTTCGATATCGATAAGATGTGGCACCCCCAATGTTTCTTCGGCATATTTCAAGATGGTTGATAAGTTCTGGAGCTTTCTGTTGGTGTCGTCGGTGACGATATTGATGCCGTAGTTCAGCAAGATGCACGAGAGAATGAGATCGGGCCGGTTGATTTCAATGGACCAGTCTTTGTTGAAGTTCAACACCTTGAACTGTCTTTTCAGAGTAATGATATTTAGCCAATTCATTATAATGGACTTGATTTCAATGAACGAAGGGTTGGCAGACATTGACGAGCACGTCACCAAATTGGACGAAGAGTCAAACAAGATGAGCGACCATATAAGCCCTAGTATTAATTTGAGGTCCCCATCAAAGATGTTGTCTGCACTTAATCCCGAAACATTTATGTTCATGATCATTTTTATGAACTTCAAAAAGTCATTGATGTTTTCGATTTTTTGCAACTTGAAGTTGGGCTGCGAATAGAGTGGCTTCAAGTAGTAGAGCTGTGTGCGGTTCATCGGGTGTTTAGGATTGGAAATAACCTGGCAAATTAGTTGGTTGGCGAGCCGGATTAATACTATCCCGTCTTGTAGTTGTGCGAAAGACTCGAACGTCTGCAAAGGGTTGGCACATTTGGGGGTGTCGGACTTCAATTCATCCTGTAGCTTTTGGTTGACCCAGCGGATCATGGTTTTACTTTGGAGCTGGACCCATGAGGGGGGTTCTTTAGATCTCAATCCCATCTAGAGGTGCATCAAATGGTTAATTGCCTGCGCAAAATCTTGCCGGGATTTATGGCAGGTATATATCATCAGATAGATTAATAGACACGCTGCATTTACACAAAAGGCGAGTGCCTAAAAAATATTTGTATATTATGTAGACGAAACGCTCTTGTAACCGTCGTGAAAATGGTTAAACCGCAAACCGATGGGGACAAAGTGTAACTAAGCACAAATTCGGGTAGGCGGCGTGGCCCTACAACCCTCCCCACAATCATCTACTGCTCAGCCTATCCTAAAAGCAAAGAGGCACATACACGGATTCTCGGGCTCTTGATAGCATGGCCACTTTGTTTATTTGATAAACATGTCGGGAATAAATAATCAAAACGCGTACAGAGCTGGCGGATTTGTGCAATGTAAATAAAGCAATTGAAGCCCCAGTGCGAATGGTCCGAGGAAGATCAGAACGATTGCAGCAAGCCTATGATGGGGTCCAGTATCAACGCCGTACCTAGGGTACCCTGGTTTATCCCGTTTGAGCCAAATGATGCTGGAAGGGTAAACATTTCAACTAGGGTCTTTCCAAAACATATTTGCAACATCCATTCGTCTATTTTCTCTTTTCGGAGCGCACCACATTCGCGTCAAAAGTTAATTTTATTTTCCAGAGTGACAGTGCATCGTGTTTGTTACCAACTCCAGGCCCAAACACAGAGGCTAGAATATGTGGGGCAATAACACCTATATGGTTTGCATGCGCATGGTCTTACCTGGCAACGCTTCGTATTTTGGACCCCAATGGTCTTGGCGGTGTACTACGTGCTGCTACAAAAGTCAGGGGGTTGACTTGCCTAGCTGGTATGTTGTCGATTCCCACGGCAAACGATCTGGCATGGCTCAGCTTCCGAAACACCATTTTTTGCTACCAAAACGCGCCAGATTGAAAACATAAACGGAGTAGTGCCCGGCTCAATTTCCAAAGCCGATCATTTGATCAATTTAGAACGCGATGAGATAAGTTTGTTGCATCATTAAATACCGCATCATGAACGAAGAACCATTGACGTCGAGTGTCAGACCCGCCACCAGCGCGCTCGTGACTATCAGAATCATCAAGTCATTTCCTTATAGAAATGTTAAAAACTATATATTGACTCCTATTAACTTGGTGGAGACTACGCCAGCAGATTTACTTGCCAAGTTAAAGGACATTATCTCTACTACTGGAAGTTTGAGACCATACAGAAGCGTAGAATATAATTCAGTAAAGATCTACACCAAGGCCCATGGATCTAAATCCATGAACTTGGTCATCAATTTCGATAATGACGATGAGTGGGTTTTGATTCGTCCTGGCTACGAGAGTGACAAGACTTTAAAGCAATTGGGGGTCGAAAACGAGACCGAGTTAAGTCTTTTCTGCTGGGCTGATTACGAAGCGTACAAGGCGAACCCTGAAGAAAAATGGTAGGAAAGAAACCATACCTCTTGACGGATTTGTGTTCAAGGTTATTAGGTAGACAGGAGCTGTTGTGTAGACAATAAAGTAATGAAGCAAGAGAATTGGGAATATTTTGTAGGGATAGAGAATAACGATTCAAGAGAATCGTGAACATTAGTAGGTTGTGGTGCGGCTTGGTGTCACATCAGACTGATCAAGACTACCCTCATTTATGTTTCACCCAAATATGTTTAGGTGCAAAATGAGGCACTCATGCTCGGAAACAGAATAAACTACTCGTAAATGTAAGCCAGGTAATACTCATATTTGCATTAGCCGTGCTATTTCCACTTACGAGAGTTAGCGAGATGGTGAGTTTCCATACAAAGTTAAGCATCGAAACTAGTCAATGATAATTTCAGAACAAAACTGAAAACATTTAGTGAACCGCCTAGGTGCAGAAAATTTTCACACTAGCCATCTCGAGTACACCTATCGAAAATCAACCGCAAACGATAAAAGCAATTGAACCCAATCGGTCAGTATAAACGAAACTAGCTGTGGTTCTTCGCAATTAACTAGCCACAGTGTCACTAGCCTCATTTGAAGTCCATGCGGGCCATTGGCCTCCAAGAAATGCCTGGCTAGCTCAATGGCTAGAGCGTGTGACTTTTAAGCAATTTACTCTGTTTAAAGGCATCACAAGGCTGCGGGTTCGACTCCCGCGTCGGGCTTTCTTACTTGCCTGGCTAGCTCAATGGCTAGAGCGTGTGACTTTTAATCACAAGGTTGCGGGTTCGACTCCCGCGTCGGGCTTCCTAGTATTGCCTGGTTAGCTCAATCGGTAGAGCGTTTGACTCTTAGTCAAGACATCAAAAGGTTGCGGGTTCGACCCCCGCATCGGGCTTTCTACAATTCTCTATTTTCACTGCCTGGTTAGCTCAATCGGTAGAGCGTTTGACTCTTAAATAGGATATCAAAAGGTTGCGGGTTCGACCCCCGCATCGGGCTTCTTTTTTAATTTTTACTACTCTATTTGGTTTTTTCCAACAGCTTTCCTATCCGTTTTGCATGTTGGGACTTTATCTTTATCGTCGTGGTAGGATGTTTTTTGTGGCACCAGCAGTCGCACCAGCAAATACTCATTAAATTTTTGCCAGGGCGCACAAAAATCCAGCCAATGAAAACGAGCGTTTTGTTAAAACGAAGATTTTTATTAAGCGTGAGTGAAATTTCGTACACTAAAAACACCAGCAGTAGAAGGTATTGATAGGATTATCATCAATCAAATCCAAAGATAATTTAGACAAGTCACTAGTCTAAGTTTTTATAGAGGACGCATTGGTTATATCACAAATTTCCCCTGCCTTGACGAACCAAATAACGCTACACTATGTTTAAATCCACTGGTAAATTGGTATCCAATCCAATGGTGCAAAAATTGTTTACGGGAGCAGTAGGTGTCACTGGATTGAGTGCTTCATACATGTTATACCAAGACTCGGTCACTGCCAACGCCATGACCGCCGCTGAACACGGATTACATGCTCCAGCCTACGGATGGCCTCACAACGGGATGTTTGACACATTTGACCACGCTTCCATCAGAAGAGGTTACCAAGTCTACCGTGAAGTCTGTGCCGCCTGTCACTCATTGGAAAGAATTGCTTGGAGAAACTTGGTTGGCGTTTCGCACACCACCTCCGAAGCCAAGGCCTTTGCCGAAGAATTAGAATACGACGACGAGCCTGATGACGAAGGTAAGCCAAGAAAGAGACCTGGTAAGTTGGCTGACTACATGCAAGGTCCTTACGAAAACGAACAGGCTGCTAGAGCAGCCAACCAAGGTGCTTTACCACCTGATTTGTCATTGATTGTCAAGGCCAGACACGGCGGTGCTGACTACATTTTCTCATTATTGACCGGTTACCCTGACGAGCCACCAGCCGGTGTTGTTTTGCCACCAGGATCCAACTACAACCCTTACTTTCCAGGCGGTGCAATTGCCATGGGTAGAGTTTTGTTTGATGATTTGGTTGAATACGAAGATGGTACTCCAGCCACCACCTCGCAAATGGCCAAGGATGTTTCTACATTCTTGAACTGGGCCGCTGAACCTGAACACGACGACAGAAAGAAGTGGGGTTTGAAGGCTTTAATCATTGTTTCTTCTTTGACCTTGTTGTCCGTCTGGGTCAAGAGATTCAAATGGCAACCAATCAAAAACAGAAAATTCAGATTCGACCCTCCAAAGAAGAATTAAAAAAGTAACACAGTCTCCTAGACCTGTAAATATCATTGGGTGTAACCACTCTCATATAACCAAGAAAAGCATGGACTCTAGGTGTTTAGCAATAATACATGTCTATTTTAAGAGATAAGTGATTTGTAGATCATGTGCCGCGCCTACTTAAAAAGGCAGTAGTGGTTGAGGATCGTATATTTTCCACAGCGATCCAACTGGCCGATAATTTCAGAATCTACAAGCATGTGAGCAAGTGATAGATTAAAATTGGAACGCGTTTGAGATCGATTCGATTTTGTAGATTATGCGCGCTTGAAATCCACACAATTGGTATCGCTGTTCGTATATATTGGTACGACAATTATCTGACTGCGCCGATGCGATCTGCAGCGAGATGTGAGTATAAACCTATGGAGATAGATACGATACTATGACTGGAGCGGTGGCATTGACATCTCCAGGGTTTACAAAATGAGCTTTACAAGTATTGCATTCACGTATTAGTTCTTAGTTTATTCCGATCCACAATATTCAATTGGATTCAGTTCCTAATTTGTTCCCTAAACTGTCTCCTTAATTTTTTCCAGATTCTCCTAGATCTTTTCTTTGTGATTACGTGCTCGCCGAAACAAGCATTGCCCGCCGAAAATTTGCTACGGCTAGAAGCCCCGCGGCGCCAGCCTAGTTTTTATTGGCCATCAGCGCGTGCTCTCCACTTCTCGCCCAAAAATTCGCCGAGTAACAAATATATAAAACTGTGTGATTCCCGAACAAAATAATCAGTTTAACTTTTACATACGACCTATTCCCCGAGACAACGTAATGTCTAAAAACGAACAAAATACTGATACCATAACGGTGGACTCGGTGCCGTCTTCCAGCAAGGCCTTGGTGGACAACGATGAGTTTGTCTCGGAATCGTCTTCGTCTGTTGCCGGGGGCAACATCAGCATTTCAGCCATGTCTGAAGCTCAGGACCATCCTTCCAAAACCGTCATTATCCTCACACTTGCATCATCCATTTCCGGTTTTATGTTCGGTTACGATACCGGGTATATATCGTCAGCATTGGTGAACATCGGCACTGACTTGAGCGACAAAATACTAAGCTCGGGCGAAAAGGAATTCATTACTTCGGCCACCTCTTTGGGGGCGTTGCTAGGAGCCATACTAGGTGGTATAATGGCCAATTTAATAGGTAGAAAGAAGGTTTTATTGGGCTCTAATGCGTTCTTCGTCATCGGGACCATCATACAGTTGGCTTCTCATACGGTGTGGACCATGATTATCGGTAGATTTGTGCTTGGCTGGGGCGTAGGAATCGCTTCGTTGATTTCGCCGTTGATGTTAACGGAATTGGCGCCTTCCAAGTATAGAGGGAGATTGGTGGTCACCAATTGTATGTTCATCACTGGTGGTCAACTCGTGGCATATTTCATTAATTGGGGCTTGACTCACGTGAACCACGGCTGGAGAGTCAGCGTGGGGTTGTGTATGGTTCCTCCTGTGGTACAAACCGTGTTGTTCTTTTTCTTACCTGATACGCCTAGATTCTACGTCATGAACGGCCAGTTGGATAAAGCCAAAGCGGTGATGAGAAAAACCCACTATAACCCTTCGGACGCCTATATCAATGCCACTATCGACGAAATGGTGGCCCAGAACTCCATGGTTCCTGGAGATGGGCCCTTGCAACAAGCATGGAATTCCATCAAAATCATCCACACCACTCCTTCCAACTTACGAGCCCTCATTTTGGCTTGTGGCTTACAGGGCATCCAGCAATTCACTGGTTTCAACTCGTTGATGTACTTTAGTGCCACGATTTTCCAGACCATCGGGTTCGATAACTCCACGGCTGTTTCCATCATTATTGCAGCCACCAACTTCGTGTTCACAGGCGTGGCCCTTTGCATTATCGATAAAGTAGGTAGAAGAAGAATCTTGTTGTTTGCCATTCCAGTTATGATGGTGGCCATGATTTTGTGTGCCATTGCTTTCCACTACCTTGGAATCAAGTTTACTTCACATGACAGTGTCGTTGTTGCCGTCAGAGGTATCAGTGGCTGGGGTATTCTCGTTATCTTATCAATGGTTCTATTTGTAGCAGGTTACTCTATTGGAATTGGCAACAGCGCATGGACAGCAGTAGAGTTGTTCTCAGACGTGAACACTAGATCCATCGGGGCCATGTACGCTGCTGTGACCAACTGGGCCGGTTCATTGGTTATTGCATCTACATTCTTGACCATGTTGGAAAATATCACTCCAACAGGTACATTTTCATTTTTTGGCGGGTTATGTTTCGTGGCGTTCTTGTTTGTATACTTTTTATTGCCCGAAGTCAGCGGATTGAAGCTTGAAGAAACCAACCAATTCTTGTCCAACGGATTCAATGTCAAACAGGCAGGAAGATTATCAAAACAAAGAAAGAAGGAAGCCAAAGCGATACTGGCTGCATAAAAAATAAAGAAAGAAGAAGCTAGAGCGCTGTATCTTCAATTCTCTCATTTAATTAGGTTAATAAATAAATAGCATCGGTAATCACAGGAAAGTTACAATGGGAATCACAGAAATATATCTCACAGTGGGAATCACATAAAACAAAGTGGAAATCACACAGGTAGGTTGTAACACAATTACAAGTTTGAGAACTGATCTGGATTTATACTGGTAATTGGAGTGGTATACAGGAGTAGAGAAGCGACACCAGATTCAAGGAAAGAATGCAAAGAGAATTACACAGTGAATTTATGGCAGTCTGTGGAAAAAATACAAAGTAATGGGTATGATGGAGATTTAGAAACTTATGCTAATCCTGGAACGGGTACACGGAAAGCTTGGCTGGAGTCAATTAGCATTGCAATGTTCGTATGCTCATCCATTTTAGCCCTTTTCTCTTCAGGTCTGCGGCCGCGCACTTTTCACAACTGGTATCGAAAAATCCATCAGCTCAAATCTGCTACCAGAAAGGAATACCTAAGCACAATAGAAACAAGTTGAAGGATACACCTGGTTTAAGAATTGAACGTTCACAACTATAGATAATCTCCAGCTACTCCAGAAACCTGCTAATGAATAGATGAGTAACGAGACAAATAATTCACCAGCCGAACAGACCATGGAAACGGCGCCAGAGACTGAATTGGCGGGAAAACCACCATTAGTAGAGGAATCTAAAGACATAGACACAGCAGAAAACACTAGTGAGGCTAACTTTGATATAACGACAACATCAGGCAGTAATATCAGCTCCAACGTCAGCACACATGCTACTAGCGGAAGCACTAGCGCAATCACAGAGACCGACGCCACCAGCGACAGAGTAAGCAAAAGTGCCGAAGAGGATGTGCACAGTAGATTAGGCCACAGCTCGGGTCATAGCTCTGGTACCATTAACCGTAAAAAGAAGCTCCAGCCTATCGACCTGTCTGGCTTCTTGAGCATGTGCAAGCTTAGAGACTACGATATTATAGAGAAATTGGGCCAGGGAACGTTTGGAGTGGTTCAAAAAGCAAGGTGTAAGAAAACCGGCACACTTGTGGCCATAAAACAGCTCATCAACCACTCGGCCAAGGAAGGGTTTCCCATTACGGCCATGAGAGAGATCACCATTCTCAAGGAACTCAACCATGAAAATATCCTTAAAATCACCGAAATGGTATTCGAAGACCCCAAGGTAGCCAATTCAGCCGATTTGGTTACCCATAGAGGCTGTTTCTACACCGTGTCTCCATATATGTGCTCAGACTTGGTGGGGTTGCTAGAAAACCCGGCCATCACGCTCGAGCTCAGCCAGATCAAGTGCTTGATGAAACAGCTTTTTCACGGAATTCAGTACATACACGAGCAAAAGTTTCTTCATCGAGACATCAAAGCAGCCAATATCTTGATTGACTTTGATGGAATACTAAAAATCGCCGATTTCGGGTTGGCGAGAACGTACCACGGAGCTACGCCTCGTTTGGGTAACGGACCCGGTGGTGGCGAAAGGAACTATACGGGCTTGGTGGTGACCAGATGGTACCGTCCTCCAGAGCTTTTGCTTGGCGAAAGAAAGTATACGACTGCTGTGGATTTATGGGGAATTGGGTGTGTTTTTGGAGAACTCTTCCATGGAAAACCCATATTGATGGGTCGTTCCGATGTTCACCAGGCCCAGTTGGTATTTGGATTGGTAGGGCCTCCCAATGACTGGACTAGAGCAGCATTACTTCCCAACAAGTCCGACTTCAATATTGGTTTGACATGTAAGAGGACGCTAGAAGTCAAGTTCAAGGATTTAATGCCTTCTGATGGAATTAGTCTTTTAAGCGGACTCTTGACGTTGGATCCTTATAAACGTATGAATGCTTTGGATGCACTCAATCACGAGTTTTTCACCAATGAGCCATTACCTGTAGAGCCACACGAAATGCCCCGCTGGGAAGAGTGTCATGAAATAGACAAAGAAAGGTTTAAAAAGCTCAGAGAAGGAATTCCACCTAGTGGGCAAACACCACAGAGAGCCCCAAGATTCGGGCCTCATCCTACACCGCTGGGTCCAATGGGGCCACATCCCACACCAAAAATTTCGGCACCGAGAGATGCACGAGAAAGAGACCCAAGAGAAAGAGACCTGAGGGATCAAAGCAGAGAATACCACACCAGAAGTGCCCCCAGGAGCGCGCAAAAAAATTCTCTTGCGGGACCACTGGGATTCGGCAGAAAAAACACCCTGAGCTATGTTCCACGAGAAGCCCACACACTGTCATACATACCCAAAGAACCCAAACTGAGCTACGTGCCTCGTGAGAATCTGTCTAACAATGCTCGAGGAACCCTGTCGTATATCCCGCGAGAAAGCCTGAAATATGTGCCGAGAGAGGCCCAGAAACTGTCGTATGTTCCCAACTATAACCGACCTCCGACCCAGCAAGCCAACTATCGCAGCTCATACGGACCAGATAGTATGCCACCCACTGACAACAGCCGTCACCCTGACGTGTTACGTGAGCGCGGAACGCGAGATGCGCGTCGCCATAATTTGCCAGGAAGGCCGCGGCCGCACGAGAGCGGAGAGCCTAAGGAGGAGTTGAACCCGGCGGGTGGTGTCAAAAGGGCCATTTCGTCGGGATCAGAGCCCGACACCAGACTAAAGGCTCTCAAGAGAGAGCGGGATGGAAATGAAAGTGAGTTGAGCGATGTGGATGGAGATTTTAAAACCGGAGAGGAGGAAAAGCTCAACGACTTTTTGGACTACGAAGGGTTCCAGAAAGACAGCGAGTACCGCAAGATGTCGCACGAAAGAGTCAAGTACAACCAAGATCAGAAAAGAGTCATGGACTACTAGAAAAGAGTCTAGAAAACCAGTACTGTCGACTAGTAGTCGACGAATGTGGGGTAATGTATGTATGTATGCATGGATGTATATATGTATGTGGGATGAATCTGAATAATACTCGCGACATTAAAATTAGGATGCTGCACCGGTAACTCCAGTGACTCTTCCCACAGCGAATGCTCGCTTTTAAATGGTCCCTGCACAAGACCGAGTTCGGTCTCATTTGCTGCTTCCGCGCGCGGAGCGGCTTCTGATCATTAAGATTATGCACGGCTCTAATGTGGTCGCATGGTCAACACGACTTTTGGAAGCGAGTAGATACGCGGCGCCACGACAGTTGACAACTAGGCGAGATCATTGTTATATACGTTGTATTTATAATAGATCAGAGCACCTTCATATCTTGTTTTGGGCAACGGGTTTGCTCTTATACAGAGACAGGAATTTGCAGTCAGGCATTTGCTTACTAACATGGCTAGTTTTGAAGACTACTTCTCAGTCCAGGTATTCTTGATCGTATTGAGAGAAACCTTGGAGCTGGCAATCATCATCTCTGTTTTGCTAGCTTTTATCAAACAAACTTTCAAGTCGGAAAGTACCACTGACTCCACGCTCTCACAAATCGAAACAACCCCACAAAGTACGGCAGATCAAGTACTCCCGAGTACAGAAGTACAGCTACAAAAGATCGACAATGACGCTTTATACAAATACTTGAAGCTTCAAATATGGGCTGGCGGGGTCTTGGGGTTTCTAGTATGTTTGATTATAGGCTCGGTGATCTTGAGTATATTCTACATATTAGGTAACGATCTTTGGGCCGTTACCGAACATTACTGGGAGGGGACCTTTTCCATAGTAGCTTCGATAATCATTTCGGTGATGGGACTCAAGATCTTGCGAGTGAACAAGATGCAGGAGAACTGGAAACGCAAGTTGGCCAGTGTGTTGTCAAAGAACAACTCCATTCACAAGGTGGTCAAGAGTCAAAATGGCATGGCCATTGCGGCGTGGTCCGAAAAGTACGCCATGTTCATTTTGCCATTTGTCACCACCCTCAGAGAGGGAATGGAGGCAATTGTATTCATTGGAGGTATTGGTATCAACGAGGATACCACCATCAAGTCCATTTTCAACTCTTTGATAGTTGCTCTCTTGGTGGGTGGTCTTATAGGGGTGATTTTGTATAGATCTGGCAATTCTTTGCCGCTCCAGTGGTTTTTGGTCGTTTCAACCTGCTTTTTATACTTGGTTGCAGCAGGGTTGTTTTCCAAGGGCGTGTGGAATTTCGAACTACAGAGATTCATAGACAAGTGTGATGGTTTTGATGTCAGTGAAACTGGCCATGGCCCTGGCTCCTACGACATAGCCAATAGTGTATGGCATGTCAACTGTTGTAACGGTGAATTGCAGGACGATGGACCTTTCTGGATGATGTTCACAGCCATTTTTGGCTGGACCAACTCGGCCACTTACGGCAGTGTAATAAGCTACTGGATTTATTGGCTGGTAGTGATTCTTGCCATAAACGCACTATTATTCGAGGAGAATAATGGCTACTTGCCCGGTATTCCAATTTCCTGGCAACGAAGACGTATTCAGAAAAGACAGTACGCCCATATCACGGAAATCGCCGCCAGAGAAAGTATAGATAGCGTCAACCTGACCACTCCTCTCAATTCTTAGTGGATTGAAACCAAAATACATGATATATGAGCACATCTTCCACTTCTCCATCAGAAATGTAAATTAGCCAGTAAGTCTTGTTACTCAGGAAACTGGTACTTTGGAGGTTTTAGTGAAGTCTCACTTCCATTAACATTGTAATATTTCCAGAACTGTTCTAAAACATGCAATGAATTTATCTTATCTAGACGAAGTACAGGGTAGGAGAATTTTGATATGTGAATTGACGTTGAAAATTTTGGAAGAAGCTTAAAATAACTCAGTGACCAACTTTATCGATGATGCACTGACGTAGAGGCCAAATTAGATACATAAAGAAAAAGCGGATTTCCTTTGCTACAATTAAACATGAAAGTCCACCCTATTAACCATTTACGAGAAACAAAGATTTCCAACCGCCTCACCTGTAGTTTCTCTTCAGTGAGGGCCAAAACCGTGCATCGAGCAAATTAACCAGACAATGCCAAGGGTAAGCGAAATGATTTCGCGAATAATTAAAGCATGGAGCCAATTAGCGTAGTTTCAATATCGCATACTTTATCCGAATCTGTAACTGTGGTTTTGAATCCAAATTACAGAGGACAATATAATTTTCTACATGCTTCTACAGATGAGGAGACCGGTCGGCAACGAAAGCCATGATGGAATAGATAGCTAGCTTGAATTATCAGATGTAAATTACGAGGCTTTCAAAAAGAAACTTCAGCTCACATAATAGGCATGGAAGTTTTGTAGCCGCAAAAAAAATTAAAGGATTGGCTGTATTCAAAGATGGTTCGCGCGATTGGCTAGATTATTTCCTTTGTTTCCACTGTAAGGCGTTTACCGATTAATGAATTTTTTTGTGTGACGAAACAATACCACCAATGGTTTGGCTCACAGCCTGACAACGGCTGTACCCTTGTCAGGGTGCGACTCTGAAGCTAAGTACAGAATGTAATAATTGATCTAGAGCTACTCTGACACATTTGTAGTCGTTGACAAGAAATGAGATGACAGCGTGCCTAGCTAAAAATTCTTGGGTCTTTCAATTAGAACTTGGCAGGTAAGATGGAAATTTTGGCAAATTGGCAAATTTTATCTGATCGGTTTACGAAGGCGAAGTGGTTCGGCTTCTCGAGTTTCTTGGCGGGCTCCCACAATAAGGCTGGTGGAGTGAAACAGGTAAGTTTCAAGGTACCTTGCACCAAATAGTAACACAAAAGTTCCAGCAAATTATCAGATCGGATTGCAGGAGCGACAAAAAAGTTATCAGATTAAAATTTTTTTTGAGAGAAAAAAAATAAATCGAGTGGCTCAACACCGTTTGCAAAGATGTAGATGCCATCGTAGATCTTTAGCGAGAGCTATTACTTTAACACCCATAGTCTATCGGACACTCACTATACTTGAGCGGCACTACCTCGTAGGCTTGAGGATGCTTAACGCGTTCTCGCATTCTCTATACGCTATGCGTCTCCGCTAATAAGGGCCTGTCTAGGTGGCATATATTGGAGTAAAAAATATTTCCATTTAGTGCTATCTTTGTCAAAAAATTTTCTTGATTTGCAGCGGGTCTTTAATTCATGTACTGTGAATGGTTCCAAAAACCGAAAATCTAGCCAATGCAGTTCAATTGGTTGGATTCAAGAACATGCATTAATTCATTATAAATAAGCATTGAAGATCGTCTGGTTTTAGAAAACGTGTGAAAACTAGTAAGGTGATATGAACTTATACACTCTAGTTTGGGCATTGGCTCTCTTTATAGGCTTGACACATGCGAGCGACAAAGGGAGTCCATACGAAAAGTATGGTGCTACCAAAACATCCTACTATACTTGCAGCTATCAGATTAGCATGACGGCGATGTTCTGTCCACAGAGTGCCACAAGAGGTGGCGACAGCTGTTACTGTACCAATTCCAATGCTTTGGCGACTTTGGCTGGCTGCTACGCCTACCACCACAGGAACACAACTTCTTCAATTGACTATATTATCGAGATGTGCAACGAGTATAACGTTACTCTTACCAGAGATGATTTCCAAGAGGCTTATGTCAATTACACAACCTACGGTAAAAAAGTGCAGGATATTAAAAACTTTAATATAACCACCCCAGTGAATGTTCCCGTGCTCTTAGACGCAGATGAATTGGATTTATATTACAGATCGTACAGCCAGTTTCTCGGTAATTACGACAATTCCTTGTACTATGGTGCAGGTCTTCTTGGGTACTGGTTGCTTGTCATGTTGATTGCAGCAATTGCCAACTGGACGAACGTGCTCTTTCCTAGCTTGGTCAAAAAGTTTACTGGGCCAGTCTCCAATTGTTGGAGAAAGTACGTTACGTTACCAGCTACCGGAAGAAGGAAGAAAACCAATGAACGCAAATTGTGGAACGTACTTGATTTGGTTGTTCCTTCGAGATTCGAGACGGTGGTCTTGACAGGTTTCTTGGGACTTTGTATTTTGGTGGGAGCACATGAAATCAAATATATAGACAATGATCCAATCTTCGACACAAAGAAAGGCGCCTTGACAAGATACACCGCCGACAGAACCGGGATTGTTGCATCTGTGATTGCGCCATTGTTGATATTATTCGCTGGGAGAAACAACTTTTTACAATGGGTCACAAGATGGGACTATGCCACTTTCGTGACATACCACAGATGGTTAGGAAGAGTTGTTTTTACTTACGTTTTTGTACATGCCGTGTGTTTTTCGATCAGTTTTGGGGAGGATTACTCTCTGGAAATGAAAGAAAATTACGTTATCTGGGGTACGGTGGCTATAGTGGCTGGTGGAATCATTATGGTTCAAGGTTTATTGACTTTGAGAAGAAAATGGTACGAAATCTTCTTGTTAGTTCACATCATCATGGCAGCATTATTTATTGGCGGAGCGTGGGTTCATGTTGACGAATTGGGCTACGTTTGGTTCTACTACGCCGCTTCTGCTGTTTGGATCTTTGATAGGGCAGTTAGAATAGGAAGACTATGTGTTTTTGGGTGCCCAAAGGCAGAGGTGATTTTATTGGCCGACGAGACCCTTAAGGTGATCGTTCCCAAGCCAAGCTTCTGGAAGGCACCACCAGGCGGCCATGCTTTTGTTCACTTTTTGAGACCCTCGTGCTTCTGGCAATCGCACCCATTTACTTTCACTGAAACTTTCGACAACAAACAAAGCATCGTTTTGTATTGTAAGGTCAAAGGAGGCGTGACTCATGGGTTGTATCAGTACTTGGCCAGTCATCCCGGTAGAGCTGCGCATATTCGCGTTGCCGTCGAAGGACCATATGGCTCTCCAACGCCAGCAAAGGGATACGAGTCTGCGGTGTTTGTCGCTGGAGGAAATGGTATTCCTGGTATATATTCCGAAGTATTTGATTTGGCCATCAGATCTCCAGACAACTGCAAGCAAGCATTGAAGTTGATTTGGATTGTGAGGGAATACAGATCTTTGTACTGGTTCTACGAAGAGCTCTTGGCACTTAAAAATACCAAAGTCCACACTACGGTCTACATAACGAAGCCCGACTCTACGGTATATCTTGAAGATTTCAACAACAGACTTCCAGTAGTGTTGGACGACGCGGCATCTTCTAATGTGGAGATCGAAAATGAAAATGACAATGCCAAGGAAAACGAGAAATCAGACTCGTTCAAGGAGAAAGAGGGCTCGATCGACGTTGAAGTAGATGGCTGCGAAAAATCAAAAGCAAGCATTGTTGCAACCATCAAACGTGAGTTGAGTCACGTTACCTTCATGGAGGGAAGACCGTCTATGGAAGAGTTGGTTCACCGGGAAGCCATGGAGTCCAGCGGGTCTACTGCGTTTGTTACCTGTGGACATCCTGTCATGGTGGACGATCTTAGAGCAGCGGTGGTTGACCAGTTAGACAAGGTTGACGGAAAACGTCTCGAGTTTTTTGAGCAGTTACAAGTTTGGGCTTAGTGTATAATTAGTGTTTATTTAATCATTAGTATTGACTACTTTCTATTTACTCGTTATCAAACAACTCATCGACAGAGGAGCCGAGGTATAGCTTGAGGGTTTTCCTGGTGGCAGGCAAGATTTTGCACTTGACCAAAGTCTCTTTGTTCCCCTCCTTATTGATTCTGTCGTAGGCTTGGAAGCGGTGGCAGCCTCCGAACGCGAAATAATAATTCTTGCCATATTCGCGGACATGAAAAACGTCTACGGGAGGCAATTCGCCCGAAGTAATTTGTTCTATGCCACAAGTGGCAGACGCTACTGGTTGCCCATTTAGGGTTGACACCATTGAGTCTATTTTCTGGTGGTCTAGCACGGGTGGGATGGGTCTCTTTATTTGGTCGAGAGGAACATATTCGATTTTTAGGTTCGATGTGAAGAATGACATTTTGTTGACTGGCAAAGGGGAGGTGAGTTTACAGTGACATATTTATATAGTGTGCAGCATTGCTCTTGCGATGACTGATACATTGGCTGTTTTGTAATCGATAAAATCTGGGCTCTGCCGCCGCGCGTGAGGGGTCACGGGAACTCAAGGGACTCAAGGGACCAGAGATCTGGCACGGGACCTTTCACGGGACGTGTTGCGGACGCAGTTACCGGCCATTCTTCGCGCGGTAGCGAGGCCGCACCACGCAACCACTTTAGTCCACGGACCACAGTTCACGGCCACAGTCACACCAAGTGCACCTTCAACAGGTACTGATTACAGGCAATCGCCTACTATGTACTCAGCTCAAGGCATCTTGACCATGCCAAGTAAACAACCCATTAACCAAGGGCCTTTTCCCCATATATTCTTTTCGTAGGTTTTCTGTGTAGGATGTTGCTCATTTCCGATCTCGGCCACACCTATTTTCTGCAAAAATTATCAGCGATCCGAGACTAATCTTTTTCATCTATCGATGTCAATTTAAGGTTTGATCACATTGTTATCTTACGTTAGGCTGCGCCAGCGAAATCATATAAAAGTGCCTCATAGCTCACATCCTCTGGGAATCTACCAAAACCACCATCCCTTTCGCAAAGTAACACCTCCTGGCCAATGTATGTACCCGCGCTCTGGCTGGTCATTGTGTTGAATGCGGCATTGGTCCCGCTAGTGATACCCCCTCGAGTCCCCAAAACAATACGGAAAATTAGGACGGCAATAGGTGTATGTCTTCTAGTATCTATCATTGCAGCAGTCACCCCCGAAGCGGCCATAGAAGGCGCCCCATTCCATGTGTACTCGCCATCCAAGATCGCATTTATGAGCTGCAATCAAGTTATCGAGGCGAGCATCGAATCATGTCCCGGTAAACTGGAAGTATTCGGGAAAAACTATTGCCTTAATCCCATAGATATGGCCACCATAAGCCATTGCTACCGAGTAGCCAGTCTGAACCTTGTCGGGCTGTTTGTTGAGATGTGCAACGAGGAATTCAATGCCAATGTGTCTGAGGCTATGTTTGAACAGGCACATGCTACATATCTTGCGCAGGCGCAACCAAACGGCGGATCGTGCTCTCCAGACTCTCCAAGCCGAACCAACTACCCAGTCAAACTCAACGAAAGAGATATCTGGACATTTAATCACGCATACGACCAGTTCTTGGGCAACTACTCGCGCTCAATATACTACGGAGAGTACCTCCAGTTGTTCTGGGTGGCGGTATTGGTACTTGTGGCAATTTCCAATTGGTCAAAAGTGCTTTTTCCCAGTGTATTTCGCCAATTTACAGGCCCTGTATCGTCGTGGTGGAGACGCTCTGTGTCGTTACCTGCGACCTTTGGTACCAGAAAAACTGCCCACCAGCCTTTTATGCGCTTTTTCGATATGTTAGTGCCGACTAGAGCAGAGACTTTGATATTGGCCCTGTTTTCGGTGCTAACAGTCTTTTTGCTGATTCACAATATCAGATACAACCCATTGGATCCGGTCTTTAAATCGAAATACTCCGCGTTGCTTCGTTACTACTCTGTTCGTACAGGTATTTTGGCCAGTTCCATAATGCCGCTAGTCATTTTGTTTGCAGGAAGAAACAACTTTTTGCAGTGGATCACACGCTGGGACTATTCCACCTTTGTGATGTTCCACCGTTGGACCTCCAGAATTGCTGTTTCTTTGGTCCTAGTCCACTCATGTGGCTACTTTTTCTACCTCGGGGCCATGAACTCTTCCAAGACCGAAGGGTACATTTTGTGGGGAATTGCAGCCTTTTTTGCAGGCCTTGCTATTCTCGTACAGGGCCTTCTTGTGCTCAGAAGAAAATGGTACGAGCTCTTTCTTTTGCTTCATATTGCCTTGGCAGCCGTGTTTATAGGTGGTGCATGGGTTCATGTTCTTGATCGCTATTGCTTATGGTACTATTACGCCTGTACCGGTATATGGGTATTTGATAGAATCATCCGAATTGCAAGATTGGTCAAGTTTGGATTTCCGATGGCTGAAGTACATTTACTAGCTGCTGAAACCCTCAAGGTGGTAGTTCCAACGCCTGAGAACTGGGACGCTATTCCAGGTGGTCACGCCTTTATTCACTTCCTCACCCCAACCGGATTCTGGCAATCTCATCCTTTCACGTATACTCTTCCTTGCGATGGCTCAGACAATATCATTATTTTTATCAAGGTTAAAGAAGGTTTGACTTCTTCTTTGTACGACTACCTTGAAAAACATCCGGGTAAGAGTACATCTATCAGAGTAGCCATTGAGGGGTCTTATGGTGAAGAGACTCCTGCTTACAACTACGACAGTGCAGTATTTGTTGCTGGAGGAAACGGGATTCCGGGCATTTATGCTGAAGCGTACAATCTTGTTAAAGAAAAAGAGCATACCTTGGAATTTCCTGGCCACCAGAAACTATCGTTGATATGGGTTGTTCGTGAGTACAAGTCGTTGTACTGGTTTTACGAAGAGCTTCTTCTGTTGAAGGACACAAATATTGAAACCACCATTTATGTAACTCAGCCCGATTCAGTTTCGTGCTTGGAAGAATTTGACAAAAGAATCCCCCATGTCAATTTGCCTCATGAGTTTGAAGAGGACTTTGAACACAACGGGAACGTGGCTGGTTTGATTAAGTCAGAAAACGATAGTTTAAACAGGAAAGTGACCACTTATGGTGCCACAGCTGAAAGGAACGATGTGAACGTGGATAGACGAATCCGCTACATCAAACAGGAACTTTCTCACATTAATTTTAAAGAAGGGAGACCGCAAATAGACCAGATTGTGAGGCAAAGCATAAAGGAATCCAACGGTTCAACGTGTTTTGTGACTTGTGGTCACCCTATAATGGTAGACAATCTTAGAGCCAGTGTGGCTGATAACTTGGCTCACAGTGAAGGCAAGAGAGTTGACTACTTTGAGCAGTTGCAAGTATGGGCTTGAGCTGTTTTAGACATATTTATTAGGTAAGGCATAGAATAATACATACTAGGAACGAAAGCATGATAAACAAAGGCTGAATCCTCTGGAGATGTGAGAATATGAATTCCACCATTATAGCTTCCTACGAAGTTCTTACGCTCACCAGTTCGCAAATATGAATTAAACAATAATCAATATAATCAATATCTCTTGTAAGATGATTAACTCTTATTTGCTCTGTCTCTATGCAGAGTTCCTTGGACGCAACTTCATGTTCTTCTCAATTCATAGTGAGCCCTACTGCTTCTGCATTTTTTTTGCACCCAAATTGATGTGCTCGAAATGAATAAGGTTAAACAGAAAGAATAGTTTAATTATTATTAGAGATGATACATTGGTGCTTTATAAAGCTTCTATAAACAATACGTAACTGCGTGAAGGTGAACTTATACTTGTTCGTCAGATGGCTTGGCTTCAGCTGCAAAGCCGGTGCTGGTGGCCATTTGCTCAGTGGATGGAGGAACCCAGCCGGAAGACTTCCATGGCAAAATCTTTTGAGCGTATAATTCGTCAACTTCTTCCAAAGTCAAACCCTTGGTTTCGTTAACAAAGAAGTAGACGTAGAAGAAGGAGAACAAAAGACAGCCTGAAAAGACAAAACCGTAGTAGAAGTGAATGGCACTGGTGATGAATGGAGTGAAGAAGGAAATTAAGAAGCCCCAGATCCAGTTGGCAGCGGAGGCAGTGGCCATGGCCTTGGATCTAATTCTCAATGGGTAAGATTCGGAAATAATGGTGTAAACACCACCAGCCCATGTGGAAGCAAAGAAGAAAATGTACAAACAGGTGACAAAGATCATGGCTTTACCAGAAGGCTTGTAGGTGTTGTTGTTGTCGAATTCACCGTCTCTGTACAAGTGAGTGGAACCAATGACAGAGTAGATGATGAAACAAACGAACATAGCAGCAGAACCAGACAACAAACAAAGTCTTCTACCGAATCTTTCAATAGCCCAGATACCGACAAAGGTGGATGCAAAGTTCACAATACCCAAGATAATGGACGTTTGGAAAGAATCCTTCAAACCGACAGCTTGGAAAATAGTAGTACCGTAGTAGAAGAAATAGTTGTCACCAGTCAATTGTTGTAAGGATTGCAACATGATACCCATAATGACTCTTCTGAAAATAGAAGGCTTTCCGGTAACCAATTCGGTCCACGAGGCGGTACCAGCCAAAGCCTCTCTTTCAATACCGGCTTGAATCAATTGGACTTCAGTGTAGACTGCTGGGTCTTCAGCAGAAAGCTTGTTGGATCTACCAATGGAGGCCTTGGCTTCTTCGATCTTGTGCTTTTCAACCAAATATCTTGGAGATTCAGGCATAGAAACCATACCGGCAACCAACATAAGAGCCCAGAGGAAACACAAACCTAAAGGAATTCTCCATTGTCTGGAACCTTCCAATTTCTTGGTACCATAGGTGACACAGTAACCGAGGAAAATACCAAAGGTAATACACAATTGGAAACAACAGACCAAGGTACCTCTCAAGGTCTTTGGAGCGGTTTCACTGATGAACATAGGGGATAAGACGGAAACGGTACCAACAGCCAAACCAGTGATAGCACGTCCAATACAGATTTGGTACCACTTGTCTGAAGCCGAAATTTGAACAATAATTCCGACAACGTAGATGGCCATGGAGAACATAATACCAATTCTTCTTCCGTAAAGATCAGCACTCTTGGATAAGAAAATACCACCAACGGCACATCCTATGTTGAAGATGGAAACCAACAAACCAACTCTGACATTGGATAAGTAGTGGGCACCAGCGGAATTGATTTGACCGAATCTTTGCAAGAAATCAGTCATGTTGACGAAACCAGAGATAGTACCGGTGTCGAAACCGAAAACGAAGCCACCAAAGGCAACTAATAAACAGAAGAAAGAGATAGCAATGTAGTCTTTGGCAGACTTAACAGGAATGGTTGGTAAATGATCCAAGTGTTCATTGGAGCCTTTGATATCGCTCTCTTCTTTCTTTGAGATGATGCTTGAGACAGCAGGTGTTTGAGCACCTGATGCAACTTCTGACGTAGACATATTTGTTTTGTAAATCGATAATGGATAGAAACCAGAAACTACAAGGCGATGTCAAGTCAATTTATACTGCAAAATGTGTCGAGGAAAAATGGTATGGCAGAATATTAGATGGTTTCTTTTTTTTTTCCGGTTTTGAACGCATTACCTTGCATGATCGGTCCCACAAAATCTCCAGTTTCTCCGAGCACTTGCCCCATGGGAATAATATGGGACCATGGGCATTGTTCAGAGGAACAATCCGTACCAAATATGTACTGTTACTTATTAATACCAAGAGCGCGTTGTGTTGGTCGGAGAATTCTTAGAGACTTCGGTTGGCGACTACAGATATTCTATGTATGCATTATGCTTAGATACTCTGTTATGTTCCAACATCAAGATCCTATCTACTGAGTCCTTTGTTAGGCCAGTTTTCTCCATCTTGGTCAAATGTTATGCTACTTCATTATTCAGTCACGGAAACATCAACTCGTATACTCTCCCGCTGTATCTGAAAATAGCCGCAGGGATGGGCAAATCTTCTTGAATTGTTACGCCTGTCCGGCTGGTTATTCCGCAAATTGAGTTATTTCCGGAAAAAATTTTGGCCAAATTTTTCTCTTAACCTGATGCACAATTTTTCCGATCAACACAGTAGTCGACCCCAAAATGTAATGATATATAAATTGCTTGCTACTAATCAGGTTGGCCGTACGGTACTCAGGGGCTATTTGGCCCTCTGTAGTTGGCTTCTAATATAATTTTAGTGGTGCCACCTGATTTGCCCGTCCTCACCTGATTTTTCCAGTCCTTGCGAGATTATTCCGGCCCGCCGAGGGTAGCGTACTTTCCTGCAAGCAGAATAAAATATTTATGTACTAACGTTACAATTTTAAAATGCGCTTCAAAAAAAAAAAAATCGTTTTATTGAACAGAGCGTAATTTTGAGATTGGGTGGGGTAAAAAATGAGTAGGTGGGGAAGACCCTATACTATTGGTCGTGGGGTCGAAACTATTGCTCAGCGGAAAAATCAACGGAATACATAACGGAAAAATTTGTCAATCGTGCATTACTTAGCATATCATGTCATTAGTTCGAAATCAAGCTCAAACCAACTTATAAGATTCATCAGCTGTTGAGTTTATAAAGTGGGGATATCAGATTTTTGAGGGGGCGTTACGCAGGCTTTTTTTCTCTCCCCACTGTTTGGCTCGAAGAAACACTTTTTAATGGCGTAACTGAAGTTACCATTTTTGTGATAGCCGCCTCACGCAAAAAGTGAGAATGTTCCGAGCTCAGTGCTCCCATCATCTAAAGCTGTTAGGCTCGTACCCAAAAGTATTTTGTGTAACAACTGAAGAAAACAACTTTCAGCCAGGCAGATTCGAGAGGCTCAGCGCCTAGCCATTTCGCTTTTGCCTAACGGACTTTTGTTTGGCGGACTTTTTGATTATTATATATGAACTCTTTTAATCAATCAAGCTGAAACATCTGTTGAACTGACCAAAATAATGAATCACGAAAGGTAAGCTCACGCTCAAGAGTTCGAACTTATGTGATCGCGATATAATAGCATTTCCAAGTGCTACTTATCTGTTGTGATACCTTAATATTATGTAGTGACAAGCTTTGAAATGACGTTTAACGATATTTATACCTCAGTACCTTTATTATGATACATAACCATTCTACTAATTTTGGCAAAACTCAATGAAACGGCGTTACTAAATCATTAACAATAAACCCCAAGATTTTTACACAAACTTTGACGAGTTTATGCATGTGGATGCAAAAAAACAAAAAAAAAGTTACAAGTAAAAATTCCGAATGGAACAGAAGAGCTAAAGCAGCATCATTAAATTACTAATACATATTTACTCTAGAGTTATACAAAAGTTGTTCTTAGTTGAACCTGAGTACAATTCCTTCTTACGGAATTTCATCTTGGACGAACTTACCTCTCCGGTCCAATCGTACAACCAATAGGCTACTTTTGTAGCTTCGTAGTACTGAGACATGACAAATCCTAAGTGGGTCATGATACTCTGTAGTTTCTTGTCATCGAAGTACCTTGAATTCCTGATGCAAGGTAAAGGCAATACTAGAAATAAGCGAGGCGACACAGTTTTTGAAGGTTTCTTTAAGAATTTTGTGATCCTAGCCAACATCTCGCCTCTTTCCTGAGGCGATGGAACAAAATTAATGACCAAAGAGCACGATATAAGGTCAAATCGTTCATTATCAGATTTGGGAAGCAGTCTTTCCATGAAGTTTTGCTTCAAAATCAAGGGGTTTTGTGAATTCAAATCAATCCTGATTACCGATTTAAATATTCCACACGTGGATATAGCATTATGTGGACTCAAACTGCCAATTTCTAATGCAGTTGAAGATAGTTCTGCTGGATGCGAACCAGGACTCAGCTTGAGCCATTCGACCAACTTCTTCGAGGAATCTCCTCCTCTATTATTATTTTGACCCTGTGTGGATGCATACTGATAGGTGGTCAAACCTCCTCTTTGGTCTATTTCTGAATCTATTGATGCAAGTTGTTGAATAAGCTCCTTGAGGGTCGATTTATCTTCTAAACGAATAAGTACAGTGCCATTTTCTTTCAATTTGAAGTTATTGTAGCGATTCTGGTACCATTTGAGGTTCTCTGGTAAGCTTAGAACCTTGTCTTTATAGTTCTCGAGCGTTATGCCGCCTTCTACCCCAGGCAATTTGTTGATCTTGGTGAGGATCGAGTGCTTATTCTTCTGAAGAACATGAAATCTTCGTATCAACTGCCGCGCCTTTTGTGGTTTAAGACTTTTGGCAGTGAATGTCTCGCCAGTTATGCTCCGCGGCCTCTTCAACAACACCAGTTTCTTCTTCTGTACCATTTCGTGGTGAATCGTGATACTGTATAATCGGTTTTGAAAGCTATAGTATACTGTATGCAGGACGGCTTTTAGAGATGAGCTCGATGAGGCTTAATTTTTCACTAGCCTAACACTAGAAGGTATAGATTATTCAAGATGGCAGTACAGCAGAAAGGTGCCAAGAAGGCCGGGAAGAATGCGTCGAAGAAAAAGGGAAACAATAAGGCCAGAAAAGTGCCCACATTGTCACAAAAGATGAAAAAAGAGTCGAAGGTAATCAAGCTTGACAATTTACAATGGAAGTCAGTGGATATTCCTGACAACTTGGGGGACTACCTGGGTTTTATGGGCCTTGAGGAGATAGACGGTGTTGATGTGGAGATTGTAGACGGGAAAACCCAATTTGTCAAAGTTGAAGATAAAAAGAAGGATAATAAGAAGAAAGAGAAAAAGGACAAGAAGCTGAAGAATGACGCGAAGGCGGTTGAGAAGGTGGATGAGAACAAGGATGAGGATGAAGTGATAGAAGAAGCTAACGATGTTAATGATAACGAAGCAGAAGATGTCGACATGGACGACGAATTGGAAGAGGAATTCACCGGATTCGACGACGAATCAGATGAAGAGACTACCTTAAAAGAAGCAACAGATTCCAAAGACGACCTCAAAGAAAACTTCTTCACACAAGCGTTGCCTTTGCCTGATGATGAAGTCAACTTGCCTCAATGGCAAAACGAAGAAAAGGGCCTTTCACTCAGTCCATACACTCTCCACGGGCTCAATGCTCTTGGGTTCACCGAACCAACACCCATTCAAAAACGTAGTATACCTTTGGCCTTACAAGGTAAAGACATTATTGGTAAAGCCACCACTGGCTCTGGTAAGACCTTGGCTTACGGTATACCGATCTTGGAAAAGTACTTGAGCAAATTGAACGGCCCCAAAAGCTCAGAAGTCAGTCCTCCAAGCGGTATAATCTTTGCACCAACCAGAGAATTGGCTCATCAAGTGATGGACCATTTGAACGAGGTGTCGAAGTATTCACCATTGGCCCAAAACGGAATCGTCAGCATTACCGGGGGATTGTCTATCCAAAAGCAGGAGAGATTACTCAAGCACGGCCCCGGCATCTTGGTGGCTACGCCAGGACGGTGCTTGGAGTTGCTTGAGAAGAGCGAAGAATTGACCAAGAGGTTGGCCAACACTGAGTACATTGTGTTGGATGAAGCCGACAGATTGTTACAAGACGGACACTTTGATGAATTTGAAAAGATCTTGGAGCTTTTGGGCAAGAGCAGAGTCAAGACTGAGACCAGGGCGTGGAAATGGCAAACGTTGGTGTTTTCTGCCACGTTTTCAAGAGACTTGTTCGGAAAATTGGACAAGTTCCAAAAGAACAAGCCCAAGAACATCAAGGAAGAAGGAGGGTTGATTGGTAACGACGAGATCCTCGAGTTGTTGAACGCGAAGTTGAAGTTCAAGGACTCGAAACCTGCATTGATCGATGCTAATCCTAAAGAAGTTGTGGCCGGGCAAGTCACAGAAGCATTGGTGGAAGTGGGTCCCAACGAAAGAGACTTGTACTTATACTACTTCTTATTGATGTACAAAGGAAGCTCTTTGATCTTTGCCAATTCCATTGACTCGGTCAAGAGATTGGTGCCATTCTTGAACAGTTTGAATATCCCAGCCTTTTCGCTCCATTCTTCCATGATCCAAAAACAACGTTTAAGAGCATTGGAAAGGTTCAAGGCTGCCACTGAAAACAACGAGATCTCGGTTCTCATCGCCTCAGATGTCGCTGCCAGAGGTTTAGATATCCCCAACATCGACCATGTAGTGCATTACCATCTTCCAAGAACTGCAGACGTCTACATTCATAGGTCCGGTAGAACTGCCAGAGCTGGTAACGAAGGTGTTTCGGTGATGTTCTGCTCACCACAAGAAGCTTCTGGTCCCCTCAGAAAGCTCAGAAGATTGGTTGCAAGCTCAGCCACGCCAGGATCTAGACTCAATATTCATAAAGACTTGAAGATGTTGCCTATTGAGCACGATCTCGTGGGCCAAATTAAGCCTCGTGTAACTTTAGCTGCCCAACTAGCCGACTCTTCTATATCTTCTACAGCCACAAGAAAGGAGAAGTCCTGGGTAGACCAAGCAGCTGAAGACTTGGGTATAGACAACCCTTCAGATTTCGACGATTTCGAAGACGATATCCTCAAGAAGCAGAGAAAGAGAAAGGAAAACAAGACCTTGACTAAAGAACAGCAAAAGAGATTCAAGTTTGAGTTGAGAGAAATGTTGAAGACCCCTATCAGAAAGAACTCAAGACGGTCCTATTTGACCAGTGGCCTCCAAAATTTGGCCCATCAAATGGTCACTGGTAATACTCACAAGGAAGTATTGGGACACGAAATGGTCAATGCTTTGGATGATTTGAGAAAGAAGAAGCTGGGTAAGGTGGTGAAGAAAAACCAGGGAGATATCAAGAAGACTATTAAGGAAAACAAACAAGCGAGGAAAGATAAAAAGAAGGAGCAAAAGAGTAAAGTCCCCAAGTAATACTACCACAAGTAATAACGAGTAATATAGAAGAACAAGTGACACAAGACACTAGGTAATACAAAATACCAAGCAATAATTAGTATATTAGGCATGTACCACAATTGTTACTACCATATAATTATATTGATAGAACTAATGAGATGTCCTTCGAATAGATCGAATGTCAAGTATAAGTCTCAAGGTACCATAAAATCATGTTGTATAATTGTAAACAGTATTCGATGCTTATTAGAAAACGTCAAGAAGAGTATATCTACCTTAAGATGGAGATAATATTCTATAAATTGTATAAATATGCAATCTATATAGGAGTATCAGTAGCTATCCTTACTAGCCTCTGATATTGCACTAAAAGATTAACCTACAGGTGCACCGCTGCATTATTGAAGACATAAATATGTGTACTTCAACACAAAATCCTATTTATGAGGAATATATAGCTAGTGGTCAATATTCCTATACTTCACTACATTGATATCGTGTGATGAGAAGAAAATATTCACTAAAAACCAATAAAACGATTTATTTTACAAAACCAAAGCGAATGGTCCGCTATCGGTATTTTAATAGCTTCTTCTATTAACTATCCTACTTAAACGAAGTCATCGTCGTCATCAAAATACTCATCATCCTCGGACTCATCGGCCAACTGTTCAAAGTTAAGGTTGTATCTCAAAATAGCACCGATACCACCGAATCCCTGGACGAACTGAGCACCCTCAGAAGACTTATCAGTGACAAATTCCAAGTTGGAACCAAAGTTTTTGTAGTTTTCGGCCACCCATTCCAAGAAGGGCTCTTCTTTGACAATTTCCATCTCGGTACCGGTCTTTTTGTCCAATTGCCACGATTTGTCTGGCAAATCTGGGTTTGCATGTGCTATAACTTCGTTACCTTCAATGTCGTGCATGGTATATCTGACAATGTTCAAACTTTCGTATACTATCAAGGTTTCACATGCACTGGCTTCCAAAGCCTTCAAGGTATCATCGATACCGTAGCAGAACTTACCGGTATCTTGAGAGATTTCATCGAAATATTGGTTCAACAACTTCTTTTCTTGAACAAACTTGACGTTGGCCAAGGTTTCGGCCGACAATTCGATGGCCTGGTTGAACCCATTTTCTCCACCGTATGAAATATCGACAATCTTGATGACTTTTTGCTGCAATCTCAAATCGAAAAGGTCCGATTTGGACAATTCGGTCTTGAAGTCAGCGGAACCGGCCAAAATCAAACCTTTACAGTTACATTTGTCGTTGGTGATAAAGTTCTGTACGGCGACTTCCGCGACTTTTCTGACATAGTTGTGTCTCTTTTCTTCTCTCAATCTCGAGAATCTCATGGCCGATTGACCACCTCTACCGTGCTTCTTTGGCAAGTCCACAGTGAACTTGTGTAAGATTTCTCTGGTGTTACCGGAAACAGCACCAAACAATGCTCCGTTACCGTCCATGATAATGAACCCGAAACGATCGTCATTTTCTAACAATTCCGACAAGGCTTCGACGTGGAACTTGTTGTCACATAAGTACAAGGAGGTGTTAATAGGCTTGAAAGGCTCGAAATCAATATTCAATTTCTTTTCCTTACCTTCATCGGTCAACACTTCACCACAGTAGATCACCAACCCGTTTTTTGGCACGGAGTTGTATAATTTTAACTTTTGCTGAGTGGATGTGATGGCTGACAAGACCGATAATCTATTGACACGAGATTTAATGTTGGAAGCAGTACCGTATTCATCGGTTAACATCTTTTGTTGGATGGAGATTTGACCTTTTGGTGGGATAACCAATGAGATCATTGAGGTACCGTTACCACGAGCGGCCTCCAAGGACTTGATCAACTTCTTGACCTTCCAGATCTCAATATTCTTCTCGGCATCTGTTTCTTGTGTGGACATGTTGTACTTGCTTGAAGTTGTTGCAAGTTGTTGCCAACATTTGTGAAAAATTTGAAGGGAAGAGTCGGTCACGTTGGATTGTGCGCGTGACCAAACAGACTGGATGACTCCAAGAGCTAAGACAAAGAGAGATGACGAGACGCTACTAGAAACTAGAAGATGATGCTGGAGACTTTGAGAATGTGCTAGAGTCCAGGAGAACATTATAGAGGTAATAGGATGACATTGCGGGATGTTGTAGAACTAGAGGTGGCAGATCAAATATGGTGTAAGACAATGCAAAACCCCACTGCAATGTCAACGGTCTGATGGGTTTGGTGACAGTTGATCCTGCCTCACCATTTAGTATGTAGACCAGACATCAAACGGCAACACCTGAAGGGTCCGAAGTATGACGGTGTCACCCCGATGGGATGATGTTGCCACGTGACGAGAATTTCAGTTATCACGTGCCTTATGGAGTAGCCGGATGCGATAATATGATCACTAAGACTAAACAACACACGCTAGCTCCCAAAACCAGTAAAAGACCGTCTCGAAACAGTCATGTCGCAACCAGGGGACCAACTGCCCTTCCGAGAGGAAGTGGATGAACACGCCAATGAATTTCAGGTAAGAGATGACCAGGAGTACAACTCCGACTCTTCGGATGATGAGGTGTACGAAGCACCAAAGGAAAAGTCTAGGAAGCCAGGCAACAGCGCGTTCAGACAACAGAGAATGAAGGCTTATAACCCAGTGTTTACTGCCAAGGCTGTTATTCCGATTTTGATGGGGATCGCTATTTTCTGTATTCCCCTCGGAGCAGCCATGTGGTATGCCTCCCATCGGACCCAAGACATCCTTATTGACTACTCCCAGTGTGAAAACTTGGCTTCTGCTGACTACTGGAGCGAGATCCCCGAAGAGCACTATATTTTTAACTACAGAAACCTGCCGGCTATCGAGCACAAACCACAATGGAAACTCTCCAAAGACACCAGCCAGCAGTTTGAAGACCAACAAAACGTTTGTTCTGTTCAATTCGAGGTTCCTAAGGATCTCAAGGCCCCTATCTACTTTTTCTACAGATTGCACAACTTTTACGCCAACCACCGTCGTTATGTCAAGTCTTTTAACGAAGATCAATTGACCGGAAAGGCTGCTTCTGTCCACGATATCAAAGACACTGTGGGTCAAAACTGTCAGCCATTGTCGGTCAACGACGAAGGTAAAAGATACTATCCATGTGGTCTTATTGCCAACTCTTTGTTCAACGATACTTATGCCAGTACCCTCCGGGCCGTCAACGGCACTTCCTCAGATTATAAGATGACCGAAAAGGGAATTGCGTGGTCTACGGACAAAAACAGATTCAAGAAAACAAAGTACAACTACACCGACATCGCACCTCCTCCCAACTGGTACAAGACTTTCCCTGACGGATACAACGAGACGAACGTGCCTGATATCAGCAAGTGGGAACACTTCCAGAACTGGATGCATCCATCCGCTTTGCCTACGTTCAACAAAATGGCCCTCAGAAACGACCACGATGCTTTGCCCGCTGGTATATACGAGGTCACCATCGGCCTTCATTTCCCTGTGTTGCCATACAATGGTAAGAAGTATGTGTTCATATCGCAAAGATCTGTAATTGGCGGTAAGAATATCTTCTTGGGCGTGTCGTGGATGGCTGGAGGCGGTGTCTGTTTTGTTTTAGCTCTTGGATTGTTGATCATCAACTTCATTCACCCCAGAAAAACAGGCGACACCAGCTTGTTGAGTTGGAACAAAGAAAGGGCTTTAAGAGACGAAAAACAGGCTGCTATGGCCGACACTCGAGATCCTGATGTCCAGGGCACTCTTCCGGAGTCGGGGCCCCAGGCAGAGAAATTTTGATTACACAGGGCATATTTATTTAGTTCTAACGTGTTGTATATTAGAAAGAAACCGTAGAAACGTAGAATCACCAACAGTGGTACCTCCAGTTATTGCATACAAAGAATATGAATAACTCAGCAGCACTAACTCGCTAACATGGTCAGGATATTGCTTAATACTACTTACTCTCAATAACATCTACTGTGACCAATTTCATCCTCTATTTTTCACTCACTGAATTTTCTCACCTCCAAATCACTGAAATTCCCCACTAACTCTCACTTATATCTACCACCGAGACGACCTCACTAGTATCACCACTCTCACTATACTACTCTCACTATTTTCACTACTATTCTCACTACACACTCTATTGTCTACCACGACCAAAGTATCTACTACCATATATAGATCAGCTCATGATTGAAAGCAACATAGCTTAGTGAATCACCAGATTTGTTATATCTCTACCTTGCATTGATGTATTCAAACTTTTCATCCCTGTCAGTGCCTTGACCAAGGCGATCGCTTACTAATACTTGAGATTGTATCGCTTAATGGGGCCATAAAGCCGACACCAGCTCATCTCGCTTAAATTAGCTTTGTCACATCTTCTGTACAATTGACAGTGAAGTTATTAGCTACGCGCATTCAGTTGCATTCCAAAGTTTCGCAGTTGACAATAGATCATGCGAGTCAAGCTACTAGAGTTATTTAAGTTGTCAAACGTTACATAAGTATGATGGAGATGGTCTAGAGAACACTCGGCCCTTTAAACGATCGAGGACACGGTATGTGCCAAGCCATTTTGCTCGGCTTATATGGTCCGCTGGATGTTCGCATTTACCCCGTTTGTCACATGTTGAGGATTCCCCACTTTTTCATTCCATAAATAGGCAGCTCTGCCAGAGCAAATTGTTCGCTCTGCAACCATGTCTTCTCCTAAGGAATCCACCAACTTCATCTTAAACGAACCTCCATCTAAGGAAGTCAACTTCAACTTACAAGACGAACATTCCACGTTCAGGCTAGTCAAGAGGCCATTGCGCCAATTGAAGGACGACGAGGTGTTGGTTCGCACTTTGTATCTTTCAAACGACCCTACACAGAGAGCATGGATCCAGAAGGGGCTTAAGGCCGACAGAATGTACGTGCCACCTGTTCTCAAAGGCCAGCTCATGAGATCACTCGGGTTGGGTCAAGTCGTAGAATCCAATCTGTCCCAATACAAGCCTGGCGATGTTGTCAGCTGTGAATTGAGCTGGTCTGACTATGCTATCTTGAAATCCAAGAGCATTTTCTACAAGGTCACCGATACCAGCGTTCCGCTCACATGGCACCTTGACGTTTTGGGTTTGACTGGGCTCACTGCACATATCGGATTACTTGAAATTGCCAAGGCTAAGGCTTCGGATGTGATCGTTATCTCTGCTGCCTCAGGGGCCACGGGCTCAATTTGTGTCCAGATCGCTAAAAATGTCATTGGATGCAAAAAAGTTATCGGAATTTCAGGCGGCCCTGAAAAGTGTCGCTATGTAGAGTCGATTGGGGCTGATGTCTGTGTTGATTACAGGGATCCCAAATTCTACTCTAAGCTTCAACAAGCTTTGGGCGAAGACAAGTATGCCGATGTGTACTTTGACGGTGTTGGAGGCAGCATCTTAGACGCCATGCTCACCTTGGTCAAACCATTTGGCACCATTGTTGCGTGCGGTGCTATTGCTGGGTACAATGACAACAGTAAGTCTGCTGTCACGGCCTGGTCTCAGATTATCACCAACAGACTCAAGGTACTTGGATACATTGTATTCGATCATGCCAAGAACTATGGCAATGCCACCAGTGATTTGCATCGTTGGATTAAAGAAGGAAAAATTAAGGTTTCGGATTCGTCGTATACTTTGGTCGATTGTAAAGATGAATTCCAGAAGATCCCTGAGACTTGGGGCATCTTATTCTCTCCAAAGAAGGGTCCAGGAAAGCTTTTGACCAAGGTCTCCGATGCAAAGCTCTAAGTAGAATAAATAAAAAAATATATACGACATATTAAACTATTGGGAAGTCCATGCTGTATCCTTTATTTGCACTATACTTCGCTAATTTCGCAGCCATTACTAGAAATCTTACATGCAAGATCGAGTGAACTTCTGCGAGTTCGTTAATGTCCTAGTGGCCGGTACCCTTGCCTTTTCCAAACTATGTCTATTTAGTTACAATCCCCAGTCATATGGTGCTCTGCGTGTCATCTGTACTAGTCGCTTTAACTGCTGATTCAGTCTCGCGCAGCTCATCTGCCACTCTGCCACTCTGCCGGTGTTTGCCTCGCTAACTAGTGCAGGCAAAGCTCTAACTGCTATACACACCAAGATCCGCACCGCTTCACCTATTCCATAACCCCAGCATAGCCTACCCTTGCCTGTTTCATGTGGCCGTTTCGTTTAGTCTTCTCCATAAACTATTACCTATTTGAGAATCTTACATAAGCATCGCGCTTGCTTTTGTTTGCACTCGATCTGATTGTTTGCGTTCTATCTCTTCGGCTTATAGTAGTTTAGCCCCCGCATATCCACCTTCTTTCATACGTTTTTCATATCTTCGCCGCCAGCAGCTGAAGGAGTCTCGACTTGACTGACCAACCCATTTCTTTCCCGCAATTCTCGGCGCGTATGTCTCTCAAATGGCCAGTCTATCTCCATCATCCAATGACTTGCAGCGTCCCTCCATATCAAAAGAGGCAACGCTCAGCAAGTATCAAGAACAGTCGGACGATTCAAACAGCTATGCTTCCTACTTTCAAATCCAAGACCAGGAGTTGGATTTGTCCTACCTGAAATTCTCCCAAGTCTCGGGCTCTATAGTACGAACTTCGGGCTCAGGCTCCGAATCTCCGTTTGTTACAAAGATAAAAGATTCTGTGGACTTGGAATATGACTCTCCACGTCCCACTTCATCGAAATCAAACCATAGTCCTACAAAACTGAATTTCTCGCCCAAATTCGAGCCTCGATCGCGTCCAGCTCCTCGCCTGAACGACCCAAAACTCAAGGAATCTACTAATGTCAAGCTTCACAAAGCTAATATATACTCAATTGCCGAAAACCACACTAATGAACTTAACGAAACTTTGCAAAATCAGAAACTTAATTCGAAACTGAATTACGAAAACGAGTCGCCCTTTATAGAAATACTGTCACTTCAGCCGCCAAAAAATGACCAGCTAAATGTTCACAAGGTAAGAAGCAAATCCGAGCTTCCTATCCAACCCAATCCGCTGTCATATATTATGAATCCGCCTCGAGCAGTAGCCCTTGAATCGGCTTCAACACCACAGAGAAACGCCAATAAACATACGCGAAACCCGTCAGTCAAAGTGTCGCTTACTCCAGCTCAGCGTTTCGAAAAGAGACCTGGAACAAGACTGTTTAATGCCTTGGAAAACTTTCAGTTCTCGACATTGATAGGCAGAGGCGCATTTGCCAATGTCTTTAAAGGTATCAATCTCAAGACTAAACAGGTGGTGGCGATTAAGCAAATCTTGCTTGAAAAAGACCAGGATGTTATGGAACTTATGGGAGAAATTGACTTGCTCAAGATACTTAAACATCCGAATATCGTCAAGTACCATGGATTTGTCAAAACTTCGACCTCTCTTAACGTGTTTCTAGAGTTCTGTTCCGGTGGTTCTCTCAGGCAAGTGTATAAAAAGCGAGGCTGTGGGTTTCCAGAAGCAGATATAGTCGAGATAGTGAGGCTGATCTTAATGGGGCTAAACTATTTGCATGAGCAAGGTGTGGTACATCGAGACGTCAAAGCTGCCAATGTTTTGTTAACTGAAAGTGGCGATATCAAATTGGCTGATTTCGGGGTGGCTACCAAAGTAAGTAACCAGCATCATACTGTGGTGGGTACTCCCAATTGGATGGCTCCCGAAACGGTGCTAGGAGGCGAAGGACTCTGTACAGCTTCAGATATTTGGTCTTTGGGAGCTACTATCATAGAACTCTTCACTACCTTGCCACCTTACCATGATCTCAATCCAATGGCAACTCTCCATGCTATTGGAACAGATGACCATCCTCCTTTGCCAAAAAATATATCTTCAGTCGCCAAAGATTTCCTACTTGAATGCTTTCAAAAACTTCCCAACCTCAGAATCAGTGCTAAGCTTTTATTAAAACACAAATGGCTCACACAACCATTACCTAAACGAAAACAGTCTATGCTCAATATCCAGCCATCGCAAGAACTAGCCCATACCAGCTCTATAAGGTCGTATTCTGAAATGAACGATGATAACGAAAATAACTGGGATCACGACTTTGAGGATGGTGAGCTCAAAATACCTAGTTTGGCTGGAAGCAAGTCTACTCCAGTGCTTGATTTGGACATTCCTGATGTTCTACGGATTGACAATATCAGTCAGGATTTCCAAACTGTTCGTATAGATCAGCCTGAGCCTCCAAAATACTCCAAGAACGAATTGCTAACCCGGTTTTCCGAGGAAAACGAAGGTAACTTTGAAGCCAATGATATTTCCTCGCTAAAGATCAAAGCCAGTCAGAATGAAGTCAAGTTTCAGCGGAATAGTCATGAAAGAGAAGATGAAGACGAAGATCCGTTTTTGAATATTGACATTGAAGACTTCGATACTAATGAGCTAGAGATTCAGATGAAAATGGATTATCTCATGTCGAAATTCTCCTCTCGGGTTGATCTCTTGCCCAAAGGAAACGACGAGCTCATCAAATCACTTATCAAGATTACAGGCCGGATGTTACATTTGGTAAAAAAGTACCAGATTCTGCACTTCACACTCATAAAAGACCACGGAATGCTCTCGCTTCTTGAGATCTTGGACTATACAAAAAGATATCCCAACCACGAAAAGCTTTGGCTCCATGTGCTCTCTATTTTGAACCACCTTTTCGAGATTAATATCACTACTTTCGAGAACTTCTGCTTGATCGGCGGTATTCCTTCGATAACCCAATTCAAAAGCCACTCCTACGACTTGAGCTTGAGATTACAGGTCATCAAGTTTATTGGTCATTTCAAGAACTCAGAGAAGGCACTTACAACCCTAATTTCTTGTGGAGGCTTGAGAGTAGTCACCAAGTTTGTACAAGAAGATTTTGATACCTTGCCAATGTTTCCGTTGATTTCAATCGAGTGTGTTCACAATATATTGACAAAAGACTTGATAAGATCGAAGTCTGATTTGTGCCGGATTCTATCGAAATACGGAGTCATTTTCTGGTTTGTAGTGCTACTCAACAAGCTCGTCAAGAAGGAGAAGCATGAAAATTATGGCCTGATAATCGATATGATAATCGATATAATCAAGTGTTTCGGACAATCTGAACCTAGAGTAAGACTAAATATTGCATCTGCGGATCTCTTCAAGTTGCTTATAGGAGCATACGAGTACCTTTCGTTTGTGAACCAGTTGACGATCCTCAAGTTCTTAAAGTCGATGTCATGCTTGTCTGGCGTTCTCAAGCTGCTATACACCGCAGAAATACTCCCTTTTATTGCCACTTTGATGAAGAAGGTGACTCACAATAAAGAAATCATGAACTTGTTGTGTCCCATTCTCTATAACTGCTGCTACTTGAACCATAAAAGAGAAATCGAGATCATCAACCTTGGTTTGGTGCCATTTCTAAAAGAGTTGTCACTTTCTGACTTGCCTTTCAAGCAGTTTGTTTTGCCTGTTTTCTGTGAGTTAGCTTCTTGTGGAGACAACCGTGTCAGGAAAACTTTGGCGGGCTACGATGTATTGGACATATATTTCAATTTGTTGCTTGATCCATACTGGCAATCGAACTCGCTTGATTCTATCATCCACTGGTATCAGAACGATACTGAAATGGTCAAATCGAAATTGTCCAGTCATACAAACTACCTTATCAAAGGATTCATGCTTTCAAAGGTTTCTAACTTGGAATCTACTCTAGAGAATTACTTGAAGTTGATGACTATAAACAAAGAAGTGGCTCAGTCAATGGTAGAGCCTCAAATGCTTCGCAGTATACTCAACAAGCTCGAAACACATAATAAAAGTCCTGTTGTGCAATTGACGCTCTTGAGAATCCTCAAGTGTCTTTTGATGAAGGACAACACTCTCGATGCTTTGCACTCTGCCAACATCTACCACGATATCAAGGCTTTAGGTAAGCTAAGAAACAAGTCGGTTTTGGTCGATGAGTTGGTGAGTGAAATTATGGAAATCATAGATGCCAAATAGCGATGAATAACGAAAAAAAATACATAAGTGACGAAGTAGACATGAACAACTAGTAGACCATGAAAGACAAGAAAGAAGATATGGTGCTCCGCAGAGTAAATGGTAGTATCAGCTTGTTATTGTCTTCATAATACTTGATCTCCATTTCTTGTCACGTGACGTTCGGTTTTCAGTTTATAACCTCGGTTTGTGGGGTACAGTTGTTGGATTACCAACAACTAATGATCCCCATATCGTACCCATCACCACGAGTATCCCAAGTGGATGCCCATATATTAGACTCAGAGCTCTTATCTTTATTAAAAGAACAGTTATCCTCAATCTTTCAGCTCCATTCCAACAGCAAATGGTCGTACAATCAGAACCCAGAGCTCTGGACACTATTGCTTAATATCATTATATTTAAAGAGACAGTATGGAAAACAGGATCATCATATGGTCTTTCACTTCAGAACCTCAAGCTAACAGATCTTAAAAGTGGAAAGATTATTGGAAAGTCCAAGAAATCGATCCTCTTCTTGTTAATTGTGGCGACCTATTTCTTCAATAAATTCCAGTCATATTTCTATTCTTTGGACAATGAAACACCGCAAGACACTTCAGAACCTGCCAGTATGGTGTCACGGGGCGTACGGAAAGCACGCAAGTTTTTGTTTGCTCATAAAGGAGCTATCTTGCCTAGCGTAGACCATACTTTGAAGGTGGCCAACTTGATCAATTTCTCACTATTTTTGTTGAACGGAAGATATCCTACAGTGACCCACCGTATTCTAGGCATATCTATGACCCCTATAGTGACCGACTTGCTCAAATTTAATGGAAACAATGTGAATTTTGAGTTCCAAAACCGTCAATTAGTGTGGAACGTCATGACGGAATTTTTGGTCTTCACTCTACCATTGTTGCAACTAGGCAAGCTCAGAAGAATGACCAACAAAATTATCAAGAGAAAGTCCAAAAACCAGAACTCGGCGGATCACGAAAATAACTCTCGGTTCCAGAACTTGCCTTTGTCGCAGTGTGCTATTTGTCACGATATAAACTTCCAAGCTGCAGCATCAGGAAACAAGACGTTTCCTTCTGCTGGAAGTGTCACTAACCCCTACATAACCAATTGCGGTCACGTCTACTGCTATGTGTGTATTTCCACACGTTTTAATGCCATGAAGACTATGGGCGATGAAATGCCATGTCTTAGGTGTAACAAGAAGTTAGAGTGGTTCAAAGAGTATAACGATGTAGTAGAGGACGCTATAATATTTGAAGGCGAAGAGGAAGAGAATGAAGATTTCTTTGAAGAAAAAGAGAATGGTGAAGAGTATGATGAAAAATATAATGACAAAGAGCATGAAGATTATCCAAAGTTGGATAAAGTGGATGAATATAGATTGGATCGCGAGCTGGAGTCAAGCAATAGCGAGCTGGAGTCGAGTGATAGCGAAGAGTACGATTACGACGATTACGATGACTACGAAGACGAGACTCAGTAAATAGTTATGGATTAATATACACTAGTCTAGCCCAAAAGTTGGAGCAACAATTTGGCACCCTTGTTGTCTTCATCAGCTTTCATTACCTTCTTCAACCCAGCAAGTTTTTTGGACAAGTCCTTGAATTTGGCCTTTTCTTCTGACAACTGCAACACCTCGTAGATCGACACAACCACGAACGAACCTTGGCCGGAGATCCACAGCTCGAGACTGTCGTTTTCCAAGATTTCGTCGAGAACTTTGACGGCAAACTCAGCACCCACGCCTGGGATCTTGGTGTCTTTGGAAACAACCAACTTCTTGGTCTCGTTGTTCCACTTGAAGTCTGTTCCTTGGATCAACGACTTTAATGATCTGGAAATGAATGGCACCTTGTTTATGACATGGTAGTCTTCAAGAACGTCGCCCTTGACACACTTGTCGATAATGGCTTGCAATAATTGTGGTCTTAAGGTATTGTTAATCTCCTTGTTTTCTGTTGGAGTAAGGATCAATTCGGTCAAAAATTGAGCTGCGATGTTGACGGATAAAACAGTATCAAAGCTTCTTTCTGGATCTTCGACACCGACAGTCTCCAAAATACTCTTGTAAAGTAAAGGCAAGGCCTTGTCCACCAACTCGGTTCTTCTCAATTGTTGGTCTTTCTTAGAGGTCTTTTTGTAGGCCAACTCTTCGTACTTGGCCAATGCACCCTTGGTCAAAGGGTTGAAGTATCTCGGATCCAATCCCTTCAATAAATAGATAATAGGTCTTCTACTGAACTTGTCCAGGATCAATTCGACAATGGTTTCTTTGACAAATAACTCGTTACTGAACGATTTGGTCACCAAAACTGTATCGTCTACAGTCATGAAGATGGTGGTCAACACAAGATTACCGTATTCGTTCTTAATAAGCTCTTTGGTGTGGTTCTTCAACGACCTTATGATAAGTTTTCTTTCCTTAGCATTAGCTAAACTGATTAATGTGGATGCAACGTCGGAACCTTCTTGGGTATGGACCAACTCAGCGAATTGCTCCTGTAACAATTCAATGAAGTCTCTGATTTGTTTGTCGTTTGCATCGATATCACTGGTCAAAATGGTGGTATACTCTTTCATGGCAGAATGCAAAATTTGGAATCCAGTTGATCCTTTTTCAACGGAAGCTTTGATGGTACCAAACAAGTTGGTCATTATTAATTGTTTCTTTTCACTGGACTCGTTGACAACATCCAATACGGTCTTGCCTTTGCCAGAATCCTTGAACACAGCGTATTCGGAACCCCAGAACTCTCTGATCATTTGCAACTTCTGGTCTTGGTTGGAGTATAACACGTACAAATCTTCAATGACGTATGCACCTTCCTTGTGTCTCATCAATTTTCTCAAGTTTCCGTGAAGTTCGTCAATGATCAAAGCAGTGGAGTCTTTGCTTCCATAATGCAAGAGCTTGACAAGTAAATATTTGCCGTACGATGAGGTGGCTAATTGGTAGAAATTTCCTTTCAATGCCTTCACAATTTGCTCTCTTCTTTCTTTGGACGAGTATTTGATTAAGGTTTGGACCACTCTGGAGGCATCGTGCTTCATCACAAGATCCAAAATGACATCTTTAGATAACTCCCAGATCTCATCACATAACTTGTCACGCACTTGCTTTGTAGGAGTTGGTTTGGTAACACGGAGCTTTTCCCATAGACTTTTGATCTTTTGTACTTCAACACCCGACTTTCTTTGTAACTTTCTATCGGCGAGAACCTTACGTTGTTCGGCATGTTGTTCGGCAGAAGTCTTCTTGTTAGGGTCGATTGGCTTGGCTTCGGTTTCTTCTGTTTGCTCGGTTTCAGAGTCGCTTTCGGCTTTAGCTTCATCGTCATCTGATTCATCAACTTCTTCCTTTTCTTCGTCATCAAGATCATCAAGCTCATCTTCAGATGAGGCTACGATTTCGTCTCCACTAGACTCAACGTCTGATTCTTCCTCTTCCTCCGATGAAACTGGAGAAGGAAGCTTTTCAGATACCTTAGTCTTCTTGGTGACTTTGTTGTCTTTACCGGCAGAACGCTTGGTTCCTTTAGCACTAGCACCCATGTCTACTGTTGTACAGTATTAAAGAATCGGTATGAAAAATTTGGGACGTTCCTCGATGAGATCACGTGAACAGGTGGCTGCGATGCCCCTGGTAGCGCTGCGAGATCTTACGAAGTGTAGATGAGGTGGCGATAAATATGGGGCGTGGCCAAGCAAAAGTCGCTCTCCTACATAGAACCTGTTGAGTGAAACTAAAATACAAGTTGGTTCACGTTAAGGTAACTTGATGGCTGCAATTGGAAGCAGCCGAATACTACTCGATTTAAACTATCCTATATCGTACACACATGGTATCTTCCTTCTCTGTGTTTTGTTACTGCAATCTTCAGCAAATTGTCTAGTCAAGTATTTCTTGGTAAGCCAATTGTTCATATACTCTATATATACTCTCTGGAACCGTTTATTTTTTCTCCGCGCTTCCAGTTAAATCTCACCGAAAACTAGATCTACTTCTTTTCCTCACTACAACATGATTAGAACCGCTCGCATTCCATTGAAAACTACTTTGAACTCATTCAGAGCCCCCTCCAGACTCGGACAGCAATATGCCATCCGTGGATTATCTACTGCTCCTTCCAAGATAACAGAGCTCACTGATTTGAAGCAATTCAAAGATTTTGTAAGCAGCGACAAGCTTTCAGTTATCGATTTCTACGCCACTTGGTGTGGTCCCTGCAAAGCGTTGGAGCCTATATTCGAGCTTTTAGCTCAGAAGGTTCCTGAGGCCAATTTTGGAAGAGTTGATGTCGATCAGGCCCAAGATGTTGCTGCCGAATACGGTATTACAGCCATGCCTACAAGCATCTACTTCAAAGACGGGCAAAAAATCGATCAGGTGATCGGTGCCAACCCTCCAAAGATCGTTCAATTGATTGAGCAACATGCGAACGTTACCATCTCCAAGTAAGTCAAAGTAAATAGTATATAACGATTAAGAGAGAGAGCGTACTGCACACAGCGCGCCTACTTATTTGTAGCGCAAGTTAAATCACTTCGAAGAACCAGAAACATGTTCAAAGGAATCGTAAGGAAAACAGTGCCTTTGGTAGCGTTAGGCGCGGGACTCGTGGCATTTCCAGCTCAATGGCGCAAGAGCAATCTATCAGAAAAGGGATCAAGACACACAAACAACAACGTGGTGGAGGACATACAGGCACTTGATGAATACAAGAGGCTTGTGGCCAACCCTCAGGCTAAAGTTTCATACTCCAGTCAGAACATACCACAGCAACACCATAGCAGCCATGTAGGTTCTGGGCTTCTTCACGGGAAAGACTTGTTTGAGATTGACCCCATATTCGTCCTGAACGAGTCGCAGGGCGAATTGACCGCATTCTTTCATTTGGGCGAAAAGCTCATTTCTCAGGACGGAGGGATCCACAACGGAATAGTATCCACCATACTAGATGAAGCCCTCGGTCTCTGTGCGTTTCCAGCATTGCCTTCCAGAAAAGGAGTGACTGCAAGTTTGACAATTGATTTCGAGAACCAGGCGGCTCCTAACTCTACGGTCATGTTCAAGGGTAAAATTATAGAGCAGAAGGGACGGAAAGTGGTGGTCAATGGAACGCTAGAAACCGTGGCAGCCTCGAGCGAGACTACGCCCATTGCACATGCACGCGCGGTGTTTGTAGAGCCTCGCTGGTTCAAGTACTTTAGCTGGATAATATAGCTGACCAATACACGGATCATAGTACATTTTGTGTCTTGTAGACGGTTGTATGTAGCAATCTGTAACTCGAGACGAGTGGCTCGTGCATTGTGTGCATTGTTGTGATGCCCTCTTGGGCCCCTAATTGGTCCTGCCCCTCTCAAGGTGCACAGCCCTGCTGCCATTCTCCGCATGAAGGGGCAGAAAAGGACATGACCCACCCTCGCCAACCCCGAATTTCGCCCCTTCCTGCATGTTGGTTGCTGCTTGATTGCTAAAATCCATTAATGCCTCTGAAATGGTCCATACATACCGATATGTGGCAGCAATCTCACCAATTGGTTGCTACCACTAGGTGTTTCAGCATGGTGCCGCCATCGAAACTTTTACTATAAAGTCTCCGAGTATTCTCACCAGTAATTTCTTTTCCCTCTATCAAATACAAACAAATTAAATTAAATATGAGTGACGCAGGTAGAAAAGACATTTCCGACAAAGTTAAGAGCGCTGTTGTCCCAGACTCTGAAAAGTCCACCTACGGTAAGGCCAAGGACACTGTCACTGACAAGCTTGACAACGCTGCTGGTTCTGCTCAATCTGAAAACGACAAGTCTATTCTCCAACAGGCTTCTGACGCTATCTTCGGTGAAAAGAAGTAATTGCTATCATCTGTGAAGAGTATATAGCTAATAATACATACTAGTCTAAACCGTGTTTCTCGATGTAGGTGAAACCAAAAAAGCTGCTAAATCGATATACGTCATGTCGTGTGGGGTGAGCCTAGATATCTTGACAGCTTCCATTGTACATTTCTGGCAAAGCCCTATTCTCAATTACAAATATGTATTATGGATTTGCAACCAGTGCAAACGCACACTGTGTGCAGTCTTAGTAGCTATAAACAAAGGTTGGGTTTCTATCTCCGGCGATAATCTGGTCTCTCTCGTCCATGGCTGCAAATTTCTCGCGGTACTTATCGGTTTTTTTGATGTGGTTGAGTCTCCTTATTAACAAGAAGTAGATGACGGAACACAACAAACAGAAACAACACATTGCCAATCCTGTGCTCAAACCAGGTCTATAAACTGGCGCATCTTTGGCCAAGAAGATGAAGGTGGCGACGATTCCACCAATGTTTCCGAAACCAACTTGCCAGGCTGTACCCACACTTTTTCTGATGTGACTTCCCATATTCAATGCTGCCCAGCATACGAGTACTGGCATTGCGGAGTACAAACCGGCCGCGGTAAGGAAACATCCTGCATATCTCACGTTGGGTTTCTCGGTGGCTCCCAAAATCATGGCCATACCAGCAATTCCCAAGAGAACGGTACAAATAACAAATGGTAAACGTTTACCTGTTCTATCTGAAGCGAAAGCCACTATGTTGGTCAAACCAAAAGCGGCAAGCCAAGGATAAACCGAATGCTGGTTTGCAGACACAGCAGTGTAGCCCATTTCTTTAATGATGGTGGCAGCAAAGTAGGCGTAACCGTAGGCTGGGATGATCAATCCAAAGTAGCACAATGCTGGAAGCCATATCAAAAGATCCTTAAAACATTTCACCACATCTTTGACGGTATTTTTGATCTCGAACGACGATGCCACTCCACTGTAAATCTCCAATTTTCTCTTTAAAAATTGTCTCTCGTTAGCTTTCAAGAATTTGGACTCTTCTGGGAAATCAGCGATAGTCAAAAATAAGATCACGGCACATCCACATGTCACAGCACCTTCTATGATGAAAATCCATTGCCACGAGCTTATACCATGTTTACCGTCCAAATCGTTGATTTTGTAAGCAATGGCACCGGAAGCGGCACCGGCCAAAGTGGTGACCGAGAAAAAAGCCGAGAATCTCCTCTGAGACTCCGTTTTTGTGTAGTAGAGCGATAACAAGTAGAAGATCGATGGGAACGTTCCACTCTCTGTAAAACCAATCAAAAGACGGCACACAACCAAACCTCCGAAATTCTTTGCAAACCCCATACCGATGGAGATGGCACCGAATGAAAGGATACAACCAGATAACCATATGTGAGGCTTAACGAATTTAATAATGTAATTTGAAATCACTTCGAAAAAAACATAAGGAACGAAAAATACCGTTAATGCGATGTTGTATTGATTACCGGTCAAATGCAAGTCCTCCGACAAACCATATAGCTTAGCGTTGGAAATATTAACTCTATCCAAGAAGGATAAAAAATAAAGCAAACAGAATGGGGGGATGACACAGAGATCTATTTTCCACATGAGCTTTTTCTGGTCTATCTCGAGCTCCTTGGCAAGCTGCTTCACTTGTTCATCTGCACTTAAGTATGGAACACTATCCGATGTAGATATAGAGGACTTCTCCTCGGACATTTTTAACTCCTGGTCTGACATTGTGAGTAGAATAGTCGATTGACTAACAGGATATTTGTTTCTCTAGCAATATATAATTTTTCAGACCTATTAGTCTCAAATGCTTATATATATATATGTATTGTTGGAAGACTCATTTCATAAGCTCCGGTATAGGCGTTTTTGACGTACTCAGGGCCGGTGCAGTGCGAGCCCTGAAACCTATATTTCGAAAAGTTCCCCGCCATGTTACCTTCCGGGCCACTACAAATAATAAACTTGCGCGCAACTAAAGTTAGTGATGTTGACGGTGTAGAGCCGCTGCGGTTACCACTGCATAAGCCTCACCATACGAGGAAAACAATATAATCGATGTCACACAGTGGTGATCTTACATTCCCACAATAACCGGGCCGAAAAGCGGGACAACTCCGGCATTGCAGTCAATCTTCGGTCTGCTCTTGGCAATAATACGGAAGTAGGTACATGAGCGATGGGACAATAAACGTAAAAAAAAAGTTGTTAGTCATAAAAGAATCCCCCACATTTCGTCATAATGGTCAGAAATTTTGCAAAATCTCTCCTCATATTCAAAACCGATGCGAATCGGGTCTAGATACGCCCCTCTACATACGTGGAATTTTACATCATTTGATAAATATCACTTTTGTCAGCCTTACATCGGCCTCCACGCCGTGTTCGTCGTATTTTCCAGCCGTGAGTTCAGCCGTCACTCCCGCAGTGGGGCTAGCCGCTAGTCCGGACGAAAAAAAATATATATTCGGCGAAGTCCGCCTCCGGCAATTAGCCTATCTGACCATATTTAGGGAAGCCCGTACCGCTTTGCTACTCTAGTATCGCCGTAAATGAACATGCATATACTGCATAATTTGTCATAATCACATGTTATTACTCACGACCGTAATTCACTGACATCTAAGACTCAGAGTCTAATTAGTCTCGTGATTCCGCGAGAGAACCGTAATGCACTCAGCACTCGCACTAACATCTCTACACTTACAGTGCTGATGAGTCTCGTGATCGAGTAAATCTGAATCTTCGCGACACATCGCGAATAAACGCGTCTCTCGCAAATACTCTTCATCTTTAAACACCTTACGATGACTAAAACAGAAAATAGTGCAGAACAAGCATACCTTGACTTGTGTGAAAGAATCATAAGTGAAGGAGAAAAACGTCCCGATAGAACGGGGACAGGAACTCTCTCGCTCTTCGCCCCTCCACAATTGAGATTTGATCTATCCAAAGACGCATTTCCTTTATTGACTACAAAGAAGGTGTTTTCTAAAGCCATAATTCATGAACTACTTTGGTTTGTTGCAGGTTCTACAGACGCAAAACTCTTATCTGACAAAGGGGTCAAGATATGGGAAGATAATGGATCCAGAAAGTACTTGGATTCATTGGGCTTAACTGACCGCAGAGAAGGTGATTTGGGGCCCGTCTACGGGTTCCAGTGGAGACATTTTGGGGCCGAGTACAAGGATTGCGACGCCAATTACGACGGCCAGGGATTCGACCAGCTCGCTGACGTCATCCACAAGCTCAAGACCAATCCATACGATAGAAGAATTATTATGTCAGCATGGAACCCTCCCGATTTCGCCAAAATGGCTTTGCCTCCATGCCATGTGTTCTGTCAATTCTACGTCAACTCCCCACAAGGATCCAAACCCAAGTTGTCATGCTTGCTTTACCAAAGATCTTGTGACATGGGATTGGGAGTTCCTTTCAATATTGCTTCGTATGCACTTTTGACTAAAATGATTGCCCATATTGTCGATATGGACTGTGGAGAGTTTATTCATACCATGGGAGACGCGCATGTGTATTTGGACCATGTGGAAGCTTTGAAAGAACAGATTACCAGAATCCCCAGATCTTTTCCTAAACTCACCATTGATCCTGAAAGAATCCCCAAAATCAAGTCTATTGACGATTTCAAATTCGAGGACTTTAAAATCTCCGAGTACGATCCTTATGGTCCAATTAAAATGAAAATGAGTGTATAACTTGACTGAATCTTTATAGATTTACATCAATGTCTGTCTACGGTTCTTTCTGGCACTTTTTCTGGCAATGTAAACCGATTCTCGCTTAGGAGCCTCTTTTTCGAAATCAAACACCGAAAGATCATTTACTTTGGATTTCTGGGGTACAGTTTTCTGTTGTGTGTGCGATGTGTTACTAATATTGCCTAGCGGTTTTCTCTTTCGCTCACTCTCTACTTCATCACCCTTTCTCTTTTCTGGCTTCTTACTCACCGCATAATTTATGAGAACATTTTCCCCCACCGCATCCAAAAACTTTTCCGATTCTCTTCTCATCTTTGCTCTTAATGGCACTGGTGTGTAGTCAACTTTTTTGCGAGTTCTGCGGGCTCTGGGCTCGTTTTCTTGCTTGATTTCGGGACTTGCGCTATCTCGAAGCACCACTACATCTTTCTTGGGATCAGGAACTGGGGTTCGTTCTGGAATAGGCACTTTCATCAGGTCATTACTAGGTTCTTTATCTTCAAGAATCACGGAAAATCCATCGCATTTTACAACATTATTAGATCCCTCTTCCATGAACGTCTGGTTCTCAATCGATTCTTCTTCTTTATTTGTTGTTCTTGCTGCGCTTTTCCCGCATAATGGCGATTTTTCGTCCATATTAACAGGCTCTATAGGCTCTACGCTTGGAGTGTTCAGTGGCAAATGATCGTCAAAAAGGCTCTTAGTCTTTACTGGCTCACTTCCAGATACTCCAAACGGATTGGTTAGCGTCAGATCGCTTTCTATCGGGGTAGATGTCACCAAACAGTTGACATCCTTGAGTACATCCAATTGTGGATTTGCAGCCAATCCTTCGTCCTGTCGTATTTCTTTCATATACTGGAAGATGGACGAGAAGTTCTGGAACAATTTGGTCTCAATTAGATCGACTTTCTCTTCCAATTGTTTTTTGAACTCGTTGTCTCTGACTGTCCTGTTTTTGCGCAATTTCATGTTTTCATTGATCAAAACATTCACTTTCGTATCCATCTCGTTGATCTTTCTCATCATGGCAGAGTTGCTTCTTGCCAATGACTTGTTTTGTAGTTTGTATTTGGTTGTTAGAGCGCTTTCTGTGGTTGCAACATCTTCATTTTCTGGGTGAGTTGACATATTTTGAAAATTTTTTGCTTTTTCAGGTTCTTTATTGTCATAACTGTTCCTTCGTTGAAACTGCTGTAGCGATTGGGCAAAATCTATGGACTTTCTGGCCATAATGTCTCCTTGGGTTGTCTTGCTATTGTTTGTTTACGTAGAGATATATTATCTGAAGAGTCGTGTAAAAACTAATTTATCCTCATATAAACAAAGTATGTAAATGGATTGCAACCAGTCGAAGCTGAAAAAGGATGCTGAAGAATAAGATATATCAGCAGAAAATCTCGGAGAAGTGGGCCGATCTCGAGATGCTCCAGGGGTTCAAGGAGCTTACTGCAGAACTCGCCAACAATTTGGAGCAGGTGGGCGATAAATTGGAGACTATGAAGACAGGCACAGAGAGCGTGGCACTTATACTAGCCAACTGGCAAAACGTGGTGAACTCGATCTCGCTTGCATCTTTGGGACTTATGAAGTATACTGATGCAGATTATGAGACAGGAACCCCGTTACCCGAAGCATTGGTACGAATAAAGTTGGATAAGGACGAGGACGTGGAGGAAGAAGCGGAAGAAGAGGTAGAAGAATAGTGTAAATTAGTGAATTATTATAAGTAAATTAGTGTAAATTAGGAATATACGAGTAATGTCTAGTCTGAAATGTAGATCCATCTACTCAGGATAATAGTGTATAGTCTTAAGCTCTTCACTATATTGGGATATAAGTAGGTCTAAAATATCAAGATAACATCTGATGATACATAAATGTAGTGATAGTATATAGATCAAGTTTATTAGCTCTGGTTATGTTTGTCTATCTAAGTAACTTCTTTGGTATTAAGCTCATTGTTCAAGTTACTTTCACCTCTTGATGTATGGATTTGATCCACAGCTTCAAGTCGTACATGGCGAGATTGGTACTCAAAATCGGTTTAAGAACATCATTCAATGTTTTGAAATTGGAGTCGCTGGTTTCTTCGATGTCAACGGCTAACACCAATTCCAATTGGTACATCAACTCAGCATTCAAATCAATTTCTTTCAATGTCTTGTACAAGACAGTGCTGTGGATCTTTTGCTTGATGTAGTCATCAGTAGATACTTTTGAATTGAGCTTCTCCAGTATAGACCAGTCGTCGCCTATGGTGAGTAATCTTAACCATACGATCTTGGTGTAGTAGTCTCTAGTCTCCTTGTTTTCGACCAAACCTGCCACTTTGAGCGCCAACGCAAAGCCCTTATCGTCAGTAATAGACGACTTTAATATGGTGAGCCAGTTGATAAGATCGATGGTGTTGAGCTTCTTGTTGGTGACAAACTGCTCGAAGGAACCGCTCAACAATTCCTGCGCCATGCTGTTGGGGATGTGAGAGTTTTTGAATCCTTTCAAAATATTGTCGAACTTCAAAAGCTGAACTTCTCCTCCGTAGTTTTGAATAAGTGAGTCAAACAAAATTTTCTGACTCTTGATGTTTACAAGATTATTTTCTGCTTCGGCCAAGTACTCGCCAAGGTCGGCATTTGAAGCAATGATAGCTAGTTTGGCGAGCGAGTACTTCATCTGTTTGTCGTCCAAATTCTCTTCATTGGTCTTTGATGCGGACCCGATCAATACCCTTGATACTTCGTCAAATCTGCTATCCAATAAGTACCTAATCCAAGAGAACTTGGATGTCTTTTCAGAATTATCATGGAGGTACTGTTCGAGGTAGCTCTTGTAATTTGTAAACCCAAGTAAAAGGGCTTGGACCTGGCCATTTTTCACGTAATAGTCGTACAATTTCGACGCAAACTCGTACTTGAAAGTTTCAAAGTAATAAACGTACTTTTTGTTGATCAAGTCGTCCATCTCAAAACTCAAGTCACCATGGGTCTCAGATACGCGTTTCTTTTCGGCTTCCAAGACTTGGGCCAAAGATGCAAAGTCGTGGTAATTCTCGGTGATGGAAATGGCTTCTTGGATTAAATTCTGTTTAATAAGTGCATTTATCCAGTGGTGGTTACGTGAGTTGTACCATGAAGTGTACTCGTTAAGTTGTTCATTGGTTGCCTCGTTGGCCTTCATAAAGGCAATGGCACTAGTCACAAAGTAATATAAGACCTCACAAAATTTGACCATATATTCTTGCCATTGCTGGGTCTGGATTCTTCCAGGAGCACTATCACAGAACTCGGAAGTGAAGATCTGTTCCATACGAATAAGAAGAGTGGTTTCAAAGATCCAGAGCTTTCTGACGGGAATCTCCGAGTTTTCGTTAATGAGAAACCTTTGCTCATTCTTGAATATTCCTGAGTACAGAACTTGGACCACCAAAGGAACTAGAGAAGAAGAGGAGAAGTCTTTTTCGATTAAAACTTCGATAAAATTAGTGAGGATTTCATTGATTGAGGAGATGTGCTGGCTGAAAAACGTCCTTAAAACGTCGCTGGTGTCTGCTTTTACCGCTTGTGACTGGACAATAGACTCTTCCAACAATGCTTTGAGTTGAGCGGAGTGCTCCTTGAATTGTTCTATTTGACACCAGAACTGCAACCCGAAATCGTTCTTCTCAAGAGCATCTACTATTAAAGGAAGCACTTTTGGCCAAACTGTAGTTGAAATTTTTTTGGAAAACCAAATCAACTTTTCAAAGAGTTGGACCTTGAGGTGAAGAAAATCAGCAATTGATGGTAAAAATAATGGCAAGTATGGCGACGAAGAGTTCATGATTTCATCTATAATCATAGTAATGGCTTGAACTATCAGCTCATGTTCTTGACCTATGTTCTGAGGAATGTTAAAATCGATCTCGCTAGATTGAGAATAAAATATAGCTTGTTCGATATGTGATTTGATAATGTAAAGTGGATCATTGGATACCTTATCTCCGGTATCTATTTCTGGGAACCTTTCTATTCTCAATATTCCGCTTTCTCTGGTAATTAATATAATGGAAGAATTGGAATTTTTCGATTGGTTTTCATAGCCAAACCCCACAATATTCATCAATGGATTCAACTTGACCATGTCTTCCCATCTAAAGGTATAATACAGTTTTGCAGCTTTCTGTCCTTCGATGTACAGCACGTTTATATCGGTTATAATGACCGAATTGTCCACTACAACGAAAGCAGTTTTACCTGGTTTAGGCAAGAAAAGACGAGGTTTTTGGACACTGGCTTCGTCAAAGCGTGACAACTTGTGGGAGCCATACAATAGCACACCGGTAGAGTCGATTCTGAGGGTCAAGAGAATCAAGCTTTGTTGAGCCAGTTTGTACGGTTCGGACACGTAGCAGAGTCCAATATAGATGTTCTCATAAGATGAAAGAGCCCACAAATCCAAGAAGTTTATCTCCAAATTGGAGCCCGGTAAATAGCCTTCGATACTGTTTTGAATGTAACCAGCAAGACCATGTGTGTATGACTTCTTCTTATCCACAAATGGCAGCCCGTTTGCTGACAATAGCTGGTATGTAATGACGGTAAACGTTCCCGAAGAATCTAAGATGAAAATCTCCTGGGTCATACCGTGGTTGGTAGTTTTGCCCAGTTTTATACTGACAATCTCGTCAAAAATCTCGTTGGTGGTTTCGGAGCCAAATATATACGACAAGTACTTAGATTTGGTGTTGGAAATCAACTCGATCGACAGCAAATGCGGTTTACTCTTGAAGTCTCGTAACGATATCAAGAGACATCTCTTCCACGAAGTGGCCACGACTATTCCTGCAGGCTCGACGTTTTCTGCTAAAGTGATGTATTCTCCCTTGCGTGAGTTGATAGGAAGCTGAAGTTCTAACGATTTGTTGTTGATAAGACCCAATGCTGGAGCATGTTGAACGCTTTCGAAAAACTTGACTACGCCTGTTGACGAGTCTATTATAGCCAATCCCGGGTCCAGAGACGTTCCACTTGAAGGACTAGTCAATATGGCTAGAGGAAGTAAAGAATTAGCTGATCTTTCTATAGGAAACTGGATCGACAACGGCGTAGAGTCTGTGGATTTGTAGCTCCAAACATGAATGGCATCTTCGTTTATGACAAGCGAATAACCTGAATCATGGTCTGAGTATGCATTAAAGAGCTCGCCCTTATTTTCTGCAAGAGCTGCTGGCAATGCCGGCAATCTGGAGACACAATATTTTTCGTTTTTGGTCAATTCCAAGGCTGTGACTTTGTAGGGCGGAACGATGTTGGTGATTGACGAATCGTGGGATAAAGGGGTGGCGATACGTGACGCCGCAGCCAGTTCGATCCCCGACGCTTTCCTAGGCTTGAATATCGATCCGTGACCTGTCATTGCTGGTGGTGGTGGAGTTACTGTTGTGATCGTTGTTTTGTTGATGAAAAAACGTAGTGCGATTATGTAAGCGATGAAGGTGGGAAGGTGAAAGGTGGGTGAAGGTATGAAAGTAGATCACCATTTGCATCATGAAGAGTGTGCCGAGTAAGGTGGTCTCCACTAATTGCTGACTATACGGGCTTCTTACTTCATTAGTTTTGGGCTCTGAAGAAAAAGGAAGTGCTTCTCGTACATCCTTTCATCCTGTTCAGTTTTCGCAGCCGTTCTGGGCCCGAGAATATGAATATAATGCAAACTGTATGGCGATTGAACTGTCATAGACGGACGAAAAGTATTCAGATTCTGTAGAGCTGATCAATATTAACCAATCATACTCGTCCTGCCTTCTTGCTCAATGAACATGGTCTCATGTGAAGTCATTTTGGAGAGTTTCTCATATTTTCTTGGCCGTTCATTGCACCTTTTAAGTATACTGGTCTCAACAACTAAAACAACCAGAAAAGACGTGAGTAGTGGGTAGTTTCGTGCTGACTTGTATGAAAGACTTCGTTTTGTACCTTCGACTCTTCAAAAATAGATTTTGCATTGATTTTATACAAAAAACTACAAAATTAAGCAAATCTCCCAGAACAACTTAAACCGCTATAAACTTACGAGTCCCTTATTTTTCTGAATATTATCATTTATTTTATATACTATACATCTAAGCCTTCTGCTTCTTGGTTGGAGGCATGTCTTCAACTGCATCCACAAAGTCTCCGTCATTTTCCTCATCAAAATCACTATCTTGATCGTACTTGGATTTCAAACCCTTCATCTTTCTAGTTTGCAATTTACCCAAATCTTGCTTACCCAAGTGGATTTGAGCAACCTTGTCACCCATGAAGTCTGTGGACACATTCTTCTTAACCTTGGGTTGTAATTGCTTAGGTTTCTTGAATGCTTCCTTCTCCATGTCAGGTGCTGGAGCGACTCTTCTGCCGATTTTGAAATCGAATCTTGGGCCTATTTCATCAACCTCAACACGAGGAACTTTCTGTCCCGATCTGTAAGTTTTTAACTTGTAAACTCTGAAGTTTACCAATGGAAGGTTCTTTGAGTCGTTAGGGTCTTCGATTTCTCCGGTCGATAAGGAAATGATGTATTGTAAACCGGCAACATCTTGTAAGTCAGTTTCTTCACCGCGGAAAAAATCAAGGAATAACGATTTTACGTGCTGATAAACTGGGTGCGAGTCGAATGCTGGGCCGTTGAAAGTGAACATTGGTTTCAAACCAAGGGAAAAGGTCTGTTTCTTGAAGTCTTGCAACAATTTGTGGTTTTCTTGTATGGATAATTCGATCATATCGTAGACTTTGAAGTTGAAGAATCTGCTGAATATAAGGGTATTGGGTCTCTTTTTGTTATGAGTAGACAAGACCATTAAGGAAGTATCATTCTTTTCAGCAAAAAATTCCAATGCACTAGAGTCTTCAAATGGTCTGATATCATTCTTCTTGCTGAATCTTTTTATGAACGGTTTCTTTAAAGCCATGATATCACACATAGCATCGTGTAAAAACTTGTTACCTGTGGATCCAGGCACAAATAATGCGGATTTGGTATTCTCAACCAACTTGGCTTCCTTCTTGGCTAAAGCCCTTTTGGACCTGGCATTCTTCGGCTTGCTGATGGAGTTAGTACTCAACTCATAGAAGTATTAATACAAAAACATGTGTACATACATTGTTCTAATCATTTCGTGAAGAATTAGTAGTCTTAATGTCTGTCTCATCTCATCTCTAAATCCAATGGAGGTGAAAAAAATACTAGTCACGTGAAAACATCGCGATGGCTAAACGATTAAGTAGCAAAAAAAATAGGTCGTACCCGGATTCGAACCGGGGTTGTTCGGATCAAAACCGAAAGTGATAACCACTACACTATACAACCTTGTTATTCACGAGCAAGGAAACCGAAAATAATTTGAGAACTGAAGGAAGTTTTGTACTGAGAGGTTCGATACTTTTCAAGTATTCCATCTTTCCATTTCAATAGAGTAGTTCCAATGGTCTTGTATCAAAGGGGTTGGACTGTTCAATAGGTCGAGGACAAAGTACTTAGACATTGTTTCAGAACGAGGGGGTATTTGCAGCTAGGGCTTAAGGGTTCTACTGATTAGGTAATCAGTGGAAAATATATGTGTCGGTTGAGACCGCAACAACAGACGAGCTTTGGTGAACGTTCTCTATGATTCCACTATGGCATATCCATTGAAGTACCTAACATGGGCAGGGCCATTTCAAGAAATTTCAAATTCAGACTACAACTCTCGTATAGTATGTATCGTGTGGTTTTCCCTACGTTGTCCATGATATTCTTCTCGGCTTTTAGCAATGGCAGTGCCTAGCGAGCTTCTTAAGCCCCTTCACGTGATATGCAGTCCCGCCTCTGGGCTCGCCCTCGTCCGTACGGAAATGGGAGAAAACGGTAAATATGCGCGCTCGGCTCAAAGTTGTTAGCGGCTCGCGGAGAAATTCGGTTGCAATATCGTTCCCCTCTCCTGTCTCACGATTGAAATGCCCATCTCAACCCCTCTTGTAGCGGAGAGTACAACCCGTGAGTGGCCGACGTAGGAATTCTCGATTCGGAGAAAAGAATTACACGTGCATCCGCTCAACCGATGGATCATCTCAGCACTAGACAGGTCTGGCTGGATAGGGTTCAGACTGCTAGGAACTAGCTTTAAGCCTAGCTCTGGTATTCAGTGGTGCGCGTTTGATGTCTGGTATAATGTATAGACTAAATTGATGAGACCTTCATCAGAGTCAACCTCTAATTTATCCGGCATAAAAATAACCACGATGACTCAAACAACTCACCACAACGAAAATTTTCCAGGTGGGGTTGAGCCATTAGGAAACTTTGTGGCGTGAGATATGCGCCAAACATATAAATATATGGCCGAATACGGGGAGTCGAGTCGTATAGTCAATTTGCTTTTCTTTCCAGAGGTTTATTCCCTGATCTAATAGTATAGTAACATGTATAGACAAATCCAGTTCAGTCAATTGAGACTGCTCAGACCTAGACAAGGTGTTGCATTCTCCACCAGTGCTCAATTACAAAAATGGAGTGAAATTCCATTGGCTCCTCCAGACAAGATTTTGGGAATCAGCGAGGCCTACGTCAAAGACTCCAACACCAAGAAGATCAATTTGGGTGTGGGTGCCTACCGTGACAACTCGGGCAAGCCCATCATCTTTGAATCCGTCAAGAAAGCCGAGAAGATCTTGTTGGACTTGGAGAAAGAAAAGGAATACACTGGAATCACCGGTAACAAGAACTTCCAGAACATCGTCAAGAACTTTATTTTCAACAATTCCAACAAAGACTCCAATGGTGCCAAGTTGATTGAAGACGGCAGAATCGTCACTGCCCAAACCATTTCTGGTACTGGTTCTCTCCGTGTGATTGGTGACTTCCTTAACCGTTTCTACACCAACAAAAAGATCTTGGTTCCAAAGCCTACGTGGGCAAACCACGTTGCTGTGTTTAAAGACGCAGGCTTGAACCCGGAATTCTACGCCTACTACGAAACATCCAAAAACGACTTGGATTTCGACAACTTGAAATCCTCGTTGCAAAGCCAAGAGAACGGCTCGGTTATCTTGTTGCATGCATGTTGTCACAATCCAACTGGTATGGATTTGACTCCTGAGCAATGGGACGAGGTCTTGGAAATTGTCAAGGCCAAGAGCTTTTTCCCATTGGTCGACATGGCCTATCAAGGTTTTGCTTCCGGTGATCCTTTCAAGGACATTGGTTTGATCAGAAGATTGAACGAGTTGGTCGTTGGCGGCGAGCTCAAATCCTACGCCTTATGTCAGTCCTTTGCCAAGAACATGGGATTATACGGTGAAAGAACCGGTTCCATCTCTATTGTGACTGAATCGGCCGAATCTTCCAAGGCTATTGAGTCCCAATTGAAGAAATTGATCAGACCAATCTACTCATCCCCACCTATCCATGGTTCCAAGGTCGTTGAAGTCATCTTTGACGAAAAACACAACCTTTTGAACAGCTGGTTGTCTGACTTGGACAGTGTTGTTTCCAGATTGAACAATGTCAGATCCAAGTTGTACGAAAAATTGGACAAGTCCAATTACAACTGGGACCACTTGTTGAAGCAAAGAGGTATGTTTGTCTACACTGGTTTGTCTGCAGAACAAGTGATCAGATTGAGAAACGAGTTCTCTGTGTATGCTACTGAAGATGGTAGATTTTCCATCTCTGGTATTAACGACAACAACGTCGAGTACTTGGCCGACGCCATCAACCAAGTTGTCAAAAACTAATGTATGAATGAATAGATCAGAAGTAATTAATCAAAAATAATCAACTAGGGTGTTTTTATCGTAATGAATGTAGAGAACTTGGAGAATGTCATGAATTTTTCAGGCAAGTGAATATTACGCGCACTCGTATAGTCTCGGAAAACCCAGAATCACACCGTGGTACAGATCAATCTGAAATTACATCGCTAGTGGCTATCTTGGCGTAATCTACACGTCGCTCAGCAGCAACTAGCTGCCTCAAATTGAAGTGTCACTATGGATGAATGCCAGTTTGTTTCCAGATAAATATGTTGAGTGCTACCATGGAAACGTGACCACTGGTCCCAAGCCAGCATACTTACAGCCTATAGTCATGAATCTATATGAGTGCTACAGTGCGAGGATGTTACCCCGGACAAACGCGTACTGACTGAGCCAGCATGCGTAAATTGGCATTCGCGAATGCTTGTGAACACAAACGGCACGCGTACTGTGTAGGTGCGACCATCGCCACAAATTGGCTCTATTGTTTTAAGCTTTTTGGCGACGTATGGCTTGGGGGGGTGTGATCACTAAAGCAAACCATCTATGGCGTACAAGGTCTCTAACTACTCTAGAGACTTCCTGTTGAATCCTATTTTGTGTGCCTTGTACCTGTTGCTGTGCGTCGTCCCTAGCACACAGCCCTCCAGCCTGTAGCCTATATAGCCTGAAACATCTTCCCCTGAAACGCGAAAAGAAAAACATTCCCCAGCCATACGGCACTAGCAACTGCACTGGCAACCTAGCAGTTTAACGGCTGTTGTTGTCGAACAATAGCGATTGTGACAGACTCTTGGTGGGAGCACCGCAAGCTGGCTCCCACCAACCCACTTAACAACTGAAATATTACTGTCCTCTACCAACCACCCACCTAAACTATCTCTTTGTCTGCTTTTTCTCGCTGTAGATCTGCATCGCTACCCGCGTCTCCTTGCAATTCCCACTAATCACTCACGCCCCTCAGATAAAAAAACAGAAAATTTTAATTTACGACACAATCAACCTAATATCCATCACATAGGATAAAACCTTCAGTGCCATCCCAGGCTAGACTGTCTCATCTCAAACTATAGTTTGAACAAAAGAAAATTGCCAGTTACGCCACTGACTGGCTGACTCATACTAGCGATCTAGGCTATTGCTTCATAAAATCTAAAGATAACACATATTAATATGGACTCTCCTTATGAAGAAGATGAGTCCACTAAGTTGGAAACAACCAACAAACTCCTTTCCGATTTGGAACGCAAACTTTCGTTCATCTCCACCACATCCTCCAACCAAACCCAGCAATCGCAAGGCTCTTCTGTAATAGTGGCCAAGAACTTGAACGGAATAGGGAAGCAAAATATACAGTCTACGGTACTACAGTATATCAAGAATGACGAGAACGATAGCATGTTCAATCCAAACGATCTTTATCAAGACCGCCAGGCCAAATTCATGACCACTTTCGGGAAGTACTACAACGATGACAACTCGCGAAAATACCTCAAAGGCAGCTCCACCTCTCCTAATTTACATCCCAACCGATCCTTACATGTACATGAAAACGACGATGACGACGACGACCTCTACAGCAACGACTACTTCAATCAAGATGCCACATCTACGCCCAATATAATACATAACCACAATGATACGGTGGTCGACCAAGAAATACCGGTGCTGCAAAGCCCCGATCACATGCATTCCATCCACTCTACCCCTATAGATACGGTTGAAGTCGATGATCCCGAAGGCCTAGACTCCTTCGAAAAACCCCAAAGCCCCGAGCCCCATACTCCCCATAATGACTATAACGAAGACGACGAGCTTAATAATGAAGATTATGAAGATGAATACGACTATGACGAAGAGTCGATAGAAGAAGACTCCGATATGCTCTTACCACCATCTCCTCCCAGATCGCCTCCACGAGAAATCGATCCTGATAAATTGTATGGGCTCTACGACTTTTCGGGGCCTGATCCTTCACATTGCTCGTTAAGTCGAGACGAGCCTGTTTTTCTAATCAATGACCAAGATAATTACTGGTGGCTCATACGAAAAATGACGAAAGATGAGCGAGTAGAGTATGAGGAAAAGAAACTATCCGAGAAGAAAAATGCAGAAGAGAGTGTTGAAAACCATGATGAAATACAGTATTTCACTGATGATGAAGACGGAAAAATTGGTTTCGTACCGGCAGAATGTCTCGAAACGTATGGGGAGAGACTCGCTAGACTCAACTGTTTCATAAATGAAGAGGCCGAAAGAACCTCTAAAGATAATTTGTTCGAGACCACCAATGGCTCGAGCGATTCGTACCAAGCATTCAATTTGGCCAATCCCATCAACTATCAAGATTCAGAAAATAATCTGATAATATCTCGAGGAAACAGTTTGGTGAATCACAGTAATTTATCCAAAAGCAATAGCTCATTACGTCGGAACGGATCCAAAAAAGGGGAAAACATGAAGTCGGTCACTTTTGAAAACTTGGGAGAACTCGATTTGGAAGACCAAGAAGAAGAGGCAGATGTAGATTCCGATGATATCGAGTTTATCAGAGAACAGCAAAGACGTGATTTTGGTAACAACGGCTTCGATATACCGCATGATGAAATTCTAAAGACTAAACAAAAAGCTGGGAATAGTTTAGCACCGCCAGTGATGGAAGAAAAAACGTCTGAAGTGTTGAGTGACGTCTATCCCAATGAGACTCCCTTGGTTATTGTCAAGAACAATAGCAAGAAGAAGAAGGATTTGTTACCGTCACAGCTAACAGACAACCAACCGAAAGAAACTGCTGTGGATAACGCTGTGGATCTTGACGCTCTTGTCAAGCCTAGTTTGAATCCTAACAGCGATAACTTCTCCATAGGATCATATTCTCCCGACACACCGCCCACCAGAAAATCTAAGAATCGAACGGTAAAAGAACAATTCTATACTCCCGAAGGGTTTGGCCCAGAAGAGGTTGAGGATGAGGAAGTCAAGGAGATATCCAATAACTTGACTCATTTAAGACGGTCGGTGATCTTGGACAGATTGACGAAGGTGACGTCAGATATAGAGCAGCAGATTATCCTCGATCATTACGGGTCGTCCTCGAACGAATTGGAAGAGATTGGAGAAGAGGAGGACGAGCTGGAGACAGAGGTTCAAAAGGAAATCACCACTCCTACAATAGATGAACACAACGAGACGTTAAAGACTCCGTTGATAGACCAGCACAACGATACTTTGCCAGGTATATCGGACGAAGTTGACTCCACTCAGGTAGTTGGCGAGGAATATGACTACGAGTACGATTTTGGTGATGACGGTGACGATGACAACGACGATGACAACGACGATGACGATTGTGAGGACGATAACAATAGCGGCGAGTACACTCCATTGACCAGTACGAACTCGTTGAACAATGGTCTCAACGCGGTAGGTAACAAAACGGATGTCAGTGATAAGCGCAAGTCCAAGCCAGTTCACGAGATGTTCATGCCTATTCTCGGTAAGTTCGATCGTTTGGCCGATAAGTTGGCCGAGTTGGACAGGTTGTTATAGAATATATATCTACAATAAACTAGGGAACGGGTTGATGAGAAAACTGTAGAAATAAAATTCATAGCAAAGTTGGTTATTAACCGTTAATATATAAACTCATTGTAGTTGAATATTATTGGCACTTTCAATATCTACAATCCTTTATATAATATACTTGGGAGTTGTATTCTTCCCCATACTAGATTTTTTGTTTCATCGCAGCCTAAAATTTTTCAGAGTATCTGCAGGAAAGATTGTTAAAAATTTATGGTTGATCAAGAAGGTTGAATAGAATAGGTAGACCCATAACCAGCGAGAAGTCCAGGCAAGACTACTCTAGCAGTTGAAAACAATCATAGTCATTTTATTACTTTAGCGGTTTCTTTGTTCTCGTGCTTATCATGTCGTGGGCTGCCGATCCGTCAGCGTTGGAGCAACTCAAGCACATTTTCAAAGGCACGTTATCGTCCAATAACCAAGAAAGAAAAGCCGCCAACGATGCATTGAACCAGGCCAAGGAACAGCCAGAGTTCGAAAACTACCTTTTCCACCTTTTGGTCTTGGACAACACCGCCAAGTCCGATGTCAGAGCAGGGTCGGGGATCAACCTAAAGAACAGCATTCTCAAGAGTCTGAGCAGAGGCCATACCTCACAGCCACCCACAGCCAACCGCCAGTTCTTATTGGACAACATAATCAAGGGATTGTTGGTGGAAGACAACTTGGTGCGCAACATCACCGGTAACGTCATAACGTCGTTATTTTCCATCTACGGGATCCAGTTCTGGCCCACGATCTTACCTAATTTGTTGGAACTAGCCGCACAAGAGTCGCCAGATTCCAGATACGTGGCACAGGAAGCGGCCATGAACACTTTGGGTAAGATCTGTGAAGACAATTTCGATATCATTACCCAGACCTACAATGGGGAGAAACCACTCAACTTCATGGTGCAGAACTTCCTCAAGCTCATGAACCACCCACACTCGGCCTCCATTAGAGCCAGCTCCATCCACTGTGTCAACCAGTTTCTCGGTTTAAAGGACACAGATATTCCTCAGTTCTTGAACCAGTACCTCTCCAACTTGTTTGAATTGGCAGCAGACTCAGCCACTGCTGTCAAAAAGAACATCTGCACATCTTTCTCGTTGATCTTAGAGTCTTCGCCTACAAGCTTGTTGCCTCACTTGGACGGTGTGGTCAACTACTGTCTCCACTTGATGGAAGATCAAGACGAAGAAGTCTCTTTGGAAGCATGCGAATTTTTACTTTCGCTCTCCACTATATCCGAAGACGAAGTCAACAAGAAGATATTCATTCCGAAACTCAAACAGATCTTGCCTATTTTGCTCAGCACCATGGTCTATTCCGACGAAGAAATGTTTTTGATGGAAATCGAAGACTCAAAGGACACTGCCGGTGTTCAAGATAAGGATGAGGATATCAAGCCTAAGAACATCAAGGTCAAGGAACACTCGTCAAAAAATAACAAGAAGAAGGTGGTTTACGACTCAGACTCGGAGGAGGATTATGATGAAAGTGACGACGACGACGGCAACTTTGTCGATCTGTGGTCGCTCAGAAAGTGCTCTGCAGCCACTCTAGATGTTCTCTCGTTGAACTTACCGGGCGAAGTGTTGCAGATCTCGATGCCAATATTGGAAGAACGTATTGTTTCCAACGACTGGAGAGTCAGAGAAGCTTCTATACTAGCCTTTGGTGCTATCAGCAAGAGCTGCATCGAGTTGTCGCTGGAAAAATTGCCTACTTTGATCAACTACCTCATCGATAGACTCAAGGACGAACAACCTCGTGTAAGACAAATTACGTGCTGGACCTTATCCAGATATGGGGTGTGGATGATCGAGCTGGGTCTGCAGTTGTTTGATGTCACTATTCAGTCAATGTTGGTGTGTTCGTTGGACAACCAAAAAATAGTTCAGCAATCGGCCTGTTCGTCTCTTACTATATTAATTGAAGAAGCCTATAGCGAGCCGCTCTTGCCATATGTCGACCAGTTGATCGAGCACTTCACAAGGTGTTTCCAGATTTATCAGAAGAAGAACCTCGACATTCTCTACGACTGTATCCAGACGTTTGTGGAAAAGATGGGCTACGATATCTTATCGAAATCTGACCGTATCCAGCACTTGATACCTCCATTATTAAGTAAATGGGAAGAGTTGGACGACGACGATAACGGATTGTGGTCGTTGCTCGAATGCATGGCGTCCATCGCTTCTACTCTAGGCGAGTTATTTGCACCTTATGCCGTGCCAATCTACCAAAGAGCCATCAAGATCTTGACCAACTGCATTGAGCTCGACCAACAAAGCCAAACCAACCCTATAATCGAGACTCCCGAAAAGGACTTTATCGTCACATCGTTAGACTTAATTGACGGTTTGGTCCAGGGATTCGGCTTCCACTCCATAGAACTTATCGACTTGCACCTCATGGAGCTCATGCAGCAATGTTTCTTGGACCACTCAGCAGACGTTCGCCAGTCGGTCTATGCATTGTTGGGAGACTTGGCTATCTATGTGTGTGAGCCTATAATCAAGCCATACTTGAGAAACATCGTCATCAGTATTGGCAATGAAATCAACAATAGGCTGTACGAAACCTTCCCTGTGGTCAACAACGCCATTTGGTCTTTGGGAGAGATCTTGATGAGACTCCCGGCCGACGATATCAAGCCTTATTTCAGCAACTTGGTGGATCTCATTGTGCCTGTACTCATTAGTACTGACTCGCAGCAAACTGTGCTTGAAAACTGTGCTATTTGTCTTGGTCGTTTAGGAATCAGCGGCGACAGCGAGTTGTGTGGATCTTTGGGTGCCAGGTTGCCTGAGTTTATTTTACAGTGGTGCTCGCAAATGTTGTACTTGATAGACAACGAAGAGAAGGAGACTGGGTTCAAAGGGATGTTGAACATCATCAACTCGAACCCCGTGCATGGATTCGGTCTGTTGGATTCGAGTCAGGGCAAGAAGAACCTAGCCATTTTCTTTGTGTGTATAGGTAATTACGCCCAGCCTTCTGAAGAGTTGCAGGTGATGTTCAGACAGTTGTTGCACAGTTACAAGGGCTTAGGTGACGAGTTGTGGAACAGTGTCATTGGGCAGGTAGACCAGGAGTCCAGAATGGTGTTGTCAGAGGTGTACGGGGTATAATAGATAGCTAATCAGTAAAAGAAAAAAAATTCCAGAGAGTAGAAGACAATGGCCTTGCTTAATTATTCAAGTTCGCAATATCGTCGTACAAACTACTAATTAAGAAACTAAAATATAGGTTAGCTGACATCATTATTCTCAAGATTATTTGAAAATGCGACATACTCATTTACAAGGTTATTTCAAGATGCCATCTGACATGAGAATAGCTTGTTCAAGCCAAATATGAAACCCTCAAGAAGCAACTACATTACATTGCCAAAAATAGAATACTTGGCAGTTGACGTCTATGCCTTCTATATAAAATTTATACTATGCATTGGCTGCAATGCCTATTTCATAACAATTTATTTACTGTGTATGTATTTAATCATAAGTTCAATCGGATGTATACTTCTTGATTTGTACCTGATTTTACAGTGAGCAATCCCCCGTTTCGTCATTATCGTGTTTCTTCTTTTGTGGTCATAGATATTGGTGGACATTTCACTTTTTATTCATTGATTTCGTCACAGTACAAAACCTCATTCACCAAGGTGATTGGCAAGTCCCATACTCCACTAGGAGCTTTGTGGATATAACTGACAGCATCGTTGATTCGGTCTTGCTGGTCAGGACCCGCCAGTTGTCCAGCAAACGACGAGTACTCGTCCACCAAATTCCGCACGTCATTCAACGGGTTGGTTTTGACCTCAGTATTGTAGAGCGCCAATGCGATGTAGACGAAAAGCATTAGCATCAATGAGAACGCTGGAATGGCCACTGCCCAGTATTTATCGGGATAATAGTGGATAGAAAGATAGTTCTCGATGAAAAGTTCCGGCAACAATGCCCAACATGTCCACAAGAATAGTACAAATGCACTCAACACGTACATGAAGAACCCTTTGTACTCAGCGTACGGAGTCATTCCGGTCGACACAATGACATCGGACTCACGAGCCAACGTATCTTCCAGAGGCGCTGATGAGTCCACATATGACCCTATACGGGATAGCACACCTGGCAGTGGAGAAGGCATCCTATAATGTTTCCAGGCAAATCTCACTGCCCCAAATTTCACTAACTTCACTTTCCAAAAATAGCGAGGTTTAGCGCGTCGAAGTGAGATCGCAGAATACGATGGGTAAGACTACTATTTTTTCACATAGTTCTGCTCTCTACTGTTATTCTATTTACTGGATGCTAAGCTTTTATTTTTACTTATTTTTCTTATATATTAGTAAGTTCTTGTAATTAAACTAATTGTTTTCTCGAACCCTTGAAGAAAAGCTGCACAATAGTGATTTGCAAAAATGCCATGGCAACCATCAAAACAACTTCGAAAATGGAAAACCAGTATATTCTGGATTCGGTCGACTTGACAGTGGCCTCGTTACGGCTGTTTCTGGTCTTGTAGTACAACAAGGTCTTGTGGAGACCGTCCAACTGCTGGTCGATTTTGTCGACGGTTTGTTGCATGCTTTCCACATGGGAAATAGCTTTGGTGTTTGGTTGCTCAGGCATGGTGGCCTTGAAGCGGTCTTCGTTGTTGTCAACAAAGTCAATCTCGAAATCAATCACCTTGTCGGCGAAAGTAGACATGCCATTGGAGAAGCAGAACTCGTATTCTCCAACAACATCGGTGTAGAAAACAAAGTCTCCTTGTCTGGACTTGTCTTCCTTGACCAAAACATCACCCCTAGGGTTCTTAATGGTGTAGTCAACATCAAATGCTCCACCGCTCTGCACCGCAAAGTAGTAACTCATGGCGGTGTTGGGCTTGGTGGTGAAGATATAGTAACATGTTTCCTCCTGTGCCTTCAAAATAAATGTGAATGGCGAGGCAACAACCATCAGCGCAAGTCCAAGTATGGACAATAAGTAGCAGGCCAACATCTTTGGGGTATATTGTTCGAGTTGTTTGGACGCTGAAAATTAAAGACGTGTCGAAAAGTTGATCGAGTCACGTGATGCTGACACGCTCAGGCGCTTTCCCTCGCCTGCCCATATACACGTACCAAACAGGTCACTTGTGAATTCGATTATACTAGTTTGAGAGGTGACTGTCTTGTTGGTCTTGTAACTCCTACTAAGCTAGTGATGCTGCCGGCTCGGTCTATTCTATTCTTTGGTGTTTTTTCCCCTTCCGTTGAGCCTTTCTTCTTGTCGCGATTGCAAAGTTTGGCTTGAAAATATACAAAATAATAGCAAAAGATTTGGTGATTGAAGCGCTCACTCAAATTATTAGAATAGGCAGATTTCTACAATATTCTGAAACCATAAACAAATCGATAGTACTTACAAATTTTACTAGTAACAAGATGGCATAGTATACTTAAGAATCAATGTATAGAATATACGTAATTTATCCTCTTGCAGCAGAATACACAACGGCTGCAACCTCTTGCCCACAAACCCAACGGTCCATTGAGCCACGTATGAGCCAGTGTGACCAAGACCAGTATCCAGAGGTCCCCATCTCAAGACAACTTGCACACGTTCCTTCATCCGCAGCTGATCAACTGTCGAACACTCTATTCTGCTCTCAGTAGAACATCCCACCAAACACTCTACTCTGTTCTTGGTGAACATCCTGCATATCGTGATTAATTCCGTCTTCTATTACTATTTACAATTATATGTATACCATACGACCTTCGGCATCGAAACCAATGGCTCTATCCCTCTTGGTATCTCTTCTGGAAGCACCATAACGGAAACCGACATCACCGCTGCTACAAGCGGTGAACTTGAATGCCGATCTCTCACCTTCTCTCTGAGCACCTACAATAACCTTGTTAAGATTTTCCTTGTTGGAGTCGCTAGTGTTGACTTTAGACAATTCTTCCAAAGCGTCTCTAGCAACTGGAAGATCCAAAATCTTGGCAGCATCGACTGGTCCGAAAGGTTCAGACTCGGCAATGGTCAAGAAACGTTGTTGCAAGGTCTTGTGCGGGGTAGGAATTTCCGTCAAATTATCAGCTCCTCTGGGAGGTTGATAAAGAGGAAACATCTTATGCATAACTTGGGCAAAATGGGCAAGGTCACCTTCTATTTTTTTCTAGAATGTTAGTATTAAACTTCGATAATTAAGTTTCCTAATTCCACTTGGATTCAGCGAAAAATTTCTAACCATGTAGTTTGTCTTCAAGACTAATCGAAAAAATAAATTATCTCATCATGCAAAGTGAATTGGAAATAGAAATATTACTTACTTGTTCAGTCCACTGTTTTTCAATGGAGCTTAAGCGCACAATAGCTTCCACTCTGGCCATTTTTATACCATACTTGTGGGCCACTTCTTGAGCATGTAATCCGTTTTCATTGATGTCGTCACAGATTTTCTGTTTGAGATCTTCAGGAATGACCATGGCAGTTTTACAAGCTGGGTTTTGTGGAAATGGATGCACCTCGGGATTTCTTTGGAACAGCGACAAAGATCTAGGTGTGAAGGCATCTTTGTAAGTCAGATCTATCACACTTTGACCATTTGGCACTATGTAGTTAGGTTTGTGGTTCTGGGGTGGGTAGTAATACTTGTTGCGATAGTATTCTCCCCTAATGTTCTTAGGCCCCAAAAATCCTTTCAAGGCTCTTTGGAAGAAACTGGAATGGTCCTTTTTACCGGTTGGTTTGGGCACGTTCTGAGGCACGTATCTAGGATATGCGAGTCTCCTCTTGTATCTTACCTGTTGCAATCCAATCCCTGACCGGACATTGTTCCCGTTGTGAACACGAAACATTCTTGTAAAGAGGAAGAAGTGAATGCCGTTTTATAGTTGTATCTCGAGACCGAAAGTTTTTCATCAGCGAACATCCGCACCGCAAAAAACCCAAACTGCCACAAAAAACCGTCACCATCGAGATGTTTATCAAGCGGCTGTCGCACGTGACACAACATCAACAAGTGATCCAGACGCGACGCCTGTTGTTGTTAAGCATTTAGTCTAGTGTAAGGAGTGAGAACCTGATCGGGTATTGTTAGTACGGTGATGTCAGAAACTGCATTAGAGAGCGGAGCTGCATACATACCCAAAAAGAGAAGAACTCCACCCGCAAGTGAGGATAACCCGTTCAAGGATCGTGGTAAGTTACGGAAAGATGAGGCTATAGTGGACCATAGTAGGAACTTCAGTGGGAGTTTGACAAACAATTTGGGCCACAACATACAATCACCATTTATCAGATCACATAATTTATCCAAAATCCTTCATCAAACATACATATTGCCAAACGCCGAATCTAGTGATCCAGGAACGGTAGCTACCACTGCCAACAAGACCATTCAAGAAGAAGTAACCCAAACCACATCAGACACACAAAAAGAAGAGGAGAAAGATGTAAGAGAAGAAGACGATGGCGAAGAAGATGAAGTGACCCTCGAAGTGTTGGAAGAAATGAGCCGGCTTGAAAGATGTTTCCCTGAGTTGGCGGCACATTATCGTCTCATAGATAAAATTGGCGAGGGAACCTTTTCTACAGTCTACAAGGCCGAATGTGTTACTGGCACGATAAGATTAGCTACAGATGTGTGGAAATCCCCACCACTCAAAAAGAATACCAATCGTAAACCTATCAAACAAAAAAATGCATTAGTGGCGTTAAAACAAATTTACGTCACCTCATCACCTAATAGAATTCACAACGAATTGAACTTGCTCTACATGTTATCGGGAAATTCCCATGTTGCTCCATTGCTTGACGTATTGAGGCACCAAGACCAAGTGTTAGCTATATTACCATACTATCAACATGCCGATTTCCGAGACTTTTATCGTGATTTACCCATTAAGGGGATCAAAAAGTACTTTTGGGAGATGTTCCATGCATTGGAGTTCATTCATGACAAGGGCGTTATCCATCGTGACTTGAAACCCACCAACTTCTTGTATGATCCCTTCAAAGGAAGAGGCGTATTGGTAGATTTTGGATTGGCAGAGAAAGAAGTTATCAATTCGTCATCAAAAGTTTCAAATACTTGCCCATGTTTCTCGACAGAGAAGGTGATCATAAATCGTAATGTCACCAAACGTCAAAATATTAAGGGCGCATACCCAAAACAGGATCAACGTCCACCTAGACGTGCCAACAGAGCCGGCACCAGAGGGTTTAGAGCTCCAGAAGTACTATTCAAATGTACCAACCAAAGTACCAAAATAGATATTTGGTCTGCAGGCACTATCGCCTTTTCCTTAATAGCCCGGAAGTTCCCCTTGTTCAATTCCCCTGACGACACTGATGCAATTGTAGAAATGGCGACTTTGTTTGGAATGGATAACCTCAAGAAATGCGCAGAATTGCATGGATGTGGACTTGAAATCAATATATTCAACTCAAACATAAGCAATAGCTGCAATTTTGTCAAAACCATCTATGACTTTCTTGCGTTTGAAAAGAGCCACGGATGTTTTCCTGATGATAGTGTTGTTCATGACACAATCAGAATCATAGGAGGAGAAAAAGGGTCGGAGAAGTTTGTCAAGCCTATACTTGCATACGGAGGGGACTACGAGCAGTTCCAGACTGAACTAGACAACTATAACGACCATAAATTCTTTTTGGAGGTCTTGCAAGCCACGTTACAGTTCGATCCTTCTAAGAGATTATCTGCTTCCGAATTGCTAGCATTGCCATTTTTCCATGAGATCAGTAATGAACGAGATGATGTTGTATTGTTTTGAAGTTACTATGTATTGTACAGGGTTTTAAAAGGGATATATAATAAATAACCGAGAAATGAAAAGAAAGTAATAGAAGTAAAAAGTATCCTAGTAGTCCTTGGTAAAGTCTTCTCTATCGTCAAAGCCGTCCTCATCTCCAGTTTCGTCATCGATTCCTGAAAGAACTCGAGACCTTTTCCGTACCTCCAGCTTTTTGGTGTCGTCTTTCTTGGCGTCGTCTTTCTTCTTATCTCGATCAAGATCAGCATATATAGTCTTATTCCACTTCTGATTCAACTGTGTAATGGCCTTATTCTGTTCTGACATGGTTTCCATAGTGTTGGTGAGTTTTTTGGAAGGATGGATGCTGGAAAGAGGAATGGCGAATCGCGTAGTGATGGGATCGTTAAAAGTTTCGGAATATGATATAGTGGGACTAACTGGCGGCGACACGTTGATGTTTTGGAATAATTCCAATTGTAAGTCTTTGGAATATATCTTCTTCAAGTACATTCGTTGCATGGATGTGGTTTGCTTGACCTTTTTGGTCACTTTGGTACTCGTAGTGGTGACAGAATCGAGTTTATCCTGCTTTAGGGAGTCCTGATGGAGCTCGGACTTTTCTTGGTTATTCAATGATAGAGGCGATGGAGTGGGATCCTGTAGATGTTTGAAAGAGCCTGTGGTATGTGAGGTGGTTTGTGACGAATTTGTGTTGTGTGATGAGCTGGCAGGTGGCTGTGGCGGTGACACTGCACTGAGCCCCACCAGATCACTGTACTTGAATCTGAAATCAGACTTGATCCGCTCAAGATAGTCGTCACTGGGATGATCGTTGCTGCGAGGCCTGGGTTTTTTGAGCCGGTATATGGGTTTGAGAATTTGTCTAGTTGGGGTGGGTGCCTCTAACTCCGAGTCATCATCGGAGACAAGTGCGCTAGTTTGTAGGCGAAAACGGTTGGCATCAACCGTGTCATGAGCCGCAGCACCAGAAGATGATGGTACTGTAGACGAGGAAAGAAGGTTTAGGTTTATGCTGCTATCGTCTCTCCATGATTTGGGAAGCTGATCATCAATGGAAACAATCAGATTTCGCGGGCTCTCTATGCTTACAATTGACATGCTACGCCCGTTGGTGGGGGTCGGGGCGCTGCTCAAGATGTGGTTGTGGTGGTTGGAGTTCAATGCGGAGTGGTTGGACGTTATGGAATTCATCGAAGAAGATCTTTGTTTGTGTGCAACTGAGGCTGCTAATGGTGGCTTGATCATGTATGGACTACTGGCAGCAGAGTGCTCGTTGGAGCTTACGGGACTGTAGTGGTCATTGAAAAAATTAGACGCCATGTTGGCATGTGCATATAGACACGACTCGAGTAACTGCGAATCTGTACACACCCGACTGCTTTGATAATAAGGGTATAGTAAGTAGCGTCTTATCGTCGATGATCGTCAAACGTCAAATCTCAAGAGATGAGTGTACTGCATATAAAATGATGGGGGAGACAACAAGAGAATGAAACATAAAGAATACAATGGAGCTAAGGAAGGAGGCTAAAGAAGACAAAGAGAAGATACAGAACAAACGCCCTGTTTGTCTCTTCTTGTCCTCTTTTCTGATATAATAGTAGAGTTATACTGCTCGATCGTTGCGATTGTTTACGAGATCTATGCAATGGTTTTGAATTGCAGGGTCTCCGCGAATAGAACGCTCGTTTTTATTGGCTATGCTCTATATGCTAATATACATGACTACTGGCTGATAGGGCAGTTTCTTAAATAGTCAGCCTTGTTTTTTAACACTCTTACCGACTTGAAGAAGATTTCTTCTGGCGACATGGCCCCGGTAGACTCAACGTTGAAAATAAAGTGGTCTCTCTTTCTGCCTAACTTGACCTTGCCTTCAAACTCCTCGTGTCTCAACACCTCTCTACTCACAGTATCTTTTCTAGGGTCCTTGACGTATGCTTCGCCGTTGGCATTAATGCCGATGACGCCCGATGGAAAACACTTTTGGAACTTCTGGGCATCTTCTCTAATAGGCTCAGTGATGTTGATCACTGGCATCAATCTGTAAGAAGCAGTGGAAACGGGCGAGAACTTGGCATGGTCACTCCCCACTCCCAACACACAGTGAGCTCTCAAGGAGATCTCCTGGCCCGGTCTTAACTTGGCCAACAAAATGTCAGGGTCACATGGAACTACGGGGTTGTTCTTGAACCTTTCCAACTGAGTTCCCTGGGGCTCGAACTTCAAGTCTCTGGCATAAACATAAGAATTACGGTACAATTCTTTAGGATCAGATGAGTTTTTGGGGGCGTGGGGGTTCTTGGTACAGGCCACATCTAACGATAACACTATGGTATTGTCTTCGGTGTATCTGTCATTTTCATCTACGCTCTTATCTACCCAGCTCAAGGCATCGGGGTCGACTTTTAAGGGAATTAACCCGATTCTGTGGGCCAAGACTTCGTCTTGTATCACCGATGTGTTCATAAACATGTAAATAGCCTCGGCAGCAACACTCGGAACTTCCGAGATCATTATACGACGGAACGCATTGGCAATGGAGGTATCGATGTGAATCAAGTCGAAGTTGGCATCTCTCTCGTTAATGTACGAAATGTTGATTTCGAACGAGTCCTTGAACTTTTCGATATCCCACGAATAGTCACCATCACTGTGGTGACCGGGGAAGTCTGTAGACGTAGCGTTGGTGACACGGTTATATTCTATTCCTACGATATCGTCCGACATGCTGTGAACCTTCCTCCTGCTTATGTGAGATGAGTTGCGTTTTTTGGAGGCATCGGTTGAAATTTGAAAATTTGATGTCGTGCGTAAGCAGTCACGTGTCCAGACACGCCTATACTAGCGATGCGGCTGGAGCGGCAGCGAACGACCCTGGCATAGTAGAAGCAGCAGCGGTAGCTGGAGCTGATGCTGTAGCTGAAGGCACTGTTGGTTCTGTAGTGGTGGCTGTGTTATTTATGGTTTGACTCAAATTTGTGCTGAACTGGAACCGCGCCTGGATCTGGAGCGACTCGTACGCGCTGCGTAGCACATCTATAGTGAGTAAGTGGACATCGCCACTGTATCCATCACCATCATAGTGGGGTTTTCCCTCGTTGGAAATGTCATTAGGATCGTAGATTTTAGTTTCGAGTATTTTTGAATCGTCGCTCACACAAACTATGCTGTGATACACCAACTGAATTGCGCATATAATCAAGTCAAGTATGAGTAGTTCTATGGTGGAGTACGGGAAACGTTCGCCTATAAACTGTATGGACATTCCACCATAGAGGTACTTTTCAGAAGGACCTGACGGCGTATATATGCCAAAGATCATATGCATCAAGAAACAAAACCCATTTCCCGCAAGCACCACTAACAATAAAAACTTGGTGAGCGCCTTTTTATTCTCGTCAGATATAGGGATTCGGGGGTTTGGCGATGGGTACGGGTTGGATATCGAGTACTGCGAAAAGGCCCGTATTGCAAATCGAAACATCGAGAGATCTCGAAGATATATAATGACCAATAGCACGAAGCCTGTGAATTTAAATGAATGTCTCAACTCTTCAAGGAAGAACTTCTTGCGTTTATATAGTACAGATGCATTGTTGTGGATGGTTTGCTCAGCAGTAGGATACCTCTGGGTATAAAAGTCTCGTAGACTTGCCTCTAAGTTAATGTTTCGTGACATTGGTGGTGGAGCTGCTACACTACTTGTCTCCAATTAGGCCGATCAGTGTGGGTCAAAAATGCGCGTGATTTTTATCACGCGCCAGGCATTCACTTCTCCACGCTCTACATAAATAGTAGTTACCCGAATACTTACGGGCTATAAGTGTCTATTAATACATATATATGCAGCACTATTTCTTGAGCTTGATCGAATCGATGAGATCACCCCCGAGCAATTTGATTTGCTCGAAAATTGCCTCTTTGTTGATCACCACCTCTTCCTCTTCGCTTGGTTTGACGTTGACCCCCAAATTGGCTCTAAACTTCTTTTTGCCCAAGCAATGTGGCACGAATATTCCGCATATCACGTTGGTGCCGTCCTGAACCAAACCAGTGTATTTTCTGGTTGCGAAAATAATGGTGTTGCCGAATTTCTTCTCCAAGTCGTTGAAAAATACTTGGATCAAATCGTCTTGTGCAGTCACATCTTCGGGGAACGAAGTGTTGGTGGCAATCAAGTTTTTGTACGAGTTAGGAGGCAAGATCCCGGAAGAAACAGTGAGGCTATTGGACTTGACTTTGATGATGAAGTCAAAGTCTTTCAAAGCCGGAGTGAAGATTTGGTCCATCACCGTTTCCGATAACCCATCATTCTTGATGATTTGCATGGCTATACGTGACAACGCCGTCAATCTACTGGCTATAGGCAAGCTCAAGTCGTTGGTCCACAAAATACCCGAGGGGTCGTCTTTGGAACCAATGAAAAATTGGGTTTTAATGCCTGAAGGATCGGCTTTTCTGATCTTGTCAAAGTTTTCTTCGATGACTCTGTAAGCCTGAATTGTAAGTCTATCACTCAATTTGGTGGTAGAATTGTTTACGGTTGAACTGATAACGTCTTCATCGGCATTGGTCTTGACGAGATCCAAAATCAAAGCGTCTTCCTTCCAGTTCCAGTTGGATAAAAAGTTCAAAATTTGCAAGAAACCAGCTTCAACGGAGTTGGGCACGGTGTATGGGGCAGGATCTACAAATGGTTTAATGGCGATCAACTCGACAAACTCATTGGAGAAATGATGCAATAAGAGCTGAGAGTCCAACCATTGCTTGAATAAGCGAACTGTAGGCGTATAGAACTTGTAGTAGGTAGCCAACTGTCCTATGGTTCTTGTGTGTTTAACGGCTCCTTGGTATTTCTGGTTGAATTTTAAGTACACGTCTTGTAACAAGGGTTTCTGTTTATGGTCACTATTAGTAATAGCCCTAAGGTACAACACTTCGTCTCTTTCACTCAAAACACGAAGTCTAAACCCATAACCTTCTGGCGTCAAGACATTCAAGAGACATATATCTTCATTGAAGGGAATAGAATGGTCTCTAGTGATGAATGATCTGTAAGCCGTTTCTTCACCCACAAGTTCGTTAATCTTCAACAAGAATGCAGTCTTGGTTTTTTCCAAAGAAATTAACTCATCGGGCCATCTTGTCGAGGTTTCAAACTGAATTATGGCATCGTTCCAGAAATCAGGATTAGACATGGCGTACGGAACCGGCTGCAACAAAGATGTGTATCTCATTGATGGAGATGCAGCAGAGATAGATCTGATAGATAATGGCAAGGAGAGGTTGGTAAGGATCTTGACCATAGACTCAAACGAATCTTTAAGACTAGAGTAATTGGTCAAGGATGTAATGCCCGATTGTAGAGTACCCAAGGATTTGGATGAGCCTGACACTAATGGAGGAGGTAATTTGTTGTTGAATTGGTTGATTTCACAAGTCATGTAAGTTGAGATGTTTTTGGACAAATGCTGGTCAAGGACGTATTTGGCAATAGTTAACACAATAGGTTCGTTATCTTGGATACTCCAGACTACACAGTGCTGAATGCTACCGTCCTTGAACCTTCTTAATGAAGACTTGGAGCCCCAGAAAGATCTGAATTTTTTGCTCAATTCTTGGTCTTCATTGCTTGGACCTTTGGTGACCAATTTTTCAGATTCCTCGGGGTTGATACTTAAACCAATAATGTAGTTGTTGGCAATTGACGATGGCTTTCTTTTGGTAAGCGGATACAGAGAGTTAACCTTTTCGTTTCGTATGGCAATTAAATTCACTCTCTCGCTCAATCCTGTCTTCAAGATTTTATAGAGTCTGTGCTTGATATAACTTTCAAATGTGATGAACGAAATTCTTTCCAAAGGACCAAAAGAATCCATCAAGTCATCAGGAATGGTCAAATGCATCACTATGTCGAACTTCATCTGATCAAACGTCGAGTTTTGTAATAAGATGGCATCGAATCTGTCATATACAACATCATTCAACAACCTCAATGTTTCCACAGCTTGTAATTTTAAGTGGTTGTAAGAAGATTGGGTCATTTTCCATAGTATGTTCAACTTGGTGTTTTTGTCAAATATGGTAGGCACATTAAAGCCACCTGACTTGTACTTGGAGGTCACATTCTCTCCTATTAATGACGAAAACGAGACGTATCCATCTGAATTAAGGTCCATAGTAGCCAAGTACTTGATGGTACCTTTGAATAACTGGTAGGACGAAAATCCATGTAACAATATTTTATTTCCGCCCAATCCACCACCTTCAAGTAACACCGTCATCAACATAGCAAACTCGAAATGGCCAAAGCCTCCATTATTGATGGATGAGCCAAATCCTCTTTGTTGTAACCACAATCTTCCTAATATACATGCATCCTTGAACGATTCAGTGGTTTTTTTGGTCGTGTAAAGAAACTTCAAGTAGTAATCATATGAGGTTGAAGATAAGATGGAGGCATTGTATAATGGAGTTGGTGGCAATTCTTCTGCGTCAGTTTGCACTCTAATACAGTTTTTATCAGGCAATAACTTTTTTGTGTCGAAGAAGCCGAAAGGAAAGGCCACCAAAAGGTTGATTGAGAACTTTGTTTTATGAAATGTCAAGTCCTCTGGATTATCTGTCGATATCGATTCAAGTTTCAAGACAGGACACAATATGTCGTCATTGAGAAAATGGTATGATATTTTTATTGGAAGGTTGTTCTTTTTCGACAATGGGATCAAGTTGTCAGCCAAGTACGCCAAGTAAAATGCCCTTTTGTAAAGTGCTCTATAATTAAGGTAGTCTTTGGGTTGGAACAACTGTTCCGGCATAGTTAAGGATATGTCGATTGATGCATTGGAAGAGTTTGGGGCGTTTGCAGCATTGGAGATGCCTGTTTTTAATCCAAACGAGCCCACAAGTGAAATATCTTTGGGTGGAATGTAAGAGAAGGTGTAGTTGAGCTTGGAAGGTTTGGGGTCTGGGAATGGAATGACCACTTTTTTCGAGTTGAATAAGGTTTCTGCCTTCTCCAAGCTCACATCTTCAATGATCGGAACCTGTGAAATGAGTTCGTGAAGACGATGTAACACCTTTTCGATCTTGGTGACATGAGACTCTTTAAGCTTCAACTCTTTCAAGAGCTCGTCTATTTGGAGTTTGAATATATTGGACTTAAACAATTCGGCAGTTTCTCTGGCTACTTGGATATCTTGAGCTGTAAGCTGTTTACGTTGCTTCTTGGTGGGCGGACCCGAATGCCCGTTTGGCTTCTTTTCCTTCTCCTCTTCCTCAACCTCTTCACTATCATCTTCATCCTCTTCATCGCCGTCATCGTCTTCATCTATATCATCATTTTCATTTTGATTTCCATCCTCCTCGAAGGATTTATTTCCATTGGCGAATTCGTGGGTTATCTCCTCATCATCTATGTCTCGATTTCTACTAAGGGTGGCGATGCTCTCCGATTTTCTCTTTGCCATGTTGCACTATTTGATTCTGGAATATTACTGAGCTTATACCGAGTGATGGTTCGCTAGTTAATAATGCCAAAACCTTAGAATGTCCCCGCTATGGATGTATATTCTAGAACTAGTTGGACTCAATCTTCCTCTACCGCGAAGATGATAATTTTTTCAAACTACCACCTCTTCGCATAGATTGTGTTTGACCTGCCGCACGACTCTTCCTCGAGAACGCCGGCGTGGGAAATCGAGTCACGAGACCGCCCCAGATCGTGAACTTGTGGCTGCACGTGAGCTATCTTCTCCATCGTATAGACTCGTACCCCAAACTGTTAAACCACCAAGACAAACTGGGTAGATGCCGAGATATATTGTTCAATGCTCTATTCAGAACAAATTGGATTGCATCGCACGGATCCCAAGAGATGGAGGCTCAATGTTAGCGAATTGGGCCGCACAGAATGGGTCTACTTGTCACCGGAAGAAAGTTTGCGGACACCCCAGTCGGATTTCGTCAAGTATCACCTTAAAATAGAAGATTTTGAAGGGCCAACCCCAGAAAAAATCACCACGCCTGCCGAATCAGCTGAAAAGGCAGCCGAATTTTTCAGTTTCTTGCAAGACGAAGAAAGTGGCATATTTCCTTGCCAGTATAAGGGCCCCATCTTTCTTACAATTGGATATATTATCACCCATTATTATGCCAAACGTGCCATTCCTGATGCCTACAGAACTGAAATAATCCGTTTTTTTGTCAATAACGCGCATCCCGTGGACGGAGGCTGGGGCCTTCACACCGAAGATAAATCGACATGCTTTGGAACCACTATGACCTATATCACTCTTCGGTTATTGGGGTTGGAGGCAGACCACCCTGTATGTGTCAAAGCTAGAAAAACCTTACATAGCTTGGGCGGAGCTAGAATGAACCCTCACTGGGGTAAGATTTGGCTCGCAGTGTTGAACTTGTACAAATGGGAAGGTGTCAATCCAGCACCTCCAGAGTTATGGACCATACCCTATATATTGCCAATTCACCCTGGAAGATGGTGGGTTCATACCAGGGCCATTTATTTGCCTGTAGGATACATTCAGGCTAACCAGCTTAGCTGCGAGTTAGACCCATTACTTGAGCAAATTCGGTCGGAAATCTACTTGCCTTCCCAGCCGTACGAGTCTATTGACTTCAAGTCTAACAGAAATAAAGTTTGTGGTGTAGACTTGTATTATCCACACAGTAAGCTCCTTGACTTTGCTAACGTCTTCCTCAGCTGTTACGAAAAGTGTAGACCAAACTGGATGCTCAAGTGGGTCAACAAAAAGATCTATGATTTGATGTTGAAAGAGTTCAAAAACACAGAGTATCTCACTATTGCTCCAGTAAGTCATGCGTTTGCAGCTATCGCGGCTTGTGACGCAGAGGGGAGTGACTCCGAAACGTTTCAGAAACTCTTTGACCGTGCCAACGACAGTATATTCCATGGCCCGCAAGGTATGATAGTCATGGGCACAAACGGGTCTCAGGTCTGGGATGCTGCTTTTATGGTCCAGTACTTCATTATGGTCGGGTTAGAAAAGGACCCCAAGTACCGTGAAATGATTAAACGTGCATACAAGTTTTTGGTCAGATCGCAATTTGATCTGGAATGCGAGCCAAACAGTTTCAGAGAAAAGAGGATCGGGGGATGGCCTTTCAGTACAAAAGAGCAGGGTTATACTGTGTCTGACTGCACTGCCGAAGCCGTCAAGGCCATCATCATGGTGAAAACGCATCCTTTGTTTCAAGAATTGAAGGACGACATTCAAGACAAGAATCTTTTCAATGCCATAGACGTGATCTTGGAAATTCAAAATTTAGGTAGCTTTGAGTACGGCTCGTTTTCTACCTACGAGAAAATCAAGGCTACTCCCTTACTCGAGCAATTAAATCCAGCAGAAGTCTTTAATAACATCATGGTGGAGTACCCATATGTCGAGTGCACAGACTCGAGTATTCTCGGTCTCACCTTTTTCCATAAAGAGTACCCGCAATATAGAACCGAAAGAGTGAAACATGCTATTGACTCTGGTATTGACTACATCATCAAATCACAGCAGGAAGATGGTTCATGGTACGGAGCATGGGGAATTTGTTTCACTTATGCATCGATGTTTGCTATTGAAGCCTTGAGCACTGTAGGCTTGACGTACGCCAATTCCACCAGCATCCAGCGTGGCTGCGATTTCTTGGTCTCGAAACAGTTGCCTGATGGTGGCTGGTCTGAATCGATGAAGTCTTGTGAAACCCACACTTACATCAATGCTGAGACTTCGCAGTCGGTCCAGACATCTTGGGCCTTAATCGGTTTGATATTGGCTGATTACCCTGACAAGAAACCTATTGCTAAAGGTATTAAACTATTGATGGAGAAACAAGCACCTAATGGAGAGTTTAAATTTGAGGGTGTGGAGGGTGTGTTCAATCATAGCTGTGGTATTGAGTACCCTTCTTATAGATATTTGTTCACCATCAAGGCCCTTGGGTTATATGCAAAAAAGTATGAAAATAAGCTAGAGTAAAAGTACAGAAATAATTATATACTCCAACAAAATGAATGCTTTATCGATTTTGCGGACTATTTTTATTCATTTGCAAATTTGGGTGCAAAACGTGCAGCCATGCGGCACGCCTAGTTTATAGAGAAGGATTGATTCTTCTCTGCTTATTTGCAGAACGAATTGGTAGATCTGGATGCTCTTACCCACAATTAAACCAATGGTGTAATTCTCTTTGGAGGCATCGACCACGCCAAATACACGGGAGAGTTGATCCTCATTACCAAATGGGGGAGAATAAATCGATTTTTAGTTTTGGCGACGGCTCAAATTATCTGGTTAACGAGTCGGAGTGCACACAAACTTGTTAGTTTGATACTTACCTAGTATCGGTCTCTGGATATAGTCTCTTTAAGTGAGTTTGGAGATTTGAGCCCGCGGCTGGCTGCAAAAAGCACCAGCTCTGACTTCAATCATAGAAGGATTTAAGACTTCAAAAGGAGTAAGCTGGCTCTAGGCTGGAGCTGATGGTACATCCTCTGTGACTGAACCTATGCGTCTGTTGTTGTGGGCTTTGGTCCGTCGTTTTCACAGGCTTAGAAACGAAAGAGGCAATGCAAATTTCTAATTATGCCTATAAATGCACATGAGCAGATATTGATCAACCTGTTCACTTTAACTAGAATAATTCAAACAAAATGATAGTATGCTTAAAAGCGATTTGAGGATGTGGGGTGGTTTATTCGAACTATCAGAAATGCTTGGATTTCAGGATTATCTTTTTGGGAGCATCGTATAGCAAAAGAATTATCAGGGGAGCTATTGTGCATAGGCTTAGGGAAACAATGACTGGACTTGCTATAGTCCCTGAATCTTCAGGTTTTTCAGAATGACTGAGGGATTTCCAAATCGCAATATGTAAAGGCATGTATGCCACAGGTTGGCTTGACAAACTGTGAACAAAAACATGCAGCGAAAGTTGTTTAGAAAAGACGATTGTCTAGATGAGACCAATGAGACCAATGAAGAGTCTGAAGAAGAAGTGATTGAATTGGTTGTAGAAGAATTCAAGACTGATATGAAGCTAAGCGAATGCATCAAAAAGCTAAACGATATTGCAGTTTCACTTAAGGAGATAGCTAAAGCCACAAATAAACCAGTTGAAATTGCTGAAGTCGTTAACAAAAGTGCAAGCATCTCGTGCAATAGTAAAGACAAACAATTCTTGAAAAACTTTAAGTTTACAAACCCCCCAACTGCCGAAGTTTTTGTAACTATAAAGAAATTAGCTATCGAAGAAAACCTTCATACCAGTGAAGTATCTTCATTTTTGTCATGCTGTGAAGAGCTTGTCGTCCTAAAGGAATTTTGCAACAATATACCAGACTTCAATAAACTTTTACAAGGCGAGTTCGATTGGGAGTTGTATGATTCTGTTCAGGAAAAATATTCGGGGACGGGTGAATGCTTGGCGTTGAAAGAGTTAGCGCAGAAAGAGTTTAAACAACGTCGTCTCCCAAGAGGCTTCTTGAAGAGTTGAGCTGATTCAGTGATTGAGTTTTCAGTCATCAGCTGGAGTAGCGTATTGTGCTTTTTCTTGGACATTCTTCCCACCTTGAGTAGAGTGTTGTGCTCACGTTATCGTGGATTCCACAGTAACATAGAAAACGTTCTCGAAAAACTATACCTCTATTAACAGCCCACCTCATTTGAATACCGTTCTTTTTGGGTGGATTTTCGGCGTGCCTATTTATCTTCTTTAAACGACCACCCCACACAATGTCAAATCGAGTTTCTTTTCAACGATATTGAGCCGAACTTGGACGGTAATCATTACAGGAAAGTGAGACGGATTTTTTTAGATGGAGAGTCCGCTCTCCCAGCCGAGGTAAAAAGGTACATTTAGTGGTGTCTCACATCTTCGACTTTCTAAATAGCATAGTAGATATTTACTGTAATTTTGCTTACTCTTCGGGAACATGTCCAGTTTTCAAACTTGTGTAAATTTTATGATAAATCAAGATTAGTTCTTAAGGATCATAATGTGATCTTTTTAAAATAGCCCATCTCATAAGTAAAAGATGGACTAGCCTAGCGGAGTTGCTCCGAAGAAAATGTAACACGTATACAAATGTGTCTTCGAAACTACTCCGTGTGTCCAGCGATAATTCACTTGACTACTCAATTCGCTTTTGGGTGCAAAATGCACTAAACCTGCGCAGAAAATTTTTTATTAGCCTTTAATAAAAGAGGATGTGACTGGGATCGAATTTTCTTACTGCTACAGTAAGATACAACTTCAAATGGGGTAGCACTGGTTAGTCTAATAGCTACATTCATTTGAATACCTAGACTTTCCATCAAATAGATATCAACTTAATCTCACTATTTCACTTCTAAATAAGAGCTTTCGTATATACCCTTGATAGAGCTTTTACCTCCTGAAATCAAGATAATAAATATTATTAGCACATCTTTTTCCAGCGCATCGAGTACTATATGATCAACTCTTCTCATCCTCCTTGATTTATCATATTTCACGGATAAGGTTACTTAATGAAGAGCATTATTTGATACAGCGAAAAAGTCTGAGGGAAGCATTTCATCCAACTCAGCTCATAATTGGTACGAAATAACTGAGTGACTGGTTATTTCCTAATAATATACAACGATGTTAGGCATAAATGCTACTGCTGATCCCTTCGAAATAAGAAACAAGGTTGCGTGGTCTAGTTGGTTATGGCATCTGCTTAACACGCAGAACGTCCCCAGTTCGATCCTGGGCGGAATCATCGTTTCTAACAATTTTTATTTTTTGAGCGCACTCCCAAGAAACATTTCAAATGTGTAGCTCATACATTCTTTGAGCTAGAGGGTTTTGATTATAGTAAAAGAAGCTATATTGCGAAATGTAACTTTTCACCTCAATTGTCCATAGGGCCTCGATTTAATTTACAGAGAGTGTTGCAGCCCTAACCTCACTCAGCTTGCAACTATTTGTAGTATAATGTGACAGTGTGGATGATCATCGACTAATGGAACAGTAAAATAACCAGATCACTAGAAGCGCAAACCAACTATTCGAAATTACTTGTAGTTATTCTATCTGATTTTGCTCCCAGGACTGCGATTTCTATAATTATGGATGAGTGCTAGGATACTATTAATTTGTATTTATTAATTATACACTTTCTATTTTGGCGAATTCTCTTCTCAAGTTCTTAAAAGTCTTTTTACTTTTGCCAATTCTATGTCTATGGAAAATTCTCTTGTAGGTTCCAGCTAACTTTCCGAAGTACTTCTCTTCGCCTAGACTCATTATAGCGAGGTTGGCGATTGCAAGTATTACGATGAGCATATAGTATTTGGTGCTGAGGTCGGTCAATTGCATCAATTGAGCCCACCATGAGTTGGCTGGAATCTTGAATAGGAGCAATGATAACAAGATCGCACCCACTAGATTGAGTATGAACGGATGGTTCTTTGTCATGCTTTCTCTGTAGGGTGGCCCACTACTCAATACAATGGATATCAAGATGTACTGGAAGTTGGTGAAAAGAAACAATACAGTATTGTCGGATGACTGGACAGCATCATCTCCTCCAGGAACCGGTTTAATGTACCAAGGTTCGTTCTGAACCCATCTCCATACCAAAATTTGGAATATCACCAATATCAAAATATGACAGATTAGTGGGATCAAGACCTTGGGACTTACCAAGTTAGCGGTAGGTCTTTTGATCACGAGCGTTCCGTGCGGTTTTGACCATGACATGAATATAGCCAAGGGCAAAATCAAGAACATATCAATATACAAGAACTGAAAGTCTCCTAAGTTGGTACCTCGCTTATACAAAATCGTGACCGTACTAAACTGAATAGCTGAGTATAACGACATGAACTTGAAGCACGAGAAACTTGTGACCAAACTGGATCTTCCCTCTTTGATCACATCCAAAACGCACGAGATTTCAAATTTTCTAGAAGTGAATGGTGCTGCCACAGATGCCTCGGCCTCAGACAATGATATACCTACATCTGCAGCCTTCAAGGCTCCACAATCATTAGCACCGTCACCACAAAACCCGACAGTGTAGTCGATTTTCTGCAACTGCTCTACCAATTCGTGCTTTTCATCGGGAGACATTCTTGCGAATATATCACATTTCATAAGAACACTTTCGATTATTCTGGGGTTTTTAACCTCGGTGAGTAAATGCCTAAACACATCACCAGTGATGGCCAAGATGTAGGTTTCGTCGTGGAATCCTGGGGGCGTCAAAGATTCTGGGTCCAATTTCTTACCTGGGTTGTTCATATCTTCCCATTCCAACTTGAAGGCTTGGGTTATTTCGTCCTTACCGAACTGAGGCAAATATATACTGTCAACTTTAGGAGATATCAACTCACACTCTCTACCCACACTAATGGCAGTCAAGATGTTGTCACCGGTACACATAATAGTTCTGATTTCTGCTTTGTTGAGTTGCAGCAAGGTGCCAGTAGTAGAATCCTTGAGCTTGTTCTCGAATATAATAAAGCCTGTGAAAGTCAACTTCGACTCGAGGCTTTCACGAGGTTCGTTTAGGTCTACATTTTTAAGTTCTTTATAGCCACATGCAATTACTCTGAACCCACTGTGGGTGTATTGGTAGAGCAATTCTTCATAGTTGGATGGAAGACTTTCAGGCTTGCAGATTTCCAACATGACTTCAGGAGCACCCTTGGAGTAGATGAAGTGCTGGTTCAATTTCTCTTCGTGGACCAAAACAGACATTCTTCTCAAGGACGAGATGAACTCGAATTCCTTAACAACATTGTAACTATTGGCTGAATTGTATATCAGGGACTTATTGTTATCCTCATGATATTTGAACTTGGTGAACTCAAACATCTTGAAGTCTAGAGGATCTCCAAGCAATTCGTTATCAATTAGTCTCAAGGAATGACAAGTCGACATCCCTCCACGGAGAAACTTGGCATTATTGGAATCACGAATGGACCCTGAACCTTTCAAAGTCTCGAGATCGTCGACGTTACTGACCAAGTCTTGAAACACTATTTCCTTTCTACCCTGTGCATTATCCGCCAAATGTACACCCAAGATGTCTAAGCCGTCTTCGGTAAGAGTGCCTGTTTTGTCAAAGCACATGACATCCAACTTACCTCCAATGTTCACTCTGGTGGGAGCTATACAGAAGATCTGCAACTTCTTCAACCTATTAATAGCAAAAGTAGTTCCAATGGTAAGTGTGGCTGGAAGAGCAGGCGGAACAACGATGGTGATGATATCCAAGGCTCTCAAAACCATAATCTTGGTAGGTAAGCCCAATTTGATAAAGTTGTAGGTGGAATAAGTAAAGCCAATGGCAGCAATGATGGTCATGAATCCAATGTACTTGAAAGAATCCTGGTAAAACTTGAACCCCGTAGGCTTTGGAAACAACATCGATCTGACCAACGATCCTTTGGTAGTATTGAAACCGATTTTGACGGTCATGGCAGTGACTGGTTCATCATTGGAAGTCTTCATCTTTAAGATTTTGGTGCCGTTGTACAAAAAGGACTTTGATAGCAATGGGGACATGAAGTTTTCTGGCAAAAGCTGGACGGTTTCTTGAGTAGCACTGGATTTGGTGACAGGAACACTTTCACCAGTCAACATCGATTCGTTAACAACACATTCTCCGTTGATTAACAAGGCATCACAAGGCACGATTCCAAGAGAAGGGTCGACTTCGAATACGTCACCAGGCACCAATTCGCTGGAGTCAATTTGTTTCCAGAACCCATTTCTCCATACTCTGACTTCACACACAAACCTCGAAACCTCTTTTAAACGCTTGACAGTGGATTTGGTTTCGATTAGAGAGTTTATGATTGATAACATGGATATAACAAAAATACACGAGGCATAGTAATAGTAATCATCAGCCAACCAGAGAAAGATGGAGAAGACTTGGAAGATGTAAAATGGGTGCAAGATTTCGTCTGTCAAGAGCTGGACAACTGTTTTGTCTTCAATTTCTATTTCATTTCTTCCAAAAGTGGTAACCCTTTGTTCCTGTACAGCCTGAGGCACACCTTCTTTGGTATTCTTGAGATTGAGCCACAGCGAGTTGTACCAGTTTGAGTTTGTTCTGAAGATATCCTCAACGGGATTGTAGAAGAACTTGATGTATCTGTAGTTGAAAGAGTGCATGTAGGAGACCACAGGATCCGAATCTTTGGAGCAATCCTTGACATCTTCTTCTTCTGGAATTTCAGTGGTGGTTAAAAAGGTAGAGAGCTTATCGCCTAGTTTCTGCTTGGTGATATGGACTATGGCCAACTCACCAAACTCGTTTTCAATCACACACCAGTCGGCTCTGCCCAATGGAGATGGGTTTCCCATCAAGTTGACACGGTACTTGGGCATCCAGCGCAAGATCAAGTAGCCTAGTCCCAAAGTCAGGATGCATACCAAATAATACGTGAGAATTTTCCACCAGCAGTTGGTATAGCCTGCAATTCCAATAACCAAGTCTTCTTCGGCCAAGTAGTATCTCTGGTAGATTAGCTTGGCTGGGTACAACTTGTCTATTTCCGAGTCGATTTCGCGAGAGTTGACACTTTGGTTTTCGCTGAAGCTGGAAGAGCCTGATTGGATCGAAACTCGACGCCGCTGGTCGTAGAATAGAGAGTCAGTATCCTCGTCATCTCTCTGTTCGTAGTCAAAAGAGCCGTAAGCTTGTGGATCTTCTATAACCGAACGTGCAGAGATCAGACCAGGACCGTCTTCGTCCTCACCGTACTTATCGACTGAATAGTCCCAGTTGGTATTGTAATCTATAGGATCATCTACATTCTCTAAAGTAGAGCCACCTTGGGCCATTTCGATCTCATCGGGCGAAAAGAACTTGAAGTTGACCTGGGTATCGTGCGAGCCAGAAGAAACGTTCGAATGTACAGACCTAAGATCTAAGTCATGAGACTGGGCCGGGCCCAACATCGGCGATGTCTCTCTGGAGGAGTCATGGCGTCCTCGAAAGCTTCCAAAATGATGAGGATAGTGTAAGGAAGTAATTGACGAGGGAATGATCTCGGAGGCAGCACCTGAAAACATCTCATGGTTATTTTCTTCTATCAAGAAAGATCTGGTGGAGTCAACACTAGCCACCGACCCACGGCGAGGTATGCTACCTCTTCTTTCGACCGAGGAAGATTTTCTGCTGTTACTAGGTCGAGTCATAATAGTACTAGTAGCACGAGATAAAGCTAACACGGGACAACACTAACGACAAGTTGAAATAGTAAGGTAGTTTGAGACCTGTAGACTTAAAGGATAGGCCGATAAGAAGTCACCTATGAAAATAATAAAAAATTGGCACCTAAGTAGTAGTATCGAAATATGTATACGCCTGCTACTCTATCTATAGGAGCAACTGTCAGTACTGTTCTCCCAGTTTTCCCAACTACTGAGCAATCTATTGTCTACTGATATTCACTGATAGAGTTGCGATATCACGAAAATTTTGCCAGACAAAATAAATGAAATTCACTATCGCAAAAAACTAGACATAAGCGGGACCCTCTGAATATTAACATCTGTACTATAAGACAGGTTCAAAAGGACACTAAGATTCAGCAGAAAGACTACTGCTATCACAAAAACAATTATAAACATCCTTGCACTTGTCTGGCCTCATACAATTGATGAGAATAGTTCAATATGGCACTTAAACTAAAGCTAAAAATGCTGGGTAACAATCTGGGCAACTCACAGGGCAGCCCGCTGAGCCCAGATCCACCACAACCAGCCCTCCCTAAGCTCAAAATCCGCCCTCCTACCAAGAAAACGTCCAAAGAGTCCCAAGATGACGAGACAAGACCACGCAAAAAGCACAAGATCAAGCTCAACTTGGGAGGACCCAAAGTCAGCTCCAGCACCGCTGAGCCCACACAGGAACCACCAGTGAATCTCATCCAGCCACAACCGGCAAAGACCCCTCGTTTCCGTATAAAGCCTACTCGTATACCGGGAGAAGGATACGACTCCGAGGCTCCTAACATTGAAGATGATCCTATAATTGAGCAAGGAATAGTGATACGGTTCATGAACGATGCCAACTTGGATTTTGTGCATCAGGCCACCGACTCAGGCGACTTATCAGGCATAAATATCAAGTGGATTACCAGAGAAAAGGCTGTGGTGAACGTCAACCGGAGCTTGTATTCAGCACGATTGATTGATTTGCCCACCATCACAGAGATTTACAAAACAATTGACAAGAAAAATATATTCAAAACCTTGGATGTCTGCCAAATTCTTTTAGTGTTGCATCCTATAACGAACCCCACCGAACTCAATATTGAAACCGACTTTGAAGTTCCCCAAGAGTACCTGTACACCCACCCATTGTACAAACTCACGCCCAACTCTGAGGTGAAGCAAAGACGAACTGTGCTTAATGATGGTTTGGTAAGTCCGTATGAAGGGGTTTATCGTAGGTTTAGGCCCAGAAAGGCAAGTCATCGTGTCATGGAGGATATTGAGCATAAGGTGGATCAGCTCATCAAGTTGGACGACGAGGCCGAAGAAAGCCACTTTGAGCTAGTGGATCTGTCCAAGTCTCAAAACAGATTTGGTGTTAGTAGAACACCTTCCGCAGCACCAACACCTACTGCCACACCATCATTTGCCGGACCAGCCGAGGACGATTCCCATGTTGCTGGTGGTGATGGAGAAGTAGAAAACGAGGAAGAAGAGGGTGAGGTAGAGTTCAATGCAGACGACGTAGAGTCTAATTTGGAAGAGGAATTGAACAAGTTGTTGGGACCCGAGGATGAGTTCAACGACGAAACCGCCGAGTTGTTATTTGCCAACGGTGGTGGTGATGTAGGAGAGAATTTGATGAGTGGAGATATTGGCGAGACTGGAGGAGAAGAGGAAGAAGAAGAGGAGGAGGAAGATGATGATGACGATGACGACGACGACGAAGAGGAAGATGAAGAGGACGATGATTCCAAAGAAGGCAGAAAACACGTCAAGCTACTCGAAGAAGAGATTGCAGAGCTTGAAAACGTGGTGGAGTACCATCGCAAAAACTTGGCCACGGCTACCAGCAAGATGATGAGAATGAAGTTTCAGAATACGTATAATTCCTTGAAGAGCTCGTTGGATCAGAAAAAGAGAAGCTTGGCCAAGCATTTGGATGAGCAGGAGAACATGCAAAGGAAGCTAGACCCAGCGCACGGGCTCCAAAATGCCCAAAACACCAGCAAACAGGTGGAAAGTGAAGACGAGGAGGAGGATGAGGAAGGTGAAGAGAAGCCTAATGACAATGACAACAAAGAAGACCAAGAAGAGGAGGAAGAGGGAAACGATGATTTTATCGACGACTTATTTTAGTAACGACCACAATAAGTGTGTAATATACGTAATATATAACGGAAACTACTGTGATGAGCCAATGTAATCCTTACTAAATAATCCAAATAATAAGCCCCGGAGAAGAGCGCGATGGCATCACGTGGGGCACGAGAAAATTGTCAGAGAAGGCAAAGCAAGATACACTTTCCGGATGTGTGCTTGGTCAAAAAGACAGAGCGAGTAGACAATCAGTAGCCATGAGGCAAACAGTAGGAGCCAGTCGGCAACCGATAGGCAAAGTATAGGCAACGGCATGGGCGCTGTGCTAATGTCTGACTAGTCGGTTGGTGTTATCTCAATGTAGGCTAATCTGCAAATCATCGCATCTTCCGCGGAGGTCTAACCAGCAAATAATTTTTGATTAATCTTCTGGCTCACCAGAGTCAACCTGAGTCTCTTGTATGTGATACCAAGCCGTGCCAATTCAGTTATAGTAATAGTACGAAGTCTACACCCCGTCATTTGCTCCACCAAACGCAGCCATGTCCACCAACTCCATAAAACTTTTAGCCAGTGATGTTCATCGTGGCTTGGCCGAGCTCGTGGCCAGAAGATTGGGTTTGAAGATCACCCCTTCTGAAATCAAGAGAGACTCGACTGGTGAAGTGCAGTTCTCGATCGGTGAGTCCGTCAGAGACGAAGACATTTTTATAATCTGTCAGATTGGTTCCGAAGTGGTCAACGACAGAGTGTTGGAGCTTTTGATCATGATCAATGCTTGTAAAACCGCTAGTGCCAGAAGAATAACGGTCATTTTGCCCAACTTCCCGTATGCTCGTCAAGATAGAAAGGACAAGTCCAGAGCCCCTATTACTGCCAAGTTAATGGCCGATATGTTGACCACCGCTGGATGCAATCATGTCATTACCATGGACTTGCACGCCAGTCAAATTCAAGGGTTCTTTGACGTTCCTGTAGACAACCTTTATGCCGAGCCCAGTGTAGTGAGATACATCAAGGAAAAGATCAACTACACCGATGCCATCATTATTTCGCCTGATGCTGGTGGTGCCAAGAGAGCTGCTGGTTTGGCCGACAGACTCGACTTAAACTTTGCATTGATCCACAAGGAAAGAGCGCGTGCCAACGAGGTGTCGAAAATGGTGTTGGTTGGAGATGTAAGTGAAAAAATCTGTGTCATTGTAGACGACATGGCCGATACCTGTGGTACTTTGGCCAAGGCCGCAGAGGTGTTGTTGGACAACGGAGCCAAAGAAGTCATTGCCATAGTGACACACGGTATCTTGTCTGGTAACGCTGTTAAAAACATTAACAACTCTAAGCTCACTAGAGTTGTTTGTACCAACACCGTTCCTTTTGAGGAAAAGCTCAAGTTGTGCACCAAGTTAGATACCATTGACGTTTCTGCTGTGTTGGCCGAGGCCGTCAGAAGATTGCACAACGGTGAGAGCATTTCCTACTTGTTCAAAAATGCTCCGTTATAGATACGTAGTCAGCCCAATATCAGCTTCTGAAAGTCAAGGCTTGTAACCGCGTAGATACGAAATATAAAAATCAGTGAAAATTTTCGAACGGCTGAAAATAATACATAACACAACAAGATGGTTTCGTAAGTACCGAGAGTATAGATAGTATATCATGCCATGATATGATCTGGACTGATCTGATCCAATCTAATCTTATCTTATCTAATACGTGCTAACATCAGTCAAATCAAAGCGTGTCTTTTTGGTATGTATAGTGAAAAGTGCGGAGAAAAGGGGTCTTTCTAACAATAGACATGGACGGCACCATCATCAACACCGAGGATCTCTACACCAAATGCTCTTCCGAGTTGTTGGCTAAGTATGGAAAAGGACCCTTGACATGGGACGTCAAAATCAACCTCCAGGGTAGACCAGCCCCTGAGTCCAACCAGATCATGATCGACACCTACGAGCTTCCGTTGACCGTGGAAGAATACACTGCTCAATTGAAAGAGATCCAGGTCGGCATGTGGTCGAGATCGGCGTATTTGCCCGGAGCCTTGGAGTTGATCCAATACTTGCACCAGCAGAAGATTCCTATTGCCATTGGAACCAGTTCCAACAGACCCAACTACGAGCTCAAAACTGTACACTTGCCAGGATTTGATCTCTTTGGGCCCCATGTAATTACTGGCGATGATCCTAGAGTTGCCAACGGTAAGCCGGCTCCAGATATTTGGTATGCTTGCTTGAAGAGTCTCAATGATGAAAGAGCCACCATAGGGTTGGAGCCAATTGAAATGAGCGAGTGTCTTATCTTTGAGGACGGGCTTATTGGTGTCGAGTCTGCCATCAAAACCGAAGCCAAGGTAGTTTGGATCCCTCATCCCGATTCGTTGCCTTGTTTCAAGGGCAAGGAAAGAGAGATCGTGGGTCCCAACAATGAAGTCTTGGGTTCTTTGGTTGAATTCGATAAACCCAAGCATGGATTATAAAGGTAGACTACTCTTTTAGCTATTCTATAAAACTTATCAGTGTTCTACACTTCTCGTGACAAGTAATATATGCTCCTCAGACACCAAACTAAAGAGTAAAATGAACTATGAAAACGGGAATGAAGAGAAGCGAATGGAAGGTCCAATACTCAACTAAACTAAACAATGAGTAGTACTACACCATATCAAGTTTCCTCAGGTATCATGACATTAGTTGTACCGGATCTATATCGGTCATAAACCCCTTGGCTGGACAGAGTGCTTTCTTTCGAAAATGGGCTTCCTCCAATTACTTTTAACGTCACTAATTTATACCCATTATTACTTAATGTACGTTCAAACGAATCTTAACTGAATAAAATAATTATTTGTTAGCTGAAACTTTAGGCCATAGACTAAATTATTTTATTCTGCTCAAATTAAACTAAACTTACCCTCTCCTCACCGGAAAACTTCCGCTACTCACGCCGTACCTACTAGTCGACATTTTCTATCTGGGTTGGCTTCATTGACATCTCCCAGATACTCTGCTTGCTCACGTGACGCGCCATCTGAGACCACTTTATCAGATCAGGTATCAGTCTTAATTAGAACTGTCTACATCACCAGAGGCAATGATAGGAACGGATTCCTACCATATATCCATAGAACTAATTGCTGCCAAAGACATTTCTGACCATCCCGACTACAGATACTCCCCAATTGAAGTCACCAGCGTGCCTGTTCCTACCAGCATGGATACCCAAGCCATAGAGCCTATCAAGGCCAAACTGTTAGGTAACGGAGTGATACACTTATATCGAGAGTTTGAAGACAATGCAAGCAAGTCTACGCCGAACTCAAGTCCTGGCGACGATACCATGGTGGCCATTCTAGCAGTCCCCACATACTTTACGGCCACTGACTTATTGGGGTTCATAGGAGAGAACAATATGAAGAACGTTTCGCATCTTCGGATCCTTAAGAGCGAAAAGCCCAACCGATTCTTGGTCTTGATCAAGTTTCGCGATATCATCAATGCTGCCGAATTCCAGTTCCAATATGACGGCAAGCCCTTCAACTCTATGGAGCCAGAAGCCTGCCATGTAGTATATGTAAAGTCGGTGGAGTATAGCGAGCAGCAGCTCCAGGACCTCTCGAATCCGCTATTACCGTTTTTGGTACAAGATCCGTTCACTTCGCCAATGATATCGAATAAGCTTGACTCCAATAAGCTTATAGAGCTTCCGACATGTCCGGTGTGCTTGGAGAGAATGGACGCCGAAATAACGGGATTGCTCACTATTCCCTGTCAACACACATTCCACTGCCAGTGCTTGCTGAAATGGCGAGATGACTCGTGTCCCATCTGCCGTTACTCCAACAACTTCTCTAACCAGCAGGTGCGGAGGTCGGTCCGTAGATTGTCGCTGTTTAGTATGCACCGAAGACCCAGCTTGGCACCTCCAGTCTCTTCTCCTACTCCTACTGCCTCTAAAAGCATTACCTCGGTATCGGAAGTACCTGACTCCAGCGAAAGCTGTATGGAATGTCGTGTAAATACAGGCTTATGGATATGCCTTGTGTGTGGTAATATAGGTTGCGGTAGATACGCACCCGACCAGCATTCGCTCAAGCATTTCGTCAATACCGGCCATTGTTTCGCCATGGAGATCGATACATCCAGAGTATGGGACTATGCAGGCGACACTTATGTGCATCGGCTCATCACTAACGAGTCTGATGGAAAACTAGTAGAGTTGCCCGAAAAGTCGTCTCTGTTGGAAAAGCACTCTTCGGAAGATAAAGTCGACGAAGTGGGCTTCGAATATTCGCAGCTTCTCATCAGTCAGTTAGCAAGTCAAAGAGAGTACTACGAGTCGTTACTACAAGAAAGAGAAGCCTCGAAATCGAAAATAATTTCCAACCAGCAACTGTATGGTGATTTGGAAAAGAAAGTCGAAAACTTGACTTCTCAACTAGCCGAATTGACGACATCTACAATACCCATGTTGAAAAGTAAAAGCTCTCTTAAAGAGAGCAAGTTGGAGAAACTTTCGGTTCAGCTTAATCAGGCCAACTCGCTTAATGAAGCGCTTTCCAAAAAGGTGGATTTTTTAGAAGAGTCCAATGCCAATCTCAAGGACGAGCTCAAGTTAGTCAATGAGGAGAAACAGGGTTTGCAAGAACAAGTGAGAGATTTAATGTTTTTCTTGGATAGCCAGGAAAAGTTCAAGGATCAGCCACAGGATGTAAAAGATGGCACGGTTCTAGTTCAACAGGCGCCTTCAAAGAGGTCACAAAAGAAGAAGAAAAATTAGTCCCTATCATGCAGAGAACTGAGTATTTCAAATAGCAAAAGCATAGCTGTTAAATAATGAGAGGACTTCAAATCAGACCTTGTTTATGCCTACATTTGGTCATTTGTCGAAACATCACAAGATTACCAGAAGACTATTCCATCGCCTACCGTATTATTTAATGGATACTTTGATTACAGGGAGTCCCCACCATTGACTATCTTCCACACACATAAAGTCAAACCAAGCCTAAGAACACAGTGAAAGCACTGCTTACAATTTTTAGAAGTCTTGGGGTGAGTTATTGGAGATTCTCAGTACCCATGTAAGTCTTAAGGACATCTCTCTTGATAATGGAGATGATCGTTCTCTCAAGTATGTGCGAGTATCTAGCACAAAATCTGTACAAATCTGTATATAACAAAATGAGACAAAGGTTCAATAGCCTGCGATGTTTCAATATATGTGCAAGAATTGATATCCTAACACTTCATTGCCCTTTATAGTATATATAATATAGGCATCTCATCGCGCACGTGATGCCATGCGGCGGACTTTAGCTTGAAAAATTAGGCACGATGAGGTAGCTAAAAAAAAAGGTAGAGCGCTGAAGAATCTAACTGTATCGACGACTAAAGATGGCTGAGTCAAAATCTGTAATAAGCAGCAGCGAAGTCGCCTTTCCAAGAGGTGGATCTTCTGCTTTGACGCCATTGGAAGTAAAGGAAGTTTCGAATGAAGCCACCAGAGATGTCTTATTCGAAACTGCTGGGTCCACTACTTCTGTGAAGAGATCAAGCAGTAACAAGAAGTCCCAGCCTAACAAGAGACACAAGAAGACCAAACACGAGGTGGATGGTGAACCCCAAGAAGACGTCGTTTCTATCGAACCGTTCAACTACAAGAACTTGGTTTCCGGTACCACTCTCTTGGGTCAAATCATCACCATTAACAAGATGGACATAGTTATAAGTATTGGAGACAACTTGTTCGGAAACATACCTATCACATCGATCAGTGAGGAAGTCACCAAAATCATCGAAGAAATCGAGCAATCTGACAGTGAATCCGAATCCGAATCCGAGGATGAAGACAGCGAAGAGATCAAAACTGCCACTCTCAAGAGCAAGCCAGACCTTCCAAACTTAAGCAAATTGTTTAAAATAGGACAGTGGTTAAGGGCCAAAGTGGTTGAGTCTAACGATCCCAGCAAAAAAAGGATACAGCTCACCATCGAACCACAAGAAGTCAACAGTGCATTGGAGACAGAAGATTTAATTCAAGGTAATGTTCTTCAGTGTTCTGTGAAATCTGTCGAAGATCACGGTATAATCTTACTGACCGGTAGAGAAGGATACTCGGGATTCATGTCCAATAAAGAAATATCTGCTGCCAAGTCTGTTGACTCGGCTATCTTGAAACCTGGCAGTGTATTGTTAGTATCGATTGTGAATACCCCATCCGCGAGAACCATAACCTTAAGACCTGTTTCCAGTCCATCCACATCCAAGAAAGCCAGTATTTCCACTATTTCATCTATTGACTCCATTCTTCCGGGTATTATAGTGGATGCTCTTGTGTCGAGTATCACCAAAAACGGTTTAACTACCAGAGTGTTCGGTCTCATCGACGGTACCTTGAGTTTATCTCACTTGCATGAATTTGAGTTGGAAAAATTGGAACACAACTATACTGTGGGAAATTCCATCAAGGCTAGAGTTATTGGTGTGATTGTTTCAGGAGGAATTAAGAAATTGATTTTGTCACACTTACCTCATACGCTTTCGCTTGAATTGCAAGAAAGTGGTTTGGAAGCGTTTCCAATTGGCCACGTTTTCGAATCGGTGGAAGTTGTGGGCTCTGATGCCAACTATATATTTTTCAAATTCGGCTCAAGCACATTATTTGGACAAATCCACAAATCCAAAATCAATACCGAAGAGGAGAATTTCAATGAAGGATCTAAACACAGAGCTAGAGTTATGGGCTACAATTCCGTTGACAACTTGCTCATCTTAACTTGTGATCCAAAAATCATTGACAAAAAGTACTTGAACAATTCTGACATTCCATTGGGTACTTTATTTGATGGTGTTGAAATCGTCAAGGTCTTACCAGAAGCCGGAGGTATAATTGTGAAATTAACTGATGATATCGAAGGTTTCGTTCCTTCTAACCATATTGCCGATATCAAGTTGGTTTATCCTGAAAGAAAGTTCAAGCCCGGCAGTAAGGTAAAGGGTAGAGTTTTGAATGTAAACGGTAAGAGAGTCTTGACCACCTTGAAAAAATCCATTGTTGGAATGGACGAAGACCAAATTTTGGACTCGTACAACAAAGCATCGTTCGGATTCAGAACTGTGGGAACCGTCGAAAAGTTCTTGCCCAATGGTGCGGTTGTTTCGTTTTTTGGCAATGTCAAAGCTTACTTGTCAAAGGAAGAGATCTCCGAAACCTTTGTGGAAAGGGTCCTGGACTATCTTAAGCTCGGTCAAACTGTTGATGTCAGAGTGATTGATGTTGACCAAAGTACCAATAGAATGAAGGTTACTTTGAAACAATCGTTGGAATTCACCAAGGACCAACACAATATTATCTCGCAATTCCAATTCGGGAAGACTTTGTCGAGTGCTACTGTTGTTGAAAAGAGACACGATGTTATTTACATTGAATTGGAAGCTGGCTCAGTTAGAGCTATGATCTTGGATGGTCATTTATCCGACGGTAACTTCGAACAAAACAGGTCCTTGTACAAAAAATTGCAAGTCGGTGAAAAGATTGAGGTGTTGCTTTTGGAAAGAGACCAAAAGTCCAAGACCTTGATCGCAACAGCAAAGAAGTCTTTGATTGAAGCATCCAAGACTGCAAGCATTCCTGAAACCTACGAACAAATCCAATTGGTGGCTAACGATGACAAGCCATTGTATGGCTATATTAAGTCCGTTACCAATATGGGATTGTTTGTGTCGTTTGCCAACAAATTGACTGGTTTGGTCTTGGCCAAATACTTGTCCACTGATGATTTGTCCAAGAAATACTACAAGAATCAATCAGTCACCTGTCACATTATCAGAACTGACGATGCTAACAGAAGATTCTTATTGACATTAGAAGACCAGCAGTCCGACTCTTTGAACGGTGAAAAAGTGGTTAATCCTATTGATGGAACTTCTAGAACTTTCGGTGACTACATCCCCGGTAAAATCACCAGATGCGTGGTTAAGTCTGTCAAGAGCACCCAATTGAATGTTCAGCTTGGCGACAACTTGCAAGGAAGGGTCGACATCACACAATGTTTCAACCAGTTTGACGAAATCAAGAATGTCAAGCAGCCCTTGACCCAATTTCCAAAGGGAACCGAATTGGAAGTCAAGGTCATTGGCTACCATGATGCCAAGAACCACAAATTCTTGCCAATTACTCACCGGAAGTCCAACAAAAGTTTGATCTTGGAATTGTCCAGATTGGACAACGAGTTGAGCTCGCCCGACGTTCCATACTCCGGCATTAATATCTCTGATATCAAGCAAGGTGAAAAAATCACCACTTTCGTCACCAACATCTCCAACGGGTTCGTCTACATGTCGATTACTCCAACCATCAGTGGTAAGGTTGCAGTCATGAACTTCACAGATGACATGAAAACCTTCAGAGCTCTTGAAAAATACGTTCCAGTTGGAACTGCCGTCAGAGCCAGAGTCGGCGATGTTGATACCGACCACAACATGGTTGTGTTAAATGTCAGAGAAAACGTCCTCAAGTCTGCATCGGAAGTAGAAATCGGAAAGAGCTACCCAGCCAGAGTGATGAAGATCTTTGGTAACCTTCTTTTGGTAGAATTGGGCCAGAACGTCGTTGCCTCTTCATTTATCACCGATGCTTTGGAAAGCTACACCGCCAAATTGTCTGATACTTACAAAACCAACGATCTTGTGGCGGCCACCGTCATTGACGTTGACGACGAAGGCAAGATCGCAGTCTCCTTAAGAAGCCAAGAGAACAATGAGGAATCCGATAAAGTGGTTGATTCGTACCAAGATCTTAGCCGTGGTGACGTTGTTCGTGGATTTGTCAAGTCTATCAACAAGAACGGTGTTTACGTTTCGTTGGGTAGATCCACTTATGCATTGGTAAAGCCCACCGACATATCAGACTCTCCTCTTATGGACTGGAAGAAATCCGTGAAACTTTACGAGCCGGTCATGGGAAAGATTGTTTCGTGTAAGGGAGAAGGAAGAATCTTGATGACTCTCAAACCAAGTGAGGTTGAAGGTGAGTTGAAGTCCCTGAGGGTACTTGAAGACTTGAAGGTTGGAGAGGTCTTTGAAGGTTCCGTCAAAAAGGTGGCCGAGTACGGTGTATTCATTGCTTTGGACAACACTGCCAACGTCAGTGGATTGTGTCATCGCTCTCAAATCTCAGACAACGAGATTTCCGACATAGGAGCCTTGTTCAACGAAGGTGACCGTGTCAAGGTCAAGGTGTTGTCAGTAGATACTACCAAAAACCAATTATCATTGGGTATGAAGGCATCTTATTTCACGGACGATATGGAAGTTGACGAAGAAGACAAGGTGGAAAACGACGAAGAAGACAGTGACGAAGAAGACAGTGAGGACGAAGTCATGGAGGATGCTTCTTCTTCTTCTAGTGACGAAGAAGAGGAAGAAGAAACCAAGTCTGAAAGCAAGTCTTTGTCGGTCGGAGGATTATCCACCAATGGATTTGACTGGACGGCCTCGATCTTGGACCAGGCTGAAGACGACGAGTCATCGTCAGATGAAGAAGACTTTACTCAAGACAAGAAGAAGAAAAAGAAGAAGACCCAACACGTCGAAGACAAGACTGCTGATTTGAGCACCAGAGCTCCACAGTCGGTCTCTGACTTCGAAAGACTCTTGATAGGTAACCCAAACTCCTCTGTTATGTGGATGAACTACATGTCGTTCCAATTGCAGTTGAGTGAAGTCGACAAGGCCCGTGAAATTGGTGAAAGAGCCTTGAAGACCATCAATTACCGTGAGGAACAAGAGAAGATGAACATCTGGATTGCATTGCTTAACTTGGAAAATACCTTCGGCGGAGAAGACACCCTCGAAGACACTTTCAAGCGTTCGTGCCAATACATGGATCCATTCGTGATGCACCAGAAGTTGGTGGGAATCTACAACATGTCCGAAAACTTTGAAAAAGCTGACGAATTGTACAAGGTTATGTGCAAGAAGTTTGGCAAGTACCCAAGCAGTTGGGTCCAATACGGCTCATCATTATTGGACCGTAAATTGAACTCAGAGGCTCACGAGGTATTGGCCAAAGCCTTGCAGGTGTTACCTAAGAAGGAGCACATCGAGGTTGTCAAGAAGTTTGCCCAGATGGAGTTCACCAAGGGCGATGCCGAGCAAGGTAGATCCTTATTCGAAGGTTTGGTCGCAGACGCATCCAAGAGAATCGATTTGTGGAATGTCTACATCGATCAAGAAATCAAGCAAAACGCCAAACAAAAGGTGGAAGACTTGTTTGAAAGAGTTTTGTCCAAGAAGTTGTCCAGAAAGCAGGCCAAGTTCTTCTTCAGCAAATGGTTATCGTTTGAAGAAGAAAAGGGCGATGAACAGATGGTTGCACGTGTCAAGGCCAAGGCAACTGAATATGTTCAGTCATCCAAGGAGTAAATTGCCCTGTGCAGTTCATATATCACTGTACATAGTACGTTTGTTTATTAGTTCTTTGTATATTTGCATTTTAAAAAATAATTGTTGTAACCTTAACTTGTAAAGAGAATTAAGCCGTTAGAGCCGGATATGCGAGGGAAAACTCTGGTGCACATCAAGACCTGTATTGATGATCTCTACTCGTAAGATACAAGCACACTAGCTTCTCTCATGTAATTGAATAGTTTCTCTGTATCAAATGTGGCACTCCGAATTACGATATTATTTACGAGTCACGCACTAATTACATGGTTAGATACTTTGCGCAAGGCACTTGGCGCGATCGATCTTGTTACTATACTCATTCCTTCACTCGCTGAACTCGTGATGCCAGATCGTTACTAATTAAATCGCACCCAACAAAATTATCGAACTCCGAAGATAAGAAGAATCACACGCGAAATGGCAGAGTAAACTAAAATGAGAGGTGTCTGTGATACCAGGCCCGACACGTACAGTAGTGAAGCAAGAGTGGGACGAGCCATTGCAGCGAAGATGCCACTCAGGCACGGTTACATATTACAGCACAGGTTATGCATTTGTGCCCGGGTTCGTTGAATAGTCCAGGTCAGTAACCAATAACCTTATACCCCGATTGTAAATTAGTCTTCAATGCCTCATGTTATGAGGCCAACAGGTGTGGGGTTAACTGAGGTAGTCGTTTCCATATGCATAACCTACCAAATTGATTCCACACCACTTGACTCGAAAGCTCTTCTCTAGTCATCTATTAGGAACGGCTTTGAATGAATCTAATTATTTATCGCTACATTTCATATGCACCTGCCCAAACCTGTTCGTGGGGCAGTTTTCCCCCTCTTGTGCTCGCTAGAAAAATTGGGCTGGTGTGCATACAGCAGTATTTTTTTGCAATTTTCTCTTTCTCACATGCGATCTACCTCAAGTGAGGAGGTTACGTGAAGACTAACATTTCAATACACACACCAGTGTGGGATATATTAAAGGCACCTGCTTCAAAGATTGTTGGGTACAGGCAACTTGAAACAAGTGGAAATTCTAACGCGACCTAAGTGACTATTCTATTGATTTACTACCATCAACAATCCATAACTTTTCTCTGTTGACGTTTCGTTCCACACCAGACAGACCTGCTGTTATTGTTTCAAAGAATATAATACCAAAGAACATGTCTGTGAATAAAGATACAAGAGAATCTTCTAGCTCGTTATCGGCTACGCCAACGCCGGCGTATTCTATTGAAGGCTCGCCCAGACACAAGTACTCGAGGCCTGGAGATGCCGATCTTGTCACTGCTGCTGAAGCCTTAACTCAACTTACCAATAACGCAAACTCACCAGGTTCTGGATCTATTACCGCCAGCTCATCACCTGGCCCATCAGACGGCAGACTTCCTCCGATTCTGACAAATCAACATCCTTTGGTGACACACGTTAATCAAGTCACCAAACATCCCATAGTCACCAACGCCCTCAAGTATTACGAAACATCCAAGAGAAACTATGCTCCGTTCAACTATGCTGCTGAAATCGTAGAGAAAGCAGCCATGCCCGTGGTAAACAAGATTGAACTGAACTTAAATAACAGACATCAAGCTGCCAAGAGAAAAGAGAGCGAGTCTCAGGGATCCAGCTCTTCCAAAAAGAGAAGGTTGCCGAGAGATGGCGAAGATGTGAAATCGGTATCGATCGACACCAAAAAGAGATTACAGTTTTGCTTGCATGTATTACACTTGGCCAACGACCATATTAATGACAGTGTGAATTTTCTACAGCAAAAGATCAGTGATCGTGAACAAGCCATCAAAGACCAGCGTGAGAAGAAGATGCAACAAGAAAAGGAGCAAGAACAGAAGGAAGAACTCGAGAAAGAAGAACAAGAAACGCTCGATTACAGCGCTGATAACAAGATACAGACGGAAGGTCTGGACATACCTAGCCAAGAAGCTCAACAAACCAAAACCGAAATCGCCACTACCGTGAAGAAAATCATCCATTTAATTTCAAACTTCAGACCTTCGTCACTTACTACCGAAGGACTTTCCCCAGCTTCTACGAACAGTACGGCAATATCGACCGAGAATAATGATCTCAAAGCCAATATTCGCGATATAATATTGAAGTTACCTTCCACTATTCATCAGTCAGCCTTATCTAACACGACCTCAGCGCAAGCCAACGATAAGATATTTGTTTTTGCAAAGGAGTCTTTGGATATGATAACAAAGCTTACCAATGTGTTTAACGAACAGTTGGTGAAAGCTGAAACTTGGGTGGGCGGTGAAGAGTCCAATGCTCAGGATGCAGCCTCGACGTCCACGGTGGATTCGAGCTCATCTTCAGCTACCGTAGTCGAAGAAACACAAGAAACACACCCTTCTGAGGCGAAAAGAGTGAAGGTCGAAAGTGAGAGCTGAAGATGTTCAAGTATTTTAAATAGATAGATAATAAACTGTATTATACTTCAAGAATTAATGAGACAACGTTCAGTGGCATGCATAGTTGCTCGATTGTATGCACGTTTCTTCTGAACTGGTTTCGAACCCAATCAGACAAAGACCCCAAGGATAAAGCATGTGCAGAAAACTTCAATAAGTTACTCTTCCATGACTTAATTCCATCCCACATACTTATCTGTCAGGGCCATTTCACTCCTCATAAATTATCCTCCTCACTTCCGCATCAGGAAATTCGCGAGGGTGCCTTCGCAAATTAAAGGATTGTTGGAGCGCCAGCGTGCGCCGGCGAATTACTATCATTGCCTGATTGGGTAAGGAAGCTAATTGCCTAATTAGGCACCTTAATTGGCAAGGGGACCTAAAATCAATTTGACACCAGTTGTAGCGAAAACCCATTTAATCTTGATACTGAATTAGGAAATTACAGTAATTCATGATTTCTACACTGGGGAATCATTACTAGGATGGGGAAAGTATGACTGTGATTGCAAAAAAACAAATAAATATATAAGGAAACGAGGAATTCCTCATTCTGTTCGTCTAATAGTTTCAAACAAAGTTGTTAATAAGGCATTTTTGAAATAGCTCGTTCTCAGTTTTATAGTAAGATGACTGAACAGTTAAGCTTGAACCAGGAGGAGCTTGCTCAGATAAAGTCCTCATGGTCTTTATTGCAAGCCAATAATAAATATCACAAGGATCACTTCATGCCTCGGTTGTATTCCAACTTGTTGGCTGCAAACCCAGAGTTGAAGTCCGTATTCACCAATGGTGACTCTATTCAGACACACTGCCAATTGTTTGGTGATATGTTGAGCTACGTTATTTCCTATATAGATGATCCTCAGACCATGGATGAATTCATCTATCACTTTGTTCGTGAGAACAGTCAATTTGCAAGTGGATCGATATCATACTTGGAACAGATGGGTCTTGCTTTGATACAGACTTTCAAGCAATGGTTGGGTAACGGTAAGTTCGATAACCAGTTGGAAATGGTGTGGATCAAGGTATACATTTACATGGCTAACTCGTTGTTAGCTAGTGTTGACGACGGAAGTGAGTCGGAAGTCGGATCTACCTTCAGCAATGAAGGTTACGGAGAATCTGAATCTGAAGAAGTCAGTGACGTTGAGCCTTTGAACATCAAAAAACCAGAAGAAGAAAAACCTCGAGAACAACAGGAAGAAGAGGAGGATCCAGAAATTCCTCCTCGTATGATTCCCGTATCTCCTAGTGTTGCTCAAGCTGCTGCTGCTACTTCTCCTGCTCCTGCTCTTGCTCCTGCTGCTCGTGCTGCTCCAACAGAATTGGACAAAGCCAATACTATTCAATTCACATTGAAGAGTAACGAAAAGTACAGAGGATTCAGAAGAAATGAACAAGATAAAACAGAGCCTATTTCTGTGAAGATTCCAACCAATACCACCTTCCAAAAGATCCACACTCCAGTGTCTACATCATCCAACATGTCGGCATCTTTGTCTTCTCTTTTATCTTCCGGTACTCCTTCGGTCTTTAGCACGCCGCCAGCAACTCCATTCGACCCAAGAAAGAACAAGAGATTGGGCCGTTCTCCAGTCGCCTCAAGTGCTTCTTCCATCGACGAAGAACCTGACTATCCGGTCAAGTCCCCTTTGAGAAAGGAAGCGACCGAAGAGGTCGACGATACCAGCTACAGTACCATTCAACTTCCTTCTGCTAACTTGAGCCCTGCTAAGACATTGCAAGAACCACAAACCGTTGTTGCTCAAGCCGACGAGCCACCTTCGTTGCTTAGAAAGTTACAAGAAAGACAATTCAACGTCATTGCTGACACCTCATCCGAAGAAGAAGTCGAAGAAGATGAAGATGAAGAACTCAAGTATCAACCTAAGTTTGATCCTAGAAGAAGACACAGAAGAACAAAGTCTGTTCTGATCTCTTCTGAATCCTCTGAAGCTGATGAACAGGAAGCTCCCGCTCCCAAAGAAATTGATGTCAACCCATACTTTCAGGAAAGTATTGAAGCCAAACCAATAGATTTGGAGAGCAAGGAACTTCCTTCGATTCCTTTTCAAAGATCGCAAATTGACTGCAACAGCTTTGGTCTCAGAGGGTTGGCACCAATCCTGGAAGCCGCTGACTTTGATGAAAAGTCGTCCAAGTATGACAGCGACATCGACGATAATGCTTCTTCTAACTACGGAGAGGAAAGCGTCAACGATAGATCGTCTACAGATGAAGTCAGTTCTGGTATCTCAACTTTATCCTTGCACAACAGTGGCTACAGATCGTCTATTAGTTCTGGAGTCGACTCTCCAGTCTTTAACAAGTTTCAAATGGAAAACAGACAAACTTCTCAGTATTCCCACAGCAGTGAAATCAGCTCTATCAGCCCATTATCTGAACCCACTATTCAACCAAAACAGCTCAAATCTGCATTTACTAATACCCACAGCTCCTCAGCTGCTTCGCTCCTTTTAGGTGCAAACAAATCACAAACAAGTCAAAACAGAGCTTCTCTTGGATTCATGAGAAGTTCGTTTGTGTTGAAGAAGGAGATGGAGACTCTTGGCTTCAACCAGCCCGAGAATGTCTTTGTCAAGCCCCCTACTATGCCTGCGGCCATGACCTCGGTCGTTTCGTTGCCTAGCCCTAACAATGCCTACAACAGCTCCAACTCACTTGCATCCACCGATACTAGCGATGAGGATTGCTTTGATATGTTGAACTCGTTTGGCCCCGTAAGTGCTTCACCAGCTATTAAGCGTAAGACCAGTACGGCAAAAAGATTGAACTCCATGTCTTCGAGAAGTCATATGGAACCAAATATCTCCAATCAGGAAATTGCTGCTATGAAATACAAATCAATGAATATTGACCCACCCAAGAAAAAGTCTCTTAGAAAGAGACTCTCGTCGATATTCTCATCATCGTCCTCCAGAAGTACTGTTGCATCTTCCAATGCTTCAACTTACTCTCGCAATTACAGAAAGTCTACTATGCATAGCGATGTTGCATCGATTCGCTCTGCCGAGTCCAGAAACTCCACTTTCTCCGGATTCTCATTCATGTCCTCGTCAAAAAGATCGACCAGAAGATCCATTGACACGAGATCAATACGCACTGCTAGAAAGGGTAACAAGTACCAGGTTAAAGACTGTGCATACGACGTCTTTGCATAAATACTACAACGATCGTACCCTGGAGGTAAGATTTGACGATTTCAATTTTTCATGGCAATAATGACTTAATGCAGGCGAAAACCTTTTTCAGCCGAACGTTTATGCTGACATGTTCGAAGGCTATATATATTTCGGTGTTTTTAATGTCATGGCAAAGAGGTTTTTTTAAAATTAAGATTTGAAAACCTTTTGTGATTTTAATTTCAAGGTCGAGTTGATCGATACTCCACATTAATTGCTTGGTAAGGAAAACAAAATCCCCTCGGCTATTAGGAAGAACTAACGCAAAAGAGTTTGTGGCTCTCTTAATTAATATTGTCCACTAAAAGTCAAGGTGTGTTTCAAATAAGGAAGATTGTTGATTTATGATCGACATCAAATTCAATTCCTTCTCTCTTTTTATTTTAGTGTATTATTTGAAACCGGTACTTTTGGAAGGCATTGTTGATAAGGGAATAGAAACAGAGAGGGAGGAGAACCTAGTTTTGAAATTGGATTTTAACCTGACAGGTCAGTTTACCAATGATATTTTAATTTGTGGGGAAGAGTTTAGCTTGATCGTGATTACTTTTTGTACCATACATATTTCGAGTATATACCTGAGCAAAAAAATGGAAAATTATTGAAAAAGAAACGAAAATGAGTAGTCATAAGCCGGGTTGACAAGCATCAAAGCTAGGCAGTTTTGATTGTTTTGGCAATTCGCTATGTCAAGAAGAATAGACCGTGAAGTTCATGGAAGTAAGCGATGAGTTTCATTGCCTTCTTTTAGAGTATACAATTACTTTTTCAGTTAACTTGAAAGGTTTATTGAAATGAGGAGACAAAGCATTTGTTAAGCCCTTTAGCGGCTTGAATTGAGAAATCAGACGATAAATTGGCATCTATTGTCAAATTAAAGTTTTACTCATAATGCAAAACTGAAAGTAGTGTGAACATGCTTCACCGATACGCGCCTCTATACAGCCGGTGCAGCACCAATATCGCCTGAGCATTAACCCAAGCCGCCCCTCGTAAACCTGTACTCTAAAACTATGCAGTTCCCAATATATCGAGACTAGATTTCGATATGGTTTCCCAATGTGGTAATACGCACACCGCCAAATTTAATTAGTTGAATTTGGGTTTTGTTGCAGTAATTACCCGCAGTGCTTAGTCAAGGCTTAGAATAGAGTTGCGGAGAATATGTCTCAGGCTGCCCAGTTGGTACCAGCGGAGTCTATGATATTGTCTTGTTCTATTATTGCACCGCGATTTCGAGTCATCGATTTATGAAACAGGAGAGAAATCATTGAAATTAGGACGAAACATGAAACTGTTCAACTTCTTGCGAAGGGGTTCAATCTCCTTTCAGTGCCTGCACTACGATCATCTTTCGAGAATACACTAAGACGCGACCCCAGATTGAGGGAAAAAAAAAGGTCTACATTAATAATAATCTTGGTGAGGAAAATCTAGGGAACGATTTTATTGGGCTAATTCATCTGAGTTGCAGGTAACGACTCAGGCTACCCACGATGATCAGGGGAAAATCGCCTTTTACAGTAGTGCGAATGTGAGACAGCGGCACTAATTACCAAACAGACCACATCTGTCACCAGTATTGGACCCAACAATCCGAGGATTTTGACTTGGATTGTAATTCATTCCTTTGCTCGTAATGTCTTTGGCAGAATAATAGGACGTAACAGGTTGGGAACTTTCAACACTCATCAGCACTACTGTCACAAACCTGCTTCCAACTAAGAAAACAATAATGGGTAACCCTTCTTTGTTTCACCTATTGTGTTATAAAGTGGAAATTTTCTTGATATAGGAGCGCACTTGCAGAATAAATTCGCGTCTGCTTTAGCGGTTCGGTAGATATTGCTTAAAATTTTTAGTACGTATACAATTATGCTATTTGGGCAATATTATGATTTGGGTCACTGCACAGTAATGCTCATCTGTATTCCAATTGCAATGCGGGCATGGTTATTATATTCCCGTATTTATCCCTAAGTTGCACCGTTTGACCTCTCCTCCTGGTCGAAAAATAAACGTACAAAGTGCTTAGTCCATCGTCACCGCGATACCGCACCCTGCTTCTCTCACATAAAAATCTCACCCAAGTTCCAATTATTTTCCGGTATATTTTTTTTCCCAACTTGCTTGAACCTATTCACATCAATCTTGTCCTATTTATTAAACTTTTTTTCCTGGTGCCCTGCTCCTGCAACATACGTCCTGCAAATCATTGGTATATATATTCGCAAATATCGTGGATTTTTCACCTTCATAAGTTGAACTTGAAAGGCTATAGAGTAGCCGACAAGTCCACGTGATATTTCCTTTTTAACACCCACCTACCTTCATTACAACTATGGCTGAACTTGGCCAGTCTGCAAAGGATCTACCTTCATTTCAATTTTCCCAGACCCAAATCAGAAACATCAGCAAGCTATGGAAATCGCTTGATATCATAAGTGTAGCGCCTCCAGCTTCGCAATCTCAATCATTCGCCAACGGAGCTTCTGCCAAAGTCCAGCCGGCAGCGATTGAAAGACGCGCCTCTTTTCAGTCATTAAGCACCGCCTCGTCAATTGCATCTACATCCACCTCAGTGACCGCAAAAACCACATCAACTGCAGCAACAGCCGCCTCAGCAGCAAGTGGGTCTCAAAAAAAGAAAAATGCACTGGCATCCTTTTCACAAACACAAGCAGCAACACCATCAACCTATTACCCCTCACTTCTGTATAATCTCGCGAATCTTCGTCTTTTTCAAACTAAATTGTGCACTAAAATTATGCTCACCGAAATAGAATCCTGCGAGGAGAAGTCGCGATACAATTATACGTCACAACGATTGGAGTTGTTTGACTTGACCAAATTGAATCCGTTGCAGTTCAAAGCAATCGAGTCAAACTATCAAGTGATACAACTTCTTCAGATGATTGCCATAATGATCAACTGCATCGAGTATAACAGGCTGGTTCCTGATATTCTTCTCAACTATATGGCTAAACTCAACGCCAGAGTCTACGGTTTAGATTTGCACAGTTACAAGATTTTTGGCGAGGCCCTAATTTTGACCTTAATAGAATACAAGAGCGAAGTTTTCGGAAGCGCGCTTTTGTTTGAAGAGCAGTTGAATTTCAATGCATTTTTGTCACAACTTTTGACCTATTTGGTGCAAAGTTCGTGTGACCCAGACGTCGAGTTGCCTTTAACTGAACAACTGCAGCGCGCGCATTCCCAAAAACCAGGAAAGCTAACCAATATTCTTAAAGGATCGAGATCGTTCACAGACGGCAATGCGCTTAACCGTCACAAACGCGAAGATTCAATCACCAGAGATACCAGATCGAATTACAGCGAGACATCGGTCAAGTCCTCTAGATTACTGCTATATTCACCCAGTGAATTGGACTACGATACATCTTCTCTCGATGAGGAAGTGGAAAGGTTCAAAAGGGCCGGCCTCACTTGCGTCGATACTTCAAGTATGGTAATCGATGTGGATGAAACTGACAACATATCTGAAACCACCATAACTGGTTCTAATAGCCAAAGTAGACCCAATCGGATAGCTAACCGCATGTCTATTTACGAAAATTCTTCTGACGAACTTAAAGACGATTCATACACCTACTTGAACGCTTTTGATGAAGAGCCTTCAGACAACCACTCTGACAAGAAGTTGCAGAAGAAAAAATCCAAACTCTCGTTTATAAGAAAAAGCCTTGTTTCTGGTAAACACGCATTTTCAAAACGGGACTCAGTGTTGAACCCTGGCGTTCCACATAGTACTGTGCACTGAGCTATATAGAAAATCACTGGTTAATTGATCTTGTGGTGTACCGTTTAGAAAATTAATCAAAACGCACGTCAAATATTACCATCAACATGACTGTCAATAATTGGTTGATTTAAGTAGCGCTGCCAGTGAATGATGTGTGAGGCTATGTATCATGCCCTTATTATATGAGAACAATACGGCTATTATATAGCCAGCATAGTAGTAGCGATGGGGCAATACAACATAGTTTCAAGACATTCGGTCTAAATTTAGATGCTTCGTAATTCGCGAGCGCAAAAAATCACGAACCCAAACAAGAGGCATTCAGTACTCTTGAGAGCTATTAGAGCTAAGTCAGTCATTCTTGACATATGACGTAGAGGTAGGTAGCAGCGCCCCCAATCTATATAGGTTTCCAGGTATGAATAGAATTAGCTTTCGGTTTTATTTTCCCTATAAAACGTATGCTGTCGCCAGCACAACCTAAATATAGACATTTGTCGGTCTATATCTGGAAGAATGCGAGATGGACCCTCGAAGCTGCGGCCGGTTCCACACGTTATGGCTTTGGGCGCGCAATTCATCGCGCGTCGTGTAAGTAACTTTCCAGAAATAATAGGTACGTACGGACTGGCCTGACTGACATTTTAGATGTAGGGGCTGTTCGTCATGAGATTTGAGGTCTCAGCCCCCATAGCTCGCAAAAATCCCCACAAAAACGTTAAAATAATCTGTGAGGTTCACCTTTGATAGACTGTAAGGAATCTTAAAGTTTCTCAAATTCATCTAGATACAAAACCCGGCTCGATTTTGATGTTACAGTAGTAAGCTAAGCCTTGGCATGGTGTTGCGGCACTTTGTCATAGTGATCACTCCAGTCATTCTCGTAGGATGTATCGTTGAACGTGGCGACCCAACTAGCCAAGATTTTAACTTTAAGCATGTCAGACCTAGTTTCAGCGACATCGAATAGGGATAATCTAAGGTGTTTGCCTTTGACATAGCATCTCCTCAGCTGCAACGTCATGTAACATTCTCAGATGCACTTCGAAAACTAAAAATAAGTCAAATATTTTTTGACAGTGCAATGACATTCCAGGTGCATTTTCATTGTAACTCGGCTGTTTCCCCATTCGTCATAAAACCGGTTCTGTGCATAACCGAACAGTAGGATATATATATATATATATATTGTAGTTGTATGAACATTCACAAAAACTACCAGAGCCCCATAACGCACAGTAACGCTCACAATGGACGCCAGTACTTTGACACTGTCCTTTCCAAACACCCAAATCAGAAGTATCAAATCTATATGGGAAGATCTCAATATTCTAGAAATAAACCTGGAAAATAAGGGAGATGACTGCAGCATTAGCTCTACGACTGAAAATAGATACTCGTTTGCAGTAACTTCGCACTCACCTGCCAACGACTGCACTTATTGTACTACAGCTGACGGAGCCACATCTGCTAACACAATGGCTGCGAAAGACTCTTTGGTTTATTTGCCAAATATTGCAAATTTTCAGCACAGAATAGCTTCCAAAATATACCAATATGAGCTTAAAGCAGCGGTGGCCCCACCTTCAGAGGCAAACCCGAGAGCCATGAGTATATACGATGTCAAGAAGTTGGTAAGCGATGGGTTTGAGCCGATCAAATCAAGATACCAAATATTGATATTGCTTGCATTGATAACAATAATTATCGATTGTTTAGATAGCGAGAAACCAATACCGAAAGACTTGGTACAAAGTTTCACAGACGTTACGTTCCAAGCCGACGTACTAGAGCAAGAAGACTATCACCTATTTGGCCAAAGCCTCCTAAAGACCATTATGGAATTCAACAGATCTCCGTTAGCATATGATTACCAAGTCACATTACAAAATTTTATAGCCCTGGCCCTAGATTTGATAATGATTCAAAGGAGCCAAGTTGAACTTTCTTCACCAAGCATATACCCACATACCCAGCAGTCCAATCACAATCTAGATTCATTTTATTCTCCTTTATGGTTAAGATCTTACACAGGTGAAAAGTCTAGGTCATTATTGAATGTTCATGGGTACGGTTTTGGCCAAGGCTCAATCGAGGAGCCACCCTTGACGAAATACGAATTTCAATCTGAATTGATTCAAAAACCACAATACTGCGAAGGAACAAGTACTGACATGTTGAGCCGGTCATACTCCGCATCATCATCAGAGAGCAAAAAATCCAGATTTTTGTTCTTAAAAAACTTGAAAATTGCATCCTACTCCAAGCTGCCAGGAATATTCCATAAACGCAGCAACGGCTCACTAAGAGAACACAATTCCATGGACTCTAATGAAACCACCAGGTCGGTCAGCAGGTTCTCTTTAAGACGATACGCATCCAGACTAAGTTCGAACCGCAGTTCAATAGGAGCCAATTCCGACGACAGTATAAGTGTTGGTTCGTAAACGAGAGTAAACCAAAAATCGGTTGACCAGAATATTGATCTAAGTACATCAGAGCTTTAAGCTCTGAAAGAGACAGGCGCTCGAGTTATTACCAAAAGTATAGTTGTTCATAATTCTTATCAAGTTGTATAAATGAGTATAATATGTGATTGTCTAAGCATGGCAATGATACATTTCACTTTTCAGACTAAAGAAACTGTAGTACATGCGCCCGACTGTTTGAGTCAAGTGTTCTAATTAGATTGGCATTGGTCGGTATCACAATTTGAGTAGTTATCAACCACACAGTTCAATTTGCTGGACTGTCCGTAGGCGCTAGCTTTCTTTACCAAGGCTCTGTCGGCGTCAAGCTCTGTGATTTCTGGTTGGATTGTTGCAGAGTGGATACCGAATTTGTGCAAGACTTCTCTCACCTCACCAACCACTCTCAAGAAACTGCCTGAATCAAAGTGAGCAGGGTTTTTAGGATCAGAGTTTTCTATTTCCAAGTGAAGGGAGGCAATCAAAATGTCCTCGTTAAGATTCCACACATGGAAATCGTGTACGGATTTGACCAATTTCAATTTCAAGATACTGTCGATGATTTTGCCGGTGTTAATATTAGGAGGCGTTGCTTGAAGCAAGATTTTGGAAGATTTACGGCACAATGGCAATGCAGATGAAAAGATAATAACGGTGATAACCAACGAAACAAGAGGATCCGTCAAATACTTCCAGGAATAGTCCGTCTTCCAGATGAACAAAGCGGTAACAATGACTCCAACGTTTCCCAAGGCATCGCCCAACACGTGTAAAAACACACCTTCCATATTCATGGACTTCTTCTTTTCTGGCTTGACTTCGTCAACCGAACCACCGTGGGTGTGGTCGTGCTTGGAGATCAAAGGACTGCTTTCGTCTGAATACTGTGCAACAACATTGCCAGGAAGATAGTCCTTTACATTAGAGGAGGAGCCAGCCGCATGGCTAGAGCCGTAGAATCCTGACTCGACGGCATCATTCTGAGCTTCTTCGTCACCGTGACTGTGGCCATGTTCGTGTCCGTGGCTCGAACCGCCGCCGCCGTGCGAATGACCGTGCTCATGGAATAACACTAAGCCTACACCGTTACTGATCAAACCAGCAATACCAACTACCAAGACCAACTTAGGCGAGCTGATTTCAGCAGGCTCAAAGAATCTTTGGATGGCTTCGATGATGATGGTGAAACAAAGGGCCAAAAGGAACACGGCGTTGATTAACGCACCCAAAATTTCAGCTCTTTGCCACCCATAAGTATACTTGCCATCGGCAGGTTTGGCGTTCTTGACTCTGACGGCCCAGAAGGCAATCACCAAGGAGATAATATCATTCAACATATGGAACGAGTCAGCCACCAAGGCCAAAGAGTGAACCGAGTAACCGATAATGGCCTCGAGGAGGAAGAAGGCCGTGTCCAACAAGAGAAGGGCCGCGATCCTTATTTCCTTACTGTTCATTTTGGCTATCTTTATCAGTGGCGTATGCCAAAAAGCGGTTTGTGTAGTTTGAGTAGATTCTATCGAGAAATAGTTTAAAGATACACTATCGCTCGTCAAGTCCCACCGTTAACTATCAAGGTCTCGCTGTTAACTATCAAGGTAAAGTTCTCGGATAAACTAGTATGTATATATTTGTTTTCACCCATCGAAATTGAAGACTCGTGACAAAATTATATGCGGCTCTACGCACCAAATCTGAAAACTGGAGTTAGAGTTATAGCATTACAGGATATTCCGAGTAGGCCGGTCTACGCTTCAATTGGCTACGGATTTCATCTGCTAAAGAGCTTGATTTCGGACACATGGACCCGTCTATTATACTCACTAAGCAGCGTCACTGCGCTGATATGCTCTGGCTTGACCGGAGGCTAATTTTGGACGAGTCACTGTGGCTGCGCGCTCATAATTCTAAAATTATAACTAATTTGTGTATTTCGGGGAGCTTACAAAAAATCTTGCCAATGTAGTGCTGGGGGCATTACTCTCCGCAAGAAAAAAACATCACTCAAAGAAAAACTAAAATTAGATGGATGGTAATGAAGAGAGAGGATTGTCTGATGTTAATGAGTGGTTGCCCTAGGCATTTTCTTTTCAGGCTAGGTGAAACGTAGTGTTATCTGATGGCATCTGTAGTATCTCTTGATACTGAAAAATATTATCACTGAATCTAAGGTCAGATGAATTGTAAAGTTGCACGATTGTAGTACATATAAAATGTGAAAGCTTCTATTGTTTGGTAAAATCTTCTCTCGTGAAATGTTTGACCAATGTGAGCGTATTTCTAGGTGATTTTCCTACTGATCAGTAGAATAAGAATACGTAAAAGCTGAGTAGTAACCGAACTGAAGCCAAACAAGAAATCGTAACAGACATAAATGATGCGCTTGAATAGAAGTGTGAATGGGACGCTTAACACCCGAACAGTAAAGCCAATTCATTGATCAAGCCAGTCGAATCAAATTTGGGAAACTGAGGAGTGACGTAGTGAATCACATTTGAATAAAAAATGTCGAGGAAAAATCATAAACAGGTAGTAAATCCTTCCATTAATAGACCGTTTGAGTGCAACCCTGCACTCAATAATACATCCTTAAAATCAAACCGCAAGTGGAAAGTAACAAATAGCAAACGAACTAATAAAAAAAATTATAATATAAAACAATCTAGTATGATTCAACAGTTCAGCTCTTAGTTGAACCTAACAAGTCATTAAATGTAATTTTTTGACCCATGCTTCCCTGTGGTTGAGGGTTAGGAAGTCCATGTCCTGGAAAGGTGGGTAACGATTGTTGGTAGTGGGAAACAATATTGTTCGAACCTGGGTGAGCTACACCGGCACCCAGTGGTGGCATGGGTGCATGCTGCTGATGGGGAATCTGGCCATAGTGTGGAGGCATTCCAACTGGATATTGGTATTGAATGTAACCTTGAGGTGAATAATTGTAGGAAAAACCTGGTTGAATAAACTGGTTTCCCAAATGAGGGTGGGGAGGATACATCATACCATTTGGAGGAACAATACTTCCAGGAGGGTAAGCTGTAACTGGGTGTTGAGGTGGGGCATGAGCCACATTTGAGGAAGGTGAAGAAGATGAGCTGGAAGAGTTTATAGAAGATCCATTGAGCTCATCGCTCGATACTGTATTAGCCTGTTTGGGCGATGTTTTAAACGAAGGTTTAGGCAAGGCCAAAGCTGCTGGGGATGAATGGAACGAAGAGCCAGCATAAGTCTCTTCTGGCGCAGTTTTCTTTTCCTTTGTATTCTTTGACTTTTTATGTTCCTTTTTGTCATTAAAAAAGTTTGGTTTTTCCCCGTTTGGTAGAGAAGCAGAACCGCTCTTGCCTTTCTTTGATTTGGCAGAAGAAGCGGGTTCGTTGTTCTTTTTGGCATTTTTCTTCGATGAATTGGATTTGGTCTCCTTGGATGATGCTTTGCCAAAATCCACTTTTTTTCCGTTGGGTAACCTTCTTTCTGAGTCATGTAATTTGACTGCCTTCTCTGTCTTGGGGGGCTTGATTTGTTGTTTATGGTCTGGCGGAGCTTTGAACTGTGCCTGATGTATTGGTTTAGGTATTTCGTGGGCCATCATATCGGATATTTGTAGTGAATGGCGGTGCTATATGGATAATACGGAAATCAACGTGAGGTGTGTGATTGTAAACGTTTTTGTGAGGTTGTTCTAGTTAAGTCAATATTGTGTATATCAACATATAATAAACAGTGTAATATATCTAGGATTCTCCGATGTATAGAGGAGTATCTCGACTAATGTTTTGAACAAGTATGATAAGCGTTGTAAGTAATAGTAGTTGCTACTGTCCTTGAGGAGCAAATGTTGGCAATACACTTGGATGGGTCGTGCGCCCGATCTCAAGAAACGTTTCTTTTCGTGTAGCGTGCCCCTATTTACGCGCGCGAGATACGATATACGTCAAACTAAACAGCTGCAAAATAATTACTTCATGAGTGGGTATTTAATTGTGAACTGATATAACGCTCGAAAGACCAATAACAGACATACCGGTTACACACCAAAGAAGAACAAAGTTCAGCGAGCCTCCAAAGGATACTGCGGACCCATACATCGAAAGACCGATAACCGAAAGAAAGCCGGCGGTGACCGCCATAGTTACTCCAAACACCCAGTTCAATCTATCTAATCCAATGATCTCGTCACCTGCATGCACGTTGTTGGCTCTGAGAAAAAGTAGACCCAAAAACGCCCCAAGCGGCTGCGCCATTCCTCCTAGTATCGCACTGATTGACAAAGCCTTGAGCTTTGCGTACCGTTTGGAAGCACTTGAGGAGAACGAGTAGTAGAGTGGCAAACACATAGAGAAACCCTCGGTGAAGTTGTGGAATAACAAGCTCAAGAATATTGAGACACCGAGTTCAGGGTTGGTCTCCGAAGTAATATATGTTATAAATCCTTCTGGTAGTTTGTGAAGAGTGATAGCGAGAGTCGTCTGGATCCCGATCAACAAAAGTCTTGATACCGGCGAGTTGACATGATGGTGGTGATCCAAAGAATGCATACTGTGGTCTCCGCGCCCATGGTGGTGCGAGTGCTGGTGTGTCAGGCGGCTTGCTTCTGGCGAGCTTACGGGAGACAATTCTGGTTCCGTTCCGTTATCAGTATGAGCAGGAAGAGCAGGTATTTCACAATAGTGTAGTTTCAAGACGCCATCAGTAGTGTTGTTGTGAAGGCACAATTCGGCCGACGAGTAGCCCTTGCATTCACCTATTGAATCCTCTTTGACCGGTATGATATAGTGCAAAAGAGATTTTTTGCGGCTTATTTTCGCACCGTTCAATGGTGCGTGCTCATCTCGCTGTTCGTCTACGACTGAATGCGAATGAGAGTGTTGGTGCAGATGAGGCTTGGGGGCTGCGTGCTGGTGGGAATGTTCATGAGCATGCTCGTGGACATGCCCGTTGCCAGCATTTTCCAGTGACAACGTGCTTGTGGAGCCGTATTCGTCGGGGCCATGTATCGATTTAGCGCGTTCAACGTCAGTATCGTGGCCTCCGTGGTTGCAATGGACCACCGATTCACTGGTTAAAACATGTAATAACCCGTTGAAAGAAACGCAAATCACGACTCCAAAGATATATGACACCATGAGATCAAGACTGTTGCGTCTGTCTGATCTTAGGGCCTTGGTGTCATCAGGAACAGAACTTTGAATGTGGTCTAAAGCTGCTGGCAAAAGCCTGTACAAAGATGTGAAGAGCAAGCAGCCAGAACTGAACGCCAAGGATCCATTCAAAAGGGTGTAGTTCTCCTGTAGATGGAACTGGTACCGTGAAGTTATGAACTTTGGTACCAATAGGTAGTAGATGTCGTCCAAGTATATGACACTGCATCCCAAAACGCAGAGCAACAGCGATGTGAGTGTAAGGATCCAGCCTTGACTCCAGTCGTTGAATTCAAACAACATGATAAACAAACACCGTTGGGAATGTCTCTGGACGATTGTACTATGGGTTTACTAGATCAGCAGAATGCTAGGGGAACGTGGATTAATGATTCGGTTATATTTCCACCGCAGCAGTTATCAGTGTCGAGTTATCTGCAGGACATTGCATCACCGATAACTCAGCCCTGAATTAGATGTTACGATTGTTTAATAAGTTGGTCCTATAGTCACGTTATAGGGCAGGTGATTGTTCATGTTACTTGCTATCTAACCGTAATCCTTTCCATCTGGAAGGGTAAGCATCACAAGTTCCAGTACAATCTAAGGTTTTGTTCAGTGTATTTACTGCTGACTATGAATATGACTACTTAAGGTTGTGTTTATTATTGTGATTTTGTGTTCTAATCGTTCTTCGTCATCTCAATGTCGTTATTGAACTGTGGTAAATGCTGGTACTCCAGTCTCTTGCTCTTAAAGAACAACTTCTTTCTGGTGGTCTTGTCTCTAGCGAACTTTCTCTTTTTGAGGTGGCTCAAATCAATTCTGTTGACGTACACGAAAGCGTACATCAAGGCAGCTGCCACCATCACCGCAGTAGGCATACCGATGATAAGGTAGTACTTTTCAAGGTCGATACCATCTTCAATCTCGAGGTTGAGATGTTGTTTTTCATACTTTTCCTCTAACTTCTTCAAATCCACCATCGTATCCTTGTTGACCTTGGCCCCCTTTGCGATTTCCACAACAAGGGAGTTCTTCAAGTGGTCAAAGTCTTCCTCTTCGACATTATCGGGCTGAATCGCAATGATGATTTTCTTGTAAAAGTCGGTTTTTCCAAACCACTCTTCGTCTATGGTAAGTGGAAAGAACCCCTTTGATTTGGGAATCCACTCACTGGTGAAGAACGAGGTCCCGTCACGAACGCCTCCTTTTTCAAGCACCGATGATCTCTTCTTGAGACCTTTTTGCCTGCCACTTTCCTTGATATATGACAAGTGGATCTTGACATTCTTCACGTCTTGCTTGAAAAAGTTGGAGTACCACGTAACGAAATGGGTCTTGTCCATCTTCAATACTTCGTTGTCACGAGGGAAACAGAAGGGCGCAGAGGTGATATCTTTAGCCATACCCTTTTTGTGGTAGTAGTCGGGAGTACATCTGATCAATGGGTTGAGTGCGTGCTCAGTAGGGTCTTCTTCTACATGGATCACTTCTTCGAAGATCTCGTCTTCGGCCATGTTGTGCGCCTTCAACTGAGCTTTATCGTACGTGGCAGTGGTGGCAGTGGCAAACCAAGTACCGTAAGTAGGTTTTCCATTGGCAATAATACCGTTCTTAATTTTTGGCTTAATGGTTTTGGGTGTTCCATCCTTATTTAACGAAACCCATGGCTCCAAGCCGTTGGTGGTCTTGGGGGGTTTGGCGTTGAACGTCACACTGGCAATCACAGTGGGAGTGACAATTTCAACTTTGGTTGATGAAATGGTTCTGACCCATGGCTTTGGACCCTCTTCAGCAGTGGTACTACCTCCGTTTTTGGCTTTTTCTTGTAGTTCCTTGTACTTTGGATTAACCACTACGTCCTTGTATCTTTTCTCGAGTTGTGGCGATTCGGTGGGTTCAGCAGGGATCTGGCTGATGTGTATACCCTGGACAGTACCCACAACCACCGATGCTACTGTGAATAATGTTGCTAACTTCATCTCGAAACGGGTCTATACTCCACTACTAGTGTAGATCTATTTTGTATGAACCGAAATTTTGATCTCCCGCGTTGTTTTGGTTCGAAAATTTTACATCCCGGAACGTCCGACGGAAGCGTGTGAGAGATGACTTAGATAAGAGACAGACATACTTAGTACTTATTACTAGAGAACTACGAATGTTGAGGTTCTCAGTGAAACCTTGAAGGTGTTCCGTTAATTTGTTAGTTTTCTTGTTAAGTAGTAGACCCATAAAGCCTTCGGGAGTCTTTATGGATACTTAGCAAGCGCAAACTCTTTGATCTTTGGCAAAGAAATTCCATCATTAGATACATGGTTGTAGTATAGAATGAAACTATGCTGAGATTGCCAGACCTACATTACTTAGTGTATTGTTGTTTATTACTATACAGAGCTGATACTAGTGTTGAGCATTATAGATTATTGTGAGTCCCTTTATACTCCATTGGAAGCCGGGTAACCCCAAAAGTAGATATCTCCTAAGATCTCTTCAGTAGGTGACAAACCCAGATACATGGCGTATTTCGTTCCACAAGCTCGGTATTTCGGTTCCTTCAGGTCCACGAATACTGGCGTTTGCGTAGAGCCTCTTGTTGAACTCGATAATCTTATTGCTCGTGAACTTGTTGAGCTCAGGCAACTTCGCAGCCAAAAATGTTGCAACAAAGTGGTCTGGGAGATCAACGTGCGTCAACGAGTGCAAATACGCATACAACAAGACTTCGGACGTACTGATACGGTTGGCGTCGAATACGTACCCAAAGTCTCCTTCCTTAAACGTTTTGTTACGAATAGCTGTAAAATGGCCCAAGTACTGGTTGATCAAGTTCAAGCACTTGTGCGAATTCTGCACCTCTCTCAATACTCTTTTTTCCTTGGACTTGGTGATCAATTGCCTTTCGTGTAGCTCGCTGATAGGCACCTGTTCTTTTTCCTCGGTCTCGTCGTGCACATACTCCGTTTCCGCTACTTCGTCAGATCCGCCATTTAAACTAAAAAAGCCCACCTTATTAGTATTGAGGCCAAGCACCTTGATCTGGGCCTGCGCGTTGTTATAGAATTTGAGTGGCTGATTGTACATCATGGGAAACGGAAAATACTTTTGAAACTGTTTTCGGGTGTACTTCTCGTAGTTTTGAGTATTGATATATAAATTGTACTGGTTCACATACTCCACCTTTTCTTGAACGATATTGATCAACGCTCTATTTACAAGTTGCTGCTGTTTGGTCATATCGTCCACCCCCAATACCGCTGGGCTTCCTGCACTGTCTATAAACTGCGATATTTCTGTGTATCCTTGGTACTTTTTGCCCTCGTGCAAGAGCACCGGGAGCCGGTGAATATCAGATATATTGGTATTGCACGAAGTCACAATTTTCACCGGAACACTGCACATTTCTAGCAACCAACTGCTCGCAAGACACTCGGGCGAGATGATCGATATCACCCCGTTTTCTCCCCACACGTGAAGCTGCATCGTATCGTTTCTCGTCTACTCCATACTCTTAGCTACCTTTCAGCACCAACCCGCACTCGTGACATGGTCGTGTGTCTACCGCTTCCGCCATTCATCGACAGATTCCTCCAAAACTACTTTCATCACTCATCACTGTTACTTATACTCATTTCATTACAAACTACACATCCTATCATTTCATTTCGGCATACTGCCAATTAAACATATTAGCCACAATGTCCGCTCGACACGATAAGAAGAAAAGATTGACGTTGGACGTTATAGGACAACTCGAGGATGACCTCGAAGTCAATCCATTGGATTATCTCAAGTGGAACAGATTGATCAAACAAGTTTTACAAAAAGATAAGGAAGAGCAAGTACGGTCGGTGTTCTCGAAGTACTTGGGTATCTTCAAGTTTGACGTATGTGTTAATCAATAATTCATTGCATCGGTTCAATTCATCGGTTTGTTTGGAGATAGATATCATGGTTTTTCAATTCAAGTTATATAGACCACGGAGTGAGTAATGGGATTTTATTCACTGGATGATATCATCCACGATTACTTTTACTCCGTTCCCCGACTTAAGCACAATTGTCCAATTGATTTGGATGCTTTGCTTGGTTATTGCATTCTAAATATTTATATTTTAATTAACTCTTGAAAATCTTCAAGTTTGAATGAATCAAACCCAAGAAAACCAAAGGAAATTTGCGTATACAAGATCTTGATATCTTGGTTTCGATACAAACGAGAAAATACTTGTATTCAAGATCTTGATATCTTGATATGGATACAATCGACCTAGTTCGTGAAACTAAGGAGCAAGCTGGAACTAGCAGTTCAGACTTAATAAATACACCTCTTATTACGTTAATTTTCAAGCTAATCCAATGAATTTGCCTATATCCGATGAATTAACCAATAACCTGATGAACGAGAAGAATAAGAAATACTAACATTTATAGAGTACTCAATGGTGCAGCTATATCAACTTTGAATTGAATCGCGGAGAGTTTCAAAGAGTAGAAGCCCTCTTTCAAGAATCTTTTGCTATCACCGATAGTGTCGAGTTATGTCGTTTGTATGTTTCGTATGTTCGTCGAGTTAACGACGTGATCACTGGAGGTGAAAGAGCAAGAGGGATAGTCATTCAAGCGTTTGAATTTGCTGTAAATAAAGTAGGAATAGACATTTCTAGCGGGGACTTGTGGAACGATTATTTAGACTTCTTAAAGACTTGGACACCCAGTGCTAGTTGGGAACATCAGCAGAAGGTTGACTTGATTAGAAAAGTATATAAGAAATTTCTCGTAATACCAACTGAAGGTATTGAAAAGTCGTGGCAAGAGTATGCAAAATGGGAAAACGATGTAAACCCATCGACCACGAATAAATTCGTCTCCGAAAAATCTGCCGAATTCATGGTAGCCAGATCGTGGAATACCGAGTGGCATATAGTAACTGAAAAGAGATTGAAACGAGAAATCAACCCTCACTCAATAACTGGCAATAACGAAACCTCTGCCAACATAAAAAGACAATTGGGATACTACATGAAATGGATTGATATGGAAATCAAAAATACTCTTGAGTTGAAAGACTCTGCGTTGCTTGAAAAGAGAATTCGCTATGCTTTTAGACAAGCTACATTTTCCTTACCGTTTGTTCCTGAAGTGTGGTTCAGGTTTAATAAATATTTATTGAAAAATAACGAGGAAGCAAATATCAATACTAGTATTGATATCTTGAGCCAAGGATTGACGTTTAATCCCAAGAGCATGCTCTTGACCTTCCAAATATCCGAGCTCTACGAAAAAGACAATACTTTCGATAAAGCCCGGGAAATGTATCTTAACTTGATTAGTCATTTGTCTGCTGACTATAAAGTAATAACAGAAAAGATAGAGTCCATAGAAAGTAGAGTCCAGCCCAAAAAAGACATCCAGGAAGAACATGTGAATGACGACGAAACTCCACCTTCTGACGCTGCCGAACAAAATGGTATGGAGATTGACGCTACAAACGGCAACGAAAGCAAGAAAACCGGTGATAACGTAGACGATGATGACGATGACGATGATGATGAGACCAAAAAGATCCTATACTTGACTAAAGATGAGCAAAGCCAGATCGTTCGTTTCCAAAAGTTCCAGGAGGATTACGCCAAGTCGATCACTTTGGCCTACATCAAGTTAATGATAGCATCCAAAAGAGCCATAGGTATCAAGGAGTCACGTTCGGTTTTCAAGCAAACCAGATCGAGGTTTCCTCAAATTGGCTATGAATTTTATGTTGAGAATGCTTTACTCGAACATTATTCAGACAACAAGAAAGTAGCCCTCAAGATCTTTGATTTGGCATTCAAAATGAAATCGTTTTCTACCCATGGAAAGTTTTTGTATGCCTATTTGGACTACTTGATTAACATCAATGATGTCGACAATATCAGAAAATTGATCCAAACCTCAGATACGAACATTTCCAAAGAGATTGCCAATCTTGAAGAGTCATTATTGCAACCAGATATTCCAGAGCATATCAAGGAGTATAAAAACAAGCAAATCAAAGCATTAAAGTACTCGTTAAAAAAATTGTTCAAGAGGTATATCTCGTATTCATCCAACTATCTTTCCCTTGATGTTGCGCATAGTTTTGCTACCAAGTACGAACAGATCTTCTCAGCTGACGACCCGATAGATTTGTTCACGAATCGATACTGTCTTGGTGGCTCGAATTTGATCAAACGGTTCGAACTTGATGATATTTACGAAGACGAAGACTCTGACGACGACGATAGACCTGTCAAAAGAAGGAAGGTGAATAACAGTCAAGTCACTGGCGTAGAACCGGTCAGTGAACCTGTAAATAACGGGAACGGTAATTTGATGCCTAAGTCCCATGTCGATGACCAGCAGTCAGTAGTGGGCCAGACCATCGTAGCACTTTTGACAGCATTACCAAACGCCTCGTACTTTGGACACGCCTCGGAAAGCGTATTTAATAGTGAAAAGTTGGTCCAACTTCTTGCCAACTTACCCAATGTGCCGGTGGACTAGTCACAACCGAGGACGTATATACTCATAGTAATACAATATTTTCTTAAGCTACAGTAAAATTAAATATAGGGATCACACATATGGAATAAGTGTATGCTGAATTTTCAAGATTACGGCTAGTCGACTGAAAACTCAACTCGGGTATTTGTAGCAGCCACAGACTCGATTTTATGCTCGAGAGACCTTTTTGGCAAAAAACGGACTACGATAAGGCTGCAAATAGCCCGGCAAATACTTTTTTGGCCTAATCTATTGAGCCTAAACTGTCATTTTCCGAGGACTGTGACTCTTATACATGAGGCGTAGACATGCTTATGTTTTACATGACTTTGAGCTACCTCTACGTTGTCGAGTAGGGCTGTCTTTTCGCTGTGCGTTGTGCTGCACTTTTGTGGCTGCGAAAAGATAGCGGGTGTCTGTCCAATCTATACTGCTGAAGAATGAAACAAAGCTGGAAAGAAGGTCAGAAATACCTTACGACATCGTGGAAATACCCAGGGTCCAAGTGGAGCCATAAGCTTAAGTCCACCAGCTGGTTGAAATACGAAAAACCGTCACTTTTGGTGGTGGTGACAATGTACTTAGTGCTTGTGAGCATCTACTGTTACATAGAAGGAAACAGATGGAAGGTAAAGCGGCCCTCGATCGATATCGTGCCTTTGCTACAGTTAACAGCCGCTGACAAAAGCGCTATACTTGTCGGGTTGCTAAGGGATGCCTACTTGAGACATGAATTGCGATATCTTGGATCTCTAGGTGCCGTCACAATTGTAGTGGAACCAATTGTCAAATGGGTCCCCTCCCGAGTATCAATAGATTTTAGAGAGCATATCTACAACTTCACATCTACTGAGAAAGTGCCTGATACTATGATGGTATCACACACTATTCTGAAGTCTTTAAAGCGCCCATTTCTAGCTTCATTCGTTACTGAGGCGCAAGCCTTTGTGAACGAGCAGCTCTACCCTCTTTATGCTGCATCAGATATTCCCACTAGTAACTACTCGGTGGACACCCCAGTAGCCATATCCTACATCAGCTGTCTATGTCATTTTACTGTGCTTGTTGTCACTCTAGTACTAACGGTTGCCTTGTGGGGCCTTGTCAATTATGGCACCTCGGCTAAGTTCGTGCTATTTTGTTGCACGCTTTTCGCAGCCAAATGCTGCTTGGCGATAATGGCAATGGGGATCACTAGTTCGATTTTGAGCATGGAGGTGACTGAAGACAATAGCCCGCGCTTAGTCATTTACATCTCTGAGATCATTGGTAGTGGAATATTGCTTTATAACATATGGCACGAATTCAAAGTCAAGCACTTGCGGATCAAAGACAGTTTGCTCATGAAATCGTTCCATGCATCTCCGGAGCACTCACAAGTGATAGGCTCCAGTATCTATTCGCTGCACAACGAGAAGCTGGAATCCACGGTGGAACGCACACTAGACCCTCTTCCCAACCTTTTTGGAGTCCCTCTCCGAAGGACTACTTCAGAAAAAACGTACGAACGAGAACGGCAAATGGCTGTTATTAGATGCGTAACAGCACCCGTTGAAGCCGCCCGTGCTACTAGCGGAAATAAGCCCGAACGCTCCCGTTTTAGTGAAAATCTTGATTAATCTATAAATATATACATGCAGTTTTGTTTTATTGTACAGGTTTTTTAGCTCTTCAGACGCTACGGACGTCTTCTTGCACGATGTCCATCATATCAACGATAGACGGTTTGAATGGCCACATTTCGTACACTTGGAACAACACGTTCCAGTCCTCTACGGTGAGATCTCTGGCTCTCTTTTCGAGCATTTCTTCCAGCAATTTTGGGGCTAAGTCCTCTACAGCACCAGGACCAATATTTGCTAGCGAATCTCTGATTTTTTGCGAAGAGTTGAAGTATAATGATCTGATCACATACTCCCATGTATCGAACTTTTCAGCAGATATATCTTTCGGAATGATCTCCAAAATGGCCAACTGACTGTTCAGCGGTAACGTGCTCCTTCCCGGAATCAAAACAGGAATATCCTGCAAAATCAACCTTGGATCGTACCCAGCGCCATCTGGTTCAGTGAAGTCTTCGGGTGACGAGACTGCAATTAACTTGCTTTCTGTGTATAGCTCTCGCTTGATAGCGGACTTGTTTCTTTTGTGGAACGAGCTACCGGACATAAACTTCATCGCTGTCACATCAGGCACAATACAAAGCATTCGTACCCTACCATACTTTTGCAACCAGTTTTTATATATACAGCACATTATCCACTGAGCCAACAACGACTCTCCGAACTTTCCTGGAGTCACATTTCCTATAATGAGTAGCTCATCGTGCACTTTATCTCTAGATACGTGAGAAGGGCTTACGATTTTGTCTTTGTTAATTAGCTCTTCATAAGTCTCCCATTTGTAGCCATCTTTGGGATAAAGCACAAAGTTCTCGACGTTGTTCGTGGTTTCTTCAAGATGCTGAATACGTTCTTTCCAGTGACCCACATTTACCTTGGTGTTTTCTATCACAACGTGTTTTCTAGGCTTTAATTCGTAGTTGATCATGGTGGAAAATAACCCAAATCCCGAAAAAATATCGATGATATCGAGCTTAGATGAGTTGGGGTATCTGGACTTGAGGTCCAACTTATCTATGATCTCTTGACATTGCTGTGGTCTGGCTAGATGCTTGAAATTGTACTGAAACTTGGGCAAAGGACCCAGGAAAATTTTGGCAAACGCTGGGTTGAACGACCGGAAAGGTTTCATTTTGCTTACTAGGCTTAATTTTGCAATTTCTACACTTTTCATCTATACCGAGGTCGTGCGAGGGTGTATAGTCGCAGCCATTTTTCGTCTCAGAATGCTCCTCTGTAATAAAGTATAAGGCCCTCTTTTTAACAAAACCGCAAATCTACTAATAAAACCAAACTTTGTCGTACTTTGATTGGCCATTGACTATCTCTAGAAGACATCATGTAATGGTAGTAATCAGTGAGGAATCACATATCAGTGTAAGTGCTAGGTGGTTTGGTTTGCGCACGACTCTGATAAGTACTTCCCCAGATCAGATGCAAAGACAATAAGTGATCAGCAATGTCAGTCAATAATGTTATATTAAAAGAAAACTATAATGGCATACTAGGTCTGCGAGACATACCCTTTGAAACAAGTCTGGATGGCCTTGAGTACTTAAAGTACTTTTCTCCTACGTCTCGCCAGAGCTTAACCATTGTTCTGCAAGGAGACCAGAAACCATCCATCAATATTAATGCCAGTGACGGCTACATATACTTGACATCCAAAAGACTCGTATATATCACAGCTCATCAGGGCGACATATCTACATTTCTGATTGACTTGTCACTAGCACCAGTGCTCCAGCTCTCGCATAAACTCGTGTCTCCCTGGTTTGGTGCTAATTACTGGGAATTTATATTCTTTAGTGCTGCATCTCCAAGTATAGCTAGTGATGGCTTTTCCAAGAAACAGTACTTTAAGGGTCAGATCAAGTTCAATGACGGCGGGCTATTCGCATTTATTGATATTTTCAATCATGCATTGAATGACAATGTTAATAATGCCCATATAGATGAAAGTTTACCTCGCTACGAAGATATCTAATAGTATATTAATTTTACAGAGACTTTAAATATTTAATTATACACGATTTGAAATGAAGGTGCTGCGATTTTGCAGTTTCAAGCTATTCTAAAGTCAAAGGAGTTGAGTTTTCCGTATCAGCAGCAGTGGATAAGCCCAACAAAGAGCTGTCGATTTCTTCGCCATTGTCGATTTTGAAGAGTTGTGACTCGACGGGCTGTTTAATGGCTGTGGAGTTGACCGCCAAGGGTTTCAAGCTCAAGAGCTCATCAAACTCTTGAAAGTCTAAGATCTTGGCTTTCTCTTCATCAGACAAATGGGTAGACAATTCTTTGAATTTGTCAAATGCTAATTGCTCTAATGCAGCTGCATCTTGGTAAACGATAGACCCTTCTTCATTATAAATCTTGGCATTGGTGAACATCAAATGGAGGTCTTCTGCTACTTCTCTGATATTGGTGTAGATCCTCGAATTCATTCTCTTCTTCACTACATCCAAAGCAATAGGATGCTTAATGAGAACGTAATAATCAGGATAAAGCTTTCTTGATGGTTTGATCAAAAATAAGTCACTCAATGTTCTACCATGTTCATTTTTATAGGAGATAATCAAGTTGAACATACCCTCGATGATATTCTGTAGCGTAGCACGTTCCTCGCTGGACAAAGGATCAGATAATGGAGCTGTTCTGTGCAAAATTGATCTAGCACTACGACCACCTTTCTTATTCTTAGACTTGGTTCTGGCAACAACAGGTTTTGGCGTAGAATGTCTTTGTTTCTTCTGTACCGGGTAGGCGTCAGGCAGCCCTTCTCTATCAGAAGCCCTCTTGCCTGGGATGTTGTACCCAGTGTCAGAGTCGTCATTTTGGCTGGCATCGTCGTCGAGATCCAACTGCTTTTTCTTTGGTCTTCTGGACCTTTTCTTCTTGACTTCCATTCCTTCGTCTTCATTGTCTTCGTCATCACTTATGACTCCGTCAATCTTCTTAAGCCACTGTTCTTCTGTCAAATGATCGTCATACAGGGCAGCTTTACGTTCTCTGTTTCCTCTACCATAGTCTTCCAACACGATATCTTTTTTCAAGAACTCTTCAGGATCTCTTTGGTAGACATATGGCAACTCTGCTTCGGAGAATAATCTACTTGGATAGGATGCCTGCTTGGTTTCCAAAGCTCTTTCTTCGTCCAATCTTCTGAACTGTTCAAGCTCGGCTTCATCCCTAGCAATAACTTGGTTCAATTCATCGTCATCAAGATCGTCGTCGTCATTGATATTACCCTTTTGTCTTCTTTCTTCATCCTTTTCCAATAATGCTCTTAACAAAGCTTCCTGCTCTTCATTGGTCGACTTGTTGTCGAATTTACCGGCTTGGATGACTTTACCATCGATCTCCAATTTGGCATGTGCTCTTTCCAAGATCATTTCTTCAACTGAATCTTCCGTAATTAATCTTAAGATTCTGACTTCGTTCTTTTGACCGATTCTATGCGCTCTGTCTTGGGCTTGCAAATCTTGATGAGGATTCCAATCAGTATCAAAAATGATAACAGTATCGGCTGTCTGCAAATTCAAACCCAACCCACCTGCTCTGGTGGATAAGAGGAAACAGAAGTACTCGGAATCCGGCGCATTGAACAACTTGAGCAAAGACGTTCTATCGTCTGCTTTGGTACCACCATCTAACCGCATATACTTCATATCACGTAATCTTAAGAAATCTTCCATAATATCCATAATTTGAGTCATCTGGAAGAAAATCAACACTCTGTGACCAGACTTCTTGAACTTTGGCAAAACTTTGTCTAAAAGCTCAAACTTACCTGCTACTCTCCAGATTTGATCGTTTGTTTCAACAGTTGGGTTGATCAAGTTTTCCACTTCTTCGTATACAAAAGGATGGTTGCAAATCTTTCTCAACTGCATGATCTGGTTGTTGGCATTTTTGATCATAATTGGAACAGTACTTGTGGGTGTTTCACTGGCATACAAGATGTTGTGCTTCAACATTTGCTGATACAATTTAGATTGCAACGCCGACATTTTACATTTGACCACCTTTTCGACCTTATTGGGCAAATCTTTTTCGACATCTTTCTTCAATCTTCTCAACAAAAATGGTCTCAACACCTTATGCAATCTTCTGATAACCAACAACGTTTCTTCTTCGCTTAGCTCGATCTTGTCTTGGCCACCAGTATTTGAGAATGGAGTATTGAACCATTCATCGAAAGATTTGACCGAATTGAAAATTTTGGGAAGAACGAAATTCAAAAGGGCCCATAATTCGGGTAAATTGTTTTGCAATGGAGTACCGGTCAAAATCAATCTGTAGTCACTGTGATAATTGTGAGTCAAAGTTTCAGATAACTTCGAATTAGCATTTTTCATACGATGACCTTCGTCAATAATCATGTGAACCCACTTGATTCTTGACAATAAAGCCTTGTCCTTGATGATATATTCGAAAGTGGTCAATAAGATCTGAAAATTTCCCATTCTGATATCGTTTTGCATGATTTTACGTTGATTTGGTGTACCTTTGTAGGTGATTTTCTTCACAGCAGGCGCCCATTTCTCGAACTCAAGATTCCAATTTGTCAAAGTAGACAATGGAACGATCACCAAGAACGGTCCTGGGATCTGCTTGATTTCCACCAAGTAGGTGATCAAAGAAATGGTTTGAATAGTCTTACCCAAACCCATCTCATCTGCCAATATACCGTTCAAGTGATTATTGAAAAGAGATACCATCCATTGCAAACCTTTGAGCTGGTATTCTTTAAGTGTACCACCCACAAGAATTGAGGGTTGTTTGGTGACTTCTTCTTGAATACGATGTGCAACTTGGTAATAATCTCTCTTCTCTCTCTTTTCATCTTCATTGATCTCTTCGGCAGCATCAGCTTCCACTTTTCCTCCAGATTTCCTTTCAGACTCCTTTTGTTGGGTCTGAACAGCTTGAGCCAAAGAATCCAAAAACTGGTTAGTTTGCTTCAACAAATGGGTGATTCTGGTATCCTTGGTGTGATCTAACAACTTCAAATATGCTTCTTCATCGTTAGATTTCAAAGCCTGTAAACGTTGCTTCGCCATTTTTTCGATTCGCTTCTGCTCCTCTCTGGCAGTCTGGTTATGGAAACTGTTGATCTTGGTATTCAATCTGTTGAGCTTTTCCTTTCTTCTGTTTATAACCAGGAATCTCTTTTCTCTAAAAAGCAAAATTTCGTTGATGGTCTTTTGGTGCTTTTGATTCTCTGCTTGAACCAACGTTTGTAATTGGTGGGTATATAAATCATGGGTGGCACTGACATTTTCGAGCGATAAAGTGTTGAATTTGGCAAGGAAATTAGGATGGGAATTAGGTAATAACGACTTGCTGAACCAGGTTTGGGATAAGATCTTACCTCTCAACTGTTTTTGCAAAGGAATCAACTCCAACTTGGCCAACTCTGTCTCCAAAGCCCGACGCTGTTCTTCGTCGTTAGTTTCAGTAGAAAGTTTTTGCTTGAGCTGACTGATTTCTTGGTCAATCTGCAAAGTCATCAATATCTCCTTGTTTGTCACTATATCATTGATACTAATTCCCTCTGGTAGTATACTGGGCCACTGTACTCTACTCTGGGGAGTATACAATGCACGGAACTCTATATCTTCATTGTCATCACGAAGAACGTTGGGGGGTTCAAACGTATCGACTTGAACATCTGGCTTGGAAACCGGCACCACAGCAATCTTCTTATTATTGGCTTCATCCGGCACGATCTTATCAAGAGTTTGAGGAGGCTTGGGTATTTTTACCACTGCTTTAGCGGGAAGTTTCTGGTCTAAACCCTGAGAATCGACATTATTTGGTTGTGGAGCATAGCCTTGGATGGGAGTACCTTTTTTGCTTACAGAACGCTGGCCACTAATACTTGACTGGCTTCTACTTTTCGCAAATGGAGGAGTGTTGGAATCCATCGGGCCAGGAGCAGGAGGTACTGTATTTTTGACGGGAAGCTTATTTTGGTTAATATTTTCGCCCATCAAGACATCGTTCTTGACTGAAGGAGTATGCTGTGCTGAGTTGGAAGCTTGGCTTTGTGACTGCTGGGCTTGTTCCAATGATGGGAGATACGGTCCATTTGGGAAGGCAGATCTCTCTGCAGTGACAAAATCAGTCAAACTCTGAGGTATTTGAGCATTTCCATTGCCAGAAGTCTTTAAAAGGTACTTGAGGGCTTGGAATTGTGACTTTACGAGTTGAAACTGCTGTGGAGTAAATGCCGATTCTTGGGGCATAGGGTCAGATACGCTGCCAGGAGCCAGTCCAAGATTAGCCTGACCAAGATTCGCCAGGCCGACATTAGCCAGACCATTACCATTATTCGAATATTGTTGTGGATGTTGCACTTGTGCCTGAGGTGGTTGTGGTGGTTGATTTTGTTGAGTATGGGTCTGAAACTGGCCCCCTTGAGGCAATTGGCTATTCATCATGTTTGGATTGTGACCCATAGAGTTCTGGCCTATCGCGTTGAACTGGGCGTTCCCATTACTTTGCATTTGTTGTACCGGTTGCGATTGGGGTGCAGGTGGTTGAGTAAGCTGAGGTTGTTGTGGTTGTGAAGACACTTGTGATGGGTTATTGGTAGTTTGCTGCTGCCTCTGTTGATTTTGTTGAAGAAACTTGATGATTTTACTCAAATGGGCAAATTCAGGCACATTTACTGCTTGTTCCCCAAACTGATTCCTAAGCTGGTGCCACCGCTGGAGTATTTTCTGTATTTCCTCTCTACTTAATTGGCGGTTCATGGTGATTATCGAGCAATCGCTACGTCAGAGAACTTGCCGTGAATTCGTCTGATTGATTGACTGTAGGATTACGATCAAAATTCCCTATCAGTATGGTGTTTGGAAACTTCAGGCGTTTTCGGACCAAGCGACCCACGAAAAAAATTAGAAAGTCGTGCGGAGATAAATTTGAATTACGTCTATGTCTATAGAGTGCACCAACTACTTAAAAGAATTATATACTGGAGAGGTACTTGCACTACTTGGTAGAGGTATATCATCCCTAGCACATATCGAACATATCCAACATGTTCGTAACATATCCGTAACTATCCTTGACTTCTGTATCGGTACTCTACCAGTACCACTCGACATATCTTTCATGGTGAATAGACATCAAATATCAGGTCATGATTATATTAATATAAAGTACCTGAAGCCAAGTAGTATGGTTTTGGTGAAGTCAGGACTACTTTAATCACTTTTATAACGTGGTGTTTGTACTGGTAATCATGGCTATGGCGTCCATAGTTGTCCTTTTCCTCTTGGAGCATAATTAATCGCATCAAACCGTTCCTTTTTAATGTACTCTCCATTGACACCCTCGCCCTCAGAAACCACACCTTTCACTGGTTTCTTTGGCTCTTTGCGCTTCGAATTCTTCTTCTTTGGCTGGTTAGTGGTGGTGTATGAGTACTGGGTGGTGTCAATGGTGCTGTGCAAAATGTTACTCTCATGCTGGTATTCGTCCTCTACGGAGAACGTATTATGGGGATTGAATAATTTGAACAGATTGACATCGTAGTTCTGAAACATCAACACCTCAACCTCGTTAACATTCAAACAATCGATACCGTAACTACGAGCCCAGATATTGGTAATGCTATCTTCAGTAACGAGTTTCCACTGCTCTGCCGGGTTTTCGGAGTTTTTTTCAATGAACCTTCTTTGAATACATGATCTTATCAAGTATCTGAGACGCACAGGCATTTCAGCCTCCTGCTCAGAATTCAGCAATGCCTTTTGGTACGAAACGGAGTTTTCGTACTGGATGTCGTTGGTCTTGCTTTTAAATGATACACCCTTGAACTCGTGGGACAAGTCATCGATGTCGTTACTTTTGGCTGCTGGGTGTTGACCTAACAAGTTAGAGTCAAACTTGGTTTTGAAATTAGGAAATTCTTTGATTTTAGGCGTATGGATGTTCCATTTATGGCACTTTTCCCATGCAGGGCCCACGTCTTTGGGTGACTCAAGAGTAAGATTATGAATGATTGGGCCTTTTTCCGGTTTGGAGATATCGCTTTCAAAGATCTTATCAATAAACCTGATCGCTTCCCTGGCATTGGTGGCCATCATGGAATTGCCTTTCTTGGCAAAGTCGAACTCATGGAGGGTGTAAGATGGAATGTACATGTTCAAGATAATCTTTTCATTATGCTTTTGATTCAAATTGGATTTGACATACTCATCATTAAACCACCGCTTGATGTTTCCAAACCCTCTGACAAACGCCGAGTGGTCTAAGATAAGATTTATGGTTCTGGACTGGGGACTGGTTTCTGGCTGATCTGGCTGGCGACTCTCTTCAAGTAACTCGTCCACCAATTTGTAAGCATCGCTGGCTCCATTGAACCCTAAATAATCTTCCTCGCCATCACTTCCACTTGATGCGAACAGATATAATGACATCACACAGCTAGTACGGCTGGGTCAATAGCTCCAAGAATGGTGATGATGTACAATCCTAAAATTTAACTTAAGTGTGGCTGTATGCAGGACATTACAGAACCGTAATTGTTGCACTTTATATAATCAGAAACAACCTATAAATCACAATAACAAACTACATATTACTGCATTTTTAACTGTGTATTCTATTCAAATAACATTAAATAGTATGACTAAGGAATGATTCCGACTTGACTCGATTTTACAATATATGAGTTCATATTCACCAATTTTGCAGTATTTTGATTTTTTTATAGAGATACCTTAAAAAGGACTACACTAAACTTACCTGTAGTTATACTAACTACTGTATTATTGAAATACTACTGCTTACTCTTATCCTATGATATTCCGGGTATTTCGTTATTTTTCTAGTTCCGCGAGAACGGCATTGCTCCACGTCTCGTAATAAGTGCTCTGTGAGGCGGACTCGTAACAAACATCGCCGTGTATCATCGACCCAAACCGCTCCAAAAGCTCCCAGCCCGGCCCGTTTCTATACTCTGTTTCTCTTGCTGTCGCCAGTTCCTCTTGGGTCTGGTTTTTGTACACATACTTTCTCTCTACATCAAGCACCCACGGCTCGTCCTTAATCCAATCGTCCACGATGTCGCACCACACCTGCATGTTCCATTTCATCAAGCCTCCTTTCTGGTACTGGAACAACTGGTTGATGAGTTTCTGGCGCTCACCCATTTTGGAGGTAAGAATTCGATGATTCACACGCGTATATACCGAATTGATCATTCCGCATGCCAACAACCACTCACTCTTTTTGGCAAACTTGTGTTTGTGAATAAGAAAAGTTTCGATCATGCGTGGGGTGATGGTGTCGGGAATATAAAAGTTGTTGGCAAACGATATAAAGTCTTCAATGGTGACGTGCTTTCTATCGTATTTATACACTGTAGGAGACTTTGACGGCGAGGCTGAGCGTGATTCCAAATTTTTTTTGGGGTTAAACGGAGACTCGACGTCTCGGAATCCGTCATCGCTACTTAGCTTAGCTTTCTTCAACGGCGTTTTCTTAAAGTCGGGTTCGTCTCGCAACTGCTGCAATCTTTTAAGAGGAGAGCTGACTTTGGGGGTGGATTTGGTGGGGGAAAGTTGATTCTTTCTTGGTGACGATAATGGAGTACTGTAGACCAGTCCTGAAGTGGCAGGCTTGCGAGGACTGGATTGAGGGGTGGAGGTGGCGGACCGGATCTGATACAAAAGTTCTCGAAAATCGGCTATGAGTTTCGATGCAAGCTTGGGCTGGATAGGCATATTGGCCTGTGGCTCAGGTAGGCCCAAATTCTGGTACTTCTCAGCCGCCAAAAAGGCACATATATGGTAGCGAGCTATCTCGCACCGCTTGGGCAATACCGGCTGCTTCTGTAGACTCAATTGGTAGAGCGACTCGCCGCATGTGAGCACTTCCGGCGGCACCTGTCCCTGGAAGTTTGGAATCACATCGTGCAACGACCTCTTGAGTTGCGAGTTCATCTCTAACTGACTAGCGATATACAGAGAGAAGAGGCTGTTATAATAATTGGTCACGTGACGAGTATATTTCCGGGTAACGCACCTCCAGCCAACCAGAGCGGCACAAATTTCATATACCAAAAAGACCAAAAGCAGTTAGACCACACCCACAATGTTAGGTAGAGCAAGCAGAAATGCCGTATACGGGATCAGGGGCATGAGGAGCTTCACCAGCACAGCCACCATAATGAAAAACGACGCTTTCAACGGTGTCACCGAGATCGCCGACCACAACGAACCACCAAAAGAAGTAGTGTCGGGAGCACCAAAAGAGTTGGTTACATCCAGAGTAGTAAGAATCTTCAAAGAAGCCAAGCCAGCCACACAATCGAGTAATGAAAACGGAAAGTTCTGGAGATTGGACTGGGATGTTTTGGGCAAAGGCAACAGATGGGAAAACGACTTGATGGGGTACCAAGGCTCGGCCGACTACATGCAAGGAACCATCATGAAATTCGACACCAAGGAAGCCGCCGTCAGATTCGCCCAGGGCCAGGGGTGGGACCACTACATTCAAGAACCAAAGAAAAGACATTTCAGAAAGAAGGAGTACGCCGCCAACTTTTATCACTCCCCCGGACAATTGAAGCATATCAGAACCAAGTGATATGTATGAGCATTAATAAAAACAAACATCGACTGTAAAGCAACACGTAGACAAATCGTAGAAACAAGACAAATATTGTAGAATCTGCAATAACTCGTAAATCTGTATCAAAGTAGAGTTTGAGGTCTCATCTTATCAGACGTGTCTCATTAATTGTTAGGCTCGCACTACAAAATCATAAAATCAAAGGTCAGGAGAGAAGCAGAAGGCTACAGGCGAGGAAGTAGGGATAAAACAGGTGAAATCTCGATATAGATCTGCAGAATAGCATAACTTGATCTTACAGTATTGCATAAAACCACGCTGACATACAATTATACATCTTGTTAAAGTCTGAGTCATTGGTGAAACACATAGTGGAAAGTCTGTGAGAGTTAGTGAAGTCAGTCGAAGGCAAATCCAAGTATATAGCATATAATTCTTGACTTTATCATTGTTCCTATTATTCTTTTGATGTCGATACCTACCTAACATGTCATATAACAATAAATACAACGGGTATAGTGGAAGGTATCGAGACAAGAGGTATCGACCCAAACACGGCTATGACAAACACCGGAGTGAAGAGTTTGAAACTCGGGGCTCCAGCCACAGAAGCAGTCCTGGGCTCAGCTCCAGCTACATGAACGGACGTGGAAGCTCCCATGGCGAAAGCCCTTTTTCACATCATCGTCACGACAAGCATGGAGAGCATGGACAGAAGAGTACTGATTCGGAGGTCAAGCCCTCTTCAAGCTCTTCTTACACGCCGCCCAAAATAATTGGAACAGACTCTAGAACAGGTGAAAACCCCAACGACTCCAAGTTCCCCAAGCTCCTGCATCATATTGACTTCAAAGTACCCCGGGAGCCGCGAGAGCCTGATCCGCTCAAAAACTACAAGGTGTTGTACGATCCAGAACTCGATTCTTCATTATCCAAGGCAGAAAGAAAGGCAAAATCAAGAAAGCTTCGCTACAATGATGGAGATATCAGTCAAGTCACAGATCCCAGAGCGTCCAATGTGGCACTCTACTTCCAAAAACCCAACAAGAAGTCCAAGAAGTTTCCCTTCAAACAACTACCACAGCCAAAATTCGTCTTTGACAAGGACTCTTTGGGTCCTCCACCCCAAACAGAGTTGGTAGTATGGGATCTACCTCCTACCACCAGTGAAGTGTATCTTACTAATTACTTTAACAGTTACGGGGCTCCTATAAAAGACATGAGATTTATCAATGATCCCATCAATGCTGTGCCGTTGGGTATTGCAACATTCAAATTTCAAGGGAACCCCGAAAAAGCCATGATATTGGCCAAGAATCTCATCAAGTCTTTAAAAACTGAAGGAGCCAAGATCGATGGGTCGTATGTTAAGATTGGCCTTAATGATCATAACAACGATCTATTACAAAAGAGGATAGACCTGGCTAATGAAAAGTTAAGGGCTGCTATAGAATCAAAGAGAAGAGCTGATGAAGATAAGAGAAGAGCAAAGAGAAAGCAAGAGGAAGAACAGAGGAAACAGGAGGAGATCAAAAAGAAAGAGGAAGAGCGGAAAAAGAGAGAAGCAGCGGAAAAATCTTCTCCAACTTCAGAGTTATCATCATCCAAGTCTAGGTTTAAGCCTAATACCACTATCACCTCAGTTAGAGAAAAGAACAAAGTCATTACCGGAGTATTTTTACCGGAAGATCTAAAGAAATACATCAAAGATCGGCCCTACATTTTAATTCACGACAAGTATATCTCCACCAAGCGGATCCCGTCGCTGGACATCAAAAAGGCCTTGAACAAGTATGACTGGACTCGTATATTGTCAGATAAGACAGGATTTTATATTGTGTTCAATTCATTGAGTGAATGTGAGCGATGCTTTCTCAATAATGACGGCACCAAGTTCTATGAATACCGTATGTTTATGGAGTTGTGTATTCCTGAAGGTTTCTCTGCACATTTGAAATCTTCAGTGGATGACAGACGAAAAACTGGCAAGAACGATATGGTGGATGAAGCTGTAAACATGTTGATCAAAGACTTTCAGACTTTCTTAGCCAAGGATATCAGGGAAAGGATCATTGCCCCTACAGTTCTTGACTTGTTGAGCCATGATAAGTACTCTGAGTTGGTGGAGGAATTGAAAGCCAAAGAAGCAAAGGAAGTTGCAGCCAAACCGCAATCGCATGTAAGCTCCAATGGTGAACTCAAACAAAATGCCTTGTCAATTCTAGCAAAACAAAAGAAACAACCGTTGCCACTTTTCAAGAAGAAGGTCGACCGCAAGGTGACCAAGCCAGGAAAGAGCATGATTCCAATGCAACATGCACTTAATTTTGATAGAGAATCGCTGGATGAAGATGAAGATGAAGATGACGATGAAGAGGATGCAGAATCCAGTAGATCTGTTACTCCAGTTGCTAATAATCTCAAAAGAGAGCATCAGGAGGATGAGATAAAGTCTAGTAAGAAGCACAAGAAAGGTAAAAGGGCCAAAGTCAGTTTCTTGTATGACAGCGAATCAGAGGGCGAAGCCACTCCTAAAGTTGAATCTATGGAAGTTGACGAGCGTGAAGAGGAAAAACCAAAGACAGAAGAAGTGGACTATACTAATATCGAAGAAAAGTATCTTCCTACTGAGATTAAACCAGCTACGGTATTCCCTGAAACAGAGTATTTGCCCACTGATTTATTTGATTTGGATACTTTACAAGATATCATCAAGGACGAAGAGGATATGAAATACGCTCTTCAAGCAGTGGATAACGTACCCGCTTCCAACATCAAGAATATAGACTATTGGTCTTGGAAGCAAAAGGATTTGAGAAGTACCAGCGATGAAATCTCGGAAGATACCGAGTTGATTGAAAAGCTCGATCCAAGACTTGAGTCCAAGACAGGCTCGTTCAGAAGCGAAGGGTACAGGCAAATCCCAGATTCCGACAAGATCGAGTACTTGCCACATCGTAGGAAAGTCCACAAGCCATTGAAAACCATTCTTCATGAAAATGAAGAGGATGAGGAGCTGGCAGGAGCCACCATCAATAATGCCAATGGTACAAACACTAATGGTAATGATACAAATACCAACTCCAACCACAGTTCTCGTGTCAACAGAGCCAACAACAGAAGGTTTGCTGCAGACATCACAGCACAGATCGGTTCCGAAACCGAAGTATTAAGTTTGAACACATTGACCAAACGTAAAAAGCCAGTTTCATTTGCCAGATCTGCTATTCATAACTGGGGGCTTTATGCCTTGGAGCCAATCGCAGCCAAAGAAATGATCATTGAGTATGTAGGTGAAAGTATCCGGCAACAAGTAGCAGAGAACAGAGAAAAGGGCTACTTGAAGACAGGTATTGGATCATCGTACTTGTTCAGAGTCGACGAGAACACAGTCATCGATGCCACCAAGAAAGGAGGCATTGCCAGATTTATCAACCATTGCTGTGATCCTAGTTGCACGGCCAAGATCATCAAGGTGGAGGGGAAAAAGAGAATCGTCATCTATGCATTGAAAGACATCGAAGCTAACGAAGAATTGACGTACGACTACAAATTCGAAAGAGAGACCAATGATGAGGAGAGAATCAGGTGTTTGTGCGGGGCCGCAACTTGCAAAGGATGGCTCAATTAAATAGTGTACCATAGATTATAGATTGTACAATAAGCTAGTATCCAAAAACTAATAACAATAGAAATTGCAGCCAAACCAAATCTCGCAAAACATTGATTGTTTGGTGAGTAGTCGCGATACAATCTGGGGTAGAAGAGTACGGCGATCAGTAAACTGCAATTCGCAAACAATGCTTTTTAGATTTTAAATAGCTAGCGTGAAAACAATCGCGACAGATGCTGATTTCCCAAGTGTTACTCAAAAAAATATGACGTATACAATGAGCGTGCTACGAGCTCAACGTGATTTTTTGTTGCAAGGTATTGTAGAGGTGGGGGTTAGTATAGTTGGGTCAATATGATGTCAGGGGAATATCAACATAAGGTTGACACATTATATACCCGGAAATTTCTAGAACTTGAAACCTCCTAATTGCATTTTACAAACGATTAACCACCACTGCGGTATTACGAAAATTTGAATGTACACATTTGGCAATATGTTCACAAATTTCATCACAAATTACTGTTAGTGTCGGGAAGCTGGCCCTATTTAACCAACAAACAGGAAAATTCGCATTTCTCAAGAAAATATCCAAATTTGTTTCGAATTTAGTAGTTCCCGAAAAAACGAGAATTTAACATATGATTGTTCTATTGTTATCGGTAATCCCATCGGCATTACGATACTTGCCATACCTACCGTTCTTGGCAATTATATTGAGATAGAATATCAATAATAGTACAATTAGAAATAGCAATAGAATCACACTACGGTGTTGGCAGGGCTTATCGGTCATACATTGCCATCTGTAGTCTACGGCAAACTGAATTAATCATACCTGACTAGGCTAGCTAGAGATTAAAGTTGCTGAGAACTTGTTTATTTCATTTGAAGTATCTTGTAAATCTTTGATTTTGTATTGCCAAATATTGATGTCCCAATCTGTAAATACACATACAAAAGTGTTTCACCTCGGAGCTCCACTCTAATATGGACAGCAAGACAATATTAGTAGTCCTCTGCACACATAACATATATTGGTAGCATATATTAAAGCATATGTAGTCAAGAAAGGGGCCTATTCATAATACAGTGTCGTCTACGTCTCGTCAAACATAGCCTATGATTACACACTGCAACCCTATTCTGCGCATCCCGATTCTGCATCTCCACCAAAAAATTGGTTCCGAGACTTTGGAACGGCTTAATTTCCTGCACCATCTAACGCGAACTGTTTTAGGTTCCAAAATAAATATCTGCCACTAACGTGCAGACACGTGACACGACTATCCTCACTTTTCTGGGTCAACATGCAAAAGTCGCACCCCAAACTGCATCAGGGCCCCTCTAACGTGTAACCTCATCCTTCTCAATCGGTTGTGTTTGTAAATATGAAGACTGTTTTGCAATCCTCTCGATCGGGAAAAATGTAAATATCTCCAAGCGCTGTCCATAAGCTTCATTTTTTTTTCCAGAAGGAACAGGAGTATAATATATTGGATGTATCCTGATTGAAGCTGGTGAATTGTTCAGTGTCAAGTGGTGTCAAAGTACGATTAGCTTGACTTACCATTTTCCCATTTTTTAATACTCATCATTGAATATTTATTCCATCCAACCTTAGTTACAGTTACATCTTACTAATCTCCAGAAGTAGACTCATTATAAAGTTTACCATAGTCACTGCTTCTTTTTAAAGTCATGTCCAACATCCGTACTCAACCGTTACAACCATTGAACAATGGACAACTTAATGCCAGAGGAAATATAACCCCTATCAAGGGAATTAGAAGGTCCAAAGAAAACCAAGAGGCTCCACAAATATACCAGGCTACCACCACCAACCCATCGGCAAACCAACCCATTCAAGCACAAGCAACCGCCCAAGAAAAACCTAAAAAGAAGAAGGAAAAACTTTCAGCCTTATGCAAAACTCCTCCTTCAATTGTTCGCACCAGAAACGGTAGAGATTATCGTAGAGGGAACTTTTTGGGCGAAGGGGGATTTGCCAGATGTTTCCAAATGAAAGATGCATCGGGTCAAATCTATGCAGCCAAAACAGTCGCCAAAGCTTCCATCAAAAACGAAAAGACAAAGACAAAATTACTCTCAGAAATAAAGATCCACAAATCGTTAAAGCACTCAAATATCGTCAACTTTATAGATTGTTTTGAGGACGACGTCAACGTCTACATTCTCCTCGAAATATGCCCCAACCAATCTCTCATGGAGCTTTTAAAGACTAGAAAAAGAGTGAGTGAGCCAGAAGTTAGATACTTTATGGTTCAGATCGTCGGTGCCATCAAGTACTTACATTCCAGAAGAGTCATTCATAGAGATCTTAAGTTGGGTAACATATTCTTTGATCCACAAATGAACCTCAAGATCGGTGATTTTGGTCTTGCATCGGTTTTACCTTCAACTGATTCAAGAAAATACACCATCTGCGGAACCCCAAACTACATCGCGCCTGAAGTCTTGGGAGGCAAAAACACCGGACACAGTTTCGAGGTCGATATCTGGGCTATTGGTATCATGATGTATGCTTTGTTGGTAGGAAAACCACCATTTCAAGCCAAAGATGTCCAAGTCATCTATGAACGTATAAAAAAAACCGAATATGCATTTCCAGCTGAGAAACCAATATCTGAAGAAGCCAAGGTGTTGATCAAAGACTTGCTCAGTCTCAACCCATTAAATAGACCTACCATTGACGAAATACTTAACTACGATTGGTTCAAAGGTCCCTTCCCTGATAAAACTTACGAAGAAAGTCTTGTCAACACTCCAACAGGTATCGGTAAGATTTCAAAGACTCAATCCTCTATCAACTTCACCAACACCAAGTCTAGTGCTGGAATCTACACTCCAAAGAACAAGAATCCTGTTGAGATTTTAAGATCGGACTTGCAATCTGAACAGCCAAAAAGTTTATTACCACAAAGTTTATCACCAAATGACACCAGAAACAAGTACGAGGAAGTCAATCCACAAGCATTGGGTAAGTCCTCTAGAAGAGTTAATTTCAATAGCAACTACTCTACCACCATCAAGAGATTGAATCAGATATGTTTTGAAACTTATCAAAATATGAGAAGATTGGATTACTCCAAGCATGAGCAAATAGCAAGCGAGGAATTACCAAGATGTGAAAACCCGATATTGATCAGTAAATGGGTGGACTACTCCAACAAATATGGGTTTTCTTACCAGCTCAATAACGATGATATCGGAGTCTTGTTTAACGATGAAAACACCATTTTGAAAGTCCACAACGGGTCTAAGTTTATGGAGTTAATCTACCATGAAAACGAAGGCTGGACTTGTATTGAAAACTCTATCAACTTTCCACCTTCACAAGCAAAGAGACGATTGGAGATCGTAGATTTCTTTGCGAAGTACATGAACAGTAATCTTTCAAAAGTTAGTGAGAATGAGGATAGAAAGGAAACAGTATTCTTGAGAAGATACAGCAGAACAGCAGACTACATTATGTTTGAAATGACCAACGGTAACTTTCAATTCAATTTCAAAGACCATCACAAAATCTGTGTTTCAAAGTCCGGCTTAGCAATCACTCATATCAGTCCAAACAGAACCATTCAAACACATCCTTTGATTTTGGTTTTGAAAGAAGGCAACTTACCAGGAGAAGGAGTACCTGACTGTTTGGAGAAAATTCTGGTCATCAAGGAGGCCATCAAGAGAAAAGCTTTTCAGGAATAAAAACTGAATCAATTATGAGTACTTCATTGATTTGAAACCGTTCCAAAATTCCACTTCCTGCATATCCACATTTCTTGTTTGATTTATATCAGTGATGTCCATTCACTCCAAGCATACATTCGTCATTTCAACCCAATTTTACTTAACTAAACCTTGATGCCGGTTGATAAATCAGACCAATAATTGGTGTTCACTTCAATGACTTGTATCACGATTATCTATTTCATTTCCTTCATATCCCGCCGGATACGTAACGCTACCTTGTCATTTCTTAATTTACTATTGATGATCGTTTATATACTATATAAAATACTTAATAGAAAGCTTTTCCATACGAAAAAATATGTACTTGAATTACAAGGTGATTACTGAACTAAATCTATTATACACGAAAGAAGAACGTAATGCTATCTTTTTTTTCTGACCTTAACCTCTTTCTGGGAGTCTTTTCGGACTTAATAATCATCTTCATTGGTATTCAACAAAGACTTAAGTGCCCATTCGTCCTTAAATCTGGTCTTGATGATATCCAATTCACTGATCATATTACTACAAGCATTTCTCAAGGCTTCTCTTGGAGAGTAGTCTGCTTCCGTTTGAATACGAAGAACAAAATTGGCAAATAATGGATGCTCTACTTTGTAAGCGGCGAAAATAACCTTTTCATCTTTCAAAAGTTGGGCACGCAACAAGTTGGCCAAAGTATGATCTTCTCTCTCTATTTTGATAATAGCGGCATTAGGAACTTTTGTATCAGGAGTGATTTTTATTCTAATAGTTAGTATACACTCAAGGCAAAGCTATTCAAAGCAACGAGCTACTTTTCGATACTCAACCGTTCTTGCGAACTGGTTTGGAGATAAGAAGAACTTGTTCGAGACGGTTATAAGTTACTTACTTATCCACACCATCAGGCAAAATGAAAAGCTCGAATCTATCTGGGGCATTCATTGTGGGGAGCTTTAGTCTAGTATAGTCGGTGCTTCCTGACAAACTTTACTTTCGTTGTTCAGCCTATAGCAGGTGATGAGTCACGTGCAAATAAAATCAGAGTAGTGAAACAGAGATGAGTGAAAGAGTCAGGTAGATCAACACGTGATACGTTTGGCATGTTTATCATGCTTACTACTTGGTGACTCGGATACAGCAGCTCCAGTTGGCAGTTGCAGATGGAATCTCAGTATAAAAAAGGAATGGCACTGATTACAGCGTGGCCTGGTCGCCTCATATTTAGTTCAGTTCCTCTATTGTCTGTGGTCTCCGGTAACGAGGTGAATTCCATTCCCGAGACCTCCACCGCGCGTCAAGTCAAGCCCATCCATAGGAGGGGTGCCGACTATATGCAAACTCCTCCAAAACTTACCCGGACATATCCATCCACAGAGCGGATTGGATTGGGAATGGCAGAGTAAACTTAGCGGTAACTGGAACTACTCTCAGCAAGCCAATAAAGATCTGTATTCAATACTTGTAACAATTTTAACCTAAGCATCGAACCAGAATTTGAACTTTACTACGATTTCGGTGTTTTTTGGAATATTTGAATTAAACCGGATCTTAATCAAGGAATACATTTTTCATTGAGTGCTCAACGATGACGAACCAACCAGACCATTGGAATAGTCAACAAAGGCCGTTGGGACAACAATTCAAGTAAGTACTACGCCACTCAGGCCGCTTTAGACTGAACAAACTTAGATCTGATGCAATGAGAAGGCTAAAAAACCGCCTCGATCCTATCGTGCTGGTTAAGACTATCTCAAGCATAAAGGTGCCAGCGTCAAACTATCGAGTTTTGGACTTTGATAGTACTTACTTGTGATAGCTGATATACCCTATTCTGTTCTTATACTAACATTCTAGTCGCCAACATCCGCCTGTGTTGCCCCCTCCCGCCACCTTGGAAACTGGTAAGTAGAAACTGATACAAAAGGTGAAGCATAGAATACTAACATTTAGGCGGCCAATCTTTCTACCCTTTGCATAGCTTGCCAAGCTTAGGAAATGCCACTGGCCACTCTCCTTCGGGTCACGGGTTCAACATTCCCTCCATCAATAATCCCTCAGAAGTCCATCAAGTAAGTAGTTTCATCCATCTACAAATCTCTTAAGAATTTACTAACAGGTGTTTTAGCATGATTCTGCAGGACAAAATGAACTTAGAAGACCTTCAAACCCCATAAGTGCCACAGGTGCCCAGTTGCCTCTACCAGGAACCATCGCCCCTAGTCCTGAGCAACAACACCAACAGCAACAACAACAACAGCACCAGCACCAACACCAGCATCAGCAATTACAGACTGCGCCAACTCCTCAACAGCAACATGCCCAAGTCGCAGTACCTCTGCAAGGCCCAATTTCTCTGGTGGTACCAAACAGATCTGCTGCAACCAACGTGTATCGTCCTTTGAACGTCAAAGATGCGTTATCGTACTTGGACCAGGTCAAAATCCAGTTTTACAATCAAGCCGATGTATACAACAACTTTCTTGATATCATGAAAGATTTTAAGTCTCAAAGGTAAGTTCCCAACATTTTCTCATAACGAATATTACTAACTTTTAGTATTGATACTCCAGGCGTGATTGATCGAGTTTCAACTTTGTTCACAGGACATCCCAACTTGATTCAAGGGTTCAACACATTCTTGCCTCCCGGATATAGAATCGAATGCTCACTTGATCCTTTGGACCCTAACCCCATCAGAGTGACTACACCTACCGGAACTACCACGAGACCCAACATTCACGTAGGCAATTATGGTCAGGGATGGAATGGTGAAAATCCTCCTACTATCGAACAGCAACAAGCTGCCGTGGCTGGTTTTGCTCAAGACCAACAGGCTCTTCTGCAACAGCAACAGCAGCAAAATGGCGGTGGTCAGATTGAATTCAACCATGCCATTTCGTACGTGAACAAAATCAAAACCAGATTTGCCAACCAGCCAGATATTTACAAGCAATTCTTGGAAATTTTGCAGACTTATCAAAGAGAACAAAAACCAATTGGTGAAGTATACGAAGAAGTAACAGTATTGTTTGCAAACTCGCCCGATTTACTTGACGATTTTAAGCAGTTTTTACCAGATACCAGCAACCAGCAGACTTTCAATGCAGAACAAGAAAGTAACGGTGGTTATGGACCATCTAATGGTGCCTCACAATTACCACCGGTGGGTAATTTCCAACCTCCTACAGGCACGAACGGCTTGAGCCCCAACAGTGCTCAGCAATTCAACCAAGCCGTGCAATACGCTGCGCCTGAGTTACAAGAAACTAATAATGTTGATGACGTTCCAAGAAAAAAGAAGTCGGTTTCGGACGCCTATTCGTATGAACACAACTACAACCACGAAGCACAAGTTTCTAGTCTCAGGTCTGCGAACCAGCCCGTCGAATCTGCCAAAGCTGCTGCTAGTAATTCCGCCAAGAATGGAAGCGTCACCACCATAGTTAACCCTAACTTGGTGCCGGGAATTCCGGAACCTATTCCTGCCTCTGCTTCAGTAAAATCATCCTCTTTGCTGGAAGAGATAGGTTTTTTCGATAAGGTCAAGAAGGCTATCGGTAACAGACAAACTTTCAATGATTTCTTGAAGATCTTGAACTTGTACTCTCAAGATATCATTGATAAGCATACTTTGGTCGAGAAAGTCGATGGATTCCTTGGTGAAACCCATGCCGATTTGTTGAACTGGTTTAAGATGTTTGTAGGATACGAAGACAAGCCTTTGAACATTGAAAACATCACCTTCAAAAAGCACCAGTTGGAATTGTCTTTGTGTAAAGCTTATGGGCCATCGTACAGACAATTACCCAAAGCAGAAACATTTATGCCTTGCTCAGGTAGAGATGAAATGTGCTGGGAAGTATTGAACGATGAATGGGTTGGCCATCCTACCTGGGCATCTGAAGATTCTGGATTCATTGCCCATCGTAAGAATCAATATGAAGAAATCTTGTTTAAGATTGAAGAAGAAAGATTGGAGTTCGACTACTACATGGAATCCAACTTGAGAACCATTCAACCTTTGGAAACAATTGCTAACAGAATTGCTAACATGACTCCGGAACAGAAAGCCAACTTTAAGTTGCCACCGGGATTGGGCCACAACTCCACCACTATCTACAAGAAAGTTATTAGAAAGATTTACGATAAAGATCGTGGGTTTGAGGTGATCGATGCGTTGCATGAAAATCCAGCTGTTGCCGTGCCCATTGTCTTGAAGAGATTGAAGCAAAAGGATGAGGAATGGAAGAGATCACAGAGAGAATGGAACAAAGTTTGGAGAGAAATGGAGCAAAAGGTGTTCTACAAGTCCTTGGACCACCTTGGATTGACTTTCAAGCAAGCGGATAAGAAACTTTTGACTGTTAAGCAGTTGGTTAGTGAGATCAGTACCGTGAAGGTTGAGCAGCAGAACAAACGATTGCACCCATTAACTCCTAAGCCACAAGAACAGTTGAATTATCATTTCAGCGACAACGAAGTTTTGCTTGATATAATAAGGTTGTCAGATGTCTTTATCAACAAATCGTCAAGTTATTCGGCTAATGACAGAGAGAAGTTGGCGCAGTTTTTCCAATTCTTTGTTTCGTTGTTCTTTAGTATTCCAACCGAAGTGATAGAAAATGGCTTGAATGCTAGACGCAAGGGTGATAATGCGGAAGAAGAGAAGGAGGCAGCTGACGAGACTAATGATACACAGAATGACGAGACACCCTCAGCACAAGCTTCTTCTTTCAACTCAAAGAAACGTGGTCGTGAAAACGATTTGTTGAGAGATGTGTTGAAGAAACAATCCAAGTCGTCCAAGAAAGATGATGATGTCCCATCGGAAACCTCGGCTTCTAATAACAACGATTCCGACGACCAAGAACTTGCAGAAGAGATTGACAAATCAAGTGAACTTTGGATCAAGACCGCCAACACCAAATTCAACCTCAAGGACGAGGATGCCACCGATAAACAAAAACGTGATAAGTACAATTTATTCTGTAACACCACCATCTATGTCTTTTTCAGACACTTGAGAACTTTGTACGAGAGATTGCAAGAAATCAAGCAAATGAACGAGGGTGTTGGTAAGGAAATTAAGAGCAGAAAGAGCCCACAATTTGCCAAGGATTTGAACTTGCTTTCTCACCAATTAGAGGATATGGGCATTGAAATTGTTGGATCCAAAGACTGCTACCAACAAGTTCTTGATTTGTCCGAAAAGTTGATTGAAGGTGAAATTGAACACCAATGGTTCGAAGAATCGTTACGCCAAGGCTACAGAAACAAAGCTTACAAGATATACACCATTGACAAGGTTGTTCAGTCTTTGGTTAAACACATGCATACTATGGTGTCAGACTCGAAGACCTCAGAGATTATGGTGTTGTATGAGTCTGACAGAACCAACCCAGTCTCGACCGCCAAGGACCAAATCTTGTACAGAATGCAAGTGAGATCGCTTATGAGCATTGACGAAAATATGTTCAAGATAACATTCAATGAAACGGACAACAATGTCAATATCCAGTTTGTTAGTCTTGATGACCTCACTATTAATGACCATGAAAATGCAGAGGAGAAATATAACTACTATGTAACTAGTTATGTCATGTCACACCCAACTGAAGGTGTACCGACATCCAAAATTAACATGCCATTCTCTAGGTCTTTTATTGACAGCGTCGATGAGGACCAATGTGAGGGACGGGTCAATGCTGGATTGAAGGTTTCGATTTGTGAGAATTCTTACAGATTGTTCTTTGAACCAAATACTTCAGACGAGTTTACTACAAACTCGGTATTCAACAAGCAGACTTCAAAGGATGAACCTTACAGTGAAAAGGTTGAAAGCTTGAAGTCTTTGATCAACGACGAAACTTCCTATGGTTGGCAATCAATGTTGGACGATTCTCAGAATGCCAAACTTTTGGATGAAAAAATCAGTCTTTTATTCGCCAAGGGCTCAGAGGCATACAAAGCATTTGATGAAAACAAAAAGGAAGAAACTCAAGAAAAAGACGCTGATGGAGATACTGAAATGAAGGACGATGAAAAGGCTAATGACGAGAAGAAGACTGAAGAGACTGCTACGGAGGTTGCTCGTGAGGAACCACCAGTAACTGCCGACACTGAACAAAAAGAGGAAAAGCCCGTCAAACCTGTCGTTCAAGATGCAGACTCTACAGTCATTCAAGAAAACAACGATACTACCATTCACCAAGATGCGAACGACACAACCAACGATGAAACCACTGTGAATCAAGATGATGCTTCAATGATTGCGGAGGCTCAAACAGAAACCACTTCTTCTTCTAACGACTCTACCAAGAAAGAGTAGTGAATGAAACTTCTATGAAAGCTTTCATACAAAACTAAATATTATGTATTCTTTAAAAAAAAGGGATCTCTGTCCCCTATTTTATTTCTCACTTATATTAATTAAAATTTGATGTTCATTAAATGTTTACGTATTGTAAATTGTTTATAAATACACTGAATGTTCAGTGAAACCGTCCCTCCGCCGCTGCCCTTGCCAATCTTTCAGTAGCAATGCTACGAGCCAATCTTTCCCTTTGCTCGAGCCTTCTGGAAACGAATGCTTTTTCATTCTTCAATATCAACAATCTTAAAATAATATCTTCAGCAATGGTCTGTGCCGCTATTGGATCAGACCTAGCTTCTTCCTTTTCTTTATCAGCCTTTGCTCTTGCTCTTGCAGTGGCATTTGCCAGGATGGTTTTATGTCTGTATAGACTGGAGGCTCTGGAAACTTGTCTGGTAGGTGATCTTGATGGGGACTTTTCGGCCTCAAAATTATTACGATCACGTAAAGACTTGATGAATGCAGGGGATAACCTCTCTACCTCTTGGGTCAAGAAATCATTATCTCTATCGTAATAAACTGGAATTAATAATAAAGCTTGATATTGTTCGTTTTTCAAATCTTTGATTGGGGGCCCATTACCATCGTTATGAAAGAAATCAAAGCAAAGAAAATTGAGCCATGAGAATACAGTTTCCAACTCATTATTCGTTAACAGATTACCGAAACCAGTGATTCCCATTGAAAGCGAAACATTTGCAACCGCCGACGTTACTGCCGATTGCCAGCCATTACTATTGGACGAACTTCCACTACCATTACTGCCAGCTCCTCCATCGGATTTGGGTCTGGAGCCGATATATGAAGACAAGCCTCTTGCACTGGAAAGTTTAGGCAAAAGTAACTCGTCAGCCGATGAAATGACCACTTTCCAGGCCGCAAGCATAACTTGAAGTAGTAAATCTTTGGTCAAAAATTCCGCAAGTACTTGGAGCGTCGAGTTCAAATAATCATACAAGGGCATCATTGCATTGTCCATTTGTTCCTGAGTTGGCTTTAATAAGCCATTGTTTCCACAAATCGATCTCAAGTTGGCTCTGGAAAAGCAATAGTGAATGAATCTAGAGACTTTCTCTACGATCAATTTGATACTTCTCTCTTGATTTCTCTTCAAGTTTCGATGCGCTCTACCCATCACGAAGATAGCATCTTCTCTTTCACTCTCGACAGCCACTTCGACCAAAACTCTACCCTGGGTATCAAGATCTAGATATATCTCTTCAGGGAGCCCGTCGTTCTTGAACCTTCTTGGGTCCAATTGAATTAATGATCTGCCACATACAGTGTGCCCTCCGAACTTTTCGTTCCATACTGTAACTGAGGTAGTAAGTTGAGTGTTGGGAGGTAAAGTCAACTCAAACTCTTCGTCCCATTCAGGGTTAGCGCTGTTATTGATGGTTCTGGTTTTCCCGATCGTCCTTTTAGCTTTTGTATCTATAAGCGTAACATATGGATGTAAGCTTGTGGAAGCCGATGATGTGACAGATGGTATGAGGTTTTCAGCTTTTATAAGCCTTAATGAGAAGATATGACTCTTGTATACTCTTTGAGATTTTGGGTCGTATTCGGCAAGTGATTGAGAAATCAGCTCGGGGTCCAAGATGTCCTCCAATTTAGTAAGATGAGTCATCATGGCTGATAAGTTGTTGAGAGCTATACAAGTTTCAGGCTTGAAATTATAAGGTTCTTCCAAAAGTAGTTTGTGGCCGGAGTTTGGATTGTGAATATTGGAAACTACATTTTTGACCTCATCAAACCAATTACCACCACTTTTGCGGTCTCCACCATTTCCTCCTAGTTTTTCAACCTCATCTTGAACCCGGCTGTCTTCTTCATTGAGCTCTTTCATGATCTTTTCTGTGATACAATTTGAATAATATAATGCTCCATCGGATATACTCTTCAATAGCACAGTATAAACCTTGGCTAGGTGGTGCTCATTTGCCCAATTGAGGTTCTTTAAGATCGACAAAAATTCTTTGATCAACGAAAATATATCCAACACCGACGAAGAATACTTTTTGTCGTCATTCTCTATATTTATAGGTTCGTAGGAATCGTTTTTGATTGCTTCTTGGGTGATCTGAAGGATCTTCTCTCCACTCTCCTTAACCCAAGACTCTAGGAACGGAAAGAAGAACGCTTCTAAATCAAAGCGGAACTGCGAAATACCTTTACCAGAAATGTTGACTTGGGAGTAGATATCCCTGATCTCACTCAATGCTTTATAAACTTCTAGGGCATCTGAGAAAGGCAAGAACTCTCCTCTTTTTTTGGTGTAGCCATCTATATGCTTTAGTATATTTTTAGCATCTGCTGAGAACATTCCAATAACAACTGCACCTACGGTTTTTGGGACATCGAGGAACCCCAAAAGTGGGTTTTTGTATCTCTTCTGTAAGGTCTTGATATCGCCGATAATGGCATCGCATATTTCGATTACGTGAATGATATTTAGGGTATCGTCTCTTGGTAGATTAGACAATAATTCTGCGTATCTGATCTCGGAGAATCTGAGTAACGACTTCGACAATTTCTTTTCCCATTTCTTGACCAAGCCCGACTTTTCCACCTCTTCAAACAAGGCATCAGACTCCAAGTAATCCCCAAGAAACTGAAGATATGGACCAAATTTGGGCTTCAAAGATTTGTTGAAAATCATCAGCAAACAGTCTTTGATGCTAAAAAGAGTTTCACTGTATGTGCCCATCAAGTTCTTGACCCATTCATCCTGATCCTGAATAGACCATAGCTGTTTATTTTCCCAGTACTCATCAAAGCCTCCGAACCCGTTCTCGATAGTTATTTTACATAAATGAAATAGTTTAATGGTAGCATGAAGGTCTAGCGGAGCCAAGTCCTTGGGATCAGCTACTATGGTAAGTTTATCCTTGGTTATCCCAGCCAAAGTAGCACCAGTAAATAACGCCACAGCTCTGGTGGAAAAGCTGATTCGCCATATTCTTGCGCATGTCGTCAAGAAGTTGAGGATGGACTTGGGGAATAGTGGAGTATCGGGGTTAGTAATATCGTCCAAGTTTTGCTTCATGTGCAATTCAAAGCACATTTTGACCAAAATCACAAAGAACCGCCTGATATTTGATGTTCTGGGCATGACGTAGAAATCCTCGCCCAGGGGGATTGCAGGAATGGGCAATAATCGCATGGCAGGAGGAACTTGGTACTTAGCAATCAACTGATTACACGTCTCCTCCTCTTTGGATTTCCATTGTGTATATGCTTGAGGCGTTTTGAAATTTTTAGGATTGAGTTGCCCTAAGTCTTTTCCCAAGTAAAACATCACTTGTTGAAGATCCTTGTGAAAAGGTTTTTGCCTAGCCAAATCTTTCCACTTGTTTACATCTTGCTGGATTTTGATCAGATCGACATCAAAGAGCTTTTTGATCAAGTCTATTGTGGCCTGGTCCATATCGTTTATTTTGAACGATGGGGTAGGGTATTGGGCATTAGTATTGGAGGAATCAGTCTCTGTAATATGTGCGGACACGGGTCTCTTAGGCTTCAAAGACTCTTTTGTTTCTTGAAGTTTGGCAACTATGGCATCTGTATCTTTATCCTTTTTGATCAAGTCTATGAGTAATGTCACAAACGAACTTGCTTGTTTGAATACCACCAGGCTGATTTCGTTCGCAGGAATGGTGCCTATTTTTACCAATTCTTTATTGGCACATGCTACAAATTTCATAACAAGGTACTCTGGTGTGTTGATCTTGACAATATCGCCTTTAAAGTTAGGATCTAGAAGTTCTGAGTACAAACGAAGCAACGATCTACGGGTCATTTCGTCGTATTTGCTGCCCTTAGTGTTCATGGCTATGACATTGAGCCGAGACTCAAGGCTCGAAACAAGGTAGTTGGGAAGTTTCGGATCGTGTACGTCCAACACCTTGGAAGATCTGTAGTATTTGGAATAGTTGGAACCGGATGCTGTAGTGCCATTATTGGATGACAGTTTGTCAGGAACTGACAAAGATAAATTTGTTGAGGCAACTTGTGATTTTAGTGGCGTTCTGAACCTGGCTTCGTTCACATACTCCAATATGCTAACTTTGACCACGCTTTCATAGAGCTTTTCGAGATCCACGCCTTGGTACTGGGTCTCCTCTGCTAACATAATGGTCGAGGCCATACTCTGAGTTCGGCTCTGATTTTGGCCCTTTAAACTGTCAGCAGCGCTGGCGCTGCTTCCAGGCCTTCCAGGATCATCGGGTTTAGGTCGAGGCTGCATTGTCGTCAACCCTATAATGTTTTGCTAACATCGTTGCCCATGCATGAGATTTGGTGATCTCGCGTTGGTCACATGACGTAGACGAGCTGGGGTAATGAGACAAGGCTAGAAGAGGCTGGAGGGGGAAGAGAAGGGGCTGGAGAGAGGGTTGGAGAGAAGGTTGGAGAGAAGGTTGGAGAGAGCACAATAATCACTTTAACAATCATCTATAATTACGGGTTGGGTGTTGTTTGAGTCTATGGTACATATTATACAGCTACATGACTAGTTTTCGCTACTTTCGTCATCATCGTTACTATCGTCGTCGTCGTCACTTACTTCTTTTTTGACCTTTGCGGGCCCGTTGATATCGTCGGGCTTGAAGATATGCTTGCTGAGGATCTTGTTCATTTCAAAAGCGCCGACGGTTTCTGAATGTTAGTAAAGACTCAAGAAATAGAAGGAGTGATAAAGAATACTTACTTTTTTTGAAGAGCTTCTGCAACACTTCATCACAGTAGATTTGTCGTTTGTCATCGGGGTTCTGGAGATTAGCCTTTTTGATATGCGCCCAGATATGCTTGACTACTTGGGGTCGCGACATTTTGGGTTTGTTGACGAATTCCAGGAGTTCAGGCGAAAGGTCCATTTCCCGGTTGAATCCTCCCCCAGGCTTTCGTTTGATGACATTAGGGGTCTTGAGTACGCGCCTGGCTCGAATTAACGGCCCATTGCCCTCCTGTTTCAGCAATCGTGCTGCCATTATTGCATCCTGGCGTTCTATTTCAGCCCGACGCTCCTTCTCGGATTTTTCTTGTTCCGTCCGTTTATCGATCATTTCATAGTATCTTCCAAGTATGATATCGTTGATTTCCTTTTTGTGACTCAGAAGATCAACTCCAAAGAGTTCTTGCAATGCATTTCGGATCTTCTTGACAGTGATCTGCTCGAGATCTGCCACGCCGAGAATAGCCTGAAAGTTAGTATTTAAAACCATTGCAACTTGCCATCGTACCACAATGGACTTGCATCTTATGTCACTTACGTCAATAGTGGGGAGGTATGACTCCGGCGAGTATTCAGTGCTCATGTTGTGGTGTTATTATGATGAATTTCCTTGAGGTTTTGTTTGGGATAGGCGGCTATATGCAGGAGAAAGTGAGATCAAGATAAACATCATTAGACTCAATGAGAGTCGGACTAGTACTACATGTGTCTCTGGATTTTCTCTATTGTTTTTGTTCTTCCTGTTTATTGTAATATACACTTGTTTATTGCTTGCTGTTCTTCAAGTTTCTCTTGTGTTGTAACTCGTTTTTCTTGACCAATCTCTTTCTCTCGGCTCTCTTCAAGGTTCTTGGGTCGATCAACTCATCTTCGGTGTTCTTCACCTTATCAGGAACTTCAACCAACCACTGGTCATCCAACTGCTTATTCTTACCCTTGTAACCCCACTTAGGCACCCATTCGCCGGTCTCTTCATCATATACCATCTTACCATCCTTGGCCTTGGACTTAATCCCCTTTCTAGCAGCAAACTGTTCCCATCTGGTAAGTTCCTTGGCTTTAGGCACAGCCTTTTCACGAGGCAACTCGGTTATTGGATCAGGTAATTGTATCAAGGTCATGGTGGAGTCCTGTCCAGTAGACAGGCCCTGGGTGTCACTGGTTGTCTTTACAGGCAATGACAATATTTGGTTGATCAATAACTGTAAGTTATCTCTTGTGACTGATGCTAGGTATTCTTCTTTGGTGTCTGGGTTGGCGAGCTTTTCGTTGTCAAGGGGGTTGGTGTCGAAAGTGGCGAGGTTGCCCAAGTCGTAGGTGTTTGGAATACCTTTTTCGACCGTTACGGGCTTGAAATTGTTTTCTGTACTCATTATAGATAGTATATTATGTTGGCACTATTAAGCTAAATTGCATCTGCAAAGCTGAGATGAGCTGAAAAGTTATTTGAGCGCACACGACCATTGGGTAAATTGGTAGCGCCAAAATTTCAGTCTGGTAGCGCAAACACAACCTTAGGTATAGTTCCGTAAGAATAGAACTAAAAGAATAACCAAGAGAAAAGTCCTGGTCTTATTTACCCTGCACTGTTGCAATAGCGCTTCTCTTTAACCATATAATATAATAGCAACCGTGGTACAGACTATTTCACATTTTTACATGGCTGCGAAAAAAGTTCATGCTCACAATAATATCGCATAATACATTATTAGCTCTACTTTATTCCTCTCCCGTGTACTCGTGCCTTCTATAGCCGTATCACTGTTTTTCTCATTGTAACTCTAAAATAAGAGGACTGATTGTTGTAGATTAAAATAGACTTGGAGCTCACTTTTATGCACGGCTCTGGATTGAACTGCGCCAAATCCAGATAGATACCACTGCCATGAGCGAAATGGCACCTCCAGCCATCACATAATGCTTGATCAACTCCGAATCCGATGACTCCGGCTCATTTTCAAGCCCCGGTGTACATGTGCTCGGTGATTTTGCTGCGTCCACCAACTGAATAAAGAGCTCGTTCAACGAGGTGGTCCAGGCCGAAGAGATGTGAAGAGGTGAGTTGAGAAACAAGTCGCGGGTGTAATTTTCCGGCTGGACATCACTACGCTGTTCTTGTTTGTCCAAATCTGCTTTGAGGGCTACAAATACCGACGGTATTTCGTCCAATATATGGGCGTGCTGGTGTCTTAAGTCCACCAAGTACTGGAATGAGTCTGGGTCTGATGAGTCGTAGGTGTAGCAGATAACATCGCACTGGTCTAGTCTCAGTTTGTTGGTGACAATGGCCGACTCTAGCTCCCCAAGCTCTTCAAGAATCAAGTAACATTGCTTCCCTCCCCGGAGCTCTATATCCTTCACCCCGATTCTGGGTTTGATGGTGGGCGAGTACACCTCGCTGTAGGAACCACGGAGAAACAGCTCTAACAACGAGGTTTTGCCCGACTTGGGAGCTCCCAAGATGAAACAATTGAACACGTTACGGTCGGTGACGGCCTGGCGATAGAACTTTCCTTGTTTCTGTCTTCTTTTACGAGGCTTTGTGATTTTGATGGCTTTGGTCGAAGCACCACCATCGAAACCCATATACCCCAAGTACTCTAGGGTTGTTTTATGGTCAAGGAACGTGGTAAGATTCCACTGCGCCAACCACCCTTGGAGAGATACATAGCCTTCTTCATTACATACGATGGACGATGGGAAATCCGAGTCTAGCCATAGCTTAGGGATACCCGGAGTGGGCTGGAACAAGTTATGAAGCTCCTGTTCGTTGAGTCCTCCGTCGTTGTCCTTATCAAACTTGAGAAACAAGTCCACCAAGAACCGATAGCCTGTAGGACTCAATTCCACGCTGGAATTGGGATTGACGTCAAGCTCGGGAAACAAAAACTTGTCGTTCAATGACAAAGAATTGGTGTAGTGGAACGAACGCAAGATGCCCCAGATAGTTTCGTAGCGGCCAATCTCAGCATACATCTTGTTCAAAAGCACAAAGCCGTCTACAGAGATCCGATCGCGAAGAGCGGGATCGGCATTTACAGGATATATCACCAAATCAATGGCATTTACAATGGCACGGAACTCGTCGGACGACGTCGAGTTGGACCCAAAGCACTTGGTGTGAAGATCGGTGAATTCCTTGAAGTTAAGGTACCCATCTTGGTCCTGGTCACACAAGAAAAACACCCTTTTTAGGGCTCGAATTGCACCGGCCTTCAAGTTACGCTCCTTAGAGTCAAATATAGGCGAGATGGGAAAGCTGATGGCTCGCTGGCAGAGATAGAACGCCTCCACCACGTTGTAGTTGGTTTTGGCACTACACCGCACGCACAGCTCTATTTCTTTGAACTCGTTGATCAACGGAATGAACTCGTCGGAGTTCTGGGTCCGGATCGACGTGCCCTTCAGTATTAGATCTGACTTGTTGGCACACAATATAATGGGAAGATTGACCCCCATCGACCGGAACATGGGCATCCAGTGCAACAGGATCCGCTCATAAGTGTAGTGGTCCGAATAGACCAACCAGATAACATCGGCACGCTTGAGCTCTTTCTGAAGGCTGATGATATCGGTGGCACTGGTGTCTATAATGACCAGCTTGTTGGGCACGTACTTCAGAACTTCGGCGCGGTCGCGAAACCGTCCGCGCGAGTCGAACCGGGGCGATCCGTCCACTACATCGTTTTTTTCTTTGTGGGTCTTGCCATCGCTGCGTTCAAGACTATCGATGTAGTCTGCTCGAGAGATGGTGATGGGAGGCAAGATGGTCTGCACATTGGTGACCGATTGTTCTTTTATGAGTGACGTGATTAACGATGACTTGCCGACAGCGTCATCTCCACACACCACCACTCGTAATGAGTCTTGTGACATACTAGTAGTACTTCTAAACTGTCTATGTTCTGTGAAATTACCTTCGTCTGGTGATATTTGTGGGTCTACCTTTCGTGGGGAAATTCAGCTGCGGTTTGGATGTTTGGATGTTTGGCGTGCGTATAAATTTCACTAACATTTCAGAAGTGATATTGAAGTATAAGGCAGAATGAGAAGTGTTATATCCAGAACTTTGGCTAGAGGAGTGGCTGCTCCGCGTTTGGGTGCTGTGCGCTTCTACACTGCTCCACCTATGGACAAATATGAAGAAAAGATCTACAACATGTTGCAGGAGTCCTTCAAGCCATCGGAGTTGCTTGTCAAAGACGTCTCCGGAGGCTGCGGGTCGATGTTTGCTATATCTATTGCTAGCGAGAAGTTCAAGGGCATTCCCATGATCAAGCAACACCGTTTGGTCAACGAGACGTTGAAGGACGAGATTGCCCAATGGCATGGCTTGCAATTGCAGACCAAGTCAAGCTGATCTAAACCATTTATAACTACTGTAAATACAATATAAGAAATCTGTAAATACACCATACCAAAACGTAGGACAACAGTGGTAGTACTATGTTCTGCTATACTATAACTTTACAAATTTGCTACAACACCATCATAGTACTCATTAGTAATGACTTGCAACCGTTGAAAAAAGTTATCTCGAAATTATCTCGCTCCAAATGCGAGTGGCCATATTATAGGGCCCCCAACTCCAATATCTACCTCTACGTCTTGATATCTTCTACTTCTACTTCTACTCTTTTATTACTAGTATTACTACTCAACAATCTCCTCCTTTTCTTCGTATATCTCCTCCTTGATCTCCTCAATGATCTCGGCTTGCACCTCGTTGGACTTGACCTCTCTGTCAGCATACTTGCTTCTGTAGGCTCTCCATTCTTCCAAGGCCTTACGACGGGCCAAGATGGCCTCTCTGACAGCAGTGTCGGCTTCCATAGCATCGATTTCTTCGAATTGAGCACTGTACTCACGCAAGTTCAGTCTAACCTTCTTTCTGTCGGCGGCCGACAACAACGAGGCTGGTCTTGGTCTCCAGATAAACTCCTTGAATTGGTCCACCAACTCGTCCTTCAACAAGTTACCGGTGAACTCGTACAATCTGTATCCGTTTTCAATTACATGCAACCATGAAGAGGACCACGCAGCCAAGAATCTGCTCGATGGGTCCCAGGCCATGTTGGTCATACCGGCATATTTATCGGTCTTCAACAACTTGACGCTGGTAGTAGCCTTCTTTTCGTCTTCTTCAAACGAAGTGTCGTAGAACTCTAGTTCACCTTGACTTCTCGAGATGGTGGCCACCACAAGGTACTTACCCTTTGGAGCCCAAAGAAGAGTGTTGGAATGCTTGTTTTCGATTTTGTGCTGGAGCTTGTAGGCCTTGGAGGTGACCTTACCCTTAGAGTTGACGTTGGCAGCGTAGAACGAGATGGAGTTCTTGGCAAATGCTGGATTCTGCACACCGTCGTCAATGCTGGAAATCACCACAAATCTTTCCGACTTGGGTTCCCAGGCAAAGTTGATCACAACGTCCTTCAACTCCACCTTTTCAACGGGAATGTCCTTTTCGGTAGTTCTAAAGAACTCCAAGTTGGTGAACAATGTCTTACCACTCTTGGAATGACGGTCGACCTTGACACACAAGTGCTTACCTTCGCTCTGCCAGTGCATCTTACAGTCACTGACCTGGAAAAGATTGACGGTTCTCAAGATCTGTCTAGATGGGATTTGCATCAAGGCCACTCTGGCGGTTTGGTTGGTGCTTTCTGGAGTCCAGTAGGACAAAACGTGTTCGCCACCTTCGACCTTGGAGTTGGCCAAGTTGATACCGGCAGGAGCCCATTCAAAATCCATCAAGCCTTCGATCTTGACCAACTTCTTGTCCAATAACTGGAAGCTTGGGGTCTCGTAAATGGCCAAGGCGTCTGGTCCTTGACGGGCACAGTACTTGTCGTCAAACGACCATTTGACCAACGGCCATGGCATTTCCTTTTGTCCTTCCAAGTATGGTGGCAATGCAAACGTTCTGGCCACTTCACTGGTGGTCAAGTCCCAGATCACCAACTTGTGGCCTTCGGATTCTGGGCCAAACGGAAAGTTGGCTCTTTCACTGGCACTGTCAGGGATGGTGATAGGCACAGGCGACAACGTGACCATGTACTTTTCGTTGGGCGAGAAATCTATTAATCTGACCTGGTTATGAATGAATTTGCTGATACTGTGGAAATCGGAGCCTCCCCATGACTGAATACCTTGTGGGTGGACGGAGAACAAGAAAGTACCTTTAGGCGAGAACTTGGCGTACTTGGAAGTGAACGCTTTTCTTGGCTCAATGACCTCTTCTGGGTCCTGCGACTTCTTGTTCCAGTAAACACCAACGGTTTCGGAAAAGTGCAAGGCGATTTGGTCTCTGCCTTGTTCGTCTTGCAACCACGACTTCAAGTAGCCGTGGCTCTTGAATGAAGCCACTTCTGGTTCTTGGAACTCGTCAGAAACATTGCCTTCGGTACAGTACTTCTCGATGTCGGTCAACTTGTTGATCTTCAAAACGTGGTTTTTGTCTAATGGCTTGCCATTCAACTGCTTAACGGCTGCGTCTGCGGCTTCGGTGGTCTTGAATTGCACAAATAAGAATCCCTTGGTCTTGCCATCTTCAATAGGCATGTGGATCCCTTCTTCGCCTTCCACAATTTCGCCAACAGAACTCAACTTTTTTCTGATAAAGTTCACCAAGAGCGAAGCCTTGGCTTCTGGGGCAATTGGGGCACCGTCAACCACCACGTAGTTATCGTACCCCAAATCAACCTCGAACTTTTCCTCCAAGTCGGAGAAGTCGATGTCGTCCAAGTTAATCTCCTTTTCGAGATCTTCGTAGTTGGCCATCCTGTAGTGTTTAGGGTGTTCGTTGATTAACAGTGAAATTTCTTCAACACAGAAAATTTTTTTATCACTAAAAGTCGTGTGCGGTACCGTCCCATCAAGTACCATCCCCATTACCGTCCGAAGAATGCTACTGGGGGTTCTTACATAGCCAACGCGTGCATAGGACGTGTCGGCTGTGTTGCTAGAGATGTCTAAATCTTAGTTCATCGATACATATTTGTAGAACTCATTAATATGTATTACTTGAATCTTTATCGTTATCTATACTATGCGCGATGGGTGCAAAAAATTTGCTTCAACTCTCTGGTTCACCTTCAAGCTCAGCCCTTAGCCTCGAGTTTTCGAGCTCTAGCTCCTTCAACCTTCTATTAGCCTGTTTACTCTCATACACCCTGGCTTCTCTCTCGGCCTTCCACCTGTTCCACAACTCGTCCATTCTCATTTTGGTGCGCGGGGAATCTTCTTCGTGTAGTATCAGCCGGTCGTCTCCCTCCACTCTTCTACCCAACGAATCATTGATTTCGTTGAGCTCGTCTATACGCTTGTGGAGCTTCTCTACATACTCGTCCTTCTGGACATTGCCTTCGGACTCCTTGAGTAGCAATTTCACATGGTCGTTGACAATCATCTCTACAGCCCGGGCAAAATAGTCGAACACCGACCGATGAAGCTCTCGCATATGGTTGAAATCGTTGCTGTCCCAGTTGCTCGATTCGTCCATCTTGGCCAATCTTTTGCCCAAAGACTCAATTTTACGTGTGGGATCTTTTACTGACGAGTCATCAGCGATTTTGTTGAACGATTTCAAGAGCTTTTGAAACTCGTGCATGTCTACTGCAATCAACTCTTTGAATTGGTGCTCTAGCACATTGAGTTTCTTGACGGTGTCGGTTTTGTCACCGGCCAAGGTTTCTCCTACAGTGAGAGAGGTGATTTTATCGGTCAAGCTACGGATCGTCGACTGCAACGATTGCTTGTCATTGGTTAGGGCCTCGACCTTGTACGAGAGCCGGATATTTTCCGACTTATATATGCGCTGCTTTTCAACTGCAATATCGAGGTCGTTCTTGGACTTTTCCGTCACTCTCTCCTCTGCTTTCATAGCACTGATTTCCTGTTGTGCTTGGTGAAGTTCGTGCGTCAATCGCGATATAGAGTTAGAGGAATCCTCTTTGAGCTTGGTGTAGCGCTCGGTAAGGTCTTGGAGCTCGTCATGAAGACTGCTCAATGCTTTATGAGACTCAAGCAATTCCACTTGAAGCTCGTGTTCGGTATCACTGGTATTAAATACAGATGTACCATGTGTGGTATCGTTCTTTTTGGAGTATTCCTTGAAGCCATTGACTTCTACCTGTAGACGGTCGATCACTTTCTGGTACTCGCTAAACTTGGCATCTACAGCATTATTTATAGCATTAAGCTTGGCGTTTTCTGCACGTAGCAAGCTCATTTCTTCAAATGTCATGCCGGAAGTACTTTGCTTTTCCATGGTCTGGCACAAAGTGGTGAATTTTTGACTGATATTCCGGTAGTTTTGCTTGATTTGGGTGGATTCTTGCACTTCAGCTCTCAACTCTTGCTCGAGCTTGACAGTTTCTGCTTTCTGGTCATTGATCTCCCGTTCCAACTTCTCGATAGATTTCATCAAATCCTCAATAATTCCTATATAGTTGGCAGTTTCTTGTTGGTCGTTGTATTGTGAATTCGGAGGGGTTGGGTAGATATGGTCGGTCTTTAGCAATTCATTAAACTCGAAGAAGATAACTTGGAGCTTGGTCTCAAGAGGCTTGGCTGTGCTGGATGTGTCCATACACTTCTCAAGAGCCTCTTTAGTTCGACTATCGGTCTTGGGGTTGTGCATAAGGACTTGCAATATGTCGTCTATGATACGAGTACATGCATCAATATACTCGTTTAGCAGGTGAATCTGGGTTTCTTTGGCTTGGAGCTGCGTCTGAAACACCTCCAAGTTCTCGTACAAGTCTTCGTTCAATTTGAAGATCTCGTCATAATTCTTTAAAAGCGCCTCGTGGTCTTTTTCCAATTTGGTAGTTTCGTCACTCTTGAACGGCGCTAACCTGTTGAAATTTTGCTGAAACATAGTAAGTTCTTCAAGGTCCAACACGTCGTTATCTGATGACCGGCTTTTGTCAATTAGGTTCTGAAGAAACTGTTTGAAGAACTTGATCTGGATACGGTATCCAGTAATTTGCTTGTTCAAATCGTCTAGTTTGGGAGCAGAAGAAGCGTCTTGGTAGTTGGACGAGCTTGTTTTAGCAGTATGAGTAGGCTGAAACGATAATTGTGGTACGGAGGTATATGGGGCTCTGAACTTACCCCAGCCGTGATTCTTGGACGACGCCGAAGACGACTTCACGGGCTTTTCGAAGCTAAGATCTATATCTAACTGCGCCTGTGTGTCATTGTAGCGTGAAGTGTCAATTGTAGCATTGTGTAACGGTGAATTATCTGCCCTCAAATTTGCGAGAGACTCTCGAAGACTCGCTATGCTAGCGTCCATTTCTTCTATTGTATTGTTGGGATTGGGTTTGAAAGGTGATTTTGTTTCTTTTGAGGGTGATTTGGATCCTTTGATGGGCGTTTTGGTTAGTTCAGTGGGTTTGGTGCTTATGTTGTGAGCCAGTCCATTGATCACTTCTGAAGCGTCTTCAAACAGGTCGCTGTCGTAATTATCAAACAGGGCTTGGTGACGTAGTTCTGACGGGTGCTTGAAGTCGATATCCCTCGCTTCAATGCGGGAAACCTGTCCTGAAACCTCGGGGTTGGTGATGAAAGGACTGGAGGGCGACTCTTCGCTGCTAAAACTAGACGTGTGGTCGTGGTGGCCATACGATTGTGGCGGGTCGGTTTTGTCTCGTATGGCATATAAGTAGCTACCGATCTCAGACGCATTGAGAGTGCCACTATCGCCTTCAGTAGACATGTTAGCTTACTGCGATTGTTTCAGCTTGTTTCCAGCTTGTTTCCAACCTGTTTTAGTTGATCGTTTATTATTTTATTTCGCGTAACAAAGATAAACAAAAAATAAGAGAAGTCAGCACATTGCGACGAACAAGATCCTACGATCGTACTATACGAGGTGATCGGTATGAAGTTATATAGATCCACGCTGATATAATTCAGGAGATATTACTTCTTATTACTTATTGTGTTTATTTTCTACTTATTATATTCTTGATTCTTATGCTTCCATTTCCTCATCGTCTTCATCATCCTCTGCATACTTCTTGGCTTCAGCCAACAAGTCATCGGGAACAGACACATGTAAGCCACCAGTCTCTTCCTTGGAAGCCCAAGAGATCTCTAATTCGTAATCCTTATCCTTGTTGTCTTCGTGTGCTTGATGGATGATCTTGGCTGCAATCTTGACTGCTTCTCTCACGGTGAGTTCGTCGTAGTTCAACTTTTCCAACTCAGACTTAGCCGTTTGACGGCCCTTACCGGTAGCTGCACCGGTATATCCCCAGCACGTTCCACTAGGTTCAATCATATATAAGTGGGGCCCATTATCGTCAATACCGCCCACGATAGAAACAACACCGAACGGTCTGACGGAATTGTAACAGGTATAGTTTTGCACATAGATTCCCAACCTGTCCATCAAGTGGGGAACAGAAATATTGGTTTTGTATGTCTTTTTGAAGGTCTGGGCCTCGTCACGTCCTCTATTTACAAAATGACGTCCGTCTGGTAAAAGCCCGGAGTATACCACTCCAATGTGTCTATCAATGGTCTGGATTCTCTTGTTTCTGCCAGGAACCAAAAGCTTGGAATTTATGATCTTTTCCACCGCCAACACTATTCCGTCTTTACACTTGATCCCAATGGAGGTGCCTCCGTTTTCAACGGCCTTCATGGCATACTCCACCTGAAAATTTCTTCCATCTACACGTTAGTACTCTCTTTCAAATCCCCATTGAAGTATTGTGTTCTTTACATACCTGGTGAAAAAACACTGTTTGACAAGTCGTAACCAGTTCCAATTGATGTCTAATGTTAGTACTGATGCTCACAATTGCTCTCATCAAAGAATATAAAACTTTATAGGTATATTCGAATTGGATCTGATGAAGTGGACTTTACTTACCATCTTGATATGCTGTATTCGATACTAGTACGTATGTCTGTACCTGTATTCGTATGTGTTGCCACCTTTTGATGTCAGAGGCGAAAAAAGGCCGGCGTTGAGATTCGGGGTCGTATCACGTGATGGGCCGTCTCAACTAAGCAGTTTCTACAAAGAGAAATGATCTAAGAAGTAGAAATGGCGGTAGAGTTCAAGTGGCCCCTTCTAGGGGTAATAGTAAGTACAAGCTTCTAATTCTGGCTAAGATTTAATACTAATACAGATTCCTTGTGTTCTTATAGCAATCCTAGGCTATGGGACTCACTTCTTCGTCTACTCCAAGCATTATACCACGTCTGAACAGATCTGGTTCCAGGTGTATCTCAGCATGGTATGGATCTCGTACTTGCTTGCGATATTTGTGGGCCCAGGCAATGTACCTCCCAACTTTGAACCGAAAAAAGGTGAGTGGAGAAGATGGTGTAAGAAGTGTGAAAACTACAAGCCTGAGCGGACTCACCACTGTAAGAAATGCAACACATGTGTTCTAGAAATGGACCACCACTGTCCATGGACACTCAACTGTGTAGGCCATAACAATATGGGCCACTTTTTACGGTTTTTGGTATGGGTAATTTTCACTTCAGGCTTTGTTACAGTCACCCTAGTAAAGAGAGCGGTGCAGTTCTACGAGGACAAAAACATGCCATCATACTTGATAGATCGTAGCGAAATGGTGGCGACGCTCGTATTCTTGCCTTTTGCTGCGTTTGTGTGTTTTACCATTATCATACTATTTATACGGTGTATCATTAACGTGGTGTTCAAGGGCATGACCCAGATTGAAGTGTGGGAGCTGGAGCGTATCGAAGCTCAGTTCCACACCGAACGCTTGTGGACGCGCATTCGCCGCAACTACCAAGAGCTACATGGAAACAGTATGCCAGAGTTGTCGTCCTGGAACCAAAATGATGTAGACAGACAGAGCGAGGAGAGAGAGCAGTTGCATGAAAGTGTGGGGGACATTGTGCCTGCAAACTTCACCCCTGACGATCTCATATTTCCCTACGATCACGGCGCGTGGAAAAACTTGACCAATACAATGGGCTACCCCTGGGAGTGGATCCTTCCATGGCAGACGCCATCGCTGTCAGGGTTCCATCCTGAGAAATCGAGTTATTTCGAAGACGACCAGCTAGGATTGCCTTGGCCACCAGATGGGGGACACCAGGAGGTGGGGACATTTGAAAATGACACAAACACAGACGTAGACTTGTCCGACCATAGAAACATAGCTCTTTTGCGCAAGAGACTTGATCCGAGATCGAATTTGCAGAGGTCGGAATGGGTCAACGAAATGGGAGAGAGATTACACGACTATGGAGTAGATGTAGAAGCAGAGGAGGAAGAGGTTTTGATGTAGTAAACACCAAAGTGTGCGCATACATGTGCGCATAAAGTGCGCATAAAGTGCGCAGATGAAAAGTGCGTAAAAAGAGTAAGAGTGCAGATGAAAAGTGCGCACGTTAAAGAGCGGTTGTTTTCAAAGAGTGCTAATGAGTGCACCAGCACTCGTTTGAAAACATCCAGCTGATAATGCGTTTGATACAAATGATGGTTTGATGTTAAGGAGTGCTTTGATGTTCATATGAGGCTCGGATAGTATATGGTTACGGCATAATCATCACCGGTTATTATTGCAACTTGACGGCATGTTTGCATTGTTGTTTCCACGTGACTGGCATGTTTTACACACCACGGCACGTGCACAGAGGTGATATTGGCTAATTTTGCCATAATTTTGTAACCCCTCAAAAACGGTATATATAAACCCACGACGTGATCTCGTGTAGAAGTCAATTGATATATCAATTACATATTTTATTATGGCTGAAAAGACGGGAACTTTGAGATTGGGCTCCACCGCCCCAGACTTCCAGAGCGAAACATCCAATGGACCTATCTCCTTCCACGAGTTCATTGGCGACTCATGGGTCGTTTTGTTCTCCCACCCAGACGACTTCACTCCTGTCTGTACCACCGAATTGGGTGCCTTCGCCAAGTTGGAACCTGAATTCGCCAAGAGAGGTGTCAAGTTGATTGGTTTGTCTGCCAACAACACCGACTCGCACAAGGCCTGGATCAAGGACATTGATGAGGTCACTGGCTCCAAGTTGACCTTCCCAATCATTGCCGACCCAGAAAGAAAGGTTGCTCACTTGTACGACATGATTGACTACCAAGATGCCACCAACGTTGACGACAAGGGTGTTCAATTCACAATCAGATCCGTGTTTGTCATTGACCCAAAGAAGAAGATCAGATTGATTTTGGCTTACCCAGCTTCTACTGGTAGAAACACTGCTGAAGTTTTGAGAGTGGTTGACTCTTTGCAAACCGGTGACAAGAACAGAATCACCACCCCAATCAACTGGGTCCCAGGTGATGATGTCATTGTGCATCCATCTGTTTCCAACGAAGAAGCGAAGACTTTGTTCCCTAAGTTCAGAATCATCAAGCCTTACTTGCGTTTGACTCCTTTGGAAGTTGAAAAGAAATAGCGGTTGATCCGATAAATAGTAATAAAGAGTAACAAAAGAAAAAAGAGTAGGTCAATAGACAAGTAGGCAAGTGGTACAACAAAAGAGGTGACGAAGAACAAGAACAGATCTATGTAAAGAAGAGTGGGGCTGAAACAGTGTGGCATTTTCGAAATCCGGGCTTTTCACGTGCCTCCAAACCTTCCGGTCTGGGTGCAAATTGAGGGCCTTCCTAAGGGTTTAGCACTGGTACGAAATTTTTCGCTTTAGCGTCGCTGAGGTTGTTATGGTAGCCGTACTCGACTGACCCTAGCGCGGTCCAATTTTGAGGAGTTTAGGCTTAAATATCAGAGGGCCTATATCTACTGACCCAGGTGACCGGAAGTCGCAGATTCACGCGCTCGATCGGAAATGAGGAACTCCATCCAAAGCATGTATATCATCTATGATAACCCACTCTACGTCTTCTGAAAAGTGAACAGACAAGATGAGTCGGGAATATCACCAACTAAACAATTATTAAAGAAAGAATTTTGGGATATTTTGAGTGAAAGTAATGATTTTCAAGAATGATAATATCTCCATTACAAATAGTTCACACTTTGAAAAGTTCGCTAAAAGATTAGTATTTGCAACATATGGAGGTTTACTTTACAACTAATTTTTATTGTACAACAACTATATTACATATAAATACAAGACGCTAGTAGGACATTTCGGCGTCGTCATTTTTTCCATTTTGAAACAGTTCGGTGTAGTCGAATTCCTCGGAATCGCCCATTCCAAAGTAATTCTCGTGTTCCTGCTCAAACTGGTTTTGTGGTGGTTGGTTGGGAGAGGGAGTCATGGCACCAGTGCCAGATTCCAGGTATCCATCAACCACGTAGAGTTCTGCCTCGTCACTGGGGCTGAGCTTGAGCCCCGCGTTCCGGCCGTTTTGCTGGTACTGCTGGCTGTTGTAGAGTGACTGAGGGGTTGAAGGAGTGTAGTCAGTCTGTTGTGGTATGTTTTTCTGAAAAGTTATATCTTCAAATCCTACGTCTTCGAATTTGGTGACATTGTCGCCGTTTTCGTTGGTAAACTGACGGAGCGAGCCCCACGGCGTAATTTTCACTATCCCACCTTCCGGGTGCGAATATATGGGCCATTCGTCCGACGTGGTATATTCCTGAGGAGCCATATCGCCAGCCCGACTTTTCTTCAACTGTTCAGCATTAACCTCATCTCGCTGCCTTTTAGATGCAAAACTCATAATCGATGAACTTTAGTTATCGTGAACCTTTTTACTTTTCCTTGAAATAAAATTAGATCTGTAACAAGCTTCAACTAATTCTATACAAAGTAGTCTATACTTTCTATTATGTCTGTATTTTAGTTACTGGCTCCACCGAGTCTGCGCTGGGTAACTTTTTTCAATAGTGGGAATTACTGAGATTATATAACGCGGGCTGCTTCACGCGACCGCAGTGGAGACCTCACGCGAGCGATCAGGTGACGTGCTGGCGAAATACCACCTGCTTGGCAAAGCAGGCGTCCGTAGGCGGAAGCCAAATGAGGCGATACGAGCCTTGCCCCTTGGAACCTGCGCGCGCACGACCGGGTCTGGAATGGGCACTCCCAACTCCTTTAATCGCGAAAAGCACAAAGGTTTAGTAGCATGTAGTCCCGTGATGATGCACGTGCCATCCGGTCGTGTCCTCCCATTCCTCTATCCAATGAACAAACATCATTTTTAATACAAAAATTGTTCTAAAATTTAAAGGAAGTCAACAGCAGGTACGCAAATGTTGAGAGCAAGAGCTATTACACGTAGCCTTCCTAGGGCTAATGTCCTGAGACAGTTCAGTTTGTCCAGCAGATTATGTGCTGCACCATCTGCCGACGAACCCAAGAACTTCTACACTGCCATGGGACAACCTGCCCAGAGATATTCCAGTGAACCAGGCACCTTTGGTAAAACCACATTTTCTGAAGTCATGGATGAAGTCGATATGGTGTGGGGCCGTGACGACGACCCTAAAAAAGTTGAAAAACAAAACTCCAAAATCAGACATTTCACCATAAATTTCGGGCCCCAGCATCCAGCTGCTCACGGTGTGTTGAGATTGATTTTGGAATTGCACGGTGAAGAAATCGTCAGAGCCGACCCCCATGTCGGTTTATTGCATAGAGGTACCGAAAAGTTAATAGAATCCAAAACCTACATGCAAGCCTTGCCATACTTTGACAGATTGGACTATGTTTCCATGATGACCAACGAGTTGGTGTTTGCATTGGCAGTGGAGAAATTGCTTAACGTGGAGGTGCCATTGAGAGCCAAGTACATCAGAACATTGTTTGGAGAAATCACCCGTATTTTGAACCACTGTATGTCTGTGTTGTCCCATATTATGGATGTCGGTGGATTGACCCCTTTCCTTTGGGGGTTCGAAGAGCGTGAAAAGTTGATGGAGTTCTACGAGAGAGTCTCGGGTGCCAGATTGCACGCAGCCTATGTAAGACCAGGTGGCGTTTCCCAAGATATGCCTGTTGGGTTGTTGGACGATATCTACATGTGGGCCACCCAATTCGGTGACAGAATCGATGAAACCGAAGAATTGGTCACAGACAACAGAATCTGGAAGGACAGAACTATCGATGTGGGTGTGGTTTCCGCCGAAGATGCATTGAACTACTCGCTTTCTGGTGTTATGTTGAGAGGTTCCGGTATTCCATTCGACATCAGAAAGTCCCAGCCGTACGACGCCTACGACTTGGTTGACTTCGATGTAGCCGTCGGTCTCAACGGTGACTGTTACGACCGTTACTTGATCAGAATGGCCGAATTCAGACAGTCGTTAAGAATCATATTTCAGTGTATAAACGACATGCCAGAAGGTCCTGTCAAGGTCGAGGACTACAAGATCTCTGTTCCTCCAAGATCGTTGATGAAGGAAGATATGGAGGCTTTGATCCACCACTTCTTGTTGTTTACCAAGGGTTTCGCTGTTCCTCAGGGTGAAACCTACACTGCTATCGAAGCTCCAAAGGGTGAAATGGCCGTCTACGTGGTGTCTGATGGTTCCGAAAGGCCTTATAGATGTAAGATCAGAGCTCCTGGTTTCCCACACTTGGGTGCCTTCGACCACATATCAAGAGGTAACTTGTTGGCCGATGCCGTTGCCATCATTGGTACAATGGATTTGGTCTTCGGTGAAGTCGATCGTTAATGTCACTCTCAAACAATTTATTCGTTCATTAGAACAATCAACAATTCATTTGGACAACTCGAATAATTCGAATTGCTCATTTCCGATTTGGTTAATCATTTCGGTCTAATATATAAGTGTATATTGATATTATACAATAGTCATCAACTACTGTAGAGCAGGTAAAGGATCAACTAAAAATACTGTAGAGCATGTAAAGGGAGCTGCCGGCGCCTCCTAGTACCATGAACGTTTTAAACAATACACTTCCTTCATCGTTGTCGTCTCTATAATTCAGTCCTCCTTGGTACATGTGCTGACGATAATTGAAAGGCTGTTGGGTTTCCTGTGATCTTGAAGCTGTTGATTCATGTGCATCACCCCCGTTTCGATTAACATGTCTCATCAAATGCTTGGTAATCAACTCTTCGCTCAACTTTTCACCCAGCTGGCTCAATTGTTGCAAGATCTGGTCTCTTTGATCATCACTAATATTACGTGTGATGATTCTCTGCTCAAACTTTAAGTTACGGAGGAGATGTTGGTTGTAGTCGAAATGTGGAACGTCGTATCTATTTCCGTAGTTTACGTGTCTGCCCGAGAATTTCTGGCCCGAATCATCGACCCAGCCCGGCCCATAATGGACTCTGTGACGACTATTATTGAGGCCTGATGATGTGTATGAAGTGGAATCAGATCTTGAAGCAGATCTAGAGTAGTACTTGGCCTCGCCATAGTACTTGTTGTGCCATTCCGATGCTGCTGATCTTCTCTGAGAATGAACTGAAGAGGGCAGCGTTCCCAGCATCCTCAAATCGAGATCGTACTGTTTTTTGCGCTTGACGTCTTTTAACGTATCGTAAGCCAGAACTATCTTGACAAACTTGGCATTGTTGGCTTCCCTCTCTTCTGGCGAAAGATGTGCATTCAAGTCAGGGTGGAGTTTCTTGCTTAGTTTCTTGAACTGAGTCTTAATCTCTCTGATCGATGCACTAGGAGCAAGCCCAAGACGCTCGTAATGTGTTATCAGATCATCGCTATTCGAGTCTGAGGAGACAAATCTGCGAGCAGATCCGGAAAATGCTCGTTTCCCAAGGTATAGCCTTTGGATCGACATACTCCACCAGTCTTGCTTCTTCACTAAAGCTATTTCTGTTGCGAGATCGGAGAAGTGTCAAGTGACAGATTTCACGCTGCACCATGTCAGTTGTCCGGATGCCAATTTGCTCAACAAAGTCCGAGATAGTTTAGTGGCTAGAATCCCCGCTTGTCGCGCGGGGGACCGGGGTTCAATTCCCCGTCTCGGAGCTTGGTCACCGCGCAAATGGTTTAGTGGTAAAATCCAACGTTGCCATCGTTGGGCCCCCGGTTCGATTCCGGGTTTGCGCATTCTTTTTGGTTCCACCAACACCACGATTGGTTTCTATTTTTTTCCCTATCCGCCACACAGTGAAACAGAAACAACAGAAAAAAGAAACTCACCACAAAAGCATCGGTACAAAGGCTCGTCGATGGTAGACGAATCCACGGACTAATTACCGTACCTTACCACACAACACACTATCAACTTTCGAACATCTTATATCGAACATCGAACATTCAACATCGACCCCTTCTATAGTTATACTCCTTGCCAGTCTTATCTTATAGTCACGTTTCCCCACCCGTACCTACTGATTACGTTATCACCAACCACTGCGCTCGGAAATCATTAGTAACGAGAGCAGATTTACATACACAAACATCACACATCTTTTACAACAAGTTCCCAACTTAGCACCTAAAAGTCATCTCGAGGCTTCAGTCATACACATATCGACCATCTTTTTTGTTGATTTCACTTTACTGATACTTTTTACCAAGTTCACCACATCCCATTTGATTTTTCTTTGACTTGCTGGCCAACCTTAAAAGTTTGTACAGCACCCGTTTGGTAAAATCAAGGACACAAACTCACAGAAAGCACTCAGGATACCTCGTTGTTAAGCGATTATCACTCAAATTGGTAAATATCAACCCGTTTATACCCATCTGTTTCATTCCCCCCTTCCTATTATTACCCGCTCCCCTCCAAACAATATGAGTTCCAAATCCGCTGCTGCCATTTTACAACGGCAGTTCAAAGATCTTACTGACCCTAAAAAAGGTATTCCGTCATTTCACATCGAGCTCGATGATGACAATATCTTCCTTTGGAACATTGGCATAATGGTGTTGAACAAAGATTCAGTCTACCATGGAGGTTATTTCAAGGGACAAATGAGGTTCCCTGGCGACTTTCCATTTTCTCCTCCAACTTACAGGTTTACGCCTGCAATCTACCATCCAAACATTTATAGAGATGGCAGATTATGCATTTCGATTTTACACCAAGGTGGCGATCCCACGTCCGATGAGCCCGACAGCGAAACATGGACTCCAGCCCAGACCGTTGAGTCGGTGCTCATATCGATTATATCACTTTTAGAAGACCCCAACGTGTCGTCGCCTGCCAATATCGATGCGTCCGTTGAGTTGCGGAAGAATCCAAGTGCCTACAAGAAGAAGGTTCTACAGGAAGTTGAGCGTTCCAAAGCAGACATTCCTGCAGACTTCATAATGCCGGAGTCGGAGTTGTATGCATACGGAAACAATAATGGAGCTAACAAAGAACTAGAGCATGAACCATTGGACGAAGACTTTTGGTACGACAGTGAAGAAGAGGAAAGCTTCGACGAGGAAAGCTTGATGGACGACATGGAAGATCACAATGAGGACGATGACGAAGAGGAAGAGGAAGATGATGATGTGGAAATGATTGCAAAGTAACAGTGTACTTTCGAAGTAACAAACCAGTCATTAATCGACCTACTTCTACACCTTTTTTGTTGGCTAACATCTACCTTTTCTATTGCCTAATTTCGCATAGTCTCATTTACGTCATTTTATATATTGGTTCATTTTCTTCTCTTCAGGCTCTTTTGTTTTAAATCTAATTAAGTTTTGAATACATGATTGTAATTATCCCCTATACCCTTTTAGGCCCGAGTTTAGCAACTTGCTGACATTATCAAGCTTGAGCTTGGCTATTTCATCTGCAAACTGCTCATGATAAAACATAATTACGTAAAGGTGGTTTTCGTCTGTCTTATCCTCTTCAAACTGATCGGTCTCTAACCTTTGTATTATGAGTTTAAGTCCCTTCTCGACTTCCAATATAGTCCAGCCATCTTTTTCGATGTTATTGTATGCAACCAACGAATATATTTTTAAGTTATCGGGTGACAATCCCAACTCAGTGAGTAGTATTGAGTTGAGTACAGTAGTCAACGTAATTCCACTCGAAGAAAGGAGCGACAACGAAAGCGGCGATGTGGCAAGTGTGGTGCTCGAAAGCGTATGGTTGTTTCCTGACGGAATCGGCGTGAGTGCCTGTGATAATAGCCTCGATATTTGCTTCAGCTGTAACATTCTGCTGCTTATCGTTTATCTATGCTCTAAACAAAAAGTATAGAGGAGGCGTGCGCAGTTCAATATACAAAACATTTTACTTGGTATAATCAAAATGACCAAAGGGCATAATCCTAGCATGAGGTTTCACATACTAATCTTTTATATTCTACTCTGGATTTTTAATTACGTGTTATATTGTGCTTCTATTAGTTTTACTTCTATTCTATAATGTAAAAAGGCCGGTTCTTTTTTTACCTAATGGGTACACCACGAGCGCAGCAGCAAAGAGCCCCACACTAATACCAATAGACACCTCTACCATGGTGATACCGAAACCCAAACTTCCCGAGTTTGCATTGGTCTCGTCATTAGTTGTGCCGTTGTTTTTGGTGATCTGGTCAGCGGCTTGGATTCCTGATACCAAACTACTTTGAGATGCGATACCAGAAGGAACCTGGACGAAAATGGCCGGAAGCATGGCACTGACGGCCATACCCTTACCGATTCTAGAGTAGAGGTTACCCAATATCCCTACTATAAACGCACCGATGCATGCCGTGAACTCTGTGACCGTGGAAAAGTGTTTACCTGCAAAGTAATTGCCAATGTAGCCTACTGAGGAAATCACTATCATGACTGGCAACTGTCTGAATCGGGCCTGGTTGATCAAACCGAGACACAACGAGAAGAGCGGCACAAAGAGAATTCTCCATTTATCGTCAATCTGGTGCTTTTTCAGGCATTTATCGGCCGAAACACTATGCTTATCGACCCAACCGTAAAGAGCCCCGCCCAACGTGATTCCAAACCCAAGAAACAACGAGTATATAATGGCATAGAACATTCTGACAGAGCCTGCCACCATGTTTCTCGACTGCAATTCCAACGATCCACACAAGATGATATACCCCGGCAAGATCAACGCTAGCGATCCCTGTGCAATGGCAGAGAAACAGAAAATTTTACCTCCATGGATTGACCCAATGGCACGAGCAATGAAGGCCACCACAATCGATGAGGTGACTTCAAATACTGACGAGTACAAATTGGATATAGAAGAGACAATAAACTGCAAATATCCCACGCAGCATCCCACCCCGAACGCTATAGGAAGATCTACCCAGCCACCACTAAATGCAAATGGACAGACAGCAGCTGAGCCCACGCCGTAGAAGATCACACACATCCATGGCGAGTACAAGTTCTTTGCTCTCAACAACTCCTCGAGCTTTTTTGCGGCCTCTTCTACGCCCATGATATCGTGAATGACTCCCTTATAAAGTCTATGGGTGTCTGCAAGCTTCGACAAGTTGACACCCTGGGCACAACGAACCAAGTGGACCTCCGAAGTTCTGGTGGCGGCATCGCCAAAAGAAACAATCATACACCCTGGGAAGTACATGAACTGCCCGTCGATCTCCAACACTCTACTGGTCATCACCATATACTCCTCAAGTCTATGGGTTGGAGCACCAAACAACATCAATGCTCTACACATTCTCATGATAAACCTCTGTCTCTGGAGAATATCGCCTATATGCACCGTAATACGGAGTTTATCTGCACGTTTGTGGTGCTTTAATTTCTTCATCTTGCTGCTAGGGTTGAATTTCTTGGGGTTTTTGGGTTTGGCGTTCTGGAACGATGGCAACGCAGAACCTTCGCCTTCGAGTTTCTCGTCAAACAGACCAGAATCGTCGTCTTCCAAATCCTTGTTTGGTTCTTTACCCTTCTTACTATGGATCTTGTTGGACATGGCCTTGGGGTACTTTTTGATACCGCTCTTGAGCTTCTTAAAGTCAACGTGTCCGTGTTTTGCAGGGTGTATGTGCTCCAATTCACTGTTTGCCTCGTCATATAACGTAGTGGCATTGGTGCCTTGGGTGCCGAAACTGCTGGCAGATTTGGCTTCTTGTGGATTCTGGTAAAGTCTTAATAATGAAGACAAGACGCCAGCATGAACGTGTTTGGGAGGAGCAACGTACCCGTCGGCTTCGTCTAAACCAAACTCATCTTCCTGATAGTTCAAGTCTCCTCCATGGAACATATCTGGGTTGGGAGCATAGAACTCATTTCTTGATGTCTGTTGAGTTATAGGCTCGCTCTGGTCTTGCGTGCTAGGCTGGTCGGTGGCTTGACCAGAAGAGCTCTCATGAGACCGGTTTTGGTCGATTAACTCTTTGGGCAAATGTTGCGAAATAAGCTTTTTGGCTTCTTCACTGAGCTCATCGTATTCCATAGGTTTCATCTCTATATCGTTGCCTACGGCTTGTTCTTCGTCAATGGGTTTTTCTCTGGAAGTCTTGGAAGCCCCAGGAGCCAAACCGCCTCCACTTAAGCCTCCAGAATGATCGGAGCTCATCGACATGACTCTTCCCAAAAAGCCATCAGAAGCGGAAACATCAGGAGGTGCAAAACCCCCTGTATAGGCGTGTTCGGCCAAAGACATTTTCCGGAGGATATTCTTGAATCCGCCTCCGCCTCCGCCGCTACGTTCGTCGGAGCCCTTGGAGGTGGCCGATTGAATAGAAGGGCGTTTGGGCTGGTCCACCAAGTCAGTTTCTGGGCCGATATCCTGCTGAAATGGTCCCTTAGAGTGGGACGAGCTCGTTGACTGTACTTCTGAATCGTCGTCCGATTCCGACTCTACGTCAAGAGCATACGGTCTATCTTGGAACGAACGGAAATTAGGAATTCTTTGCCCATCTTCTTCGCTATCCTCGTCGCCGGAATCATCAGAATCGTCTTTGTTTCCTGCGTTCTCATTATCTGCCCTAAACTGAAAGCTGGGCAAACTGGCGTCTACGTTTTGATCATCGCCATCATCATCCATGTCTTCCAAACCGGAGTCAGAGGCGGTGGTGGCCGAGTTGTTGCTAATGATAGTATCACGGGAATTGTACAGATCAGGGAACCTCACTGACTTGTTGTTGCCTGTGAGTTTACGGCCCGCTTTGGCGAGGTTCGACCGAGGGGTCAGGGTCTTTTTCTGGTTGCTTCGACGGTAATCATCTAGGTTGAGGTTGGGGATCTGAATGTGAGAGCGATAGTTGGGCTCTTCATCTGAGCTGACCGACATACTGACACTTGACAGAGATACACTGAAGAAAGTGGTAGACGAATAAAACAGAAATCTTTTTAAAGGTTTCTAAATGCTATGTAAGTGCAGGTTCTCATTACGTCATGGTGCACCGGGCGAAGGAGACGGTCAGCACCGACGACGCGTGTGCCCCTTCGCCGGCACCCTCGCTAAGAAAGAACTACTGCTAAAGAAGAATAAGGTTCTTAACTCAATCCGAGTACAACACCATGCATATGGAATGCGGTGTAGAACAACACTCTTTACATAACTTAGAATCCTAAAATAGTCTCGGAAAAGGTCCTCTCGCATACCAGATTTGGGAGTCATACGTCTCCGCGCCGCTAAGGCGGCCTCCCAACACCAAGTCCCAACATCACTGTGCACTACTGAAACAGCTGGCATTGCAACCTGTGAAACAGCCTGTGAGCAGTCCTTCTCTACGTCACATCTACAATAGGAAGTGTAATCGCAATAGGGAAAACCGAGAGTTGCTGCCAAACCTTATTCACAAACTCCTTCGTGTAGACAATGCCAGAGACTAGCCACTTTCAGCTCCGGCTTATTCCTGTTTGGCCACTTCATGGTCTCTTCGTTTTTCGCACCGAAGTAGGTCCATCGCTTGGGCGTCCGCACCTCTTTTTTGTTGCTGCCGCAGCCTTTTTGCTCATCTCGCACTATTCTGAGTGATGTTCACTGGAAGTATCGGCACTCGCACAGTGCTATGTTTAGTGTTGATCTCATCGGTAGCCTTAGTCGCGAATTTTTCTCTTCACCGTTCATTAGTGTTGTAAATATAGACTTATTGTGATCTCAATAATTCGTTACTGTGTATTGGTGAGTGATATTATTTTTTCTATACACTCTCCTCCCATTGCACTCCACACCACTCCTCTATATACCCAGCATGGTCCTCAAACTTCTCCTCAGGAATGTAATCCTCCTCGTCCGTACACACTATAATAGTTCCCCATGACATTCCGTCCAAGATCTGCTTGACTGTGACGTTGGTCTCTTCCAAATCCATGATTGCCTTTGGCATCAACTGGAGCTCGAATCTTCTTTTCGACGAGGGGTTGTAGCCTGGCGCAGGCACACTTCCTTCCTTGCCAAACTTGGTGGCTATGTCGTCACGTCCGCTGTACAATATGGGCTTACCATTCAAGTCGTATCTCAAGACTTGGCCCGGGTTGTGCTTGACAGTATTGGTGAACGCCTCAAAGTACCGGTCGTCAAGCATGTTACTGATCTTGGAGACTCCAGGGTCCAATGGTGCCTGCTTTCCACCCGATGCTACCGACGACACAGATCCACGACGACCACCGTCTTCTTTGTTCACGTCCATATCTATCAAATGCTTGTACTTTTCCAACTCGGAATCAACTCTTTCTTTCTTGAACTTCTCTTGTTCCACATATATAAAGTGGCCACGGTACGATGGTCGGTCTGCGTCAGAAGCATCTTTTTCGGCTTTGGCTACAACTGGTGCGTTTTTGCCAGCTACACTGGCATAGCTAGCCTTTGCTGTCTCATTTGACTTAGGATTCGTTTCGTTGGCTCCAAATAAATTAGTTTCTTTGCTTTCTTTGCCAAATGGATTGCTTTCCTTGGCTGCAAATGGGTTATTCTCTGCAAAAGGATTGCCTCCAAACGGATTGGAGTCCTTGGTCTCTGCTTTTTTTGAATTGTCAAACAAGTCTTTGGTCAACTCCATATGTAACTTCTTGGTGTTCTCCAACTTGAGCTTATCGTCCAATTGCTTCTGAATAACATCTTCATTTTCCTTTTTGATCTGCGCCACTCTTTCAGGATCCTTCCCTATACCTCTGATGGCCTTGATACTCCCTTTTTTCTTAGAACATTGGGCGGTGTTCTTGCATCCAAATATGTAGATGGCTCGATCGTAGAGCTTGTCCTCAAGAGGGGCAAATGCTTGGAGTAACAATGCTAATTTTTGGCCACAGCTGTCACAGGTGGTAGACTTGGCGTCTGGACGAGCCTTGCCTTTGAACCAAATAGGTTTGCCCCCAATAAACGTATCTTCAATGGTGGGGTCTTCGTACTCCGAGTCCTCATCAGACCCGATTTCAGTATCCACAAAACCTAAAAATACTTGTGACTTTCCGACTTCTTCGTTTTCTTCTTCGTCCGATGAATACTCGTCGTGTGATGACATCTTATCTGCTCTTGTGCCTAACGTATGTGCCTATTCCTTCTGTCTATTCTATCCATCTCGATGCCATTTTTTATCATCTGCTCACGTGACGCTCGATGCCCCATTCAAGTGTTTGTTAAATCTATACTTTTCTATTTACACTATTTACAAGAACCGTTGGTGTTCCACCTCTTCAAAAACCTCGATTTTATCACCTGCCTCAAACTTGTCCCAGTTTTCGAATGCAATACCGCAATCCTTTCCTTTTCTGACCTCTGAAACGTCGTCCTTGACATACTTCAATGAGCCTAGCGTACCGGTATATATGACTTCTTTACCACGAAGCACCTTGACTTGCGACGATTTCTTGATGAGCCCGTTCTGGACCTTGCACCCTGCAATTCTAACCTTGGATTTCTTCACCGTGACCACAAAAACGTCCCTTATATCGACTTCTCCCACGGTTTTGATTTCGATCCGAGGCTTCAAGTGGCTAGCCAATTCGTTGGTCACATCTTCAATAAGTCTGTAGATAATGTTGAATTCTTTTACTGTGACTCCTTCTTTGTTGGCTTTGAGCATAATGGACTTAGGCACTTTAATATTGAAGCATAGAATTTGTGCTCCCAATGTTTTGGCCAAAGCTATGTCACTATCGGTAGGTACTCCAGCTTCAGTGTTGAGTACTACTGACCGCACCTCATCATTTCCTAGCTCATTGATACTCTCTTTAATGGCTTCAGCCGATCCATAAACATCGGAACGGATCATATATCTTACATCGATCGCAGTAGAGAAGTTGTTGTCTCCATCTACCGCAGTTTCGTCCAATCCCAACATTTTAACCTCATTAATTTTTTCCTTCATCTTGACCTCATTCACCTCTTCCTGTCTCTTTTTATTGATCTCTTCGATATCTTTGCTCAACTGAATCTCTTTGGCCCGAGCAATTCTGTTACCAATCACTTTCTTAGCCAACAGCTCGTTCTTTACTTGCAATACTTGGTCTCCGCTGTTGGGCAACTCTTTCCAGCCCCAGATCTGTATAGGTGTCGAAGGCTCTGCTTTCTTTATGGCTTTGCCGTTCTCATCTTTTATGCCTTTTACCTTACAGTACGTCGTACCAGCTATTAAGTAGTCGCCAATCTTAATAGTTCCTCGAGTGACTAACAAGTTGGTCAAGTTACCTAATCCCTTCTCTACACTAGACTCAATCACCCATCCTTCTGATTGGATATTGGTGTACTCGGCCTGGAATTCGTTCATTTCACTCAACGTAATAATACTTTCTTCAAGCTTATCCATATTGAGTCCGGTCTTTCCTGATACTTTTACCGTCTGAACCTCTCCACCATAATCCTCGATGTCTATTTCTTGGGCCAGTAAGTCTCTCAACACCCTGTCTACATCAATACCAGGCTTATCACACTTGTTGATAGCCACTATCATGGGAACACCAGACTTCTTGGTATGCTTTATAGCTTCGATTGTCTGGGGCATAATGGAATCGTCTCCTGCTACAACCAAGATCACAATATCAGTAATCATGGCACCTCTCTCTCTCATCTTGAGAAAGGCTGAGTGGCCAGGAGTGTCCAAAAATGTGATTTTTTTCTTGGAAATGGGGGTTGTGACAGAAAAAGCTCCAATATGCTGGGTAATACCTCCAAACTCCTTGTCTACAATAGAAGATTTACGAAGGTAGTCGAGAATAGTGGTTTTTCCGTGATCAACGTGGCCCATAATAGTGACTATTGGAGGACGTTCTTTCAAGAGTTCTGGCTTAGGAGGCTCGGGAAACAAATCGTCATCGTAACTCTCGTTGATAAATACTTCAAAGTTGAACTCATCAGCAATTAAAGTGGCGTTTTCTTTGTCCAAAATGTAGTTGTGACGCACATCTTCATAGCCAAGATTCTCAAGCTTCTTCAACACTTCTCCAAGTGGAATGTTCATGATGGTGGCTAAATTTGTCACCGTGATGAAAGGTGGCAAGTTGATCTTAACTGGTGGAGCAGCAGACTTTTTGGTCTTCTTCACTACTTCTTTTTTGGTTGGCTCTTTAGTGTTCTCTTGAGCTTTCATTTTCTGTTGTCTCTGCTGCTTTTCTCTTAAAGACTTTTTAATTTCTTCGTACTTTGCATTTTGCGTCTGAACAGTATTAGCTACTTCGGTTGGTTGATTTCTGGGGCTGAAACCTTGCTGGTGTCTAATAGGTTTGGCTGAGTATTGTTGGGCAAATCTATTCACTTTGGGGTTGAAAGTTTCTTTTTCTATGGCTTTAGCAGTACCGCTTCTTTGGATGCGAGATCCATGCCTCCTTGAGTCATTCCCATTTTTGCTATCACTTTGCTTGACTTTGTCGCTGCTACCGGGCGCTTTTGGAATGGTGGAGCCAAACTTTGAGACTCCGCCTCCGACTCGAGGCAAATTCTTTAAAAAGTCCGAGTATCTTCGACGTTGACTATAGTTTGACCTCGACCACAAGAGATGGTGAGTACCTGTTCTGATCATGACACAAGACGATCAATCCACTTAAATACACCACTAATATATTTTCAAAAAAAATTATGATATTTATCAGTGCGAAATATCTCACCACAGATCAATAGAAGACCTAGGATAGAATATAAGGGAGATACGCATCGATACAAACTATCACGTTGAGTAAATACAATACTAGCTATTTATAAAGTGGGTGCAACAGGATAGTTGGCTCTTGTAGAAGATGAGTAGGGATAAGTTTTCTTTTGTAATTGTTGTGCTCTATATTGTCACATTTCTTCTAGTTTCTAACCATAAAAGTTATAGAGTGGTTGTTGATCATTATTTAATTTTATTAGCTTATTAATATGCAATTAGAAATAGAATAGATAGATGCAGTAGAAGTTATGAGGCATATAAGTAGTCACCGTTGGAAGTGACATAGCCCAGAGATCTTCTTTCGTTTAGAATCTTGGTTAACTTGTCGATATCTTTGAAATTCCGGTCGTCACATGCGAAGTTCCTGTGACGGTTGGACTTGATGTGGTCGTCGAAATGGTCGTACTTGACTCTGCAGTTCTCACAGTAGCCGGGGTTCAATTCTCTTTCTTCCTTCATTCCTTTTTCGTTGTACGAGTTGGTTGATTCCTGTTTTTTTTTCTTGATAAAGATTCTTCGGTTCAAGTTATTGATATTTCTCGATGGAACCTGCGAAAACATGGGTCCGAGTCCGTTTCCTTTGGCTGCATTACTGTTCAAAGTTGCGTCCATGGAAACGCTAAGCGCATTGGAGGCCCCATTGTAGCCAGATGCTATGACGTCGTAGAACTTGGAGTTGGATGCCAGGGGAATACACGAGGAGTTTCTGGCCAATGTGGGAATGCTGGGGTGCTTGAAGCTGTATCTCAATGGCTGGACGGTGTCCAGCTTTTCCTGGTTTTTCTCTTCCTCATGGTCCTTCTCCGTTCTTTGTACTTCCTCTTTTTGCTCTAAATCATCTGTCGAAACATCAGGCTGAATGGCACTTTCAACTTGGGTTTCCTCCTCTACGATTTGGTCTTCTTGCTCTTCCTTGTAGCTGTCTTCCTCGAAGTCATTTCCGGCATCTTTTTCTGCTGTCAACTTCTTGGAACTGGTAGAGTTTTGTATGATGGTGACCTCGTCTTCTCCTATCTTATCTGTACTTGTACTTGTACCCGCGAACTTCGACACACTGATGTTCAATCCATTCTTGATATTGCTAATGATCTCAGAAGTGGCTCTTCTTAATAGTGCTCGATAATCTCGAGTGACCTCGAACTTTTGTAACCTTCTTAACCTTTTACGTTCATTATTACTGTTTTCAACTGAATCAAAAATGAATGGGCACTTTCCATCCAACGTCAAGTTCAAAACAGGATAGTTCTCTTGATGCCATTCCCTGATAGCAATTGGTCTGACCTTTTGTGATAAGTCGTAAACATATAAATAGTTTTTATCGAAATAGTGTAAATCATCTCTTTTTGCATTGGGATCTCTATCATTTGATCCGTATATTTTCTCCTCCTTGAGTAGATTGAATAGGTTATCCTTGGGTTTTAATTTGCCGTCGTTAGCAGAATTGGTAATAGATGTAGGATTGGTGGTATTTTTGCTTGTAATTATCGAATTCTCATCACTGGCACTCAAATTAACACCAAGGTTCTTGAGAAACCGGAATACCTTATCGTAATCCCAAACTTTGATCTTCAAGTCGGCTACGTTGGAAAAAATGTCATTGCTGGGATACGTCTTGCTGGCACTATATGGCCTTCTTGAAATGATGATTGTAACGTCGTTATCGTAGAACGGACTTATCGTACATCCAACTTGTTTCAAGTATTTCGAGGCCCTTTTGTATTCAGCAATCTGTGCCAAATCATGATCTGTTATGCCTTCGAAGTACACTATGGAATCCTTCATGATTTTCCTCCAAGACTGTTGCCATGTATGGAGTTCTTCGCCTGCCAATCTACCTACATTTTTGGATTGTGAAGTTGATTGGACAGTTTTGACTTGGGGCTTTTGAGTACGCTGCTGGTTAATTAGGGTAGTTTTGTTGGTGAAGTTGAGCTTTGTTGCTAAAACTGATGGTGTCGGTTGTGGTGCTAATGCTGGTGTTGTTACAGAAGCCGTTGATGCATTGTGTTGTAGAGTTTCATTATTGGTATTATTATCAAGTTGAACTGGAATAGGCCTTGCATTGTTAAGTTTGGTTTTCTTTAACACGGGTGAAGGAATGTTTCCACTGGTTTCTTGCAATGGTAACCGTGGAGTAGCCATGTGTAATCTCTTTTTGACATTGGGAAGAGCCCCCGAATTTTTTGGGTCCATTTCAATGTTTTGATACCAGTCTCTGAACTAATAGTAGGATACTCTTGTAGATGATATGATGACAATACTGTGAATTGTAAGACAGTACTGGGTCAGTCAAAAACACGAGCTATTAATGGTTCTTCTAGCTAATTCTATTAGCGAAAGAGCTTATTAACACACGCTATACCAGTAGACAATTAGACAGATCGATATCAAGATGCACCAACCCAGTGTCTCCGTAGTACAATTAGATCTAGGATCTGCTTACTAGACTAAATTCCAAAGTTGTTGTTTTTGGCGCTGAGAAAAAAAGCGACGCGTTTGGCGCTGGCAAAAAAATTACTGCGATCGTTGCAAGAGATGGAGGGCTGCGAATGCTACCAATTGCCATACAAGTAGTGACATTGTAGGGCCGTAGGTGTAGTAAATCGACAATTGGATACAATGCCCTAAAATCCATAAATGGCTGAACAATGTGATGATAGATCTAAATGGTATTATAGAGATATATCTTGATTCAATCCACGTGATAGTTGATACTGACAAGACCAAGGGGGTTACCGGGGTATTATGGTAGCAGGAGTCTAAAGGAAGGGGCGAGCTAGGTTAAGTACTTCGCTGAGATTCTGCAATATTTTGTTGTGGATGCGAAAAAAAAAAGAAAGGAAAATAGGTATTAGGAAGGAATTGCTGGTGTGATAATGATACCCGCGAGATTCGAACTCGCGCCTCCGGAGAGACCAGGACCTTACCCTGGCGCCTTAGACCAACTCGGCCAGAGTACCCAATTCCTGAAAATTGCAGCCTTTTTTATTATTATAAGTTTTAAAGTAGACTTAGATACCTTTTACTATAGAGGTTCACAGAAGAAGAGAATCAAGTATCAATAAGAAATGAATCAGGACTTTTGATTTGGTTGGCCACACCAGACGAAATGAATAATAAGAATAAAGGAGACAAAGAAGCTGCAAAAAGACGACATATTTTTACACATAAAATCTATTGAATCATAAATACTTATAATCTAAATGACTTTAAGTATCAATTCGGCAATATACCGCACATATAATTGTAGCTATTATCAATACACCAGCTATTCCTTCAGTGATAGGCTTCGTTCTTTCTCATTTGAAAGGTACTTGAGATACCGGGAATGCGACTGTTCTGATGCAATTTTGCAATTACGAAGAGTAAGAACAATTGAAGCTAATTGGACTTATGGTATTTATTGGACTTGTTGCATTTGTTTCCAATCATTTAGACTAATTACAACTGATAGGACTTATCGGATATCACTTGACTCCACAGTCGATAAACCAATCGGTAACATCCTCCCCCATTACCCGCCTACCGCTCCAAAGCGATATGAATATGCCTTGATTGTTCTTCTAACTAGAATTTTTTCAAGTAGCTTAGCTAAACCAATTTAATTGAAGAGTTTAAAATCTAAGAGGACCATTAGTGGTGGCATTTGCCTTGCAATCCTAATACTGACACCAATATAGTGATGGTATTTTATTTATTTCTTTTATAAGAACAGAAGAATTAGAATCCCAAAATTAAAAATAAGCCTGCTTTGATTTTAGGTCCTGGTGTGAGTGTTCATTCAAAGCGTAATCCTACGTAATTCTAGAATATAGTTAGCCAAGACCTGTTGAATTCGTTTTGAGATTTCCTGGGCTCTATTTGGTCACAAGTATCATACTTCTACCATTTAGAGCAGACTTTGGAGCTAATTTGAATTGAGAGAAGAAGATGTTACGTTACACTAAAGCATAGATAGAGTAAGTTCTCACTTTAACGTTGGATTCAGCGTTCAACTTGATTTATGTTTTGGGTGCAACTTTTTTTTCGCAGCAATTAAATTTTGCCTCAAAATAAGAGATCCATCTAGGGATGTTATTTAGGGATATTGTCTGGAGAAAGAGGTGTGAGCACTCAACGGTATAGATAGTGTTTGGCGGTGCCAAAATGTTGATAGCAAAAGCAAAAAAGAAAGGAAAATAGGTATTAGGAAGGAATTGCTGGTGTGATAATGATACCCGCGAGATTCGAACTCGCGCCTCCGGAGAGACCAGGACCTTACCCTGGCGCCTTAGACCAACTCGGCCAGAGTACCCAATTCCTGTAAGCGCATGCCAGATCTGGATTTATATTTGGCTTTTCACAAGACTACTTACTATGAAGGGCAACAATTGATGGCAATTTAGTATATTTTTTCAAGTTTTTTGAAAAATCTTTGATAAAAAGAAAAACTTTAAAAATGGGCGGACGTTTTGATTTGAGCATGATCATATGAATGTTCCACTTGATTACGAGGTTCTGTCCAAACGCTGGGATGTAGCACATTAGTGCTGTAATGTCGAATTGGCAACTTCCCTGGCAGTTTTCATCCCACCTTACATCCGTATAAGCCGCATACGACCGTAATTACGCACACGATATACAGGAACAAATCAAATCTTATCGCTAATCACATGTGAAGAACCCCTCATCAAGCTAAGCATATATATTGGACTATTGTCTCAGAATTTTGACGGATCGGTGCAACTTAAGATGATGAAATATTTGACCCTATTGGCAGTATTGCCCGTGGTATATTCACACCCTGGATCTTACGACTATTCATTGTCTGCCAAAGAATTTTTGGAAAAGTTTCCATATACCCTGTTTGGACTCGATGAGCAAGGAAGACATTTGATCACCATCCAGAACAAACAGATCGCGTTAGTTGACTACAACTCCGTATTATACAGAGAGTTGGATGATTTGTATGATGCGAATGCCTTCCTCGGATAGGCTGTGAGAAAACCGTGCGAGAGCTGGACTCCGAAAGACCCTTACTATGTAAGACAATAAAAGAAGTTATTTAGGTAATGAATTTGTAAGTTGGTCAGTCGTTGTGGACCAACGGGCATATAGCAACGAATAATAGGATTGAAATCACACCACTTCCCCAGATTAGTGTGTTCCCCAGAAATCGCACTCGCGCCCCACACTGAAAAATAGCCTATAAGATAACAAGAGGCAGCAAAAAATCACCCAAACTACCATGCTTAGACTCCAGAAACTAGTACCCAGTTTGAGAAGACTCAACTCTACATTGTCTTTGGGCAAGTACGACAACGAGTCAATCACTGTGATACTTAACAAAGAACACACGCTTCAGTTCACTACATTATTTCTCAGAGACTCATGCCAGTCGAGTGACTCAGTGGACCCCCACTCCAAACAGAAACTCTTTACCACTGCCCGAATCTCGCGGGACTTGAAACTCAACGGGCCACCTCGTGTTGAGAAAAACGACAAAGGCGAGCAGGTTTTGGCGATCGAGTGGCTTCAGAACGGCAAGGTGCATGCTTCACAGTACCCTCACTCGTTTCTCGAGAAGTACTCTGACGTTTCGAGTCGCCGGCGCGACAAATTTTTTGAGTGGAAGCAAGAGTGGTGGACCAAAAAGGTCATTGACGCCAAGCACCAAAAGCTTCAGGTAGATTACGATCAGTATATAGGATCGTCCGAGGCATTCAACAATACTCTCGCCAACCTCAATGAGCTGGGAATAGCGTTTGTCAACAAGATGCCCCCTCCCAGCGCGGAGTTGGGCGACATGAGCGAGCAAAATGCGTCGCGGTGGCCGGTCGCGGCGGTAGCCAACAAGTTCGGCTACATCAAAAAGACGTTCTACGGCACATTGTTTGATGTCAAAAACAAAAAGGACGCCACCAATATCGCCTACACCAACACGTTCTTGCCGCTCCACATGGACTTGCTCTACTACGAGTCTCCGCCGGGCCTCCAGTTGTTGCACGCCATCCAAAACTCCACCGCGGGCGGCGACAACATTTTTACCGACAGTTTCGCGGCCGCGCGCCATGTGCGCGAGGTGGACCCGCAGGCGTACAACGCACTCAAAGAAGTGCCCATCTCCTACCACTACGATAACGACAACGAGTACTACTACTTCCAGCGGCCACTTGTGGTGGAAAATGACTCCATTCTCGACCCCGCCACAAGCTATCCTATCATCCAGGAAGTCAACTACGCGCCACCGTTCCAGGCTCCGTTCGAATTGGGGATCACCCGCAACAACTCCGCGGCGTCTTCCACGTCGCCCAATGTGTTGACGCACTCGGCCAAAGAAAACTCGGCGCATTATCTCTTCAAAAACTTCGTTCGCGGGCTCCACATTTTTGAAGACTTCATCAACGACCCGCAAAACCAGTTACAGGTCAAGTTACCGGAGAACACCTGTGTGATATTCGACAACAGAAGAGTGTTGCACTCGCGTCTCGAGTTTTCCGACGCCAATGGCGGTGACAGGTGGCTCATGGGATGCTACGTTGACGGCGACAGTTTCCGGTCCAAATTGAGGCTCGCGGAACGGAAAAGTTAAATGATGTTATAAATTATACAGTATAGTGCAATATACAAGTAGAATACAAGAAGAGTTTTGAGGTTTAGTAGCCGTAGCCGTTGTAATTGTTACGTTGGGGATTGGCTCTGGTGCTGGACACGTACGACTTGAACGTCTGCTTGAATCCGTTACACAACCGCAACATGTTCGGATATGAGAATCCCTTCAAGGTGTAGCCGTCCACTTCGGTCCGCACATGCCATGTGCTGATGGGGGTGTTGACGTTGACCTTGAACAATAACAAGAAACTGCCTGGCACTTTGTGGTCGAAACAAAACACATAGGCACTGCTTTTCGGATTGGCCTTGGTGTAAGACTCCAACCACTCGTTGACTTCTGACAAGGTCCCTTCTCTGAATTTTGGATGACGAATCATCTCGTTGACTTTTTTGGCAATCGACTGGATGTGCTGGAAAATCAACTGGTCCAAGTCAGAGTACCGTTTGTGGTCTACCACGTACTCCTTGATGGAGTCCCTAGAGCTTTCCTCCACCAACAAGTGCTGGAACAAGTTGTTGGCGACTTTCCAGGTGATGGTCAAGAAGCGGGGGCCCTTGGACGATGGTCTGATGACACAATCTCCAATGGACTGCGGCGCCAAAAACTCCTCGGCCTGCTTGTAGTTGAAGTTGTGGTACAAAGGATGCTGGATGTTTCTGGTTTTGGCCAACTTGGCTCTCTCCTTGGCCTGCTCCTTTCTCAAGTCTGCGTCTTCGGCCTCAAAGTCCCATTTTCCGACTTCCTTTACAAACTTGGGCGTATGTGCTGCTCTCTGTAAATCTTCTTCAAGCAAGCTGAAAGTGGCACTGAAGGTGTCGTAAAACACTTCTTGAACCACTGCTTGTACGACTTGGCCCTGGTCGAGGCTGATGTCTTCGGGAAGCTGGTGTTCTTCGATGCTGCCCAGAATCAACGAAGATGTCAACACCTTGGCAAATCTGATCCGGGCATTGGCATCACGGTAGTTCTTACCTACCTTGACCACAGTGACGGGCACAATGGTGTTTTTGGCCCAGGTTTCGGGTGTTTCGCCGGTTAACATCTGGAATACTTCAGTGGAATCCAAAATATGGAACGATCTTCTCAATTCTTCAAAGTTGTTGACCAACTCTTCTTTGATAATTTGTAAAGTGGCGTACTTTTTCTTGCCGAATTTGGTTTCCAATTCCTTACCGTAAGCAATCAAGTTCAACTCGTCCACCTTGTTGACGCCTTCTTGCATCAACTGGTAGATGATCCCACCTTGTTCCTCTACATGGGCCATATCTTCCTCGTCCAAATCAAGAGCATCCGCGGCCATTTTTCTGGCCAAATCGTAGTCTTCGGGGTGGATTCGGGTCGCATCCAACAACTCGATCGAGTTATCCTTGGCAATATTGGAACTTTCGTCAAATGGAATATTCAAGAATGACGAGCAGTTAATGAAAATATTCGCAGTCGACAACTCGTTTTCAATCAAATCACTTCTGTTGGCAAGATTGGAGCCAAGCTTACTAACAATGTTTCTGATCAAACCAGACGACTTTCTGGGCCCTAAACCTGAAACATACGGCAATAACTGGGCAATGTATGGTTCTCTGACGGCCTCGTTAATGTCCACACCTACCATATTAACAATGTCTACAAATACGGACTCAATGGCTTCCTTGACAAGATCCAGCGAGATCAACTTCTGGTGTTCGTAGAAGCTAAGCGACAAGATATCTTCGCCCAAAGAAACGTACTCCAATAAAGGATTCTGCACATAACGGGCTAAGCCAATACAGTACTTGGCGAGAGTGGATTTGTCGGCAAACTCCAAGGTGGCACGGTCGGAGTTCTGGTACAACCTGGCCGTTTCGTCTTGGCCCCAGATCACGTTAAGTAACGGTGGGTTGGTGGCGTTAGGCAAGTCTTCCACGTTGGCCGTTATACGGTGTTCCTCCACGAACTTCCTGACGGAATCAAAGAGTCTTTTGGAGTTGGCATTGTACCCTCCTACAACGATGACATCGGGCTTGGAATAGTCGAGGTTCTTATCGAAAAATTCCTTTAACTGGCCCGCAAATTGGTCTTCGCTTTCACGGTCTCTGGAAGGATTGCTGTCGGATTTGAAGTACTCGTCGATCTTGCCTGATTCCTTGAGAAATACACCCACTACAGCACTGTCGAAGTCACCGTTTCCGAATGACAAAGCCAACACATTTGGCTTGGTACCTTTATCGAATCCAAAGGGAGTATACGGAGCCTGGTCCAATTTGGTCAAGAATCTACGACGAACTTCTCTGGCGATCAATCTCTCACATTCACGACGTAAATCTTCCTTGGTGTTGAGAGCAACCATGCCGGCCAACTTCTTGAAGGCTAGCACCAACACGTTCTCACGTTCTTTGTTCCATTTATCACTGATTTCCGACGAACCGTCCGATTTGAGACAGTTGAATATACACTGGAACCAGTTGGAAAAGTCCTTTGTGTCGACCTGAACTACGGCCAAACCAAGACTTTCGGCTTCCAACATCCGGAGCAACACGTCCGGGTTCTTGACCAAGTCGGAAGGCGACCGGTTTATAGCGTACTTGATATTGGTATATGGACTGTGGTTGTGAATGGTGGCCCTACCTTTTTCGGTGATCTTCACACTGATCGAAGCATATGACTTGAATGTGGATCTGACTTCAGACCGGATCTTGGGGTTGTGGAAAATTTCTTCTGCAAACGTTCTTCTGACGGCATCTCTAGCACTCTTTTCGTCTTTGAAGATGATCTCGTCATCTTCACATAACTTTTCAATCAAGTCTTCGGGCGCTTCCAACAGATCGTCTGTGGCGTGAATACGGTATGGAACCTCGAATCTTTTGGATGACTGGTCCTGCACGTTTTCTCCGAACTCTTTGGCCGATATTCCGAAGGCCTTGACGGCGTCGTACAACACGTTGGCTCTTATTCTTTCGAACAAGGCATATTTGGAGTGCTTCCTGCCGTATTTCCCAAGCTCAGAAGCAAGCAGGTCAGGGTTTTCGCCGTTGGTTTCAGCCTCCTGGGCCTTTTTGGCCAAATCTCTGATTTGAGAAGAATACGTGAATTGCAAGTAGTCGTGCAAATCCTGCACTCCCACCATGGTGTCCAACGTCTTGATATCTTTGACCAAGTCGTCGTCCTGTAAGCCCAACAACTCGATCAATTTTTCGGTATTTAACCTCTTTTCGTATAAGGAATGGTACTCTACATCGAGCTGGACAATTCTCCACAAATCGTCTTCGTAGAGCAACTTATGCACGTCATTTTCAATGACCCCATCTTCGTTCTTGATTTCTTGAGAAAACAACAAAAAATCACGGCGGTGTGTCCAAATGAATGGAACTTCGTACGAGTCTTTGGATACAAATTCGACTACTTTGCCGACTGCTTCCTTGAACGGAGCTTCCAAGAAGCCTACAAAAATGCCTTGTTTTTCCTTGAACAAGATGTTGGCAATCCAGTCTTTTTCGGCCTGAAGCTCATCGCCTTCCAAGTCGATGTAGTTCAAGTTGGACCTGTACTTTTGGAATCTTTCGGGAATATCTATGATTCTGATCAAGTTATCTTCTTCCGTCAACATCCTCTCTTTAAGTTCTGAGTGTTCAAATACTTCGTCCAAAGATGTAGGCTCTAAGGATTCGCCATTGGCACCTTCGTCTTCGATTTCCTGGGCTTCAAGTGCCCAGTCGTATTCGGCACCATTGCCGAAAACTTCGAACAATTGCTGCAAACTTTCACGATCCACATTCGAGAGCTTGGACGTATCCAAACGGGGTCCTTGTTTCTTGGCCTTTCTTCTTTGTTCTACCTTTTGTTTTCTTCTTTCCTCGTCGTCGTCGGAAAATTCGTCTTCCTCGATGAAATCCTCGAACTCGTCCAAAATGTTCCGGTCGTCATCTACTCCACCATCCTGGGCGGCAAGGTTATTTTCTCTTCCCTCTTCTTCTTCGTCTTCAGCCACGTCGTCGTCCCCGTCCGAGAAGAAATCGTTCAACTCTCCGCTTCTGCTTCTCGATTCTTTTACCGGCTCTTCGCTGTTGGAACTTTCACTTCTGCCATCAATTGCGGCCCGCTTGAGTCTCTTGAACTTGCTGCCACTCGATTTGGTGCTTGGTTTGGCACCCGAGTTTTCTAACAACAACTCCAAATCGTCGTCGTCCAAGGCATCATCCTGGGCTTCCGCCGCTCTTTCTTCTCTTCTTCTTTTCTTGTGCTTTTTACGTTTTTTACTGATGGCGTCATCCTCATCATCTTCAACTATGAAGCCTTCACGGACCTTTTGAATGGCTTCTTCATCGTCGTCTTCATCGTCTTCTTCGGACGAGTCCAACACGCTGTCACCATCACCTTCAGAACTGTTGTTCGAGACATCGTCTCGAATCTCCTGCTCTTCTTCTGGTTCTCGAGACATGTCTAAGTCGATGTCCACTGCAATACACGGTTCTGTGTATCGATAGTTAGTAGTACTGTCTGTTGTTGAAATTTTCGTTGGTATTAATGTCCGGGTAAGACAGACTACAGGCACACAGTACACAGGAAATCACCAACACAGATAAGTACACATGAAATCTCTACATGGATAAGTACACAGGAGATCTCTGGCATCGATGCTACCACGCTCACTAACTCCTACACTGTTCTCACAAACTACGTGAGCGACGTGGAATCTGCTGAGAAGGCTATGTAAGATGCTGTTTGTAAGGCAAAACCTACATACCGGTTACTTGGATTAAACACAAAACCCAAAAGGGTATTTTAACTAAGGTTAAAGATATTTACAAGACTAAACCCATATAAACAATCGCCGTACAAGACCTACACCTATACTATCCCCTGTACTTTTTGTTGAAAAGCGCCGAAGGCTCAACTACGTCTCCGAGGATTTAGATAAGGGACGCAACGAAGATCCAGGACCCGAGACTGCTTTCATTGTATTATCAGCCGACAGACATAAGCTCAAGGATCCGAACTTTATTGCAGCTATGGAAAAGGAACTCAACAGCTTACATGAAAAGGACCTGTACGATATTGTTTAGAAGCCAAAGGATGATACGAGGATTATTCATTGTCGCTGGGTGTTCTCTAAGAAGGAACACGACATTAGACAAGTAACCTATAGGGCCCGATTGGTTGCTCGGGGATTTTCACAAACTATATCTATCCATTACGACCCGTACAAGGCTTCTTCTTCTGTTGTCACTTTTACCTGCGTCCGGGTATTATGTGCATTAGCCGTTGACAAGAAGTGGCCGATGATACACTGTGATATCAAAACCGCATATTTCAACGCTAAGTTAGACTACGATATCTTTGTCCAAACACCAGAGAAGTACGATTTCCCAAGGGGAACGAGTAAGGCTACTCATGTTTGGAAGCTAAATAAAGTTTCATATGGACTCAAACAATCAGGACACGCGTGGTACATGTGCATGAAGGGGAAACTATCAGACATGGGATTTAGACCTTTGGACCTCGACGCTGGTTGTTCAAATTCCACGACCCGGATACTCCTAATAAAGATGAGGACCATTCAAAGGAGGACTGGTACTATTTACCTCGCACTACATGTAGAATCTATTGGTCGCCTCATCATCTACCCGGACTGCTACATCGTTTGAAGAGACGCTTTCCAAAACTTTCGAATTAAAGAATCTTGGACAAGTCTCATCATTCTTAGGTATTCATTTTGAACAACAAGAATATGGCTACGACATGAATCAACAACAATTCACTATTGATCTACTCAAAGAACTGGGTTATTCACTTGGAGGCGAAAATGTTGATAAAAGAGTTTCAAATGTGCCCATATCGGAAAATTCATACTAGTTGGAAACTGATCTTCAGAACGAGTTACTCAAAGATCACGAGATAGTTGATTTTAGCAAACTACCAGATTCACATGAATTAGCATTATTGAACGATGAAGATAAGAAAAATTATCAATATATTGTTGGTTGTCTTATATGGCTTTCTAACATGGCTAGACCTGACATAGTCTACACGGTACATCGTCTTAGTTGTAAAATAGATCGACCTGACAAAATGGATCAAGGAAGATCAAGGAAGATCAAGGAAGATCAAATCAATGTCTTCGATATCTCAAGAATTTGGACTACCTTATAGAAGAGAAAGAATTTAAAACAATTCTTCAGGTTATTCTCTTGAATGCTATTCCGATACTTCATTCGCTAACATAAATCAAGGCAAATCGTCGTCAGGAATGAGACACTATTTGAATGGAAACTTAGTGGACTGGGACATTAAGAAACAAAAGAACGTTACTACAAGTACATATGAAGCTGAGGTCGTAGCATTACATGAAGGTCTAAGATCATTATGTTATGTTCTATCGATACTACTCGAATTAGATCAAACGGGGGACAATGCTCTCATACATGAAGTAATCAAAGTGTTTTCAATACTTCCTTGGGATTGTCGCCACCAACTTCCGGAAGATCAAAGCACGTCAACATACGCTTCCATTACATTAAAGAATTACTCGAATCTATGGTTTTCAAGCTAGAATTTGTTCCTACAAGCGAGAACATTGCTGATATCATGACAAAGGCCTAGTTAGAGTTCATTTCGAGAATTTAAGAATACTACTATACAATCGTGTTGACCTTAGGTTATCCAACATCGTCGCCACAGTACTCAGAAGAGTGGAGACTACAGACCATCCATGTACGAATATGGATTCTGAGGATTCTTTAACTCAATTGATACTCAGTCATGAGTGTCAAGATTCGGGGGACTGTCTAAGAGATCAGGTGCCTTATACTCACATGATCGGATCATAAGTCCGTGTCACATGCAATATTTCTACGCATTACACGGAGTCGCGGAGTTATCGTGAATGCTGCAAATCGGCTCCTTGGCCGAAGCATAACCTTTTTACTATGATAATCTTCTGCACAAATCGGATCATAAAACACCTCTTCAGGAAAGCACGAGCTATAACATTAACCAGATGTAGTATCTTCGTGAACCTCAATACCGCTAAGGCGTTTCGACCTCGGGTCGAGCCGCTCCCCTACCGACCACCATAAATAGTGGGGCGCCGGAAATTATTATATATTTATCTTTAATGATAATTATAATTATATATATTTTTAAATAATATTTCCCCGCTATAGACAAGAACGTTCTGGTCTATATAAAAGCCCACTTTTTACCCTTATTGAATAGTTATTTCTATAAGGTCTTACAATACAAAGTCAATCTACAATCATCTATATAAAATAATATTCTATAATACTCCAGCACCAAAATGATTTCATTACCTTTAGGGTTAACGTGCTTTTTGTTGATGCTAACAGCTGCAAGTGAGATACCTGCTAACTATGTTTTAGTTAGTTATAATGAACTAGGTTTGATTAATAGAGACAACAGTACCAAGGTTGACAGTATTAATCTAATAAGATGTCTATCCAACCTTAACATCTCAGAATCAGCGAAAGTATATGTTTCTAGAGAGGGTCAGTTATCAGTCGTAGTGGAAACAGACGATGCTGAAGTTAAGAGGGGAATAGTGAGGATTGCTGCAAGATGTTATCGGACGTTAGGTTTTGGCGTAAGTTTTTCAACTAGTTACAATGAAACTGATATTGATGAAAATTCACAGGTCTTACCTATTACAGAGGCTATAAAATTGGATAATATTGACGTGTTTTCAAATGTTATACGTAATAGGGCATCGGATAGAAGCAGCACACAGTCATTCACAGTAGTAGGTAACAACGTAACCAGCACGGGTACTGGTCAAGCAATCTCGACGACACAGAAGCGTCTGAAATATTATGCTTACTATATTGCAAGAGTCACACAACTGAGATCAGATTGTAATAGTAATGAAGAGATATTTCCTCCAACAGACGAGTGTACCAATTATTACGGCTTTTTCAATGGCTATGAGATAAATAATCCTAATACTAGACTATTAATAGCTAATATCTGGCCACATCATGAGTGCAAGGATGGGAATAAAAAGATTGCTTGACCAGTACCCGTGCTGGCTACGTTGTTAACTTCTACTGTGAATGATTGTGTGTTGCTTCTCTCCGATGCCCTATTACGTATAACATTTGAAAATACGTCAATATTATCCAATTTTATAGCCTCTGTAATAGGTAAGACCTGTGAATTTTCATCAATATCAGTTTCATTGTAACTAGTTGAAAAACTTACGCCAAAACCTAACGTCCGATAACATCTTGCAGCAATCCTCACTATTCCCCTCTTAACTTCAGCATCGTCTGTTTCCACTACGACTGATAACTGACCCTCTCTAGAAACATATACTTTCGCTGATTCTGAGATGTTAAGGTTGGATAGACATCTTATTAGATTAATACTGTCAACCTTGGTACTGTTGTCTCTATTGATCAAACCTAGTTCATTATAATTAAATAAAGCATAGTTAGCTGGTATCTCACTTGCAGCTGTTAGCATCAACAAAAAGCACGTTAACCCTAAAGGTAATGAAATCATTTTGGCAATTACGATATTCAAACTCTAATTTATGGATTTAATGATAAAATTTTCAAATGAACTTACTAATTTTATCTGTTAAGATTCTGACGGGTGCGTATGGCGTTGAAAATTCTTTGCTGGTTAGCTTAACGGTGTAAGCTGTAGAATCTAAACTTAAGTAGTAACGGTGTTTCTCGGAGAAAACGGGTGGAAATAGTAAAAGGGAGCTTGTTATCTCGCGCTGGAATATTATAGAATATTATTATAAAGCCGATTGTAATTTGTGACCTTATAGAAATAACTATCCAATAAGGGTGAAAGGTAGTCTCTTTATATAGACCAAAATGACGTTCTTGTCTATAGTGGGGAAATATTATGTAAAAATATATATAATTATAATTAAAGATAAATATATAATAATTTCCGCCCCTATTTATGGTGGTCGGTAGGGGAACGGCTCGACCCGAGGTCGAAACGCCTTAACGGTATTAAGGTTCACGAAGATACTACATCTGGTTAATGTTATAGCTCGTGCTTTCCTGAAGAGGTGTTTTATGATCCGATTTGTGCAGAAGATTATCATAGTAAAAAGGTTATGCTTCGGCCAAGGAGCCGATTTGCAGCATTCACGATAACTCCGCGACTCCGTGTAATGCGTAGAAATATTGCATGTGACACGGACTTATGATCCGATCATGTGAGTATAAGGCACCTGATCTCTAGGACTTCTGACAGAAGGAGAGACAGAGAGAGGGGAGTAGGGAAGGAGGGAAATATTGTCAGTATCATACTAGCTAAATCATTGCAGATGTATCATAGTAGTGCTTCATAGTAGTTGCATCATACTAGTTAAATCATTCTATATATATCATTTTGGAAGTATCGATTAGTAGTATAATATACCGTAGATTGTATTCGCTCTGTAGTGCGGAGGTGGACCAAAATTGGGCATCACTAACCTAGCCGTGATCTATAAACCTATTCGTTTAATATGTTTGTGTATTACTTTATGTGATTAGTCTATTGTACGTCATTCATCACTTATTATACTGGCGGTCCAACTTCATGTTGAATTGCTTATTCTTCTCGTTGATGTAACTAGATGCTGCCGCATCGCCTGTTCTCCGTTTATTCATCCGCTCCTTGCTTTTGGTGGCTATGTCGTGGGCCAACTTCTCCGTCACCTCCTTGGTGGGCTTGTGGGAAAAGTCCACGATGCCTGGCAGCTTTTCATCAGGGACCGCGTGTGTTTGCTTCAAACGCTCTTTTTGCGCCTCGTATGCCTTTTGGTCTACTCCGAGCTCTTGCACGTTCTTGGTGTACGTCTGGTGTGCGAGGTGATTAAAGTTTTGGTACCCCCCCTCGTGTCGCGCCAGCTTGGCCCGCTGCTGTTTCGCATCCCATTTCTCGCAATCTTCTAATGTGTAGTTGAGGTTTTTTTGTCTTTGATCAAGGGGCTCGTCATCTGTAATGGGTTTGCCATCCGATGGGCTCTTGTCTCTATCGATCAGAGCCACTTTTTGGTTCCTCTGTTCCTGGTAGAGTGTCTGTTTGTTTAGCCTGGCTACGTCTTTCCTCTTTTGTTTAAGCGCCTCTAGCCTGGCCAACCGCTCAGATTTGCCGTCAACCCCTTCTTTTTTCGCCACTGCCATCTCTTGCGGTGGTGTGGTTACTCCGATATTCGCATTTGACATCATTTGAGCACTGTTTGAACTTCGCGCCCGCGCCAATTCTGGCCCCAATTCTGGGGTGGGGAGATAAAAAGAAGTATAAAAGGAGGGCGTATCCAATTGCCAATCCATTCTAGCACAGTAAACACTACAATGGGTAAAGAACAAGATCTCCTTCAATATTTCAAGGATCTTCCTCAAGAGAGGCAAGACGCCGTCAAGGGGCACCCTCACAAGGTGCTTGAGGTGATTGACGAGTTTGCCGCCAATGTCGACTTTTTGATGAATATCGGTCAAACTAAGGGTAAGGTTATTATCGACAGAATCAAACAGCAACCCAAACAACCAGAGCTCATGATCGAGTTGGGTGGTTACGTGGGTTATTCGGCTATTCTCTTCTCGCAGCATTTGGTGCGCGACCACCACCACCACTCATCCAAGTACTACAGTTTTGAGTTGAACCCTGAATTTGCTGAGATTGCGCGCTACTTCATTGACGTGGCTGGTCTATCCTCAGTGGTTGAAGTGGTAGTGGGAAGAGCATCGGAAACGTTACCTGTGTTTGCCCAGTCCATCGCCAGCACCAAATACGTCGCTCCTGATTTCGTCTTTATTGACCATTGGAAGGACCAGTACGTTCCCGACTTAAGGGTGTTGGAAACTCTTAATTTGATTGCTCCAGGAACCCTCATTGCTGCTGACAACATTCTCAACCCTGGCGCACCGGAATATGTAAAATATGTACAGAGCTCACCTCAGGAAAGAAAAAAGTTCAACCACGAAGTGCAAAACGTCAATGGCTCTAAGTGGACCGGACGCTGGAACATCCTTTACGATTCGGAAACCGTGGATGTACACAGCCCTAGACGAGACCAAGTCGAGCTCACTGTATGCCGCGAATACCTCAATGGTTAAATACTATACATGAAGATTACACGATTATGCCAGTGCATTCTATAGATCCGGTATTGCGTAACTGAATCCCGAGAATTGTCGATCCGGTTCGGTCCAATCCGGTCCGATCCCGTCGCTTATGCAATCTGCGCTAGACCTGCAGCACCGGAGCTGGTGAATCCAACTACTAGTATGTATAGTTTATGTAGGTGGTTTATGCTTCAAGATTAAAGAGCAAAAGATTGATCGTAGCTGGTTTGCGGACGCTTTGGGGACGCTTGGTGGCTCCTGATCGAATACAGCCGCATTCGGTGAGAATTTGCAGCCATCACGTGAAATTTGACAGGACTGGCTTTGAATTGGAGCTAGACGTAACTGCATTAATCACACCAATTGAGCGTATTGCACATAGTAATGTGGTTTTACCTATAGAAGATTGTTTAACGGGTCTTGAGCAGCGGGAAGATTTTGCACCCAACAATGCTGTGGGCGAACATGAAACAGAAATGGCTCTTAAGTTAGATATCCAATATACCCTGGCAAACAGATATAGTTCAACACTTTATGCCCTCATTGTGGAGAGCTGTGACAAGTGGATTAGTTACAAGCCAAAGATCTATATGAATTATTGCGAATTGAATGGAATTTCGTATTGCAATTGCCAGGTGCAACAGGTCCAGTTTAAGGCTTAGCTAAAAAAGCCGCTTTACTATATGAGTGTGGAGCCAAAAATATTCCGAATCGTTGCAACGGTGACACCATGTGAATAATTTTCTATCTCTACGAAATATATGTCTTGAAAAATGTCAAAAGAAAGTTTGACGTATCGATATGGAATATGTAAGTACCAGCAGTGATCCTTTAAAGCGCGATGCTGGTGCTAGTAGCTGGAATGATGCAGAAAAGGAGAATAATTATTCGAAGAAACGTCTTCGACACTAAGCTTGGACAACTCCATTGCAGCTGAAATCCACACCCTTCCTTCAAGTTTGCAGGTTGCATATGTTTTTTGCTAACACTAATTGCAACCATTAGTATTATTTTTTGTTCAATTATTGATTCACGTTTTGTTTCTTTGAAAGGACTCAAAGTAAACGAAATGGTTTACATAGCAGCCAAAACGTCAGTCAAGTTCAGAACGAAGCATTTATCGATTATGATTCTGACGTTGTAAGTCTTTGTGGGAAGCTCCTGTCTATTCTGGTACTCTATTTAATGATGTGTTTGGCATTGCATAAGGGACAACCATAGTTGTTCAGTTTCCTACATCTACAAGGGGGAACTAAATTCAACAAGGTAGTTGGCAACTTATACACCAATGTGAGTGCTATGATAGACAAACTCATTTAATTGGCACGCATCGAAGTCTGGAGAACACAAACTCGAACCAGGTGGATACCTCTCCTTCTCCATATCTGAAGGACCTCTCTAACTAAGCCAAACTTTTGGGGTGAAAATAGGTTTGTGTTGGACAATGTATTAGATACAAGTATGGTTTAACGGCCAATTCACTATTTCTAGCTTACTTGTTTGATGCCACCGAAAACAAACTGAACGATCAGCCAAACTTTCTTCTGACATTTTTACTTTTGATAGAGAAGCCAGCTCGTCTACTCAAGCCATTTGGACACCATACAGAGAAGTGGTTTTCTCCCATCAACGCAGCACAAGGTCCCACTGCAGTGAACTACGATACGTTCTGACCATAGTGTTAAGCTCGATCTCACCTTGCTGTTCGGATATCCCAGGGTACAAAAGCATTTTTGACGAGCTTACCAACTCTAGCTCCATCTGATATATTCAAACAATACACTATGAACCTTAGTAAACCATATATGCACAATCAACTGATACTCTATTTTTCGCAGCCATTCCTGCACTTGCCGCATCACGAGCTGCGAGCGTGCGTACCCAAATTCTCGCTGCTGTACAGTACATGATTAGCTTGACTGGACTGACCGTTTGATACTAGTTGCGTTCGTTTGTACACATAGTATCCCAATCCCTTTATAGTGGCAGTTTCCTGTTTCACTTGATCGCAAGACACATAAGACGGACACCACCAACCAACAAAAAGGAGTAGTAATGACGGATCTTACGCCGCTTTTCAGGCAATGTGTCAATATAGTGAAGAGCGAGATTGGAGAAAGTGCCAAGACCGACTTTGATTCTGTTCAAACCAGACGGGCACCGCACCAGTTCCGCATCAATGACACGTTTATGAAAGAAAGCATAGAGTTTCGCAAGCTACTCAAGGAACTCGACGGATTCATAAGAGATGTAAAGGGCCCATATTTATCCATCACCGACGATACGTCGTCCAGTGGAAATTTATCGGTAAAAGACAAGAATCGGATTGACGAAGAGTTCAACTACAAGGTCCAGCAAATGTACGAAAAGCTCAAGTTACTCCAGACGTATGAGGCAAAGAGACAATCGTTGGTGCCCAAAAAAGAAGGTGGATGGCTCAGCAACCTATTGGGAGTGGAAGAACTCAGTGACGAACAGCTATTTTTGGCCACCATCAGCACCCATCGCACGCAAATCTTGCGCGACTTGAACAACAACCTCAACCGGGTGAGCAACCTGTTTGGAAGCATTCAGAAGAGAAGACACGAAAGAGAACGTCAATTGGACCTGTTGAACTTCCAGAACCTCGAAGAGGAAGGCGCTGCGTTCCTCGACGAACCGGAATTCACGCTTCTCGATCAAGAAGAGCCCGAGTCTGCTCCCTCCGTCTCCGGAGACGGCCAGTTATCGCAGGTGCAAATGCAAGAGCTCGAGCAGGAAAACCAGGAGTTTTTAAATCTCAAGTCGAACCAGCTCAAACAGGTCGAGAAGTTGCACAGCTCCATGGTGGACGTGATGAATCTTCAGGCAGAGCTTTCATTCCAGTTGGAGACCCAGGCGGACCAGATCGAGAGCTTGTTGGACAACCACTCGCAGGTGGAGATCGACGTGCAGATGGGAAACCGCCAGTTGAACAAGGCCACCGTCAGGAACAAGAAGGGAGCTAATATGTTGGTGATGTTAGGGTTTATATTGGGAATATTATTGTTGTTTGTCGACTACATATCGTTCTAGTCTAGTCCAGCAAGACTGATCATTTGAACACTCGAGTTCCGGTCGTGGACCACTTTAAACCGATTGCTGCCGCCCACCTAGATTATGGAAAAAAAAAAAATTAACTGCAGTACGGCCACCTCCATACTTCTAAGTTCCTATTTCCATTGCCCAGTATCCAATCTCGGGTGACAAGTGGTGTCCTCTTTGACCTAAGTTAGGAGGTCGGAAGTCGTTTCAGCACGTGACAAGATACTACGAATTTTTAATTGTCAGTATTCTCCAATTAAGTCTATTAAGCACTAATTACAGTTCCAGCACCAATGGTGGTACCCTCACGTCTGATAACCACACGGCCCAAGACTTTATTGTCTTCGTAAGTGGTCAATGGAAGAAGATTGGAGTCCTGCACTTCGATTTCCACTATGGCACTTTGCTTGGAGACTAAATGCAACAACTTCTTCTTCTTTTTACCGCTCGTGATCTCAACTAGTTTGGTGATACGGGCAGGAACCAGACAGTTGTTGCGGAATAATACAAACGGCGTGCCTACCAAAAGTGGCTTGTTCATGTTGAACAAGTGAATATTGGCCGTAAGACTCTTGACGGACTTGACAGGCGAACCGGCCTTGGAAACCAAGTCGCCTACTTTGAAAGCTTCTACTTGGTCGTTATCCACATGACTGGCTTTAAAAATAAGCTGCACAAGCTCACCGCTAATGGCAAAGTCGACCCTGGTCTGGGCTCTTACGATTCCCTGCACCACTAGCGAAACACCACTGGGCGAAGAAACAATGGTTTCACCTACTTGGATAACTCCTGAACTCACTTTTCCGCTGACCTTCAACTCACCTTTATCTTTGTACATATCGTGAACTGACAAATAAAAGTCTTCTTTGAGCAATTCAGAACCGTCGATATTCTTTAATAACTTGACGTTTTCAAGGTATTCGCCCAATGTAGGACCACTGTACCACTTGAATTCCTCAATCTTTTCTCTAGATTCTCTATTTATGACATTTACACCCGTCAAGCCAGAAGCAGGAATAAACTCTAGTTGTGATTTGGCAAAACCCACGTCTTCACTGGTCAAATATTCCGTCAATTGGTTCAGGATGGTCTCGTACCGAAGTTGGTCCCAGTTCTCTTTATCCATTTTGTTCACAACCACACATACCTTTTCAATACCGAGGTTTTTGGCCAAAATGGTATGTTCTTTAGTTTGGCCGTCCATGGCGAAACCCGACTCAAACTCTCCGGTAATCGAGTCTACGACCAATAACGCAAAATCGGCTTGACTGACACCACCTATCATCTGGGGAACAAAGTCTTTGTGGCCAGGAGCATCAATAGCAGTGAACCTCGTGGTGGGAGTTTCGAAGTCGGTGGCGCAAATATCTACAGTTACTCCATGAGATCTTTCTTCCGAGGTCTGGTCCATTACCCAGGCCAACGCAAAGGAGCCCTTTCCATCCTTTTCGGCTTCTCTGACGAGCTTGTTGACGGTTTTAGCATCGACAATACCAAAGTCAAGCAACATCCGGCCCATTAAGGTAGACTTTCCGGCATCTACATGGCCAATTACTACGAAAGACTTGTGTGGTTTCAGGTAGTTTGCAGCTAGCTCTTGTACAAGATCGATTTTCTTGGTAGGTTTGGTGGTTTTGACTGGCTTTTTAGGCTCAGGCTCACTGATCTGAAGATTGCCTAGCTTGTTCTCGAAGGCCGATTTTTGGGCTTCAAGCACCTTATCATCAGGCGAAGGTTGTTGAAAGTTCTGTGCTGCCTTGCTGATCTTTTCTATATTGAGTTCTATGTTAGTAAGTGGTCGAAAAATGTCCAGACGTCGCCTTTTCTTGGACGATGGTTCTTCCGAAAAGGCTCTCTTTTTGTAGCCCAATATCGAAGCTTGTGGCACTTTGATTAGTATGGAATCGTCATATGCTATATTGTTTATATTCTGAATTGGCTTGGGTGCTGGACTCTTGAGTGCTGACTCCATTGCCACTGGCTCCACCGTCGGTGAAGTTGACTTTTCCAGTGGCTCATCCACTGGTTTTGTGGGCACCACAGTCTCTTTTTTATGGATTACCCTTCCTGCTCCAGAACGTGCGCTCAATAATGAACTGAGCTTGGTTTTGGGTTTCTCATCATCCGCCTTGGTCTCTGTGTGTAACTTGTCAAGAATCGCCACTGACTTTGGCTTCGTCGACTCATTTTTGACTAATCCCGCTAGTCCTTGCTTGGATCTGGTCTGGCTCAGCGCTAATGCCGCCAATTTGCCCTGTTTCGGCACACTTGATGGCGCGGACGTTTGTGATGGCGACGACTCATCCTTGATAGAACGGAGCTTCGAAAGCTGGGCAAGCTTGGAAGGACGGGGCTGTATAGGCTCAGATGTCGTTGTTTGTGACGAATCCATCGTTATATCTGGTGTATATGCTTGGGTGATGTATGTACAAAAGAGTGTGTCATGGAAAAAATCGATACGTACTTTTTTTAAATTTTGCTTTGATCTCGTCGATTGCTGGCGGCAATTCGTAGTAATTGTAGTAAAGTGCTTCTTTCAAATCGAGTTCGGGAACTTCATCGTTGTAGGCTGCTAGCTTCTCACGGAGCTGAGGAAGCATTTCGTGCAATTTGTCGTACTCTTCGTTGGAGAGCGAGTCCTCGTGGAACTCCTCCACGTCCGAAGCGTAGTCTAAATCGTCTTCGTCATAGTCCATATTGTAGAGAGGGCTGTTTGTGAGAAAGGGTTGAAACGCTGAAGCCTTGAAGGTGGTTACTTGATAGTCCGAAGTAGCTTTAATTTGTAGTTGAGAACTAGTAGAAACTGGCACTTTACTTCGAGTGTGATGATGTTGCGGCTCAAATTACTGCGATGATTCTCGCTGTCGCTTCTCCAGCGAGGAAAAGCCCTCGCTGTGCGCGTGAAAAAGTCTCACAAATCTTGCGAAATTCTCCCTGCGCTCGCGAGAAGTGTCTCTCCGTGCTCATGAATCCTCTCGAAAAGTGTCTCACCCCGCGAAATCTTTCGGTGCGCCCGCAAAAATGTCTCACACTGCCAAAACCCTCGCTACGGATCGAAACTAATACTTTAATTCAAAATATTTACTTAATCTATAAATTATAAACCGTTATATGCCTGATACCCGAAGAACTGAAAACCCATGTGCTCGAACTGAATAAAATACTCAGAACCTGCTTCTCATGGATGGACGGCGGGTGCGCCCGGTATCGGTGCGGTATAATCTGGCTAACTCCTCCAATTGTGCGCGCGACATCATGTCATCGCTCTCCATAGAACTGTGTATCGCCTCAAGAAGCTGTGCTTGGCGACTCAGGCCCAGCACCATTGTGCGCTTGTAAAAGGCATTGACAATCTCCTTTGGTGTCACATCCCCTCTTTGCATTTTCTGTACGAGTGAATCGGTCAGAGAATTGGTGATGTTGAACTCCTTTTCGGAGATGTCTGAGAATATGTCGTGGACTTCGATCTGCATTGAAACTGATTGCATTGAATTGGTTCCTTTAAGTAGACTAGTGAATCTGGTAATCTAGTTATTATAAAACTATTGGTTACTTACAAACCATTCATATCGTACCTGCTACTGATTATATACTTAACTGCAGATGCGCTGCATTAGTCATTGCATGAATTTAGCGGCTGAGGTTCTCTCCAGAATTTGTCAGCCATAGCTTTTTTCTCGTATTATCGCTTTGGTTGCGACTGAATGGAATGATTAGAAGCCACTCGAACTGTGCGATAAGCGCGGCGCCTGCGGGCACGTGCAATTTCTGACAAAGCATCCCCTGCTGAGAAATCAAATATTACTTAATACGGGTCTGCGGAAAGTGTGGAGTTAACGGAGGTATTCGACCTGTGGAGTTTAACGGACTTATTCAGTTTATGAATTTCTTATTGTATCTAAGCCGTAAGACCTTCTATGTGTTCTCAAAGCATTCTCTGCTGAGAAATAGATAGCAATCACTGATCAGAACTTCGCAAGTGTGGTTAATAATGTATTCTAGTCTATGTATTTTTCTCTCGTGATATCTATTGTATTAAAAAACTCTATCGTTCTTTTAGTGCTTGTATAAATCTACACCCAAAATCTTGGAGATGGTTTTACCTGCAGCCACAACCTCTTCATCAAAGTATCTTCTACCGCTCAACTGCAAACCAATTGGAGCGCCCACAAACTCCGCAGGCTTGTAGTTGTCCAACTCCAATTTCTCCAAATCGCTTCTAAACTTGTACGCGGAGTGTTCTGAGTCCCACTTGTCAATGGAAGGATCTTGGAAAAGACCAGTTTGAAAGGTCAAAGTAGGGAAATCGAGAACATTGTACAAAGAGGTGTATGACCAGTTGTAGACCTCTTCTGGCTTGGGGGCTACGTTGTTGTAGGCGGGAGAAATGATGAAATCGATCTTGTTTTTCACCAAGTAATCGGTGTATTCTTGTCTCAAGGAATCTCTCTGGAAGTTCAAATTTCTGTTTTCGGCAGTGGTATACTGCTTGGCTCCATCACCGTAGTTCAAGTTCCATTTGGTCAACTTCTCCAATGGTTCACCTGACTTTGACAACAATTCGTGCTGCTTGGTGTTTCCATCACAAGTGTACGATTTGTGGACCACATCATAGGCTTCTTTAGTTCTGATAGGCTCAAATTTCACCACCTTGACACCTGCCTCCTTCAATTTTTGCTCTACGTGCTTCAATCCTCTTTGGATAGGAGGGGTTGGTTTGACCAACCCGTCATCATACATGATAGCCACGGTCAAATCCTTGGCGTTTGGGACCGAGACTTCCTTCCACGGAAGTGGGAGACAGTTCTGGTCAAGGAGCCAAGGAGCACCGTCATTGATGTAAGACTTCATGAAGAATTCGACATCTTCTACAGAACGAGTCATTGGACCTGCCACACCCAAAACTGTTTCTTGACCGGCACCGGCACTTTGAGAGCCATTGGTGGAGATTCTCTTGGTGGTAGGTCTCAAACCGTAGATACCAGAATAGGCAGCTGGGGCTCTGATAGAACCACCGATATCTGAACCAATACCAAACGAACTTCCCCCGAATCCGACAATGGAACCTTCACCTGAAGAGGAGCCACCAGGAGACAAACTCAAGTTGTGGGGGTTTCTAGACAAGCCAATGAAGTTGTTGTTAGAGTCCAAATGCATTAAAGTTTGGGGCTGGTTGGTTCTCACGTAGAAAACAGCACCCAAGTTTTCCAAGATCTGGGTGGTCACACCATGTGCTTCGGGAACGTGGTCAATCAAAGAAACATAACAGGCGTGTGTGCTTTTACCCTTGTAGTTAATGTGTTCTTTTAAAGAAACCGGCACTCCGTGGAGTGGTCCGATTGTCTTGCCGTGAGTCTTGAGGTATTCGTCCAAGTACTCAGCGCGCTTGAGACCTTCGTCAACAAACACTTGTAGGGCACTGTTGGTGAATTGGTGGGCAATGATGGCTCTTCTGGCATATGCCTTCAAGACTTCGACTGACGAGTATTCGCCCGAGGCGATTTTGGCAGCCAAACTGACGGAGGACTGGTCGGTGATGGCAAATTCCTTTTCAGTCAACAACTTGTTTTCGTACAAGTACTTGTAAGGATTGAATTGTTCCTTGATCAACTCGTCAATTGGCTTTGGCAACTCGATCTTGTATTCGGGAGTCAATGCATCTTCCAAGTCTTGTTTGTACTGTTGGAGTTTGGAGGCGTAAGTCTTGTACTTTTCAGGGTCTTCGTAGGTGGTGAGCTTGTCTTTTGTTAAGAAAGATTCGTAGGAAACAGACATTATGGTGAGATGTAATGTTCAGTTGGTTTGTTGATTACTTGGAGGTGATTGCCTCTAATTTATACTTTGCAGCAGGCGGCTATCCACAAAGAATGGGCGCTTGAGATAATAATATAGTTGATAATGCGATAAGAGGGGAACCCGCGCTCCAGATCGGGACCACACGCGGATGTCACTGCAGGATCAATCCATAGTAACCCGCAACGGGACATAAGCGCGGCATGGCTTATGCTAGGGGCAGACTAGGGAGGTGACACCGGCGATACGAGCGCAACCGCGTTTCCCAATGCGGCAACTCAGATCCGCGACGTCCTCTAAACGGCATCCCCATTTGTGGGGAGGGGGATTATCATCACGTGAGCAAACAAGGTCTATCAACAGTATCTACAATGTTTTGGGGTTTATAGGCATTCGTGTATAAAAAACCACTGAAAATCAATTGTGGAAAAAAAAAAAGACTAACACGAAAGGTCGAAAGTAATATATATAGAGAAGAATGTAAAAGTAAACCGAGAAAATATAGAGTATTTGGTTTAGTGGTTAGACTGGAACCATGGTGTTGGACTTGGAAAATGTAGAGTATTCCAGGAAAGGATCAAAGTTTGCAACCAAATGAGGTTTGCCACGCAGACGATGTGTGCGCAAATATATACGTTTGAACCATTTCCACGCCTCCGCACCAACAAGGAACAAAATGCTGAATGCGACCGCGAAGCCCCATTCGTATCCAATGGGTGCGTGCAAAAAAACCTTGTTGTTGATCACGGGAATGTACACCACAGGGAAGACGGATGCAAACCCGGCCAACACCGACCAGAAGAGAAACTGGTTGTCCCATAAGTCTAGCCATAGTTGTTTGGCCCAATGGGTCTCACACTCGGGACGCATTTTGAAGAAAGAGAGTCTCATATGAATACATTCCCAAGCCAATAGTAAAGCACACCAAGTAAAGCATGCAAACGCACCCGCTCTGCCTCTAAACACCAAGTTACACAGGGGGCTAGATTCAGTGTTGCAATCGGATCCCAAGTTGCCATCACCTACCGCGTAGACTATACACACGAAACAGGTGAGACAGGTGCACGCCATCCAGAAGCCATAAGCAACCATATCAATAATCACCTCCCAGGTAAAAATGGTTGCGTTGGGCGGATGATCGAGGATATCGTCGTCGGCCCTTTGCTGTCCCAATCCCATCGCTGGGAAACATGAGGTTACCACGATGATCCAAAGCACTTCAACGGGAGCAAGTGGAAACACCGAGAACCCATTTTTGTCGACAAACGCCAATCCGATCATCAAGTATAATGCCTGGGCAACGTTCTCGGCCAAAAGCTGCAAAACGAATTTTTGGATGTTGGACGACATCCGTCTTCCCTCTTGAATGGCGTTCAAGATCGACGAAAAATTGTCGTCCATCAAGATGATATCGGAAACATCTTTGGCCACATCGGAACCATTGAGCCCCATGGCAATACCAACGTCGGCCTTCTTCAACGAAGGGGAGTCATTGACACCATCACCGGTCATGGCTGCGAGTTTTCCTCGGCGATGCAACGCATCGATCATACGAACTTTAGTTTGAGGAGCACACCGCGCAATTACTAATGGAAGCACCGGCAATGCGTCTACCTGGTTGTCCGTCAATGCGTCGAACTCGCTGGCTGTCATCACCATGGCTTCGACAACATCCTCACTGTAGTGGTAAAGGTTGTGCGGCAAGATACCTACCTCTTGCGCAATGGCACGAGCAGTTCCCGGATGGTCACCCGTAAGCATATGGACATTGATACCTGCCTTGTGACACAACTTGACCGAGTGAGCCGACTCGGGGCGCGGAGGATCGTAGATACCAATAAGCCCTTCGAAAATCAAGTCATCCTCGAGTGCTTTTCTGTCGGTGGTGTGGTCTACAGCGGCCGCACCAAGGGCACGACGAGCAAACGCCAATACACGGAGTCCTTCCGACGACAAGCTATCCATATTGTCTTGTACGATGGCTTTGTCAATCTCTGTGAGCGGGACGAGCCCGTTGTCGGTGTACCACGACGAGCAGATCTCCAAGAGCCGTTCGGCTGCACCTTTGGTGTAGATGGTCGACTTTTCACCGGCGCTGTATACCGACGACATCCGCTTGATGGTGGAGTCAAACGGAAACTCAACGATATGGGTCAAGTTGTGAGATGCGCCAAGTGAACTGCGCGTGTACCCGAGCCTAGTGGTAAAGACATTGATGGCTATTTCGGTGGCATCGCCGTGGACTTCCCATTCTCCATTCACCTGAGTTACCTGGGCGATGTTGGCCAACGTAGCAGTCTCTAACCAATTCACAAACCCTTCAGGAACGGGCGACGGTACCTTAGGCAAGAAATCGGCCTCCTCGTCGCCGCGACTTATGTCTCGCGGAGACTTTGCGCTGAACGCAACCTCCCCTACGCGAGGATTATATGCCTCGTCACAGTTATTGACCACGTAGGTTCCAACATTCGGGATCCACACCTTGCGTGCGATCATCTTGCCCATGGTCAAAGTCCCTGTCTTATCAGAACAAATGTCGTTGATTCCTCCCAAAGCTTCGAGCGAGTCCAATTTCCGCACAATGACATTTTTCGCAACCATTTCTTGGGCGCCGATCGCCATAGTAATAGTGAGTACCACTACCAACGACGAAGGGATCATGGAAAGTGCTACACAGATAGCATAAATGGCAACATTTCGGTTAACGTGCATCAGCTGAGAGCCCATCACCACAATGGCAAACACCACTGCAACCCAGAACAAAATGATCGCCAACCATGCCAACCGTCTCTGTAACGGAGTGCCCACATTGGTACCTAAAACGTTCATAATAATATTATAAATCGATTTTGCAGCAGCCTTCGCGTAGTCCGTAAATCCTGGATTGGTCGATTTGTCGACTTTCACTATCAAATCGCCATCGCCGTTCTTCAACGAGTCGGCAATTTTCCCTATCTCTGTATGAAGCCCCGTAGAAGCAGCAATTCCTGAACCTCTACCTTTGGAAACAATCGACGAGCTGAAGAGCATATTGAGCCGGTCTCCTACTGGAACGGGCACACTGGCATCGGAATATACTTCTTCATGTTTCTTGCCTACTGGCAACGATTCACCAGTAAGCAAAGCCTCGTCTGTTTCCAAATTGGTGGCATCTATAAGTCTAAGATCAGCAGGAATCGTATCACCAAGTTTAACATACACAATATCACCAGGTACTACATCTTCAGCACTGATATCGGACTGTAGACCGTTTCGAAGAACTCGAGCAGAAGGTGAACTAAGCGACCGTAAAGATCCCATAGTTTTTTCAGCCCTGTACTCCTGAATAAATCCCACTCCAATATTGATGAAAACCACAAATCCAATAACTCCTCCAGAGATCCAATCACGAATGGCCAATGCAATAATCATGGAGATGATAAGCACCAAAACCATCGCATTGAAAACCTGATGCGCACAGATCGCAGAGATGGAGATTTTGGCTTCAGCCCCCAAGTTGTTTAACCCGTACTTGTCAAGTTTTTGCTTGACAGCAGCATCGCTAAGACCATCATAGATGTCTGTACCAAACTCTTTAGCAACATTTTCAATAGTGAACCGATAAGGTTCATCGGTGATCAAGCTTAGATTTGGTGAGACCGACGGTTTTTCACTGCCTTGAACTTCATAGCTCTGATCAATGTAAGTGTCATGATTAGGTTCGCCGGGTGGTAGATCAGAAGACTTTATATTTATTACTTAGCAAATAGTTAACTTCGAAGAGTTAAGAAAAGGTTTGTCACTGAAGATACTACTGTAGCTTTGATAAGCGACAACCAAAGAATGTAATTTGCTGTGTCTAAAACAAAATGGTCGGAGGATTTTTTGGTCCTTATCTGTTAAAAAATTTTCTAAGCCGCACGAGCCTCGAATTTAGCGATATCGATAAACGAACATGAAAATTCAACTGCCAAGATTTTACGGTGCATACAATTAATTAATAGGGCTGTGGGTAGTACACGTGGTGGTACATAGCGAGGCATATGCGACCAACAAATTAAAGCTGATTAGCTCATCATGATGCCTTGGCTGCCACGGTCCTCTATTATCTACGGTCTACCATCATGGTGAATGTCCGTGCGTGGCCCAAAATTTCCACTAGTGCACTTTTGACGTATTATTATAGATTGACACGGCTTAGAATCACGATGCCAGCTTGGTTAGAGGGTGGTTCTCCGAGTAATGGTGAAAGAAGTTGAATATGCACCGCATTTTGCTAAACGAATCTGTCGCGGTGGGATTAGAAATGTGCCTCTTTTTATCCTCTCAAAGGTTGCAAAATGTGCGAGCTATATATGATTGTCAAAACTAAGCCAGCTACTGGTTGTTGTATATAATTACGCTTGAAGTTGAGTTATGGCTGATGATTATTTTAAGTACTAAAATTTATTGTTTTCCACCTTGCAATGCATAATTCTCTAATCCTATTCGAAATTGTATATGATGAACGGCACATGCATCTTTGAATATTACTACATTTATCTATATATAACCCTTCATAATTCATGGCCCATTTGAAATACATCTTTAAGTCACATTATGAAATTTATTCAGAAATATTCTATATTATTATCCTCTGAGATATAATACATCCACTCTCTGAGTGAGTAACGATAAGCCCTGTATATGATACATGAACCATCAAATATTTTGCATACCTTTGGTACTAAATTGAGTGAGTTCCATCGGTACTCACTAACTAATTCAAAATTACAAAGACATTCTGGCTAAAGCGAGAACAGCTTCCTTGGAGTTGGCACCTCCAATAAAACCTGCAGCGTGAATGAAAATACATCCCGGAACACCACTCTTCTCACTCAACTCTTCGTCTCTTAAGCCTCTCAACTTTTCAGGTAATCCCTGTCTGAATTCAAAAGAAGTAGAGTTGACAGACACAGTTGAGACTCTCCATTTGGAACTGGAGTCCTTGAACAAAACAAATTTGGAGACACCTTCGGCATTGTTCTCCTTCTCAATGGCATACAAGTGCTCTTTCCAAGGACAGAATTGGTCCAAGACAAGAATAGATCCCGACTTGTCAACTTCTTCTCTGGTCAAGAAAGCCTTTTCTACGATGGTTCTGGCTGGTAACCAAGACTTACCATATCCTTCTAAAACACCCATGAATACCAGACCCATTAATTCGCTACTTTTTTCGAATTGTTCATCGAAATCTTTGTCGGTAGGGTCTTTGTTCCAGCTAGGGTTGAGCTTGGAGACAATTGCTGGTAAAGTGATGTTTCTGTCGTTGAACTTTCTGTTAGCTTCAGCATCTCTAGGATAGTTGCTTATACCATTATCGTTGGCATCTAATGCTTCGATAAAATCGTTGTAGATCTTTTGGTACAACAATTCAACATTCGGGTCTTCTGGCTTTAATTCCAAAACGTGCTGGATGATTTCTTTACCAAAATGCTTGTAGACTAAACCGGCTGAAGACAATTTGGTTTCGTGCAGGTCGTCGAAAGTGGAGTTGAATTCACGCTGGTGGTGGTCAAAGAACTTGACGCCGTCGTATTTTCCACCTACATCAACAACAATGTCGCTCTTTTCCCAGTCCTCGGGGTTTCTGGATCTGATCAATTTGCTGTCAGCGAACTTTGGGAGCAATCTGAGCAAGTAAACTGCTAAGGATTCGTCAGCATGGAATGCTCCCGAGTGTGTACAGATGATAGGGGCCATATCTAACTTGATTTTCTTGTGTTCTGAAGACATCAACAGCGATGACTTTAATGAAGAGACGTTTGGCAAATTTTCCGATGGCCTCCCGCGTGCGCAAACCGAGATAGTCAGATTACCGATAACTGTATGAATACGTCTACGAGTGGAGATATTTTGACAGCGTGATACTAAACCAGAGTATCGATACAAAAGTAGACCCATTTTGGGCGAGAGTTTAGTGTAGGCATTAATATGACATCTAGCGTCAACATATTTTGTGGGAGCGCTTTAAATGCGCTTGTGCGCTTCAAAAAATTCCGGGGTGATGAGATTATCCAAGCCAGCCAATTGCTGTTAGTAGAAATGTAATTTATCCTAAACAGATGTGACGTTTTCATTGAGTCACAAACATCCAGTTATTTTATGTCAACGGATATACTTGGCATATTTCGAGCTTCTGAAGTGACTAAAAAGTGTACAGCCGAATAAAATCTGGGCAAGAAAATTCACTTGGCATTCTCAGAGTGCTTCTAGTTAGACCGAAAGAAATGATGCGCTGACAGTATTGCGTCTCGTGAGTCTTCAGCGCAAGGAAATGACTTAAGACTGCTGGGATTTCTCGAGCCTGTGATCATATTTACCGTCTAAAGCATTGATATGGCTTTACGCTCCTATTTGTAAATCAGCCCTACTCCTCGAAATTCGCATTGATTTACGAATTAGAGGAATTTACAATAATCCTTGAAATTTCTCAATTTATCCAGATAGCGGTTCAAGAAAACCCGCGAATATTGTTAAGTATGCGTGATTTATCAATTCGTGTAAGGAACCACTAGATTTTTCCCCACGTATCATATTTTTAGATAAAACATCTGAAAGATTCGGGGTATCCCCGAAACTATACGAAGAATTTAAGTCGTCTTAGAGCTCGTAATTGCTTGAATGAGTAATAAGTGTATTGTGAACGGAATCATATTGTTCTTTATATACTCCGTGGGGTAAATCTGCATGGGCAAGGGTGCTCAGATCCTAAAATACCTGGATGACGTAATCCATGCCCTTGGCCGTAAAATGAGGGTTCAGCTATATACAACGAGATATGGATCTGGTGATCTCTATTGTTCTAATCTACTCGAGTATCTAGTGTAGTTAGCTGGTTTTGAACTCCATGGTCCGTTTACAAGTGGTAGTGTATTGCTTTTCGAACATTCTTATTAATTTACTTGCAGTCACTACTTCATAGCCAGCGCTCGTATTCATTGTCTAACCTCGGCTGCTCCTTGCGCTACCGTTATTTTCGGCTTTTTATTCCCTTTGGCGATCCCCGATTGATCTTGAGATCCTAAGTCTTATACAAAGTTTATCCTAAAATCCGTTCCGCCCTAAAAAGAATACACTTTTTTTGGGCGGTCTTTTGAATGGTAACTAAAGCTCATCCGTAGTTCATGAGCCTGTAATTCAAGACGGTAGATTGAATCAGTAAGTGGAAAATGCCAGACAGAATATTCCTTAACGTAACGTAGATCTCAAGGGGCCACGAATATGACGCAACAATTTTTATCCGGTAGTTTTTCCATCGTGTTGTTACAAAACTGTCGTAATGCAAACTGACACAAACTTCACGCAATGCATTGCGTGAAAAATTTTCCTTGTGGGGATATTTTTGTGGAGAAATTTTGTGGAGAAAATTTTCTCTTTTAGATGATGGTCGGGGTACCGTACATGTTGCGTTTGTGGAACAGGAAAGTATTTTGTAAGATAATATGTGAATTTTAGTAAACTAATTTGTTGTTAGCGGGGAACCCATGAATGAGATGATGAAGTAGGTACAAGAATGGGAGAAAATAAATCTCTGAGCACACTCTACGTGGGCATTCCGTCGGCACTGCGGAACAGCACCCGCAAATTTACTCGAGACAAGGGTTCAAAACGGTTTTGAATCTAGAAAAATAGTTTTTTTTACGAGGCAGAAAATGCCCATCTTTTTAGCGGCCAAAAAACTTCTGCTTGGCCAAGTCAAATTGAATCACTAAAGATATTGTGGCGAAAAAATTCGCACATACTTCAAGTTGCTGGTTTCATTTAAATAAAGTTTTACCGCATTTTGAAGCTTGTAGTCCGCTGTAATACGCAAGCCAGAGACACTACTATGGCACGAGATTCATCCCCACCCATTAGTCGATGCAACAGCTAATTATGCCGAATCTGGGGTGATCTGGAGCACTGTTTGAGACAGGGAGGGGAGTAGCGTGTATAACCCTACCACCCCAGCTTATCTTCGTTTACCAATTTGTCTAGGTCATTCTCAAGTCAGAACACGACTGAGGGGTTATGACTAATGTCTGCATAAGCAAGCTGAAACAGAGCTCTTTTTTTTTTTCGGCTGGGAAACTACCGGCGGATAATTACCCCACAGACCGCATTACCAAACAATCGAACCACAAATGCAACGCGACACAAAAGCACGGAAAGCACAAAACTCAATATCCACAAAAGCTCAACCAGAATATGTGCCCTGCCGATGGCCAGATTTTGGGGTACGGTGGGGTCGAAACCGGGGAACAACATGGAGGTCACACAAAAATGCGGAAATATTTTTTGGGCGCTAATAATAACAAAAAAATAATCTAGTGCCGCATAGGCATCCGTTTGAATGCCCCGTTTTACGCAATGAATATAGAGCAAAAACAGCTTAACTGGAATGAAGAAAGAACGCCAGTAATTGTTATAAATAAGGATCCGAATCCCTTGTTCCAATTTTTTTTTAATCATTCAAAGTCATATTTACAAACAACTTCAAAATGGCTTACGAGGACAAGTTGGTTGCACCAGCTTTAAAGCTTAAGAACTTCTTAGATAAGTTCCCTAATCTCCACAATGTGTACGTGATTGCCTCCATCTCGTGTATGGCAGGTATGATGTTTGGTTTCGATATTTCATCCATGTCTGCGTTTGTTGGTGAAGATGACTACTTGAGGTTTTTCGACCACCCTAGCTCAGTCATCCAAGGTTTCATCACCTCCTGTATGTCTTTGGGATCTTTTTTCGGTTCTATTGCCAGTACTTTTGTCTCTGAACCTTTCGGAAGAAGAGCCTCGTTGTTGGTGTGTGCCTTTTTCTGGTGTGTCGGTGCTGCTATTCAATCTTCGTCTCAAAACAGAGCCCAATTGATGATTGGAAGAATCATTTCTGGGTTTGGTGTTGGTTTCGGATCCTCTGTGGCTCCAGTCTATGGTTCTGAGTTGGCTCCAAGAAAAGTTAGAGGTCTTATTGGATGTCTTTTCCAGTTCTGTGTGACTGTGGGTATCATGGTCATGTTCTATATCTCCTTTGGTCTCCAGCATATCAACGGTGTCGCATCTTTTAGAATCTCCTGGGCCATCCAGATCGTTCCTGGTTTGTTGTTGCTCATCGGATGTTTCTTCATTCCAGAATCCCCAAGATGGTTGGCCAAGCAAGGCTTGTGGGAAGACGCCGAGCAGATCGTTGCGAACACCCAAGCCAAGGGTAACAGAGAAGATCCAGATGTTTTGATTGAAATCTCCGAAATCAAGGACCAAATCTTGATTGAAGAAAACGTCAAGGCTTTCACCTACGCTGATTTGTTCACCAAGAAATATATTTATAGAACTTTCACTGCTGTCTTTGCTCAAATCTGGCAACAATTGACCGGTATGAACGTCATGATGTACTATATCGTCTACATTTTCAAGATGGCCGGTTACAATGGTAACAACAACTTGGTTGCCTCTTCCATTCAGTACGTTTTGAACGTGGTCACCACCATTCCTGCATTCTATTTAATCGATAAATTCGGTAGAAGACCATTATTACTTGCGGGAGCCATTTCCATGATGGCATGGCAATTTGGCGTTGCCGGTATTTTGGCCACCTACTCTGTTCCTTCCAACGAATTTGGCGATGATACTGTCAAGATCACCATTCCTTCTGAACACAAGGCTGCTGCCAAGGGTGTCATTGCATGTTGTTACTTGTTCGTCGTTTCCTTTGCTTGCACCTGGGGTGTCGGTATCTGGGTCTACTGTTCTGAAATCTGGGGTGACTCTGCTTCCAGACAAAGAGGTGCTGCCATTGCAGCTGCTGCCAACTGGATCTTCAATTTCGCTATTGCCATGTACTCGCCATCTTCATTTGCCAACATTACCTGGAAAACCTACATTATTTACGCTGTTTTCTGTTTGTGTATGGCCATTCACGTGTTCTTTGGCTTCCCAGAAACCAAGGGAAGACGTTTGGAAGAAATCGGCCAAATGTGGGAAGAAAACGTCCCAGCCTGGAGATCTGCTTCTTGGGAACCAAAGATTCCTATTTTGTCAGATGCCGAATTGATCCGTAAGATGGAGGTTTCTCACTCCGAAGGCGGCGAAGGCGGTGTTTTGAACACCTCCAGTGACGAAGAAAAGCAAACTGCTTAATTTTTCAACGATATTTAATGCAAACAACCCCCATAGCTCTTTAATTCTTAGTTAGTTTATACCGAATATACTTTAAACTTTTATTCTATGACTTTCACTCTATGAACATTGAAGACCTGAGTAGAGAAAGATCGTTCTACGATTAGGTTAAAGATTAGGATGTGGGCTTGGCCTGGCTTGGCCGTGGCTGAAAATTTCCTTTTTCGGACGGTTGCAAAAAGTCAAAAAGTTGTTAATGTAAAGTTGTAAGCGTAGATACTGTATTTAAGATATTAGGTACTTTTATTAGATGTTTCGTGATATTCAACGTTGGTGCTGTTTATGTTTATGCTGTTCATGTTGGTGCCATTTTTAGTATGTGCTGCTGGATTTGACAGCTTTTGCCAGACTGTCGGAGTCCATACTTGTGCATGGAGTTTCGCGGTGCTGGTGGATATAATTATTGCTGTGTTGGCTCGAGTCAGAGTTAAGCTGGCTGTGTTCAGATCCCGACTCGTACTCCGACACAGGGCTCAGTGGGATTCTCGAGTAGAATAAGTCGCACCCCAAGAGCCTTTTTTGGAGTTCCGGCAACTTGATTCTGTCACTGGGACCAAGCCTGAATATCTCGTCCAACAACCGGTTAAATTGCCAGGAAATGGGCAAGATCGAACTGAGAATGTTGCGATTGCTGAACATGTACTGGTTGAATACTCCGGTCATCGCCTCGGGCAGGGGTGCCAACTTGGCTACGGGCCACGGGTTCTTAGCGCACGTGATGTTGAGGAAGAGGATCCCTAGCGACCAGATGTCTCCCGCTAGGGTGGGAAAGTATAACGAACGGGCCAAGGGGACATTGGGAAGATTGACGTAATTCTTCATGCTGAGACAAGATTTGATATACTCGCTGGTGTTGTAGTTGGTGACCCGTTCGGGCGCCATGTAGTAACTCGAGCCGCGGCACGAGTTGCAGCATATGAGGCTGTCCTCGCACGACAAGCCAAAGTCGATGAGAACGAGGTGGATCTCGCGGTGGTCTACCGGGGAGGCCGCCAGCCGTACGTACTTGGGATTGTAGCGCACCAAGATATTTTCGGGCTTCAAGTCGCAGTGGAACACATTTTGCAGCCGGCAGTAGTCCACCACCTCGATAAGCTGAAACATGGCGTTCTTCATGAGGCCCTGCCGGCGGTGCTCGGGGCACTTCTGGAAGATGTGCTGGTCTGTGATGCTGTAGAAAAGATCGCCTTGCTCGTAGTGGTCCATAATGATCGCCACGCCCATGTCGCCCACCCCGAGCACTTTGTGGATCGTCACCACATTGGGGTGTCGGTGCACCCGCAAGTGTAGCGAGATCTCCTTAAGGTAGTCGCAGTGAACTCCGTCTTTCTCTATTAGGTGCAAGTCGATTTCGTGCGCGCATAGCGAGGGGTGCTCATTGAAATACGCGCTTATGGTGTTTTGAATATACTCTTTGTTCGCAGTGGCGCTTTTGGGACCGTTGTTGTGCTTCAACACCAATTTGGCGGCGTACTGGTTTCCTGCCATATCGTGCACCAAGTAGATCAAGCCGTAGGTGCCCGCACCGATCTTCTTGATGAACTGGTATTCGTTAAGTGTGTACCCGTTGAGAGAACTCATAGTTAGAGGTATCGCAAGTGTCATGTTACACACACGTATATATATATGTTCTTTCAAATGAATCACACAAGCCTTTCGGCAACTCATGCTAGCCAAGCCCTCGGCTCGTTCCAGGCTCGTTTTAGTGGAGTGATCAGCCGCATTGGGAAAATCTGGTGATTTTGAGAAGTCACGCGATAATGGCGTGGAAGAGAACGGTGGGCCCGCCCCTTCGGCACCATTGTGCTCTACCCTGCTGAAACTACCCAAGTACTACTATACTATCACGCCATATGCATATTAAGGTGATTCCCCGGTTTTTGTATTTTGGATCGTCTATGTAAATATTATGCAGCCACTACTGCAACTCTATAAGGCAACTGCCCACAGCAGGCTTACTGACCACCATGGCTTCGTTTAGTTCAGACTCAGTGATTCCAGGGAACTCCTTTTGGTAGTACTCGGTCACTAATGCGTCCTTTAAGCCCTGTAGTCTCTTGAACGAGGTCAAGTGCACCATGGAGCCTCCGAAACCGGCGCCGGTGGTTCTGGAACCGAACGATCCATTTTTCAACGCGATGCGCCAAATGTCTCTCAACTTCTCGTGCGACGAGTTGTTGAGAGTATCTATCGAAATTTGTGACTTGTTCATGATATCTCCAAACTGCTTGAAGAAATGCAGTGGGTCTTCCTTGCTGCTGAACGAAGCAAGCAATTTAAGACACTGCAACACCATTAAGGCTTCACCAAAAACATGCTTGGTTCTCTGGTATATCTTGAGGGTATCGTAGCGAACTTTAAACTTGGACAAGTACGTCTTGGTAAACTGATCTATGGATATGCCAAGAGCTTTAACCGCCTCCTCGGTGCTGAATCCAACTTTTTGTTCAGCAGTGAAAATGCTCTCTTCTTCAATCATCTCCAACAATTTGCTCAATCTTTCGATACCGACCTCTATATTGTTTCCGTCCCATTTAGGTTGACCTAAGCTCTCGAAATAACAGTCCATGAATCCTCTCAAGGTTCCGGTGCCGAGGTTCGAATCCTGAGGCAAATCCAAGCCGAATTTCCCAGCCAATATATCCGAGGCAATGGCAATCTCCACCACTCTAAGATTGTAGTGAATTGGAGCTGTTTCGTGCTTGTTGGCCTTGGCCAAACTGTTGGAGATCAAGAAAATAAGCTCATCGTCTTCCAAGCTAGGAAACTTAAATGGAATACCCTTCAATTGCGGCTTGAACTGAATCAACAACGCTTTAGAACTCTCTCCGTATACAGATGCACACTGGTCCATTCCTCCGGTATTGACTCCTACATAGTGTTCCGTGACGACAGTGATTTTGGTGAGATCATCCTTGGCGATTTCAGTCAAACCATTTGCTCTCAAAACTGCAAGTGTCGAGGCAACGCAAATAGCTGCGGATGAAGACAAACCGCCTCCCGTTGGAACAGTACCACTGATAGTCATGTCCATTCCTTTTAATGGTGACTTACCCTGGTTTACAAGCTCGGGATACCTTTCTGCTATAAACTTGTGCGCGACTATCAACCCGCACGTAAAGTAATTGCCCCAACTATGGTTGTTGCGGTCAATTTCCACCACATCGCCGTTCGCAGGCAACTCTATAGTAGCAGCTTTAAAGGCAGGATCAGTATTGGAAATATTAATTCTTGCATCCTTTGTAGTACGCACGGCGATGACTACATCGACATCTATAGCCATTGGCAAAACCGAAAAGAAGTTGTAGTCGATATGGTCACCCATAAGATTGACTCTACCTGGAGATCTAGCGAAGAACTCAACGTCTCCACCATAATTTTGACGGAAAGTCGAAACTAAGCTGTCGTATCTGCTTTTACTTGAGACTGGATCAGAGTAGAACGATAGATCGTTAAAACTTGGTACCAAGTTGGACATTTTTGGTTTTGAAAAATTGGCTCTTAGGAAGAATGATACGAAGCCAATACCTATTTAAACCAAAATGTCAAGTCCGTTGGCACTCCACGCATCTGGGACGAGAATGGCTCGGGGCCCGCCAAATTTCCAATGGAGAAAACCGGAAAAAACCATGTAACGTTAAAATTTTCCCGAGTGCTGCACCATATACATGCATGAGGCTTGCGGTATTATTACGTCTGGCCTTGTGAATAGCTGGCGCCTGCTGCGCAACACTCCCCCGCTTCCAAGTCAGGAAATGGAGCGGCACTGCAGGTACATAACTAACAAAATGTGTACCATGGGCAGCTCAAAAAAAAAAAAAAAAAAAGAAACAGTGCGTGAACACAAAACCATATATGTCTGCATCAAAAGCGTGTTTGCAATCTGCAACTCCAGAGGGGAAAACAAACCCAAAACACTAGATAACACGCAGGGCTCTTGATAGCGTTTATCAGTCATCCGAGCTCTCTTTGTTGATTGCTTTTGAATTGCCCAAACTCCACTAAAGAGGAATAAATGGTTGGGAATACCTAGTCCCGAGAAAAAAATCGCCGTGTTGCCCTATAGTTTCAACAAGATTTTTTTTTTTTTTTTTTTTTTAATGCGCGAACTTTTTCCGTGCGCCTTCCCCAGATCTTTTTTTAATGTAACGTTGCAGTCAAAAATGGCACAGGTGAATTCGTTCCCAACCCAGTATGACCACCAAAATGTTATAAAAGTGATAGTTAAGTGTTTACTCACTACCACTCTTATTGGAAAATAGCTAAAAAAATAGTACCTAGTATTATCATGTCAGACTATATTCTTGTTACTGGAGGAGCTGGTTACATCGGTTCCCACACGGTTATTGAACTTATCAACAACGGCTACAAGGTTGTCATTGCAGACAACTTGTCCAACTCATCTTACGACTCGGTTGCTCGTATTGAGTATATTGCCAAGCAACATATCCCATTTTTCAATGTCGATATCAGAAATTATGCTCAATTATCGAAGGTCTTTGAACAGTACAAAATCTCGGGAGTTATCCACTTCGCAGCATTGAAGGCTGTGGGAGAATCCACCCAGATTCCTTTGAAGTACTACGAAAACAACGTAAATGGTACTATTAACTTGGTTAATGTGATGAAAGACCACAACGTTAAAAACATAGTTTTCAGCAGTTCGGCTACTGTATATGGAGATGTCACACGCTTCAAGGACGGCAGCATGATTCCTATTCCCGAAGAATGTCCTCCTGGAGCCACCAATCCATACGGTAACACCAAAAGAGTGATTGAAATGATTTTGGAAGATATTCACAAGGCTGAAAAAGGCGAATGGACGGTCGCAATCTTGAGATATTTCAACCCCATCGGGGCCCATCCTTCTGGATTGATAGGTGAAGATCCTTTGGGAATTCCTAACAATCTCTTGCCTTATTTGGCACAGGTCGCCATAGGCAGAAGAGAAAAATTGTCGGTATTTGGCAGTGACTATGACAGTCACGACGGTACGCCTATCAGAGACTACATACACGTAGTGGACCTTGCCAAGGGCCATATCTGCGCTTTGAAGTACTTGAATGGCGTTAAACCTGGCGAAGGTCTCTACAGAGAATGGAATTTGGGAACTGGTAAAGGCTCGACCGTTTTTGATGTCTACAACTCGTTCTGCAAAGCCGTAGGAAGAGACTTGCCTTACGAAGTAGTAGGCAGAAGAGCTGGTGACGTCTTGAACTTGACGGCCAACCCAACCAGAGCCAACAAAGAGCTCAATTGGGAAGCCAAACTCTCTATTGACGACGCCTGTAAGGATTTGTGGAGGTGGACGACCGAAAATCCTTTTGGATTTCAGCTTGACAATTATAAATGGAGCTTGTTTCAAAAGGATGAAGGTTACGAAAACAGACTTCATACTATCAAGCAAGGTGACTTGAGTGTTCTGTTGTCAAATTACGGTGCTTCTATTCAAGATATAACCTTCAAGGGCCAAAGTATCGTAAATAATTACGATAATGGTGACGATTACAAGGACTCGTCCAATCCACTTTTTGGTGCTACTGTTGGAAGATACGCCAACCGCATTTCCAACGGTACTTTTGAGCTCAACGGCAAGACCCATACCTTGAGCAAATCACAAGGCAACCATACCTTGCACGGTGGATTCAAGGGCTACGACAAAAAGGACTTCTTGGGACCAATTGTCATGTCGCGCGATAACAAAACGACCGTTCAGTATGTATTGAACGATGGCGACAACTCCGACGGATTCCCAGGATCTGTATACACCTATGTCACATACACAGTAAGTGACCACGATCTTGAGGTCGAATACAAGGCCAAATTGCACGGATCTGAAGAGTCTACCATCGTGAACTTGACCAATCACTCATACTTCAATTTGACTGGAGGTGCCACCATCGATGGAACCATTGTCAAGTTGAGCACCAACAAGACTTTGGAGATGGACAAGGAAAACATACCTACAGGAAAGATCGTCGCTGACACTCGTGTCGTGCCTAATGAGCCATTGAAGCTTACTTCAGATATCTCGTATGATCACTGCTTTGTCGTTGACAAGAACGCAAACGGCATAGATACTCGCTCCAACCCCCTCAAGCAAATCGTCCAAGCTACGCACCCTGATAGCTCTGTAGAGTTGACTATTTCAACTACAGAACCAGCATTCCAGCTCTACACTGGCGACTTTGTCAACACCAAAGGCCATGGGTCCAGAAGTGGATTCTGTGTTGAGCCTAGTAGATTTGTCGATGCCATCAGCAATAAAGACTGGGCCGGCCAAGTCACTTTGCACAAAAACGAAGTCTACGGCGCCCTCATCAAGTACTCTTTCAAATAATTAATAGTCCTCAGTATCGAATTAAATTAATATAATTATGCTAAATTGCTCGTTATGTAAATTATCATTTTCGCACCCAAATTTTGCTCCCATATTTGCACCCAAAATACCCGATTTGGACAATCATTTCAGCACCATCAACTGTAGAACTTGAGGGTTTCCTTTCTTTATGCAAACTGGTACTGATCCTTGGCAAATGTTCGAAGTCCGGCCGAGTGGTATCCCATTAGTTAAAGTGTCTTTTACACAGTATAGCACCTACAAATTGCAAATTGTCGATGTATAATTGTAAAAGACACTCGTATAAGCAATTATAATTGTAGAAGCTTGCACCTAAAGAAGTGCCAAGCACACTCTACTGAAATAAGTACGATCATGTCAAAAGAATCAAATTTAATGAACCACTATAGGCTAATAGTTTTAATATGTGCTGGGAAGAGTTACTATATGAGCCAATATCCACCTGTTGGATCAAGCAACATCAACACGACATTCCCTACAAGCTGTCACTGGGCTGCATGATCGTTTTCATAGTCTTTTAACAAACTGCCGAATCAATCTAGGCACTCTCTGGACGCTATATAACAATTGTCAAAGTAGTGGTGATATAAATATTGTGGCTCACTGCTCATGATCTAATTATAGTGCACCATTTTCAAGCTTCGTTCCTCATGGCCCAATGGTCAAGGCGTCTGGCTACGATTCAGTAACCACTTCTCGGTTGGAACCAGAAGATTCCAGGTTCGACTCCTGGTGGGGAAGCTTCTTTTTTTAGCGCTCTTGAAATGAATTGGGTTGGACACGACACTATATCCACAGTGATCTCAAGATTCACATAGAAAGCAGTCAAAACCGTAACTATAAGCAAAGCAATAGGCGTAGGATGAAAGTATATGCAATTTTTATATTGAACAAAGCAGGGGGTCTCATATACCAGAATAATACCAGCCCCAGTTTGAATAGACTTTCAGCCAATGACTACTTGGTTCTAGCCGGAACCCTCCATGGTGTGCATGCCATTTCATCTAAACTTACACCTACAATTGTGGGCAATAATGTGCATACAAGTGACGAGCAGCACAGCGGACTGAACGAAGCATTGATAGCTACAGGAAAGTCTCAAAATACAAACACAAACAAAACAGGCTTGCAAAGCATCGAAACAGACCTATTCAACTTGTACGTTTTCCAGAGCTTGACTGGTATCAAATTCATCATAATTACATCGCCAAATCCGTCCGTGCGGAATGAACATACAGCAACCAATGCTGCGGCCGCAACAGACGTATTGAATCCTAGCAAGGGCGAGCTTCAAAAGCAGTACGACCAGGCCAGCGATATATTTCGTCTGTTGTACGTGTCGTATTCTGACTACGTGATGAAAGATCCATTTTACTCTTTGGATATGCCTATTAAGAGCCACTTATTTGATATCAAGGTGAGCGAGTTGGTGCTGACGTGAGTGCAGGCACAGCGAACCTGAGATTCAACTATGAAGACTATCATGCAAAGTGCGAGTCAGGTAACCCAACATGTAGGTGATCATTTCGAAAAGTGTTGCAATAATTCAGTCTCATACTATCGAATAAACATGACAAGGGCATGGTTTAACCGCTTTCACCAGTAAAATACCAAAACAGTCCAGTAATCACACAATGATACATTAGTCCACAAGCCACCAATACTATCAATGTGGTCAGTGAAATGTCATACAACATTTCGTATCCTATATAGAATTTGTAGTTTCTAGCATTTTCTTCCACTAAAGATAATCAATGATTAAGAAGACAGCACTTCACGTAACACACTTTGTCATATGTATTTAGATAAAAAGCTATTAATGTAGTTGATATTAAATGAAAATTTCAACGAAGTGATTAACTTAATACTGTATCTCTTCATTCGTAGTGTTGACTCGATTTTGGCAGTACTTTATTAACTCTTCAAGTCTTGTTATTTCATTTTGCAACTGAAGAATTCAAAAAACTGACGTTTACTAAAAATACGGGGAATTGGATCTGACGAGTTCATTGCAACGTTGTACCGCAAGGGAAAAAAAAAACTCGGAGTATACTAATCACATCAATGCAACGTTGTATTAGCTATGGTTCTAGCCTTCCGCAATTCTTGCAACGTTGTAATACTGCGTCATGCAAAGGTTTGTCTACCTAATAGTGCTGTGAATTGTATTATTTAGCGGGGGAACAGGTCATACACCTCATCCTACACCAAGGAAGACCGAAAATTCAGGTATATAGTAAATAAATGTCTGCATATCCTTCGGAATTACTCTCCACAGGAAGTGGGGCTACAATAGTAAATAATATACGGGGTACAAAAATGGTATAGGTTATGAGGCGCCGGTATAGGGTTCGTAACGCCTCCCTAAAGATGCCCTTTTTAAAGGAGTGCAACGTTACATTACTTTTTGTCCTGTGCGCTCAATTTCAAACAAATTATTCGGTTGACCCATTTTCAGACTAGATAGACATATATCTGAGGCAATAGACACAAGAAGCTAGCAATCTGTATAAATAAGACAAGATTCTAGCCAAAATGAAATCCAATCGTCTAGAGAATATTCTCAATCCGCTAACTTCCACTCCCACATACATCAAAATGACCCAAGAATTCGACTTCACCAACCACTCGCATCGCCGCTTCAACCCTTTGACCAACAGCTACATTCTCTGCTCACCACACAGAGCCAAGAGACCATGGCAAGGAGCCAAAGAAGACGTCAAAAAGGCCAACTTGCCTGAATATGACCCTAAGTGCTATTTGTGTCCAGGCAATATCAGAGCCACAGGAGACCTTAATCCAAAGTACGAAACCACCTATGTCTTCACCAATGACTATCCTGCGATAAAATTGGACCAGCCAGACTACAACGAGTCTGAGAACACGTCATCGCTCAAGAAAAGGTTGCATAAAACGCAAGGTGTCAAGGGTAAGTGCTTCGTGATATGTTTCAGCCCCAACCACAACGTGACGCTTCCATTGATGGAAATACCGCAAATCACCCAAGTGGTTGCGACATGGCAAAAGCTCTATGACGACCTTCAAAATGAGGCCACCAAACAAAACGCGCCATACAAGTACCTCCAGATATTCGAGAACAAAGGAAGTGCGATGGGATGCTCCAATCCTCACCCCCATGGACAGGCATGGTGTTTGGATGTAGTACCCACTGAGGTTAACCAGGAGCTCACCAACATGACCAAATACCGTCAGGAAAACCACACACATTTGCTTGAAGATTACGTTAAACTTGAGCTTGAAGAGAAGGAAAGAGTAGTATTAGAAAACGACTCGTTTGTAGTAGTGGTGCCGTACTGGGCGTTGTGGCCATTTGAAACACTTTTGATCGCCAAGACCCATCTCAGAAGTACTCAAGATTTCTCGAAAAAGAACGCTTCTGACTTGGCCGAGATCCTCAAAAAGCTCACTACCAAGTACGATAATCTTTTCAACACCTCTTTCCCGTACTCTATGGGTATCCACCAGGCCCCATTACAGGCTTCGCCTGAAGAGAAGGATTCGAGTTGGTTCCATATGCACTTCTACCCTCCTTTGTTGAGGTCAGCCACTGTCAAGAAGTTCTGTGTAGGATTCGAGATGTTGGGCGAAGCCCAAAGAGATTTGACTAGTGAACAGGCTGCTGCAAGACTTCAGGAGTTGGACGGAGAGGTTCGTTACCTGTCGAAGTAAATATATAATAGACCACTAATGATAGAAACTACATAATATGGCAGTATAATAGAGGTGGCCACTCAGCTAGTATTGGGAATAAATACGATAATACCACATATCATCAATTCAATTTAGCACCTTGTAGTTCTCAACCTTTTGTAATATTCTTCACTAGTTGCGAAAATTTTGGAGATATCAGATTCATTTGGGCAGAAAAAATCCTACTAATCTGATTATTATTGCTGCTAAAATATACAAAATTCGTCATACTCTATTCATTGGAATACATCCAAATTCATCAATATAATCGTCTTATAGTCTACAAGTGATCGTTGAGGGTCATAACAATTTATTTTTCACTTATAATGATTTATAGAGAAAGAGATTGCGCCTATGTGATTGGAGCGACTAGGAAGAGGACGAGTTCTTGTTAAGTCGGGTGAACAGGATGGTGTTGGCATCGAAATCAAAAATAGAATACGCGTTTCTGATAAAAACGTCCCCCAAAACCACTTCAGGGACAATGGTGAATTTGAAGTGAAAAAGCACACTACTTGAGTTCCTATAGGAAACTTGTGATTCTTTAGCTTCGAACTGAAGTGTCTTATAAATGTTTTTCAAAGCTGGATAGATATTGACTAAGGTGCCTTTGCTGTCTTTCTCTCCAAAGAGGCTATTGAAATTTTACCAATCACTTCCTAGGGTAAAAGAGTCGTAGGTATTCCAGTGTCTCTTGCAGTAGGATATTCGATAGCAGATCCATCGCCAACGGTAATATTCTTGAGATTGTCAGCAGCCCATCTAACTTTGCTGATATCGAGGGCCAGCAAGTCTCCGTGTTCATGGTCAATACCTTCAAACAAATTATTCTCCGATTCTTCCCCGTAATTGTGGCCATTCAAATAGATCGAGTCGGCTGCTTTGTTGCTAAGACCGGATCTTCAGATCTATGAGGCAAGTTAGCCTAAGTATTGATGATTTCAGCAAACAAAGGATCAATTTCAAGAACATTGTCAAATGATTTGTTTCCGTAGATAAAGTTAATTGAGAGAGTGTTGGAAAAGAAATCGAAAACGATGTTCCAATCAAAACCTGCGTGGCTGATATCCTACCGGTAGATGAGAGAGGAAACTATCCGTCGAAAACAAGTCTCTACCAGTGTCAAGAAGGATTTCCAGCAAGTCACAACCAAGAGTGCAATTGATATCATAGAATCCACTTTCATCATATATCAATGGCACTTTATCTGTTCCGTTGACAAAAGACGAGTTCCCGATATGAAGTCTATTGACGTTGAAGCCAACTTCCACAACCGCCTTTGGTGCCAGAGTGGGGACCATTGTTTTGCAATGGAAAATGCGTTGGTAATGGGAATAAATCCAAGCGAAGCGCTTCTAGTTGTTTTCTTGCTACAGAATGAAGGTAGAGTGTACAGGTACCATTTATACCGAACTTGTTCTGACAGAAGTAGAGCCCTGGCGTGCCTTTCAATGTGGCGCCGTGTCAAACATATGTTGCATTATTCCGAGCTCAAGCTTCAATCCTTCATGTCACATACGTAAATTGTGATCCAAACTGTCACAATTCGGCTTGCTACGTCTATCTATAACTCATTACCTAGCTAGCTCTTCTTATCGTGACGTAAGCAAATATAAACCGAGCTATCATAATCAGAAAAATACCCTACTCTTGTAAAAGCTACATTTTATGAGTACTTCACCAGAGAGCGGCGATTTACAAGTAAAGACACAACACGCCATAGTATATTTGAGCAGCGTCGATGTCTTATCTAATGCCCGAGCAAAGTTAATGTTATTTACTGATAAAGTGTCCCGTAAATATTATTTTGTCTTAGCTTCCCCGGAAATTTCGCGATCCAAAAAATTTGCGATGAGCTCAGCTCATCATCGAAACCAACCATGACTAACCAAGAGGGCAACGATGCCGTTAACCAAAGCGAGGTGGGTGTAGACACACCCGTGAGTACAGACATGGTCAAAGAAACTAAACCGTGTTTGGATACAAGAATCGGCAAGGACTCGCCGTTTACGTTCGGCCAGCGGTACTTGGAAAACGAAGAGGACGTGTTCAACCATAACGCTTGGGACCACGTCGAATGGGGCGAGGAACAGATCAACGACGCACAAAAGCTTATAGCCAAGCACTACGACCATCCAGTCAAGGATTTCGACAAAAAAATGTACAATGCCAACCCAGCCAAGTATTGGGACATCTTCTACCGTAATAACAGAGAGAACTTTTTCAAAGACAGAAAATGGCTCCAGATCGAGTTTCCCAAGCTATACGAGCTCACAAGTGCAGATTACAAAAAGCCATGCACCATTTTAGAGATCGGGTGTGGTGCCGGTAACACATTTTTCCCCATCTTGGAACAGAACCAAAACCCCGAGCTTCGTATATTCGGGTGCGACTACCTGAAAGTGGCGGTGGACTTGGTGAAGAATCACGCGCTGTTCGAGCCCAACCACGCCAAGGGAATTGCATTTTCATCTGTATGGGACTTGGCCAACCCCGAGGGCGAGCTTCCTGAGGACTTAGAGCCCAATTCGGTGGATGTGGTCATCATGGTGTTCGTTTTCCTGGCGCTCAACCCCAACCAGTGGAAACAGGCGGTGAATAACCTTGCCAAGGCTTTAAAGCCGGGCGGCCAGATTCTTTTCCGCGACTACGGACGCTACGATTTGGCCCAGGTCAGGTTCAAAAAGGGTCGTCTTTTGGACGACAACTTCTATATAAGAGGCGATGGTACCCGAGTCTACTTCTTCACTGAAGAAGAGCTTCGCACCATTTTCTGCGTGGACGGGCCATTTCGCGAAAACAAAATCGGCACCGACCGCAGACTACTTGTCAATAGAAAAAAGCAGTTGAAAATGTATCGTAACTGGATGCAAGCGGTGTTTGAAGCACCTAACTAACGGGCTTGACCACCACGTGCAACACGTTGTCTAGATGGCGAAACTGCTTGTACACGTCTAATATACACAAATCTAGTAGAACCCTTGCCTCTATGCCGTGGATCCACGGCGCAGTAGGGTTTTGGTCGCCGGCGCTCGCGGTAGAACGAGGCAAGTATTTTTGCAACACCTCGCGCAACGTCACCTCCCGCGCCTGCTCCACAGGCGCCACCGGGGCCTGCACGACGTCCGCGCTCCCTGCTATGTACAATTTAATGGGCACGCGCTGGAACTTGTGCACAAGCTTGCGGTTGACGTGGTCGTAGTGGTGCAAATTGTGGTCCTTTATTGCCGCCAAAAGCGTGCGTGAGTCGTCGGCGCCAAGGTTCATCATTGGTTTCGAGGTTCCGTTGAGCACGTAGCACGACTGCTTGAGCACATTGGCCAACACCTGCTCGAGACTCTTTTCGTACTCCACCTCGCGCTCGCCGTGTGAGAACGGTATGATAGTTTGTGCGGGATAGTCTTGGGTGCGAAGCACCAATTCCCACACCGCGGCGCCGCCCACGTTCATATGGTCGTAGAGTACGCCCGCAGGCAAGTTCCACTTTAGCGGGACACTATTGTACTCGAGCCATATGGGGGTATCCACGCCGAAGTACCTTGCAATCGCGCCAAAGTAGACCGGAAAGTACGAGTTGCGTGGAATCGTCATCAAGTACTCCTGGGCACCTTGTGGGGGTCCTTCCGAACTAGCGTGCTGGCTCGCGCGACCCTCGCTATTTTCTGGCAACACTGGGGGCCCTAATGTATCATTCAAACCTACGGTTGTAGCTGCATCTCTTTGTGGGTTTGGAGCAGCATTGCCCGGTGCATTCGGAGTAGTGCTATTTTCTCCGATTAAACCCTGTTTGTTGTGACTGAATTTTTGGTGATCTGCATTCTGCCCTCGCCAACTGTCATTATGGCTATTATACTCATTGGACGGCACTTCTTTCTGCGGAACGTTATCTTTGTCAGGGTCTTCGCTCACTTCTTCGCTAGACCCCTCGCTCCTCCCAATTGTGCTACAACGCCTCGAATCCTTTTTGGTGTTATCTATTGTACGTGGTAGTCCGTCTCCACCACCTTTCTTTGTCTCCAACGGGCCGTGGCTATTCCGAGTGGCTTCAGACCATAGCACAATTCTGACGTTGATTGTGCCGTTCCATAGACGTCCCTTAATTGCTATTGCTGATTCCATGACTGCAAACCACTGCGTTGCCACTCAATGCCTCTGTTGACGTTTTGCAGACCCAATTACGATACCGATAGCTTGCAAGCTCGGGTGGTCCTGTACATAGCGTTGGCCCACAATCACAACGGCACCGAAGAATTGTGCCACACGACATAGTTGCCTAGTCAATCGTCACCTTGACATCCCAACCGACACCAGCTCTGCTGCATGGACCCCTCGTTTCAGTATGCGATGTGCTACCATCCTACACTCGTAACGCAATATCCAGCAGTTGTAGTGCGACAAATTTCTGTTCCTCGCTACCGCTAATTTTGGCGCACCGAATACTGTACTCAAATACTATCTTGGCATCTGCGAACCCTACACTTCATGCCCTCACAATTCTACTTTCCTAATATCTATTCTACTTTTTTTCTACTTCTCTTATAATTCACCCTCTGACTTCATTACACTCTGCTTTCTTTACTTCCTCTGTACCCCCTTCTCCATTTTCTGCTCGGCTACTTCCACGTTTTGCAATCAGAGCCAGCCCGCGCGCTACCTTTTTTCTCGTCTCTCGACAACGTTCCCGATGCATCGAAGCCAGCCATCGAATCATGGCGCATAGGATGAGCTTAAATGAAACAATGGAGAAGCCGGGGATTGAATTGTGAGCTATATACAGACGCATTTGTCATAAAAACCTTTCATGAACTTTTCATTTTTGCCCATCTATGACTGATGAAGAAGAACATCTCGTCGAAACAGTTGCTTTCAACCCTCGATATACCCCAAACCGCTCCTGCCGCGCAGGGGGCTGACTTTTCGCACGCGGTAGCCACATACAAACCAAGCACATTTGATGTCTGTGATCTTCCCGAAAAACTTCCTGTATTCGACAAAAGCGGCCGCTTCAAGCGCTACGTCACCCCCGCCGCCATCAAGGCCAGTCGCGCTAGTGGCCGCAGAGTCATGAGTATGCCGTTGATGCCGCTGCAAGACTACCTGGCACCATCGACCCCCAAACCATTCCAATACAAAGTGCCCCATGCGCTCGACACCCCTTCCTCCCCCGTCAAGTTCCCTTCTCTTCCCATGAAGTTCCCTGTCTCTCCAGCCAAAGACCTTCCCTCTCGTCCTACTGCCAGCCCCGCACCGGCGGAGTTGTCAAGTACGGCGCATACCCCCGCTTCTGCCGCACTGAAGCAGCCAGTTTTTGCAACCAAATTTCGTCCGCCGACTACAGATGACCAAAAGAGAACAGTGTCGATGTTTACCATGCCCAGGATTATGGACGATATCTTTACCGATTCCACCTCTCCGGAGTCCTCTTCTGCAACATCCCATCTGCCTGGTGAAAAGCAAGACCATGATACCTTACAATGCGGTCCAACCACTCCCCAGCAACATCTACAACACAATTCGCCCTATAAATACCAGCCACAAAACAATAACAGTGACCAGAACACTTATCAATACACTAATCAGCAGCATGATCAACATGATCCCAGTCCATCTCAGCAGCACAATTTTCAGCGAGATAATGACCAGCTAGAGCCGGTATCTCCTCAAAATAGTACCAGCAGTGCAGACCTAGAAGCCATATACCGCTACTACGGATCCAACTTCTACTCTCCAGACTTCCATATTCCCAAGCATCTTGTTATTGACGACGACGACGACTCGCTCTTTGCAGACGCCATAAGCAACAACAGCTCGACAACACCGGATACCAAGTCTCTCTCTGTATCGATGACATCTTCAGACCCCTCAGTATGCTCTAAAGAATCAGCAGAGCAAACCAAAAGTACAGAGCACCCCAATATCTCATCTGCAGCCTCAGATACCTCCTCTATTCTCCCTGATAACTTTGAATACAGGGACGATTTTGATATCAAGGACGACCCCGAAATCGGGGTTTTTAATGACGACATGAGTTTCAAAGACTCATTATTTTCGGGGCTAGATCTGGACTTTGGCAGCGAAATCCAAAAGCTCAGAAATCCAAACAGAACAGTTTCTGTTCCTGTTTTTGCCAATTCGTATATATCAGCGACAACAACAACCATCAATACCAACAAGGAGCTTCCGCCCCCTCCCAAGGAAGCCGCCCAGGACTCTGCCCAAGGCTCGCAGCTCAGCATACGTAAAGTCAGAAACTTGAAGAGCTACAGGAACAAGACCGATAGACATTCCATAATCAGTTCCGCCCAAAGTAACGCCTCTCTATGCACACGAAGCTCAGGACTTAGTAGTGCCAAAGCAGAAATGCAGAGCTTTGTTCGCCAGCGCCCATATAGCTACTGCTTGGATGGAGGAGCTGACTATTCATTCTCCAAGTTTGGAGTGACGTCAGCCATGCTCAATCCTAAGGGTCCCAAAGGAGCTCCTTTGGCACATCGGAGAGCAAGTGCCATTACTCCTGCATCACACACACGTACCATGAGCTCTACGCTTCCCCAAAAGGCGTTTAGAGGAGCCAGTGAGTCGGGAAGCCATGTGAATTTCGTGACTCCAAGCCTTAAGCTGCAGACATATAAGCCCCGATTAGAAGAGCCATTCACACCAAAGACCCAAAAACTTGACGAGCCGTTTAGAACTCCTCAACTCCAACCAGCTCCACAGTTGCATGTCAAAAAAACTCGTGAGACGACTAACCCTGCGCTCTATAACAACCCAAGTGTAAGTGCCGTCAACATGACAAGCCACAGTGGATCTGCGGTCAGTGCCAAGGTACAACCTGAAAATAGAGGGCAAATGGCAAACATACCTAGCCATCAGAGTCCGAAAGAGGCGATGATCAAAAACCTGATTCTGCAGTATATGACAGCTAAAAAAAGTACGCCGATTGAAAAGAAGACATTACCGAAGACGCCAGAACGAGAGAACCGGTTTGGCAAGAGATCAACATATTTATTTGGGAAGCAACAGTAGGATAGGACAAAAAAATAGAAGTGTACCATAAAAATAATTTGTAAGAGAAAATAAGTAGATAGTGACCAGCCAGTGTTCACAGAGTTATGACCGCGACCTCAACTTTCAAAGACTAATTATGCGCACTCTCGAGATGAAATTTGCACCCAAAAAACCGAGAGTGACCAAGTAAGAGTTGTCACTAAAAAGTGATAGGTCTAAAGCACCATTGTTCTTTCTTGACTGTCTTGTATATTTGCTGTTGAACGATATATGCTAGAGCTTGGTTATAAGTTCGCTGCCTTTGTATCTTCCCAACAACTCCTCAATACCGTATTTTTGGGCCACCGCACCGTTAATAAATCTGCCGCCAAGATAGTGGGTGCGGTCGGGTCTGCCGTCAAGAAACTTGAGTGCACAGGGCTTCGGTGCGGTCAAGCTGACGAGCATGGCAGGATCAATGGCCAGCTCAGGGGCACCGGATTCTACGTCCCATCCCGAGGGAATATCTATGGCTACTACAGGAGCGGTTTTGGAGGTGCTTAGATACAGAATGAGCTCGTCAAAGGGCTTGCGAACGGGCGGGTGGAACGAAAAGCCAAATAACGCATCCAAAATCAAGTCGCATGCTGAAGCCGCATTTTTGGCTTGTTCTACATCTGCGAGTTCCTCAACCTGCAAATCAATTAGCTGCTTATGCAAGTTCTGGTATAATGTGTTGGAAGCCAGCTTTTTGGGGTAGTACAAAACTGGCTCGTATTCTCCCCATAGCTTCAAATGTCTCGCTGCGACCAACCCGTCGCCACCGTTGTTTCCGGGCCCCACAAGCACCAACACCTTTTTGGCCGCGAGCCCGTCTGGTGGATACTGCTTGTACACGGCCTGGGCCACTGCTAGCCCCGCCAATTCCATCAATTGATCGATCGAATATGCTCCTGTCGACATCAACTCTTTGTCTAGAGCTGCTGCCGCCTTGGATCCTAACACCTTAAAGCTCATCACAAATCTACTATTACTAGTCTTGCTTTCTCGCTGGTCTCTCCCCTGGTTGCTCTCGCCAAGTGGCTGCCAAAAGAGCACGTGAGTGGATCGTACTCCACCAAATAGTACAGTAGCGCCGAAGAACAGTATCAAGCAGCATGGCCACCACAGCCCACCAATTGTAACCAATTTACATCTTCTGTCTATATATCACTGATCTCTATGTACTGCTGATCTCTACATCTCTCTCAGATTTGTCTCCATTGTGTCAACACATGTTTTTCGTCTCCGCCCCTGACCAGCGACGTGTCGTCCTGCACAAAACAGACGACTGAATCAACAACAACCGATGAAAAACGGCCCTGATTCCAATTGTCGAACGCTTCACGGTCAGTACTTTTGGCAGCATCATCTTATTGGTGTATAACATCTTCAGCAAGTCTCTGATCTATTAATTGCTACTTCTGTCCACTTCCCCCCCTGAGTTTCCCCTACTTTCCTAAACGAAGCCGGGCCACCAAAATTGTATGACGAGCACCACTCGTCAAAAGTAAAGCCCACCTGAAATTTCCTTACAACTACAAAGAAAAATGGACTCGCTGTACACATATGAGTCGCCATCCATGAGCCAGAACTCCCCCATGATTAATTACCGTAAAGATGCCAAAAAGGGAGTCAAGTTCACCTTCATGGTGGTTGGAGAGCTGGGAACCGGCAAAACCACGTTTGTGAATTCATTGTTGAACAAAAAAGTCTTGAGCTACCGCTACGAATCCTCGTCTTCCTCCAGAGCCAGGCCTACCGTCGGTAACACCAAAACGTTATCGTTTACGTCCGCCAAGTCGGTTGCCTTGCCCAATACGGGCATTTTGACCAAACACGAGTTCGATCCACTTGCGGTCAGCGAGGAGCCAGGAATTGCATTGACTGAAACCAAGGTCGAGATGATTGACGACGAAAACATGAAACTTCTTTTGAATATCATCGACACTCCCGGATTCGGCGAAAACTTGAATAACGAGTTGTGCTTTGTGGAGATCGAAAACTACTTGAAACAGCAATTCGATTTGGTATTAGCCGAAGAAACCAGAATCAAGAGAAACCCCCGTTTCGTTGATACCAGAGTCCATGTTTTGTTGTACTTTATCACTCCTACGGGCCATGGCTTGAGGGAAATCGATATTCAGTGTATGAAGAGATTGTCGAAATATGTCAATATTATTCCGGTGATTGGAAAATCCGACTCCTTTACCGAATCTGAATTGAAACACTTCAAAGCGCAAATCAAAATCGATATCAAAAAGTTCAACGTTCCTATTTTCCAGTTCGACAATTACCTAAACGAGTATGACGAGGAAGAAGACCAGGAATTGATTCAAGAGTGCAAATTCTTGGCCGCTCTCCAGCCGTTTGCGATAATATCGTCGGAAGATGAGTTTGAGGTCAGGACCAAGAGCGGTGAAACCAAAAGAATCAAGGGGAGACAATATCCTTGGGGGTTGGTCGATATAAATGACCCCAGATACAGCGATTTCCCCATTTTAAAGTCGGTTATATTGGGCAGTCACCTTCAAGACCTCAAGGACTTGACCCACGACTTCTTGTATGAAACCTACAGAACCGAAAGATTGACTCGGGTCACCGCCAACTCTAACAACGGCAAGGCTGAAGAAGAACAAGAAGAATATGAAGACGATAGCGAGTTCCACGACACGGTCGAGCACGCTTCGGCCCACACCAAACAATACAACGAGACAGTTCCGTCGATGTCCAACTTGGCCCAGCTTACCAATTCGTCCACCGAGTTGTTTTCTAGCCATCAAAGCACCACCAATGGACATGCCAACAAAGAAGACGACGACGAAACCGCATCGTTGACTTCTGGCAGCTCATCTCTTCACAAATCAAGATCGATGTTGTTGGAAGACGACAATTCCAACGAAATGCCATCGCCCAAATTGAAGGATTCTCCATCGTTCTCGTCATCTACATCCACATTATCGTTGGAAAACCACCACCAAACCCATCCTACGTACAATAAGAGCGACTACCATGCCCCACCAAGAAACCTCAACCCAAACAACACAGCATTCAAGAGATTATCGATCGGTCCTCAACGCAACCAATTGCGTCAAATCTCCGAAACCGTGCCATACGTGATAAGACACGAACGAATTTTGGAAAGACAACAGAAGTTGGAGGAGATGGAGATGGCCAGTGCCAAGGAGTTGGCTACCCGAGCCGCGTTGTTGGAGCAGAAAGCCGCTGCCTTGAAGATCAAGGAAAGAAACTTGATGAAGCGAGTGGAGCTCGAGAGACAGAGAAAGTTATCGATGAACCAGGAAGCTGTATCTGAAGCTGGATCTGAAGTTGAACCCGAAGAACAATCTTTGGATGGTGAGAGTGTCAAGACAATTGGCAAAGACGAGGAGGTCACGTCTGTAGAAAGTCAGTAGAGTTTATATCAATCAATTTTATCGTACACTTATTTACCAGCCAGTATTCACTGACTAACACTAGGATAATAACTAACTGTCACCAACAGAATAACACTTTTCGCTGTTGTGAATGTTGTGATGTGGGTTTACTGTTTGTGGATATGAATACACTTGAGTTGACAACAAGATCCTGACTTCCGCCGCACCATCGCTTGACGGTACTATGGCTGCCGACAAATTTACTACGACAGTAAATCTGGGCCCGCAACCAACACTACGCAGCAACATACCCCGGTCACGTAAAAAATTGCCGTCTACGGGATACTCATCACTTGTCTGCCTTAGCCTCTCTAGCTCTCTCATTTCTTACCTGAATAGTATTCATTCGTCTAACACAACGCCTCTATCTCTCTTCTTGTCCTACTTTTAATTCTCATAGCTTCGCTCGTCTAGCGGGCGCGTAGGCGGGTGCGCACAGATCACGTAAGGCTGTGTTCACTACTAAATGTACATAAACTCTACACTGAACTCACTACACAGCCAACATTTCAAGCAGAATATCAACTTTACCATCCACCAATCCCTACCACGAGTAATTGTTGCGCGTACTTCACTTCCTTCTCATTGCATTTCTTCCTCTCTCTCACACGTTTCTCTTCTTCCTTGCTCTCCCTAAATACTCGTCCGCACTACGGTTCCGCACTACTGTCCGCCTACTTCCGCACTGACTTTGTTGATCAACAGTAAAAAAAAGAGAAAAGCGTCTCTTTCATAAAAGAAAGAGTAACTATACATTTCTCGTGAGGTATATTGATAAATCGGACACTCCGGGACTCTGGAATCGATACATATCTGCTTCAAACCAAAAGAAACACTCCAGATCAATTGCCGTGCCCACGCATTCTTTATTACCACTAAACTCATCCGCCCACCTAATCACCCATAAAACCCAGGCAAGATGAGTATGCTCCAAATCCTTGAAAACGCCATTCTTAACCCGGATCCCAATGCCAGAACAGAAGCCGAATTGAGGTTGACTGAAGCTTCTAACAACCTCTTTGGCGAGTTCATGACGTCGTTGGCCGAGGCCATGGAGAATGACCAGGCCAAAACCGAGGTCAGGATGTTGGCAGGTTTGGGATTGAAGAACCAGTTGGTGTCGAAAGATCCCAAAGTCAAGGCCAGCTATAACCAAAGATGGATTTCGCTTGATCCCGCCATCAAAACCAAAGTCAAAGACACCGCATTGAACATGTTGGGAACCCCTGAAGATAGAGTGGCCGGATCGGCTGCCCAGTTGGTGGCTGCCATTGCCGACATCGAATTACCCCGTAGCGAATGGCCTGAGTTGATTACCATCATTATCAAGAACACCAAGCCCGAAAACCCGGTCTCGCTCAAAAAAGCGTCCCACTTGACTATCGGTTATATATGCGAAAATGCTGACCCAAACAACCCCGCTATCATTGCCCAGGCCAATGGTATCCTTATTGCTATTGTGCAGGGAGTCCAGGCCACTGAACAGTCCAAAGAAGTCGGTCTTGCTGCGCTCAATGCATTGTACAACTCGTTGGAGTTCATCAAGTACAACTTCGAAAAAGAGGGCGAAAGAAACTATATCATGCAGGTTGTGTGTGAGGCCACGCAGGCCGACGACAACGAGCTCCAGGCCAGTGCGTTCGGGTGTTTGGCCAAGATCATGTCGCTCTATTACAGATTCATGTCGTTATATATGGAAAAGGCTCTTTATGGGTTGACGGTTTCGGGAATGCAGAGTGAAGACGAAAGAGTGGCATGCATGGCGGTGGAATTCTGGTCCACCGTTTGTGAAGAAGAGTTGGATGTTTCCTACAACAGAGACGAGTTGGGATTGAGCCCGGCCCAGATCGCCAACAGACCCGACTTGATCACCTACAACTTCGCCTTGGTGGCTATTCAAGATGTGTTGCCTACATTATTGACGTTGTTGACCAGACAAAACGAAGACCCTGAAGATGACGACTGGTCCGTGGCCATGGCTGCTGGTGCTTGTATACAATTGTTTGCTCAGAACGTCGGAAACTACATTGTAGATCCTACTCTTCAGTTTGTGGCCGCAAATATCGGGGACAAGGAAAACTGGAGATGCAGAGAAGCTGCTGTCATGGCTTTCGGATCCATTTTGGACGGTCCCGATGTCGACAGATTGAAGTCGGTTATTCTCGAAGCTCTTGAGTCTATCTTGCCTTTAATCAGCGATGAAGTGTTGCAAGTCAAGGAAACCGTCGCCTGGTGTTTGGGCAGAATCGCCGACTCCGCCATTGGTGCTATCGATGCTTCCCACTTGAACGCTGTTTTACAAGCATTGGTCCTTGGATTGCAAGACCACCCCAAGGTATCTACCAACTGTTGCTGGACATTGATCAATATCTTTGAAAGGATGTGTCCTGATGCCCACCTCGAAAACACCAGTATAATGTCCCAGTATTACCCCAACATAGTGCCGATTTTGGTCCAATTGAGTGGTAAGAGCGACAACGAGTTCAGCTCCAGAGCTTCGGCCTACGAAGCATTGTCGACTTTTGTCAACCACAGTGCCCAGGATACTATGCCTATAGTGCAAGAAATCGCCACCGAAATCTTGACCAGATTGGAAGCCACCATCGCCATGCAATCTCAAGTCACAAACAGTGAAGATAGAGGTAATTTGGAAGAATTGCAGATCAATATTTTGTCGCTTTTGACCAATGTTATCAGAAGATTGAGCGACGACGTGGCTCTGGCCTCCGATAACTTGATGGAAATGCTCATCAAGTTGTTGAACGCTCAAGAACCCAACTCGTTGATCGAAGAAGATATCTTCATCGCCATTTCTTCCATCGCCAGTGCTATTGGCGGCAATTTCTTGAAGTACATGGACGCATTTTTGCCATACTTGGTGAATGCTCTCCAAAACACTGACTCCCAGACCTGTAACACTGCTGTTGGGTTGGTGGCCGACTTGTCGCAGTCTTTGGGTCCTAATATCATCAACTACTTGCAGGGCTTGATGGAAATCTTAGGTGCCAACTTGAATAATGCCGAGGTCAGAAAGGACTTGAGACCGGCCATTTTGTCGTGTTTTGGAGACGTTGCCGCCTCCATCGGCAGCAACTTCCAGCCATACCTTAGTTTCGTGATGGAAATTTGTATCCAGGCATCGCAATTGGAACCGGAAGACACCTCCATTGAAGCTATGGACTATATAATGATGGTGAAAGAGTCTGTGCTCGACTGCTACGTCGGGATCGTAGGAGGTTTCAGCACTTTGCCCGAACTGATCTACCAATACGTGGCCCCTATCTTCCAATTCTTACAGAATATCGCTCTCGATTTCAACATGTCAGCTACAGACAGTGTTTGTAGATCGGCCACCGGATTATTGGGAGACTTGGCCGCCATGTACCCACAGGGAGACTTCAAGCAAGCATACACCCAGCCATGGGTAACTGAGTTCATCAAGAAGGTCAGATCCAACCAATACTTTGGCGACAAAACCAGAGAAGCGGCCAGGTGGGCCAGAGACCAGCAAAAGAGACAAATCAGTCTTGCGGCTTAAACCTACATTTTACATCTCATCTCATCATCTCTCATCTCATCTCTCATCTCTCACATCATCTCTCATGTCTCATTATATAATGCCTTACAATTTGGTCTCTACATAGTCATCTCAAAGTTATAGTCATTATTTCTTATTCTTACTCTTATTGTTTGGTTCTACACGAAACACCTAATTTATTCATTATATAATTAATTTCTTTAATTAGCCTCCAATGCACACATCGCGTACATTTGTTTTCCGCGCTGCCCAACCGCACATTGTAGTGATTTGGCGTAGCGCACATAATTTAGCTTCGCGTCGCTGGAACAGGAAAAAAAAAGCTCTGATCAGCGCGTGGAAGGGGAAGGGAAGGAAGCCCGAGCCCGATTAGATTTCCATCGTGGTCCGATGAACGGTTGCGGTTGGCTACTGACAAGATCTAGACTAGCGCTGGTTTGACTGGATGTGGCTAAATAGGCCAAATACCAATCCGCAGAGATCTTGGCTAATCCCCCACCCCTCGTAGTTAGTCCTCAGGCGGTCCCCATTCTCAATATCCGCACTTTTGGCGACCGCCAGGAAAGCCAAGTCGCAGAAAACTGCCGTTGCAAGCCGCCGTAGAAAACCGTCGTACTCGCAAAAAGCCCAAGAGGTCAAGTCCCCAACGGCCCAACACCCGGACTCGGTGCTGCAATGGGACATTTGGTTGTTCGCAACTTGCAACAGGGGGTAAACTTTTACACGTCCGCAGTTGTCTTGGCCCCTACCGGATACCTCCCGGATCCGTTCCATCTCTCAGGCTCCTACGTTATTGTTTGTTCGACGCGTCAAATTAGTGAGATTGCTAACTAAATTACTCAAAGCCAATTCGAAATGCTAGACAATCAAACCTGCGCAAAAGATCTGGTCAACGTCTGTAGATGCTTTTAATTTACCTAACTGGGGCAAATGGGCTAGTTCTTTGTCCCACCCAAACACTGGCTCTATTCCGAGAACAATATATTCCCCCAGCTACGTACATGCCTCGTAGGCCAATATTTCAGGCGCGCGTGCCTGACGGCCTCCTTGGCCTCCTTGGCCCACTTCCACGCCGTCTAGTAGAACTGGAGCCAATGCCATTAGTCGAATCAGCCACTAATTGAATCAATCGAACCAACCTTTACGCCTCGTAGTTCAGATCCTACTTTGTTCCCGGGTACTACACGAATGAAATTGTAAATGAAACTTAAAAACCCAGAATAATAATAATAATAACAACCTAATTAGTACTACATGTCTGACGGCTGTTTGGTGATTGTCTCATCTCTGCCAAATCTATTTTCTAACTTCGTAAAAAAAAACACGCTCGACATTAATTAACTGCAGCATTGAGGGTTAGGTGTATCCCTTCGTATGCTCCGTCGTTGTCCAATTCGTACTTCAACCATTGTTCTGTGCCTTTTGCGTGCCGAGACGATTGTTATCAGGTTCTTTTATCCTTAAATCATCTTAGCTTTTTCTGATCGTGATTATATTCAGTTTTGAGCCTCATTTTTTTTTTTGGTTTTTGGTTTTTTCAACTGGCTTCGACAATATATAATAGGTGTAAATCCTCCCATCGTTTCACCGTCTGCAAACCCTCAACTTTCCTTTGACTGCTTACCGAGCAGCTGCATATCACGCTCGTACCATCACCATCACCATCACCCAATGCCTACGTTCTTTACAGGAGATATCAAGTACAACCCAGTGCCCTTCGATCACACATACGTGCTATACGATCCCAAAGATGCATTGTCGGTATTATCAGTCCACTTATCGTTGTTGCCCATCTACACCATGGTGTTCTACACGTCGTGGTTCTTGCTTTCACGAGAGATCGAGCCGGTCATTGTGGTGGGCGGCCATCTCATAGGTGAAATCACCAACAAAATCATAAAGAAAATTATCAAGCAGCCTAGACCTGATTTCCACAAGGACTTTGGTTCGGGTTCTTACAGCTTGACTTATGGAATGCCTTCTGCACACTCGCAATTTATGGGCTTTTTCGCAGGATACTTCATTTGCACGTTACTCTTCAAGATACAGCACTTGAACCAGTCGCAGATTCGTTTCGGGAGTCTTGTTTTGGTGCTTCTTTCAGTAGCAGTGGCGTTGTCTAGAGTCTACTTGTTGTACCACACTATCCAACAAGTATGTGTGGGAGTGATGTTTGGCGTGGTTTTGGGATTGCTCTACTTCTGCATCATTACTGTTGCCAGAGACGTCGGCTTTATCGACTGGATCTTAAACTGGAGCTTCGTCAAATATTTTTACATTAAAGATAGCTATTTCCACAACTACCAGTCATTCAAGGACGAGTTCGAAATGTACTTGCGTTTGTCGAGAGAAGCAAAGGGTACAGTATAAAATCTTTCTATTCATTCTTTTTCTCATTCACGTTTACCCTTCATTTATTCTAACGAAAACCGTTATTACCACAATTAATGGTTTGTCTCGGCGTTTACCAGCGCTCTTCCTACCATTGTCATGCGACTAATGGTGATTTATTTCAATTCTTCGGTATTGCTTGTTTTTAGGGGTTTAGTCATATACACATAAAGTATACTAAGAGTATACATGTTATTCACAATTCAAAATTCGCAATCTCTATTCTCACACGTTCACATATCTATTTTGTCTTACTTCTCTTCAGTAGAGTACACATCTATCAGTGAATACCTTGGTCAACCTATCACTACCATTCGTTAAAAAATCGAATCAATCGCTAAGTGCACGTATTTTAATGTCTAAATGACACTGTTCACTCGTCTACCATCTACTGTTCATTCGTCTTCCATCTTCTGTTCTTGTTATCTTGTACATCTATTAGCCTCATCTATCGAAAGTTCTATACAGACTAGAAGTCGTCCCACTTATCTTCCTCCTCATCGTCTTTCTTCTTACTACCCCCGCCAAATCCTTCCAAATTGGTTTTCTCCAGTTTTTTGAACCCAAACGCTGGCTGGACTGGCTCCTGTTGGTCACTCATCAGCAAGCCATCCCATAATTTGCCAAACTTGGCATCAAATGTCTTGTTAAGACCGTTTTGATGGATATCGTTGGTGAACGAGCTGAATGTTTCTTGTCCGTATTTACCGGTAGCCTGCATTTTCTGGCCAAATTGAGCCATGGCTCTCTTAGCTTCGGAGCTCAATTCACTTTCTTGGATCTGACTGAGCCCAGGCCTGATAACCGACTCGTTGACTTCATTTACTGATTTTACTACCGTAGACGAAAACAATCCCCATCCTTTGGATAACGTTCCAAGCGGATCAGCTTGGAACTTGTCGACGGTGAATCCGGCCAATGAACCACCCAGCTTTTCGCTGGTTTGTGGTGCTGGGGTGTTTCCAAATCCAGCGTACTTACCACCCTGAGATGGCGGAAGATGGTCAGGTCTCTGTTCGTTCTTATTGCCCAATTCGGCAAAGTAGGCTTCGTTCCTTTGTTTTTCTGGGTTAGGGCCCCCTACAGATCTACGTGATTGAATGGGCTCTTGGGGTTTGCTAGACACGTTCTGAGTCTGGTTATGCGATTTGGCGTCAGGAAGAGTATCGTTGGAGTGGTCCTTAGGCACGAACTCTCGGTCTTCAATGGCACAAGTCAAGAGCTCTTTGTAGTCTTCGGCGACATAATTATCGTACTTGGCTTTGGCAGGCAAACTTAAATCAACGCCGTTTTCGGTAAAATAGACTCTGATTTTCTCGTTACCACCTTTTTCCATACGGAGTGTTTCTTCAGGCTTGAATTGATCCATGGTGATCGATCTGACGAACGAGATGTGGACACCCAAACCTCTATGGATCCCCGCACATTCCAAGCAGATGAATATTCCGAACTTGGGGGATGCCCACTGCGGGTTTGGTGCTGCGCAGTCGAAACACTTCTTGTTCTCGCCGCTCTTTTGCAACAACAACAATTTTCTTCTGGTTTCAGGGTCGATGGACATGGTGGGTTTGGTCTAGTGGTTAGGTAAAATGGGGTTTTTTGTTGCTCGCAGCAAAACAGTTGGGTACGGCTTGAGGGGAATATGCGCTTTATGCTTTGGGCAACTAACTCGTTGATATGGTACGCTACGTGGTTGTTCGTGGCATGTTACTCGTCGCTGGTGATTAGTGTTTGTTGGGAGGTGCACGACGCGAGGACGAGAGGACGTGTCGCGCGACGTCACGCCACGGCGCTAGCGCGAGCAGTCTCCAGCGCGGACACCGCCATGGATAATGAGAGCTAGGGCGACATACAGATGAGCGTTAGGATGTGTTCACATAGAGACGGGCCACCACTACTACACCTGCTCTAGACTTCTTCTGTGTATAGGCTACTAAATGTTTATATAGGCTACAACTTGGACACCTGTTCAAGGTTCTTTTCTCTGACAATGGTGGGATAGGTGTCGTTTCTAGGGCTGCCTGTGTGCCATGCGCCACCGTCCACCACCTGAATGGTCCCCGTGACCCAGCTGGCGCTAGGACTGAACAAATACACCGTGGCCTCAGCAATATCAGTAGTAGTTCCCATGCGCTGCAAAGGCACTCTTTCCTCGATCTTGGCGAGTCCCTTACCTAACCGGTCCATACCTTCGGTTCCGGCTATAGGTCCGGGCGCAATACAGTTGGATCTGATACCCAATGGGCCCAACTCGACCGCCAATGCATTGGACAACGCATCCACGCCAGCCTTGGCCGCACCCACGTGAGTCTGAAATGGGACACCGTAGTAGTGGAGCGTGGCACTGACAAAAATAATGGCGCCCTTGTTCTTTCGCAACTGTTCAAAGGTGGCCTTGACGGTGTTGTAGGACCCCAACAAATCGATCGAAACCACCGAGGCGAACGCTTTGGACGACAAGTGGTTGAAGTCACTGATGAAGTTACCCGCTGCACCAGCTATAACGTAGTCAATGCGGCCCAATTCGGCCACCGTAGCCTCGACCGCTTTTGCGAGCGACTTAACGTCACGCACATCGACGTTGCCTAGGCCGAGCACTTTCGCACCGGGCCGCAACGCCTGTATTTCCTGCGCAGCCTTAGCTGTCTTTTTTTCGTTGCGCCCCAAAATGACGGCATTTGCACCGAGCAAAACCAATGCTTCTGTTTGAACGCGGCAGATGGAGCCTGCTCCTCCGGTGACGAATACCACCTTTCCTTTAAAGAGATCGGGTTTCCACGAGCTGTTCTTGACAAACGATGAGTCTAATACCATTTTCAATTAGTTTGAAAAGGTTGGTATTTGCATAAGACTCTTTATATATAGTTTTTTCCCCGCAATTTAAACTGTCAATTTAAACCGAGGAAACTCAGATGTGAAATTACCCCGGCAATTGCGGAATAGTGCGCTTAGATCTACACGTTTAAACATCTGAATGCCACACTCTGTTGTCGAGGAAATGTGTTTCGCTGTTCCTGCTTCACGAAACACGTTTTAGTCTCTGTCGTATGCTCGCACGATAGAATAGCCTGCGGTGATAATAACTGTGAAATTACTTTAATACTGTGAAATTAATCTGATACTGCGAAATACTCTACTGTGAAATATTCTATACTGCGAAATACTCTGATACTCTGTACTATTTTATTTAGTGTAAAGACCTAAGGTCTGTAATGCAACGGCATGGTCCTCTTCTTGGGCCAACCCACTGATGGTCAATGCGCCAACAACAGCATCTACGTTCGCGACTCTGATGGGAACACTTCCTCCGTGAGTCGCATACTCCGCTTCGGAAACATAATTATTTTCCTCAATCGACTTTTTCTTACCCGCAAGCTTTGTGCCCCAATAGAAACTGGAGTACCCGAATCTGAGAACAGTCTGGGCCTTTCTGCGGACCCACTCGTCGTTGTCTAGCGCGGAGTTGGGTCCTGTCACCGTGTGGAACAAGATCTGCCCGGTGCTTAATCTGATGTCGATCACCACAGACTTGTGCCCATACTTTTCCAACGCCAATTCTCTGGCGGTATTTCCAATTTTCCATGCATCTTCAAAGCCGAACGTTTCCAACTTCTTGTTTTCGAGCTTTTCAAGCCCTTGGATATCTCTCTGTGATTGCAAAGAGCGCAATGTTTCAACTAAATCAGTCATGGCGATGGCTTACAAAAACTAGGCACCCTTCTCCTATATATACTCCCACTCTGGATTAACCTTCCTCCGAATTCTCGCAACCAACAAAATCCCCCACCTCAAATGCAGGAATCGGAGCTCTACCTTCTACACTTTGATACTTCCCAAACTATTCTCGTTCTTACTGGTCTATTTGCTCTATATGGACTCCAAGCTTCCATTGCTCGAAAGTTGTGGCTGGTCGTTGTTGCTGGCTTCACTCTCTTCCGTGCTACTCTCTATCTTCTCGCGTTTGCCTCCCTGTACATGCCCGTTTCCATTGGACTCGGGCCCGTTGGCGACTGGTGTTTCCGGTTCTTTTGTCTCGCACATGTTTTTTTCAATAGCTGGGTTTGTTGTATAGGCCAAATCAGACCCGTTGGCGGCGTTTCCTCGTATGGGACTGGTGGGAAGGGCACCTGACACGGGTGCTTCTCCGGTGCTACTCTCTGTAGGCTCATTTTTTTCTTCCATATCAGTAAACCGTGCAGACGTCTGCTCCACTGGAGTAGAGGTGCTATGCTCGGAATCTTGGGCAAAAGTATTGCCTCTGGCTTCTTCGTAGAATCCGTTTTCCACCATATCCACCAACTCTCGTCCCGTATTGACAACTTGAATACGGCTAACACAAAAGTCCCGGTAGTGTTTATGGATGTAGCTTGCAATAAGCTTGAAATTCTGTCTCACGTTGGAGTCACAGTTGCGGACAACGATTTCTAGCAAGTCCAAGCAGGACGAGTTGATGAGGTTATTTTGGTCCACGATCAGTTCATAGAAACTGAAAAACAAGTTGAGAATGCCATGGTTGATGATATATCTGCAGTAAAAAGGGTCATTGAGAAGGATCAAGTTTTTAAGACAGCGTATGATACTAAGTTTGAGAGTGACTTTGCATTTCGTGTCGAGGAGCTTGGCAAGGCCTAACAAGATATGGTTCTCTAGAAAGAACGGTCTTGAGATGTGCACTTCGTGCTCTTTAGTGCAGAATGATATTAACTCGCATAGTTGCTGGTAAAGAAGCACGGTGCTTCGTCCTTGGAGACTGACCTTGTTGTCGATCTGGGACGTTTCCATCGATGCTAGCTCGATAATACCTTGGAACAATTGCGGTGCTACTTGTGAGTAAAACGCCTGGAAGTAGTTGTTGGTGTTGATGTCGTTGAACTCGTCGATCATGAGGGTTCCGTTAGAATAGTCGCCACTTCTGGAGTCGAACGAATCGTTATTAGGACTGGTGGTGGTGATGGCAGTGACTGCAGAAGGAGAAGTATTGGCTGCGATATTGGAATCAAGAAGAATGCGCAATGCTTCGAACGCCTGGATCTTCAAACCGGGATTTTCATCTTCTACAAGAAGCTTGGTCAAGATCGAGATCAACGTCATATCGTCCGACAACTTGAGCTTGAGGTTGCGGTTTTCGACGATAGTATCGTCCTTATCTTGTTCTATGTGGTTTGATGGCGGGTCACAGTTATCTATGGCGTCTTCATTGTCAATGGCATTCACTAGCGACACGTCTTGTTCGATAATAATCACGATAAGTTCGGTTCCAAACACCCTGATTTTGTTGTCTGTGTCTTTTAAAGCAAAGTTGATCATCCCAAAGAGCCCGCTTTTGACTAGCTGCGCGAAAAACTCCGACTTCTGGTAGGATTGAAGGCATTTGGCGATCAACACGTACTGGTGTAGCATTCTGACGCCGTCTCTTTTTAGGGCCAACTTCTCTTCGCTATCTTCGTCTTGCTCGTAAATCTTGAATAGTTCTGCTAGTATGTCCGAGTCTTTCAAGTAGTTGATGATTTCCACCTGGTTTACATATATGAGGGAACTGATGAGATTAAAAGTTTGGTCGTCCAAAAAACGGGCCAATACCACGTCCTTGAGGAAATTGAAGTGGTAATCCTTTTTGAATATGCCGAGTTTTTCCACGGAAATGACGGTTTTGAACAGTTTGTTCTTGAGGTAGTCCCGGTGACAAGCCTTGAAGTTGGGGTACTCCGGGTCGTATTCCAAGATCCCCACTAGCCCAAGTATTTTGTCTTCGGTCGACAAAAAGTCATCAATTAGGCTGGCTTCATTGAACAATATAAGCGTCTTTAGTATTTCGCTCAACGTGTAGAGCGCAGGAAGCGATTTTAAGGCTTCGGCCTGCTCAAAAACCGCGATAAGCTTATTAAAAAAACCCGTTTCAATGACGTGGTTCAGTACACACCCACGCGTATACTGGCTATTGGAGCTCTTGGTCACTAGGTCCAAGATAGACTCAAGGTTGTCGATGGTAGGGTCTTCCGGGTATGTGATGGGTCCGGTGATGAGCTCGGTAATATCATCGCCATCGGCAATGTTGGGTATTACGTAGTAGAGCGAGATGTCAGGACTGTAGTTTTCCTGCTGAACTCGTATTATAAACTCACATAAATCGGCACAGCCTGCGGTCTCTTGAAAGGACAAAGCGAGATCCTTGCCGGAAGAATCTGTCCATACAATCAAGGTTTCCTGCTGGCGCTGGTACTGCGTAGAGCCCTTCAAAAACGACTTAAGTATTATATCTTCTGAGTCCAACTCGTTGCGGACCAAAAAGTACGGGATCTGGCTTGAGTCTTCGATGTCTCCCACGCAGTATCCGGTGCCGTTATCTAGCCAGTCTTCACCTTGAAGCAAGTATACTTTGACTCGTCTGGCGGTTTCGCCTGCTCGCGGCTTTGAATCTTCTTTGTGGGGATCCGCTAGGGCCATGTCTATAGTACAAATAAATTAATGAGGCAATCCTCTGGGACGTGAAAATGGATGATAATGAATATGAAAGTGGGTTTGGAGATGGTAATGGATATGAAGAGGGAGTGTGCTCGCTCTGATGTGGTAGGCGGCCTGATAAATAGGATGATCTAGCGGTCCAAACCTGTTGCACCTTCGCCTTGTAGTTTGACAGAAGGACTGGTTTTCATGTTGTTGGTGACGCGATGGTCATGTGAGAGGGCGGCGCGATAGCAGCGTAGCTAGCGACCGATAGTAGTGGGCGAGAATAGTGAGCGCGGCGAGCAAAAGATTAGTGAGAGTACGGTGAGAAGAGTAAAGTTGTTGACAATGCAGAAGTGTAGGCGGTGTTGTACCAGATCTGTGGTGAGAGATTGACATTGTAAGCATCAAGTAAAAGCGGTTGGTTAGAAATCATATGTGTATTTACGGTGCGTGGTGAGAAATTTCGGTGTATAATACTGCGGTGGGGTTGGTCCGCAGGGTCCAGCCGGGCAGAATTATATTATTTTCTAGCAATGATTAGGGTGACAGCTACAGCAGATCTATATATAGGTGAGTGAAGCAATCTGAAAAAAGGAATGACAGGCAATGATGGCAGCGAGCAACTGTATGGAGGCCTATCTGAGTCTGACAGGGGGGCGCGCTAGCGAGAGAGTAGGCTTAAAATAACAATGGGCGAGCAAGTGCATATACAGTATACCAAATCCTCATGGGTTTCTAGCGGAATAGATGGCTTTGTCTAGATCGAATCTGATTGGTATAATCTATAGTCTTATATACATGTATTGGAAGTGTGCTTCTCCCTGTTTTGCAGCTTAGACCAATTGATCTCTCGCTAATTTTCGCTCCTCTCTCGCGCTAGCTCTAGCAGCTTAACGGCACAACAAGGCAGCACTAGTCAAGTTCCTTAACCATTCCTCTTTATCTACATCATGAGTATCCTCAACCTCTCCCCAAGTTTCGGTCTGGAATATCGTCTCTAAGTTACCCAATTCAACAATATCAGCGACAGTTGCGAAATAATAGTCGTCGACGCTGAACTTGTTAACCTGATAGAGCTCTTTGACGGTTTCTGGGTCGGTGCAGTTGGATCTCAACAACGAGACACCGCAGAGAAACGACTTGGATGTCATGATGGCACGTTCGAGCGCAACCAAGTCAAACACAGGAAGCTGGTTCATCCAGTGGAAGACCACATTTTGGGTCAAAAGCGACTGTCTGTTTCCTCTCAACCCGTCAGTTTCGCAGTCCAACCACTCCAACGAAATTTGGCTGTCGCTGGCTGGCAAAAGATTGTGCTTGAGCGCGTAGGCTGTAAAAAATTGGTTGTATTCTTTGATGAGAGGCATGTACAATTCGTCCTGCTTGGCTCTGAATGCACCTTCGTACTCGGAATGAGTGGCAAAGATCAAACATGTGTCGGTATCCAAGTATCTGAGCAAGTTGACTTGAATATCTTCCAAATTACCGACCCGAGCGATTACTTCATCGGTGACCTCCCCAGACTTGTCTTTGATGTGTTGCAAGTCTATGGCACGAGAAACCACCGAGGTCAATGGCAATGCGTTGGTTTTGATTTTTAGGTCTGGCAAATTGGCCCATTCGTGTTCTACCAAGTATGCCAACTGCTTCTTGGCTGCTGGCACTGCCAATGGGAAACCGGCTGGAGTCTTCAATGTTTTACCATCTAGTTGTACTTCATAAAAGCCGTTTCTCTCTATAGTACTTACTTTTTCCCAGAACTTGGTCAAGGTTTTAGAAAGACGGTTGGTGTCGGTCTTGATGTTGTTCTCAATGGTCTGGCCATTTCCTGGGGTTGATGCCTGAGGGATAAACGATTTGACGGTTCCGCCCAGAGCAAAACGGGCCTGCAGTTGGTAAAGCGGGCGTATAGCGACTCTGGCGCTGGCCGTGAAAACACGCTTCCTAAGCGTTGTGCATCTCAACCCAATCATCTTGATGTCGTCTCATTCTAATGACAAGCATTTTTCAGATCCACTAAAAAATCGGATTATGTAAGCGCCTCTCTAACTAAAGTTTTCGGGACGGTCCAGTGGAGAAAGACAGTAAACCAAAGATGTCAGTCAATCCGGAGGCTTTGCAAAAGCTTCTCATAGAGATGGACAACCAGCTCAACAAGACTAAAAGCGACTTGTCTTTATGCAATCTTCAGTTGAGCCGGGTGGAAACCAACTTGAGCTTGATCAAGTCCACCTCGTCCTCATTGAATAAGCTTTGCGAACCAACAGAGAAGGTGTATCAAGGAGTGGGCAGAGCCTTTGTGGCTAAGGAAGCACAGGAATACTTGGGCGAAATCTCCAAAGATGAGAAAGAGTTCTTGGATACAAAGAAGAACTTGGTGATTAAGCAGGATTACTTGCAGACCACCTTAGAGAAGACCTTGGATAGCATGAAGAGAATAGTAGGGAAGGAGCTCAAGTAAGCGCATGAAAGCAAATTAAAATTAAGAAATTAGATACACAAATGTATATTAGAATACACAAAATATAGTGCATTATTACTAATGGTAATTATCATACACCACTATCATTATCGTTACGAACCGAGTAGCGATAAGTAGTGAACGAAGTTGTAGACTATAGAACACTTGACTGGACTCGTCCTAAGTGTGAAATCAACTTCGAGCTCGATACAGATCAAATTTCTAGTGTAGTGTTGGTATAGCGTTGCTGACCGGGTGATTTCTGTATCATACAACGATATCGCTCTTAGTGAAGAAAATGAATATTCAATAAATTCATTGGCACCTGTTCTTTGAAGTGCAAAATAGTCAACTAATTTGGCTAATTCTGATTATAATAAATGGACATTTCTTCAATTTCTTGAGTTTAGAAGTCGGGGTTTACTTTTAATCACTTTCATCTTCATCTACTCCATCATCGAGGATTCTACGTTCTATATCTGCTTCTTCTGCTTGACCTGCCTTTTCTTGAGCCATTCTCTCGGTCAAAAAAGCATTGACATCGTCTTGTAATGTGGTCAATTTGGCCCGGAGCTGTCCTAACTCCGTATTTTTGGCTTCCGTTGGCCTGTCTCTGTCTTCACCTCCAGCCTTGATGACTATATCCGATATCTGGGTTGTTTTTCCATTTGTGCTATGATTCTGGCCCTCCGGTTTGAACTGACGAGGTTCGTTCACATCAGGAGCAGTATATGCTGCTGTAGGCACTAATGACATGGTGGCTGACGGCTGATGAATCCAAGAAGCTTCAATTTTTTGTATATGTGGCACGTGACGTATAATCATCAGAACAGTTGTTGGCCCAGATAAGACGGTGCTGACACATGTAACCGGACAGAAGTGTGGAGTAGATCAGGTTGGAAGAATTGACATATAATGTGCCGGTTTTGAAGAATATATTTGAGTATTCTACTGGCTGCTACGTCATAGTTTTCATTCGTACCTATTGATCTGTTCCTAGCAACAATACTAGCATACAGATGGAAAAATCCCTATGATCGTCCCAGGTGTTTAAAGTATTTACTCCCCTTATGTATAAGAGATCCTAGGGCACCGTAATAAGTATGCAATATCTTACAATATTCATTTTTCTTCAAGGTTACCACTTTTTGCACCCAAATTGCAAATTTTTAAAAAAAAATTGAAATCGAACGTATTCAGTAAAAACGTCATGAACGGTATATTAAGCATGGATGTATATTTTAGTACATAATATAAATATGTAAAGAGAGGAATGTGTAGACTCACTTTATTCAAATATGTCTGGTTCTATTGAAATAAATAATTTGCAAGCAAATGGTGTTTATTAATTTATGTAGACTCCTGACTCTAATTACTCTTCTTGATGGGAATTCTATCTGCTGTATTCGAATATGCATTGAACTTGACTTCGATGATTTCGTCGGTCAGGAAGTTCAAGTACGGAATGTCATAACACGAGCATGAAAGCAAGTAGCCATATAGAACCCGCAAGACTGTTTCATCAGCAATAATCAAGATGTCTCCACTCATTCGCTCCATTTCCAATATCAAAGGTTCTATTTTAATAGCCAAGTCGTGGTACGATTCGGCCCTGGAAAACCGGTAGTGGTATGGATCCTTCAAGTACTGCTCGTACTCGTCAGGATACGCCTTTTTGATTTCCTCGTCGGTCATGGACCCAACTACACCCGGATTCTTTTGCGACAACTGGATACGATGTCTTATAGTAATGTTGTTATTGGCAAAATATTGAGTTGTTTCGACAGTCCGTTTCTTGACCGAAGTCCACACCACGATGGAGTCATCGTAGAGCCCGTCGACCCCAGCCGCTGGATGTCTTTCTTCGACCGACAACTGTCTCTTTGGAGGAGCAGGGCGGGCCAGAACCTCGTCTTTCACGTAGTTTTTGCCGTGGCTCTTGAGGTATCCCAATAGCGTGCTGGTCAAGTCTTTTGCGTACTGACGGCCCTCGTCGTCCAAGGGAGGATCGTCGGCAATATCCAACGAGTTTTTGTAGCAGCGAGCAAAAAATACCGAGCCCAGCTTGATCCGCGAGTTCATCAAGAAAAACACCACTTTGTTGATCAAATACCCGTAATTGGAGTTGTGGAGCTCAATCCTTTCTCCGAAGTTGATGAACTTGATGTACGAGAGACTGTCGTCTTTTTCGCCCATATCCTGGTAATATGGAGTCAAGAACTTGATTCTTTCGCTGTAGTCCTTGTAGGCTTTGTCGTAGTCCCAGTTGTGGTAGTCGGGCGACGAACGGGCCGCTTCCTCCATGTTCTTCATGATAATTGAGTCGTCAGTAACCAAGCTCTCTATGAACAACACCTGGATATTAAGATCTGTAAGTTGTTTGTGAAATTCAGTACGGTTTTCTGGTAGGGCATTGACGGCATCATATATAGCCACTTGGCCATGGTCGTGCTTGAAAAAGTTGAGAATATCATTAACGCATTCGTCTACAATCCGCTTTCTTATTGCACTTGCGCGAGGACTATCTGGACTAGGGACAAACAACTCGTGGTGCAAGTCGTCTTCGGCCTTGGCTCTTCTATAATTGCCCAAATGGAACGAGTGTGTTTTGACACCCAACCATCTCAAATACCTGGTGAGCGATACTGACAAATGAGTTTTACCTCTTCCTGGCAATCCCACCAAGGCTATGCAGATCTTTCCAGCATGGAAAAGACGGCCAGATTCGGTGGAGTAAAGCTGGCCTCCGCCGACTTGGGACGAGTTGGGATTCATGGGGTCGAGCAGTTTGTGTACGTTATCTTGACCGGTAACATCTGAAAGTCTTCGATGTGATGTGGACGCTTCAGGTGGCAAATCCACCAAGTTTGGTTTGGCATTATTGTGGAACGACCATCTCTTGGTGATTCTGCTGCCGGAGGCGCTCGAGGGAGATCTGGTAATGGGCGACGAGCCGAATCCGTTGTACAACTCGCCTTCTTCTGTTGAGTCTATAGCCGACATCTTATTCTATCCAATTAACAACTATAGTACTGGAACAACAGTACCTCTACTAATGATTGTAATCTCAACGTTGCTCCCACAATAAATTGGGGAAATGGGCACGTGACAAAAGAGACGGCTAACTTTGATGGACACTGTGGGAGATAGACTCAACGATTGGGGACAATAATCGTCCAGTTGTAGCTAAAAATGCTTTGTATGTAAGTAAGAGGGCAATTGGTGTCGTGTGTTGGAGCTGTATTTGGTAACTTGCTCGGTTTTTTTAGGTATTTAGATCATCTATGAGCATGTAGAGTTTGTTCGCATTGCTGCAAAAAGCGTAGTTGAGCTCAACTCTAACATTACAATCACTCCCTACGTAACATCCAGCGCTAGCCACACCGTCAACACTAAGTCCACACAGATCAACTACAGTTCATTCACAACAGGGGTTTGTAGTTTTTACGTTGTGAATGACAGAAATATTATTGATTTGTTAGCTTGACTACCATGCAATCGGTCTTGCAACTAATATCGAGAGATTTCAAATTGAGGGTAACAGTTCTATTAAGAGAAAATAGCCTGGCTATCGATTGCGAATTCAGAGTGAATTTGTGCGTACCTCTTCAAGTACCCCGAACAAACCAGCAATAGAAAACAGCACCACCATACACATACACATCAGCTATATTTGGAAATGGCCAAATACGGGTGATGCTTAACCGTTCGTATTGCTGTAGTAAGTGTATGGATATGTGATTCTCTTTCGCTAGCTTATAAACTTCACCTACTTTCCACATACTATCCGAACATTGAGCTATTTAGTTTCCTCAACGCTCGAAATCAAAGCTTAACTTTTCACCAAATATATTTGAAAACATTCGAGACTGAGTACCTTTCCGAAAACTCTTTCCTATTTAGCTTTAATTTTCAATGTTCAATCACTGTTTGATTGAAAAGTTTGTTCATGTTGATTTAAAGCATTATTGAACTTTTTTCTACACTTTTCAGAACCATTAAAATACATTCATATATAATTATATCCTTAGAGAACCTTATATGAAAATGAATTTACTCGAGCTTACCACCCTTTCTTTCAATCAAAGCCTTTCTGTCTTTGTCTAAGTGCAACTTGGTGATGACGACTTTAGATGGGTGGATGTTGATTGGGACGGAGGCACCGTTAGACTTTTCCTTTTGCAATTTTTCTAATTGGACAGCGAATTTAAGTCTGTAAACGGAGTTGACCTTACCTTCGGAACCCTTCTTGGAACCTCTGACAACCAAGGCTTCGTCGTTTTGTCTGATTGGTAAAGATTTGATGTTGTATTTTTCTCTCAATTCCTTGGATAATGGAGCAGATAATAAAGCTCTTCTTTCAACAGAGGATGAAGTGAAGTAAGCCTTTCTGGCTTTAGAGCGAGATGAAGAAACGTCTAGATTGTTAGTATTAGGTTCGTTGATCAAGCAGTAGCAGTAGTCTAATGATAATCAGTGGAAGAAGAACTCGTATAGCATTGCCATTCCTATTTGAAGCTCTTCCACAAATTGTCCACAAGTCATCTTCAATATTTTTGTTACATGATTTCTGTTTGTCAATGATTATAGCACATTCCTAATTAGATTGTGACGCTCTATAGCGATTAATCCACACTCTATGATGAATTTCTGATCCTATAGTGAATGATCCAATTCTATAGTTGGTAGCTCTTCGACTTGACTTCGGTGAAAAATTCTCTGGAGACGAATGTATGGCTCTTCCGATCACTGTCATTCCTAGCTACTGCTTCTGTATGTTAATCCAATAATTACCTTGACTGATTTTGGCCATCTTTAACGATACTATGAATTATCAACTAGAACAAGAAATTCTTTTCTAATCTTGAAAAAGTTGTTCTCTGCCATGGTGAAAATTCTGGGTAGAGCAGCGCGAGTGGTAGCACCGAAAAAATTTTCGAGGTCGTGCGAACACAGGGGTAAAGCCCTGGGAATCGTTTATTTCACGTGATACATATTGGTACATTTAAAAAAATCAATTGATGAACAAAAACAAAACCCCCGGCGGGACTCGAACCCGCAATCATTATCTCCGGAAAATAACACCTTAACCAATTAGGCCACGGGGGCTAATTTGTAGACAGTTCGAATTGCTTTCAAATCAAGAGGGAGGCACAAGCAAATGTAACTGTTAGGTTATCGTATCAAGTGTCAGACGCCGTAGCATGAATAAATATTGCCTGAGGGACAGTTAGCTAAAGCAATTGTGACAACTAATACTTCACTGGGTTTGAATACATGAGTGCACGACAAAAATTGGTACTGTATCTATTTATAGGGTGTAAGATAGTCTCACACGATGACTTCACCGAACTAGGAGAGACTTGATGGGCAAGTTAAAAGCCAGACTATTTATACGAAATCAGCTGCGTTTATTAGCACTATTCCATATTAGTATCCGCTATAGGTGGCTAACGCTTGTAGATTCGCAAGTCAGTTAGCTCGAATCGCGGCAGCTTTGTGACATTTTTGCGGCACCGAAAAGCACTTTTGATCAAAGCGAACAAACCAGACATCAAATTAGTCTCCACAAGTAAGGATATGCAGTCGATGATATATTTGAGCAGAAACATGCTTTTGAGGGCACCTAAACCCCCAGTGCTCAGCATAAAAAGTCCAATTCACCACATGATGAGGTTTAGCACCCAAACCTCTGGTGTCCAAAAATTCCACTATTCGAACTCCAGAACGTTGAATTTCAGACCATTAGTCGCCAACATAAGAAAATATTCTACCAATTCGACACCTCCACCTCCACCTCCACCTCCCACTGACAAAAATGCAAAAGGGAAAGTGTTTTTAAACAGAATTACACGAGCATTCACATTCTCTTTGTCGTCAGCCATAGTTGTCGGTGCTGCCGGTGTGGCCGTCTTGGTGGTATACTTAATATTAAGCGAGTTATTCCTTCCTTCTGGGGATACCAGAACATTCAACAAGGCCGTCAAGTTGGTGGAGAAAAGCGAGGTGGCCCAAAAGCTTTTGGATTTCCAGAAAGGTGAAAGATTGAGAGCATATGGCGGTGGGCCAGGCGACAAGTGGGTTCGTAACAGGCCCGTTCACGGAATTAGAAGCAAGGGTCAAGACGGAAAGGATCATTTGCTCATGCAGTTTCACGTAGAATCCGACAGCGGAAGACATGCTTCGGTGACTTTGGAACAGGTGGACACCTCTTACTGGAGTTCTGAGTTTGCATACATAGCATTGGACGTCCCAGGGAAGAAGAGGGCTTATGTGGTGGAACCCAAGTTCCAGTCCAAAGGCTACGTCCCCAAGGTGAATGGTGCCGGTGGGTTTTTGGGTCTTAAATGGGGCCCCAAAAAGGATGAATAGGTATATATTTAACGAGTCATGTCATCTATACGTAGAAATAGCGATATAAAATTTACTAATATTTTACCAGAGAGAAACGTAGATTAGAGCCACTGCAGCTACGGCCATGTACGGCATCTGGGCTGGCTCTACACCCGATTTTTTGGCTCTTTGGGTCGAGTAATTGCTGGCTTTGGCGAACTTCTTGATGTTGGTGTGGTTGGATTTGTGGGGCAGCGGTGGATTTATGGCTTCTTCGCACGTTTTGCCTGACGAAGTGTATACTTTTGCAGGATTGAAAGCTTGATTATTGGCGATTGGCACGGCTCTTCCGCCAAAGTCACACGTTCCGTACATCTTGAAGTACTCATTCAATGCCCACGATGTCTTCTGAGTCAGTCCACAGTCCAAAAACCGCCCATAGGTGCCTTTTTCTCCGTCGCCTTCAACTTTTTCGCAGTCGACTTTGGCACATATTTCGGCCAAAAGCCCCTTCTCGTCGAACAGGCGATACGGACTGGCTATACATGAAAGACTGGCTTGAAGACACTCACACTTGTCGGCATTGGGAGTAGGAGGAAGCTTAGTCGAAGCTTTCCAGGTATCTTGCTGCTCAGGACAGCTCACTTTGACGGTCTGCGAGAACTCGGTGTTGCGCGGAGAGGCTTGGTGAAGACGATGCTTCAACGTCTCGTAATCAGGCAACAACGTAATGGACCCGTCGTCATTTTCTCTCACCACCCCATAGCTGTTTCCATGCTCAAAGTACTCGTTCACTACACCACCCGACCACACTGGGGTCATTTCCCGGCCGTAGAGCGACTCGATTTCCGTAAACGGTCTGGGTGCAAAATCGGTGCAACCAAATTCCCCAAAGAAGACAGGCACCGGAAAGTTGCGCAACTGCTGAGTTCTGTGCCCATATCCGGACAAGGAGTACGACGAGTAGCCACACCAGCTATACAGGGTGAATGCTAAGAAATCGGCCGTGGCCGTTTCTGGTGGACACACAAAGTAGTCTGCGATGTTCTTCCTGATTTCATAGTTGTCGTTTGTAGCATATCCGAGCGGAATAGTGCGGAGCCCGCTGCTTCTCATATGCTGCTTGAGGTCCCGGATAGCTGCTTTGACAAATGGAGCGACGGGCGAGGTCTCGGCGCCACTAATTAGCTTATCACCAACAATAAAGCCCATGGTATTGTCATACTGGCTCATGACATCGACTACCGACGTATATCGAGTCAACAAGTCAAGATCCCAGGTCGGGTCTTTGCTTTCGATAGTGTGAATGGGCTCCGAAAGCTCGGCTAATACGTAGACTCCGGCATCGCTCAAGACCTTCATGCACTCATCGTGGTCCCGGCCAGGATCTATGTGACGTACTCGAATTACATTGATTCCCAACTCCTCCAAGTATGTAGCATCTCGACGACATGTCTTGGGATCTGCTAAAGAATCAATGTAGCCCACCGTTTCGCCAGACGGGCCCGTGGTCTTATGGTATCCAATACCCTTGATAAAGAACCGCTCTTCCGTTTGCGAGTTGAAAAACTTGTTACCGTTCACTTCAATGGTACCATTGATAGGCTTGGCCACACATGTACCTAACAAGGCACTTAATATCAATCTGTTCAACTTCATGTTGGTACGTAAAAATTTCGCAGCCACAAACAAAATTTGCACCCAAGTAAACGAGAGCCTAAAATTTACAAGCAGCAAAAAAAAAATTATACATTAAATTCTATAATACAGATCAATTATACATTATACAAAGTGGCTGGTTTGCCGATTATATGGTTCACTGGAAGACTTCAAATAGTTGTCTAAACTCTTTCTTTCCTCTGCACTCGACCATAAACAATTCGTCGTCCGATACCTTGATCAATAGCCCGGCTTTACCGATAGTTTCGATTCTATTTGCCGTTTCGTCTTCGTCGATAAGCCAGCTGTAGTAGGGGTTGTCAGAATCCTCTGCCGTGTCCTCAAGAATCAAATTGTAGTAGTTCTTGTGCGAGAAGTTATCAGAAATCAAATATATGCTCAAAGTGTACATTGACAATATTTGCCATGAAGATAACACATTGATTTTCTCGTACGACTCCATTTGCTTCTGTAATCTGACGATGGCAGGACTGAAGGTCAAGTATTTGGGGTTACCAGGGTTGCCCACGATTTGAGCATTTGTGATGTCTTGGGTACTGAGAGAACTACTGCTTTGCTCTTGTCTGAGCTTCGACTGGCCAATTGTCTTTCCCTCGTCGTGCGAAGTGATGCTAGAGAGGGTCGACGATTCGCTGGGTTTTTCTTTGTTCGAGTCCATAATCGAAGAAGATATTGTTGCGTCGGACGGGTTAGCTTTAGAGCCCAATAATGAAGTGTAGCGCAAATTTTTGGCGGCCGTGGTCAACACTCCCAAAAGGTTGGTAATGTTGTTGAGAATGGACTCTACGAGTGCACCAGTCTTGCATCTCAATATAACCAACAACTTCTCTGAAGTGAGGGAATTTACGGCCTGAATCTGGATGTCTAGGGCTGAGGATTGTCTAATGGCAGTGTTGGACTCATCGATATCAAGTAACAATATCGGCACGTCCACTTCTTCTTGAAATTCTTCATCAAACTTCTCTTTGAATACAATTAACCACGCCTTGTTGAGGTCGTAATTGACTACAATCTTGATAAATAGATTCTCGTTCACCGTGAGCAACTCCCATTTACCGTACTTTTGTTTCCATTTGGAGATTTTCAAGGCTTTTGGCGAGGATGGCGTGATAAAGAAATCTATGGATGGTTCCTTGTTGATCAAGTCTTTGAGATTCTGTGGAATCACAATATCTTCCTCATTAGAGACGCCTTGGGACGACGAGTTAGGGGAATTAGGCACTTCATTCTTGAATTGCTTGAAGAAGTATGTTGAGGTTGACGAGGGTAATGCAAATGGCGAAGGCAAGTTTGATTTTTCGCCATCTACTGGGTTGTATGATTCTGGAGGCTGCAAATTGTTAAAATTATTGAGCTTAGAATCATTTTGTTCTTTAAAATCATTAGTTTCGGTTTGACCCGGAGCTTGGACTTCTCGTTTTCCTTTAGGATTATTTGGCTTGGACTCCACATGTTCTAAGGGATCGTCAATAGGCAGCTGGTCACTTTCCTCGTCATTATCGTTAGGATTTACCAGAATAGGAGATTGAGGTAAACGAGGTGAATTGCTCTTGGCTGGAGCCTTTGTTTTTTTAAACAAGTTAAAGAAAGACTTCCTTTTAGGTTTATTGACTGGTTTGGTTTCAACTTTAGGCTCTTCTTTCTTCGTAAGGTCAGACATTCCTTTTGGAATACTGAAAGAGGGATTGTAGTTTTTACCAAAGTTGGACAAATCAATGGCTGAGCCACTTGACAATTGGTAGATACTTTTTTGCAGGGTATTTGCGGCTTTAGACAAGTCCGGAGCAGAGGCAAAGACTTGCTTATTGTTTTTGTTCTGTAAGTAAGGAGAGCCATGATTGACATGTGGAGAGTCTACGTCTACAAGTTCACCCTGGCACGGCTCAAGACTGTGGTCGGAAGAGTTCAGAGCTGGAGTCTCGAGAACCTCTCCTCTATTGACCAACTTTATATGGTTAGTTTTTGCTTCTCGAGAGCCAGAAGAATTTGAAATCGCCTTGTTGATGATATGAAGCGACCTATCATACTGAGACTTAATTGAGTCGCCCGAGTCCATGGAACTATACGAATTCTTTCTTTTATATAGAATAAATGGAGGGTTGGGAAGTACAGGATCTACTTGGGTAGAAGTCTTTCTCACGGGCGAGCCATCTTTAGTTACAATATCATTGGAAGATCTTTTTTGGTCTATATCTTGGCCAGATCTTCTGTAAGAAGGTTGCTGAAATTGGTTTTGAAGTTGTGATAAAGGCGACGACGAGCTGAGGGAAGGCGAGTTGACCAATTCTTTGAAGGTGTTGGACTTGCTGCTATTAGGAGGAGTCTCAAAGTCGTGGTCATTTACTTCAAAAACATGTTTATGGTCTACATCAGAGACCATATTGATACCCAAACCTGACATGACAGGAGGAGGACTTTGATTAGGTTTAATCAAGAAAGTATCACTTATTGGGGTATTGTTTAATTCCAGTGGGAATATCCGGACTAATTTCTTGAACCACTGTGATAAGAACAGCTGGTTGGCACTGGAAATAACCAACTTGCTATCTTTGACACTGGCAAAAGACGAGAAACTGATGGATTTCAAGATGATTTCAGAGTGTTCAAAGTTGATAGAGAGCTCATTGATCCTGAAAGGTGGAAACATTAGAGATCTGGCAAAGTCGTTTTGGGTCTGGTCTTCAGAACACTCCAAGATGGCCAAGGCATTAAATGACTTGGAAGCACTGGCAGGGCACGGTCCAAGATACAACAAGAGTAGTTCTACTGAGTGTTGGCAGTTTTTCGTATCCAATAGAGTCACTTGTTCGGTGCCGGACCGTTCGACGATTTGGTCGATTTTGAAGTAACTGGATACCCGGTCGGGGCTCTGCTGAGTAGGAATCTTAGCAGCCGTGGTCCTTATAGCAGCCTTGGAGCTGGGCGAGACGGTGTCACCAAACCCTTTGATGTTATCGAAGTTGATTTTGTTGAGTTTGTGGGTGATGCAATGGGCCTTGTAGTCAGCCAATAAGTCGGTGAGTTTCGCCTTTACTAGCTGAAGTTGTTCGATGATAAAGGGGTTTCTCAATGGCTGGCTTGCTTCGTCGATAAATGCAATGTAGTTGGTCAAATTGTGGATGGGCAACCCGAGATCCTGGCGGGTTTTGACTGTGACGACGGTGCCGGGGTCTTCGTCAGACGAAATGGCGGCAGCACAGTACTTTTCAAAGAGAACAAGACCGTCCTGGTCGAACCAGAGAAGAAATTCATTGACGAATGCCTTGAGCAAGTCCATATCGTCCGTGGTGTCGTATGCCTGGAACCCTTCCAAAGCAGCGGTGCTCATGGAAACAAGCTTTGTGCTTTTGGTATATAAACCTCGTATCAATGAAGTCAATGATACTTTGGACCTGTTGGGCCTGGCATTAGCTATAATTTCATTCAAGCTGGCGTTGTACAGCCTTTCTGACTGCAACAACCGCTCGATAGTATGCTGGAGCGAAGAGTTAGTCATACTTTGGACTATTTAATAGCAATTAGCAATATCGTGTAGCACACTAGCTAGATAGAAGAACGAATGAGTCCGAAGAAGATTGGTCAAAAGATGGTGGGTTCCGATGTTCTTTTAGCTGCGCTTCATTTATGGGGAGGACTCTCGATTAGGCAAAATTGCAAAACGCGCTGCTACGCGTTTTTAGCAAATGACGGAAATCGTCGTAAAATGGGAAGAGACTACAGGGAAGGGGGAAGAGTATATTGCTCACAATGGTGGCACACAGCGGTGGTGCTGAAGTGGTGGCACGAGGTTGGTGGGAATACGAGTCAGCGATACTTGGTTTTACCATGTAGTCTTTTTTTGCAATCGTGTAATGAGCTGTCAGTCGTCTGTTAATGTAAACAGACCCGCATACCCGCTGCATTGACAATAGCCGGTTTACACAACATCAATACAATAGGCTCATGTTGTGTATTCAACTCGCTTATGTAGTCATCGCACCTCTCACCAACTATCTAGTCGCGTGTCAAAGATCGCTCAGACATCGCTGATCCTTAACTTGTCACGAAGATCTGCGCCCTACACTTACTCTACGCTTTTTTCGCAATAATGTATTTAGTCTAGTATTCCTGATCGACGATCCACGTCTTCAACCCGTCGATTCCTTCCCCCGTCCACCCACTCACAGCCTCGATTGTCCACTTTCCCTTTTCCGACGTAAACTCCAATCCCAACTCTTCAATCACCTTGGCCCTCAACTCGTCAACATCTCCCTTCCAAAGATCGATCTTGTTGATCACCACCGCCAAGTATACTCCCACGAGCCGATCTTCGTGGATCACTTTTTCGCGCAACTCTCGGTAGGACTCCGCCAACCTCTCTACACTCATACAGTCAACCACCCATATCACAACGTTGGTTTTGTCGTAGTAGTTGCCCCAGAATCCACGCAAACTACTCTGGCCCCCGATATCCCAGAGATTGAGCGTGTACCCGCGATGCTCAATGGACGATATTTGGAAACCCATCGTAGGCGTGATGGTGTGGATGTCTTCGCCTAGAATTCGCCTCACTATAGTGGTCTTGCCCGCATTGTCAAGACCTAGTGCCAACACCCGAATCTCAGAGTCTTTGGCCTTCTGTTTTTTGATGATACTGAGAAGTCCCATGCTCCTACACTCTGAAACACTTTCGCACAATCAATTTCGCACTCTCTTCTTCCCTATCTCTTTTCTTCCCTCGAAATTTTCTCCATCTTTGATCCAGATCAACTTTCCTCGTCCCCCTCGCGCCGCGCAACCTTCGCTTGCTTTGTTTGGTTGCAACTCTTATTCTTCTACATCCTTTTTCCTTCTTTATAGATTTGCTAACTATTTACTACTATTCTCCCTTCGCTGGTCATGTCCTTCTCATACTGCTGACTTCATCATGCCGCCAAAACAAAGGTCAATCTTTGAGTTTACCGCCAAATCCGTCAAGCAAGAAACAATCATCGATTTGACCCAGGACCCCATCCCATGTCCCATCTGCAACATAGACCTTCTCCTGTTGTCTCTTGCATCACGTATGCATCACGTTGACTCGTGCTTAAACCCTTTACCGCCCCAACCTATAATAAAGAGACAAAAGACCGAAACTCTGGTGGCAAAAGAACCAAAAGTAGAATCAAAAATAGACTCAAACCTACAAAATTCCCCACGAAAAGGGGCTAGTAAGCCCACATCAAAGTCTCTACCCCTTAGAAAAGATGATAAGGCACGTTATATCAACATCGAGGTCAAGAAACGTGAGTCTCCCAAAATCATCAAACATCCTCCTACCATCGCTGGATCAAAAACTAAAAGACCCATACCGACAGTCAAAGTTCTACAGTTCCCTGTGAAACATTCTCACATGTACGAAATAGCCGTCGATGCATTCTGCTACGCTTCCCATCCTACAATAGACCAGTACTTCTTGACCCATTTCCATTCGGACCATTATGGTGGGATATCGAAGAAATGGAGCTACGAGAGAGTGTTCGAAAACGATGAGGATATGGCTCAAGACGACAAATACAAACCTATCATATACTGTACCCCAATAACCGGAAAGCTTTTGACTCTTCGGTTTAGTGTGGACCCGAGATTTATCTGTTCTATGGAATTAGACACCCGCTACTGCATCAAAAAGTTTGATAACTCTTCAGAGAATGTTATACCCATTCCTGGAGGTGCTTGCTTAAGTTCTTCCAAAGATCCAGGTCTTTATGTGACCCCAATTACAGCAAACCATTGTCCAGGCTCTGCTATATTTCTCTTTGAATCTGTAGGCATAGATGGCACCACAAGATCTACGCTTCACTGCGGAGACTTCCGTGTTAATCACGCTATCTTGACTCACCCGAGTCTAGCACGGTTTTCTCTAGACTCGGGCGGCAGTGTTTCCGTACTAGATAAAGTATACCTCGACACCACCTATATGTCGCCCTCCTACAATTTCCCCAAACAAGAGTTGGTGTGTGTGACATTGGCCGACTTGTTTCATGAGCTCACCCGAGAAACTACTGAAGAAAACTCGCTCTTTTCCAGCTGGTTTGGGATCTTCAAACAGTCTCGAATAACCGATTTTCTTACCGTTACCAGAAAGAAAAAGAAGAAGTTTTTGATTCTAGTAGGTACTTATCTTATTGGTAAGGAGAGATTGGCTGTGCAAATTCTGAAAAAACTCAAGTGTTCCATATATGTTCTGAATATCAACAGCAGAACCGACAAAGTGGAAATCCTCAGAACGTACGAAGATTCCTATTTGGACCTGGTGATAGTGGATGATCCGTTAGGCGACGAAACCTCGCTGTGCGTAGTACACTTAGTGCCAATGAAGATCGTCGGCGCCATCAACGAACTTTCAAACTATTTCAACCATAACAAGTACTACGAAGAGTTTGAACGCTGTGTAGGCCTTAGACCAACAGGCTGGTCATTTGTACCGGGACCAGCCAATAGTGCTGACCAGGACATGGATTTCAAGTCTCTTGCGTTGCCGCAACTCTATCAGGTCCTCAAAAAGACTCCCGAGTTCTCGTTTCTCAGTCACGTACTTCCTCAAGCACCATTGCCAAAAGTCACGGCTACCAAGAAGGGTAAGCCCGATGAGTGTTTGTACAGAATATACTCTGTTCCTTATAGTGAGCACTCCTCATACAGAGAATTGGCATACTTTGTAATATTTTTCAATATTGGCAGAGTAATTCCCACTGTTAATATACACAACGAATGGAGTATCAAGAAAATGAACGAGATCATCAGATCATGGGAAATTGCTCGTGGTGTAAGGCTTGGAATCCAACCCAGTGAGCTCTTTGAAGAGTTTAGTCAGCTCACTTTAAAGGACTTCTAATATCTATTTCTGAAACTGTTTGTTTATTGTTTATTCTATGTACTGATGTGTTTTCATCAGGATTTTTCAGTGAGTTTCTTGTGGTAAGTATTCAAGATCTTTTCACATTCATAAGGAATAGTGCAATCACCCCACTGAACCACGAAGTCTCCATCTTTATAAGTGAAGGCATCGGGGTTATCGATCTTTTGAATAGGATGTACTGCCGAAATAGTCTTGGGAGGAACTATGGATGTTTTGCTCAACACGAACGGGTGCCATTGTAATATATGAGTCAAGGCAGAATCGGGGCCATATGGAAAGCTTGGATACGTCAAGTAAAGATCATCAGTCCAGAACTCCAAAATAGACTTACCTATATGGTCGTTTTTGAGGAGAAACGAATGTGTTTCGACTTTCTCATTTGATTGAGTCAACACGAGCTTCACCGTTTGTGGCTTGGTGTTTCTGTAGGTTTTGATGGCCCCATCTGGAGGTATGATTGGTTCCTCTCTCTTCATTATTGGATCCAATGCTTCGGGATTTAACATGTAGTCTTGGATATTAATGGAGAGGTCCATTATTAATCCATCTTGATCAAGATACCAGAACCATTTGGTGTGGGGAAATGCAAACATGGCTGCTCTCATGCATAATATTCTAATCCATTTTGACTTATCTTTGTTCTCTAAGTAGGAGAAGGAATTCAACATGGGCAAGAACTCTTGATACCACCTTACGTAGACACCATAGTTTTGCTTGTGGCCATAATCCACTCTATTTTGGACAATCTTAGCCAAGGCATCGACAGAGTATTTTTCGAAATCCACCGCCGTCACAACCACGACTTCGGGGTAGTTTTTCAACGTCTTTGGTCTAAACACCCGTTTGTCCTGGTTTTTGAAGTAGTTTTTGGCTCGAGTAAGCTCCGACTTTGCATTTTCCTCATCTTCTTTAGCCTTTTGAAGTATAGGATTGGGATCGTCCCATTCGTTGAGCGACCTGATGACTTTTTTTTCAATTTCAGGGAAGTTGGCGTCCCTCACAGTAGACTCCTTCATCAAAGAATGTACGGTTAATTCTCTCAATAATGAGCCATCTTCAATCAGTGGATAGATGTATCTCGATGTAGTCTCCAACGTATCTTTGGATGTAAATGGATGAGGAGCAGGGTAGTTGGCTTTGGCATGGCTGTAGCTGAAAAGACTGCCAAGCTTGGCGAATGGGTTGAAAAAGAACCAGATCAACAAGGTCGCCACTATGATATAAGTCAAATTTTGTCTCTGCTTGATACGGTTGAACGTAGCAGGCAACGGCAAGAAGCCTTTATTTTTGCCGTATTTCGGCTTGAATGCATTTGCCGAGCCACCTCCAAACATGATACCACGGGTTTAGTGAGATCCAACCTCTAGTTGTGTGTGGGAGTAAATCGATTCAGAAGAGATCAACTGTTTACTTCACGGTTAATTTTCGCTCGGACGAAAAAGGTTTTTGTGCCAAAACGGTAAAACACTTCGCGGTGGGAGATAAGCGGCTTAGGGTTGACCTGGTATATAGGACAGTCTGAGGTCTACACAAAGGATACAGTGGACTGAGGTAGTATATACATAAGGTACAAGATTATAGACTAATACGCGAGACACGAGACCATGAGTCTGTAGTCGGCAAGTGAGCGAGGTTCCCGCGAAAGCGTCGCGCGCCCTCGCTAGAACGGCTGACATTCTAGCGAGACAATAAGCCACCAGAATTACCGACGCTCTCGCTAGCGCGGCTGCATTTGAATAAAGTCTGATCACTAGCAAGTTCACAAGTTAAAGTATGTGAGTTGAGAACGTTCCATGCGAGTGTAGGATGTTACAGATTCGATAAATAGTCCATTCCTAATCTTTTTTTTCTTAATCACCTCCTTTGGCACCCTTTTCTTTGCTGATGCGCTCCTCAATAACTTGTAACGCTACTTGTCTACGACGTTCAGCTACGGAGTTGGCCACTCCCTTCATCGCCTGGTTGGTTTGTTCTTCTCTCTTTCTCACTCTAGCATTACTTTGCTCAATTATATCGTCGTTAAACGGAGTGACCACTCCCAAAAATACACTCAATTCGTAGACCCTATCAAATACCACCGCAAGATACTGTTTGGAAAAGTTGGGGAAAAACTCTACCAATTGAAAAGTATCCGATGCATCACCGGTAACAAGACCTCCTGCACCGCTTCCATTCATAAAACCCTCACTGGAACGGCTTTCGCTGTCCATTCTAATGATGGGCAACAATGGGTCGGATGCAAATGTCTGGAAAAACCTCAAGTATATGTAGGAAACAAAGAAACTGTTGATAGAAGGAAGGAACGGGTACAATGACGTGAGCACTACTGAAAGAAACAACGATACCATGATCAAAATGAATGGAAATTGCTTGACGCGGAAGTTGATTAGGCCTTGAAACAAGATAATATTGTGCTCGGGAATCAACTGCTTCAACACCACAAGAAACCCAAAGTAGTACGATATCCCGCCTCCCAAGGGTTTATCCATGCCTCCGACGTTTCGTCTGAAAATGTTCACCACGATAGTTATCAACACCGTCAAGAGATTGGTGATGGAGCCGATAATTAGCACGTACTTGATCACTTCTTTGTAGCCCCAAAACTTCTCCACATACTTTGTAGATGTAAAGATGACCAAGCCAGATAATATGAGCGAAAACAAAGACACTTCTGCAAAAACCGAAGTCACAATCACCCATGGGTTAAAGAGTGTGTGTCTCGGGATCAATTGGATGTAAGGAATGAGAATCTGATTGAACTTGACTTCGGGATCGGTGGTCTGGTAAAAGGTATTGAGTTTAAGAAAGAACACCAATCCACTCACCACGGCGAGTATCCCCAAGAGATACTTACTAGACTTGCCCAAACTGTTTCGAAGTGACATGGTGATTTGATGTGTTGTTGAATGTGTTGATATGTTGAAGTACACGTGAGGAATGTATTAAGATAGAGAGGATATAGGGAAAATTACTTAGAAAAAATAAAATAGGCAGACGCGAGCATAAACTACTGAGAAAAATTAGGAAGATGCGAGCAAAAACTACCGAGAGAAAAATAGAGAGAGTGGCCCAAGAAATAGCGAGAAAAAAATGAAAGGAGTTGATAGGTAGACGGAAAAGTAGTCTTTCTAATTAAGTGCACAAACAATATCATGGTTTTGAGGTGTTGATCAATGACGTTGATATCCCAAATGATTCACTACAATTTTCCTACGGAATTGATAGAATGATAGTTTAATATACAAAAACAAAGGAGTAGAATAAAACGGTTTTAATAACTAATAAACAGGTGCCCTTTGATCTAGAAATCCTTGGTGGTGTAGGCCTTGGTGTGATGAGTCTTCTCAGTAAGGTAAGACCAAGTGTAACTCTTAGGTTTATGAGGACCAGTATCGTTGTTGTCAGCATGTCTTGGTTGGAACAAACCTTTAGCAACACCACTCAAGTTCAGACCGGCGGATACAGAGACGTGAGATGCGGCAACAGCAGGGGCAGCAATGAGAACGATAAACAACACCAAGATGGCAAAGTAGAGAGTACAGTACTTTCTCACCATTCTCTTTCTCAATCTAGCTTGCTTCAAGGAGTAGATAGGAGGTCTGATCAATCTGGAAGGTTTCAACCAGAACAACATGGTGGAGTGCCATCTATCAATCAAAGGAATGCACAAGATTGGTAATTGACAAAACAAGATGATGTGAGCCAATACAAAGTCACCGGCAAATTCAGACATTTCGATGATCTTGGCCACAAATTCACGAGCTGGTTGGGTGAAGGCCATGTATCCCATACCGGTACCGTACCACTTACCAGTCCAGAAGGCGGTGTTTGCTTTGTCGTGCTTGAATTCTCTGGTCAAGAAACACAAGGTCAAAAACTTGAATAACAATCTTTGGATGTACACCATAGTGGCTACACCCAACATCATTCTAGCAAACACGAATCCTTCCAAGACCCACATAACAATGAAGAAAGCCAAGTGGATAACAACGGCAATACCGTGGGCAATACCGGCAATAACAGCACCAGTCTTCTTACAACACAATCCCAACATTGGACCAGCACAACAGGCCATACCAACACATCCGAAAAGAACACCCATGTCAATTACAACAGGAGCCAAAGCACAGATGACAAGTCTTAGAACGGAGTTGACCTTGATAACATCGGTGGAACCGTTAATTTCATATTTGTACTCAGTAACACCGGTTTGAGCGTTGATAAAGGTGTATGCAACAAAAAGACCGGCTGCGTAGATGAGAGTTGGCAACAAATCAGCAAAGATGACGTTGGATCTGTGGGCTCTGGTGGCGTCACCGGAAGCCTTTTCAGATTCATCGCCAATCAACTTTCTCTTGAAACCAGTGACACGAGACCTCGAAAGTCTCACGTATCCGATCCACGAGTTTCTGTGCCATTTGGTGTTACCTCTAGATAACCATCTGATAAAGTCACGGTAGTCAATAAAGAAGTCTTCCCAAGCAAATTGATGAGGGTTGAAGATGAATGGAGAGAACATCAATGAGGATAACGAAGCCCAGAACCATAACAAAGGTGCTTGCCAGTGAGAGACAGAACCGAAGAGCAAGATCATCATTAATCTAGCTCCCATGTAGATAGAAGATTCAGCGAAACGAGTGTACAAGAGAGTGAATTGGTTTCTGGAAGTAGCGAAACTTCTACCGGTGGAGATATATCTAGCACCACCGACAGTCAAATCGGTAAAGACAGATGAGGAGTAGATTTGGGCGACGAAAACTTCAAACATTGGCGACAACGAGACGAAGTGACGAACGAATCTCTGGAATGCCTTCCAGATACCTCTTTCAATTAATTCTTGGACCACCAAAGGAATGAACGAAATGAAGAAAACAATGAAAATCGACAATGTGTAACGTCTGATCCAGTCTACAGCAGGAGCAAGGTTGTAACATCCGTATGGGAATAACACATCGGTGACAGGACTATTCCTGTTGTAGGCACACATAATAGATTCGTGGGCCAACGAGTTCAAGTTAGCCAACACCAAGATGAAAGCCTGCAACGACAATTGAATGAAAATGTTGTTGATATGGAAACCTGGGTGACCGTAGTAGAAAGACAAGAATCTATCGATAGGCAATTGAGTCGACAAGTAGTAGTATTCTCTGGACAACATCTGCTCACCCATACCAGCACCAATCTTGGTTGTGAAATTCAAAATGGAGCCGAAACCCAAATCTCTACCTTTACCACACTGGTAGTACTCACAGTGCTTAATCTTACCACCTCTTAACATGGCAGTCATACCAGCATAGATATCTTCGTTCAAGTGCAAACCCTTTTGAGCCTTCGACACACCACCTCTGGTCAACATGAATGTAGCATTCAAGAAATCAGGGTGGCCATAATGCAACTTACCACCGACTTGGGCCAAAGTTCTGGCAAACAAAGTACCGAAAGTTTGTTCTTTACCGGCAGCAACATCACCCAAAACACCCGAGTTTTCAGAGAAAATATATTCTCTGGCACCAAGGATAGCAACAGGGTACTTCTTTTCAGTATCATCTTGACTCTTCAAGTTAGGGGCATATGGGTTAACATGTTCAACATTCAATTCCTCGAATTCAGCCAAAACAGATCTAATCTTCAAACATTCTTCCAAATAGTTGTCTTGATTGGCATCAATCAACTGGATGTACTCACCTCTGTGGAAAATAATAGCGTGGTTCTGGTTATCAGACTTACCATCACCCAAAATTGGGTTACCAGACAATTGGACTCTAAACTTAGGACGACGTCTACCGTTTTCTAATACTTCACAATGACCATCAATCAAAGCAGAATAGACTCTTGGTTCTTCATCTTCGTTCAAGGCAGGTTCTTCGTCCAAGTAAGCAATCTGTAAATCAGGGTAAGCTCTCAACAAGAATTCTGCGTTTTCCATTTCGTCGTCTCTAAACTTGGACAATCTTTGCATAGAGACTAAGAATCTGAACTTTCTTCTGGCCATCTTCTCCAAAGCCAATTCCAATCCCTCAGGGTCTCCACCGAAGTATTGTACCAATTCAGGGTTTTCGACTCTGTACAACAATTTGATGGCTCTGGCGTAGTTCATGAAACCGGACACAGTTCTGTACAAGGTTTGAGCTCTCAAGGAGGCCCAAATTCTAGTTCTCAAGGTATATTCAGGAGCGGCGGACTTGAAACCAATACAGTAGAAAGGCAAGTCGTCGATCTTTGATTTTAAGGCATCTTCACTAATCTTTTCGTTTTCTTCACCCTCTTCGTAAGCAGCGGTTTCTTCAGCCAAAATCTTGGTGTCTTTAACGAAACACTCCCATTCGACAGGGTGCAATTGCTTCAAGTATTCCAACAAGGTGACTCTGGTGAACTGGTTGTCTTCTCTGATGATTTCTCTCAAAGATAACAAGATCTTTTCCGAGTAATGAGGAGTGAAAACAGTGAAGGTAGGCATGTTGTCAACAGGCAAAGGTTCCAAGATAGGAGTGGCCAAGGACTGGGCAAAGAACGAGATTCTTCTTTCGGCTTCCGAGTTTCTAGGGAAGAACTCCGTTTCGAAGTTGTTGTCATCTTGAGAAACAAAGAAAGTAGGAGCTCTTAAAGTTCTCTTGCCTTCGATTTCAGATGGAACTTGGTGGTACAACAACTTTTGGACGTGATCAATAGCCAATAAATGTTCTCTGTACATGGAAATAACAATAGCATTCCAGATTTGAGAGATCAACACCTTTGGCTTGTACTTGATTTCCATTTCAGTGGTAGCCAAGATCTTGGAGTAGATTCTCTTTGGCAATCTAGTGAAAATGTTTCTCCATGGAGTTAAGATAGAAATACCCAAGTAGAATGAACGACCAATGGAGAAAATACAGTTACAAATAATGTACCACATGTAGGTATCCAAGAAGAACAACAACAAATCCGTAAGGTACATCAAACCCAAGACAATCTTGGCTTGTTGACGACACAAAGCGCTTCCGAACCAGACTTCACCAGTACATCTCATGGTTGTGGAGGACAAGATTCTGATGGGATCTCTAATGGAAAGAATCAAGAAGAAATACGATTCGACCAACTTGGCCAAGAAGACCAAGACCCACATCAAGTACGACATCCACATGTCCAAACCTCTCAATTTGATGAAGTTGGCAGTGAACGACTGTTGGGCCAAATACTTTCTGGAACGGTTGTTCAAGTAAGAAGTGAACAAACCACCCAAAGGCATAATGGCAAAGAAAACAATAGTGGCCACAGCAATAAAGAATCCGACAATCGAAACAATATGCGCCGACTTGGAAATAGCAGCCAACCCGGCGACGTAAAATGTGTAGACAACAGGAATCAAGTTCAACAAGAAGACACCAATCAAAAACATCAAACGGCGCGACAAGTGCTGAGCACCGGCCCATTCTCTAGGAACGAACATCCATTCGAAAAGCGTGGCAAAAATCTGGATAAGCGAAGCAAGCACACCACCAATGGCAGCAGCAGCCCATCTGGAAGAGGCGGTAGGCTGCTGGTTGAGGGTTTGTTCGTAGTGCAAAGTGTAGATAGTAGGAGAGTTATAAGCAGCGTACATCCAGTAAATGGATCCGTGGATGACCCAGATTCTGTTGAAGTTGGTGACGAAATGCAACCATGTTCTGATTTCCTTATAGGTCTTAAAGAACACGTTTGGCCATTCGACTTCGCCCAATCTGAGGAATCTTTCCTCTTGAGGAACGTCCACCAATCTGGTACCGTCCGAGAAGATAATTCTCGAGATACCTTCAGGGTACCAGAATAACTGGTTGACGTCATCGTAACCAATGACCTTGTTGTGGTCCTTTTCACGCTTGACGAATCTGCCCTCGTAGATCTCGTACACCTGCGATCTCAAGAAACGGTACAATGGAGTCACCACACGGTTCAAGTAGTCACCTTCAGGCACAGGTTCTTGTCTCTGCTGGCACTGAGGAGACAACAAGTAGTCGTAGGCGGTTTTGTAGATGAAACACAAACACTCCGGTGTGAATCTGACCTGGTTAGATTCACCCCACAACAACACGTAAAGAGCAATGTCCCTGACTCTTTCTTCTGGCGAAAGAGTGTTCATCTTGGCCTTCCATCTGACTTCGGCGGCCTCAAGAGAGTAGTCGCCTTCTAATTCGTTAGCCAAGGCGTCGGCGTCCTGGCCGTGTTCCTCCACAGCCTGCTTGGCTTTCTTGGACTTCTTGGAAGCCTTTCTGGCTTTTCTACCTAATTTGCCCATGGTCATGTTGGCAAAACCAAGCGAATCGTCCAAGTCTTGTTGGGAAGCAAAGAACCATTTCTTGTAGTTGGCGTTGTCGCCTCCAATGTAGTCGGCGTGCAAACTCAAAAGGGCTTGGGCAGGCGACATTCTGGAAGCTCTAGAGTCCAAAAGAGTCATGAAGTAGTCAAAAACGTTTCTCATCGAATCTCTTTGGAACCCAAACTTGTTGGTCAAATCAATGAATATGTCTTCAATATGTTCGACTTTGATAGGAGCCTGAGGATCAGCGGACCAAGCTGGGTATGGCAAGTTGGAAGACATCTGAAACTGAGTAGGATCATAACCTTGTCCTTGTCCCCCGTAGATAGGAGTAGAAGCACCAGACGATCTTGGATCTCCGCCATAGCTCATCTGAGAAGGTGTGTATTGGGTACCGTACTGATCATATCCAGTAGTACCAGGAGTTTGGCCGCCTCCGTAACTAAAGTCACTAAATGCTTCGGGATCAGCATTGTAACCAGCTTGACCTTGTTGACCAGGCTGCATTGGAATACCCGGGTGGCCTTCGTAGTGGCCGCCATTTGGATCCTGGTAGCCATCCATGTCGTAAGGTTGTTGGTGGTACTGAACATTGGGATCGTAGTAATCCTGTTGTGGATGTTGTTCATCGTAGGGCTGCTGTTGGTAGTAACCTTCAGCGGGAACCCCAGCCTGCTGGTTAGGGTCATAGTAATGACTATTATCGTTATACGACATCTAGTACGTTAGTATTAGAATCTTAAACGAATGAATTGTCCAGCTGAATGAACTGAGGAAAGAAAGCAGTGATATGTTTTCTGATAAAAATGTCAAGACGAGACAAGAATCAGAGAATGAGTGTAAAAAAAAAAGGCGAGAATTTTTGTCCTGATTAAGAAGGTTTGCGATCTGGTTCGGATTGCTCCTTCTCGCATAGACCTCTTTTTGGAAGGAAATTCTCAAATCAGTACTCAAAAAAAAAAAAGAAAGAATAATTGGGAGCATTCACGAACAAAAAAATAACACAGACACGACAGACACGAACGCGCCCCTGTCAAGCACCACCAAAGAATGGAACGGAACAAAAAGCAATAACCGCGACTTGAACAACGGCAGGCACGGGAAGGAGCTCAAAGGGCGCTTTTCTTGCAGATCCCATAATGCAACGAATAATCGGAGAGATTCTCACTAGTCCGCACGAACTATTGACTGAATTATACCCTGAAATATAGACTGGTGCGTTTGCCAGACATCCACGCGTGCGAACCTATTTTTTCTAGCCCAAATTTTGTCCCCCTTACCGTGGTCAGAAAGACCGGGCGGTGCTGCTTGTGTACAGGAGTGCTGCTAATTATAACATAACCAAACCTTCACGCCTCTGCGGTACACTCTGCAATTAGCAGCAATCACCAAGCCTTAATCATCCGTCCCTACTATCCTCTAGTTTCATTCTCTGGAAAAATCTCTAGCGCTTAGCGGTGATGAAAGTAGCTGACTTTAAGTGTTGGGGTGAATTAAAATTGCTTTGTTTAATAGTGTTCTTTTTTGTTCCGTTATCTCTGCTGTGCGTGTTTTGGAAGGATATTTCAGTCAATTGCCCTGTAGACTCTGTTTCATTTTCTTGCTCGTGGTGGTTTAAACTCTAGGTCTCTGGTTCACATTCAACAATATCTCATTCTAAATCAATTATACATACGATTTATGCCAACGATGATTATCCAACAAGAAGAAGATGTGGTGGAAAAACTCCAGATAGATAAACTTAAAGATCGCGGTAGTCGTGATTTTGTTTTTCTTTCTTTGTGGCCTAAACTACGTTATCTTACAAAGAGAACTAAGCACGACGTGTTTGTCAATAATATCCTGCGGTACGGTCGGACTGCCCAGTAACAACAACAAAAAGCCCCCTTAGCTCCTGTTTTGGCGCTGGAGTGCTCGCTACACACGTATGTGCTGGGCCCACTTGTGCCTAAGACGGTGGAACGCTCGTGGAGCAGTCGTCCGCTTAAGAAGGTGGGCAGAGTTGGTCCTAGCTGCAGTCTTATGTAAGCGGGCGTCGCAAATCGCCCAACCCTCTCAGGCCCGCTTACGTTAGCTGGCGCTCCCAATTACTATTCCCGATTGGGTCGCCCAGGTACCGGTTATAAAAGTCTAAAAGTACATTCAACAATACAAACTATCTATACTGGAGTACTTCATGAAACTATGTAGGTTACTCATTCCATCCGAGAATGCTCAACTCCTTTCTAATATCATCTTCTTTCTTGATCTTACTAACCTGTGTGTCCTCCAAAGGTTCTCCACTGGCTTGTTTCATCTTTAGCTGTTCGATAGCTCTCAATTTCTTGAGCAAAGACCGAATTTTCTTTTCTTCAAGCGAGCTAACACCTCCAACAACTTCACCTCCCTCAAATGCGCCTGGAGATGGGGTGGCGGCGGCTGGTGCAGGTGCTGCTGCTGCTGCGCCTGCGTTACCGGCTTCTTCCTGTTGCTGCTGCTTTTTGGCCTCTCTCTTTTTTCTGTTCTTAGCCGCACTCTTACTTTCCTTTTCAACTGTTGGAGCTGCACCTGGAACGACTCTAGCTCTGCCACTGGTTGGATTAACACCGTTCTTTTGGGTGTTGGCTTGTTGTTGCAACTTGTTTCTCATTTCTCTTTCGTACAAAGTGGTAGGAGAAGCAGAATCGCTGGCAGCAGCGCCACGGGCGTGTGGAGGACGGTATGCTCCTCTGGGCTTGGTGGCAGCGGCAGTTGCAGCAGCATCTCTCTTGGCAATCCATTCTTTGGTAGATACATGCGATTCTGGGGCTGGCTCCAATTGTTTCAAGTTGGGGAATTTACTGATATCCTGGGGTTTCCAGCCAATGGAAAACAATTCTGGATATTCTTTCAAGTAAATCAACTTTCCACTGGCATGCCAGACCTTTAAGCCATTATCAACTCTTAATCTTGGGGCAGTGGTGGCGGTCAATATAAATCTGCCACAAGGCGACCATTCACACACAGAGGTGTTGGAAGCTTCAAATGAAGAGACCTTGGCAAACTTGTTTTGACGGTCATAAACGTCGACTGTACCCTGCAAATTACCAAACCCGGCAACCAACACAAACCTGGCATGAGGAGAGTATAAAATGGTGTTTCTAGGAGCAGTTGGCAAGTGGTGGATGGCATTTCCTCTGGCGTCAAAGAAGGTGGTCTCCGAGGGCATGTAGCCGTATATGACGGCGAATTCACGAGCAGATGGCGACCAGGTGATATCGTGAATAGGGCCCTCTCTCTTGAGGTCGATTCTGGAGTCGTACGAGCCGGCAATTCCCAAAAGGTATAAGTTGGTTTCTCCGTAGTATGACTGGTTGGTGGAATCATGGTCAGTGGAGGCTAACGCCAACAAAGCGGTTCCCAAGGAGTTCCATTTCAACTGACATCTTTCGGCCTTAAAGAAGTTCTTGGAGCAGATCGGTTGGTTGAAGTTGGGGATGTTATAGATTTGTACACTGGCAGGTTTGCCGCTCTTTTCCGGAATGAAGATCGCCACCGACGAGTTTTTGCCAGAGCTGATCTGGAAGTTCTGGTAAGGTATCTTAGGATCGCTGACCTTGTACTTGTGGGTCGGGCTGTTGATGTTGATCGACTGGGTCAAGTCGGAATTCAACTCAAAGAAATGGATCTCCTTGTTGTTGGCGGCCGACTTGGCAAACATGGACTCGTCACTGGTAAACTGAGGTTTCCAGCCGTTCTGGTGCTTTTGCGGCCACTCGATAATCACTTTCTGTGTTTTGAGATTGAAGATCTTGAGGTTGTTGTTCCAAATACCGCTCTCTTTGTCTAAGCATATAGGCTTGCACCAGAGACATAAGTAGCTTCCTAATGGAGAAAAGTAGACGTCAAACACCTCGGTCAAGTCGATTTTGCAGTAAATCTCTGCCGTGGTTTTGGTGTTGAGCACTATGACGTGGTTAGGTTGGGTGTAGGCAAAGTACTCTCCGTTGGAAGAGTAGAGTGCCGCTCTGCATTCGGCGTTGGCACGTTCATTGGAGGGAGTGATATCCTCAAAGTCCTGTATCAAGTCAACTGCCTTGGGTTGACGGCCTAAATGTTAGTATTCCATTAGAAAAATCAAGAATCAAAGACCAAAGACCAAACACTTTCAAGATGACGGTTGGTTGATTCACGTTGGTTTGATCTAAGCATTTTTTCAAAACTATACTTACAGAAAAACTGGGTGGTTTGAGACATGCTGATGTTGGAGTTTTATAGCTGTCGCTATTTTTGTAGTCGCTCTTTTGCAAGGCTGGCGTCTATTGACCGATCGGTTCGATTGGCGGGTATCTAGATGCAAGAGGCCAGATATTCGGGGTTCCAGGGGCTATATCTGTGGTAAATAGCTCCAGTTGTGTTCAAGAATGTATGGCAATGCCGTGTTAGCTTCGCTTTCCCGGAAAAGTGGTCTACAGGTTCTTCGTTGAGTTCTCGCTGCCAATTTTGCTTCGGCGGACGAGGTCGTGCGCGACCGGCCAGACGCCAGGCAGGGCTAGGGCTTGTCTTAAGACCCTAGCATGAACTGGAATGAACGCCGGTGATCGCAGTGAATAGAATTAAATATTTACTGGATAGTGTAGATCTATATAATTGGCGTTTACAAGTTGATAGGTAGGCTCTGGTTCTTGCAGGATATAGGGCGTTCATACTACTGATAGCTTGTCGCGAGACAGAGAGTGAAAAATTGGAGAGGAGATGAGGTCGAGTGGAGACCAGGGAGATCATTTATGCTTCAACTTCAAGACCGCCGTAGGAAAGAGCATGTTTTTTAGAGCATTTACTCCTTCAGTTTAACATCCCAGTACCCTAAGGTCATTCTTGGTCACCACAAATCATAGCGAGAGCTTGCGGAGTCCCGGCGCGCGCCCAAGCACTGCGGGAGGGCTTTAATTTATAACGGTTCTGATAAAAAGTTGCGCTCACATACACATGTAGCCTAATTTAATGATTGGATGCTTCTCCCTCTACTCTTATTTATTTGGTTTGGGTCACCGGTTTGTAAAATATACTACTCAATAGTCTGTAGAAAAGGCTGGTGAAATTGAACATTCCATACTAAATCGCCAAACTTAAACAGCCTTTGATCCACTCCATACAATTCATTCTCCTAGGTATGCCACGCAAATGGGATAGACTACATTGTCTCAGAACAGATTATCTGGGAGGTTCCGATTTCAGCTTTCATTTGCTATTTCTTCTCTTATGATCTTATAATCTTTAAACTACTCGATAGAATCGGTAACTATTATCCTAATTATCTTCAAAATGCTACACAATCCATATGCTTGGAACCTTACAGTCTCTTAGCTTGTGTTAATGAGTTAAAACCAAATTGAACCTACATCTATCAGCTCTTTTCGAAACTTTACTTGACCTCGCCAAAATTGAAATGGCCCGTCTTTTCCGCATGCTTACTGGCTCCTGTTTCTCCTACCAACACCTCATAACACTCCAAACACCGTACTCTAAATTTAGTGGTGTTCGTAGCGTAATTATGCGACCGGAGCTTATCTCCCAACTTTTTACTGGCTTCAAGTATGAAGTCATCAGCACCCACAGTCCAATAAGTGATATCTACACCCATGCTAGTTTCTGCCAAGTAGTCGTAGTGGATTCCACTATAGATCAACACAATGAATTTGGATGGCGGTTTCTGCTCATTATGAAACGATATGAACTGGCCCAGCTCGATATCCAAGCAGTCGATCCTCACGTCAAAGCAATCGGCCAAAATCCCCAACTCAATGGCTCCGCCCCATGAATCCTTTTTGCATATCCACTGGCAGTACAGATCCACATCTCGCCCAAGAATCGCAGCATTATACTCTTGAGAATTCCGCTGGATATGTCTTGCTACTACAGTACGAAGTTCTCGAGGCGATGTGTCACCCCCCACAGCATGAACAACCGCATTGAACAAACACGAATTGTCGTCAGGAATATTACGAAGTACCAAATCTGATCCACTCATTAACTCTACAGACGGTGGGCCCGCTTTGGCATCAGAATTCGCTTGACTACTCGCTTGTCCGGTTTTCTGACTAACTGTGGTAGCAGTGATAGAATTGTTGTTGTTATTATTGTTATTGGTATTATTGTTTCCTGTTTCATCTCCCCTGCTGTATTCTAGTATAAGCTGGTCGCCATCTTTTATTCCCTTGCTGCCAATCGTATCGTTCTCACCGCATTCCATATTCACAGCCTTTGGGGGAAACCCATGCTTGATAGTCACAATCGGACCAGAGCCCGAAGGTTTGAGCGCCTCGATGAGCTCAATATGTTCTAGAAGTAGTGAGAATGATGCATTTATATCTGGACTGATGGTTTGGACACCCACTTTTGACTTCAAGCGTAATCTCATAGTTGCAACTTCTTGAATTTCGCCTTTTTGCCTTCTTATTGCAGCCAGATTGTGGAGATACTTTGGGGACGGCACGACCTGTCATCTACAGTAAAAGTCGGAATGATTTGTGCATTATATATTTTAAAAAGTGGTTAAGCAGAAGTGAACATCTAATATACAAAGCCGGTGCAGGTGCTGAGTGATTCAGGAAAGGCGTTTATGCATTGTCGGTAGCCATGGCCTCATCATCAGCTTGGAACTGTTCGGAAGGAATTCCGGTGATGATTGCATCCAAGGTATCTTTTTTCTGGTTTTTGATAGCATCTAGTTCTTGCTTGTTCTCTTGTTTGTAGTTTTCTTGAGCCTTGTATTTGTCAACCGAATCCATGAACTTCAACAAGTTGACACCTGCAGCTGCTTCAGATTCAAGATTGGTGTATGGCTTTTTGGACAACTCCTTGACTCTACGCTTGTGTGGTTTGGCTGCATTGTGTCTGTCCAAACTCACTTGTTCTTCGAAATATTTGGCACATTCAATACAGTAGTATTGGCCCAACCCAGGCTTGGTTTCATCTAACGGCTGGTTCTTTAACTTTTGAATGCTCTCTTTGGTTGACAAATCATCGTAAATCAAGTCGAGATCTCTGGTTCTTCTCTTTGTCTTGTATCTCTTTACACTATATCTACCCATTGCTGTTGATCTAAATAGTAGCTTGAGGAGTGCTCATCGCTTAGTACTTAAAAGATTTGTATCGCGTGGTCACGTGATAATGGCTCCAATACGCCAGATCCAAGCTAGACCACTTCATTTGAAAACATTGCCCCTTCATTTCGGGTTAAGTTTCATTCAGTGATCTCTTATTGCGTCCTTTAGCACTTATTGCGTCGATTCCATTCCTCTTTCACTTAAATTCACTCATCTTACCCTTCTTAGTGTCTGCTTAGTCCCCCACTATTAGACTCATCGCAGCACTCACATGAGTAAACACGTGTTAACAGCAGTCACATCCACACGTGCGTACTTGGCAATGTAGCTGCGTTTTGACATGATTTGTCACGTGTATGGATGCTCCGCATTTGTAAGCACCAACACCCGCCAGTTCGCCCTACCGCACCCGGCTAAAAAAGATTTTACAACAATTCTTGTAACCTTCTTCTCACTAACTACGTGTTTAATAAGGTAGGTACCTATCAATATCACAAGGGGAGTGCTTATGAATAGCCACAGCCTGCTATTATACCATCATACATATGCTGAGAAGTTTTCACCTCTTGGAGTCATTTCATTCTCATAATTTGGGCTTGCTCTATAATTTGTCAGCGACTAAAATCCGAGTCATGAAAAATTTTTTGGTATAGAAAGAGGCACACTATTTATAAGGAACACACATTCCTGATTTGTCTTGATACACTTTACTAACTGACTTTAGCAAAGATGCCTAGAAGACCAGCTAGATGTTACAGATACTGTAAGAACAAGCCTTACCCAAAGTCCAGATACAACAGAGCTGTTCCAGATGCTAAGATCAGAATCTACGATTTAGGTAGAAAGAAGGCCCCAGTTGATGAATTCCCATTGTGTGTCCACTTGGTCTCCAACGAATTGGAACAATTATCTTCCGAAGCTTTGGAAGCCGCCCGTATCTGTGCTAACAAATATATCACCAAGGTCTCCGGTAGAGAATCTTTCCACTTGAGAGTCAGAGTCCACCCATTCCACGTCTTACGTATCAACAAGATGTTGTCGTGTGCCGGTGCCGATAGATTGCAACAAGGTATGAGAGGTGCTTGGGGTAAGCCTCACGGTTTAGCCGCTAGAGTTAACATTGGTCAAGTCATTATGTCTGCCAGAACCAAGGACTCTAACAAGGACGTTGTCATTGAAGGTTTGAGAAGAGCCAGATACAAGTTCCCAGGTCAACAAAAGATTATTATCTCCAAGAAGTGGGGTTTCACTCCATTGAACAGAGACGAATACGTTGCCAAGAAGAACAACGGTGAAGTTAAGGACGATGGTGCTTACGTCAAGTTCTTGACCAAGAAGGGTCCATTAGAAGAAAACTTGAGACAATTCCCAGACTACCAATACCAAGCTTAAATTATTTAGGTTTGCTAGGTATATAGACTTGTAACAGTTTATTCTTTAATACTATTGTAGAAGTTTCATTGTAAGTGTTTATTACGTTTTGCTATACCCAATCGTACGGCAATAGTGGTGTACACAAAAATGATGTGTATTGTTTCAAGGGTATGCTTGATGAGTAGCCCGTGTCAGGGTCTATTTGCAAAAATTGAGCTGGTCCATTTTAGTATAAAGAAAATCTACTCCGGTGCGGCTCAGAAATATTTAGGGCGTGGATTGGGCGCATTCGATGTGAGACAACGCTAACTATAGAGACACCCTAACGGGGCTAAGCGAGTCAAGAAGAGATGTTTATCGGGAACCCCAGGATGTCTGCATTACGGAAATGTCTATGAGATGTTTACGGCTGTATATGTAGGAGATCGTCCCCTGAGAGCACGCCCCGCTTATGCATCTGTCTCGTCGCCGTGTATCTGTTTGTGTACGTACGCGAAAAATTTCGCCCACGCGGTAAGAGTTCGTTGTCCACTACGATATTTAAATAGACAACGATCGCCGAGCTATTTACGTTTTAGATCTTTGACTTTATCTAGTTTACCTTTTTAAAGTATATTTCACCATTTGTTAAATATGTCCTTTTCCCACAAACAAGACCCAAAGACTTTAGTCTTATTCGATGTTGACGGTACTCTTACCCCTGCCAGATTGGAAATCTCCGATGAAATGAGAGACACCTTGAAGAAGTTGAGAGAAAAGGTTGTTATTGGATTTGTCGGTGGATCCGATTTGTCCAAGCAAGTCGAACAATTGGGACCAACCGTGTTGCAAGATTTTGACTACTGCTTCTCTGAAAACGGTTTGACTGCTTACAAGTTGGGTAAAGAATTGGCCTCGCAATCTTTCATCGAATGGATCGGAGATGAAAAATACAACAAATTGGTCAAGTTCATCTTGAGATACTTGTCTGATATTGACATTCCGGTCAGAAGAGGTACTTTCATTGAATTCAGAAACGGTATGATCAACGTTTCCCCGGTCGGTAGAAATGCCTCCACCAAGGAAAGAAACGAATTCGAAATCTTTGACAAGCAACATCACATTAGAGAAAAGATGGTTGACGCTCTCAAGGCTGAATTCGCAGACCTCAGTTTGACCTACTCTATTGGTGGTCAAATATCTTTTGATGTTTTCCCTACTGGTTGGGACAAAACTTACTGTTTGCAACACGTTAAAGATGAGAACTTCACCAACATTCACTTCTTCGGTGACAAGTCTTACAAGGGTGGTAATGATTACGAAATCTACACTGATGACAGAACCATTGGCCATGCTGTCAACAATCCAAACGATACCATCAAGATCTTAAAGGAGCTTTTCGATTTATAGATAAGTAGTATGACATAATACTAGAAAATTAGATAAAATGTAGAACAAATAAAATTGAGAGACAAACATCATAGCACTCATTGAAGCGCGTTAAGTATTGATAAACCAGAAATCACAACTTTATCTTGATCACTCTATTAATGTTAATTATGTTACATTTTTAACAAGTTTTTCAGAAAAATACATTTGCAAAACTATATTCAGAAAGAGCAAACAGAAATAACTTAGTGCTGCCCCACGTATTGAAGGAAGATTTAACTCGGGCAAAATCGTCAAGAAAATATCGTGGCTTGCGTAATGTATGAACACTCTTTGAAGGTCCAAACTCTACAGCTTCGAATAAACAAAGTGAAAATGGTCAAAGTGAAAATGGTCTAGGGTAGTCGTAATAAACTGATGGACCGGGATGCATCTCTTATTATTTACCGGCTCATCAAAATACGTAATCTCCGATATAGTGTAACGGCTAGCACGGTTCGCTTTCACCGAGCAGACCCGGGTTCGACTCCCGGTATCGGAATTATTTTTGGCACCCAAACCTCAAAGTCTTACCAAGTGGTAAGTCGACCTAGATTAGCATTCCAAATATTTAATTTTGCCTCCGAAAACTAAGGTTTCATGAAGTAGTCCTGTACTATATGACTGTCAGTATTGCTTGTCGATGAGAATTCTTCCCCGCATCACTCAACAGGGTATTTTGAAACAGATTGATAGTACAGTTGTCAAGATATCACTGAGGACGAAGATAGTACTATTAGATATTTAGGGTATTGCTGAAAGTACGTACTGAAGTTAATATATACATGATTATTTCGACTGGTAGAAGATGGCAGAGGCATTTTCACCGGCAACAACCACCTGCTCAATAGTCTTACCATTGGCCAACTTGTGATTGTCCAATAACTGCATGCGAGTATTAATAATGTTGTTGAGTCTCTTGGCCAACTTCTTTTTGTTTCCCTCTTCAACATCCAGTGGCTCTATGAGCTGTGGAATCTGGATTGGCTTGCTTGTCTTGACTCTTTTACCATTGCCCAATTGGCCAAATTCGTTATCACCAAACGCCAACAAGTCTTTGTGAGTACCAGAGTTGTTCAAGGTGATGAAACCGTGAGAGTTTCCAATGGAGACGTTTTTGATTCCGATATTTTCTACCCGGCCAGTCTTTTCGTTGAACTCGCTCAAGTTGGTGATGGACTTGATGAGCTGTGGCTTTGAGTTGACATGAACGTACTGGCTCAATCCCAACTGGCCCTTGATTCCGTTCCCAAAACTGATCAACAAGTCCTGGTTATTTTGGGTGTTGTCGTCGTCGTGGTACTTGAGCTCTACAAATGACGACTCACTCGAGGCATAGACGTGGTAGACTTTGAACTGAGAAGGCCTGGAGGTTTTAGGGACAATTGAGCTGCTGATCCGCTTGTAGTCGTTATCACTCAATACTCTGCGTGGAACAGGCTGGAAATCGGTCTTGTATGTGATTTCAATGCCACATTCGCCGTGGACGTTTTGGCCCCACGTCCATACATTGCCCCACGAATCGGCCACTATATTGTGGTATTTTCCGGCTGCAATGAAGGTGAAAGTTCTGGGCTTTAAGGTTTTGTTTCCGTTCCTGTCGGTATAGATTTCGTTATTGAGAAGCTTCATATCGAGTTCTTGGTTGACGGGTATTGAGAGACCGGACGACCCAAGAGGGGAGTAATCAGGCAAGCCATACTGACCCAAGTTCTTAAACAGAGCAGAGGATCCTGGCGTAGTATTTACTACAGAGACTCTGCCACTTTTACTAAGTAACAAGAGGTGGTTTTCGCCCGCAGCCATGCTATTCACTTTTTCAAGGGTGCTTATCTTATTGTATGTGGGGGTAGAAAGAAGCGGCCAGCTTGATTTGAGAGGCTTAAAGTCAACTTTGTCTTGTTTATCGAGCCTTGGATTGTACAATAACTCGCCTTTGTTGTTCAAGTAGTAGACCGTGTTGTTTGAAATGGCACATGATTCGATCTTGGAAGGAAGTTTGGTGAGGACAGGCTCCTTCAAGCCGGCGTGAAACTGGTATACTTGACCATTTTCCAACACTACAACCAAGTAGTCGTTCAAGAGCGTCACATCTTTGATCAACATGTTGTCGAAAAAGCTGAGTCTTACAGGTAACTTCTTGCCGTTGGTACTTCCACACACATAGAGACCAGCAACATCCTCTGAACTCTTCAAGTTAGGGATGGTTCCGTCATTGTCAATTTCTTTGCTGAGTTTTTCCACCAAGTAGTTCACACTCTTGGTGTTGACTTTGGGATCGGCCAAATCTTGCGCCTTGGTGTCTTCTGACAACTGGTTAACATACGTAGCATAAAACTTGCCGCGGTAGTAGTTGTAGTTGGTAAGAATATGGTGACCAGAAACAATGGTCACAAGCAAAATTAACCCCAAGCCTACTCCCTTGAGACGTTCATTCCGCTCAAACAGTTTGCGTGCCTTGGTTTGATGCGCCTGATACTCGCGGTGGACTTGCGCTAGCATCTCCTTATAGTCGGGCGATCCTGGCCGCAATTGCAAAAGACGCGGATCGCTTTCGATCAACCGATTGATATCACTGTCCTCTCTGTCAAAATTCAGTCTGATACGTGAATGGATGTCCGCTGACGATACTGGCTGGCCAGGCTTCGGTTTGGTCTGCTCTTCCAACTCATCTAGACTGTCAAAGTTGTGCCCGAACAGATACGAGGTTTTGGACTTGTTGAACTCATCAATATTGCTGGGCTTTTTGGAGTAGAGCCTTCTGCCCAAAAACCCACAAACTCTGCGGGGACCAATTCTTATCATCGTATTGCTGATGACTTGCGAAATGCTCTAGTAATATAATTGTAGCTTAATTAGTGCGCAAAATCTCTAGCACGCTTTTAGCGGCCCAAATTTGCTTGGTCGCGCACTCACAGATTTGAGTCTAGCGCAACTAAAGTACCCTGTTACACCACACAACACTATGTTTAGAATAGGACTCAACACTACTACTCGTGTCAAAGTGATCGGCACAAGACCGATCTCCAGCATCACCAAGTTCGATACGAAGAAGTTTGTTCAGTCGTTGGAGCAGGGAGGGTTCAACCGTCAGCAGGCTGAGACCGCCGTGAACATCGTGAACCGAGCCATCAACGATGGGATCTTTTCCATAACCAACAACTTGGTGACCAAAGAGCGGTTATCTTCTACATCGTATCAACAGAAAGTGGATTTTGCCAAACTTAAGGGAGAGTTACAGACTATGGACAAGTCAGAGTTTACCAACTTGAAGAAAGAACAAGAGAATTTACGAACCGACCTCACTAACTTGAAAAACCGACTTAAAGAGGAAATCACCAAGAACCTGGCCGGCGTCAAGCTCGATTTGAACTTGGAAAAGGGTCGTATCAGAGAAGAGAGTTCTGTGCACGAGCTGAAAATCGAAGACACCTACACTAGAATCGATGAGGAAATAGCTAACATGCAAATGCAGATCAAGTCCGTCAAGACCCAGGTCATGCAATGGCTCATTGGTGTTTCTTCCGGTACCTTTGCCTTGTTGCTTGCGTTTGTCCGGTTCTTTGGCTAAACATCATGCCTCACGTGACCGCTCCATCGTTGACGATTTCTTGACACGTCTGAACCACCAGCAAGCAATTGAGCAGGAGGATGAATTCATTGTTCAACCATGGAATAAAACAGACGCAGCTCATCAACAAGGATCTCAGCACCTTTGAGCAGAATATCTCCACATCGCCACTTTCGTTGCAGGGATCCATCAGCACGTCCTTGATTGCTTTCAAGAAAACCATCAAAGAGTACGGCGACTTGGTGCACCAAAATGCCAAAGAAGAAGGAAGTGCCAAACACGAAAGCAGACTAGAGAAGTTCCAAGCGAGTTTGGACGAATTCACCGCGAAATTCAATAGCTTGAAAAATCAGCGCGAGGTCCAATTGTTGGAGACCAACAAGCAGGAACTTCTCGGCAGAAGATCCCACCCCACCCCAGGATCCGAAAACCCGTACGAGGCTGCCGATTCCCAGCAACAGGCACAATCACAGCAGCAGATGTCATACCAGGAGGGTCTTTACAACGAGCGGAACTCGTTGGCTCGTGGCACGCAGCAATTGGACCAAATACTTGAAATGGGCCAGCAGGCGTTTGAGGATATAGTAGAACAGAACGAAACGTTGCGTAGGCTCCAAGGGAAATTTGAAGAAAGCTTGATCACCTTGGGTGTCAGTCAAGGTACCATAAGGAGTATAGAGAAAAGAGCGAAGCAGGATAAGTGGTTGTTCTGGGGAGCGTTTATCTTGATGGTGGTGATATTCTGGTACATAACCAAATGGTTCCGGTAGTAAGCATGTATAAAATAACGAAATCAACAAATCCATCGCATTGTGTATTATGATTTATTACAAGGAGTTAAACCAGTGCATTTTTGAAAATATCGCAATAAAGGTATTGAATCTAGTCATTATTGAAAAATATAGCAATAATCGAAGTAACCATGACTTTTTGGTTTGGTAAAATTACTCTCTAGTTAGGTTTGCTAAAGCACAGAGGTTAGATGCGGCTTGGTCTACTATAACATGACTCTTTGTACGCTATCTAACGTTACGCATCAGCGTATAGACTATCGTACATCGCAAGCAGGCTTCTGTGGAGGATGTGGGGTACCAGCGCACTTTCTGCGCATCGCTAATTACTATCAGGTGCATTCACTATGTGTCTTACCCGTATACGGTCCTGAGTCCTGTATCTTGATTTTGAAACACCTGTGTGACAAGATCTCAAACGGAGAGAAATACGAGGCTTATCTAATGAGGAGTCGAGCGCCAATCAGGCAATGATTTCGACTAATTACCCAGAGAAAGACATCGATGACTACTGGACAGAATAATAAGTCACATGGAGCCATGCTTGGTTCTCCCGGATCGCATGCAATTCGCTTGGTACTATACACTCGGAAGAAAATAAATCCCTGTGCACTGGTATCTCATCAGCACTTCTGCAGGGTGCCCCATCTTGCCCCACTTGAAGCTTTTCCGAGCTAGGATTCTCGGGCCATTAAATTTCCGGTTCCAGTCATATAGCTAGCAAAAATTAGTGGTAGACATAACCAGAGCGTCTACCCCATCCAATAGCCCAAGCCATATGTCCCAATCGAGTATAGTTGGTCCGGCAAGTGACAGATGATGCTCTCCTTCAACCATCAGCACTTTACCTAATTAGGAAATGATGGCATTAATTGCACCGCAGCTGCAAAAAATTTGTCCTAATCGGGTAGTGCTCGCAAATGTCAAATCTCGATCCAGGCATAGTATGGGTCTCCGAGAAGTTTGAAGACCGCATTCTGGCTGGTAAACACCGGCTGTGGGCCTGTTGATCCGCCTCGTATATACGTATATATAAATTCCAACTCTTCCTGTGCTCGAAACATTTTTTTTTTGCACCAGACTAAACTAGCGACGGCCTCATCCTTCCTTTTCGTTCCAACATACCCTTGTATTGCATAGGTACATTTTTAATTCTTCAATATCCATTACATTTTTCGGTCCTTAATTAATCCGTTTGGTCGTTCCTTCAAAATGAAACTTTCTCATTTAGCATTGACTTCCATCTTGTCGGCGTTGGCATTAGCCGAGGAAGAAAAGAGAGATATCCAGTATTTGACCACCACTCAATACGTGAATACTCCAACCACCACTGCTGCTGTTCCAAACTTTTTAGATTTCTTGTTCCCTCGTACGACAACTCGAGCCCCAGCAGCCCAAACTGCCCAAACTGCCCAAACTGCCCAAACTGTCCAAGCGGCCCCCGCAGCTGCAACGGTCCAAAGTGTGGCGCCTGCTGCAGCCCCAGCAGCATCTACAGTGGTAGCAGCAGCACAGTCTTCTACATCCGATCTGAACTCGGTGGACGACTTCTTCTCCGATGCCAAAAGTCTTTTCGATTTCTTGCTCGGCGACTCACTGTCACCCAAAGCATCGTCGCCAAAACTGGCAGCTTCTTCAGTCGCACCCCTCGTGGGGACTTCCACCCAGGGTACAGCACAAGTGTCTTCTCTGGCCACCCGTCAAACCCCCTTTGCCTCTGGTTTAGTGCAGGCACCACCAGCGCCAAGTCTCCCCACCACCTTCGTTACGGCGTCATACAGTAATTCACTTACCTTTGGAAGTAGTAGTACCAGTGTCCCACAAACGATTCCCTCCGGCACTGCACCTGGCGCAAGTGCCGCTGTGGGTTCCAAGGGTATCACCTACTCGCCCTACACCAAGGACCACCAGTGTAAAACTACTTCGGAGGTTAAGTACGACATTGACCGGTTGACTGATTTCGATGTCATTAGATTGTACAGTACCGACTGTTCGGGCATCGAAAACGTGATGGCCGCCATGAGTACTACCCAGCAAGTGTTTTTGGGTGTGTGGAATATCGACACTGCTTCTGTCCAAGGTGGGTTGTCCGATATAGACACTGCGGTAAAAACTAGTCCTCGTGGCTGGAGCGCGGTGCATACCATCGCCATTGGTAACGAGCAGGTCAATTCAGGAACTGCGACCCCCGAACAAATTGGGGCTGCCATCAAGACTGCCAAGTCGTGGTTGCTGCAAAACGCTCCCCAATATACCGGCCCCGTAGTGTCGGTCGACACTTTGGTGGCCGTTGTTGCCCACCCAGAATTGTGTGATTATTCAGATTACCTTGCTGTGAACGCCCATCCATTCTGGGACGGAGGAGTCCAGCCTTCCAACTCCGGTTCATGGTTGCTTCTGCAAATTCAAGGTTTGCAGAAGGCTTGCGGCTCTTCCAAGGAAATCTTGATTACCGAAACCGGCTGGCCTACAAAGGGAGACACTTTCGGAAGCTGTGTCCCTTCGGTTGCTAACCAGGTGACTGCAATGAAAAGTTTGGTATCGTCATTGGGTAGCCAGATTCTTGCCTTCACCATGTACAACGACTACTGGAAAGACGGTGGTCAATATGGTGTTGAGCAATACTGGGGTCTTTTCGGAAACCCTGCCGCTTAATACCTCAAAAGTTTACCAAAATTGTGGTCATTTACTACCCTATACCATGTATATTTAATAAACATAACCGCCCATTAGAAACATAGACTAATTCAAGTAAAGTACTTTCTCTTATTTTTGTTGTCGCTTTTTGCAGCTATTCAACAAAACGTGTTTAAAACACAAACTACCTAAATTTATTTCTGGCGGGCAAAATCATTTAGTATTTTTCACATTGATTCACTTTGTAAGATCCTAGTATACGCCTAGTTCATCTACTATCAGCTTCCCTCTGGCGTCTTCCTCCTCAGTGCTCTCATCCTCCTACCCTATTCATTTTTGGTCGTGCACTTACCTCCGCGCGTCGAGTCAACCAGCTCAAAATTCATTTTTTATCACATTACTGGAACAACAAACAACCTCACAGGCATGTCGGATAGAGAGAAAAAGAAGCTTGCCAAGAGACTCCAGGGCCTTTTGGACCGCATTTACCAGATAGATGACGAAGGCGTAAATGTTTCCGACACGTTTCACCGTTTGCCTCTGCGGACAGGGACAGACTACTACAAAGTGGTGCTCAATCCGCTTTCTTTACATGCCATTGGCAGAAAGATCAAAAAGTTTCAGTACGAAAGTGCACAAGAATTCATTGACGACTTGGCCTTGGTGGCATGGAACGCCCGTTTATATAACAGAAAAGACTCTGTTTTCTACAGACATGCTCTTATCCTCAAGCAATTTGTTTTGACGGTTGCGCTTCCCAAGTTGAGTTCGGATAAAAGTGTTGTGGATCACAAAACCTTGAGCTATCCTGTTTTAGGAGACCTTCCTGACGATATAGGCGATAAAGGACGAATCGATGATTTTGCCTTCAAGGAGTCGTACGAGCCATACAAAGATCACGACATTAACACCACTCCTCGCCCTGATCATACTTACAATCCAAGCCACTTAACGCCCTACCAAAACATGCAAGTCTCCGATATCTCACCACCACCACAGCCCCACCACTCTATGTCACTGTACCTCCCAAAAAACTCAACGCCGTCAAGCTACAATAGAAGTTCCAAGCCCGCTGAAAGTGGTATAAGAAGAGGAAGACCTCCAATCATTGACAAGCCTTTTGAAACCAGAATCAAGTTGATATTGAAGCTGTTCAAAAAGTTGAGAGACCCTAACGACGAGAATCGGCTGTTGACCCAACACTTTGACAAGTTGCCCGACGCCAAAGTGTATCCCGACTACTATAGCAGGATCCACAATCCGATCAGTTTGAACGAAATCAAAATCAAGGTCAGAACCAGGAAATATTTTAACGTTGAACAGTTTATTCATGACTTGGATGTGATGTTCTCAAATGCTCAGGCATACTACGAGTCTAACCCTTACAGCGAGGAGTACATTGATTTTGTGAACTTCAACCGCGAAGCGCAAATCATTATTCAGCAAGAAATCAACAAGAGTGACAGAGAGCTTATTGGCCAGAGCACGTCCGGAAATGATGGTATAATAAGGTATCCATTGGACTCGTTGGAAGTTAATGGATACACCTACAAAATCGGAGACTGGGTGCTTATTGCCAACCACAACGACCCTGAAAAACCAACTGTGGGGCAAATTTTCAGATTGTGGTCCACAGAAGATGGTAATAGGTATACGAACGTGTGTTGGTACTACCGTCCTGAACAAACGTGCCACAAGTCCGACAGATTGTTCTTCAAGAACGAAGTTTGCAAGACAGGTCAGTATAGAGACCACCTTGTGAACGAAATCGTGGGACCGTGTTATGTGGTGTTTTTAACCAGATTCCAAAAGGGAGACTTGCCTGAAGGGATTGTTCCACCGGGAGCACCATGGTTTATTTGTGAGTTCAGGTACAATGAATCAAGTCATGTTTTCAACAGAATCAGAACCTGGAAAGCCTGCTTGCCCGATGAGGTCAGAGACAACTTCGAACAGCCGCTTGTGCCGTTGAGTGAAGCACGTAAACTCATCAAATATGAATCGCCTATCAAAGACTTATTGCCTCCCGACGCTTATGTGGGTATGAAAATTCCAGAACCTACCCAGGGACCCCACTCAAACTCGCCCCCATTGGCTGGACTGGTATATCTTGCACCCCCAGTACCTGAAGATGATTTGGGACAGTACATATCCAGTCCTAACGTGATGCCTGTGCCAGACCACGACGATCCTGCCTCGGGGCGCCGGGCATTCTTGTTCACGCCTATCTCGCAACTAAAAGGCGGAGGAGGAGTCACCAACACCATCTACACAACCAGCCATGTGCCTATCCATTCAGCAGACTTTGACGATCCCTATGGAGTGGCCAACGCGGCGGTGGCTTCATCGGCCGTCTCGTCGTCGCCAGGACCAATAGGACACATGGGCTCAGGCTACGAAGAAAATGGCCACTTTTCGAATTCCTACAAGCTGTTACAGGCGCAAATCCACGAGAACCAACAAAAGAAATTGCAAGAACAACAGCTTTACCAACAAATACAGCAGCAACAGCAGCAGCAGTTGTACCAAAAGGCCGAGACACCTACCCCGAACAACATTATTCCCGAAGGCGGAAACTTCCATACAGTAACGCCGGCCTACTCAACAATGCTTGCCGGAGGGGTTGTTGCGTACAGTCTCGAGGATACCAAGAACTTGGCGGGGTTGAGCGAGAACATCAACAAACGGAGAAAAGTGACGGGCGCCACAGATGTCGTGTTTTACCGAGCACCACCGGTCGCCGCCAAGCACAACAGAGTGATCACCAGCAACAATGTGGCGTTCGGTCACTCTGCCCGGTATTTGGCTTGGAAAGCGCAACAAGCCAGCGTCACCCCAGTAGATCAGGCTTAACCACCTCGGACTTCCATAATTGTGTATCATAATGTAAGTATATTAATAAATCGCATCAGCACCATGCTATGACGCCCCTGTGAGTGTAAACAATAAGATATAGTGCAACTATAGCCCTGGTATACCGCGTACTAGGAAATTACCATTCAGCCTCACCAGCGAGTGTCACCATTTCCAGCGAGCGCCTCGCTAAGTTTCTCCGCGACCAGAAAGTATCGAAGACAACGCTACGCCGAAAGCCTCGCGTACAGTTGCTAGCATGAGCAAAGCACTAGCGGAGTTTCAAGAGCATCTACAGAAGTCCAAGAGAATTGTGTCGTTGGTCGGAGCAGGCCTCTCTGTGTCGTCAGGGTTGCCTACTTTCCGCGGTACGCAGGGTCTCTGGAAGAATTTCAACATGATCGATCTAGCCACCCCAGATGCATTTTATATTGATCCGGGCTTGGTGTGGCAGTTCTACTCGTGGCGAAGATACACGGCTTTGAAAGCCAAACCCAATCCTGGCCATTATGCCTTAGCTAGCCTATCCAAATTGCGCCTGGTCGACCATATAACCATCACCCAGAACGTCGATGGATTACTGAGCCGAAGCGGCCATCCCAAAACAAAGTTGTACGAGCTCCACGGGTCTCTCTTTGAGTTGAGGTGCACCGGATTTACATGCAATTACGTAGAGAAAGACAATTTCGACAACCCGCTCACCGAAGCATTGGCAGACACCGAGTTTGAGTACACCACTACGCGCAAAAGGGAATTGGAAAAAGACGACGGCGTCACCTTGTCACCCCAATTTCGTCCTGTCAAAGAGATCCCCGAGTCCGAATTGCCCCGCTGTCCCATTTGTAAGGATTTGCTCCGCCCTGGCGTTGTGTGGTTTGGCGAGTCATTGCCTCTTCGCGTGATCGACAAGATCGACGACTTCATAGAATCCGACCATGTCGATCTTATTTTGGTCATTGGCACTAGCGGCGCCGTTTATCCGGCCAACAGCTATGTGGACCGGATCAGACAGAAAGGCGGAAAAGTGGCGGTGTTCAATACTGATATAGATGACGATGTACTACAGGGAAAAGTAAAAGACACCTGGGGGTTCAGCGGAGACGCGGCCGAATTGTTGCCCATGGCATTGAAGCCTCTACTCGACGAAGAAAGAATCAAGTAAATGTAAATATTAAACATTCTAGCATTCATGGAAACGTCCTGAGACCATAGCAGGACTATGGTAAGAGTCTCACCACCATCTAAATACTATTAAAGAAACAAAGAATAACAATTGAGTAATACAATTGAAGAAGAGATTAAATAGAAGTATACCAAGAATGAATAGAAACACCATACTATCATGATCAAACATCGCCAATGCTACCAGCACATTGCGAAAGCGAGTATGTAGTCACGATTATGAAGCGCAGAAGCCCAAAAAATAGCCAAATGAGCTTGAGAATCAAAGCAATAAATTAAAACCCAACCATGACCGAACCCAGAAACCACTCAAATATCAAATGTGAATTCACCTAAAGTACTGCTCCCTACCGTGTAACCGAAATTAGGGTCGAAGGGCTTATCTTCGGCTGAAAATGCAAAGGCGTCAAAGTCTATAGTGTCAACGTCTTTAAGGAATTCGCAGTAAAGATCGACCGAGAGCGACAATGACGAGTTGGCTGCACTAGTGTATGATGTGGGTTCAGGTTCGGGGGATGTAGCGATCGACACGTCTGTCATGTCAGGAATTGGCTGCAAAGCCCCCGCAGAAAATAAGGACGCGGAACCAATAGAATCCTGGCGGGTCTTTTCTGTGGATATGTAGTCATGAGCAGTTTCTATCTCGCTTTCGGTTGTTCTCCTCTTTGCAGGCGAGGTTTTCTGGAAGTTGGCGAATGTATCGATAGACGCGATGGTCACTGAAGGCTTTAATGGGGGGCGCGACTTGGGCGAATATGTAAATGATTTGGTGTTCTTGGCTGGATGTACTGGTTTATGAACATTGTATGAGAATATGTTGTTGCCGTAACTATGCTTTTTGTGAGACTTGACAGGCAACTCTTTACTTTCGAGTAAGGGTGACGCCAATGTACAATTGGGCTTCACGGAATTGCGCATGCGAGGATTAGAGGGTGCGAAGGTCGAATGGCTCGTATCGATGGGGGACTGCAAATACGCAGCGGAGGAGTTGAGTGAGGCATGGCTCATGTCAGCTAGATTGGGATCCCAGCTAGTTGGGTTCCACTCATTCAATTCGTCCATGAAGTTTAGTATGTTCATCTTGGCCAATAATTATAAATGGGAACTGCTCTTTTTTATATGGAAGTATCTTAATATTTATTTATTTACAAAAACCCGTCATCTCAAATGTATTTATATATTTTAAGTGTATCGAATTCCGAACATGCAACCCACACCCCACCGAGCCATGTCTCTCGTCAGGACCTCCCCCGTCTGCCGCCCCCTCCCATGTTGAGTTGTCATCTATGTTCCTATTGTCTCACATTGTCTTGGGCGTATAACCCAGAGTCCGTGGGGAGTGTCTCGTACTATTCTATGTGCATCCCGATTCCACACGCCGCGCCCTAAACCACTGTAAATAAAGGTGAGTTACGCATCCATGTTACTCCCGCGACATGTTACAAGATGGCTCTATATGCAAGCTATTAGAAAATAACATTTATTCTTAATTCTCTGTTTTTTTTTTTTTTATTTCGGTCAGTGCGAATAGTGCCACGATAACGGTTTAAACTTAAAATAGATATTGGGTTGCGGAATGGTCCTTAGAGAGTTAAATTTATTTGAGTGACTCTTATATTGCCACCGAGCATCTCAGCCTTGCTGAGTAAAGCCCCACCCCGAACTTCTATTGAGGTCACTGGATGTATAGCCTCGTGTCCGGGATATTTTCTCAGGCACTATCAATTGGAGCTTTAACCCCAGCGGGGCCCCTCCCTTTCTCGGTAACTAGACTCTGGAATTTTTCGCAATATCAGGGGAAAATATATTTACATCTCTCTGCACTACAAATAATAATATGGTGCTATTATTTATATTTGTATAGTTACAAATAGCATATTGTTTGATCTTACGTTCCATTTCCCTAGTCCTTACAAAAAAAAAACTTCACCTAAAAATACTTTACTTGACTGGGTTATGGACCAATTCCTAAGCTCATAAGCCACGGAAAGTTTATATTTGGGTGTTTTATTTTCTATCACACCAAGGTTTTTACTTTTACATATAGGTGATCTCGATATTATACTTCACCAATGCTTACAATTTAACTACATTTAGCGGGGCTATCTCCCATGGAATAGACACAATTCCACCCTCTTGTTTACCTTTAGTGGTGGTTGTACACCTTGGACCCCACACCCCCTATTTCAAGTCATTCTTTGCGGTTACGAGGTTCTTGCAACTGTTCCTTATCTCGCTGGTCCAAAAAAACATGATGGTGAGATCAGTGCTTGGATGATTGTATGATCGACAACCTAATCGCTAGCAAGCGTATCGTAATTGTTGACCTCGAAAAGAAAGAAAAATCCTTCTTTTTCTATAGTTGTGTGTGCAACAATATTTCATCTACTTTCCATAGCTCCTAAACTTACTAAATATTGAGGTTTCTGCATTACTTGATTTTCTATACTCGCTATTTCATATTGACAATACACACTAAAATAATATTCTCCTACAAATTGCGACTCAGAACCATCTCTCCACGCCGTTTTCCCAACCCTTTAGTTCATGCTAGTGCCACCGGAAGCCCCCTACCCCTCATACTGACAAATGGCCGCCACTTCCATACCACATGGACACTGTAATGGGTAAATGTGTAGCGGCTGCGTAGTGATTTATACTAATTTAGGGTATCTTACCCCCTCTTTGTCTGCCTCCGTAAAAAAAAAATTGAAACTTTTCTTGTTCGAACATTTACACCGAACTAGCCGATGGCTGCACCGAAAGTCAAAATACGTCCCCGGACCTATTTAACTTCGCCCTAATCATTATTTGCGGAGGCACAGACTGATCTCCTCATTCGTTGTCTTGTCGCCTGTTTTTTCATCACGATTGTTGTCTATACGCATTAATTCTTGGGAATAGCCTTCACGTGGGGCCCAAAACCCTCAACTTTTTTGGCAACCACATTTTTTCTTTTCCTTTTGTTATTTGGTTCCAATTGTTTACGCACATGATCCCCACCATCTACACTATCCTCGCAAACTCAGGCTGGTTAGGCTATTGATCTACTAGTTGTTTGCTATGCTTGCTATGTCTTGGACAATTTATGTGCACCGTTCCTTGCATCCAGATCAAGCTGAACTGTTGTGCATGCCCGTCCATGCCAAAATGCCGTTTAATAGTCGTAGTTTTATCAATTGTGCTTCGTCTGTGGCTGCCTCTTTTGAAATTATGGTATACTTATGTTATTTTATCCTGCATGTCAATTAACTATACCCTCCTCTTAAAACCACTCGTGTTAATCTAAGATGGGATGTTATCTACTTGAGACAAGGCTCGTTTCTTATCTAGCTAGAACCTAATTACATTCCTTCCCTACTCATTGTATCTCGTGCTCTATTGATGCAAATTCATTGTATGTCTATATAATGTATCTGATGCTGCGGTACCCTGCCCTTTCAACTCATCAAAAGCAGGTCTCTGTCTTCTCCGAATAAAATACCTTCGATAATGTAGATAAGCTGCTGTGCATAAGGAATTTATTGGTCCATTATGCCCCAAATGGTTAAATACGTCAATTTATATGCATCTAATATCCTGTGATGTAAACGTGAGACGTACTGGATCAGGATATGTACGACAAATGCAGGTAATTTTCCTATTCGATTAATTGGCCTTTGGTCTATTCATAGGGACGTGTTCATAATAGTGCGCATACTATTGTACCTCAGGTGACCGCCTTAACCGAACTTTAGACTTTTAACCCACCACACCATAAAACCCAATATTTTCGTGCGATAAGTATTTTTTTCTTAACTCCTAACAAATATTCGGCACTGTATTGTTCAAGGTACCTCGAGTTTCAAGCGGATGTCGTTCGCCGCCGTGGTAATTTATCCTGATCTAGTTAGCACATATATCTATTGTCAAACTGAAAATCAACCTAGATCAAGAATCGATGCCATGCCATGCACTCGAAGGAGCATCCGACAGCCATAGTATCCGGCTCGATGCTGCAATAAACAATAACTTTTAGTCATACGGATTTTTCTTGTGGAATTTTTCATTGGATCGATTTTTCACCTGGGGTCCGCAATGCATTAACTGTAGGCCGGTCCAGATTGCGAAAGAGGACTCGTTATTGTGTTGCAAGATCCATCGTAATTACATCTCTTCTCCTCATTTCGCTTATAATTCCCTTTACACTAAATCGTACAATAGACTTATATTTTACATCTGTATGTGTTCTCATAATTGCAATGTTCACTGGTAGAGCAATTCGTCGTCAAATTTATCTCTTGTTACCCTTTGAGGAACTGCATTCTCCTCTGGCGGAATGCCTATCTCGACATTTGCATTGACCAAATGCTGATTAATTAACCACAACCTCCTTTTCTTGAAAATCGAGGCTTCGAGCTGCTCGCTCACAATCTTATTGATTTTGCTTGCGGCATGCAATTTATTTTGCAATTTTTGGTGAATATCTTTTAATTCCTGTAAATCTTTTATTTCATCGATTGACTCTTGGTCGATACTATCTTTTTTGTATTGCTTGGCCCTGTTATTTGATTCTTTTTCTAGTTGCTCATGAATGGGCTGGTTATAATTGATGAGCTCATTATCTTCTTCATCGTCATCTTCGTTGTTTTCCTGCTTTTCCCACAACTTCTGTCTTTTTATGATATTGACACTATCTGTTATTTCACTCGAAGGCCCGAAAAGCTTCGTACGGCGACTCAAGTAGTTTTTATACCTTATGTTGGCCACTTTGTGCTGCTTTAAATTTACGGGCAATTGATAAATGTCGGATACTCGAACCCAAAGCGTTTCATCATCTTCATCATCTTCCTCTTCGTCAGCTTCTTTGTCCACATTTTCCGCTTTTGAACCATCATGAATCTGACCCTGAAGCACATTTACGAATAAATTGGTGTACCACCATGGGTTTTTGAGCTCATGATTTTGTTCAATCACTCGCAATAAAGTACGCTCGTCTTTGATTTCCTCAATATCTTTGACCTTCTCTCTAACATTTCGAAGCGTTTCACGTAATGTCTGCAAGTCGTGGGCCGATTTAAGGTGCTTTGCCAACATATTCGTGGTAGTAAATATTTCGCTGCACTCTGGAATCAAACAAACTATGACTTGGCCAGGTGGTATTTCGCTAAAATGACTCGTGAGGTGCTCAGCAAGTTGCTGTGTAGATGCTTGCTTGACTCCAAAACTTCCACATCCTTGCCATTTACAAGCTGCTTCCTGACTGGTACTCAAATGTTTGCTCAAGTGCAGAGCAAGGCCTTCTGACGGCACTATGGAGGATTCACAGCCCTGCCATTGACATGCCTCCTGCGTAGCGTTCTGACCACTTGGAACTACTTCCGTACTTTGCCCAGACATATTATCGCGTACGATCTACCTTCAACTAGCTAAACTTGGAGGCTCCTTTACCACCACCATCGATACGCGAACGGTGAAATTATTCACGTGACTCGAAACATGCTATGTTGGTTGATATCTACAATTTTATATACTTCTTTGTATACTATTTTATCTACTATGTTATTAATGACTATAAAACTAAACTAGCTCTTCATCTAATCTAGCGGCGGGGTTGGTTTCAATAAAGTCCAACGAGACCTTGTGGCCCAATAATTCTCTGATGTTAGAAACACCATATTTGATCATGGTTGGCCTCTCCAACGAAAGACCCCATCCCAATACTCTCAAGTTCTTTGGCAATCCCATGGATTCCAACATTTCAGGTCTAAACATACCGGAGTTACCAATTTCGACCCATTTGCCCAAACCCTTATGATGGGCGAAGATTTCCAAAGATGGCTCGGTGTATGGGTTGTAGGCAGATTTGAATCTTAAACCACTGACCCCCATCTTAGCAAAGAAATCTTCCATGAAACCGATCAAGTCTCCCAAAGTAAGGTCGTAACCTGCCAACACACCTTCGACTTGATGAAATTCTGCCAAATGTGTTGCGTCAACCGCTTCGTTACGGAAAACTCTATCGATAGAGAAAAGTCTGGTTGGTTTTGGGTCGGCAGCCAACTTCTTCAACATGGCAGATGAAATAGCAGTGGAGTGGGTTCTCAACACCATTCTTAACGATTCTTCTTCTTTCCATGGATATCTGTAACCAATCGATCCGTACTTACCGTTTTCGTGGATTTGTCTAACGTTTCCCCAGTATTCTTTATCTTCAGGAAGTCCGGCCTTGACTGGGTCTTTCAAGTAGAAAGTATCTTGTAAATCTCTGGCAGGATGTTGTTGGGGCACGAATAAGGTGTCGAAGTTCCAGAAACCCGATTCAACGTATTGGTTCGATGGCATTTCAGTGAAGCCCATCGAGAAAAAAATCTGTCTGAATTCTTCTCTGACTTTACTTAATGGATGTAATGCACCAGATTGAGGGTAAATACCTTCGGAGTTGAAGTTATATGGTTTGAATTCGGCATCTTTCCAGCTGCCGTTGGCAATCATGTCAGATGTGATGTCAGTTTCGAGATTCTTGATTTCCAAGCCGAATTTTGGACCTTTTTCAATTTTAAAGCCAACAATCTTGGACAAAGAAATCAACTTTCTCTTTTTCAATTCAGTCAATTCTTTTTTATCATCCAAAGATCCAGTACTCTTGATGGTTTTTAACTCTTCCAATACCACGTCCTTGGGCAACGACTCCACTTTTGCAACCAATTTGTCGCCGTCTTTACTCAACCACTTATTCTTGAATGCTTTACCTTGACCAACAAGTCCTATTGGGCCTAACTTGGTTTTCAAGTCATTGATAGATAATGATTCGACTGCCTTTAACACTTCGTCCACTACTTGAATTTCTGGGGAAGCACCGTGAGTTAAGAAAGATTCGGCTTCTTCGGTCAAAGTCCATTGGTCAATTTCAATTTTGGAGAAAGTGATCATCTCTTTGGCCCATAAGGAGGTCAAGTTGGAATGTAAAGTATTGGAGTCGATCTTGGAGAACTCGGCTTCTTTCAAGGTGTTTTCGATGACTCCATTGCTGGCGTCAACTTTCTTTAATATAGACAACTGCAAGTCAGACATCGTAGATATTTCTCTATTATAAAATGCTATCCAGCCACCTGATTACTACTCCGTGATGTCCTGGCGGTATCGCTTATGATTCATACTGGTGGAAAAAAAATTCCACATAATACTGAGGTTTACGCGAAGCTAAGTATACTCGAGTACGGAATTTATCACCATAGACCCAACCTGTCACACGTGACAACGACTCCAAGTTCTCGTGCGTGTGCCAAATACGTCAAGTGGTTGGGGTCGTTAGACTTGCCACGGTCCCAAGACTTGCCCGGGAAAGATGATTGTTGTCACCCCTGACGATTTAGACTTTTGAAATCAGAATCGCCGTGAAGCCTTATTTTGCGATTTCGAGAATCAGGCTTTTTTTGTTATGATGTCATGGCTGTAGCTGGCTTGTTGCTGATCGTTCTGTAGAATTGCTGGGCTATACACAAAATAGTGTCTCATAAATAATGACCTAGTTGTGATGTCAAAGAGTACTGCCTTGATCACTCATCATATAGTGAGTGCAGCTAGGGAATGTGCAGCTGTGTATGCAGTACCTCACTATGTATTAGCAAGCCTCGTGTATATTTTCAATACTAAGCTTGCTATGTGAGCTTATTTTAGTAAATAATAACACTGTTGGTTTTGTGCGGCTGAGCAATGTTAACCATATCAATTACTATATAATGCGTCGCATGTCTACGTTTCATTCCTCCCATAAATTCTAATACACCCTCATTCACAATGCCAGTTACCTGTTCCGATATCATCAAGCTTTTCTTTGCTATTATCTTACCACCATTGGGTGTTTTCTTGGAAAGAGGATGTAGCTCTTCCTTGTTGATCAACATCCTTTTGACCATCTTGGGTTATATTCCAGGTATAATTCATGCGGTGTATGTCATAATGCGATACTGATCAATTTGAAAGCTCTGGACCATCAAAGGATAACCAATTCCTTGGATAGCCATTTCTGGAGCAACCAAAAAATGCAAGATTCACCCCAGCCGCAATCATTCAACTCAATTGCAACAAAGCATGGATTTTCTTGACTTTTTGCCACGATTTATGCCATTTCATTTTATAGTTATGTTTTGCACTTGCAAAAGGTAGCAAAAAAATATCACAATAAAATAGTAATATTGAAACCTGTATGTAGAGCACCAAATAGAGTGCTAATAATGTAATTATCAGATCGGCCTTCAGATCAAAGTTCCAACCGTTAGAAATCAGCGCAGCACGAGGGTAATTCGCCACTATTCATCAGATAGAGATGATCCCAATTGTTCGAACCCTCCACGATCGATAGAATTGTCTCGTATCTGTTATCGGGCTAGGCTCGTGATGCTTCGAGGTTTGCAGCAATAATACCCGTGATACAGCGGAGACGAAATGCGAAAGAGCCACGAGCCCGTATAGTCTAGTGAGCAGCCAAGAAAAAAAGTCAGGGGGCTCATACAAACAAAGTCACACGACAGTTTTGATTCGCTTTCATTCGGGGCTGTGAAGCCGAAGTGACAAGCGAGGGGCAATGCTTTTCGGAGCAGGAAGGTATAGTACATCACGTATGTATATGGTCAGCCCGACTACTCAGTCTAAGCTGCTCATGCTAGTTGATGCAGAAGAGCAGCAATGTTTCAGCGGAATGGTATCTAGACCCAATGGGGATATTCCGAGTGTAATCATGAGGAAGTTTTTCTGTGGATTTGTTGCACTGGTCTAGTATCATTGACGAACCCAAAACAATTTATCTCAAAACTGGCTGTTTGCGTACAACACAAAAAAATAACGATTCCGCCGTCATGATTTCCGCAATTCCCCATGGATTGTTCGATGTTGCCCAATTTCTCCACCTACGAGGCCCGTGGTATTGCGAAGTAATTTGCGACCGTTAATTACATGGCTTATGTCAACGTATATTTTTTTCAACCAGCACCCAATCCTTCTCTCCTAAGCCTCTTACGTCACGTTATTTGGTTGGGTTTGGCCGCGCCATCATTGCAGCACAAAAGCAACAATTTGCGGCCAATACACTCCTCTTTCGAACAACTGACAAAGTACTGACCATCAGCTAGAACACCGAGACCCTTCCCCGTTAGCAACGTCTATTACATTACTGTTTCGATTTTCGTAATTGCTAGACCAAGTATTTCTTTTTATTCTTCTACATTGCCAGATATGCATAGCAGCCCTTAAACAAATAGCAGTGCTCGCGTATACAAATTTTTGCCAAGTCTTGAGACCTTATATATACAACTTCGATAGTAAAATTACAATTTTGTATAGTTTATCGGAAGAGGGTGGGTTGCCTACAACAGTGCTCGTACTTGTTTCAAATGACAATTTTTAACATGATAACGACAAGGACTATAACGTTCATCCTTGTAGCAGTGCTATTTGTGAATCTTACATATTTCATAGGGGCGTACCGGCAAGAAGAAGCCCGACTCAATCTCTTGAAATTGGAGAACCTAAAGGCCCAGAAGATCAAGAACTTGGTGTTGGACGACCAGATACCGTACCCGAAGGATGTTGAGTACGACTTACTTGAAGCCAACGAGAAGGTGGCTTACCTACTTGACGAAGTGCAACATAACGTGGACGGCAAATACGATTCCACCAACACCAGCGTCAAACACCCTTTCGCCCAGATAAAACCGCAAAATAACGGCCAAGATGGGCTATTGACATACGATCCCAGAATAACCTTATCTGTATACCTAGAAGAGATCAAACACCAGCTTGAGATCGAAAATCCCCAAAACGATCCTTCGTATCACAACAACATATCCGTTCCGTTCTCATGGGCTGACTGGGTGGATTTGACTGCCTTGAACACAGAATTGGTCAAGAGTGACGAAGACAAGTTGGACTGTGCCTGGCTTCAGTCCACTGTGAATAAGCCCACAAACAACCCAGACTTTTGTAAGGACTTGAGGCTACTTTCTGAAGCGGAGTTTAAGGAAATAGGGCTTACAGAAGACGATCTCCCAGGTTTTATTGTCAAACAATCGCCTTTCAACAAGATTCCCAATCTCCAGAGCATAATGCAAGCCAAGAGCCACTTGCTCACCTACGCAGAATTGCCCTTGCAGCTCATCTTTCTTACTCAGAACGGAACCTACGATGTGCCCGTTCGTAACGAGCGCGCAAGTATGATCAAGTCAGGAATGTTTAAGACTTATTTCGAAAGAACCAACAAAAGCATGGATCAGACCCATGAGATAGGACCTATAGAGGAGATGGCCGAGTTGGAAAGTACAGTGCCGTCGAGGACACAGCCACAAAATGTAGTCTACAGCAAATCCAGTCATATCGAGGATTCGCGCGAATTGTTTTTGCAGCCAGATATGTTCCACTACGACCAATACGACATAGATGCCCAGATCGAATACTACGAGGATATTATTCAGTACGGCTCAGCAGGTGAAGATGAAGATGACGATAATGATGAAGACGAATATGATGACGGCTCATCGGTAGAGTTTGGTCCAGACTCAGATGCACAACGTAGAAGTACTGTTGAGTTGCCTAGTTATATGATAAACCTGGATGATGAACCTATAGATACCGAAGAGCACACCTTGAATATCAGCTCGCTAACCAACTTGACTCCCCAAATGCTCAACCATTACCTTGGACTTCTCACTGCCAATGCCTACACTACTGCCGACGAACCAACCTACTTCAAGCTCTCTACTCTTTACAAAGACGAAGAAAATAAAGATAACGGATGGCATTACGAATGGAGGTTCTTCAATGGTGCCAACAGATACTTGAAAGACGAGTCCTGGGACTTGAAACAGATGGAACAAAGAGAACAGATTATACTAGACAGGCTTTTGCGGAACTGGTTCAAGTTTTGTAAGGAAAAAGGTATTTTATCGTGGATTTCCCATGGCCCACTTTTGTCGTGGTACTGGGACGGATTTATGTTTCCCTATGATATCGATGTAGATATCCAGATGCCCATTTCCGAGCTCAACCACCTCAGTAGAAACTACAACATGAGTCTTGTGATTGAAGATGTCGAAGAAGGATTCGGCAAGTATCTTATAGACTGCTCCACATTCTTACATCACAGGGACAAACCAGGCAGAAACAACTACATTGACGCCAGATTCATTGATGTGGACTCGGGCGTATACATCGATATCACCGGTCTAGCCAGAAACAACGAATCTCCCCCTCACAGATACTCGAGATACATCAAAGAGAAGAACCAGAAAGGCGAGCTGATAGAGCTTTATATGGATAGAAGAAAGCACTGGTACACCATAGAGCAGCTCAGCCCCTTAAGATTGTCTATGATAAACGGAGTGCCTGTGTACATTCCTCACGATGTGATGTCGATGTTGAACTATGAATACTCTAGCGGAACAACTGCGTACTACTACAAAGGATACTACTTTGTACCGAAGCTCAGGCTTTGGCTCAAAGAAGAGAAGATTGCCAAGATCTTCGAAGAATCGGAAAACGGACAGAAGAAAATCAAGCGCAAAAAGTTGATCTCCAAGATCAAAAACATGACTGACGAAGACAAAGCCAGATTGTTAGAGTCAGACGACGAGTTATTGCTGGAGTATTATCTTACGCAGAAGCTAAGCTCGCTTCATGAACTAGAAAAGAGTTATCTTTTGGACTGGTCCCAACATATCTCGATACTTGATGTGAGCAATATTACTGATTACCATAAGCTTACGAATAGATTTGAGCTCGGCAAACCTCTCAGACTGAGTATGTACGATTTTGAGTACTACTTGAGGTTTGACAGTGCATGATAATATACACACGAATAGTAAAAACTGTAGAAAAACTGTTCTTAAAGAGAACGGACAATAGAGCAGAGCAAAATCCAATTTGTTCCATCAGGTAATAAAAAACTAGTTTCAATTTTCCAAAAACATGGCCCTCTCCAACTTCATATATCTCTATAGTATACTGATGTCTCTGAACAAATACTCCCTCTCACAATAATAACTCGCCCTTTCATTATATTCAAGCAGATCTGTATTTGTAGCAACCTGTTAGAGTTTCTTGTGGGTTTGAACCTCTACTAACTATATAAAGCTTATAAACAAATTGAGTAGTAACGTTGTCTACTTCAGTGGTAAATATCAGTGTTGTCTATCAGTATACTCTTGGCGGTATATTACTAAGAATAAGTGGTAATTGGTGGTAGGTGCTAGAGATAGTGGTATTATTATCTAGTGGGTCACACACGACCGACTATCTCATTTCTTTCAAGCTCAGCTGTAGCACCAGAAAGACCGTATAGAATGTTTCAGAAGACGGCTCAACGAAGCTTAAGAAGTAATGTTAGGTCTTTATTGAGCACAGGTCAATACAGGAACTATGCTGGTCCTGTTTACACCAGAGTGTCGGGTGTCAAGAAAGCCAGCACCGCTTCTACAGTAGACAGTGGAAGCAGTGAGGGTGGCGAAACTAGTGCAACTAGCGCCCCTGTTATGACCAAAGCTACCAGTTTCCACGACTCACCCATCCAGGTCAGTGCTGCCGATCCCAACCAACCCATAAACTGGTCAGATTCCTTCCACGGTCTTGGTTCTACCCCATTTTCCAGAGAGATTGCCGATATACTATTGGCACCAATTGCCGCCGAGGACATTGAAATTAAGCCTGATGGGCTCTTGTACTTGCCCGAAATCAAATACCGTCGTATTTTGAACCGGGCATTTGGTCCTGGCGGCTGGGGATTGGCTCCACGAACAGAAAGCTTGATCACCCCCAAGCAAATCAGCAGAGAGTACGCTTTGATAGCTCACGGTAGATTGATCAGTGTTGCTAGAGGCGAACAGGACTACTTTGGCGGCGAAGAGAAAACCACCACTGCTTTGGAAGGATGCAAAAGTAATGCGTTGATGAGATGCTGCAAAGATTTGGGAATCGCCAGTGAGCTCTGGGATCCCAGCTTTATCAGAGAATGGAAGAAGAAGTACTGCGACGAAGTGTTCGCCGAGCATGTGACGACCAAGAAGAAGAAGAAGTTGTGGAAATTAAAGAAGAATAAAACTTTGGATTATCCATACAAGATTTGCTAAACACTGTATATAAGCAATAGATGCACACACGATCGTAAAAACCGTAGTATAATGAGAATGCATCAACACAAGAGGCAACCAATAGTTTAAAGTAATTTGTATCACTAGTGTTTATTGTACTTAATTATATAGTAATGGTTATAGTTTAGTGTATTGATGCTGTTATTAGTGGGTTGTGAGTTATTTATGGCTTGAAGATACCTCTGCCTGCACCCACTTCCTCGACGGTTTGTGACAAAGGTCTTCTCTTCCACACATCCCAGAATTGTTGCTTGCCCAACTCCTGTTCAGTGTTTCCTTCAGCATATCTGACATCTTTACCAGCAGAACTTGGCGATTGTGCCCAGATGGCATGGTCCAATAAAGCAGTGATGGAGGCACCGGCAATACCAGTCAAGACCTTTTGTTTGACTGGCATGTTCTTGAATCCAACAGTCAAACATGCCAAGTTACCAGTACCAACGGCAATGAAGGTGTTCCAGCCGTCGTTCTTTTCTCTCAAGTTGGTCACAATGCCTTTGGTAGCAGTGGCTACAGTGGCGAAACCAACCACGGTGGCTGGCAAACCCAATTTGAAGGTGGCACGTCTCCATAAGTATAACCAGGCATAGGCACCTACAGTTGTGTAAAACCCAACCTTGAACACTTGGGTGGTCTCTTTTTTGGTGTCTACTGGCTTCCATGCTGGGTAGGCACTGGCATTACCCAAGTTGACGAATGGAGTGGGGTATTTTCCCGTGGAGTCGGGGTACTGTGGAGCATGTTCTGCGACTTCAGTGGACATGATTTGGTGTCTTATAGGCGTAGTTCCAACGATGTAAACTGTCTTGGATGAGTTTGAGGTTGCCCAATCAAAGATGGATGAATTTTTGGTCAGAATCGACACGTGCGTGCAAACGTGATCACCACGGGTCGTGTCTGAAAAATTTTCATGGTTGCCTTCTAAAAGTGCAGCTCCGAGTAGGAAAAGAATTAGCTTACCTACGCTAATATGAACAGAACTTTTGCCATTACTGCTGTTGTTGCCACCGGGTTGATTGGGTACGCCGCCTACTTCGACTACAAGAGAAGAAACTCGGCCGAATTCAGAAAATCATTGAAGAAAAAGTCAATTAAACATGCCAAATTGAGCGAAAAGATAGAAAAGGAAACCAAGAAATCCAAGTTCGAAGCCGTCAAGAAGGCATTGGAAGCAGACTTGGCCGCCAACCCAGTTCCAGTCGAATTAAGCGAAAAGGAAAACTTCTTCATGCAGCAAGTTGCCTTGGGTGAACAATTGTCTGCCTTGCCAGGAAAGAAGATCGAGTCTGCTGTTTGCTTCTACAAGGCCCTTGCCGTCTATCCAAACCCAACCGACATTTTGGGAGTATATCAAAGGTCTGTTCCAGAAGATATTTACGAGCTTTTGGTCATGATGATTGCTGCCAAACCCCCACCAGCTGTATCGAATGTTTTAAACCCTGAACTCACCAGAGGAACCAAGGTTGAAGAAGATTTAGATTAATGAAATTTAATGAAAGTAAATCAAAGAGATCATTGACATATGCTTGACATATTCCGGGACACCTCATGTTACCTTATTTCTTTTGTACATATATAGATTATTTTCGCCTATCTTGCTAAGCGAGAAGCGTGTTGTGATTATATCATTCCCTCGATCTCCTGTAGTTGATTATAAAAATAAAGATTCCAAAAATAATTTTTGACGAAGCTGCGAATTCAGGCACCAAAGATTAAAAATCGACAGATTAGCCATCAAGGTTAAAAGGACATGAATAAATTGTTAGGACTTTCGGTTTGCTTGGCTGCATTGCTATGCCATGTAGCGGCAGCTGCTTTTCAATTGAACCAGACAACCATAGACACAATCTTTGCACTGAACAACTACACCAATTCTACCAACTCCTCCAGCATTCAGATCAGCGACAATTCCAACAACTTTCAGTATGAAGGGGTGGCCATTGGAGGCTGGCTAGTGTTGGAACCCTACATTACGCCATCTTTGTTCCAAGCTTTCAACCTGTCGCCTCCTGTGGACGAGTATCATTACTGTAAAGAGTTGGGATCCGAAGAGGCTTCCCGGAGATTGCAGAAACACTGGTCTACTTTCTATACCGAGCAGGACTTTGCCGATATCAAGTCATACGGCTTGAATATGGTCAGAATCCCTATTGGGTACTGGGCATTCCGACTTATGGACGGCGATCCGTATGTCCAAGGGGCACAGGACTACTTGGACCAGGCGCTCGAATGGTCACAAAAGCATGAATTGAAAGTATGGATTGATCTACATGGTGTTCCAGGTTCCCAAAACGGGTTCGATAATTCCGGCTTACGTGATATCGGCTATCCGGGATGGTTCAATTCGACTGAAAATGTTGCGGTAACTTATCAAGTGTTGCACCAGATATACAAAAAGTATGGCTCAGGCTCTGTAGGAAACAAGTACAAAGACACAATTCTTGGCATTGAGATTATCAATGAACCCTTGACTCCAGTTCTTGGTATCGGCAACGTCACTGAATTCTATGCCAAGGCCTACGACGATGCTAGAAGCACCCAGCTGATCAATAATACCATTATCTTCCACGATGGGTTTCAGGGAATCGGATACTGGGACAACTTCGTGAATCATCGTGAACCCTGGATAACAGCTCTGGGAAACAATACCAATGAAAACTACAACATTTTGATCGACCATCACCACTACGAGGTGTTTGGTTCAGGTGTGGAGCAAAATATTACTACACATATCCAGAACATTGTAGACTACGCCAAATCCATTCACTACGAATTGCCTCACCATCCTGCAGTAGTGGGTGAATGGTCGGCCGCGCTTACCGACTGTACTCCTTGGTTGAACGGGATAGGCTTGGGCTCGCGCTATGCCGGTGAAAAGCCGTACGATTTCAATAAAACGGGCAGCTGCAAAGACATCAACGACTTTTCAAAGTGGTCCAAAACTAAAAAGAAAAATTACCGTAAGTTTATAGAAATCCAGCTTGACAGGTACTCTGCTGAAACCAACGGATGGATCTTCTGGTGCTACAAAACTGAAGACACCATTGAGTGGGATTTCAAACGTCTTGTCAAGTTGGGCTTGATGCCACAACCGCTCAACAATTTCACCTACATCAAAAACGGTACCGATACCGACAAGCACAAAAACTCAGCCGTCAAGGGCTTTGCTAGCCCATGGACCTGGGCCACTGCTTTGGCCGTCGTTGCCATGATCTTATAGACTCATAAATAGCCATACATAATTTGCACCCAAACCTGCATGTAGCACGCGCACGTTAGCTCACATGACTCACCATGCCGGCCCCGGGCCAAGTGAAAAATGCCAATGCCACATAAGCTAAATTGAACAACGATGGTCAAGTCAGTCAACGTAGCTATCATCGGCTCAGGAGTCGTCGGCTCAGCCTTTATCAACCAATTGAAAAGCTTAAAGTCTTCTATCAAGTATAATGTCGTTTACTTGGCCAGATCTTCCAAGGAAGCTCTCTACAAAACAGACTACAGCCCAATAGACTTGAGCACCTACAAAACCACCAGTGAAACCCAAAGTGTTTTGGGCTTGCCGGAATTGGCCAAGTACTTGGTTGGCGCTTCCAGACCTACCATTTTAATTGACAACACTTCCAACGGAGAAATCGCCTCGTACTACCCAAATTTCGTCCAACAAGGTATTTCCATTGCTACTCCTAATAAGAAAGCCTTTTCTTCAGACTTGGCCACCTGGAACAAAATCTTTGACAACTCCAAGCAAGAAGGTGCCGGCTTGGTCTACCATGAAGCAACTGTAGGTGCCGGTTTACCAATCATCGGCACATTGAACGATTTGGTTGCAACCGGTGACAAGATCGAAAAAATCGAAGGTATTTTCTCAGGAACTTTATCATATATCTTTAACGAGTTCTCGACCACCGATGCTTCCTCTGATGTCAAATTCTCTGATGTCGTTAAAGTTGCCAAACAATTAGGCTACACCGAACCAGATCCAAGAGATGACTTGAACGGGTTGGACGTGGCTAGAAAGGTGACTATTTTGGCCAGAATCGCCGGATTCGAGGTTGAATCTCCTACTTCTTTCCCAGTTGAATCATTGATTCCTAAAGCCTTGGAAGATGTCCAATCTGCTGATGAGTTTTTGGAGAAATTGCCAAACTACGATGCTGATATCCAGAAAATAAAGCAAGAAGCTTTGGCCGAGAACAAAGTGTTGCGTTTTGTTGGTCAAGTTGATTTCAAGAACAACAAGGTCTCTGTGGAAATTGGCAAGTACGGTTTTGACCACCCATTTGCTTCTTTGAAGGGTAGTGACAACGTGGTTGCTATAAAGACTGAAAGATACACCAACCCGCTTATCATCCAAGGTGCTGGTGCCGGTGCCGAAGTCACTGCTCATGGTGTTTTGGCTGATGCCATCAAGATAGCCGATAGAATTGCTCATTAGTATACATTAATCCATACATTAACTAACTATATTGTAGATATTATCAAGGCTGATAGAATTGCTGAATAGTATATTCAAATAATTGTAACTAACTTGATTATTATTTATTTCACACTTTAGGTATTAGGGTTTATAGTGTAATGGTTATCACTTTCGGTTTTAATCCGGGTATCACCTCCATGCTGAGTAATTTTAGAATCACTATGGAATATATACTACAAAACCCAACATTTAGCCATTTATATTGTAGACGGCATCATATATGTCTTGCTGTCATCCTCCCAGTGTTCTTTGGCTTCTCTAAAAATCTCCCTCAAAACATTTTCGTCCTGACATGTAGCTCTGAAGTTCAACATCACCCTCTGGGAGTCCATATGGTATGTCTTTGCATTGGCATCGTTGTCAGGCAAAGAGGTCAAAAGAGTGTTTAGTCTGGTCACATGGATATTATTGGGCGCCAAAAAGAAGTCTCCGCCATCTCTCAACTCAACAAAATAAGAACCAGTCTTATGGATATATTGAGCGTACTGGAACGTGGGTTTGCCCCAACTGTACGAGATTTCAATGTGACCCTTCAGGAAAAATACCGTCGACCTGTTATCAAGTAAAAAACCCGACTTTTTAAGCAAGTACAAGTGGTAATAAAACTTCGTTTGCCTCAAAATGGAAGGGTCGTTGAATTCAGGATCAAGCCAAGGGTTGAGACTCAACTTCAAGTCCACAAACGAATGAAACGGATTAATTGACGGGATGGTACATAATTCTTTCCAAGGGGTTTCCACCAATTTGAGCCCGTGTCTTTCACAGAGTCTCGACCAGTTCGAGATGGTTTCGTCTATGAATCTGGTGGTGGTATTTAACCATTGAAGTCGGATATGGTAACAATGTTCCGGATTGTGCACTCTGTCGTAATGCACCGTGACCAACTCCGGCCTGAACGATTTGCCCAACGGATCGACATTGATTTTGACAGACTTACTCAATATAAACTTCTTTCTCTTCAGCTTCGATTGGGTCGACGCAGAAACAGATGAGCCGTCCGAGTCGTTGTTTAATATACCATTGGATATGATTTTGCTGAGATCCAAAGGTTCCTGCGGCTTGATATTGGGCGAGACTGCCGACTCCACATCTGAGTTATTGTGGGTCAAAATGGGCGTAGAAGGTTGGGTGGTATGGTTATTATTGTCGGTCTTCTCCTTCTTCTTTCCAAACCAACTCCGCGTCTTTTCTTTGTACAGCTCGTCTACATATTCTTCCTCGATCTCATAGAAATAGTATCCGTCTAGTAATCCATGCCTTGATTCCACGTGCTTGAACAATCCCTTGTTCATCAAATTCTGCCCAAACGCAGTGGCTTCCTCTCTGGTATCAATATCCTCAAAACACTCCAACAACCATGTCACCAACTCACTGCCAATAAAACAATGTAAATGTCTCTTAAAGTGCCAGGTTCTGTCCACCAAATTCAATCCTGCTTCGCCTTGTAGCTCATGGGCCAAGTCGGCAATCTTGATACTTTTGCTGAATCTCATGTTCTCTGGGATCATTAAAGTTGGCTGATTACCGGTGATATCATAATTTTCAGCCTCCTCGTTCAAGAAATCGTAGAGATTGCCGGTATAGAATATGATCTCAGACATGGGAGTTTCCTTGCGTTTATCATTCTTGTCATATTTCCCTTTTTCAATTAGCCCAATAAGCTTTCTCAATCCCTCGACCCGGATCTCCTCATCGGAAAGCTTTTCGTTGGTGATATAGTAAGCATTCTTGGGGATTTCCGAAGGCATGATTACAAACTTCATATGGTAGAATTCCTTTCTGGCAGCAGGCATAGTATCTTCGAAACCCGCTAGGTACTGATCGAACTGATTCCAGTTTACTACAGGCGATTTCAAGTTGATAGCATCGAGTTTGGCAGGCGAATAGTCATCGGCGTATCTTGTTCTAATGAGCGGGAAGTAAGGTTTGAGATGGTCTTTATTCTTGCCAAGATTGATATCGTTATTACGATGTAAATGTGGAAGGGCAATCTTCGAAAGTTCCGACCCTGGCTCTTTATTTGCGTTCTTTCCGGTAGTTCTTCTATGAAGTTGGACGTTCAAATTGCCTCCAAAATCACACGAAATACGGTGAATCTCGTCGTTGAATGACATGTAAATAGTGATGCCATAACTGGAATTCTTAGGAAAGTACTTGATCAAACTATCGACGTTTCCTCCAAGTTTCCGTTCCGCTTCTACTTTCTTGACTTTTGACCCGTAACATATCTGGAAACCAGCCAATAATCTCAACTGAATCATTTCTCTCATCAACTCATGAGTAGTTTCTAGTTCCAAATAGTTCTCATAGTTTAGTAACACATTATAGATTTGAAATGTATACTCCGAGTCCAATTGCTTTGTAGTGGGGAAAACTGGAGTGGTAGAGGGAAGAGCAGCGGGTGATTCAAATGATTTCCATTTGATGAGTTTTCTTCTGAGGTTTTTGGGGAACACATCACTCCATCTACTAAGTGAGGTCACGAACTTTGAGTGTGTTTCTTTAGAGGGGTTGGTGATCTCTTTCCAGAACCTATCAGTCTCTGAAATAGGTTCCTCCTCAAGGTTAGTGGCACCAGAAGAGCGTTTGTGCGGCCGTTTTAAAGGCTTGGAGTCCGAAATCGTATCGCTTGGTTTCATTCTGGACCTAAGTCCATCGTTCTTCCTACTGTACCTCTTGAAGTTTGGATCTTTGGTCTCTCTATTACTCTTTATTGTAACAATATCTTCCTTGATTGTGCTGTCAAGGACCTTCTTCTTCAAAGTAGGGTGCTGAAAGGGGCGTTGGCTGACCGAAGTGGTTTGCTCCTTTGGTGGCGATACAGTTCTCAATGAGCTTGCGGTGGACATTTTGGACTTCAATGACTGATTTGACAGCAACACTTTTTTGTCATCGCTGGTCTTATTAAGCACATATAATGAAGATAAAGCCGACGTATCAGTACCTGCTGCATGTGTGACGGTTCCTACTGCCGAGATATCGGATTTTGTAGTGGTTACTCCGCTTGTGGCATGGGTCTTTTCGGCTGTGGGTAGCGAATTAATGGTGAGTGTATCAGAAGATAATTTGGGACGTACCGTGTCTTCTTCGCTGGATATTTGGGGCGTAAGGGTGGTTCTGTTGCTGAAGATCAAGGAGAGAGTGGCATTGGAATCCTTGACATTGCTGGGAACTTTTGTATCGGTGTGTTTGGTGGCTAGCGAATCGCTTGATTTGGAAGTCATTTGGTACTTTTCGATATCAGCATCCCGAAAGTAATCGTCTTTTTCGTTCACGGCACTGAAAACATCGTTATCGTACATATCCATGGCATCGGACAACTTGTCAGTTTTCTTCATCTTGAGCCTATCGATCCTAATATTGTTCAGTTCGTTTTCCATGACTCCCATCATCTGAAGCTCGTAGATTTTGCACCGAGGGATCCATTGGCTTGAAAAGGTGTTGCTTTTATCTTTGTAGAAGGAGATGTCACACCAGTACGGCACACAATGCTTGACTTTACCTTCATGGTCCATATACCTGAACAACGGCACAATGTGCAACGGAGGCTGACTCAAACTTAACACATCCAAACTGCAGTCTATCGAAGCCATTTTCTTACTGGATTCAAGCAATAAGTGGTAGTCGACATCGAATATGCCGGTTCCGGAGGTGATAAGTATAAAGTGGTTGAGCGAATGCTTGAGGTCGGTATTCCGAAACTTATTTTGTACCAAAGACAAGCCCAAGTTCAAGGCTTCAAGTATGTTACCTTTGACTGCGGGAAGGATATCGCCTTCCATATAGTATTGGTTGGCATCTCCATTCCCGCCTGACTTGAGCATTATATCACGTTTGAAATTGGCAAATTCAAGTCTCAAATTGGCCATGATCCGATCCCATGACAAAATATTTACTTGGTCCACCACCACTCTGAAATAGTCTCTTGTGTTAGGAGGTCTTTCGCCATAGTTAAGTGTCATCCACGGTATATCGGTGAGATCTACACTGGTGAATAGCACGATGGTGATGGAGTGGTGGGTGTTATTAGCGCGCCAACGCTTGAAGATTTTGGGAAACAAATTGTTGACCAATTTATGGAACATGATTTCTCCATTTTCTTCAAAGTGCCACATCTCTCGAGATAGCTGCACCAACACTGTGAGCTTGGCGCTTTCGCTCCGAAATATCACCTTCGTGTCTTCTCCAATATACCCTGAAAAGATCTTCTTGCCTTCTCTGTACATATGCTTGATAATCCCACTGCGGTTGCCAAGGTACGTTAGCCTCTTGTGTTGATAGCCACAAGTCCCGACCATAGCAGACGAGAACATCCACATGGTATCTCTGGAGATATTGACATCTTTGATGAAAACCTCGACTGTTTCGGCCTCGATTTCACTGAGATCAGTAATTCTTCTGATCTCGGCCAAACTCCGAGGTGGAATATCAAGAAGCTTCTGCAAAGGATTTGAAAGTAGGGAAATCTGGGCTTTTTTGTTGGAATTGGGCACCTCAGAATGGTCTTCTTGCTTATTAGAATCTTTGAAGCTGCCGTCGGTAGCTACAAAGTAGAGTTTCTTGGCTCTGTTTTGCTGCGACTCCAACTGCCGGAGCTCGTACACTTTACCCTGCTTGATGCCTGGAGATATGCTAGTGTCGAGCACTACATCCTCATTAGAAGATCTGAGCTCGTGAAACCACACGGTCAATTGTATAGGGTCATTGGAGTTTACGGCAGGAGTTGGAGTTGCGTCCGTATCGGAGTCAGCACTTTTATTGGGAGTGCCAGCAAGGGAATTTAGCCGGTTTTGTTTGACATTTTTCTTTCTCCCTATGGTAATTGTGCTTCCGATGTTTCTACTCATAAGATTGGATGTCGAAGCTGCCGAGGACGACGAGGATTTGGAGCCTACTGCCAATGTGGCATGGTTCGAGCCCATGACATTGGTCACATTGGGGCTGGCTGGAATCTCATAATCGTTAGCTAAATTCAGAGAGCTTTTGGTCTTGTTCGGAGCGTAGAATCGAGCATGTTGCATTGCTCTGATAAGAAATACTTCCTCTGATGTTGTGAAGCTTTTGGTTTCTTCAATCAACAGTGTGTAGAGATAAAAAGTTCAAGTTCCTGCACAATTATGGTAGCGCGAGCGCATACTTAGTTCCTTTCAGATAGAGATCAACTAGACTGCGAAAAAGCAGAGTGCGAGTATATGATTAGTACATAATCTAAATTATTTATTTTTTGTTTACAGCAGGCAACACGAACTCGTCCAAGAACCACTTGTGGAACCTCAAATCGTCTGAGAGTTCAGGATGGAAAGAAGTGCCCAAGATGTTACCCTGTCTAACGGCAACAATTAGGTCGTTTCCCTTTCTTTCCAACTTGTGTAATACTTGTACGGGTTCGTGAGATGGCGATAAGGGCGATGTAATCACAGATGAGTCAGTGACAGCTTCGTTGCAGTTGACGCGAGTCACAACGGGCGCGCGGATAAACACGGCCGGAAAATCGGATAGGTCCGGGATAAAGCGGGAGAAATCTAGGGCCTGGGTGAAGGAGTCCAATTGTCTGCCAAAGGCGTTTCTGGTGACCTCAATGTTTAAGCCTCCAAGGATTTTCTGCTCTGGCTTGCCGTTTTTCAACTGTTGGGCCAAGAATATGAGGCCCGCGCAGGTGCCCCAAACGGATTTTTCACCGTTTCTGACAAAGCGGAGCAATGGCTCAAATAGGTGGGTAGACTCTGCGATCAACGAAATGGCGGTGCTCTCACCGCCGGGGATCACAAGTGAGTCACAAAGTGCTAGGTCTTGCGGGGTTTTCACCTGCAAAAATTCAAAGGCATAATTGGTGTACTGCGGACCCTCCGCTATTCTACGGAAGAACTCGATGTGTTCGTGAAACGCACCCTGGAGCGCCAACACCCCAAGCACTACTTTAACTGTCATCACACTGAAAAACTATCAAACTTGATTTCAAACCCCGACAAAACGTTCAACCAAAATTCGTCATCACAAGACATATTTATAAGGTATTGTGGTTGATCCGAAGGGAATTGCTGGAAGTAACGGCAAGCGAAAACCAGAAAAAAAAAAAACCGAAAATACGGGGAAATTGCCCCTCCTAGCGCATAGGTCCTATAAGTGGTTGACGAGTCGCGGCCGCCGAGTCAATTTTTCACTCTTGAGTCATACAGCATAATTATATAGATAGGCGATATATAGCAGATCGTTTGAAAAGATTTACATCAACGCAAGTACTTTTGACACATCAACAAAAATATCCCCAATATGTCAGAGTTCAAAATCAAGGCCGGTTTGGCCCAAATGTTAAAAGGTGGTGTTATCATGGACGTAGTGACTCCAGAGCAAGCAATTATCGCTGAAAAGGCTGGGGCCTGTGCTGTCATGGCATTGGAGAAGATCCCTGCTGATATGCGTAAGTCAGGTAACGTGTGTAGAATGTCCGACCCCAAGATGATCAAGGGGATCATGGCTGCCGTCTCCATTCCAGTCATGGCCAAGGTGCGTATTGGTCACAGAGTGGAGGCCCAGGTCTTGGAAGCTTTAGAGGTCGACTACATCGATGAAAGTGAAGTGTTGACTCCAGCTGACAAGCAACACCACATTCCTAAGAACGATTACAAGGTTCCATTTGTGTGTGGAGCCAAGGATTTGGGGGAAGCTTTGAGAAGAATCAACGAAGGTGCTGCCATGATCAGAACCAAAGGTGAGGCCGGAACCGGAGATGTTTCCGAAGCCGTCAAGCACATCACCATTATTCGTCAGCAGATCAAAGATGCCGCTGAAAACTTGAAGACCAAGGAGGAAATCGCCAACTACGCCAAAGAACTCAGAGTGCCAGTCGAGCTTCTCGAGCAAGTCTTGGAGTTGAAGAAGTTGCCTGTTGTCAACTTTGCTGCCGGTGGTGTTGCTACTCCAGCCGATGCCGCTTTGTTGATGCAATTGGGATGTGACGGTGTCTTTGTTGGATCCGGTATCTTCAAGTCTTCCGACCCAGCCAAGTTGGCTAGAGCCATTGTCAATGCCACTACTCACTACAACGATCCTAAAGCCATTTTGGAATACTCGACTGACTTGGGTGACTTGATGGCCGGTGTCAGCATTGACTCCATCAGAGACAACGAAAGGTTATCCTCGAGAGGATGGTAAAAAGTTGACTAAAAGTTGACCTCTTGTTCAATTGTTTGATATATTATATTGTATATACTTTTCCCGATTATATATGAGCAAGATTGGCTAGATGTACATAGTTCTTCCTGGCATGGGCAAACCAAAGCATGGCTCCAATAATCAATGTACATCCTAAGACAGCACAGGCGTAGTTCATGTTCTCGGTAGTCACAGGATAGGTGAGAGGGAAGTTCAACCACACCATCACAAAACATACCCAGAGACACGAGCATACGTTGAGAACTATCCCAGCATTTCCGAGATGGAAGTAAGGTAATCCAGTTTTAGGATTCACGACTAGATCATCCTTTTCTCCAATGGGGTATCTCTTGTAAGGAGACATGGAAAATGTAGATTGGTACAACAAGCATGCGATAGGGAAAAAATAAGACAAGTCTATGCACACCATGGAGGCGCCTAGCACCGCATTCAATGCACTAGCGGAACCAAAAATCATGGTTCCCAAAACCAAACAGATCACCAACACAAACGTCAATGCATGCACTGGAGTATTGAAAGTAGGCGAAACTTTGCCAAGAATGCGTTCTCCAAATGGCAAGCCATTCGATTTGGCAAACGCCCAGATCAAACGAGATGTAGAGCAGTAGTACATGTAGGTCGAGCCCACAAAGGTAATAATCAAGCACAACACACCAACAGTAGTCAAAGCATTAGAATTGAACGAGTCCAACATCAATTGCACAATTGGCATTCCACGATTGGGTTGTTCAAGTTGTCGACATCAACAATGCAGAACATGTAGACTACGGCTGCGAAAAATGCCATTACGGCTGAAGCAGTATTGGAAATGACCATCACTTTGGGTATATTCCTTTCAGGCTCTTCGATTTCGTCTGTTACATGGACAGCTCCGTCGAATAAAGTCACACTAGCAAGACTTGGTAACAATCCCAAGAAGAAAACCACACCTTTGGAGGACCAACCTGTTTCATTGGTGATTTGTACAAACACAAATTCCGCCGATCTCTTTGGATTTGACTTCACCAACAATGTAATGATGATGAACAATGTACCAAAGTTAATGACAAACACCGAAAAATGGGTGATGGAAGGCATCAACTTGAACTGAAACGCATTGATAGCATATCCCGTTATCAATATCGCAGAATAGACCAAATAAATGTGCCACGTTTCAGGGACGTAATCTGGATGGTACATTTCCGCCAAAGAAAGCACGAAATTCGCAGCCACGAGCGTCGACGAGAAGCAGGCAAATATCCAACCCGCGCACGAAAGCACCCCCGCAAAAAAACTCAAGATCCTTTTTAGGTGTGTTGGAGCCAAGACGTAAGTCCAGTGGACCTGGGCCGAACTGTTGGGATACGCCGAAGCAAGTTCGGCGAGCGAAAAGCAGATCATCAAGTTGAAAGATACTCCAACTATAAACCCGTAAATTAACACAGGTGCACCTCCCACTCCGATAACTGTACTGAGAAACGTTCCTATAGCTAGAGACGAGCATATAATGGAATATTGCAACCCGCAAGTGCTCCAAAGAGTGAAGGACTTTTTGAGCTGGGGGCTCGACGGATCGATACTCAATGAGGTTTGCTCTATCTCTACATTGTCGTTTAGTTTCATGATACCGGACTAGAGTGTAGTTGTATCTACGACGTGTTGGCTAGCATTATATACCTTGGTGATTTTTCCACTCTGTTCGGTGGTACGAGCTCGACCGTTAGCGGGTATGCTTATCATTTATGAACGTAATCTCCGAGGGATCCCAGGCGGCATCCAAATCGGGTAATGCGCGAAAATTGATACCACCAACTTTGTGAGCAAAAAGTGCGTGGGGAAACGTTGGGAGCACGACTCGTGATAAAGGCCCTAGATAAGACCTTATCTAGTGATCGAAGGTACGCTAAAATGCCCTATCGTTCGCTGTGAACAGTCGTGCAGGTGTTGGGAAAACATGTACCGGCTCATCCAATATCCAGTATTGTAAATCTCTTGACGGATATCTTGGCATTGGCCAGAGATTATCACTGATAGATAGTGCGTGGGTATGGAAATGCAAAGGTTTACATTTTTCAAGTGCTAGCAGTGTTATGGCACTATGGCTCTCAATATACAGCCAATTGATTACCAAATCCGTCAAAACCTACTCTGACTTTGTCTATGTACTAAGCCTCGGAAAAATAACTAGGATCGAGCTGTAATACGTCTAATTTTCGTTGCAATTAAACTATTAAGTTCCGCCGCTCGAAATTCTTTTTTCTTTGTTACTTTGATTAGGCATGCAATTCCGCCATATTACAAAACCCTGTCAAATATCATTTATAAAAGAGCCGTAAGTACGATTAGTGGACATCTTGATTTAGTCCGCTAAAATATGTTGACTGCTTCTTCAAGCCAAGATAAAGGAAAGCTGACCTCTGTGGTGGTGGACGTCGAAAAAGTGGGCTCGGTGGATAAGTACTACCAGAGCACTGGGTTCGATGACTTTAACGATAAGCTAGACGTCGAGAGGTACGGCCAGACCCAAAGAAAGTTATCATCCAGACATGTAAGTTTGATGATTATTGGACAGTCTATAGGTACTGGTTTGTTTATCGGATTGTCTACACCCCTTGTGACGTCTGGGTCGCTCTCATTGTTCTTGGGCTTCGTGCTATACGCTGTGTTGGTCATCTGGCCCATGATGCAGGCCGTGGGAGAAATGTGCTCCTTTTTGCCTATCAAAGGTTCTTTTTTACATTTTGCTGCCAGATGGGTGGACCCCGCTCTAGGCTTTGCAGCCACTATTATTTACCTATACACTTCGCTCATGTTCATTTGTGTTGAAGCCGTGGCGTTCGCCTCGGTTATCGGTTATTGGACAGATATCAATCCCGGAGTATTTATTGCTATCGCACTTGCATCTTACTTTGTATTCAACATCTTCGGTGTCAACTGGTACGGAGAAATTGAATTCGTCGCCTCCATGTTGAAGGTGTTGCTTATTGTGGGGTTGATGTTGTTCGGGCTAATTTCGATGTGCGGGGGAAATCCAAAGGGCAATGCCTACGGATTCCAGCACTGGAGAGAAGGCGGGGTTATGAGGGAATATCTTGTAGGTGGAACCACCGGTCGTTTCTTGGGGTTCTGGAATGTCATGATCTACGCCGCATTTTCGTGTGGTGGTCCCGACTTGCTCGCCATTGTCGCCGGAGAACTATCGCTTCCTAGAAAAAATATTGGTTTGGCTGCAAGAAGAGCGTACATCAGAATCTACTTGTTCTATTTTGGAGGTATTTTCTTCATGAACACTTTATGTTCGTCCATCAACCCAATCTTGTTGGCTGCCAAAGCAGGAGGTAAGCAAGGTGCTGCCGCTTCTCCATGGGTCATTGGTATCAAGTCGGTCGGAGTACACGGCCTTGACTCATTGGTGAATGCAGTGATCATGAGTGCTGCATGGTCATGTGGAAACGGTTTTCTTTACGGTGCCACCAGAACTGCCTACAGTGCATCATTGGCCGGGTATTTGCCACGTTTTTTTTCAAAGTGTTTGAAAAACGGTGCTCCAATCTACTGTGTGATTTTGTCATTATTGGTTGGATGCTTGTCTTTCCTCAGTATTTCGAACTCCACTGCTGAAGTATTTAATTGGTTCATCAACTTGGCAACAACCGGTATTTTGTGTACCTACTTGTGCATTTGGTGGAGTTACTTCAAATTTAGAAAAGCGTTGAAAGCTCAAGGCATCGACTACCACAACAATGAAACCTACAGGTGGTTCAAAGCACCATGGTTTGTGCATCCATACATGACCTACTTTGGACTTTTCCTTAATGTAGTGGTGTTGTTTTTCAACGGATTCTGGATATTCTTCCCTGGCCAATTTTCGGTTGCAAACTTATTCACTTCCTATTTCGCTCCGGTATTCTTTGTTGCTATCTTTTTCTTCTGGAAGATCTTTAAAAAGACTCATTTCAGAACAAACGAAGAAGCTGATCTTACAACTGGTATGAGAGAAATCGATGAAGAAGAAGAAATAGAAAAACAAATTTTAGCAGCAACTCCAAGAAAAGAGGGCTTCATTTACAAGGTCTGGTACCGTGTCGCAGATTTCTGTTTCAACTAAACACTTAATTAGAGATCGAGAAATCGTCAACTTAAACATTTATATGCATCGTATAGAAATGCACAATTATATTTAGCCTCTCGTAATTGCTCTGCATTTGTACACTTACGGAAGTTTTAGGGACAAACCAGTGTCCGGGATAAACAGAAACAATGACTCCACAATGTGGGGTAGCCAAAGTACAGACTGTCATTACTTAGCAAGTAACTAGGAGTCAAGGTACCGCTTGGCTAAAACCGTTAGGCGTTTTTGACCTCAAGGTGGGGTTAAAAAAAAACTGAGCGAAAACAGTGCGGCAAAAAAGAAGTAAAAAATAAGTTAAAAATAAGAGACATGAGGCGCAAGTGGCAGACCTTTCGCCTATAAAATACGGGAACTAGAGCGAGAATGCAGATCCTAGGTTAATGAGTCTTATTATGTTGAAAAGATTTTTATTATGAAAGAGATAGTGAACTTCCAATCAAATAAGCCTTGTAGATAAGCCAGATCTTCTTTGCCGAGAATACCAAGAAATATAAAAAAAAAATTGCCCCACAGGCGAACTCGCACTAATCTACAGGTCCTCTGACTTCAGCCGTGTGGTGTGCAACGGTTGATATCTTGAGGCTTTGATTTTTATAGCCACCACAAAATACTGAATTTGGTCTTCGCCGTGTAGTACTGGTGTACAATGCAACAGGTGTGTCAGCAACATTCTTTTTTGGCGAACGGTCTTCAACTTCCTTGCGGAATGGGTCTCCGTTATTTGGGCAAGAAATTTCTTGGCTCTCAAATGTATGATGATCTAGAAAAGGAAAAAAAAAAAGTGAGATTTCCTCCCAAGCCAGGTTGCGTTTGTGAGATTTTCGAAGGGCACCAAAACTTTATTTGAAGACCTTTCTACAGTCATTACCTGAGGTTCTCTAGGTTAATGCAATTGCTTGACCATGTAGGATACGGCTGTTCGAATCATTTCTCGCCTAGTCGCTGGTTTTTTGACCTCGAACCGTTCTTTTTCTGATTCTTTACGGGTACTCTGTTGAGCACGCTTTCCCCGGCTTTGTGTCACCTCTCGGGGTATTTGCGAAGTGCCCTGAAAAGAGGAGATAACGATGAGATGAGGAGCAGACATTGGCTGATGAGAGTTTTGGGGTGGGGGGCGGCCGGACTTCTTTATGCGCAGAAAAATTGTTTATATATACGGCATTTCCGTGGCGTAAAGGATGCTTTTCCCTATAGAAGTTAGAAATGGGTAACCACGATAGTGAGAAGAACAACTCTCAATCTACGCCAGACTTGGTTTCGGTGATTCTGAGGCATACTGATGAGTACAATCTTTATGTCGCCAAGTCGAACCCCTCGGCCTTGAACCTTCAAGAAGGTAACCAATTGAGAAAAAATTTGGACTCTAGACATGTTAGTATGATCGCCATTGGTGGTGCTCTTGGTACCGGTTTGTTGATCGGTACTGGTTCTGCGCTTAAAACAGCTGGTCCAGGGGCTATTTTTGTTGCATATTCCGTCATCGGTTTTGTGGTGTTTATGGTCATGAGTGGTTTGGGTGAAGTTGCCGCATTTATTCCTTTGAACGGTTTTGCCAACTACTCCCAGCGTTATGTAGATGATGCCCTTGGGTTTGCTTGTGGTTATGTGTACTTGTTCAAATATCTTATTTTACCAGCCAATCAGTTGGTTGCCGGCTCGTTAACAATACAGTACTGGATTGATAAAGATCGGGTGAATCCAGGAGTCTGGATTACCGTATTTTTGGTGATTATATTGTGTGTCAATTTATTGGGAGTCAGATTTTTTGGTGAAATTGAGTTTTGGTTATCGACCTTGAAGATCGTGACTTGTTTGGGTTTAATTCTCTTATTATTTATCATCACTTTGGGAGGTGGCCCAACCCACGATAGAATTGGGTTCCGTTACTGGAGAAACCCTGGTGCTTTCTTGCATTACCAAGATTCATCCAAACATTTGTTAATTGGAGGTGAAAAGGGCAGGTTTGTGGCCTTTGTTTCTGTTTTGGTCACTGCTGTTTTCGCTTACCTTGGTAGTGAATTAGTCGGCATCACATTCTCAGAGACTAGAAACCCTAGAAAATCTATTCCAAAAGCCATCAGGTTGACATTTTACCGTATTGTGATCTTCTACATTCTTTCCATCCTTTTCCTTGGTATGTGTGTCTCTCCAAAGGATCCTTTGTTGTTGTCCGCATCAGGTAGTGATGCAAGTGCTTCTCCATTTGTCATTGCTATTAAGAACGCCAAGATTGAAGGTTTGGACCATGTCATCAACGCATGTATTCTTCTCTTTGTCCTTTCTGCTGCCAACTCCGACATGTACGTCTGCTCAAGAACAGTCTATTCCCTTGCAGTAGCTGGTTACGCACCTAAATTCTTTGCGAAGACCAATAAATTGGGTGTTCCTTACTACGGTATCGCATTGAGTTTCGCGTTCTGTTTACTAGCATTCATGACTGTTTCGAGCTCTTCAGCTGAAGTCTTCAATTACTTTGTGAACGTCGTCTCCTTGACTGGTTTATTGGCATGGGCAAGTATTTTGATCATTCACATCAAGTTCATGCGTGCTTGTAAAGTTCAAGGTATTGACAGAGTCAAAGATTTGTCATACAGATCACCTTTTCAGCCATACGGTTCTTACTTTGCCTTGGCTCTATGTTCCATTGTCATTCTCATCAAGAACTTCACTGCTTTCTTGGGTGACGAATTTACCTACAAGACATTTATCACTGGTTACATCGTCTTGCCAGTCTTTTTCATAATGTATTTCGGATACAAATTCTGGTTCAAAACCAAAATCGTTCGCTCTCACGAAATCGACTTGGAGACTTTCAGAGATGTCATTGATGCTGAAGCCAAGAGATACGAAGAAGAAGATGCCGAAAAGAAGGCTCGCAGAGAAGCTGAAGGTATCCGTGACAAAGAATGGTTCTACGATAAATTTTTGGGATGGATCTTCTAATGCCAAGTGTATAATAATATAGTAATAATATTTATGGATATATTTATGGATAAATTCGTAGTGGGTGATCTAAGTCTCATTGGCCGCAGAATCTCGATTTGACGTATTCGTATCGGTAAAAAGAAACGTGCATGCGCTGCCATGCACCGAGTCAAAATCCATCTCAAAATTTAGTGTAGATCTTCAACTCTAATAGTAATATCAGAATTCACGAGGCAGATCGGGTGTTATGAAAAGACATTAGAGGACTTCGCACCCTTACCTTAAAAACTGATCTCACAATACAAGAACCTGTTCATTTTCTATTCATTCATTTTTTGTCTCAAATTGCATAGCTCATCTCAAGATTGATACACCAAATGACTCGCTTAACTAGAGAAATACCGAGTGAACAGTCCACATTAGTCGATGAGGATATTGAAACTACACACTTTGAGCAGATCTCACCAAAATTTAGGATCGGGAGTACCAAGTACGGAGGCAGGGGGGCATTTGCCAAATTAAAAATTTCAAAAGGGAGTAGCATTTTGAGATGTAAATCCTCAGTAGGTAGTACTATCATAAAACCTTTTAGAAAAGAAGTGTGTCATCAGTGTTTCCAATACTATAATGGGAAAAACCTCAAGTTCAAAGAGTCCAAAACGATCCCAGGATCAAGAGACTCTTACTCGCTCTTTTTCTGTTCACAAGAGTGTCAAAACAACTTTAAGAATCAAGACGTAAAAGATATATTCTTGAAAAATCTCTTACTTGTAGAGAAGCACTATGTCGAAGGATCAAAGAAGCCTGAACCTGAACTCAGAGAACCCTCGAAAGACGGTATTCTTGAGGACATTATCGCGCTGGAGTGGGATTTAGTGGATGAATGGGAAAGAGGATTAAGTAGAATGAAGAAAAGCAAGTTGCCGGGCCAGATACCGAGACTTTCAGAGATAGAATACGCCGAAACTAAGTACATCGTTGGCGTATTATTCCGCATGTTCAAGCATTCCAGAGACCAAAGCGTGGCTTCGGGGTTCCTCGAAGATATGGAGCCAAATGAAGGCGAGAACTTGGAGCTACATTTGTTTGGCAGTTTACAATCAAGTGAGTTGGACAAGGTAAAAAGATATCCTTACTTATTATACTCATACATCAATATCTATAAATTTATTAAATTAACATGTGTCGAAGAGTTGCAGCCATTTCTAACGTCTGACTTGGTGAGAACCATATTAGGTCGAAGCTTATCTAATGCATTCGGTTTGTGGTCAGAGACCTCTAACGATACTGAAGATAAGGAATATTTTGGATTCGCTGTGTTTCCATCTGCATCATTTTTCAATCATTCTTGTTCGCCAAATATTAAAAAAATAAGAGCCAAGAATCTGCTCCACTTCGTTGCTTTGCAAGATATCGAACCTGGCCAGGAATTATGTATCGACTACGGTAATTACCTAAACGAGCCCAGGGAGAAACGTAGAAAGGAGTTGAAGGAATGGTTTTTTGATTGCGGATGCATTAAATGTCAGGAAGAGGACGTTTAAACTCAAGTTGTGAAGTCGTACTCTTTGTAAAACTTTTTGAACTCTTCACAGTCGGAAGTTTCTTTAAGTTTGGGTTGCTGACATTTTTCCCAGTACACTCTTTTAGGTAAGTTCAAAGTATAGGCTAACACTCTACGAGGAAACTGAAAGTCAACGCCCTTTGTAGAGTCTTCTAGTTCACACAAGTATATAGTTTTTGAAGATTCTGAGTGGTAAATGACGAATAAAACGTAGTCCAGCAGATTAATTATTTTAACAAATTCTGGATCTGTATCGTCTTTAAAAGTCTTGAAGTTCAAAGAGTGGTTTCTCTCATACCTTTCATTGTTAAGCTTGGCCTTTTCGTGAACGGCGCCGTCGAACTTGTCCACCAAATGGTCTGCAATAGGCACAACCTGAGTATGCTGATGTACATTGGTGCTACGACACACCTCGTAGAAAACGAGTCTAAGCTCTGGTTTCTGGCTGGCAAATGCTTTAACTAGCGTCGATTGATACTTTTGGATTTCCTTGTACATAGGAGACAGAATAACTTCCGAATCGGCACTTCTGAAAGTGGGTATGTGCTCAACAGGAATAATGATAGCATGTCCTGAGAATGAAAGGTTCTTGTTGGACCTTGTAAGAGGACCCTTGGCTACTGTCAAGTACGCATGCGAACCAATGGATACGATCATATGGGTCTCAACATTGGGGTTGGACAAGCAGAAGTAGCACAGTTCTGGAGAAACTACCTTTGGTTTTTTTACAATAGGCAACTCTACATCTTCCAAAGGTCTTTTGACAGTTTCTTTGATGGCTGGTTTAGTAAATGGGTTCTCGCCAGTGGAAACAGGATCGCTCTTCTCCAAAGACATATTAAAGGCATAGAACCATTTTTCACCTGAGCCTTCCTGGCCCAAGCTAATAAACCTAGTAACGTCATTTTCCCATTTGAAAGGCTCATTTTCGAAGAACTTTCCGTGGCTGTGACCTACGCAGAAATGGTAGCGAGGCTTAATAGCGATGACGACCTCATCAATCACCTTTGCACCCACCAATGAGAGCTTTTCTTGTTGAGCAATGGCTTGGGGCCAGTTGTATGTGATCAAAATGTCTACAGGAAGCTTGTTTTCTGTTATCAAACTATGCAACTTATCGTGGTTCTCGGCCTGTTCTGCGATGCCTGCGACGAGCATCACGACGAGTCCGGAATTCAACTTGAGAACGTTCACCAAGCTTGATCCATAAGCCAAATTCGGCTTGACATCAATGAAACCAGAGTCCTCGCTGCTGCCTATGGTCTCGGAAACTTCCTTGTGGCCCCGGGTAAAGTACGTTGGTTGAGTGATTTCGGTCTGAGGTACGCTATGGTTCTCGGGAATCACATCACCAAGGAGAAATACGGCTTCAAAAGGACCATTTTTTTTATTTTGAAGGTTAGCTTTTTCCAACACGGACTCCAAGTTGTCTTCGTTGGGATTTAACACCAAGAATTTGGAAACTTGACTCATGCTGCTGATGTTGAGTTATTGATGGCAGAGATGTTTAGCTCATCGCAAGGTCACGTGAATATATTGAACTACAGATAAGTACGCCATAAAGTACTTAATCTCACCGACTGCAAAAAGTGATTTTGATTGCTACAGTGGATCAATGTTAGGTTAGGAGCAGAACTCGATTTGTATTACCTTTGGTGCCAACTGTAATGATCAATCAGTCCGTGACGGACTATGTAAGTAATGTATTTGTTCACGTGACTTGGTCTGTTTATTTATGTTTATGTTTCGTTAAAGCTTGGGATCAACGCCATGAGCTTCGAAGATTCAGATGATCCAATTTCCGACAACACCATCAAAGTATTGGTGCGTGTGCGGCCACTTTTACCCAGGGAAACAGCTTCGCCCGAAGAATGCTTGGTTGTGATGCCCGAAAGCGATCCCACATCAACCATACTTACTATACCAAAAGATTCACCTTTCAATAATCAACGAGGTAAGATCCACAACAGGAGTAGTAGAAGTGAAAGTGCCGAGGACGTCAAAAAGTACAATTTTGATCAATCTATATGGTCCTTCGATAAAGAATCGGAAAACTTTGTAGATAACCAAACCTTCTACAATTCCATAGGCCCCAGCATTTTAAACCATTTCTTTCAAGGATTCAATGTGTGTCTCTTAGCATACGGACAGACTTCATCTGGTAAGACCTTCACAATGATGGGCAACGAGCAAGAGTTGGGCTTGATTCCACTTATAGTCAGAGACATGTTGAGGCAAAAGGAGATCTTGGTGGGCCAAAGAATAAACTGCGAGATTCGTGTATCGTACATAGAGATATACAACGAGCAAGTCAAGGATTTGCTTGGATCTGGCAAACAAGAAAAGTGCCGGGTTCGTGAACACCCTACGACGGGTCCATATGTCGAACACTTGAACGAGTTTCAAATTGATCTGTATGAGGATTTTACGCGCATTCTCAATCAAGGTAACGAGCAGAGATCAACCGCACAGACGTCCATGAACGACAAAAGTTCGCGGTCGCATGCAATTCTCACTTTGACGCTTAAGCAGACCAAATTCACCCTGGTGCACGAAACGGATCACGAGGATATCGGTGATGCGGAAGAAGAGATGATCTCGAGCATCAAGTTGGTGGATTTGGCGGGGTCCGAGAGACTCTCCAAGACCAAGTTGTACGGGCAGCAGGAGCGGGTTAAAGAAGGCACGCTTATCAACAAGTCACTCACAGTTCTCGGAAGATGTATAAACCAATTGGCCAACAATGCTATAAACGAAAGCAAGGCGTCGCTTGTGCCTTACCGAGACTCTGTGCTCACCTATCTCTTGAAAGAAAACTTGGGCGGCAACTCCAAGAGTTTTATGATCTTTTGCGTGTCACCGGTTGATTTCGAAGAAACTTACCAAACTCTAAACTATGCCACCCAAGTCAAGACCATTCGTACCGCGGCCAAGGCTAACAAAACCAAGCTTGCTACTGTGCCAATAGATTGGAGCCAGATGCAGGCCAGCGATCAGGGAGCCATCGCCTCGCTCAAGAACGAGATCCAAGAACTCACTGATAAGCTCAACGAGCTTACATCTAATTCGCACAACGAGACCAAGTTTGCCAAACTAATGCAGTTTGTTGAATCAGAAGCCACCCGCGTCAATTTTGAAAATAAGTTTTTGCGGCTGCAACTCCATCAAAAAAGCGCCCAGATCAAAGAACTTAACAGCCACTTGGACTACATGGATCACGAGGTGAGCATGCTCCACCGAGACCTCGCCGAAATGCAGACACGAGCCTTGGCCAAGTCAAAGCAAGAGTTGGCAGAAAAATGCACCGCCTTGAGCAGCCAGATAGACTATTGTCTATACGAATTTGACCCTGCGAGAGCGTTTTAGCCGCTGCTGCAAAATCACGTTAAGCCAACAAAGCCCCACTCGAATGTGAAGTTGAAAAATGTTGGGCGGGGGGGGGGGGCTGGAAATAACATGGTTGCAACGCCCCTCGTGACAGCACCATACACCTATCAAACCTACCTATACTTCCCAGCCACGTATATGCAACCCATTGCTCATAGCAGATCGCCAAAGGCTCCTATGCGGGGGACTCGCACTGTGTAACTATCTAAATTGATTTATCACCCACTGCAGAATGTTTATGTGGGCTTCAGATTCACTTGGCCCAAACAATCCAATTCCAACAGATGTAGTAAATAGCAGAGATGTAGGTTACGATACCGTTTTCAATGTTACGCAGACGTTGTTGCTCAGGCACACTATAGTTTCCTAGACATGCGTTAACCCCCGAGTAGAGTTTACCTCCGCCTCTCTTTTCGTGGTCGCACGCCCTTTCTTTTGCTATAATTGTCACGCTGAATCTAAATCGCACTCTACCGTCTAGGAATAAGGTCAGTTATCATTGCTTCTACCCATCTAATCAGCAGCAGTTATGAATAACTCAAGCGTGGGATTATTTCAGACTTCGGTCAACGAAGCCGTACAGGCCAGTTTGGCGCAAAATAGACCGCTCTTTGTTTTTTTAAGCAAGGGTGACACCGAGAGTCAGCACTTTGTCGATTCATGGTTCAAATCAAATGGGGTACTTGACCAACAAGTCCAGGATGTGATAGCGAAGTACGTTCTACTAAAACTTACAGAAAACACCTCGGAGTTTCGACTTTTTGAGCAGATCTTCCCTAATTTGATACTACCAAGTTTTTATGTTGTTAGCCAGAGCAAGTTAGTGGATCTTTATAGAGGGCCCGGATCACCCGCTGAATTTTTGAGGAGGAGTTCAAGATTTCAGCAACAAAACACTCAGCCACCACAAGCACAGCAACAAGCACATCCTCAACAACCCCAACCACAGCCTCAACAAGCTCCTCATCAAGCCCCTCATCAAGCCCCTCAACAGTACCAGCAAGTTCCTGAACAGGTGCACCAACAGATAAACCAACAACCTCAATCAGATATAGACCAGCAGGAACGGATCCGTAAGCACAGACAACAGGTTAATGCAATGAGAGCCCAGCAAGAACAAGAAAAGCAGCGCTTGCGAGACTTGCTCAAGGCAGATAGGCGTGAACGAGAAGCAGAGCACCGTGAAGTGATTGCCCGTCTCAAGAACGAGCCCAGTCCAGAGACTGCTGCCCCCAAAGCCCCAAAAAGCAGCCCCACCATCTGCTCGCTATCGATCAAGCTCTTTGATGGAAGCACCTTGAGGTGCGACTTCGAGCCTTCGCAGACTCTTAACGACGTGCGGACTTGGCTAGATACCGAGTCCAGCGTCGAGATCATTCCCAAAACCAACGCTATGCCTGCATTTGCCACGTCGCCGTACCCCCAGCCCACCCACTATGTTTTTCATAGTCCCAGTATCCCTCGTATAACTTTTTGCGATGAAGACGAGTTCAAGTCGTTGAGCGAGCTCCAGTTGTGTCCTCGTTCGGCGTTGATTTTGAAACCCATTTATGACGATTCGGGCTATTCTAAATCGTATCCAGCAGGAGCCACTGCTAGTGGAGGGTTCAAAAATGCGGTCTCGGGAGTCTTTGTCCGTTTGGGCTCAGCATTATACTCGTTTTTCGACTACGGGGTGGCCGACCATCCTCAGTACCACCAGATGGAAGACGACGAACTAGCAGATGATCAGGAACCAGCTGCTCGTTCGACAGGCACCAGCCAGCGCCAGGACGACGTCCATTCGCAAAGAGTACCCTTGAGCAGGTCCAATACGCCATCGATGCCATTTGAAGATAGGCTGATAATACGGGTGGACGAGTCGTCAGCGTACCGTAATCGTGCATCCACCACTGCGGTTCCGCCTGCTCCAGTGCAACCCGAAGTCGAAAGACCTAGCTCTGTAGCCAACACAAGATCATCCACGCCTATTCCCTTTAATCGACCCCAGACGCTAGCACGAGTTCATACGTTTACGAACGAAGACAAGGATGAAGAGAACTCGTATAATGGAAACAGTGTGGGTATGAGTAAAAAGGATGAGGACTAATGTATATTAATATAAGATTGCAAAAAACTTAATGTAGAAAATGCACAAAAAGTGAAAAAAATCGAAAAATAAACGTACAAGAATTGGCCCAAACGAAAATAACCGACACAGAAAGCTTGTACAGGCAGGTATCGTAGGATAGAAGGGCGTGGAGTAGTAGTTATAGCACAGCTGATCATGAATCCATTTCCATGCTCTTTACCGGTTGACACGTTCTTCGTGTCTCTCTCGTGCTTGTTCTCTCCTATTGTCTGGAGATCTTAAGTCGCACTTTGCCCAATGCGGAAAATGATAACGATTCGACAAACGGCACAAAAATCAAGACGAGATCAAACGGATCAAAAGGAGTAGTACAAGAACGGTCTTATTGCTGGTATTTGATATGGACAAACTCAAGCTTTCGTCACTCGAAGCGCTTCTTCGGTTTCCTGGCGTACTCTCAGGGCAGCTTGTCAGCGACGCCTCGGTACTCAGTTGTGGATGCCTCACGTCACAGTCTTGGTTCGAGACCCAAGACAACAAATGTGGAAACTGCAACACGGTGCCCGTGAGTATTCTCGGTGAAATAAAGCCGCTAAGAGACCTATACACCATCGTGCAAAAGCTTAATATTCAATTACTATCAGGTCCTACCAGCACTGGCCATGGTCGGAGGCGATCGTCGTTAAAGAGAAGCGGAGGGGTGTTTGAAGAGCCCACGGAATCCATGGACCTTATCAGCTTGTTCTACAAGTTCGCCAAGGAGGAAGAGTACACCGTGGACCAGCTTACCACTACTCCTAAAGAAGTCGTGGAAACCGTGGTGCAGCCCATAGAAATAAAGCGGCACTCGCAGGAGATCCGCCGCGACCGTCCGTCAGTATCGCACTCAAATAACTCGACGTTTCAAGGAGTTTACCAAGGAACTGGGCCTGTTGCTGTGCCCCAGACCAGTACTAGCTGGTCAGGACATGGTTCTCTAGCACAGTCCGTTTCGGTTTCGCCACACCACTTATCCTCAGACAAGACGTCGTTCCTCAACCCAGAAGCAATGAACAAGCTTATAATTGAAGACAACTTGATGAAAAGCTTGAGTGAAGAAAAAGAGTACAACTTCAGCAAATGTTTCCCATTCCATCGTAAACTCACGTCGTTTCCCACACAGCAAATCAAGTTCAATTTGGCTCTGGTAACGCTGATTCCGTTCAAAACCGGTCTGATGCTCAAAAAAAACACTCGGTTTATAGGCAGTAGTATCCATACTAGTGTGGACGAGACGTTGGAAAACGAAGTTACTCGGTTCGTACTTATAACAGAAAAGCGCTGGGAGCTTTATGAGTACGTTGCCCCGCTCAATAGTTACGACGGAACAGCAAAGCCGCAGCTTCTTTGCTGCGGACGTCTGAGCGGTGAATACGGAGAGAGCTTCAACGATTTGAAGCCGGCAAATTACGACGCTGCCGCTACCGGCGAGATTATTATCAAGAACGACTTCAACCAACACAGTAGCGATGGAGTCGCCAGCTCGCAGGAATCAGACATAAAACGTAAACTCCAACTGTGGGACTTTTTGTACAGTCAGTTGTGTGCCAATTACTTGATTATCTCCGGTACAAAGGGTATCATGAGAGTGATAAATATCGACAAGAAGTCGCCTTATGGCGTGGGCCAGGCCGTCTACACCTACATCACCAACTTCCCTATCCGGTGCATTTCCGTGGCGCCCAATAGTTCGTTGGTGGCATGCGGAATAACTGCCAGAGAAAGAGTGTCGGGCAAAGAACAGCCGTTTATTATTCTCCATCGCTTGAAGTTATCGCCAGATTACAGACTCACCTCTGTGGAGCCTATCACTATTACGGTTCCGTACCGAGACCCCATCAAGCTCATAAACTTCAATGCCTCGTCGACTCACCTTCTATGCTGCACTGTTTGGGAGTCGAGGTACATGATAATCAAGCTTCGCAGTAATGAGAACTCAGACAATTATCGTAAACCTCGTTTGATTTGGACCGATCTCAGTATCAAGTCCCAGCGACGTCATAGCGAGCACAATACCTATACTGAAGAGATGGCCGATGCCGAAGACGAGCTCATGATGGGTCACGAAGGTATTACAGACTTGCAGTTTGGGTTCAAGTACTCTAACTCGGTGGTTATAACTTCGTGTTCGCTCAAATCAAGACCTCCGTTGGTGATTAGACTCGACGGTCTGCTAATAGATGCAAGATCACAACCACCTCCCACATCTGGCGACACCTACAGTATTCAGAATAGTGTAACCAGTAAGGAAGAAGAGGACATACTGTACATCAAGTCGTCAGAAGTAGTCATGAAGCTATCGGAGGTGGGATCTTCCTTACATAGAAGCTCTATATCTCCTCGAGGCGACGGAATTGTGTTTGTCAACAAAGACGGCTCGGTGTACTTGGTGTCGACGCCCAACCTCAACACATCCAATGCAAGCAAAAAGGTGGTTGTTTTGTTGGGAGAAGTGGGCAATGCAGAGAGGTTTACGGAGGCTGCATCCATCCGGTTTTCGACTGACGGAGGCAAGATATTCACGGTCGATCGGAAGGGTGTTTTTCAGGTCTTTGACTTTACCAAGGGTGTGCCCGGTCAAGACGTGGACGTGATCAAGTGTAAATTGGTCAATGTATAATAAAAAGAGAATAAAATCAGGGTAAGGTGTCACTTGGTACTAAATTCTCTCTCCTAGTTTAATCCCGCAAGTAACTTGAGTATCACTATTCATTACAGACTATAAAACCTAACGATATTTAATAGAATAATTCATCGATTTTCAATATTTGAGCTTACATTACCAAATGTTCTTCAAACTAGTTTCCTATATATTCTCATTCTTGTTGCAGAGCAGCAACATCACTTTCTTACCCAGTGAACTCAACGATACATCTTATGAACTCGATTTCACAATCTCACATAATCTATCAGTAGCCTTTTAAAGTAAAACAGTTATATATGACGATCTCGACGATATTGAAGAGTTTAGGTCTCTAAGTAGTTCTAATTAAATTGTCTAGAATATTGAGGCTCACTAAGACCAGGTGTCAGGTTGCCGCTCTTCGTCTTTATAGTATAAATTCATTAGACAATAAAATATTTACGAACGAGACGTTAGAGTGCGAATTAAGCTAGACATCAAAATAGTATTAATAATTATAAAACGTGTGCGCGTGGAAGTAGATGTTACAAACCAGAAACCAAACCAAGTGTAGTATGGTAACATCTGTAATGGTGCTGGCTCACATTGTCTCTTTAAACTACTTAAAAACTCCTATTATTTGGTATGGATCGTATATTTTACGGTTCTCGAACGTTGAGATTTATTTGGGGGCGATGAGGTGATTTAGTACCCTAGAGGTTCATAGAGTGGTTGATGTTCACTTGTAATTGATATCATTTAGGTTTTCATGATATAGTGAAAACTACTATAATTCATTTTATTTAGTAGGACTCGGCTCGTTAAGTTCAACTAGTTATGTATAGAAGATATCTCTGGGTAATTGCACCGGGCCATCGCATTTCTTTTGTTGTGGAGCCGCTGCTAAAAAAACGGTTATTGAAGCCACACTAAAATTTTTCTGATATCAACCTTATTCTTTTGCTTGAGTACTATAATGAGCATACCTCCATTGTACGAGTCCTCTTTGGACCTTATAGGAAACACTCCGTTGATTCAGCTCAACCGTATTCCTCAATCGTACGGCATCAAGGCCAAGATCTACGCTAAGGTCGAGCTCTTCAATGCCGGTGGCTCCATCAAGGATAGAATCGCCAAAAACATGGTTCTCGAAGCCGAAAAGCAAGGACGTATCAAGCCTGGCTACACTTTGATTGAACCCACTTCTGGTAACACCGGTATTGGATTGGCTTTGGTCGGTGCCGTTAAAGGCTACCGTACCATCATCACCTTGCCAGAAAAGATGTCTAACGAAAAAGTGTCTGTTTTGAAAGCCTTGGGTGCTGAAATTATCAGAACTCCTACTGAAGCTGCATGGGATGCCCCTGAATCTCACATTGGTGTTGCCCGTAAATTGGAAAAGGAAATCTCAAACTCCATCATCTTGGACCAATACGGTAATGAAGCTAACCCTAATGCCCACTATTACGGAACCGGTTACGAGATCTGGGACCAAACAAAGGGTAAGGTCACCCATATTGTTGCTGGTGCCGGTACTGGTGGTACCATCACTGGTATTTCCAAGTACTTGAAGGAACAGAACCCTGAAATCCAAGTCATCGGAGCTGACCCTCACGGTTCCATCTTGGCCCAACCAGAAAGCTTGAACGATAGTACCGACGGCTACTTGGTCGAAGGTATTGGTTACGATTTCATTCCTGATGTTTTGGACAGATCCCACGTGGACAAGTGGCTCAAGACCGACGACCGTGAATCGTTCAAATTGGCCAGAAGAATCATTAGAGAAGAAGGTATTTTGGTCGGTGGATCTTCTGGTTCTGCTTTGCAAGCTGCTTTGACTGTTGCTAAAGATTTGACTGAAAACGACACTCTTGTGGTTGTGTTCCCTGACTCCATTAGATCGTACTTGTCCAAGTTCGCCGACGACGAATGGATGAAGTTCAACGGGTTCCAGGTCGAAGAAACCAATGCTGAAGCCGACCAAACCGACGATTTCTTGGCCAAGACCACCATCAAAGACTTGGTCGCAGGCAAAGCCCCAGTTGTCACTGTTACTTTGGCTGACACCGTCGAAAAGACCTTTAACTTGTTACAATCTAATGCTTTTGATCAATTGCCTGTTTTGAATAGCAACGGTAAGTTGGTTGGTTTGGTCACCTTGTCCTCAATCTTAAAGTCCTTATCCACCAAGAAAGTGCAAATGACCAACTCCATCAAAAGCATAATCATTGACTTCAGAAAATTGGCCGACTTTGAAAAGTCTTTCGGTATTTCCAAAGAATCTGGTTTCACCAAGAGATCTTACGAACCTATAACTCTCGACACCAACTTGGCATTGTTGAACAAGTTCTTCGAAACCAACTCCAACGCCATTGTCACCGACCAAGATTACAAGCCCGTTCAAATCGTCACCAAGGTGGATTTGATTTCCTTCTTGACCAAAAACGTCAAATTTTAAATAATTTATCATAATACTAATATAATACACTACAGTTTCTATACACACATTCACACCCCGCCTAGGAGAACTTCCATCTATTACCACAGTTCTCACATGTACAGAAGGTCGTCAACGGTTCATCCGCAGATCTGGTTTGCATTTGGTAGTAACTGACCTTCTTATGCTTGCACTTACCGCAAGTGAATCTGTCCGTGACAGCACGCTTTTCGGTGGCACCTTGGGCATCAAACAAATTCTGTTTATGCAACTTCTCCATTTCTTTACGCAACGCTTCAGGGGCCATTTCACTGGGGCTCATTTTTATGAATGCCGATGGCAGAATGGCTTTGGTGAGCAATCTTTCTCTCAATTCGGGGTTCTTCTTGTTACGAAGATTCATCGTAAACGTTCTCAATTTGTTTCTATAGCTGTCGTTAACCGACGAGTATTCGCTTTTAAAAACTTCGCTTTCTATAGCGGTAGAAATGCTTAGTATATGCGAGGGCGAGTCGTCTCTTTCAATGGCCAAAGCAGTGTATAGCGCACTGACAGATGCATTACGGGTAGGATTTTCGTATAACGAAGTGTTGACTCCGTCTGCTTTGGGGTTTCTGTTTCCTCTATGGAATTTGCTCTCTGTTGAACCAGCAGCGGGAGCCGAGGCAGTGGGAGATTGCGAGCCAGCAAGGGCTTTGGAGGTGCCATTTGTTTGCGAGACGGGCGATTCGGAAGAACTGACCTTCCTTTTCTTTTCATTCTGCACCGATTCTCTCCACGATTTGATCATTTTCTTCACCAACCCGGTAATTTCACTATTGCCATGGGATCTGTACTTATTGACAATCACACCCACTTTGGTTTCACGCAAAAGCTTTTCGCTAGGCTTCACTCCATCGTTGAGAATATTCAAAAGCTTCAAAATCGTGGTGTCATCAGAAGCCTTCTCAAGGTTCGATATTGTTGATTTGATTTCCTTGGGATCCATCTTCTACGGTTATTTCGTTACTGATTAATTTCGCTTGATAAATTTTTTGTAGTGTGCGCAAAATATTAGCGACTCGCACACGAACCATTTTTTGGTACAGCTTCATTACGAAAAGAAGTACAACTTGCAATAGTGGTAATGAACAACGGTACAACTGTTACCTTGGGAAAGTTCCCGTTCGAGTATTCGGAACAGCAGGTTCTTGATATTGCCAAGTCTGTGGGACCGGTTCTGGACTTGAAGTTGATGTTCGATGACATGACTGGTAAGTCCAAAGGGTACGCCGTAGTCAATTATGGAGACCATGAGACTGCTGCTAGTGCCGTCAGAAATTTGAATTACACAACTTTACCTAATGGAAGGTTCCTTAGGTGCACATTCACGAATGAAAGTGAAGAAAAGGAAAAGTTACCCCCCTTGCCGTTGGGAGTCCAAATCCATCCCAACCAAACACCTGCGGGAGTGATATCAAGTATATTGAATAGTATTGATCAAAACTCAGCATTTCAAATACTTAAAGAGGCCAAAGCCCTTAGTATCGATAACCCGAACTTGGCCAAAACCTTGCTCGACCAGTTTCCTCAGTTGGCACACGCATTGGTGGAGCTAAGCTTACTCAGCTCCACATCCAACCGTGACTTGATAGAGTTGACGTTGAACAAAAGAAAGCCCGTGCTCACGGAGATAACCCCTGATCATGCGGGGTTGTTGAGAGATGTCTACGGATTGACCGAAGCTGAGCTTGAAGATCTAGATGAGAGCCAACGTGAAATAATAGGGGAACTAAAAAAGGAAGTAGATGACGGCACCTACGGCCAAGTGGTATAGAATAAAGGATCAGTTACGTAAGATTCGGTGGTAAAATAAATTAAGTACCCCGCGAATCTTGAAGAATCTATAATTAGAGGACAACTGAGAGGCATTTATTTTTAGTACTTCTAGGCATTTCCAGGGTCTTTGCCTTCGTGCTAATTGTTGCTGACGCTTTGGCAAGTACACTCGCAGCATTGGACATTGAGAACTATAAGTCACATGTATGTGTTACATCATGCGAGTGCGACGCATATTGTGTGCGTACTCTAAAGTCCCAAAAATCAGCCCCGAAGAGGCTTCCGGTAGGGTAATTTCAGTTTAGGTTTATCTTTTGTTTGACAGGGTGAGTTAACAAGTCACGTTCTATTGTTTATATAATCGCTTCCCTCCTCGAAATAAACCCAGCACGCCTCCAACACTAATAATACACGTATTTTCACGCATGTACATAAAGCCCCTCGATCCCCGACGAGTTTTGTAGTAAAATCCATCTTAGTATCCACAATCTATCATGGCAACAAGAACCTACACGAAAGAAGAGGAGGAGTACCTCAAGCAATTTGAAAACGACTTGATCGAGCTAATGGCTATGAGCATCGAGCTCCCCGACTTGAACACAACCTTATCGTTTGACAAAGAAGACGAAAAAGTTCCATTGAAGCTCCATTTCGTATTGCCAGAATACAGTATCTACGTTTTGACTATAAAGTACAAGCTTAAGCAACGATCAATGAGTGATTTCGAATACAAGCAAGTTGTGCGCAGAGCTGGTATTCCCTTTCAAACTAGGGTATGTCCAATTGAGGATGCAAAATTTGAAAACCCCGACAAAGTTTATACCGCTACCTTCACACCAGACGATTTGCCAGGTGGCATGGTGGTAAGAGCTACATACAAGTGTACCAGCTCCATTTTGGAGGGGGGCAAGAGTATTCTTGACGTGCCTTGGCTTTTAGAGATCGCCAAAAAGGGTACCACACCGCGCGCGGTAGAATAACTCAGCTCATCAAAGGCCGAGAGGTCATCTGTGGCTGAGACGAAGGTTGATAGTGATAGCGTGCTGTGCACGTGAGGGGCTTTGCCCGTAGGGGTATGTAACGATTCAGTGCACCACAAGAAGCGTAGTGCGGGACGCCAGGGTGCGTTGTAGTTATACTCTGCTAATATATGACTTATTGCTGATTCTGTAGGCTCTCGTCTTCGCTATAGTTGCCTCACCACCTTATCGTGGCACATAAACAGGAAGCCGGAACAACTCACGTGCCACTATCGCCCCACCATAAGCACCCGCGTGACCCCTCGTCTTTGTCTCGTAACTGGTTTCTCCCCAAAGGTATAAATAGGATTACGTTGCGTAGCTAACAACAACTTTACAAGTCGCGAAAACATCATGAGTTCACCCAAAAGACGGATAGAGAAAGATGTGATGGAGCTCATGATGAGTGACCATGATGTCTCGCTAATCCAAGACTCCATTCAGCACTTCCACGTTATCTTCAAAGGCCCCGCAGACACTCCTTATAGTGGAGGTACCTGGAAGGTGAGAGTGGAACTTCCCGATCAATATCCCATAAAATCACCTTCCATAGGTTTTACCAACAAAATATTCCACCCTAACATCGATGAAGGTTCAGGCTCGGTATGTCTTGACGTCATCAACCAGACTTGGCTGCCCATGTTCGGGTTATTAAATATCTTTGAAACCTTTTTACCTCATTTGCTAAGATATGCTAATCCTAGTGACCCATTGAATTCAGAGGCTTCAAGTTTGATGACGAAGGACGAATCGAAATACACTGAAACTGTAAAACTTTATGTACAGAAGTATGCCAAAAACATAACGTTGGACGAGGACGAAGATAATGACCTTGAAGGAGAAGATGGCGAAGAGGATGATCTTAGTGACGTAGGAAGCTTATCGAGCGACGATGATGACGACGATGACAAAGCAACCACCGGTGATCTCGATTTGTAGCTCATGTGGTGCCTGTCCATTTCAAATTTCATTTCCTTTTTATATCCACATTTTATTTCATTTCTTTACATTTATTGCATCGAAGACTTAGACTAGCTACCGGATTACATGTCTAACTTCATTACATACACATTCAACTAGACTCATTTGTAGTTCTGTCAGTACTGTAGAGCCGGTCCTGCACACAGTCCTCTCTAACATCTTCTGATGAGAATAACTTTACAGGTGTAGACAGCTGTAGAATTGGAGCACTATACAGCTTAAAAGCATTGTCGACGTGGAATAGAATCACGATAATAGAATGGGTGCCCTGGACAAAATTAATGGTGAAATCAGAGAAGAGGATGACAAAGAAAACGTAGTCAAGACCAGAGGACCGGCTTCAAGCAATGATGATTTGTATCGAAGATCAACGCAGTTCGAACTTTGGTCATTTTCTGCAGAAGGTTTCGATGCCCAGAGGCGTAGAGCAAATGAGTTGGGTCGCAAGCTGGCTACTACAAGATTCAACAATGCATACGAAGAACTCAAATCGCAACAGCCAGAAGTATTTGAGAAATTCGTCGATGAGTTGAGTCCCGAAAAGTTGCTTGATTTGTTAACCTATGAAGAAGAAGTGAAGTATCTCAACTACTATGGGAAAAGCTTAATCCAAACATGCAATCATTTCAAAATGCCTACCCAAGTCAAGGCCACAGCCGTGTCATTTTTCAAAAAGTTTTATCTTATCAATTCAGTTAGTGAGTACCATCCCAAAAACGTGCTTTACACTTGTGTGTTTTTGGCGGCCAAATCAGAAAATTACTTCATATCAATCGAATCGTTTGTGAAACCATTGGCGAAAGTACTGCCAAGCGATATTTTGGATTTGGAGTTTATTGTTCTCCAGACCCTCAAGTTTACGCTTTTGGTGCATCATCCATTTCGGCCGCTCTACGGATTCTTCCTTGATTTACAGGCCGTGTTGTTACATCCTTCACCGTTGATGTACGATGTTTCAATTGATACGTTAGGTGGATTGTACGACAAAGCCAAAAAATGGCTTAATGACTACTATTTGTTGAGTGACGTAGCATTCTTATTCACTCCACCTCAAATTGCGTTGGCTGCAATGTACGATATAGACAAGAGAATCATAGACCGGTACCTCAAGCGGAAGTTTCTCAAAGACCAGCCCAAAGAGGAGTCCGAAACAACTGAACCTCCGGATCATTATACCGACGAGCCTTTTGCGAAGTCGCAGCCGGCCAAAGAAGAACCAAAGGAGCAGGAAGAAGTAGAATCCTTAGAAACGAAAGAAAATAAGCCTGCAACACCTCGCGAAAACTACGAATACTTGGTCAAAACTATTAGAAAATGTATAAAGATAGCTAAACTGTTGGAGGAAACATCAAGGGAAGCGAGTAAAAACACTGACAAAAAGTGCTTTTTTACCTTGAATCCACGTCGTCTCATCGAAAAACGTATAAACAAACTATCTAACCCAGCATAATCTATATTGTACACCGCCGGAACTGTCCTTCCGTTTATATGTATGAAGGCATCACGTGCTGCAACCGATCCCAAATGCTGAATGCCGCTATGCAGACGCACCCTTTAGTTCAAATAGCAATTAATTGGCAAGCACTACGAATGAATTACTCCGACAATGTTGAGAGTTAGTCGTATATTTACCCGAAACTTCACTGTTGAGTCCTCAGCCCGTGTGTTGGCAGGATTGAAAAACCCCAATTTGGTCAAAACCCAAGGCTTTATCAAGGGCCAATGGCAAGATGGAAGCCTGGGAGCCAAATTCAAGGTGACAAACCCAGCATTGTATCCTGCAAAAGAATCGTTCATTGCCGAAGTATCATCTATGTCACATCAAGACTATGAAAATGCCATCCAAGCAGCATACGAGTCGTTCCAACAGTTTAGAAAGACCACTGGTCGCCAGAGATCCCAATGGTTGCTAAATTTGTACAACCTTATGATTGAAAATAAAGATGATTTGGCCAAATTGATTGTGCTTGAAAACGGAAAACCATACGCAGACGCGCTTGGCGAAGTTATGTATTCAGCTTCTTTTTTCCAATGGTACGCAGAAGAGGCTCCTCGTATCAACGGGGACGTTCTCTCTTCTTCGATCCCTGGTAACAAAATTCTAACATTGAAACAGCCAATTGGGGTGTGTGGGATATTGGTTCCTTGGAACTTTCCTTCGGCAATGATAGCACGCAAATTGGCTGCTGCTTTTGCAGTTGGATGCACATCGGTCGTCAAACCTGCTTCCGAAACACCACTTTCTGCGACTGCTCTTGCGTACTTGGCACACGAAGCCGGGTTTCCCGCTGGCCTGGTAAACGTTTTACCTTCTGACGATGCAGCTGGTGTAGGTACATTGATCTGTGAACATCCTTTAATCAAGAAAGTCTCTTTTACTGGTTCTACTAATGTTGGAAAAGTATTGATGTCACAGTCATCGTCAACTTTGAAGAAATTGTCGTTTGAATTAGGAGGCAATGCTCCGTTGATTGTATTTGATGATGCTGATATCGACAAGGCTGTTGCCGGTGCCATAGCATCCAAGTTCAGATCCAGTGGTCAGACATGTGTTTGTGCCAACAGAATTTATATTCATGAGTCTATTTATGATGAATTTGCCAAAAAGTTCGTTGATAAGGTTAGAGAATCAACTACATTGGGTAATGGGCTTGATCCTGACGTTACCCACGGACCAGTAATCCACAACAAGTCATTGTCCAAGGTCAGATCTCATATTGACGATGCAGTTTCCAGAGGTGCTGAAGTCTTACTTGGAGGCAAACATCGTACAGATCTTGGTGAAAACTTCCACGATTTGACTATTTTGGGTGATGTCCCCAAAGACCTGATAATTTCCAAAGAAGAAACTTTTGGACCAGTATGTCCATTGATAAAGTTTGGCTCTGACGAAGAAGTCATTGCTTTAGCTAACGATACCCAGTTTGGGTTGGCTGGATACTTTTTCTCCAAAGATATTCAAAGAATCTTCAACACTGCCGAAGAATTGCAAGCTGGGATCATAGGTGTGAATACTGGTTTGGTTTCAGAAGCAGCCATGCCGTTTGGGGGTATTGCCGAATCTGGGTTCGGTAAAGAGGGCTCTGTCTACGGGGTCCATGACTATTTGATCACCAAAAGTGTTGTGTTGGGTGGTTTGAATTAAAATTATTTAGTAAAGTAATTTGACCTCTTTAAATATTATACAGTAAATATACAGCTACAACTTATTTAAAAATGGTCACTCGGAGGAGGGTTTGGGTTGAACTGATCTGTGTTCAATGCGACGCTGATTCCTGGATATTGCTCATATGTCATACCTGCTTCAGGAATAGGCACCATGGGTACATCGTGATTCAAATGGCCAGAAATTTGAGGTATAGGTTGGTTATTATTGAACTCTTGGCCTTGAACTTGAGGCATGGGTTGGTGGTGATTTAAATCTTGACCAGGAATTGGAGATTCCACAAATTGTTCGTGAGTTAACCCTTGACTAGGAACTGAGTGGACCTGACCGGTATATGTCTCGGCTTGAACAGGAACTGGGTGAACTTGACCAGCATATACCTCGGCTTGAGCAGGAATTGGCTCAGCATGATCAGGGATAGGCTCTTGACCGCGAATGGGCTCGGATAAAGGTGGACTAAAAGCCCGGACAGGAACCTGCGCAAGAGCCTCTAAATGTGTGTTTGGTTCGCTTGGCAATGTTGATTGATCAAGTGCTGGTTGTTCAACTGTTTGTTGTTCAGCCGTTTGTTGCTCAGCCGTTTGTTGCTCAACTGCTCGTTGTTGTTGAACTGTTGGTTGTTCAGCTTCGACAAGTGCTTCTATTGGTGCCGGTTGATATGGCGTATAATCAGGATTCTGAACGTCTTCGAACTTATCTACATGTACTTGAGGAACATCTTTTGGTATAGAATATGCCTCATTGCTGAATGTGAGAATCTTGTCGGGGTGACTGGACGCGTAGTTTTGCTGTATTTTATGACCGAGTTCTGCGAGTGGTTTATTCGACTCCACTGCATTTTGAAGCTCTTCGTGTAGATTTGAAATTTTTTTGGTGTCTTTGGAAAACGCAATATCTTTTTCTTCGTGTATTTCGTTCTTTAACTGTTCTAATACTGCTTTTGCATCGTACGTTTCTTCAGTGATTATTGGTGATTCAAACTCATTTTTCAAAAGGGTCCTTTTGATAAGTTCCAGCTTCTCCACAAAATTGGTGCAGCTAATTGATTTGAATGTTAATGAAAACAATCCACCTTCAGCAGTAACACCATTGACTATGGACGACGGAAAGTTCTTTAAAGTCGATGGCTCAGTTTCGTGTTTGAATGGAGGGATCTTACGGCCATTAGCTTTACCAGATGGGTACTTTTGTATTTTATAGGGGTGTCCAGCCATCTTACAGTGTGGTTGGTTTTATATCAGTCAACAAATTTCAACCAAAAGTCTCCATATTTTTCGCGCGCGCACGACTACCTTTACTTTACTACAATCAGATGTAGTTCATAGTTTATATTTATACAATTAGATATACTGTTAAATAGAGTATTATCTCGGGTCTATCAGTGTCTCTCGGAGTGTGGTTAACTCACAGTTTCCATCAAAGAAGCCTCGATACCGTCAATCAAACTATCGATGTCTTCGACCTTGAGGCCACAACTCAAGCTTATCAACTTTCTATACTTGTACATCTTGCTGTCGATTCCGTAATTCTTGATGCCTGCAGCCATCTGCTTCAAAAGATTGTCCTGCTGGATTTGCAATTGGGTTAATTCCACTGCATGGTTGAGCTGTTCTTCATTGATAAGATCGTCATTATTATCCAGATCTGCATTTCCTTCAACCTTTTGCTCCTTTTCCTGTATGAGTGTGACCAAGTTGGAAGAAATGTTAGACTTCAATTTTCCTAATAAAGCTAATTCTTTCTTCTCAACTTCTTCTTCACACGCACCGATATTGCTACTTAACAAGGACTTACCTTCAGTGATGGTCTCGAAGTGATCAATACCTGCTTTGCCCAACATATTTCTGAAGTTCTGTAAAGATTCTTTGTTTCTCTCTTCTTGATACTTGATCTTATTCTGTAATGTCTTGTAATCTGAGTCGAGTCTTGCTGTCTCATCGTTGTAGCTATCGGAAAACGAGTTTATCATACCTGTAATCATTGAGGAAAGATCAGGCATTGGTAACTTAGATTCTTCGATACCTTCCTTTTCTTGGTCATTAACTAAGTTTCCAGCTTCATCTATCTTTGGCGGCTTAGGTTGGTATGCTTTTTGGATCGAAAAGTTTGTGTATGCTTTGTTTCTTTCCTCGCTAAGTGGAGTACTTTCCAGAGTTCTCTCAGATATTGAAGTCAAAGGCTGCGAAGGTTGCTGGGCAGAGGACGGTATCACTGAAGCGGTTCCACGATTCTGTTTTTGAATAGGAGTAGACATCGAGTCGTAATTTTTAGATATACTAGGGCTATCCATAAAAATATTCTCTTTGTTATCTTCGGCTTTGATGAGCTTTTCAAGATGCGTCTTATCTATTCTGACATCGTCTTCTTCCATATCATCAACTTGAATCGTCGTTCTTTGAGTATCGGGCGTTTCTACAGACTTTCCACTGTTATAATTAGGCTGAACCGGCGTGACCATCACCGAGATTTGGTTGTTAGAATCACCGTTTTGGCTGTTATCAGTTTGTTGGGTGAATCCATTAGGAGCAGTCGAAGGGTGTCCCATCAAAGGTTGTTTCATTTGTGAAGGTTGCAATTGTTGAGTAGTGACAGATGGTTGGTGAATTTGCATTTGAGATTGTTGATCGAGGGAAGACTGTATTTGAATTTGAGAAGCCGAGGCATTAAAAGATTGCTCAGAAGCAGAGAGGTCTGCTTGATTTTGCTGCATTCTTTCATTTGGAAGTAAATTATAATGCATAATCAATAATTTTGCAGTCTCCTTATGAATATTTTCAAGATCATCTCTTGCTCCATAATGCAATAAAATCCTTACAATTTTAGAACTTCCCGACTTGGCAGCCAAATGCAAACACGTATCACCGTTAACATCCTGATGATCAAGAACATTCTTCAACAAATCAATTTGCTTTGAAGAATTCTGGTTTGAAAGACTCGATAACTTATTCAATATCACATTAAGATAATATTTTAAGCTCTCGATCTTGGTTTTGACTTTGGCAAATTGACACAAGTAATGAAGAGGAGTTCTACCGTTAATGTCTGTGTTTATCAAGCACAACTCCAAATCATCTAACACCTTAGGAAAGTTCTTGAGTTCATAACAGTTATTGAAACTGATCAGCTTCGATAATGGATTCAATCCAAAATTATTGACCACTAAAGGACTTGCACCTTTAGATAAGAGAAGATGTATCATCTGATAGTTTCCGATAGAAGCAGCCCAGTGCAAAGGAGTGTGGCCCTCGTCATCGATTGGTTCATTGATATTGAAACCGTAGGGCGGGTTGTGAACAAAGTAAGGAATCTCAGCATTATCCTCGCTGAAGAATTTCAACAATTGAGCCGAATAAGATTCTTCTTCGTTAGAATGCGATGGCGGGCTTCTACTGTTTCCAGTAACAAGATTGCTCTTGCCGTACATGTTTCTTTTGACCAATTGGTTTGGATCCTCACTAGATGATACTGAAGTGTCACTATCCTTAGTAGAATGGTGGATGATCTCATCCTGTGACCAATTAGTCTCGTTTGTAGATTGCGACAGAGAAGTCTTGGGATGGCTGAAGTTTCCAACCAATTGAGGCTGGTGTGGAATCATCTGACCATTTGAGCCAAATGGCACAGACTGGAAGTTTTGGAGTTGCTGCTGCTGAGCCTGCTGCTGCTGGGCTTGCTGCTGAAGAAGCTGGTACTGAACTTGGTAGTTTTGAAAATCACTCTGGGCAACTTGATTATGAGCAGTGAAGTTTGGAACAGTGCCGTTGATTTGTACAGCAGATTTGCTTCCGTTGATGACGTTGTTACCCAAAAATTCAGATTGCTGAAAGGTTGGAGGTAAGTGATGTTGAGGAGCGAACTTTCCGTTGGGAAGTTGGAACATTTGAGGGTTTTGAAGGTACTGCTGCTGTTGCTGATTCTGGGATGATTGAAATGAGTTTTGTCTTGAAATTGAACTGAAAGATTCTTGTGAATTGAATGGATCATGATCAGCCACCTGTGCCGATCCACCAAGCTTAAACTTTTTAGTGGGTGTATCACCCAACTTCTTGATTTTTTTGGTGTATTTTCTCTTTACTGGTGTTGGCTCCTTTGGAACGGGCTTTGCCTTTTGCGGTATATCGATATTTGGATCACTAGTATCAAGATATAATACAGGGGCGGCTTCTGGAGCCAAACCATATTCTGCAGCAAGCTTCTGAGCGTCTGCCAATGGAATCCAAGTACCTTGAAATCGACCGAACCCTCCTTGGATCTTTTCGTGTAATCCCTGCTGCACGCCTTTTTCCAAGATCTTGGTTCTCCTAGCCTTGGGGAAATTACAGCACTTAAGAATTTGAGTAGCATTCACCCAATCATCCTTACACCGCCTCATGATGGGGAATTCGTTCATGGTACACTCATAAACCTCAGTCTAGGTGGTGTTAGTATTGTCAGTCTAGTGGAAACGCGTCTTTGCTGGGTAAGATAGATTGCTTGAAGCAAGAGCTGCGTTGAAAGGAATTGTGGCCATTTGGGCCCAGAGTTCCACAATTAAGATACTTACGCTTGAGTAGGTGGCACGGTATACCGCAGGATCGCCATTTGACATCGTTGTACCTATTATCTCCTTTATTAGGTTCTATGCTATTTCCATCCAAAGATGAACCTTCTATTCGATAGACGACTTATATCTAAGAGGGTGAAAATTTATCTTAGAAAAAAGAACGCGTAGGGTTCGGGTGGGCGCGCGCATGTGTGCAGGAGATAGGATTGCGAGGTTGGCAGGTGTGGGTCGATCAGCAGAGCATGATTCGAGGGTAAGGGTGTAGAGAAGGGCTAAACTAAACTAGTTGTAGTTTTGAGTAAGTATACGAATGCTTATCGTGTGTATCAATATACTTGGAGCAGTGTGCTGAGACCACGGCGTATTAGGTTCGGGGACTACAGGACTACAGGCGCACTCCATTAGCGTATAGGGGATAAAGTGAAACTGCGACGTGCTTGCTTCGTGGAGCCAGTACCAAAAATTTCCTATTGAGGAAATGTTGTGCATTAATACTGCCTACTGAGTTAGCGAGAGAATTAAATCGGCCGTCTCGTGCCACGGAAATGCATCAGGTTTTTTCGTGCGCGTCTAACCATTGCAAGCCATTCCATTCGAGACCGTGCAATTTCTGGTAGACCTGGGCTCTGGCTGCTAGCGTCAAGTGGTTCCATTCTTCCTTGTCAGGATGCTTGGTGGGAATCCCCAATCTCTCCACCACGCATCCACTAGCTAAGTTTCCACAGATCGCAGCGGTGAGCCAGTCTCCCTGTGTTAAGCTGAAAGCCACTGCGAAACCGCCGCAAAACGAATTTCCACCGCCCGTGACGTCACGAACCTTATCTTGGTCCTGGTGGTACGCGGGAAGTGCTAATTGGTAGTTATCTACATTATGTACAAAACACCCGTCAGCACCACATCTTAGTAGGGTGCCTGAATTGGGAATACTCTGGTGTTTCTGGAATTGCAGCGATACATGGGACCACTGATCCTTCAGCACTTTTGCAATTCCAAGTAGAGCGCATGCCTCGTCCAAGTTGGGCGTGAATATGTCTACTTTTTTTAGCACTCTTGTCAAGTGCTCGTAGTGTTCTGGCACGCAGTCGCCGGGAAACGGTTCGAATACGTAAGTAGGTGGTTTATCCACAAGAGAGTTTATGGTATCTATGATCGCTTCACATCTTTCAATAGTGCAGCACATATGGAAGGCCTTTGAGTTCAAGAGCCATGGATCAGTCTTGATATCGTCCACCTCCACTCTTTTTTTCGGAGTGCGAAATTCAAAGTGTCGAATATCATCTATGTAGATATTGGCTCCTCTAGTAGTTAGTCTTGTAGGGTTCATGCGAAACACCATTCCAGTGCCCCAGGACTTGAGCTCGCTCTCTACACTGGGTGGGAAATCCGAACCCTGGTCAATGATTCCAGATACGAGCTTGCCTAGTTTGGCCCCAGCGATGATTCGTGCTCCGATGATAGCATACGATGCTCCCCCGCCTATGATGTCATGCTCAGAAGGTCTTGATGTCCCAGGGTACAAATTGTCGTCAATCACAAACAATCCAAGGGTTGTAAGTAGAGGCACTGGCTCTGTGCCGTTCCCTCTTGTTTGTGGCTCAACTGAATTCATTTAGTTACTGGATAATTTTCTCTTGGAGATGATGTTTTTTCCAACGTGCTTTTGTCATCTGATTCGGCTTATCTGTTTGGGCTGTATGCGTTGCGCTTGACTATCAAAGAACAATTCGTGAGCAGGGCACATACACGGGACCAGCACCGATCTTTACCTGAGCGAACATCCCCCACACAAACAAGCACCCCGCTCAGCGCTACCCCAAGCGATCTGGGCAACGCGAAGAAAGCTTAACGTAGACATGCACTACGTAAAAGAGGTACGCATCTACATGACCGTGCCGCGAGTTGCACCTTGATACGTAGCGTCTCATACACCCCACACACGTACTATACGCTAAGGTCTACATAATGTACGCTAACATCCCAAATCATAACACTCCTTACTTATCTTTAGATCCATAACCCTCTTGTTCTTGGCATGCAGCTGGATACCGGATTTACAACGCTTGTGGAGAAGTTTATCTGCTCATGGCGCGGTGACCACTATAGCAGAAAAAAGGATCAAACTATATAAAGGAATGACTTTCGACAATAAATAAGGTGTTGCAGCTACGCTAATAAGTTTTTCACACACGTCATATTATGGCATCGTCGAGTAGCGCAGTAGCAGGTATCGTGGCGGGCAGAAACCCGTTGGAGTACTCTGCCCTGTCTCCCTACACTATCTTCCTATTCCAAGCCATTTTCATCATTGTACTATGCCATATCGTTCACTATCCGTTGGGTAAAATCCAACAACCCAAGGTCATTGCCGAGGTCATCACCGGTATATTGCTTGGACCGTCAGTTATGGGCCATATTCCAGGCTTCACCGAAAACTGCTTCCCAAAAGCGTCCATCCCGGGATTAACACTTTTTGCAAACATCGGGATCATTTTGTTCTTGTTCATTATTGGGCTTGAGGTGGACATTTCTTTTATCAAAAAAAACATCAAAGTTGCTGTGACCGTTGGTCTTATCAATATGGCCGTTCCTTTCGGACTTGGCTGTGCCATTTCCGTTGGTATCTATAATGAATATCATAATGAGAGTAACAATGTCAGTTTCACCACATACATGGTATTTATTGCAGTGGCCTTGTGTATCACGGCGTTCCCCGTGTTGGCCCGTATTTTGACTGAGTTGAACTTGATTGGTGATCGAGTAGGTGTGATCGTGTTGGCAGCTGGTATCACCAATGATTTAACCGGTTGGATATTGTTGGCCTTGGTGGTCACGTTGGCCAACGCTTCTTCAGGAGTCAACACTGTCTACATTTTGCTACTTACGGTAGGCTGGTTCTTATTTTTATGCTACCCAGTGAGAATTGCTTTGAGGTTTTTGATCACCAAAACATCCAACGATTTGACCACAGGTGAACCCTCCCAGAAGAACATGTTGGTCATCTTGATTATTGTGTTTGTCTCTGCTTTCTTCACCGATATCATTGGCGTTCATCCTATTTTCGGTGCCTTCATGGCAGGAGTCATTGTTCCTAGAGATAACGGATATGTTATTAGGATCACCGAAAAGCTCGAGGATCTCGTCCATATAGTGTTGATTCCACTTTATTTTGCCATTGCTGGGTTGGCTGTCAACTTGGGACTCTTGAATCGTGGTATTGACTGGGCCTACACTATCGGTATTTTGGGCCTTGCAATGGTGGGAAAGATTGGCGGTGGTTTTGTCGCTGCCAAATTGTACAAGCTATTGTGGAGAGAATCGCTCGCTGTAGGTGTCTTGATGTCATGTAAGGGTATCGTGGAAATTGTTGTTTTGAATGTTGGTTTAAATGCCAACATCATCTCCCAAAGAGTTTATTCCATGTTTATTGTTATGGCTTTGGTGACCACATTCTTGACCACTCCGTTATCTTTGATTTGCTACCCTGTGTCTTATCGCGAAAAGAGGGATAAGTTCATCAAAGGAGAAATTAATTGGGATGGTACTCCTAATAACTCCAATCCATTGATCGTCAAGAATGCGGCTGGATCGTTCCCAGATGACGAAGAACATCCTAAGCAGTTGGGCGAATACGAAGTAATCAACTTGCCAGATTACAGAGTCTCCAAAATCGTACTTTTGTTGAGAAATATCGACACCATTTCCTATGTGATGGCCTTTGTGAACAGCTTCAATCAGCCCTTTAACACAGACTTAAAAGCCATTCATTTGCGTGAATTTAGCTCGAGAACTTCACATCTTATTGAAGCATCATCATCTTCCGCTTATGATTTGAGCGAAGAAAGCCAAGAAGTAAATGCATCCAATCAATACGAATACAATAACTCCTCTTCGATATTGTCAATCATGAAAGCATTCGGTGACTTGTTGGGAATGAACTGCACATCGAAGTCGATCTTGTCAACTCAAAAGAACAGGATTTTTTCCATCAACGAGCAAATCTCCGAATCGACAGAATTCTTGATCACACCTGTCAAAATGAACCAAATATCGTATGATAACGACTTTCTGTTGCATAAACAATTATTCCAACAATGCGATAGTCACTTTGGATTGCTATTGGTAAATGAACAGTCCATTCCAGAGGTAAATGCTCACCAAATCAGTCATTTGACTACCGTCAATGAGCAAGTCTCGGACGACGAAGACTCGTATGTGAAACACTCCTCTGATTTATCGCGCATAACAGATGAAGAGGTTGTACCCAGAGGATTAATAGCTTTCAAAACCATTAACATTGTTATCAGTAACAGCAACATACTAAGCTCGAGCGACTTGTTGGCTATACACACGATCTATAGATTGGTTTTGAAGAATGTCACCACGAGAGTTAATGTCTACATAAAAGGTTCTCCAAGCGGATCGGCCACCGGATTCGAGAAGGAGATCAAATCTTTGATAACTGAAAAATACCCCACCTTGGCTGTGCACACCTATACTGTACATGACAGTTTGGCCAACTCTATCAAGAAATCCAACATCAATTTATTGAACGAGTTATTTGTTATTGCAAACAATTCGGTTGTCTCATCTCAAGAGTTTAAAATCTCAACACCTACTCATGAAGGTATCTTTGAAGATGAAGATGTCAATACATTGATAAACTTGAGTATTGCGGAGTCGTTCCATGTCTTTGTGGTCAAGGCTTCATCTAGCTAAATCCTTTCAATTCTACAACTTCATAATTATTTTCTATAATGCAAATCGATTTTTTAACTAAACTGAACAAACTCTATGCTTCAATCGTAACTTCCTCACTCGTTTCTTCTGGGATAGCTTTCAAGTCTTCCTCATGTTCTTTCATCATGAACGATTGAACGGAGCAAACAATAGCGATGAGGGCAAGGAGCATCCAGGATATTTCGGCGGCACCGAGTTTTTGAGATTCAGACATCAAATAACCCCAGACGACAGGTCCAATAAATCTAGCCAATGATGACAAACTCAAGGCCAGCCCATTAATGTATGACCTGTGGCGTGGGTTAGAAGCTCTATGAAGTAACATGGTAAGGTTGGGAAACGAAAGAGAATTGCACAACGCAGTGATACTAGCAAGTGCGTACAAAGCAACTTTAGTAAACCATGGCGGGAAGTTTGGATTGTAGTCTGACAAAGTAAAGATCAAGTATGGCAAGATAAGGTATGGAAGTGGATATATCACAGATGCGACTCTATAAGTGTTAATGGATTTGAAATTTCTATCGAGGTAGGGGAATAAGAACACAATTGACAAGCTACCGATTAATCCCGTGGTGGACAATAAAGTACCGATGGAACTTAAATCTATACCGAAACCTCCTTTAATCTTGAAAGGAAATTCCAACTCATCAAGTAGTAAATTACCAGCCAATATAACAGGTAAAAACTCTGAGTAGACAATTGCATGCAAGGAAGTAAAGAAGTTGGCTGCGATTGTCTGGACAACCGCCGGTGTGAAGATCTCTGCGTTTTTGTATTCGGTAAGAATTGACGCAGTGGTATCTCTGGTAGTGGATCTTGAAAGTATAGGTCTAGTTTCCTTGGTAGAGTAACGACGAATAATTGCCTGGCTCATCCGTCTGGATATCGGACCAATAGATTCAATAGAGTCATCGTCCTCTAAAACATCCTCGACTGACTCTGTCGAAGTACCCTCGTGCGTGATGCCATCGTTACAGAGCTCTGAAGAAATGGACTCACACGAATCCGAACGGATCAATGGTGTAGACTCTGTAGGAACGGCTTTTGCGTGCGACGCAGGTTTCTTCCAAGGTCTGGGTTCCACTTTTAATCCGAGAGCTCTTCTGAGAAAGTCTCCAATTTCAAGACCAATATCTCTGGTCTTTTTGAATTTGTAGTGAGTCTCTTCCAAAAACAAGAAAGCGACAATCATACTGAGCCATAAAAATAAGGCAACTACGACATTAGATAACGCATACGGATACTTCGTGATAAACCTTTCATGCAAGCTTTCAGAAGTATTGAGTACTGCTAACAAGTCATCTTCAGGCACTTTTCTTGGTCTGGTCAAATATTTAGAGGCACCGATCATGGGTCCAATTACAAACCCCACGTTCCAAAGTAAAGGAAGAGTAGAAAATGCAACAGCCTGGTGGCCTCTCTCGGTTGCGAGTTCACCGATAACGGTTCTTAGCACGGCAATATTACCATTTGACGCCCCCATACAACATCTGGCAGCCAATGCGAAGTAGTAGTTAGAGGAAAATCCAAATAATAATACTGAGATTGAAGTTCCAAACAATCCCAATATGAGAATCAATTTCCTACCGTACTTATCGGATGCCTGGCCCCACTTTACACAGAAGAGAAACTGGGCTATCGCAAACGATGCAGCCAAGTATCCGGAATATGTAGCAATATTGTCTTTATCTTTGGCGACCCCAAAATCTCGGATCATAAAGTAGATATATGGAAATATAGATGAAAATGCAATAGGTTCAGAAAATCTTATCACACAAATAACTGACATCTGCCATATGGGGAAGCCCTTCATCTGCTCCTTGAAGGATACACTAGATTGCGCCATCGTGTGGTTGTTGCAATAGGTTATGTGAGTCTGAAGAAAGAGATTACAAATTTTCTATAACAAACACGATTAGCGAACTATATAGAGAATTAAATAATTTTCTGTTGATGTGGGAGCGCGATTAACCATAAACAGCTTTACTGAGTCATCAAAGCTTGTAACCGAAAAAAGAAAATGAGATCGTATGTACAACGTTCTGTACGGAATTAGACGTCCTACAGCGGAACTTTCGGCCAAAAACAATCCCTTTCGAGAGGCTTTTATTCCTAGTCTAGACACATCCCAAAATCATTGATTAGCACTCGTTAAATTGCAAAGTGACGTAATGCAGGTGTGGCATCTGTCGCAGCGGACCGATAATGTCTTATCCGGAATCGTTGGATGTATAACTAGTGGTGATCAATACTGGATACGTACCACTCCAACCGTGTCGATTTAAAGTTGGTACCTCAGTCGGTTAAGCTCAGCCGCTTTTTGAATCGTCGCGTCGTTGTATTGTATTGTTGAGAGTGATTTTTGCCGTATGTCGCAGCGCACACTTTTGGGAAGCTTACATGTTCCCCGCTGACAAGATCCAACGCCTCAAAATAATCTATGCAGCAAAAACGTTGGATGAAGGGTTGAAGGGAAGATAAAGAAGACGAGAGAATCAACAAAATACGACACATGGCAGGAAAGCTGAATGCAAACAACCATATACGCTTCAAACAACTACCAAATTGACATGAATAGCTGTGCAAGTTGTATCACTTCAATCATGTGCGTTGGCTCCCAGTCTATGAGCCTTGCGACGAATGGCGGAACAGGACTAAATAGCGCGGTACCACGTTTTCTCCTATGAGTGCACGTAGTTTGCTCCCTCTAGAGCTTATTTGTATCCGATGTGTGTATAATCGGGCCCGCTTGGCCAAGTGGTAAGGCGCTCCACTCGTAATGGAGCGATCGCCGGTTCAATTCCGGCAGTGGGCATGCGATTAATTTTTTTTAAACATAACCATATTTTTGATCAAACCTCTATAACTACCTAGGTTTTATCATCTCTATACATTCAAATGTAATGGCTCAGATGTAGGCCTCCTTCAAAAATCACAAAATTGAGTATCATCGATCAAATGTGTAGCCAAGATATCTGAGTAATTTCGGTAGGTGTACCCGATTTGAGTACAAAACATATGTCTTACCTCCAGTGTTAACCCTACTAGCTAGAGAAGTTTTTTGACTTATTTTTCCTGTTATTGGCAGATGTAGTTGCAATTGTAAGTTTGGAAACGAAAACACAAATTATACCAAGTCTTATGAAGAAATAATGGCCGAAAACCCAGAACCAAAACTCAAACAAGACAAAGATTTTCAATTAAGAATAGTTTTGAAAAGTAAGTAGATCAGATCACTAAGTTAACTGAGCAACAGGTAAAAGAAAGTGGGGATTGGCTTCAGGTTTAGGTAGAGAGTGTACGGTGAAATTGCAATAATAATATCTATTCAGCTTTAGTTAGAGTGCTAGGTAGTTAAGGAATAGAAGTAATATTGGTTGGGCCACCAAAAGCATTCTTTGCTGCTTGAGCAATCAGAATGGTGTTCAACTCATAATCAAAGACGGAGTAAATGTTTCTGATAATTGTATCACCCAATACATAGATAGGTAAATCGGAATTATCAAAGATGGAGTAAACTACCCATCCACCAGCGCCATCGCCTGCCAAGAAGTTGGTGTAAGGAACCTTGATTACTTTTGAGCCAAAATTGAATTCAAAGTTCTTTTCCTTCCATGACTCGTCGTAGTTAATGATAGTACCGTTGGGGTATACCGCGCCAAAGGTTGCATTGATCTTAGCAACAAGATCATTGGGTAAAGCGGCGGTAGTGGTACCGGTATCAATAGCAGCAGGGGTATTGACTTCAAAGACGGAGCCATCGCCAAATGTGATATTATCCAATTGAATTGCAGCCCATGCAGCGCTGATAAGGGGGAAAGAAGTCAACTCTCCCTCGTATTTATTATGGTCAATACCTCCAAAGAGAATTTCACCATTGGTAATGTTTAACCCTTCATTTACGTCGGTGACTTCTTCGTTTTCCAAATATACCGAAAAGGCAGGCTTACTGATGTATTTGCTATCAGCCAAAGCGTAAGGCAAGTTTTTGTAAGGTGTGTCCGGAGATTCACCTTTTTGTGGGCCAATGCCAAGAATCGAAAAGTTTCCGGGGACAGTACCGAATTCGAAGTTGGTAGTTGCGTTTGAAATAGTAACATCGTCGGTATAGAAATTGAACCAAGTTCCCCAGTCCTCGCCCGTGACATTCAAATTTTTCGAGGTCGAAGAGTCGGAAGGATCATAATAATCAAGGCCAACAACCAAGTCAGAACTTCCGGTATCAAGAATAACGCTAACAGGTGATTCTTGACTACCAACATAGACTTCAGCAGCGTAATAACCTTCTCCAATGTTGTCCAGAGGAACATCAATATCTCTAAGACTAAAACCGCCGTTTGTTTTAACTTTCTTTATAGGGAGCTGGAAGACACCATCGACAGATTGCTTGGCTGGAACAGTCAATGCAGAGGTGACAGTGGCCAATGCTAACAATGAGCTAGCTGTAATACCTGAAGTGGAAACCATATTGATACTGATATTGAGTAATAGCAGACTGATCAGTGGATGTCTTGGGGAATATGTACCTTACTGGAAAATGTACAGGTCCAATCATATGCAAGTGAGGCGTCGTCTCCCTAGACTCCTCGATTTGCTGCCGTGCCATGAGAACCGTCTGCAGCGGTACTACTTAAAGTACGCTATCAATAACCACCAAAGCCGGCATACAATTAGCAAAGCAGCCCCGTCTAATTTTCCGAAATTTTCCTTCATGATTCAGCCGACTTGATCCACATGTTTTAGCTGCAAAATCTCGGCTCTGTGGTTCAAATATGGTGCGGGAATAAAGAAAAAATATTTCTAATTTGACACAATTTCATGCATCGAGCCTTCTAATATGCGGCATGGGGAAAAAGACAAGGGCCGTGCTACTGTGGATTATGTTGTGAGTGTGTTGTGGAATATGCTGTGGAGTATGTTGTGAAGTACGATGTGGAGATTGAAGAGGCATTGACTGGTAACCTGCCATAAGAGAACCATGTGCAAGTCTACGTTCCTAATTTGCGAGCGTCTACATTAAAGTTCCTGAAGACCAGTGTGGTTGAACCTTAAATTGCCTTCCAACATGGCAGCCACACGGTATTCCTAGCTTTCACAACTGAAGTTCTCAGGAGTATCCCTTGAAAGTGCTCCTTACTTCCCAGTCCCCATCGTACATCTAGCGCTCCTCGTAATTAAATAGTGAAGTGGTCTGAATGTACTTGAAAAGTGGTTAAACAGAAATAGCGACTAGGCTATCCTGTGTATCGGTTTTACAACGTAAAGATGCCTTCATTGTCGACTCTAGGCTCCACGTTTTTCTACAACTAAAGTTACAGAGTGAATGATCTTGCATTAGACATTATTCAGTTTACCTTTGGTGGAGGCGGTGGCAACGAATCCGTACTGGCGTTCGTCTTGTAATGCACATCCAGCTCCTTCGATTTCGCCAACTCTTCATTCATATAGTCGTTTAGTGCTCCCAAGGAAGGATTCACAGCGGATACGTGCTTCTTCTTCTTGGCAGCTGTAGTACGAGAAGGTGGGACTATAGGAGCATGGCCGGCCATAGGATTTATAACTGGTCCAGTAGGGGGAGCTGAAGTCGCAAGAGGAGCGTTGAGAGGTTGTTCTGAAGAGCTGTAGCTATAATCCTGGTTGTTTTCAAACAACAAGTCGTCAGAGATACTGTTGCTGTCAAATTTGCCCACTACTTCCGGAATTCTATGCAAAAGTCCGTAACCTACGTCACAACCCAAGACACCTCTATTTTGGTTAGCACTCCACAGTCTTGAAAGATTGACTGTGACTGGTCTCAAAAGGTCGTAGTCGTGGTTGTAAACGAATAAGGTAACGGGAATATCATCTTTTTGGGTGATAGAATGATGATGATTGTAGTAGCTTCCAATGACCCGAGACAACAAAGATTCTCCACCAGTTGACAAAAGGCCCGACCCTTGCGCATCTTCGCTGAATGCTGAGTCGCACCCAATAATATAGTCAGAGTATGGAACCAATTGAGAAACAAAAGCCGGGGATCCAGGGTGGCTCTTCAAAATTCTCCACACATATGTAGCTGTGCTCAAATGTTGAGACTGCAACGTCAAACCAATTTGAGCAAAGGTGTTATCGAACAACTTGTAGATATCTTGGTCAAGTTCGGTAGTACTGGGCTCGAATTTCTTAAGTGGCACTGTTATCTGTCTGATCACACCACCCTTGGCATTCCACACGTCAAATGTCAAGGGATGTTCGTTCTTCGCAAGTGTGGATATTTCCTGATAGAGCAATTCGTAGTTGATAAGCCCCGCTTGTTCTGAGGTGATCCCTCCGCCATACTGTAAGGTTCCGTCCTCTTGAATGTTGTAGCCATATGACGATAATGATGGATTTAACATGGGCAATTCATGACCATTTATACGTATGATGTAGTCAAACCATGACTCGAACCCGCTACTATGAGCAATGGAGTGTGGTATTACGCTTAGCACTCGAAGGGCATAACCTCTGTTGTTTATCTGCAACCCCGTTTTGAAGTAGGAGTCTACGCCATTGGACTCGCCAGAAATGGCCGTTCCTTCAAGACGATCCACCAATTTTTTGGCAAAAGAAAACATGCTAGCCAGCAAAGTTGAGATTTGTAGATCGAATGGGTCTGAGCTGCAATTGACACTTCTCTACAGTGGTTGACATTGGAGATAAAATAATCGACATCAAGCGAGAGCTCACGTGATGCACAAAGCTACAATGCTCTTAACTAAATAGGTACCCGTGTGCCGCTTAGCTCTACCCTTCGTATGCTACTCTGATACTAAACCATCTCTACACTTTTGTAACGTTCTTATCTAATTTTACCATTTTACGAATTTATTCATAATGTTATTTAATCTAATGTACACTGGGCATGAAATGAAGGTCGGATGCAACGAACGGAACTAGGATGAGTTGGATACACCACCAGAGAACGCCAAACTCCAAGTTCTACTTTGTCCGTTGTCCAAGTATGTTGATTTCCAGTTGTCAGAGGAGAAGAACTCGTAAGAGCTCTTTGCATCGTACAAAGCTTGGTTAAGACGCAAAATACCGGTCCAGCCACTGTCGACATTGTCGATAAATGTGGACACTTGATCTTGCCATTCTTGTTCAACGTATGATGGGATTCTGATGAGGGATGATGCAGGCGTGATAGGCAACATGTGGATACCGTGAACGTACTCTGGATGCTCGTCTGGAGAACCGAAGTAGGTGGTGTAGGCCACCTTGTTTTCAAAGAAGATACCACTAACTTTATTAGGGATATACTTTTCTGGCTCAACAGTGTTGTCACTCTTGTAGTAGAAGTACTTGTTCAAGGCTCGAGACATAACGGCCAACATCAAATCACCTCTGGATTTCATGGAGTCGTCACCAATGACTTTACCCCATAATTTCATACCGTAAGCAAAGTTGTAATCTTCTGAGCTGGATTCTTCGTTTTTACCGTCTCCGCTAGCAAACAATCCAGCAGCCCAGGAGTGTCCTCCATACCAGTCAAACATTCTGCTGACCGGAAAGTAAGTGTCTTTAGAGGATGGGTTAGCAACGTCTCTGATTAAAGAATTAACCCAGTCCTTGTTATCTTGAGCCCAAGTACCACCTAACTTAGCGTCGACGTAACCGACGATAGCAGCAGCATGGACGTAATAACCGTAGTGGAAATGGTGATCGTTGTAGTAAGCAGAACCATAGTCAGCACCAGTGTCACCATTTTGGGCAGAAGTGGAGGTGACACCACCAAACTTGGTGTCGTACATAAGTGGAAAATGTTGTTCGTTCTTGAAGAATTGGTCAAAGGCAGACTTGACACTTTCTAACGTGGTCTGGGTGACATTCTTGTCCTTAATGATGTCGCTAACAACCAACAAGATGTACGAGTATTTGTCCAAGACCTTACCGGAGTAGTAGGTAGAGTCCATTGATGCGACAGTTTCAGGAATGTCAACAGATAACTCGTCATTGGCTACCTTGGCCAAAAGATTCAATTGGTCGCTTGTATAAGTAAGGTCCGATTTCATGTTTTGGGTCCATGGTAAAAAGCCAATGTCAGTTTGAAGTTGTTCATTCAAAGTCAAAGTATCAGTGTAGTAAGCCTTCATTACCCCCTTGGTGTTGGAATGCAAGGAGATACCAGTATATTTACCAGCAGTAGATGAGTCAAGAGATTCAATTTGATGAGGCAAAGCAAACACGATTGGGTTTCCACCAGCAGACTTACCCTTGGTAGAGTAGGTGAATTTATATTGGGCAGAAGTACCACCGGAAACAGTACCGGACACCAGGGCTTCAGTGACATATTGACCAGCTGATTCGTCGTAAAATCCTTCAGATTTAGAGTCACCAGATGTGTATGCCAATTGAATAATAAGTCCGTCAACAGCAGTAGAACCTTGAATGTGGAATGCATCTTTAGCAGACAACTTGAAGCCTGAAGATTTGTTTGGTAAGGTAACATAAATTAACCATTGAACACCGTTGAACAAGGTAGCACGGTATTTCTGGACGTTCGAGGCTAAAGCTGATGAAGTTTCTTGGGTCAAATCTTGGAATCCAACCAAAGTGTTTAATAATGGTGTCAAGTTACCATTATAGATACCGGTACTGAAACCCATACCCTGGACAATTGGGATGTCAAGGAAGTTAGTTTTGTCGTTCTTCTCCGCAGACAAAGTAGCCAAAATAGACATTTCTTTGATTTCGGTGACTCTCAAGTTGTTGCTGTTGTTAGAGAAGCCAGTGGCGGACAAAATGATTTCGGCGTTACCATTTGGATTGAAGTAGTATGATGGAACACCCTTGTTGTTGGTGTTTGAAGAGCCAAAAACAACGTCCGACTCGTTAACGTGACTGACGCCGAAACCGTAGTAGTCTTGTTTCTTCCAGAACAATCCATATGGAGCGGCAATAACAGGGCCAGTTTGGTCGTCTAAGAATAAGTTGGCATGAAATTTGTTGGTTTGGATTGGAACACCGTTGTTGTCCACGCCTTCAGGAATGCCCAAAGGTAATTCTTTTCTAGGGAAGACAGATGGAGGCGAATCGGTGGAAATGACTTCGAATAAATCACCAGAGTTGTTGTCAGAAGCGAGTTTGGTAGAGCCAGAAGAGGCAGAAACGGATGAGGAAGCGCTAGACGAGGCGCTAGATGAGACACTCGAAGAAAAAGAAGAAGAAGAAGAAGAAGCCGATCCAGATACAACACTAGATGCAATACTAGAAGATACTGCAGCAGTGACAACGCTAGAGGAAGCAAAAAATTTTGAGGCATGAGAACTCAAGGACCAGGAAGCCGAAGAGTCGTTAGAAAACTTTTGAGGACCAGGTTTTGGGACATAGGTTGGCACTGAACTTGATTCAGATGACAATCTTAAGTCGATAGTAGTGGTGCTGCTTGCAATCTTAGCGGTGGAATTACCGGCAATAAGTTCCGAAGTTTCGTTACCAGCTTTAGCGGTATCGTTACTGGTAACCTTTGTTAAAGTCAATGGATCACTGAATGTAGTGCCAATGGTTTGTGTCAAAGTCTTGGAGACGGGAGACTTGGTAATCAAAGGATCTTGCATAGTCTTTGTGATTGTTTCCACAGAGACTGACGGAGTATATATGGTGGTGGGAACTTCAGTAGCCAGGTAAAGAGTGGTTGTAGTAGTTGGGGCACTTTTTGTGATATAAATCTGCTGGGTGGAGTCGTCAGTGTCAGTATCTATCTCGTAGATAGTAGGTCTTGCCTTCCTAGATTTAGTGCTTGGAACGGTGGTGTAAGGGAGAGTGGTGGCGTCGGAACTGGCTCCATTTTCATTGGCAGCCTCATCAATAGTCTCTGGTGCTGCACCAGAAGTAGCTCTTTGAACGGTGGTGTACGGAACCTGGGCTCTAGTAGTGTAGGTCTGTGCGTGAGTTCTTGTGGCGGTCACATCCAGGCATGTAGCACCATCACATACGGAGGTAGTGAAATACTCGAGGGAGGAAGTTTGAACCGTGTAGTCTAGGTTGGAAGTAGCAACTGTTGTTTGAAAGTTTTCAGTGCCTTGAGGAGTGGCTAGACCATTGACGAACACGATTGGAATACCAGTCGTCTGAGCTGCAGGATTCGCAGCGAGAATTTGATCGATCTCGGTTTTGAACCAATCGGGAGTGATATAGTTTGTGTGTGTAACTGTGTAGACTTCTGTATCGCCCACGGTTTCAGAAACCGAAGGCTTTGCTATGGCTAACAAGATAGCCAGGTAGTAGGCCAAAGATTTGAAAATCATTTAAGATTGTGTTTAACGATAGTATGGGTTCGTATGGTATGAAGGAATGTGTGTTCTTAATGATGGTCAAAGAATGAACGTAGTTGGGCCTGATGCAATAAGGAATGTAAGGTGTAAGGATGATTATACAAGAAATACGAACGTAAATTAAGTAGGCGAGGTGACTAGTTTTATAGTCCAGGTACCTGATCCAAGAGAATTATCGTCAAAGGAAATGGAGCCAGCCTGACGCAAGATCTACGTTGGCAGCCATCATCAAGTTCGCTTCGTCTATTCAAACCACTACGTAACCGCAGTTCCCCGAGAAACCATGCTGGGCAGTTCCCTCATTCATGGCGATCTTTTTTTGCAGCTATTGTGAGAGCCAGCCTTTTTTCATAGTTCTCTTGACAAAGTGCGCCGCGCTTCCTAATTGGGACTGCAACAGGTTCCGCCAGATCTTTTCTCCCGCTGGGCAGGGCTTGGGGAGCATTGGTCCAGGGCGAAGAATAGGCCGTAGTGAGACACAATTGGGCTCAGTACAGAGTTGCAGTGTAAGTAGTTGATTGTAGCAGAGAGATATTACACGAAATACATTGGCCCGGTGTGAGATCGTAAGTTGCGTTGATGAGGTATTGTACAAATCCTTCCCCTGGATCAAGCCATGCCGATCTTGACGAAACTGTGATCCAGCAGAACCCTGTTCGCTTGCCGTCATTCAATAAACAGAATACAATGCCCTCAAACAAAGCAATCTGCGAAGCCCACGCAGGCATTTGTAAGACACGCCCTTTTCTTGCTGTCACTGCGCACACACATCGAAGGCTTGCAATTAGCTCGTTAACAATCGGTTACGAATATTTTGATGATCACTCAAAAATACCCTGGGTCACGAGGTACGAAACGGTTGGCCCCACTCTACTCAAGACGTTTGTATCATAACAGCTCTCATACAAGGTGCCCGAGATCCTCAACCGTCACGCAGTTGACAAGATCTCCTTCTTATCCCTACCGCGAGAACACCTCCCGCGGCCATACTGTTTTTCACGATCTATCTCTACATAGTCTCTTTCTTGCATTACACTTAATTTTAATACATTCTTAGTAATAATATACACTGGATAATATGGCCCTCAGATTGAGGAGGCTAATTACACAACACTCTTTGAAGAATTCCAAACAACCTCTTTCCTCCTTCTTTGGCGTACTTCTTTTGGTGGTCTTTGTCGGTTTTTTCGTGAACAAAGTCAGCAGCTTTATTCTCCTTGACGGCCAACGGGGTTGGCTTGTCGGAGTACTTGTGAGTGTCGTACTTTATGTCAGCATAGCCGTGCTGGGCCTTGAAGATACTAGTGTCTGATGGCTTTTCTGGGAGGCCCATTTTCTCGGTATTTGAATAAGAGTTCGAAATTACTGGGCCAAGACTTCCTCTATATATATATTACGTCAATTTACAGCTTGAACTAGCTTAAGTTGCTTACCACCTGAAATTCTGTGTAATCTCTACATAGTTGCTGCTGGCCTGTCAAAGTGGTTGCCTAATTGGGATGACTCAGTGCGTGCGCCTCGCAGTCAGCCTTGCCGTAGCCGCAGGGTAAGCCCGACTCAATCTACTGATAAGACACTCCCCTCTGCATATCATCTGGATATAGATGCTTTGAACTTATTGCAGAAAAGAGTTAGATCAGCGATTAAATGGCAGGTACTTGTAGTTCTACTATTCTCAAATGGTGTTCTCGAATCGTTTAAGCGTGACAGACGTTAATTGTCTGTTTCTCAGGCATACCGGGTGTCATCAATTAGCCCTCGCACCCCAGCTTTTCTGATCATGCAATTGCCTTGTTTCGCTTTAGTACCATAATCTAGTTCGTTAGTTTCAGCGTAAGGGTATCTTATATATGTTTTATCACGTGATCAAAGACCCATTTGGAGGTAGGTGGTCGTGCGCAAGCCACCAGAACAAGTGAAAAATTGATTCAACTGTATTGACCTACTTAAGCTACTAGTGGATAATGAGAGCCTCTGCTGTACTTAATTTCCAGCAAACCGCTACCGCCAGCTTGAGAAGACCATGGCAGACCTTTAGAGATGGTCAAATTTGGTACGGATACACAAAAAGAGGTAACAAGAGATTGCCCTTGACCACCAAACAAGGTAATAAGCATTATTATAAAGGTACCAGATCTACCGGTTACGGTAAGTTAAATGCCAATGGAACCTATATCATTGACTGGAAAAAGGTGAGAACCTACGTTGTTCCAGCAGACTTGTATAATACCGATTTAAAAGCCTTGGTTTCTCCAAGAGTGCCCCAAATTCTCCAAAAATACGTCGGTTATCAGGACGGTGCTAAAAGTCCTGATTATGCATTGGACAGTATCATAAACTTTGTCGAGCATGGTGAAAACTACAATGATGTTGATTTGGAACAAAGTAACTACCTTGAAGAATTCGTGAGTAACAAGGTTAGAGGAGAAGAATTAGAGTTAACCCAACAAGAAAACAAAGAGGTATAGATTCTGGTCGTGTTCTGTTTTTCCTCTTCATCAACTGTATATAGACGTTTCAATGTAACATAACTGAAACGTACGAGGATGTAGGATGTCCAGTCGAGTTGCACATCACGTGAAATATCTAGACTTCCGAGGGTGATGCGTATAAGCTTAAATCAAGAGGCTAAACTTGACCTTTAGTGCTATCAGATGTCATCTCCATCTCCGAGAATTGAAAACTCAAACGTAGCGACCATGGTACACGAGGAAACTCCTGCTACTACTCCGCCAGATCCCCCTTCTAATACAGTGACACCAACACCCGATGATCATATGAAAGAGGAAGGTGAACAGATTCAAAATGAGGCGCCTGAAGACGAAGATATGGATGTTGATCCACTGCAAACATTATCGTTACCTATATCAAAGATCAAGAAGATATTTAAGATGGACCCAGAATATACTGCTGCATCTCAAAACGCCGTTTATGCAACTGGATTGGCCACTGAATTGTTTGTCCAATACTTTGTAGAACAAGCCAGTTTGCTTGCAAAAATCGATAAGAGAAAGAAAATCGCCTATAAAGACTTCAGTAGTGCTGTGGCTGGTCATGATTCGCTAAATTTCTTGAGCGATACTGTCCCTAAGACGCAACCTATAGGAGCGTTGATTGAAAATAAAGAGATCAATCTTCCTCCCAAAGTCAATATTAAAGAGTTCAAAGAGACTTTGATGAGCAAGGATGGCAATAAGACCACACCGAATAAGGAATCTAAGAAGACACTTTTGGCCAAAGGTCAGCAGACATTGCCATTTGGTAAAGCATCAAAAGTGGAGTCTAAAGTCAAGAAAGCCGTTATTGATGAGTTGGTTATATCCGACCAACCAGGTGATTCCACACCTACTAAAGAACCGGTCACAAACGATGGCGACGTGCCCATGGCCGAATAAGTGCTACGCTCATTTTGTAAATTATCCCTTTATGTATATTAACTACCAGCTATAAATTCATTTCTTTCATATTTTATGACCCATAAGATGTTTTTGGCATCCTGAGGAAGCGTCATACCCTTAGGAATTCCCAAGTTATAGCAGAGGTTGACCATATCGTATTTCATGGTGTCGGAAATCACCCTGTTGTATACACTCAACCCAGTGCTAATATATTTAATGTAGAGCTCGATGATTTTCGGGTTGAGCTTATTTCTTGACAATTTCCTGTCTCGATTCGCAATCGTTACTTCTTTCTTAGGTTGAGTTTCCGGTTTTTTGGTCTGAGCTTCCTTGTACACTCCTTTCAAGATTTCGTTATGACTGATCAAGAATTGCCACGATTCAATAAACTTTCGACCCAAGAACAGGCCCTTTCGCTTCCCATCTTCTTGAACAACTTGTAGAACGAATTCTAAAGATGGCACAATTAGATTTTGGAGCTCAGGACTTAATATATGACTTACCGGGAAACTAGTGGCGGAAGTGGTGCCGCTAATCAAGGCTATTAATATTTGCCAATTATTAGTGATGACCGACAAGTTCAAGTCATAGTTGCTGCATAAGATGGGATATGCCGAGCTCATTGACTTGATGACTTGAACCTTGACGGTCTGCGACTCATGTGTCAACATCAAAAACCCATACTTGAAGATCTTTTGAACCAATAGATACGTGGGCTTAGGTATGTTCGAGGTCCAGACTTCCTCTTCTTTTGGTGGTTCCTCGGTTTCGTCATCAGAATCGCCTTCGTCGTCTGAATCGGCTGCTTGTTCTGCAAAAGGAACTCCTGGTTTTCTTTTGAAGTATTCCTTATTCGAATCATAATTTGCAGCCTCATCGACAAGCTTATCAGTGTTACTCACCAATGCAAGTAAATCTTGGATATTAGTTAATCCCCAAGGCTCAAAATTAGAATTGTTTTCCGTTGGTTCAGGTTCTGACGAAGTTTTTTTATCTAAATATTCCTTTTTGATTTGACGAATCAATTCTTCGAAAACAATAAAGAATCCCTCCACGATCATCGAGTAACCATGATACGAGTCGATGACAATAAACATCTGAGTCAATATATCAGTTAGCTCGTTCCCTTCCAACAATTTAATCCCAGCAACTTTTATCACTAGCAATAATAAACCAGGTAATGAAGGTTTGAGGTTGGTAACCACAGAAAGACGAAGACTAATACTGTCGATCAAATAATCCAGATTGTCCAAAATCAACTTTTCTATAGACCCATTATAGTAGTTATCAAGAATCAACTTGACCGCATTCCATGCATGCGCTTGAATCATAGGATGGGACTGGTAGGTCAATGATTCCAACAACGGGTATAAATAGTCAATAAGATAATCCGATCTGAAATCTTCCAATTGCAAGCTATTTGACAATATACCTATTGTGTCTATTGCTGTTGCGTACGAAGTCTCATAGATTTGTAGCGAGCTCAAAGAATTTTGGTTCAGTCGAATCTTTTCCGATACCAGATCAAGCTGGTCTTGAGATTTCGACATTAGCAAGTATGCAATTTCCTCCTCCTCGTCTTCACGACTCGCCTGTATAGTGTCTACCATCATATTATCACCTTGGGTTTGGTCATCAAAAACCAAGAACTCGTCAACATTGAAGATACGATCCTTTCCGCGTGGAGTTTTATTGAATAGGTTATTCGCAATCCATAGTGAAAGACTGGATTTCAAGTAATACTCCTGGTTTGATACTGTTCCCAAAGAATCCAAATTGGAGGCTTCGTCATCATCGAAGATACTCTCGAAGGTACCTAAATCTGTAGGCAGTAAGTCATGTGAGGCTGAGCCAAGAAATTGAATTAACGATTCAAACTGGTGTTCTGTCTTCGAGGTGTAGATTTTGGAAAGAAAACTCAAACCATTCACCTCGGAGCTTTGACTTATCATATCTTGGATGCGTGAAAACTTCTCTGACAAAACCAATAAGTTTGAAGTATAAATTGCTTTATTTGCTTTCTGATTTTTTTTATTATCAAATTTAGTAATAAACTTGGCGTTGATTGATGGGGGCAATTCAATGTTATCTAGTTTATTTTCACTGTTTGTGTCTGTGAGTAGATTGTAATTGTTTAGCTTGTCGAACGCATCATCTTTGCCAATTCTCTTGGAGGGATTTCTGACATTGAGGTAATAACTCTCTACTAAACTATTCTTCAACTTCAAAAGTAGTTTACTTCTCAAGCTGTTAATTTCGGTGTGCACAGATGAAGTTATCTTTGAGGTTTCTCTTAGCACTTGGAACTGAAATTTTATGGCTACCATTACGGCGTTGATCTTTCCCTCATCGGACGAGAATATTATTGTGGACATCTTGTCATCAATTATGTCCTTGAGTTTTAAAGTAACGAGCTGGTATAGAAGCTTACATCTTTCATCTGAATCTTCGGATTTCGATACAAGCTCTGCCTGATCCATAACTTGCAAATTATCCATTAATGCATGAAGATTGTGGTCCAGTTCTATTAACAGTCGGCTACACTTCAATATTGATGAGAGCTCTTCTTGACTGTTTTCACTTGTGGTAGTTGCAATCACCAAAGCTATTGTATCAATGACCAAAGGAACGACCTCATTAAATAACAGTATGAAACAGTTGTGCATAAGAGAATTGCACATGACTAGAATTGATTCGCTAAGTTGTCTCTTTGTTTGAACTTTTTGTTTATTTGTTTGTGAGTTCACCAATATCTTCTTGAATAAAACACTCAAACTAAGCTTCAATTGTTTGGAAGTAGCATTAAGCCAAGACTTAGATCTGTGTGTATCGTTTGCATTGGAAATTTTGATTGTAATCTGGTGATTTGCTTCTTGTTTCAATGGGCTGTTCTTTTCATTATTACCAACCAATATCTGATTTACATCTTCCAACTTCTCAAGCTGGTTCGTATCAAATGAATTGTAGTCGATATTTAACTCTTTATCACTAAAAACCTTTTCAATTAAATTCTGTAACAATTGTATAACAAGAACGATAATTGTGTAATGCAAATTTTTCGTAGTAGTAACAAAGGTAATCGTCTTTGAAACAATTCCGGGAAGAACATGCGAAAGCTGTTCGGAAGATGCTAGGTCGGTGATTAAAGTGTTCAAAGTCGACAATGCCGTTTGCGTGAAGTTGTACTCCGGGTAGACTGGATTGGTAGTGGCAATTGTGTCTAATAAAAGATTGATGGACTGACCAAGAAATTTAAGCCTCATGGGTTTTTCCTTATCCTGAAAATAATTGCGAGGTAAAAATGTAATTATGCTTGATAGACAAAATGTCAGGGCCGCCATAAATTCAGAATTCTTCTTTGAATAAGTATCATTATTGGCACCACTGAGAAAAAGGATCAAAGGAAACAATTGGTCGACTAGTGATAAATTGACCTGATTGCTCCATGCAAATCGACTCAAGAACCCCACTATTTGCAATATACGTCGTATTATGGAATCATCTAACTTTGGCTGTTTCAACAAATTTGAAAGTGGGAAGAAAACATAATCTGCTAAATTTGACGACAATATATAAGGTTTGCCGTCAGACTGATTTTCAGTAAGATGCGAATCAAGTATTTCACATACACTCGATAGTAATGAGACTAATTTGGTAGGATTTGTCACATCTGGATTTAATGATTGGTCAGTAAGAGCAATGCAAACTGGCTTGAGCCTCGCGAAAAGTTCCAGAGAGAGTCGCTTTAGCTCTTCTGAGTAAAGATCAGTTGTGGAAGCCGGTTCGATGGACATAGCTCATAATTCGGACCCTTGTACGATGGCGTTCTTGCAACAATCGGACTTCATTAAGGCACCTGGAAGATCACGTGATAAGTGAGCCTGTACATATTGGGGATGGGTAAATTCTGGTACGTCCCAAGCGAGGAAAAATTTTTCACCTAGTATAAAGACGCTCGCGAATCCACATTATCTCTAATAACTACTTCACATCACAATCTGAACAGTACGTTGACATATACTTGAACCAAGTCAACATGAAGGAATAAGGCGTCTAGTCCCGCTCCTGTCAATATTCAAGAAGTTTTCTCTCCATTTCCAACTATATTCACATAAGGGTATGAAATCCATTCATCTTGAAGATTTGTACATAAGACACTTCAGCTTAGTATAGGCTGGAATGAACTTATGAGATATCTATTATGCTTGCCCTTGTGCAACATATGGGTTTACTTTTCAATTTCAACATATTGATAAATGTACCCTCGAGATTTTGGATACTTCATATCTTTAACAGCTTTAGTGTGCTGTTTCGCTCATGACTCCACTTTTATATTGGACACTCATGCGGCTTTGGTTTCTGTGATTTCTTTGGAAGATCTTTTGATACTAACCGTTTTAGATGACTAGAACTTCTGTCTTAGCCGATGCCTTAAACGCTATCAACAACGCCGAAAAGACCGGTAAGCGTCAAGTCTTAATCAGACCATCTTCCAAGGTCATCATCAAGTTTTTGACTGTTATGCAAAAGCACGGTAAGTCTTTAAATTTATTGTCACAATCACTTAAACAGTGTCTTCTTAAAATCCCCGGATTGATAACTGGATGGATTGATCGGTGTTCAGTCCCTTTCTGTCTTTTAAGTATTCGGGAGAGCAATTTGGAAACGATTCTTACACGATCATGATACAATTGTTTCGGCAATTGTTTATTATCATTGACCGTTTACTTTTCCTTTACATTTTATAACCTTAGTCTCATTTCTTTATTATGTGCTCTAAGCTGAAAAGTTGAATTGTGAAAAAAAAATTTTGAATACTAACAATTTAGGTTACATTGGTGAATTTGAATACATCGATGACCACAGATCTGGTAAGATCGTTGTTCAATTGAACGGTAGATTGAACAAATGTGGTGTTATCTCCCCAAGATTCAACGTCAAAATTGCTGACATCGAAAGATGGACTGACAACTTGTTGCCAGCCAGACAATTTGGTTACGTCATTTTGACCACCTCTGCTGGTATCATGGACCACGAAGAAGCTAGAAGAAAGCACGTTTCTGGTAAGATCTTGGGTTTCGTCTATTAGATTCTCTCACATGGGTTCTTTTCTGGTTTTGTATAAATAGATAAAATATAGTAATACACTAATTAATACTTGACCTATAAACTTAATCGTAGAGATCTGATTCATATCAGTGAGGCTTTTATTCGCGTGATATTTGAGAATTGCGAGCCAGTACAGAAAATCAAATCGCCCAGTGCATATACTACAAGGAAAGTCATATGAGATATTCGGATTCTTTGAGGTTCATCGGATCCACCTTTTCATGGACTATACGAGCAGGATGTGTGGCACATCTTATCCATGAATATGTTTACGAATTCACCGAAACCAGAGGCGAATCTATGCTCCCTACCTTACAGAGCCAACACGATTATGTACATGCTTTGAAACGCTACAAATTTGGAAGAAACATTGATATGGGTGACTGTGTGGTAGCAGTCAAGCCAAGTGATCCGAGCCATCGTGTGTGTAAAAGAATATCCGGAATGCCTGGGGATGTAATATTGATCGATCCTTCCGCATCATCAGAATTGACTAATTCACCGGCTGAAGCGATACTGCATGATGGGTTCAATAAATATATCAGAGTTCCTGAAGGTCATGTATGGTGTACAGGAGATAACCTATGTCACTCTTTAGACTCTCGGTCATACTCGGTGCTACCAATGGGGTTAATAACTGGTAAAATAGTCGCTGCCAACTCAATGGATAAAGGTATAGTGAGCGGATGGAACTTTCGATGGATCAATAATACATTTGTTTCAGAAGATTAGTGGGTAGATTTTATATTGCCGCATACAAAAAGTAAATAGTTTATAGGTTCGAAGTATAGAGTGATTATGTGGTGGTTCAAAATTTGCCGACTCTTCTGTTTTCTCTCAAACTTCTTAATACTTTAGAACCGAAGAAGATACTAGTCAATCCAAGGAAGAAGGCATTGACCAATGTAGTGAAAATCGATTGGCTCAAGTAGTATCTGACAAAGTTGATTTCAAATCCAACTAACGATAACAAAAACGAAATGTTGTAGGTTAATTGAGTTGCATTCACCGACTTGAAAGTAGCAGTCAAATCAGAACCGATGAAAGCTACCCAAGATCCGACCAATCCAAGTGCGAGAACAATGGCAGCACCAATAAAAGCGATTGGAATAGTAGGGTTGACGGTTGCTGGGTCTTCTCTAAAGGTATGTCTGATTTCTGGTTTAAGACCAATTCTTGGCTTTGGTGTATACTTGGCTAACCCTTTAAATTCGGCAGATGGAATGAACTCTCCCAAGTTATAGTACAATTGGTTGGCCACATCACCAGCAATCAAGGTCAATACCAATTTCTCTTGCACCTTCAAAACTTCTGGAAGTTTAATGGTAGGGATGGAGACCTTGACGTCATTTGAGACACTGAAGGTGGGGACAAAATGGGCAGCCAAGGAAGAGTCCTTGGCACTAGAGACGACCACGGCCAATTGGTGTGGTTTTGTTTCGATGTCATCGCTCAACTTCAAGTTGACTTCAATCTTGTCCTTAGGAGACTCAATACTGAATTGTTTGATTTCCTGAGTATTCACTTCCCCGTAACTGATGGTCTTGCCCCCAAGCTTGACGGTTCCTTCCGTAACCGAGTAGGCAAGCGACACAGCTAGCAATTGAAGTGATGCTGCTAAAACTGAAAACTTCATGCTTGGTATTTATTTAGGGAAACTGTAATAGATTATGTTAGTTGACACATTTTTCATTTTGGTACGTGGTCGGTTCTGTAGGCGCACAAAATTGCGAAGCCGTTTTGGGGAGGTCGCAACATCGAGGAAGCTTAACTGAGTAGGTGGCATTATTTTTAAGGACTCTCTATTGAGGCGAATATGGTTTGTGTGAGAAAATGGCTTGAGTGTATAGTGGCCGGCCCTGGAACTCATCCGAGAACTGTGCAACTCAAAACTCACAGTTACAAAATTATAGTACATGACGTGGCAGGGTTTAATGTTGAAGAAAGTTACAAATTAGTGGAAAACTACTATCCACTGCCTTTTGCGCTACTAGCACATAAGGTCTGGTGTATTCCATATATATTTATCGTAGTCATAACTCACGCAATCTAGTTTTAATTCAAATGGGTGTAAGACAGTTCGTAGTATAATATACTGGCATGCAATGCTACAACTGCGATGGTTCAGGTAGAGGTTATAATTATTTTTTTGAAAGCTTGTAGCCGCAGATAGTATCAAATTTACTTGCTACGCTGATGATCTAAGCTAATTGCGACATTGATAGTTTGGTATTTCTATTTTTTAGTTTTTTTGCAACTTTCTCAATTTTTTATTCAAGGGACAGGTCGTGAATTAGCAGGAGATCTTGAGGTTTAAGTGGATATTTTACATGGGTTTGGGAGTTGAGATGTTCTGGAACTTCGGGTATGTCTTGGATAGAATCAGCAATCACTGCCCCCATTCCTCCTAGCAAGTGTGCTAAGTTGTGACAGTGGACCAACCAATATCCTGGATTATCTGCCTGAAATCTGATCACAGCATGACCGCCAGGAGGAACTAGTACTGAGTCAAAGTATGGCAGATGTGGATCTAGCTGGTTGTTCTCCAGTAGAAACTCCTCAATTGAGCTATAGGCGAAAGTAGAGAAATTGCTAAAGCTAATCAAGTGAAACACATGCCCATGTAGATGTATTGGATGATTGTATCGCCTGTAATTGTTGATGATGATGTCAATAGTATCCCCATACTGTATCTGACCATTGAGTATAAAATCGTGATGTTGCTCCTCTAAGTATAGCGGTGTATCCATATCGAAGCCAGCAGGTATTTTTGTTCCATTCAAAAACATTGAAAAATCAATAACTCCAGTTCTGTTCAAGTAAAGGTGAAAGGTGTGATCAGATGGTCCTCTATTCTCAAGTCTGTCAGAATATGGAACGGTTTCCTCGATTTTTATAGAGGTCGAGTCTCCTAGGAGTTCTCCTCTGATATTCTGAAACTTTACTCCGTTATTAATCGCTATGCTAGTATCCTGGAGAATATCCTCGTCAGGCCCATATATTAGCATACCTACTCCCTCAATGTATTGTGGACTTAAGGCAGCTGCAAATCGTATTATGAATGGGTCTTCTGTGTTTGCATGGGCACTGGCTTTGGTCTCAACAAGACAAGTGAATCGTGATCCAACTGGTAGCTGTACTTGCTGACCCTTTTGAGGATGTATAAATATTCCGTCAATAGCCACCACATAAATGAAATGATCATCAATGGAAAAAACTTTAGTGAACAAGGACCCAGTGTTTATGACTGTGAGGTATTGCCAATTGCTACCATTAGTAAATAATGTATACAATGGCCCAGTTGTTGGCTCACAGGCGGAGGCAAAACCAGGACTCTTTAGTGATTCGTGATCCAAATTCGGTCTGAGATCAGCGTAGCCACTACATCCAAGATCTTGAATGCACCCCATAATATCTAGTACTTTCGAAGTGCCATCATCAAAATCACTCTTGGAATTGCAATACACTCTGCCTTTTCCATTGATGAGAATGGCGTGGATACAGGTGGGCTCTATCCCAAACTCAAACATTTTTGCAATATTGGAATCCATAGGGTGCTCAAAAAGGTCCTCTACTAATATAAACTGTGGAGACTTTTCGAGGCTTCTAATTAATTCCAAGTCATCCAGGTCGTTCGTTATTGAGTTATACGGTCTTGGCTGGTTTGCGGATGGCCTTACATAAATCGGACCATAGATTCCATCAGCCGAGTAGCCTCTATGATGAGAGTGGTACCAGGCAGGTCCCCCGTGATCTCTTAGTTGAAAGTAATAAGTATAGGAGTCCCCACTCAATATAGGGTATTGCGACACTCCTGGTACTCCGTCTGCCCACGGCAGCCCCTTTTGTAGAATTCCATGAAAGTGAATGGAGTCAGAAACTGGTAAAAAATTGTTTATTGTGACTTTAACCCAATCATACTCATCTCCAATTATAACGGGCCCAGGCGATTGAGAATTGACTAAAAACTCGGTTCTATATAGGCCCGCGGGATTACGGTACGTCTGGGTCAAATTGAAGACATACTCGCGGACTAGAATTTCCTGTGACTCTGGAACACTGGCAAAGTTGTAGCCAGTCAAGCCTAGCAACCAATCAATCCACAACAGCAAAAACATGACACTTTCCAGCCGCTGTCAATTCACCTCTGGAACTAATTTTTTGCAGCCGATCCCGACGTGTCACGTGCAAGACTTGACTAAGCATCAAAATATTTCAAGTTTCTGAGCAGAGACGTGTTGCAACTACCATAGAAAATGCAGTTCTTAACAGCTAGAACATTATTATATGCTAGGGTGATATTTCTTACCTTCATCGCATACTTTCTCGTGAAGGATCCGGTTTCACTTTCAACAGCCGGATTTGTGGTTTTACTTGGCCAAGCCATGCAAGTTCGCGTAGTAAAACTTGAACAAGATAATGCATTGATTGGATTTACTGCCCTCACTTTATTTTCGTTAGTGATCAGCGATTTGATTCCGTTATTGGCCAACAATATTGAGTATTTTGAGACTATGGTTCCTACAAGATTAGCCATGTATTTTGGTTTAGCTGCCTATTCATACTTTGTCAACGATTCCGTTGTGAGCAACGGTATGATCTTTACGTTCGCATTCTTTGAGATTTGGTTTAACTTCTTGATCTACAACAACTTGAAGGATGAAAAGTACTATAAAGTCAAAAAGTATATTGAAGAGCACGCTGATGAAATAAGAGAAGCTGAAAACGAAAAAGTCAAAGTTGCGGAAAACAACCGTCCATACAACAATTAGTTACAAATACTTAGCTATACATGCCAGCAATCTAACTTATAAACCTCAATATGGACCAGTCTAAGCATTCCTCAAAATCATTGAATTCATTGTAGCTCATTTGTAATATGTTCAAACCATTCAAATTTTTTTCCAAATCGTCAATAGTTGAAAACTTGATAATGTTTAGGTTCAAAATTAGATTCATGAATATCTCGTTGGTGGTCAATTCAATTTGGATTTTCATCACTGAGTCGTTAGTTTTGTTTTTGAGTTCAACACTAATAGTAGATACGGGCCGCTCAGTTGCTTTTTGGAATGGGTTTGTCGTGGGCGAAGCTTCCAAATTGACATACTTCTTGAGATCGTAGGTAATGTCTAGTCTGCTATTATACTTCGCAATCAATCTGGTCAAGATCTCATTGGCTATTTCAATATTTAGCTCGTACCTTATATTTCCAACCATGGGTCTTAATATTAGGGGATGTGAATTGAGTTGTTTTCTTTTAGTGAAAGCAGTTGGAATTTTCTGCTTCAAGTTTAAGTTATATTGATAATAACAGCATAGCATAAGCTTTAAATAGTTCAATATTAATTGACACTTTTGATTATTCACCGACGAAAAATCGTTGATGTTTTGGTAGTTATTAGTCAAGTCATCTTCGTTATTCTCATCATATATAACCGACTCAATTTCTATAATTTCGTTATTGATCTCGATTATGATCTTATTGGATATGATGGAAACGTTATAATTGATGAGTTGTTTTGCTTCCCTTAAGAGCTGATAGAAAAGGCCTTCCTCGAACAAAAAGAAGCGCGCTTTTTCTATATCTTCAAGAATGCCTCCTTCATTAGTACTGGGAAATCTGGAGCCTACTTTCTTCGGATCAAACACAGATTGTCCTGTCAACATGAAATCCCCATCTATTTCACTCAAGATCTTCACTCGTATAAACTTGTAAACTTTGGTCTGTATTCTATTGCCACTGCTGACCAAAGGATTGAAGGTGATTTCACCGGTGGAGCTGTCTTTACGAAGAATGGCCAAACCCTTATCATGGAAATTAGAGCCCGAATCTCCATACCCGTACTTGATCCCAATTGCTCTGCTTCCATTCGCAGGATCCCTCGTTCTAAATAAAATCTCATCATTATTGCGCACCTTGTTGATCATATTCCAATATGTGAGCTCCTTGGCAACTTGCTCTCCCAAGTTTTTGCTCGACTTTTGAAACAAGGTGGTGATTTTGTTTAACGATTCGTTCTTCCATCCTTCACCGATCTTGGTAGACAACTTAACCAGATCACTGCTTTTCTCTGGATTGCCGTCTTCCCCTGAGGTTGAAAGTCTAGACGCATTGAGTGACCCTAGCGGAACATTTTTACTCAAGTGTGGTGAAATAGTAGTTTTGCCGATGTTGGGTTTGACTGATGATATGAGTAAAGAGACAAAGTCTAAAGATAACGAAATCTCATTAAGTGCTGTCAGTATGTTTCTGGATAAATCGGCCTTTTGCTTATGGAATACTTCTAGAGGATCATCTACTTCGGTAGAAGCCTCTTCTGTGGGACCGTTGTTTTCATGGTTAGTAACCTCTTCTGCATCTGGCGATGAAGTATTAGATTGTTCATTATAGGATTGGTTTTGTATCTCTTCTCGTAAGCTGTCTTCGGTTATATTCAAGAAAGAACCTCTTTCTACTAGTATTCTCGGGATTAACTGTGATATAGTCAATTTATCTCTGTGTTTTGTTAGCACTGCAATACATCGTAAAGTTTCTCATAAAACATACTCATCTTGAATAAACGGGTCTTTGTAGCCATCACTATACAAGTCAGGATCCAAATCGATAGGAATGTTACTTGTCGAGCCCATTTGCTGATAATGGTTGGTAGTGTATTCTTCCTTTACTTGTCAATACTGAAAATTGATTTTCGATTTGAGACATTTTGCGACTAACAAAACTTACATGCGGCGAATAGTACGGTAATAAATTCGATCCATTTAGTTTAAATTGAATACTACAATAGCTACGGCAATTCATTACTTTTGTTTATTATAGACTTTATGAATTAGTCCATAAAGTCGTCTAGATCACCCTCCTCGATGGCTTTTAATAAGTCGATCTCATCTTCTTTATCTAAATCCTTCTCCGAATTCTCTGGCTTAGCATCATTGTCACTTGGATATCTCATGGACTTCACACTGTCGTTATGTAAAGACAAACAGAATTTGATTCTTTGATCGTATTCGTTTTGAGGCAACTTTGTGGAATAAACATCAAGTAATTCCTTGGACTGCATGTATCCCTTCTGATGGTTAATGCTTGCTTCTATAACTCCGTCTCTTATGGCCTTGGATACTATGTATTCAGTCAGTTCTTCTGAGTCTAAATGTAATTTGATACAAATATCCTTCAATGAAATCTTGGAGTATGATAACGAGATGATTCTTATACCTGTCTTGATGACGTTTTGTCTCAATCTTGAGACCAAAGTGAAGTTATCGTCTTTTTTGAAGAAAGATTCGTATTTGTTCAACACTTCTCCAAACAATTTCAAGTCACCCAATTTGACAGCTTTGGTGACATAGAAGTATGGTTCAAAGTTACCTGACTGTTTCTTGAACACCTTTAATTCTGGAATATCACCCATTAATAACTCAATGATGATACTAAGCTTAGTGGTACTTTGAATGAATCCGGTAGCTAATTGTGTTTGAGGGGCCTTTCTTATGGCAGCAATCACACATTCGTTAGCAGATGAGTAATCCAATTGAATGGCATGTATTCTGGCCAAGTAGTAGTAGTATCTTGCCACCAAAGCATTTCCGGAGTTTTCCGGGAATTCAGTCTTTTCAACCAAGTTCAAGGCCTGAGTAACATCGTGAGCCAACAAGTAACTTCTGAGTAATAAAGTTATGAGGAAGGCAGTGGTTTCTGTATCATGTCTTAAAGTAGCAGTTCTTAAGCTTGCCAACAACTCTGGACGGAGGGAATACAAATCACCGAGAAGCTCTTTGGTTCTACTGATGTAAAACCATATTTTAGCCTGAATGAAATCCAATGTACGTCTGTTGAATGACTTTAACAATTGGATGATGTGGACGTTTAAGTTATCCAACTTTGTTAATTCATTATGGTCCAAAAGATAAACCTGAGCCAATAAATGAATGTAGAGCTCAACTTCAGGAAGTAATGAGCCATCAATTGAGTCGGTTTCCATATCTTCAGAACCATTGTGTGAATCTGCCGCTCCAATTGCTTCTAACAAAATTTGTTTGTTTTGATGGTTGTTTGAATAGGCTTTGCTGATGACAATTGGCAAAACCTCTTTGTTCGATTGTAAGTTGCGTCTCAAAGGTCCCAATTCACGAAAGACCTTGGATATATAACGGTTGTCAAAGTTATGAGCAGCCTTGCCCAAGAGAGTGAACGATTGTTCGATTTCCTTGACCAAAACATCGGTTTGGCTTGATCCATTTACTGCCTTGTTCTCGACATCCTTCATCTCGACATCTGATTTAGCAACCTCCGACATCTTTCTGTACTTGTTTTAGTTGATTCACACTTCGTTTTTGTCAAGTTCGATTTTCGAGCGCAGTTGCCACCAAATTGTTAACTATGGAATTAGTAGTGCGAGGGCAAGTATAGTGCGCCTGTTTAGCTACGTAGTGGTAGGAGAGGCAGGACTACAGGGACGGGACTTGGATGATATGTTTCTAGATAATAATAACAACAATATACATTAGTATGTAAGATATATAGGCACACACAAGTAATTGCATGTCTGTGAAGAATGGCGCGTGCGTAGGCGATATACGATAATTGGCCCTCGTTTGGCGGTCTCTTCTTTAGTAATCATGGTGTTGCAAGCAAAATTAAATAATCAACAACATGAATTGGACTGGTTGGAAGTCAAGGATTGACCTCTCAAATTAACATTAGATTTAGCATTGTTGGAGTTGTTGTTACCATTTGAGTTGACGTTGTTGGTCATTTGAGCCTTGATTTGTCTGGCCATAGTGTAGAAAGCTTGTTCCACATTGGTGGAAGAAAGAGCAGAAGTTTCTAAGAATGGGATGTCCAACGCGTCGGCAAATTCCTTGGCAGCAGTGTATTCAACAATCTTCTTGTCAGATAAGTCAGCTTTGTTACCAACTAGCAATTTCATGACACCACCGGTAGCGTAACGGTCGATTTCTTGTAACCACTGTTTGACGTTGTTGAATGATTCTTGGTCAGTGACATCGTACACGATAATAATACCGTGGGCACCACGGTAGTACGAAGATGTGATTGTTCTGAATCTCTCTTGACCAGCAGTATCCCAGATTTGCAATTTGATAGTCTTACCGTCCAACTCGATGGTTCTGATCTTGAAATCCACACCAATAGTGGAGATGTAGTCTGGGGTGTAAGTATCGTCGGCAAATCTTAATAACAAACAGGATTTTCCGACACCGGAATCACCGATCAATAACAATTTGAACAAATAATCGTATTCGTTGTTCATGCTGGAAAGAAGGGATGACTTTTTCTGAGTTTGATTATCTGGAAAACAAAGGAAATCAGAGAGACTTCTTGGTATGGGAATAGGTAGGGTGGTAAATACTGGATCGCTTTGAAAAAAGTATCAGCCTGGGATATTTATTGAACTAGGTAGTCACACCGGCAAGCAAAAAGCAAGGATAGTGAGACGGGGAAAAGTTCAAAAGTAAGCTAAATATGGAAGATATCCTAAACTAACCGATGCGTGTGTAGTAATAATGTATTTGACCTAAACGATTAAAGGTTTCTATACAAAATCTGTAGATTCTTATTTTAGGACTTATCTAGGATGAAACCGCTAACAATCGTTGTTGTGTTGGCCATGAGGGCGGTCGTGCGCAGACACATTTTTGCCAAATACAATGCTAGCGAGCCCGTTGGCGAGTGCGAGGGGCTAACTGCGAGGGGAGAATATTAAAAGCAGCGCTGTATTACATTGCAACACAGCTAGTAGACATTACACGAATGACGCTGCGCATAGAGGCTGTAGAACTAAGATTAAGAATGTCATGTTATTAAATTGTTGTGTAGCTTGACCTTTAAGTGAATGTTCGTGAGAGCTCTTCGAGAAAATAATATTCCTGCATCGCCGTTTCTAAATATTGCTCGGAGAATGTTTTGAAGCGCTCCAGAAAGGCTCAGTTATTCGCAGCCATCGAACTATACTGTTCATAATACATGCATTAAAGTAACACTATTCTACTTTTTTAGTTTTGGAAGGTGCTCCGGTAGCCTTCTTCTTTGCAATCAACACCATTTTGTAGAACCAAAACACATTGAGGGCGTTCATCAACACGTTGATGGCCAAAATCAGGATGGGACGGTGTGGTGCAAGCACGTCTTTGGCGGCCCACATATCTTGGGCCACCAAAATCACAGCATAGATACCCCATACAAGTCTGACTGAGAAGAAAGTGGTTAAGAGCATAATACCATTGGCCAAAACAAATTTGTCGTTGAAGGTACCTGCTGGTAAACGGGTTGCAAACCAGTTGATGTTAACAAAAGGAGTGCTGAGCTCAAAAAGAAGGAAGGCTGGAATCCATGGTTGGCAGAACAGGTTCAAACATTCTCCAAACACGTACAATGCTGCAACGCCATGGAACAAGAAGCCGAATCCGAATAGCGAGTAGTATTTAGCACAAACATAGACGTCCCAAACAAAGTATCCTATGGTCACTGCAGACACCAAATTTCCGTAAGGAGTAGTACCCAATACGGAACCAAAGGGGTCCGATACTCTGTTTGACCAGGCAGGATGGTTCCACATGGGGATGAGAATTGCCACGGAGATCACACATTGAAACATGGACGCAACATGGATATCGAAGTTAATTTTGGTCTTGGCAGATAACGAAGTGTACGATTTTCCGAGAAAATAACTGGCTATAGGTTTGGTGCTAAGCTGGATAACAGTGTAGAATATGAAAGACGCAGCTATTTCATGCCAATGGTTGATGAATTGATTATCTGATTCTAAAGCAGGGAATGGTCTATACTTCAAGAAAGGATCTTCGACAAACACAGGAGGCGAAACCATGTTGCTCTAGTGTGTTACAATAGAGAGTAGCGAAGTTTTCTGACGAACAACGGGATCTCCAAATCGCGAATATAAAAACGGGGACTTTTTTTTTGGGTAGAACGTGCAAATTTAGTGCGCATAAGGGAGGGCCAGTAAAGTTATACAGTGGTTGGCTGCATCAGTGTAACAAATCAATGCAAGTCAATGAAAGAAGTCAATTCAAGATATCACTTCAAGTAGCCACTAACTGGACTCTTAAGCGGGCTTGAGCTTTTGGGACTTTAAACATTAATATGGCAGCGATTTAACCATGGGTGCAAATGCCAGTGACGGCTGAAGTAACGGCATTTGCAGCCATCGGAGGACGCTAGTAACTAAGTAGCAGAGCAGTGTGTGGCTAGAAGAATCCACTGGGTAGTACTCGTCTACTGGATAATGTACTGTAAGAGAACATTGTGCTGTTTCTTCTATGCCCTTCAAGTCTGTCAAACGTGCCACAGTAATTTGGGGTGGAGACGACTTTTTCATTTTCACAAGGTCGGTAAATTTCACAGCACCACGAGATCACTTTTCATCCCAACGATTTATTTACAGATAATAACTCAAAATGTCCTTCCCTCTCGTTGTTTTAGGTAACCCATTATTGGACTTGCAAACCACCGTCGATGCCGAATACTTGAAAAAGTACGACTTAAAGGCCGATGACGCCATTTTGGCTGAAGAAAAGCATTTGCCAATTTTCGAAGAAGTTCTTAAAAAAGACGATCTCTTCTTCGTTGCCGGTGGTGCTGCCCAAAACGCCGCCAGAGGTGCTCAGTACATCTTACCAGCTGACTCTGTTGTGTACTTTGGCTCTGTCGGTAAGGATGTCTATACCGACAAGCTTCACGAAGCCAACAAGCAGTACGGTTTAAGAACCGAATACCAATACCAAGAAACCGCTTCCACCGGTAAGTGTGCTGTTTTGCTTAATGACCACAACCGTTCTTTGGTTACCGACTTGGCTGCTGCCAACTTGTTTCAAGCTTCTCACTTGCAAAAGCCAGAAAACTGGAAGTTGGTTGAAAACGGTACCCACTATTACATTGGTGGATTCCACTTGACTGTTTCTCCAGAAGCCATTGTTCTTTTGGGAAAGCATGCTGCTGAAAACAATAAGGTCTTCTCCTTGAATTTTTCTGCTCCTTTCATCCCTCAATTCTTCAAGGACCAATTGGACTCTGCTCTTCCATACGTTGACTTTGTCATTGCCAACGAGTCCGAAGCTGAATCCTATGCTCAATCCCACGGTTTGGATGTCGACCCTAAGGATGTTGTCGCCATCGCCAAGGAAGTCGCCAAGTTGCCAAAGGTCAACTCCAAGAGATCCAGAACCGTTGTTTTCACCCAAGGTGTCAACCCAACTGTTTCTGTTACCTACGATTCTGCTGCTGACTCTTTCGATGTCAAGCAATACGAAGTCAGAGAATTAGCCTCCGAAAATATCGTCGACACCAATGGTGCTGGTGATGCTTTTGCTGCTGGATTCATTGCTTCTTTGGTCCAAAACAAGTCTATTCCTGAAGCCATTGATGTTGGTCAATGGGCAGCTGCTACTTCAATTCAAACTGTCGGCCCAAGTTTCCCATTCCCTAAAGTCCAATACTCTAAGTCTGCTTAGATTGGGACTGGTCTAGATTTTGGCCTAGGTATACTGATACACTGATTATTTTTGTTTTTTTACGGCGTCATTTCAACATGGGTTCGCTATTTCAATAGCCACTTTTTTTTAATATTACTTTTTACTGTTTCTTTCCGGTCAAGGTCACATTCAGATACACTTAGAAACTTATATACTAATAACCGCATAATTCAACATATATTGCTATAACTTGGTTGTAGATCAAACCCTCAGTGTGTCGCATCTCGAGTTTTGGCTCGCCGAAAAAATCGCGATGACTTGAACGATGAGCGAAAGATAGTGAGACGTGGTGTGAAATCATGAAGGTCCTGACAGATCATTACTTTAGACTTGCATCCGAGCGTCCTGACGAGCGTATTGAGGCTGCCATCGCGCTTTTCAATGAACTTAGCCAGGTCGACGCCAGAGAAGACTGGGACTATGCGGTGAACCGTCTTGTCAAAGGACTTATAACTACGAGACAGAGCGCCAGATTCGGATTCTCGATGGCTTTGGCCGAGGTGGTTCGTGAATTGATCAACAGAACTTCGCCAGAGTATCAAGACTTTACGGTCCCAGCCTTTTTGGACTTGGTTTTGAAGACAACAGAGATCAAATCTTCCATGAAAGGTAAAGAAGAGAGGGCCGTTTTATTTGGTAGGCTATTTGGATTGCAAATTTTGATTAATTCTCATGTCTTGATAAACCCAGAACTAATTGCTACCGATGATATCTTGAGCAAATTCGTGTCTTGTTTGGTTGAAGTATCCACTGTCAAGTCGTGGTTGAGAGAGACCGCTATCTTTACCTTGTGTCAGTTTATCGAATTACTCAACAGCGAGCAATGTCAGTTGTCTTCTACTACCAAAGAAGGTGTCTTGCTCCAAATCTTGCAAAGCACCAATGACCTTGGTATAAACTTGTCTACGGAAGGTGTAGCTATCTACTTGTCTATTCCAACTGCCCAAAGGGTTCCGCTTGTTAGTCAAATTAAGAATCCAAAGGCTAGTTGGAAGAACGGAGATCCGTTATCTAAAGGTAACTTGCCAACATTATCCAAGGTTTTGAAAGATGTCGAAGTCTTTGAAGAAGACTCGAGCGATGATCCATCCAACAAAAAGGACAAAAATAGCAAACAAAAGGGAAGTTGGTCGCCAAGAATTCCTTTTGTATGGGTTTCCATCATCAAGGCATTCAATGAATCAGATGATGATACGGAAGATGCAGATGAAGAATTGCACGGTAAGAAGAGGAAAAAGAGCTTCAACAAACCCTCAAAGAAAAGAAAAGCCCAAGAATCCTCAGGAAATGTCACCTTGAAGGAGTTCTGGAAAGTTGTAGTAGACGAAACACTCTTTTCCGAGAGATCGTCTCATGAAAGAAAGTACTGGGGTTTTGAAATCTTTATGAAATTCTTGGAATCTATCACCAATTCTGATGTAATTTCGCATCTTTTCACTCCTAATTTTATGAGATGTCTTATCAACCAGAGTGGTCAATCTAATCGTTTTCTCAACAAAATGGCAGTCAAGTCATTGGAGAAAATCGTCCAAACGTGCAAAGACAATTATTTAAAGACTCCAAAGATATTACCCAAATTGTTGGAAGAAAGTAACGGAGGATGTTGGAACTTTGATTTGGTCACCAAATCCAAAACAGTCGACAGTTTAATTACTATCTTCACCAATTTTGACTTAGAAGCAAATTCTAGTAAAAAAGAAGAAGTTGAATCAGTAATTATCGAGCTTAGAGACATTCTAGTCACCAAATTTGGCAATGCCATTGAGGGCCAAAATGAAAATTCTGAGGATCCTCAAAATGATCATAAGAAGCCCAACGATAACATATTGAAATGGTGTTTGGACAAGCTTTTGCTATTAGTCAGAAGCTCCAAGCCATTGATGACTAACAAGAAAGTATCGAAGTATCAAATCAAGGCCAAGTTTATTGAAGACATCTTAAAGACTTTGATTAAACACTCCTTCTTCACTCTCAACGGCCATAAACATGTATCTAATAATATCAGAAAACTATGTCAAGAAAGATTGAATTCCATTTTGTCAGATATCATGATCGTCAACAGAAAAGATTCCTCGTGGTCGTACTTCTGCTTCAAGTATTTATTGAAGGTTGAGGGATTAAGTGATTACAACAACTTGATAGAGTTTGAGGGTGATTTACTTGATGTGAAAGAGGACACGGCCAAAAGAATCAAAGAAATACACGAGAAATCTAAAGGTGACCAACAAGCTGAATTAAGATGTTTCGAATTATTGTTCTCGATGGTATTGATCCAGCTATATATCGGAGATGATGAATCGGTTACAGTGATAGAGGACTTGAAGTTCTGCTACGAAGACTTCTTGAAAGGATCTACGGGCTCTGAAGGAGATTCAAACTCGTCTGTTGTGTTGACCGAAATTATCATGTCATTTTTGGCCAGAAAGTCTACTTTATTGAAGAGATTATCATACTTGATCTGGGAATCGTATTTGTGCTCATTAGACGAGAATGGTAATAGCAGAATAGGAAAAGAGAGTATGGAAGCCTTGTTAAAGGTTTTGATTGAGAAGGAGAACAAGGAGGGTCAGCAAAACTTGTTTGACTCTGTGAACGATTCAGATGTTGAAGAAAATGACGAGGATGGAGAAGAAGATGTAGAAGACGAAGAAGATGAGGAAGAAGATGAGGAAGAAGAAGAAGAGCTGGAAGAAGAAAATGACAACGACCAAATTTCGGCTCTTGATAAAGAAACAAACGCCAAGCTAGCCGAAGCTTTAGGTATTCCCACTAGTGGAACAGGTGAAGTTAAGTTCGAAGACTTGGATTCAGAAGTCGATGATTCCTATGAGTCAGATTCTATGGATGATGAGGAGATGATGGCAATGGATGATCAGCTTGCGAAAATCTTTAAAGAAAGACATGATGCTTTGTCTAGTATGTCTACTGGCAGCAAGAGAAAAGCAGAGGTTGTTGAAGCCAAGGAACAAATGGTCTTTTTCAAGAGTAAAATTTTGGACTTGATAGAAATATTTACCAAAACCCAACCACATTCGTCATTGAGCTTGCTTGTGTTGGAGCCAATTGTAAAGTTGATACATTTGACAATCGACAAAAACTTGGCGAACAAGGCCCATAAATTATTGAAAACGCGCTTGAGTAAAACCATGATTCTTGAAGAGGAATTTCTCGCTAAAGATGAAGAGGAACAAGACTCGATAGTGAAATCAATGGTTCTGCTGGTCAAAGATATACAAGAGAAGGCAGCTTCGAGAAAGCCAAATCAAGCGCACACCTTGGCTTGCAACCAAGCTTGTATCATTCTTGCCAAAAACATATTCAATGTCAGACCTCAAGAGTTAGATACAGTTGTCGATATCTACTGCGAGTCGATGAAAAACTGGGCCAAAAACTCGACAAACCGCATCCAAGCATCAATGTTTTTCGATTTCATCAACTGGATCAATACCAAACGTACCAGCGTTGACGAATAAAAAAAATAACTCTTGTATATATGATTTAAAAGATCTTTTGCAGTCAAATTTGAGCGTGGCGATATTTACGCGCACTTTCAATTAGCGCGCATATTTATGCGTAACTCTCAGCATGTAGTCTTTGTCCAATGAAAAGCGCGAACTGGCTTGTCCGAAAGACGTGGTCCAACTGAAAAACGAGACTTCTCACTAACTCAATACACACCATACCATAGTCCACAATGTCTGCTGCCAAACAAGCTGGAATTACCTTAAACAAAGCATTGGCTATTTCTGCTAGAGCCGTTAGATCTGCCTTGAAGCCAGAATTCAAGGCTGCTGCCGAAAGAAGAGGTGTCTCTGAAGTCAAGGCCATCAAGTTCGAAAAGGGTGTTGCCGGTGAACCAAAGACTTTGGGTTAAACCAACATGATTCAAATGACCAATCAAGCATAAGTGACTGGATAGATTTTCAGACAGCTCACCATATCAAAATAGCCTTTATAGGATTCGATTGAAATACATTATTACTAGATCTCATAATTTTGGTGTAAAATAAATATATACAAAGCTCTATTGATATTAACATGGGTTGGTGGGTAAGAATAGAAACGATAACATACACTCAAAGAGTGCTAAAATATAAAAATAAGCAACTAGCTTATAGGTATTAATTAGACTGGGTTGCAGGCTCTTCACTTTTTTCTGGTTTCAATTCGCTTTCATACCTCAAGCCAACCTGGTCAATGAGTTGTTTTCTAAGGTCAGAGGGCAATTCGTCAATCATGATCCTAACAGATTCCAACTTGTCGAGATTTTGATCTGTCACAGCTTCAAGATCATCCTTGGCCAAATCTTGCGACTCTTCCTCTTCAACATCTGTTGCGGATTCGGTAGTTTGGTTCGATGATTCGTCGAGGAGTTTGGATAATTCAGACTCTGGATTGCTGAACAATTCCACAAATCTGCCTTGTTCCACCACATGTCCGCCCTTACCTAACACAATGACATTCTCAGATTTGGAGATAGTCGACAATCTGTGGGCAATGGATATTATGGTCATCTTGCCTTGCGAGGTCAACAGCTTCAAGGTTTCGTTAATCAAGCTTTCCAGCTTGGAATCCAAAGCAGAAGTAGCCTCGTCCAAAATCAAGATTTTTGGTTTTTTGATTAAGGCTCTGGCAATTGCAACTCTCTGCTTTTGCCCACCGGAAAGCGATGCGCCCCGCGATCCAATAATGGTATCGTAACCATCTGGGAATGTGGAGATAAAGTCATGGCAGTTGGCATGCTTACACACTTCGATGATATCGTCCATGGTAAGTTCATTGATTTCCTGGGTAGTAAGACCGTAAACGATATTTTCAAGGATACTGCCACTAAGGAGAACTGGTTCCTGCTGGACTATTCCAATGAGGTTTCTTCTCAAGTCACGAACTTGAAAATCGTTGATGTTTCTACCGCCAATGGTAATTTCACCCGAGTTGGCATTGTAGGATCTCAAGAGTAATGCTGCAATAGTAGACTTACCGCATCCTGATGGGGCCACAAAGCATGTAGAAGAAGAGGGTTCAACTTTAAAAGTACAGCCATTGAAAATGAGCTCACTAGGTCTAGTCGGGTAACTGAAAACAACGTCCTTGAACTCGATTTCGTTGGATATCTTGGTAGGCAATTTCGAGCCAACCACTGGTGGTACCTCGTTGTCGTGATCTATCAAATCAAACAATTTTACTCCAGCACCAGAACCTTTCATCAACTCCATGTATGTGGTGGTAAGACTATAAAGGGCCAGGTTAAAGAACTCCAGGTACATGGTGAACGCAATAACGTCACCGGTGGTCATTTGTCCATTGAGAATGAGATACACACCCAACGCTATACATGACAAGTAGCCAGTATGATACAAACTGTAGATGGAAACACTGTAGTTCGACTGGGCCAAAGCTTCCTTCTTGGCCACTTTAACCACCTGTCTAAGTTGAGTCGAATATTTCGTCAACTCTTTCTGTTCACCTGTAAATGCCTTCACAAGCTTGACCGAGTTCAATGTTTCCTCACTTACTTTGGTCAAGCCTGCAGTGGCATTTTGAAGTCTGGTCGACAAGTCTCTGATACGCTCACCGTACCACACTGAGCCAAACGTAATGGGAGGAGAAATCAACAACATGACACAGAACAATAACGGGTTGATTGAGTACATCATATATGAACTGATAATACCGAAAAGCAAGTTCTTGAGCCCATCTGGTAAATTACTTGTGATAGACTTCGAAACCACATACGCATCGGACGAAAGACGCGAAATCAAGTCACCCACCTTGTGTTTTTCCTTATCAAAAAAGGCGGCATCGTGCCTCAACAAGTGTTTCATGACTCTTAATCTGAGTCTGGCAACCAATCTTTCACCAAGCAACTTAAGTACCCAGATTCTGGCCCAGAAGCACACGGCACTTACACACATGAACGGCACCATTACGGCGAAAATAGTGGTGTATTTAAATCCCCAGATCACAAGGTCGCCATCTGCGTCTTTTTGTCCAGCATTATAAGCATCGAGTGACGCTCCCACCAACTTGACTATGGTCGTTGGATATAGCACGGCAAAGAGAATAAACCCTATGGCCATAAGAAAAAGCTTGAGATCGGGCCGTCCTAGTCTAAGAATACGGCTGATGATGACGATGTTCTGCTTGAAAGTTCGCTTGGACTTTATTTGTTCCTGCTTTTGTTCTTGTTTGATCTCTTGTTTTCGAAGACTGGTGAGTTTGAGGTGCGATCTCAAAGATTTGGACGATTTGAGTTTTTGGATCAACTCAGCATCTGCTTCTGGGTCTGGCTTGTCCGCAAGCTTGTTGAAAAGACTGCTGCTGCCACTCAACTGTCTAGAGAGACGTACATTGGCCGTTTTATTCAGTGACAATCGGGCTAGTATGGGTGATCTCGTGCTGGGTATGCTTCCTCTGACTCCCCACCTAAGACCCTGCAGCAACGCAAGAGTGCCTAGTCTAGCCGTGCCGAAAAGTATTGGAAGCGGCATCTAACTTCTAGCTTATGTGGTTGTATACTGTATGACTCCAAGTCGTTGTAGCCGATCCGAAAATCCGGACATCGAGCAGTCACGTGGGCAATATTTGCTTCAAAGAGAACTTTTAGACAGCTACTAAGGGGGACATAATATTGGTATATATATGGTATAGAAGCACTATACATTTCTTTGGCTGAAACTCTCGATCATGCCTGTTTCACTTTCAGGATATTCATCAACTTCAACTTTTCCGTCTCTGATGACAGTGTTACCTTGAATAGTTTGTTTACGAGGTAACTTTTTGCTCAACACAACATCTCTGAATTTAGCAAAATCGTCAGTAACGCCCGATTTGTCATTGAAGAGAGCGGTTCCTTCCTTGACGTTACCTGTAGATTTTAAAACATGCAAGTCATGCAAGTACTTACCCAAAGCTTCAACAGCGACATTATCCAATTTAGATTCGTCAACGTGAAGAATCAAATCGGTATACTTTTCTTTGTCGGAATAGTCGAGTGATACAACGCCAGCCTCGTACAATACCTTGAATATGCTGAATCTAGCCTGCATGTGAGCTTGGCCCCATTTCTTTGAATTTGGATCCCAGAACTCCAAGCCTACAAGACCAGCTCTAACCATCAGAAGAGTAGAAACAAGCTTGATATCGGCATATGCGCTTTCATCATTGTAGCCAAAGATTGGGAGCACTTCTTTGGGCTTGCTAAGTACGAGGTATAAAGCAACAAGCTCGGCACGACACTCTTCGTAAGCACCAGCGACACTACCAAAGAGCGAGCCCCATGTAGAGTTTGGAGCATACCACGAGTTGACTTGGACGGATCCCTTGTCGAAATTGTACACACCTGGTGATGTTTCTTGTAACAACTTACCGGTGCCGTGACCCAATAATTCGTGCAAACCAACCACAACTTCGAAAGCATCGACTCTCCATTTGCGCCACTTCTCATCAACTTCCGGAGTAAGGAAACTGGTTGGTTCTTGATTCTTTTGTTTCTTAGGTTCGGCAGAGATAATATTACCCAACGACACGTTTTTGAAGCCAATGTTCAATCTGACATCGTCGTAGTTTGGAATATTAATACCTGCTGGAATGCCCGAACCGGCAAAAGTCAACACTTCCAACGAGGTAAAATCTGGAGGAGTGAACACGTCCTTTTCATAAATTTTGTCCCATGGCAAGAATGCAATTAAAGGAGAGGCGTTCTTTACCAATGCAGAAAACTTGGCGGTTCTCTCCTGATTAACCATAGCAACAAGTCCTTCCCATTCTCCTCTGACACCGGATGGGTCTCTGTAAGTCTCAATGAAACCCACATTGGATTCGACATCGGGATTGATATCCTTGACCCAAAATTCCTGGGATTGCTTGTGAGCATTCATTGAGCCAGTTTTGAAAGACTCGATGTACTTATTGATCAATTTCTCTTGGGTTCCATTAGCAGTATATTTTGCAGCTTCTTCAAAAGACTCTACGATCTTTTTAAACTCTTCGGAATGGTCTCCAAACTTGAATGTGATGGAAATACCGTCTTCATTCAATGAGTCAGGGTAATAGCCGGTTTTATTCCCGGTCTCAGCACTAGCTACACGGACAATAAACTCTTTGGCAGAAACCTTTTCAATTCTGGTGTTTTCTGGCATGATTCCCTTGTCAGCAATAACTTTGTTGACGGCTTCGACATCAGTTTTGGTAATATCAGGAGAGTTTGGGTAGTAGTTTGAGACCTGGCCATTTTCTGGCCAGCCCAATAACGTGGCATCGAGACTGTAAAGTGGCTCGCGAACGTTTTTGTACAATTGGGTGGCTTTATCGTCACCGACTTGCTTGACTAGTTGATCGAACTCCTCAACCGACAATCTAGGAATGAACTTCTTGTCACCAAACCCTTTGTAGTTACCAAGATTGGCCAAAAATTGAGACGCATACTCCAAATATTGCGTAACCACAGTAGCGGAAATAGAAGCAGCAAGTCTCTCCTGGTATTCTTCATTGGAGCTAGGCTTGTTCAATGCACTGTGGATAGTCAAGATAAGATCATATATATCTTCACTTTCAGGAGAGACCGATCTCAATACGGCTCTGGTACCGTAGTGACTGGCTCTTGAGAGGTAGTGAGCATACAATTGGCTGTTCTTTGATGGCAAAGCCTCAAAGTGCTTTTTGGCAGTCACAGATACAATCGGAGCTTCGGTATCGGCGAAAAATGCAGAAGACATGGTGGAGGTGATGTTGTATAAAAAAATGACCGTTCACAAAAAGCGGGCCTTTTTATATGATGATCGTTTTTGGAGCCGTATACCCAGCGCTCAGAGCCGTATATAGTATGCAACTGGCCGTTTGCGGAGGCGACGACATTTTTTCGAGGTCGCAATGAACCGGCGAACGATAGGCGATGTCGCGGGGTATCTGAGTGCGACAGTGAAGAGGTGATTGTATAGGATTAAGAGGCTGAAGAGATGGCAAACGAAGTAAATGCCACGCATATAGAAAGCAGTGAGCAAGCTATAGAGCGGGTGGAGAGTGAAGAGGTGTTACAAGAGACCAAACCTGAGAAAGAAGATGGTGACGAAGATGATGACGAAGAGGAAGAAGATGATGATTACGACCCAAATGCCAAAGTGACAAATCCTGAGGAAGAAGAGGAAGAAGATGAAGATGAAGATGAGGCAGAAGCCAAGGATGACGAAAAGGAACCCGATTTCTCCCAAATACAAGCACAGACCTCGCAGGTGCGAACCAGAAGCCAGCGTCAGCAAGAAAGCCACGAAGAAAGCAGTGTTGGGAGATTCAAAACTGATTCTCTGCGGTTGGTACGTGATTTACCTGTGACAGTAGATATCGACGCAGTATTCAATGACCTTAAAAGCAAAAAAGACACCAGTGAATGGAAGCAGTTGGTGTCTGAAGACACTGGAGACAACGTAAAACAAGAGCCGGTGATTCGTGAGCCTGAAACCCAAGAAGACCTGGACCTCCAAACCAAAAAGATCCAAATAGAATTGTCCTACACGTTTTCCGGTAAAGTGATAACAGAAACCAAGCTTGTGGACGCGGACTCTGCAGAGGCCAAGGCATACCTCAACCTGACTGCCGTGATTACCAGAAAACCTGGACAAGACAAACCTGTACGATCATCTGTGCCTGTGATTAGAACAATTCCCGGTGAGTCCGCGCCCGTGGAACTACAGATCAAGCTCAAGCGCCCTTCCCTCATAGATAAGTTCCTCAGCTCGCATGGCAGCAAAAAACAAAAACTCTCCACTCTCGAGAAATCGCGCTTGGACTGGGCTAGTTTTGTAGACAAGCGGAATATCGCCGATGACTTGAAGATCCACAACAAGGCCGGATACTTGGACAAACAGGAATTCTTGAATAGAGTGCAAACCAGCAAAGACGTGCAATACAAGCAGGCCCAAGAGCTTGAGAGACAAAGACAATGGCAATTGCAACAAAAGAATTAATATACATAGTCGTACATAGCCTACATCTTATAATCGCACATAGCTTACACCAAAATTTCACGAGAAGTTCTCACTAATTAATCTCGGTAATTTTTCTGTGATTCTGCGACCATCGCTAACCCCTGTAGTGAGAACAGTGAGAAAAAAACAAACCGACGAAATTTTCAAAGTAGGCAAAAGAAAGAGGTTTCAATCGACAAAGCACGATGTCAAGCAACAAGCGGAAAAATGAGGAGTTGGACTCAACCGACATAGACCAATTGAACAAAAGAGTGGCTTTGGACAGTGAACAAGTAGCTGCAACCGAACAACAAGAAGAAGAAGCTCAAACCGCGCCCGCCATTGGGCCTGGGGATGGCGATGTCAATGTGGAGAGTACTTCAGAAGTTCAAGGTGAAACCGATCCAGCACCTAAAGTCGAATCCGAGTCCACAGAGCCTGCTGTGCCTGCTAGTACCTCCGAAGAAAGTGGTGCCGTCAGCTCGCTGGCTGGTGATGAGAATGCCGACAACAACGCTGGTAATAACGCTGGTAATAACGCTGGTAATAACGCTGGTAATAACGCTAGCGGAGAACCATACTTTGAAGATAATACACCAAGTGGAACCGAACACGATGTGGATCAATCAGGATCTAAACCTATTTCTAACCACAGAGAAAGAGAAAATGACCCCACTTACGTCCATTTCAGAATGTACTGTCCTGTTAAAGAAGCCAGTTGTATCGTGGGCAGGAAAGGTGAGAAAATTAACCACATAAGAGAGAAAGCCAATGTCAGAATGCAGGTGAGTGACAACTTGAAGGGAGTGCCTGAGAGAATAATCCTGGTAAGAGGACCTGCTGAAAATGTAGCTCGTGCATTTGGGTTGATCACCAGAACTATTCTCGAAGAGCCGGAGGACGAGCCTGCTTCTATGATGAGTCGACAATACAACTTGAAAATTTTGGTTCCACATCCAATGATTGGTTTTATCATTGGCAAGCAAGGGCTCAAATTCAGAGAAATCGAGGAGAACTCTGCTGCAAAATTAAAGGCCGCAGAACAACCATTGCCGTACTCTACTGACCGTATTTTATCAATCACAGGAGTAGGAGATGCCATCCATATCGCCATCTACTATATATCACAAGTCATGATTGAACATAAAGAGTGTCTAAAAAAGAACAAAATTATATATTACAATACGGCTAACTATCAAAACTCGCCTCAAAACTTACCTAATGCAACCAACAACAACTCTATGATGAACATATCGATGGCCCAAAACCCTAACATGATGATGATGGGAGCCCAGGCCCAGGGCGCAAACCCAATGGCAGATCCTTCAATGGCTATGCCATATTCACACCAAGTAAAGCAACCCCAGCAATTCGCCCAACAACCAAAACAACCTTACAACTTCCAAATGATGTTTCAACCAGCTACTCATCCGCAGCAGCATTATGGAGCCATGGCTAGTGCCGCTTCGCCTATAATGGCTCCTCCTCCGGTAAACCAATACACTGATGAGCATGGCAACAACATCATTGGAGACGTTATCACAGACCCTCCAGTACAGGCTGGACCACATCCTGACAAGTTCAACCAGGTCATTTACGTGGCCAACATCAACATTGGTTCTGTAATTGGTAAAGGTGGTAATAATATCAAACAGATTAGAGAAAAAAGTGGTTGTACATACGTCAAAATCGAACCCGATAGAGGTCATTCTATAATGTTGGGAGGCGGAAAAGGACTAACCAACATTAGAAAGTTGACTTTGACAGGGACTATAAATTCTATTCAAATGGCAATTTACTTGATCAACCAAAGAATTATTGCGGACAAGGAAAGAAACTCCCATTAATGAGTCATGAAAGGGGACTTACACTGAAACTAGGCTCTAACGATAGAAGTGCTTCTTTTGCACAATTTTCGTATCACTTCCGATTCTCAAGCTCTACATTTCAGAGACCATTTCTATGATGATTCTTAACTTCCATTCAAGCTTTCAAATCTATTGTTTCTTACTGGTTGCTCTTACTTTTTGTTTTGTTGTTATTTTGTTTGATTTTGGTGTATAGTATGTACTGCTTGAATGGTATTTCTTTTGTATTCTAGACTCTCTTGCTCTGTTATCTATCGGACAAGTGAAATGATGTAATGACCAAAAAATTATGAAGGACTGATGATGAGTGAGTCCCAGCAAAAAAGTCAACTATTTGCTAATTACGCGAAATTATTGCTTATGTATTATCATATGTACGACTCTATAAGTATCCTAATACATAAACAGTGAACATTGTGAATTCTTAAAAATGGGCTACACCCAATGAGGCCAAGACCATGGTGAAAGCACTTAACAACCCTTCACCCAACACCAAACCACTACTGAATATAATCATGCCAACTCTATCATAGCCGCCATGGGTATTCTTAGAACGATGGTTTATCCACCAGTATGATATTACACCACCAACAAAACGGGCTAATGTGAAGTTTGGACTATTGTAAATACCTATGCCGACAGCCACTCCATTGGGCAAGTAAACCATATACTTATGGTATTTGGATGATTTAGGAGTGATGTTCTTTATCAATGATATAAGCCCCGAAACAAGACCAAATGCTAACGAGAACTCGTAAGCATATGGTGGTAAGCCCGACCCAGTGACTAGTCTTGAGCAGTCTATCCAAATGATGGCAGTTGGAATTCTGAATGTGTTGCTGGGAATTTCATAGACGGCATTATAGACCTTGTACATAACACTACTCAAGAACACTGAGTAGATTGTTCCAAAGATTTGAGCGACAAACTGGGCCCTTGGAGATGCACCTATCATATGGCCAGTTTTCAAGTCTTGCATCAAATCACCGGCTTGCTGAGCACCTGCTTCAGCCACACCTCCAGCGATCAAGTTGATCAATACTCTGGAAGGGTGAGATGGAGGAATCACCAATGCAAAGATCAATTGGGACAATTTCCCAATCCCACTGACTGGGTTTAAATCTGTTTCTCCCAAAGCCCTTACCCCAAGAATTGAGAACATAAGTGCAAGAATAATGGCAACGAACGTGGCATATAAAGGTACCAAGTCGCCGAAGACGATTTTTATGGAGACCACGCAGAGAATTGAAGAAAGAATGATACCAATAAAGGTCAATTTGTTGCCCACCAAATGGGTATTCTCTATCGATTCTCTGGTTGCCACGAGGGAGAGTCTTGGCTTAACATTAGCCTCGTGGTCTTCAAGGGGTAACAAAGGTTCTTCAGCAGTATTATTGAGTCTTTGGTACGCTTGTCTGTCCTGGCTACGCTTGACATTCAGCATACCGTTGTGAAAGGACCTGAAAGTCACCACCACAAACGAGATCAACGAGTCACTTATCATGACACTCAAACTTAACCACAAAATCCAACCTTGGCCTCCGGTTTTGAAGTCGTCGATTGGACCTGGCGCCCAGCCTTTATACTTCGAATATGGTGCCAAAATACCCCAGCCAACGACTGCCCCGAATAACATGTACGACACAGTGGGCAAGCCCATGATGATACCTTGACCAATATATGCCGGCGACGGTTCAAAATTCCATTTATAAATTTTGGAAGCCGAATCTCCAAATATTGGTAGTCTCCTTATGAATGGCAAGAAGTAGGATGCAACTGTGTAGGTGCCAGAGACCAAGAACGTGGACACTAGAATTTTGGAGTTTGACTTGTAGGTGGCACTTTCGAAAACGGACTGTGCCAGTTGGGCCAGCCGGATATTATTGAGCGGAATAGATTCAACTTCTTCCTCTGCTTCTGGGTCTATTTCCTGATCTTCGTTATCATTGTAAATCTCTGTGCCATGCAATACCGATATCAATGTTCCAGTGGCACTTCCCGAAGGAAATGGCAACTTTTCTTTGACGATGACCTGATTTCTCAATGGCACAGCAAAGAAGACACCAAATAATCCTAGTCCAAACGACCATAGAATCAATTCGTTCAACGAAAACTTGATGGTGCGGCCAATGCCGGATTCTTCCGCCGTCAAAAATTTCTCCATGGCAGGAATAATACCAATAAGACCGTATGCCAATGGCCCAGTACCCACTGCCACCGCCACACTCTGCACAAATACGTTTTCTACGTCAGTAAAGGTTGTGGCATACGGCGACACTTTGAAGAGCGTATACCCAAGCAATGCCGAAGGAAGCGACATCATGGATACCCAGCCAGTTTGCAAGCCAAACTGGAAGTTCAGTACAAGTACTATGGAACCAATGAACAAACCCGCTAGCGTAGATCTCAATGTGATTTGGGGCAGCGCCATCTTTTCCGAGTACGACTTGATGGAGTGATCGAAAGCAATCTTGCTGATGAACCTCAGGTCATGGACGTAATCCCCACCATCATCGGGACTATTAAGTTGTGTTCCCATTGAATATAGAGTCTAGTCAGAAAAGCACTAGCTATCGAATCCATTCACGATAGTCGATATCTATTGTAGCCTTCAGAGCGACGCCATTCACTTATCGATAAAATATTAGTAATAGGAGCGGCGCAGCAAATACAATAGAAGTAATCTTACGGGCAGGAACGGAATAATGACGCATATGTGTCATAGATCGGTGCCGTTCAGCCACAACAATTCCAGTAATACTTTACGAAGGTACTACTTAACAGAGGCGGTACATAAAAGAAGAATTCTGCATTATACCAAATGGTCAATGGGAGTCATGGTTAATGGGGACCTCACTCCCATCTTGATTAGAAATTAGTTATGTGCTTTTAAAATTCTCACGGATAATGAAGTTTGTATAAATGATGGTGTAGTGAGACATAGTATAGTGAGAGAATGTGTAGTGAAAGGTATAAGGGTGAGATATAAAGGTGTTAGTGAGTAAGTGGGATACACGTTAGTGTTTTCGATGTGCTTCTGTAGTAAGTGATTCCTAATGAACTTCTGCAGTAAGTGTTTTCCAGTTCACTGTACTTCGTGTACGCTGTGTTCAATCATTTACTATTTATATTTCATGTGATCAATATACCTAGTCTTCACCAAATAATATGTAGTTCAAGATATCACTAAGCGTGATCACCGAGAGCAATTTCCCTTCATCATCCACTACAAACAACCGGTGTAAGCGGGACTTTCTTATAGTATCCATAATGGTACTCAATCTATCGTTCAACGTACAGGTGTGCACACCTTCGAAATCTTCGGGTCTTCTTAGCAATGCGTCACCAACACTAAGGTCCAAGTCGGTGTACATACCCCCCTTGACAAGCGCCAAAACATCGACAGCTTCGTAGACATTTATCAACTTACCAGTCTCATCCACAATAGGCACAGAAGAAACTGATTTTTGGGTCAAAAGATGAATAACCTCAATTACAGGCGTGTTCATAGTGCATGTGGAAATGTCCTTGATGGTCCCGAGTGACTGGAGATCCTTGATCGGTTTCAACAACATCTTGGTCTCCTTACAGTTCAAAGCCACAAACTTCAAGATACGGTATTGGGTCAACACTGAAACAACAATTTCACGATTTGTTTTTTCGTCTTGGTCAATCAATGGGATTCTTCTTGCCTTGGAGTCAAGCATCTTGGTACAAGCTTCGTAAAGTGATTTGAAAGGATGGATGGAGGCGGTTTCGATTGGGGCCACGCCGATGGCTTTTTCGATATCTCTCAAGCCATCCAAAGTAAGTTGATCCACCAATTCAAACTTCTCAGGAAACTGGAAATAGTACTGGATTACGTTGATAAAGTCCGACAGTGTCAATAAACCTGCAAATCTCAGGCTATGATTATTCCACAATGGAGCACTAACAACGTTGTTTTGCAACAAGATATTCAACGATTTCTTGACCAAAAGCGATGTGTCCAACACCACCAATCTGTAACTGACTGGCAATACATCGTAAGACGTTTTACTCTGCAAAAACAATCTGATGGCTTTCACACCTATTTTCTGGTCGTGTTCAATTTGTTCTGAAGTCAAACTCAAAATGTAGTCATTGGGCGTAGCTGATGCCGGTCTAGCATTTGATATCTCAGCCATTATATAAGTCACGTATTATTATAGTTCGACTGACCTCGACGTATTGATCAATCGAAGGGTAACTGCAGTAGTCGTAGTGTAAAGTGCCGTCCTCGACTGAAACCAAAATGGCCCATTCGCGTGTTACGAAGACCAAAAACGTGACTTCATCTTTCTTGATGTAAGTACTTTTAACAGGATAATGTCTTCGGAGTTGCCCCGAGAGCCACCTAGACCTGAGGAGGTTGATAAGGACCCTGAGTTGTACTCTAGAGTAGACGAGAGAGTATCGCTAGAACAAAACACAAAAAAATGGATCTATGAAGCCAAGCTAGCAAATGATAAGTTCGTGGAATTTGAGTATGACTATGAGAAGCACGAGTGGATAGAGAGGCCAGCCAAAGCAGAAGATAAACCCAGTGAGAAGAGGTCGAGAACGGACTCGGATATTGATGAAGAAGAAGAACAAAATAAACTTGAATTGAAGAAGCTCAAGAAAGAGAGACTTCTAAAACTCAAACAAGAAATAGCTAGACTCAAGCAAGATCGACTCGAAAAATCCAAACAAAAGCAAAAAGAAGTAAACACTGCCATCAATGTCAGTAATCTTCCCCTGGATGTGACTGTGGATGAGCTCAACGATACCTTTTCGAAGTTTGGGTTGATATCCCAAGACTTTTCAACTGGTAAACCACTAATTAAATTGAAGTATGAAGATGATAAATTCGTTGGAGAAGCAACAATCATATATGTTAGCAGGGAGAGTGTTGCTCTCTCTGTTGAAATGCTAGATGGTACACTCTTAAGACCAAACACAGCTAAAATACGAGTAATGGAATCGAGTGCAACATTACAAGAATCACTAACGGACCAAGAAAAGAAGCTGATACAACAATCCAACAAAAAGCTCAAGGAGAAGACTTCTAATTGGGACGATGACGAACAAACTTCAAGGTTCAACGAAGCAAAGAGGAAAATACTTGACAAAATTGTGGTTGTAGATCAAATGTTTAGAGTGGAAGAAATGGAGAAGGACCCGGTACTTGAGTTGGATTTGAAACAAGATATACAAGAGGAATGTGATAAGTTGGGAATAGGCAATGATATCACAAAAATCAGCTTTGAGTCAAATTCAGGAAAGGTCAAAATCAAGTTTGCTAATGTCGAACTGAGTAAGAAATGCAGAGATAACTTCAACGAGCGTTGCTTCGACGGCTTAAAGCTTCTGGCGCATTTAGATGGAATGTAAATTTTGTATATTTGTAATATAGTAAATAAAACCTGAAATAAGTAGGGTCTCTCTGCGAAACTGTACTTAACGCATCACTGTCTTTTGGGCTCTACGATATATGCTGTAGCTTGTATCTATTGCTTTGTTGAAATATCTCAGAGAGGATCTATATATCAGTGCTAGTTCTTCAATTCAGTAATTCTATTTGTTTATTGAAAAGATTTTACACATTAGCTAGTGAGGTCATTCTCGACTTCATTCTGTGAACCAAAAGGTTTTGATCTTGCAATTGAATTCTCAACCCCCTAAGCTGCTTCTCCAACTCTTTTTGTTTCACATCAACTAATGCTGATTCTGTGAATTTGGCTGATTCACGTACACCCGCTATTAAGGATTTGACTTGGGACTGATACTTTTCTAGTCTAGTACTTATTGAGCCATTGTCATCGTCATCAACATTAACGGCTTTGACGATAGAGTTGATCTCTTTGAACCAGGCCTTTTCAGCTTTTGATAACGGTAACTCCTGTGAGCTCTTCATCTTACGACTGTAATCAAAGAGCGTGGACTTGATCTTCAGGACTCTTTTCTCCAAGTTTTCCTGGGCTTGAGTGACTTTCTCCACACGCTCCAAGGTCTTTTCGAGGACTTCGAGACTCAAGTCGGAATTTGCCACAAACTTGAGCGACTCTATGCTGAAACGTAATTGTTCCACTTGCAGGGCTACTTTGTAGTACATCTTTAATGTTAGTTGGGAGATTGCCGACACTTGGCTCATGGTCGTGTTTGATAGCTCATTGACATCTTGAAGGGTTCTGATAGATGTTGGCAGAGCTTCTTTTATCTCACCAAATTTTGACCTGAGCTTGTTTCCATCAAATGAAGAGACTGCTTTAATTTCTACACTGATCTCATCGATCGATTGCTTTGGAAACTTCGATTTCAACCCTACGGTTGAAGGCTTTGTTGTTTGCTTTTGATCTACTCTTAGGACGTCATTCAAACCTTTTGCGATTTGGGTGATCCTCAAGTTATTATTCTTGTCATCGCTGATAGCTATGACGTACTCACCAGTGTTAGTTAAGGTATCGCTAACGTAACAAGCACTAGACACTTGGTCTGATGCAATCAATTGATATTTGGGAGTGATTTGCTGGTGCTGAGATGTTGGTCCTAGACTAATCAAGTCTTTTTTATAAGCATTTATCCATTCGGATATGTCACACAATACTAGTTTGTTGTTTATGTAAATCAAGAACGATTTTAACTCTTGTGACGTGGATAAAATAGCAGCTTCTAGTCTTCCAGACACGGGTGGTGCAGGGATCGGTAAGATATCCACCTTCAAGGTAGAAATGTGACGTAATTCCTTTACTTCGAACTGCTCGATAATCTTGACATAGTCTATATTACCTGTGGACTCCGTTTTAACAACTTGAACTGACGTTACAGTAGACTCGTCATCATCTTCGCTATCTGACAAGTCAATATACCCAAACCCTTTCTTCACTTTCGTGTATCCGGTGATTTTGGGAGGAGGTTTGGACACAAGTGTCGGTGGCTTTGGAGGCTCTATCTCTTTTACTTCTGGCGATTCCCATTTCATGAGCAATGGGTTTAATTGACTGTGGAAATTGAGGCTCGTGGACATATCCTTATAAGTGCTTATGGACGACAAAACAGTCACCTGTGGGGTTGAGTGTATAATGCAAATATCATTCAATGAAGCAGAATCGGCTTTGAATAATGGTCCTTGTAAAGTCGGCTTTCTCAGTGGAGTGAAATTCCATACCCTTTTCAAGTCGTACTTATCGACACTCCAATTTCTGTATTCAGATATTAAGGGTACACCTGACGAAAATTGTGCTAAAAGCTGTGAGTAAAAAGAATGTTGATCTACAGCATTTTCAAGTACGGGGGATGCTGTTGCTGTTCTCCGGTCAGCAGGAATTTTCGATTCAATGGCCTCTATAATGTTTTTGGATTCTTGTATAGCTTCACTAATTAAAGCTGGCGATGTAACAAGTTTTGCCTTTGGTGGAAGGAATGGATAAATCGCAAATATCTCACCTGATGATGAAGTGACATACAAGGTAATGGAGCCTGCAAGATGAATGTTGGAGCCAAAAGATATAGAAGTGGCAGTGGCATCTTTGAACTGGGCATATTGTTTTAAGTCTATCACCAATTGAGGATAGCTAAGCGACAAACTAAGATCGTAGGCTTTGATTTCAGATTTTTCAGTTAATACTACCAATGTGGACTCATTTGCAGACAGCAGTTGCCAGATCACTTTCACTATTTTCGAGTCCAATTCTCCTAGGCTGTACGATGCGGTAACTGGCACTTTTTCTTCGCTCGCCCCTTGGGAAGTTTCAAGCAGTGTAGGTAAAGATACCACCGATACCGCTCGTTCACCCACGAGGGCTAGAAGTCTTCCTTGAGAATTGATGTGCATAGATTCAATCGCAAACGGTGATATGTAGTCCAAGAGTCTGAAAATATTGTACTCGTCCAAAAGTGAGCAGCATCTTACGACGCTTTGGCTGGCATAGAAGAGGTCTCCATCTCTGACAACAACTTTATGTGGTGGAAACAATGTTTCTTTTGCGGAATCATCAGGCACAAGGAACTTTTTAAAGACTTCGTGGTTGGTGATCTTGGACACAAATGCCTCCTTGTTCCCTATCTCAGCCATGTTTAGTATTGGTGAAACGTTGTTTGTTTCTTGGTAGTTCGCTTCCAGAATTCATTTTTCACGCAGTAACGTGTAAAAAATTAAAGTGCAAACGAGCATCGCGCGAGTATACAATAAGGGAAAGAATCTAAGGGAACCTCAGAGTAGGAGTTGGACCTTGGCTGTATAGTGTTAATTTTAAAGTTAAGCATTAGCTTGCTGCTGCTATTCACTACATCATCTCGAAAGGTAGGTGTATCACTGGACTGAAAACACTTGATTTAGACACAATCAAAATTGGAACTCTTCAAGATTTTTTCTTCGTAGATGGGGACGCCGCTGGCGCCTATAAGCACCGGTAGGGTAGTCCTGTTGTATTCTGCTCAATTCTGATGTCTCGTTGTTCTGCTTGGTTTTGTAGGGTAGTTTTGGCAAGATATTGAGTATCAGTTTTGTGATCGAGACAAGGGGCGCCTTTTTTTGGTCTGCTGCGCATGGAGCAGGTGGCTGCAAAATGGTTTGCTGGGAGAGGTGCTGCGGCAAACAGAGTGATGATGTATCCGAACCACTGCTGTAGAGCTTATTCTCTTGCATCTCCCTAATAAAACCGAAGGTGGGGCTGCTTTGAGAATTGAATGTCATATTGGAACGAATCGAGTCATTGAAATTGAATTGCGTTGGCAGCTGCTGAAGGTACTCCAAGAACCGAAGCTTCTCTAAATTTTCTTTCTCGTATCCGTCTTGAATATTGGATTTCAAATTTACATTGAGACCAATGCTTGTGCGATAAGGTAGAGGAACGTAATTTGGTGCATTACTTGAGTTCTCTTGATTAGTTCCACCATCACCAATCGTTGCATCCGATTTGAATCCTCTCAATAAATTAATGAGAGATTTTCTCTTGCTCAATCTGCCCTTTGGTCGTGGGGTAAATAAACTAAATGTAGAGCGCAGATACCAAGAGTCCCTTCGTGTTAAATAATCTGGTTCAGGATGTAAATAAGGTGAGTGCTTAGGCTTCTGTCGAACGTGTCTTCTAAACCGGCTCATTGTGAGGAGCAATACAAATACACTTTTTGCAGTCGTTCTGTAAATATTTGAAAAAATGCACTTAGTAATTTGAGTGAGCTGAAAAGCCATAATACCGTGATGCGGCAATTTTACATTGTCGGATAGTTTGTGAGCAGACTATTTGGCATTAATACCTTCAAATATATCGTAGTATCGATTTGGTGGCATTTGGTTGCAATTTGGTTGCAGCTGGGTTTGTGCAATTATCGCCTAGGCGAAACGTGACTTATAGCAGCTAAAGAATCAACGTTGAACAGTTTCACCACCACTACATCTTAGCAAATATGGGCAAACAATATATTTCTACAGTCAGTGCTTCACAGGCGCATTCGCTGGACATCACAGATCTAGTAATCACAAACAAATATACGATTACCGTATCAAGTGACGGATACGCCAATTTTTGGGACAACAAACAGGATGAGGTCCATGATCCCAATGAGCACGTACACAAGGAATTGATCAACAAGTTGGGAGTACATCACATAGCCGCATACGAGAATACGCTCCCGGGGTCAAATGTCAAAATACTGCTTATTGCGCTTGCCAGTTTTGACGGAAGCGTAGTATTCAAGTACTTGTTGAATGATGATATTTCGACACTTCAGGCCCTCGAACCAACAGCTCCTATCGAAAATGGTTGGGCTCTTGCATTCTACAAGGATCCTGAATCCAAGCAAGACTATTTTATTTGCACAAAAGCTGACGGGTTAACTCAAATATTTAGCCTAAACGTCGTGGCTGTTGAGAAAGGCGTAGATATAAAGTTTGAAAAGTTCGGAGACTTGAACGCAAAAGTAGCATCTTTTCCCACCTCTGTTGCCATCACTGAGACCGAGGACAAGAAAATTGCTGTAGGGTATACCAATGGGGATGTAATGCTCTTTGACTTGTTGTCATTGAAGGCTACGTACACATTTCATTCGACCGATTTACAGGTCTCAAACAAAGCCAAGACATCAAGCTCGATCCCTAGAGTAGTCAAGTTTTCTCCCGGTGGAACTATACTAGCTATTGCCAGAGATAATCAGTCGTCAGGCTCCATTACGCTCTACGACGTACAATACGGAGAGAACATCGGGTCGCTTACTACGCCAAGTCACTCAGCCAAAACCACTATAGGGGGATTTGCGCACGATGGGTGGATCATGGGATTGAGCTTTGACGAATCGGGCGAGAACTTGGCCAGTTGTGGGTTTGACAACTGTGTGAGAATATGGAACTTGCACACCAGAGAGAGGGAAGCCACCATCAATGTATCGGTATCAGACTTGGAGAATACCAGTCATGATGAGCTTGACAAGAGTGTAGTGAGTGGAGTAGCATTTATCAAAAGAAAAGTGAGAGGCGGTGCTGGAGGAGACACCAACGAGGGGATCTGTGTGATTAGTTTTGACAGAGGTGTTCGTTGGTACAGAGAAGCTGGGGGAATTTGAGAAAATAGTAGAGTCAATAGATACCATTATCAATACCCAAATATCAAATATCATGTAGTCGCTGGATTTTGTCATTCGAAAGAGTACTATATTTGTTTACTGCAAGAGTTAAAATCCGTTTAATGTCGCATTAATTTCTGTAATCTTTGATCTCGATCTCAAATTCAGATGCGCGTTGTTTACATGAAGTATAAGCGAGTAGAGACATCAAGCACATCGAAGTAGCGTGAGAATTGTTCGAAGGGAATGATGACTGAATCCTCATCTGAGAGTAGAGAACAGAGGATCGCCCAATGTATAAGCAAACTAGCGGCATACCCCAAAATCGGCGGTGATGTTGCTGCCAAAAATGCCCTACTCCATCAGCTTCCCAGGCTAGCCAAAAGGGTAGGTGTGGACGCCAATGAAATTGGCCAATTGATAGATATAGTGTTATCTAACACACTAGCTACTTCAGAGAAGAGAATAATAGTGGGCGAAGTGATGATTCCTCGGTCCGAGACAATTCTTCCCATTCATATAATATACCGTATTCTCAGTCAGATTGGCGTACCGCAAGTCTATACAAAAGACGGAGTCTCAAAAAAGCTGAAAAAGATATCGACTACACTCCAGCTTTTGTTACTTGAGTGGACTATATGCTATATTCACTGTTTTGGAGAAAATATCTATGCTTCGTTGTACAGAATGCTTCCTATTATGTTCAACTACCTCTCATACGAGTACCTGAGACCTTACATAGCCAATCTAATCTTCTTGACCATAGTCAACCATAGCAATTCCTTCAAAACGTTGTATAATAAGCAGCAGAATCATACTTTACCCAACGTAAAGCCGTGGCATGTCCAGTTTGTGGTGGACTTGTACTGTAAGTTCCCCATGGACGAGCACCTCAAGTCGTTATTGGTGCTTTTCAAAAGCGTGGATCCTCAAATAAACTACGACAAATATAGTATAAATACTAATGTGGATTTGACCGATCTAGGTCCTATTCTGGCCAAGCTGTTTGGCTACCCCAGACCCGAGTTATTGGACAATTTGGACGAACCCAGCTGGTTGTTGCAGCAAAACTTGAAGGAATATTCCGAATTTGAACGCATGATTAAACGCACAAAGTACAAGGCTAATGATGACGCACGGCTAGATCTTTTGGACTTTGACGGAAACGCAAGTATTGAGGACTTGCAGTCGATCCGAAACTTGGTATTGAACTTATACGATATACGGCTTCTCAAGATCAACGAGTTGTTCCTTCCCAATTCGAACGGTACATACCGCGGAAGCGCTTTTGGTGCGGATAGGCTAAAGAAACTTTTCATCGTGGTCAAGACTATTGGTAGCTCACCGGAGGCTGGCCAGGAAATTATCAACAAAATCAACTACTATATTCGTCTAAGCTTGCTCGACGACAACCTCACCACCTCCGAACTTGATAAACTCTGTGATGGAATCAAAGATCTCTTGACAATCAGTGCTGGCTCGCTCGATTTCTCCCTGGTCGACGATTTCGTCTTTTATCGTTATGATGCTAATCCTATCCAAGCCAACGATAACGCGCAATTAATGAAGTTGGATAATCTTAAGCAAAGACTCAAGCTTTTGAGGTACATCAAACCTGTCACTTTTACCGAGTTCTCTGAGTTCTTCCTCCCAACTCTAGATATTTTAGGCGATATGCTGGGAACGGCTCTTATGAAATCTAGAAGGGAATTGCTTCTCACTACTTTTATTGATGAACTCTGCGTGTTATTCAGTAAGTGGAATTGTGATACGTCTTTAGCTGCGAATACAATCAGCAAGTGTATTCTTTACATCTACAAGGCATATCAGAACATTTATGCTCATTATGGTCATACCATGGACTACGTGATGATAAAAACTTTTAATGTCATTAAATCCATAGATATTGACGTTCTAAACAAAAACTTTGATGACGATGCTGTGGTGGCGCCTCCCATGGCTGTTTATACACTCCTACTCAAGGGAGATCCATTCTTGTGCTCCGAGGTGTGTGGGTTCATAGCTCATACAAAGACTTATGATTTCAAGTCCCATAATTATAAAGCTCTTCAAAATAGCTACGTCATGGATACTGTCAACTACATCTGGCGTGACAAAGCTCTCAAATACGAAGTTTCTCCCTCTTCTTCCAACAAGGCCTTCTTGTTTTGCCCTGAGTTCCAAAAGAATCTCACGTCGTTGCATATCTTTACATACTCTAATATGTTTACTTTGAGCAACGTGGGGAACTTCTTCATTAATCCTACATGGGCATTTATAAGTTCCCAAATTGTGTGGAACCTCGAGGACCAATCTTCTAACATCACTGTCAGACACCAGGGCCCTGTAAGCATAGACAGCGTGATCCGGCTTCAGTCTGATCCGGACCATCAGTGGCTAGATACGTCCTATGACGATCTAAGACTTAAAGTGTTGAGGGAAATTGACCGCTTGGGATACAAGGGCGTAGCCGACCTTCTATTTAACTCTTTGAAAACCCTCCAGCATCTAAGACACTCTCCATAAAGATATCTTTCTTTGATTAAATAGCGATATAATGTCCTGCATATAGCCGAGAATCGGTCCGTAAAGTCAGTGAAAAATCGACTCTATTTGAATCCCACAAGATGGTTGCAAAGACCAAGTTAGGGCTAAGACCAGGTCTAAGATGGCTCTCTACAAATCCTAGTAGAGCTAAGCTACAGCTCAACGAACTAGACAAAAAATGGTCTGAAAGATGGAGAAATAATTCGCCCAACGGCTCAATGCACCCAAGTAAGCATGCAGTGGACCCCGACGCCGAGCCATTCTACTGTCTTTCGATGTTTCCATATCCGTCAGGAATGCTTCATATGGGTCACTTAAGAGTATATACCATCAGTGATGTGATAGCTAGGTTCAAACGTCTTCGAGGCTACAATGTCATACATCCTATGGGGTGGGATGCGTTTGGGCTACCAGCCGAGAACGCGGCCTTCGAAAGAAATATAAGTCCTGATATATGGACCGACACCAACATAGCCAAGATGAAAGAACAGATGAACTTGATGTTGGCAGACTTTGACTGGGATCGAGAAATCGCTACGTGCTCACCCGAATATTACAAGTGGACTCAAAAGATCTTCCTTCTATTGTACGAGCATGGACTTGCATATAGAAAGGAAGCAGAAATAAATTGGGACCCAGTGGATCAGACTGTTTTAGCTAACGAGCAGGTTGACTCAGAAGGAAAGTCTTGGAGAAGTGGGGCTATTGTAGAAAAGAAAAACCTCGAACAATGGTTTATCGCAATCACGAAGTACGCCAAAGATTTGAACCAGGATATGCAGATCTTGTCGGAATGGCCAGATAAAGTCAAGGCGATGCAGAGGAACTGGATAGGCGAGTCTCATGGTGTTGAGATAACGTTTCCCACCAACACTGGCAGCGATATAAAGGTGTTCACCTCTCGACCAGAGACATTATTCGCAGCCCAGTTTGTGGCGTTGTCTCTTAACCACCCAATCGTGCAAGACCTTGCAGAAAGAGACGACAAGTTATCGGAATTCATAGCCGAAAACCAAGATGCCGACCCTACATCGAAAAACGGGTACTTGTTAGGGCATGTAAAAGCATCAATACCAATAGGCGTCGACAACACATTAAAAAAAGAATTTAACATACCAGTATATGCTGCCTCTTATGTTATTGGCTCATACGGTCATGGTGCTGTGATGGGCTGTCCAGCGCATGACGAAAGAGATTTTGATTTCTGGAAGCTCCACAATCCTCAAACTTCCGTCAAGCAAATTATCGGAGATTCTGTTGCTGAAAAGGCAAAGGACTCAACCGTTGAAGCAGCATTCACTTCCAAGAAGGGACGTTTATATGACTCTTCTGTGTTGCAATATGGTCTTCCCGATCTTGGACCCTACAACAACCTCACAACCAAGGAGGCAGCTCTGCTCATCACCAAGAGCTTGAAGTCTGCTGGGTGTGGTGACAAAAAGGTCCAGTTCAGACTTCGTGACTGGCTTATAAGTCGTCAAAGGTACTGGGGAGCACCCATTCCTATTATTCACTGTGACAGCTGTGGACCAGTTCCGGTTCCTGACGACCAATTACCTGTAGTCCTTCCTAGTATCGATAGCAGCAAGTTTAAAGGTGGAAATCCTTTAAGCAGCCACGATGAGTATGTCAATACTACGTGTCCTTCATGTAAAGGTGCTGCTAAGAGAGATACCGATACGATGGATACCTTTATGGATTCTTCGTGGTACTTCTTCAGATATCTCGATTCCAAGAATGACAAGGCTATGTTCTCGAAGGATGTTGCATCCAAGAACATGCCTGTGGATATGTACATCGGAGGTGTGGAGCATGCCATATTGCATCTTTTGTACTCCCGTTTCATCTCCAAGTTCTTGGGTGCCATTGGAATGTGGGACGGCGCTCATTTCAAAAACGAGCCCATCAAACAATTGGTTACCCAGGGAATGGTGCATGGTAAGACGTTTTCCGATCCTCATAATGGAAGATGCTTGAAACCAGAGGAATTGGACTTGTCTTCATCCGATGCTCCCAAGATCATTGCCTCTGAAGAAACTCCTACCATCACCTACGAGAAGATGTCCAAGTCCAAATATAACGGTGCTGATCCGGGCCAGTGTATTGAGAAATACGGAGCCGATGCTACTAGGGCACATATGTTGTTCCAAGCCCCAATATCAGATATTTTGAATTGGAACGAAGAACAGATCCACGGTATCAATCGTTGGCTAAACAAAGTTATTGGCTTGGCTTCTTCAATTACAGCCCAAGTCAATAATCCAAGATCTCGCAATAGACAGGATCAACTTACTTCCGTTAAAAACCTCACTATAGACAATCTTCACTACAATACGTTGAACTTCAATGAAGCTGAATTCAGCGTATTCAACGAAGTACTGATGTATGTCGAAAAAGTGGCCAAGTCAATTGAAGTTGATCTCTCGTTCAATACAATTGTTTCTGACTTGATGAAACTTACCAACCTGTTGATTGCCGTTCAAAAGTCTGACGATTACGTCAACCCTTATCTCTTGTTAGACTCCTATAAAAAATTGTTGATTATGATGAGTCCTATAACTCCCTGTGTTGCAGAGGAGTGCTGGGAAAGAATTGGTTTAGATTTAGGCTGGAAGAATATCCGGTCTATTTTCTGGGAAAAGTATCCTACAGCCCAAAAGTTAGAGTCGTCAATCACGACATACAATGTTTTCATCAACGGAAAGTCAAGGTTATCATTCAAAGGATCTAAAGATCTTATTGAGTTGCCCCGGGACCAAATTATAGCGGAAATCAGACAACAGGGTCAAATTGAACAATTCTTGTCGGGATCAATCAAAAAGATGATCGTCAAACCAGGAATGATCAGTATTGTCTTCGCAAAATAGACTCATCCGTATATACTCCACTTCTTGTAAATATAAAATACTATAACACAATACTTACTACGCAACCCTTATTCTAAATACAAGTTATATTTTGTAATCTATATATAATTTTGGTCAGTAACCATATTTACAGTCTATAGTACATATCAACAAAGTCTCATTTAAAACCCTCTTTCCATTAAATATCTTTTGAAGTCCTTTCTTCTAATTTTCCCGGCGAAATTAAGTTGCGCTCTTTTAGCAATTCCCCTTACTGTTCTACACGTCTTGTCATCACCAATTTCAACTGCTGCTTTGTGTAAGTGAGTCAATTCCTTCCAGGTCCACTTGAATTGGTATTCGGTACTCAACAAGATCGCTAAGGCATCCTGCAATAACTTCATTCTTGTCAATGCCAAAATCATGGAGCTAGCAAATTGGAAGTCAAGTCGGTCCTTTTCTTCAGTTGGGAGGTTTCTGAACTGATTGGTCTTTCTGAAAGAACCTCTCTCTGTCCAAATTTTGTGACAGAAATCATAGTTTTTGAATTTTCCAGCAACTTTCAACGCAATAACATACATCAATGCAGTACGTGGAAACTTGATCGCACCATTACTCTGTTCAATGGAGTCTAGTGCTGGAGACTTGTGGATACTGACCTCGTTGGTTTCTTCACCAGAAGATTCTGGACCTATAATTTCCATTAAAGCAGTTTGATCTATCTCCTCAGATTCGTTGATGGTTCTTTTGCCTGGCAATCCTGTTTTATCAAAGAAAGTGGAGTTTTCAAACCTGTCAATGAAATCCTGAAGATCGCCCACTTCAGCAGCAATGTTGAGGTAATTCGTAATACTTTCATTATTGATGAATTGGATTTTGTGCTGAAGGGTGTACGCCCATATAGCACTCGATTCAGCCAATATTTGATCCTTGGTAGTGAGGTCTTGGATAGGCAAGAATGGGAGCCCCGCTTCAATTGAAGTGAAGTCGGAGTCCATCAAAATGTTTCTTCTGAAGACTCTACCCTTTTCATGGAAATTTAACAAGGCAGGCTCGTACCCCTTTTCATTTTTTATTTTGCTCTTTGAATAGGCCAACAACAAAAATGAGAAAGATCTTTTCGATGTAGACTGACTTTTCATGAGCTTTAAATAAAGAGCTCTACTTAATGCCAAATCTCCATCTCTTGACGCCAAATAGATCATGTACTCATATGTCTCGAGGCTAGGAGTCCAATTATTGTTGTACACCTCAAACATAAAGTCCCAAGCCTTGAATTTCAACTCCTCTCGCGAGCTGCATCCTCTAGCCAATGCCACAACAATATTCTGATTTAGTGGAACTCCTTCGGTGATCATTTCTTGGTAGAGATCAAGACCTCTTTCGATGTCATCATTGTTGACATACGAAACAATGATATCCTGATAAGCTTTGGTTGACGGTTTGGTGGCTTGACTGAAGAACTTCATCGAATCGAAGATCTGAACTGCTTGTTTATGGTCTCTTGTCTTGTAAACCATGGTGGTAAGCATATTGGACATGATGGCCGGACTCACCTGTAGCTTGAGCTCCTTCATTTCCTCAAGGCACCTATTTATGGCCTCCAAGTTATTGTTTTTGCCGTAGGCTTGTATCATCAACGTGTAAGTGTCTCTCGAGAGCACTCTCTTTTTGTTCCGCAGTTTGAGCTCTTCGCAGTATTTTTCGAGTTGGTTTATTTCTTCGTTGGATAATGAAGAGCCATGGCTTATACCGGTCATAAGCAAGTTGATAATCCTAGATGTCTTTTCAATGTTGGCTTCTGCAATCATTGCTTCTATATCTGGTACAACTTGCTTGAGATGTTCGGGTGGAATGGCTTTGATGAGTTCCTTTGTGTCCTCTACCGATATACCCTTCAAACCATCTGCTTGATTGAGCTGGTACAACACCATGGGCCAGTTCTGGTTGGTTTTGGATACAAGGAACTTGATAGAAAGACCCAAACGTTCTTGGATTGGAGCGGGAAGTTTGATAGACGGCACTACGAGCGAGTTCTTGGGAACTTTTATAGAACCATCGTCTTGTGTAGCATTTGGAGGTGCAAGTTCCTGTACAGGCTGCTTTTCGGAAATTTGTAATGCCTCATATACTTTTTTCAGATCGGCATCTACATCTGAGGACGGGATCTTGTCTATTAGTTCTTTCTTGGATTCGAATTCGTCTTTTCTTCTGATTAGTGTAGACACGCTTTTGGTCAAACTTTTCAACTCGTCAAGTCTTTTCTTGTACTTGAGTTCTTCTTCTCGAAGTTTTCGGTCTGAATCACTTTGTAAAAACTGCCTATTGGCATCTTGTGACTTCTTAGGTTGGCGTTTCTTCTTTTCGTTACTGGCAACAAATATATTTCGGTGTTGTATTATCGGCCGTAACACCTCTGGTCTTAGAATCCTCCTGCTATAAGAAGTTATCATTATCTTTTACTGTTCATTAGGAATAAACTGATAAGTTGCAGTCAAATTGCCTATAAAAATTTTTAGATAGTAAAAATGTCGCGCTTGATGGATCGATATTAGTATTGACGACGACATTTCAAAATGTATAATCAGATTAGTTATTGAAACTATCGACTGTATAGAAAGACCCGTGGATAATGGCGTCTTCTTCAGCTCCAGGCGCCACGAGAAGGTCCAGGGCCAAGTCCAGATCCATACCCTACTCAGACAACGGCTATGTTTCTGCTACCAACGCCAATATGTCGACTTCCGGAGTTGGCGGGGTGGCTTCACCAAGAAGGGCTACCTCTTCAGGGACCGCTGCCGGAGGATTTCCCCACGACATTCCACCAGATATGGTGATCTTGTTGCAACAGCTAGAAGAGGATTTCATGGTAAACAAGACGATCGACCAGTGGACCTATATCAACCGTAGAGAAGAGATCATGCAGTCAGTCAACCGGATCCACCAGCAGCAACAACAAGAAAATATCCAACTTGACGAATCCCAGCTCGAAAAGACCTTACATCCACGTCGAGCAGCCACTTTGGCCAACGAAAAAGTGCTATACTCCGAGAACTTGGTTGACATTTTGGCCCATAGGGCCAATTTATACAAGACAGAACAAGCTTTCATGGTTCTAGATACAAAGGGGAAGGAAGTAAGCTCCATCACTTGGGAGAAGTTGTATAGTAAATCTCTCAAGGTTGCCCATGAGATTCAACATAAACTAACCCTCAAGAATCTGGACACTGTGGTGTTACTATATAAGGACGGAGAAGTGGGAGAATTTGCCGTGGCATTATTTGGATGCTTTTTGGCAGGTGTGACGGCGATTCCCATTCACCAGGATATTTCGTGGCATGAAGTTATTGATATCATAAAGCTTACGTCGTCCAAGTTGGTGTTGTATTCCGACGTGGTGGCTAAAGAACTTGAAAGGGTAACAGCACAGAACCAGCGCATCAACTGGCCATCTAACGTCTTGAGATGGAAAACCACCGAGTTTGGCTCGGCCAAAAAGTCTGAGATTCTTCAGGGCCACAAGCAGAGTAATGCCAAGAATAAGCCGGCCGCAAAGGCTGATTTGGCTTACGTGGAGTTCTCCAGATCACCTGTGGGTGAGTTGAGAGGAATAGCGTTGAGCCATAGAACAATTCATCATCAAATGAACTGTTTGAATTTGACCCTACTGAGTATGCCCAATTCCGATGGAGGTCTTCAGCGAAGCCACAAGGAATATACCCGTAGGAGAAAGGTGGTCTTGGCCACCTTGGATATCAGATTCTCCATTGGGATCATCTTGGGAGTGCTATTCACCATCTATTCTGGTAACTTGTTGATCTGGGCGCCTCAAAAAGTAATGGAGATCCAAGGTCTTTATGCCAATATCATCTCGAAAAGCAGAGCTTCCTTGTTGTTGGCCGATTACTTTGGATTGAAACGAGTTACCTATGACTACCAGCAATCCCCCAGTGCTACTAGATACTACTCCAAAACGCAAAGAGTTGATTTTTCATCAGTCAAATGGGTGTTGGTAAATGCTCTTACAATTGATGGTGAATTTATTGATCTTATTGCTCAAAGATATTTGAGACCATTAGGCTGTGAAGATCCAGAAAATGCTGTTATACCCATGTTAACTTTGAGTGAATACGGTGGAATGGTCATATCGTTGCGTGACTGGATTGGTGGGAAAGAAAAGCTCGGAATAGACTTGAAAGATGAGGATTCTTCTAATGATTTGTCTGCCGTATTAATAGACAAGGAAGCATTATCGAGAAACATAGTCAAGATTGTCGACACTAACCCTTCTTCTTTTGATGAACCTCTGCATGAAACATTGAGAGTTGATGCCTTTGGTTATCCTTTGCCAGATGCAACTTTGGCAGTGGTGAATCCGGAACTGTCAATTATAGTGTCCAAAGGAGAGTTGGGCGAAATTTGGATAGATACGCCCTGTTTGTCGGGCGGATTCTACGGCTTAAGAAATGAATCTAAATCTATTTTCCATGCAAAATGCCGTAATGCTAGTGGTATACTAGAAATGGACTTCTTAAGAACGGGTTTATTGGGGTTCACTTACAATGGTAAAGTTTATGTTTTGGGATTATACGAAGATAGAATCAGACAAAGAGTTAGTTGGATAGACCAAAAGCTTTATAATCAACTAGGCAGAGAATTGGTGATTGGAAATGGATCTAGGTATCACTATTCCTCCCATTTATTGGCAACTTTGGCCAGTGAAGTTAGACAAGTTTACGACTGTACTATCTTCGATGTATTTATTGGTAATGAATACTTGCCTGTGGCTATAGTGGAAGCTGAAGTGATCAGAAAGACCTTGGAAGATAATAATGGTGCCAACGGTGAATCTGATCTGAAGAACGATAATAGTAACAATAATGGGGCAGTGCGGTATGCGGCTGTTCCGCTTAATGAACCGGTATTGAACTCAATTGCTCAAAAGTGTTTTGATACCTTGTACAAAAGGCATTTCTTGCGACTATACTGTGTAGTTGTGGTAGACTGTGATACTTTGCCAAAAATCATGAGAAGTGGTGGTAGGGAAATTGCCAATATGTTATGTAAAAAGAGGTTTCTTGATGGTAGTTTGAGAGCCGAATTCGTCAAGTTTTTCGTGAGAAAATCCATTAGTATGATTCCTCATGGTGAGGATGTAATTGGAGGAATCTGGTCGCCCTATGTTTCAGAGCTTCGTAATGCTGCGTTGACTAACTTTCCCGACCAAATTTCAACGGTAGACTACAGAGACAAGTCGATTGATGATAAAACTGGAGCGCCATTAACTGACTTCAAAACTATTATTGACATATTGAAGTTCAGAGTGGCCAGTAGTGGAGACTCAGTTGCGTTCCAGAACATTGATAACAGTGGTAAAAGTAGTTCCAAGCCGTTGACATGGAAGAAGTTTGAACAGAGAGTCTATGCTGTTTGCCAGTACATGATTGAAAAGGCGCTTATCAAACCAGCACAGTACGTGATTTTGATGTACTCGTTATCGGAAGAGTTTGTTGTCGCTGTGTATGCTTGTTTGATATGTGGCATTATTCCAATTCCCATGTTGCCCTTTGATTCTAACAGAATTGGAGAAGATTTCCCTGCTTTTATTGGTGTCATCAGGGACTTTGATGTTACTGAGATATTGACAAATGAAGAAGTTGAAAAGTTTTTGAAAAATGGACCAGTTGCTGATGCATTGAAAAAAGTTATCAACAAGAAAGCCAATCCTTTGAGAATCAAAAACACCGTCAAACTAACCAAATTGTCGAACGCCGCTTCACTTAACTCCAAAATATCAAAATACCAATCCGCCGTCAATTTCAGAGACGAAAATACTATCGCCTTGATCTGGTTGAATTTTACCTCCGATCACTACAGAGTGGGTGCCACTTTGAGTCATAAAAACATCTTGGGCATCTGCAAGGTGTTCAAAGAGACTTGTAACTTGAGCTCTAAGTCAGCGATAGTGGGGTGTGTGCGGCATTCGTCGGGTATAGGATTTATCCAGGCTGTTTTATTGGGAGTATTCTTGGGAACAACCACCTATTTGAGCTCGCCCGTCAACTTTGCTGAAAATCCGCTTGCATTCTTTTTATCGCTAGCAAAGTATAAGGTCAAGGATGTGTTTGTCACAGAGCAAATGTTGAAGTATGCTACCCTCAAGTTTGTTCCCAAAGGATTCAACTTGAGTGAGTTGAAGAACATGATGATTAGTTCAGAGAGCAGAGTGGAAATCGACTTGCTAAGAAGGATAGCAAAAGTTTTCCAGCCCACCAAATTAGGAGCTGCTTCGATGTCGACTGTGTATCACCACTACTTCAATCCAATGATTTCGACTAGGTCTTATATGACTGTTGCTCCTGTTGATTTATATTTGGATCCAATAGCCTTGCGACAAGGGTATGTGTCTGTAGTGAACCAGGTTGAGGTTCCAAATGCATTGCACATTCAGGATTCGGGTATGATCCCAGTGTGCACCGAAATCGCCATTGTTAATCCTGAATCGAGAAAGTTGTGTAAAGAGGGTGAATTTGGTGAGGTCTGGGTATGTTCAGAAGCAAACTTGGCCTCCTTTACCAATGGACCAAAAGGACCTATCGACAGGTTTGTTCAAAGTAATTTCCATGGAGTATTAGCAGACGGTAACCCCAATGTAACTTATTTAAGAACAGGAGACTTGGGATTCTTGCACAACATCTTAATCACCAAGAATGGAAAAGGTGGTGCAAATAACGAAACTAAGGAAGAGGAGTACACTTCGTTCCAGCCTTTGTTCGTATTGGGTAAGATCGCCGATACATTTGAATCTATGGGATTGCATCATTTCCCCATTGATATCGAAAACACTATCGAATCGTGCCACTCTGATATTTTCAAAAATGGCTCATGTGTATTCAAATGTGCCGACTACACTATTGTGGTATGTGAATCCAAGAGGTCGAGGTTTTTCTCGTCCTTGGTGCCATTGATTGTCAATACCGTGTTAAGTAAGCATCATCTTATCGTCGATATCGTTGCTTTCATCAAAAAAGGAGAGTTTCCGATCTCCAGGTTAGGAACCAAGCAAAGAGCCAGAATAGTCGATGCCTGGGTACAGGGAGTTATTCCGATCTCTGCGCTGTATGGTGTTAACTACGGTGAAAACAGTATGATCAAACTTGTAAAAGAAATAGATGAAGTTGCAAGAGACCATCCAATTACGGGATTGAAGAATCCTGCGTTGTCGTATTACGATGCCGATGTCGAAGACGAAGACATTTTTGACAGAAACCATGAAGGATTAACGTTGAACGAAGGGTTTGATGCTTTAAATTACCAAGGCCACCAAATCGAAACGTCTTCAAGAGTGTAAAAATTTATGAAAATGACTATGTAGCTACTATGACGATAATGACTCTACTAATATACAAACTGCTTAATGGTCTCTGCTCTAAAGCTTCCATATTCTGTGATTGTGTGCAGGATGTTTACTGCGATGAAAGTTTGAAAATCGATTGATGAAGCAGACAAAAATTGAAGCAGCAACGAATGCATGAGCCTATGGAGAGGTCAGTTAGTCCCACAACCGAAGCAGGTTCGGAAAAAGAATCCGAATCCAAAGGATTTAAAGTAGGTTCCATTTTTTCGTTCGTTAAAAAAATTATTCCTTCGTCATCACACACCTCAGCTACATCTCCAAAAGCGACTCGAACAGAAAACGACTCGTTTTTTGAAGACATCAACAATTCTGATTTACAGATTGTCCAGAATGAGCCACTTCTCAACGATTTCACCTCTATCAAGAAGAAGCGTTTGTCCATGCAGGGCCATCCGAGAAATGAGTTTATCCCACGATCATCAACATTAAGCAACAACAAAGGATTATATAAAACGTACTATGACAACTTGAAAACGTCCAAGGAAGAGTTGAACAACGATTTGGAGCGCAGAATGAGTACCGTGTACAGCGACAACATTGTTAAAGATGGCGTGAACTTCCTTTCGACTCAAGATTATGACGGTATGTCCCGCGATGCTTCACCCTTACCAAAATCAACTCAAGATACAAGAAACAACTCACTTATGCACAACTTCCGTGGCACTTCGTCAGATACTTCCGAATCTCAATATGAAGCTCAAAACGGTCAAGAATTACCGTTAGTATTGGACCATGAATACGCCCCATTATACCAAGACACCGAAGGAAACCTCGTGAGGCCGCCATTTATCAATATCGACCCCAAAGAGAGATATCAGCTATTACAGCTCAAGAAATCCATAGAAGTATCTCAAACTATACAGAATCAGATCAGATATATGGTTGATCCAAACGAGACCAGCTCAGCAAGAGCCAAAAACTCCAACAAAGTAGAGACTGCTACTCAAACTCAGGACGTTGATTATTTGGATGCCAAGTTAAGTTTTGGAAGTTTGAAGAGAAAAATCGATACCTCCAAAGATGTTAGGCAAAATAAGAGAGCCAAACAAGGTAAAGGTTTCTTTGCTGGTGATTTCTTTTACGACGTGGAAGAAAAGGATAACTCAAAGTCTATCAACAAATTGAATGGTTACCTTGGGACTGTTAGCAAACCAAAGTTTACCGAAGAAAATACTAAATTTGGAGGGTCTCTCAATGAAGATGATGACAAGCCATATAATACATTTGGCTCTCAAAACACCAAAGGAACGCAGCAGAGAGTTGGACTTGACGATTCTTTGTTGAAAAACACAAAGATCAACGTATCATTAAGCGATAACTACGTGAAGGAAACTGAAAGTATTTCAAATATTATCAAATTGAAGAACGACAACAGTACCAAATCAGAAGTTAAAGGCGATTCCAAACCAAGTTCTGGTTTCAAGTTCAATATCAATAAAGACCAAATGGACTCGATTATCAAGAAGAGGGCAGACAACGGTAAGCAATCCGCCACTGCTCCTGTTGTATTGGAACCCGAACCTTCCAAACCTTTATTTGGTGCAAAACCAACCTCATTGTCCGACAAACCCAAGTTCGACTTTAAGCCGCCGCAATCTGCTACTTCAAAGGTTCTGTTGTTGGATAAAACTCCTTTACCACTGGATGAAACAAAAGACTCCTCTACTAAACCTGAAACCCCCGAATCATCAAATACACCCAAGTTCTCTTTTGGAGGATCTACAGAACCAGGAAAATTCTCATTTGGTAAAAAGCCTGAGACTTTTGAATCCAAACCTGAAGAGAAAATGAAGGAGACTACACCATTATTTTCAAGCAGCACTTCTGGAGCTCCGAAGTTCTCATTTGGTAAACCTTCTGAACTGGAATCAAGCAGACGCAAGCTTGACGAACCAGCTACCGAATTTAAAACTACTGAAGCTCCAAAGTTCAGTTTCGGTCAAACTTCTAAGCCAAGTATTTCATTTGAAACACCTAAATCTACAGATAGCACAAACAACCCTCTGTTTACATTTGGTAAACCAACAGAGAACCCTACAGATACTTTGAAATCAGATGCCAAACCCGCAGAAACCGGAAAATTTTCCTTTGGAAGCTCCATCATAGGAAACACTAATGAAGATGACGATGATGATAAACCTCGAAAAAAGACCAGAGCTGCAACCGATGAAGCTAAACCATTATTTGGTTCTACAAGTGAATCACTGCTCTTTGGTAAAGCACCTCCCTCCTCATCTGAAACTGCTAAACCAGCTTTCTCATTTGGGAGCACTGCTCCTACTGCTAAACCTGCCTTTTCGTTCGATAAGCCGTCAGATAAATCAGAAACTCCACCTGCCGCTGACAAACCCACCTTTTCATTTGGGGCAAAACCTACTACTGACAAATCTACAGCTGACAAACCTACAACTGATAAACCGGCATTTTCATTTGCATCCGGCACAAAGGAGACTTCTAAACCATTGTTCGGTGCAGCTACAGATAAACCTGCTCCCTTTTCCTTCGACAAATCAGCTTCGCTGACCGCAGCACCATCGACACCAGTATTATTTGGCAAGACCGATGCAGCCAAATCGGCTGAAAAGCCTGCTTTTGGAGCCACTGACAAGCCCACAATAGATTTTGGCAATAAATCGAAACCTTTGTTTGGAGCGGGTACTGAACCCAAAACTGATGGCAACGAACCGTTCTCGTTGAGCAAAAGCACCACCCCAAAGTTCAACTTCGGGACCACAACTACGCCTACCTTCGGTGGAACACCACCTGCTACTACCATAGGTAATGCTAACAATAATAATACAACTACGCCGGGTCAATTCTCGTTTTCAGCCAATCCTAATTTCAAGCTTGCTAGTGGAGTTCCTAGTATGAAAGCAATTTTCAATCAAAATGGCGCACCTGCTCCTGGTGGATTCGGTCAATCGCCACCGGCATTTGGACAAGCTCCGGCCCCAGCTTTCAGCCAGTCTCCCGCACCAGCCTTTGGACAAGCCCCACCAATGCAAAACAATGGGTTTGGACAGCCAGCATCTCAAGGTTTTGGACAAGCACCAGGTTTCGGTCAACCAAACTCTGGAGGATTCACTAAAGAGTCGACGCCTACGTTCTCATTCTCAAATACCAATGCTGATCCAAGTTCGGTGTTTGGGCAGCCAAAACCACCACCTACACAAGGATTCAATTTTGGAAGTAGAGACGCGACTCCCGATCCTGCTACGATATTTGGAGGAGGTAACCTTTCGATGCCACAACCTAATGTAGCTTTTGGAGGAGGAACCACCATGCCTGCGGGAGTGCCTGGTCAAACACCTACACCGCCCCTTCGTAGAATTGCTCATCCAAGAAATAGAAGAAGATAGTGGATGGATCTGAATACATGAATATGTCTCATACACTAGATGCGTCTTATAGGCTTAGCTTTCTGGGGTAATAAATCGTGACATCATTGCGTAGAGCTTCCCCCTAGTAGTTGAATACTTGGCATCCATTCGAAGAGTGCCTTATTTTAGATTAACTTAATACACACGACATAATTGAACGATACAATATTTTACAGTCTTGTGCGAGTTTTCTGAGTGCAATCTTTCGCTAGCAAGTGTGATGGATATCTCATTCAAGCCTTGCCATTTGATAGACAATTTAATCGCATGCGGAATTCTATAATATATACAATGGCTATCCCCCGCATTCTACACAATTTTGAGCCGCGCTTTTATCGGTGGCTCTCAAAATGACCATCCTTTAGTTTGCAGCCTTGGCAACATAGGCAATTGAGGGAAGTGATACCAAAAACTAGAGACTAGTGGAGAACTTTCGTCTATAACATAGCTGTGTAAATTAACAGGGTTAGCATGATTGTGCATGTTTCAGTTATAGTTTTCTTGACATTCAAGTCTGAAATGCGCGAATAATTGGCTTAGAAAGGACGTAGAATCGAGATACTACCTAAAAGAGAAACGTAGTATGATTCATTCCTCTGTGTCTTTGGGCTGCGCCTGTTGTATGTTATAGTCATAAGAGTTCGGTTCTAGAGGGTGGTACCACTGCTCTTTTCCCCGATAAGTGGAGTACATTTCAATTGCTGGCCGCGATAAGGTGGCACATGCAACGAAGCTGACATCGAAAACATTGCGATCTACGTTTAGTTGTGTCCCTCCGCATTAAAAATCGCGCTCCGAAACTTGCATATCCGAACGTCCTTAAGCGGGACGTAAAAAGAGGAGTGGCTGAAGTAACGTAGTCTAGAAGAGGGGGGGGCCTATGATTTAACAAATTGCGGGGCAGCCTGGACCACACTCTCATCAAAAAAACGACATCGAGCTGGGTAGTATAGCCATTGGCAAAGCTTTACTAAGTAACATAGAGCAACTAACACAGATCTAGTTTCGTATATAAGTTCACTGCCCAATACAGTCATAGACACCTGGACAAAACCTTATTTTCAGTAGCTGGCTCTCTTCTACTTCTACTCTGTCTCGCTCACAAAACTTTTTCGCGCTTACATGTGCCAATACAGGAAGGTCGTACGAACTGAGATAGATGAATACACATCGCTTAAAATTGAACCATCGTCGTAGATTACAATCTCTGTCTAGTAAGTTTCCCGCTCGAGCCGTCGCGAGTTCCGTTTTACTTACCCATGGATACTGGAGGTTGGGCGTTAAAGATACCCTGCACTTGTTTCCGCAATTGGTAATTCAACCCCACCTTTGTGCTTTATAAATTTCCACCTGTGAATATTCCTGTAATATAAAGGGAGTCTGACGCCGTGACCCCTTTTGCGGCGATAGTAATAATTTGAGTCAAATACCTATCCAGCTCAATTCCAAGATATACCTATAAACATCTTAGCTTTAGTTATAAGAATCTGTCACCCTTAATCATTGGCAGCTAGGTCATATACTAAACTTATTTTTGCACTTCATTTGACATTGCAAACCAGAAAGAATGCCTTCGCAAACAGGTAAATCGAAACATGGTAGAATCCAGAACTTGACAGCTGATCAAGAAGTTGTTGCCAAGCAAGTATGGGGATATTTGTTCAAATACTGGGGCTATCAGCTCTCAATTGCCGATGAAGATTTGGCCTACAAAGAGTGCTTCATCGCATCTACTTCCACCGCTGAAAATGAATCTGAATCCGTTGACGGTTTGACCAGATCCACCACCAGAAACTCCATTGGCTCTACTACGTCTCACAAGACCTCGACATCTACGCTCATGTCGAAGAAGAGACGAGGACTCTTTGGTGGTGGCAAAAAGGCCGGTGCTCCAGCAGTTGTTCCAGCTGCTCCTCCGCCAGATTCCAAACGTATGAAGCAAATTCAAACGAGATCTTCTTCAGAAAGATACTCGCCTGTTGGCGAGCCCTCGGAATCTACAGTTGCTGCATACAGGGACTACTACAAGCTTGCTTGGGACTCCGATTCCGGCGACGAGTCGGACGATGATGACAATGCATCGATGGAAACATTTGTCACTGCGTCAACTTCGCTCACTGAACCAGAAGAGGTGGTAATCCATCACCTTGTTCCAAAAGGCGGCAGTCCTTACACCAAGAATGGAATCACGCACCCTTCATCCAATGGTCTGTTCAAATCAAGGCCTTCTAACGGATATGCCAGCAGACTGAGCAGCATAAGCAGAGCGCAGCCACCGCCAGTATTCCAGCCAACCCAGACTTCTCCAACCCAACCTAAACGCTCTACGTCTACGTCGTTTCCCTCAAGGATTAAGATCACTCCAAACCCAGGTATCATACCTGTCATGGCCAAGTATAAACCTTCTGATATACACAATGGTATGCTCGAAGCTGGTAAACTTGAATCGCCTGATTCTTTCGTGTTGAGATACGTCAGAGCCAGAAAATGGAACGCCGAGAATGCCTTGGCCATGCTTACAAAGTCCGTTAACTGGAGAGTCAATGAGATGACCGCCGATAAATGGGTCATGGAGGGTGATGCCAAATCGTACGTCCAAGGTATTAACAAGGGTTTTGTCAAAAACTTTACTACTGAAAAAGCATGGATTAGAGGTCATGACAAAAATAACAACCCTATCTTCTTTTTCCTAGCAAGAAAACATTTTGGCTCTGATTCTTCATCCGCTGAGTCCCAAAGATACGCAGTCACCTTCATTGAGTGGTGCAGATTCTTCTTGGAAGATAGTCCGGGAGGCTCGGACGAAGTTTCAGTTGTGTTTGACTTGACGGGTTTCTCTTTGAAAAACGCTGATTACGAAACAATCAAGTTTTTGGCTGATGTCTTTGAGGCTCACTATCCAGAATGCTTGGGTTCTATTTTGATTTTCAATGCGCCTTGGATCTTTTCAACTGTGTGGAATCTTATCAAAAACTGGTTGGATCCAGTGGTTGCTTCCAAAATCCACTTCACCAAAAACTTCAAAGAAATTTCAGACTTTATTGATCCCGTCTATATACCTAAGGATTTTGGAGGTGAAGACACAACGTATCCTCATTACCCAATTCCAACCGAGAAGGATGCGTATCCCCCATGCAAGAAAGACGCCAAATATAGAGCATTGAGAAAAGAACGTGATCAATTATTCATGAAGTTTCTCGAGACTACTGTTAGATGGGTGGAATCCACAAATCCAGTGGTCAGTGAAAAGTATTTGCAAGACAAGTTGAATTTGGGAGCACAGATTAGAAAGAACTATAAACAACTCGATTGTTACTTGAGAGCTCCAGGTGTATTCGATAGAATGGGGGTTTTAGACGTCCAAAACCGTTGAATTGAGAGGTTCACGTTATGAAAAATGTAGCGTCGTATCTAGACGATAACAGACGTTGCTTGCGATAGCATTTATACTTGAATATGAGTATATGGAATTCGAATTTACAATATGTAGAAATCCAAAAATATGTGAAGTAGGAAGTACAATAGTGCGTAGTTGAAGATTTACTAGACAATAAGTTTTTAGCGACTTACGAAATTTTAAAAAATTAAAACTTGAATTTGCCCTGGAAAAAGGTGGTGGTGTAAACTTATATATCCTTCCCTCACTTCACTCTCTAGTTCTCTTGCTAATTCGCTCTTCCTCTATAATCTGAAGGGCACGACCCCAGTTTTGATAGCCTGCATATAGACGAACATCCATACCAGTTACGAATTTCCCATCATAACTTACCCAAGCCAGAAAACCGTGCTATTTCACTGAAGACTGGACTAATATAGCAAACAGCAAGAGTACAGAGCCTGAAATGTCACGGAGATCCGGTAGATCGAAGGCTTACCTAGATTCGAACGAAACAACCGAGTTTCCAGAAGATGATACCAACAACTACGAGGCCGAACCAGAGGATGAAATCGAGGAGGAGCAAGAAGTAACTAGATGTATTTGTGGGCAGGATGAGCTTCAAACGAGCACAGTGAATCACCGGCTAATCGACCTCCTTAACAAAGAATTACATATTAGAATAGACCAAGGTCTTTTCATACAGTGTGATAAATGTTCAGTGTGGCAACACGGGTACTGTGTGGGATTGTTTACTAACGATGAAGTTCCAGACAAATACTGGTGTGAAATATGCAAGCCCGATATACACCTTTTCATATATGACAATGGAGATGCCGTCCGAACATTGTATAAGCCACTCAATGAAAAGCGAAAGAAGATACTGATAGAAAGTTTGGCGGCCGGCCAACTGACACAACCGCCCTCAAAATCAAGCAGGTCGAGACCTAAAAGACAGGCTGCCACCTCCGCATCTCCTCCCTTCATGTCTGCGGCCGAGCAGAAGGCATCGGTGCGCAAAGAAAGACGTCATTACGATGATTCCTACGACGAGCAATTGCAAAAAGCATTGAGGGAAAGCGCCAAAGAGTCGGGAGTCCCTGTGAAACTCGACCCTAAAAGTGCTGATTCAAGCGAAAAACCTGTCACAAGTGACAATTCCCCTCCCAACTCATCTAAAGAAAGTGTGAATAGCCAAGGATCTTCTGAAAGCTCGAAACGAAGAATACGCCATGAAACGTCAGAAGAAAACTTCAAAAAACTCAAGTCTGAAAGTGAAAAGAGTGGTGGTGAATTGCCAGGGCTTGAATATGATACAAACGACCAAGATCCGTCTAACTTGGAAGATGACCAAGAAGAAATAGACACAGACCTGCAGCACACAGCCAAGAGACCGAAATCCCGAAACGTGAAATCTAGCGGAAGCAAATCAAAAAAATCAAAATCCAACTCTGCTGATTCAAATGACCACAACTCAAAACATGGCGGAAGGTCTCACAATGGTCCTCCGCCATTGAGCAAAGATGAGTTGACCAACCAAGCATCCAAACCTCGATACGTGAGTGACAAATTATCGATATACGAATTACGAAAACGAACGGGTGCTATTTTAGAGTGGTTGGGGAGGTCCCAAATTGAGTTAGAGGAGGAAAAACTTAACAAAATTGAGTTGTTTAACTACAAAGATTCTGAAACCGAATCACAAATAGCCAGTCAAGAAAGTGAAAAGGTGATAAAAAATTTTGACGAAAACTTGAGGCTAATGGAAACGCTTACTGAGAATATTCTAAACTGGGAACAGAAGTTCGGAAAGTATGCTCCATAATAACCATTGTACACTTAAAAAGAATAACTACACAGTGAATATGGTGTTAGTAATGGAGATTATTTTGGCACAAGTGTGATTCACTTACTAGGTTAGTTACTTTGATGTCCATGTACTTCGTATAATATATTAAATACCCGACATTCACTAATATATGATAGATAAGTACTACAACAAATCTCTCAATTGAGATCTTCTATCTGCTCTACTCTCTTCAACACTTACATTTGTGCTTTCACTCGAGCTCGACTCAAAAATCTTTAACCACTCCTCACTGTTGATGATTTTATCTCCACCAATAATAAGATTAAGCTTGGGGTTGGCCTGCATGAATTCGTGAATGAGTCTAGACTCTTCAAAGGTTACACCGCCTTTTACGTAGATAATGATATCTTGGATTGGTTCATTCTGTAAGTTTGAACCATATTGTTTGGTGACCGCATCAGGAACCAAGGTGGAAAGGTTTTTCAATTCCTGCGCAGACTCCTGTGTTGGAGTAACCAACGAGCTCAAAATATCATACAATCTTGGAACATATTGCATGTAAATATTATCTGTTTTAGAATTATTATTGCCTCTGTTGTTAAAGAGGTTGTTGATATTAATTTTCTTGTTGAATATGTTACCAATATTTCCTTGATTACCGTTATTTCCTCCATTTTGGCCGCTACCACCATTATTGCTTTTTAAATTGGAGCTTACTAAGTTCTTAAAGCTCTTAATCAATCCATTCTGGTTAAGACTAAGAGTAGGCATAGATTTGGAGGGATCATTCAATTTGGCAACGAACCCAGCTATTTCTGGAGCATTGGGAAACTTGATTGTGTAAAGTAATGTTAATTTCAACTTTTCGTTAGTCGGGATAGTTGGACTGTCAAACAAATCGTTGATTCTAGTTCTCAATACCTGTTGAGAATCCAAATCACAAATCAAGGTTTGCTGAAGTTCTCCGATCTCCCACAAGTTCCTAGAAGAAATCTTTTTATCTAACTCGCTGATGATATTTAAATGCTTCAATATGTTTGCCGATAATTTTTTAAACTCAGGAAATTTGGTCAACATTTTCTTCAACTCCGATAAGTTTTGATTGTTCAAATTGTCACTTGCCCAAGATTGCTTGGTTTGAGACTTGTATTCTTCGACGTACTTTTGAAACTTCTCAGTCAAGTCTCCATAGTTCAAATACATTGATTCTTTGTAAAATTTATCTTGAGATTCAGTTAAAGTTACCGATTCGTTCGATTCTGCTAAGTGAACAACATTCTTTTCAATTCCAATTAATTCGTGAATCATAGATTGATACGTCCAGGGCGTTATCAACGGAGTACAAGGATCATTCTTTCTGTCTAATAATAATAAAATTGGAGGACTATCGGATTTTTCGTTTGAATCATCGAATAGATTGTTATTCGAGTTAGAATTGATGTTATAAAGGATTTCCGAGCTCAATCTTTTTAAGCCAATACTATTTTGCTCATACTTAATCACCGGGCATTTTTTCAATGATAATAATAAGCTTGAAATGCTGTTGGACTCCTCAACTATCACATCGGTAGACTTAGACACGGGGAGGTTCTCTTCTTTTTGTGTAACGTATAGATTATGATTGACGATTACGTAATCCTGGAATAACTCGACCACACTCTGGATAGCTTCGAAATCATCAGCTTCAGCTATTTTCTCTAATTGGGTTTTGGATATGGTATTGTTGAGAAAGAGCTGATAAGAGTTGAAGTGCGGCGATCTCAATTCGTCGATCAAACTTTGAATTGACTCTTTGGTTGGTTTGATGTAAACAACACAATTTAAGTGCTTCATTGCATTGAGATCGTGTTGGTTTTCTATTAATTCGATTAAGATGATATCATTTTGTAGCAATTGGGATTGGGTGTATGACATTGATATTATGGGAATTGTAGACCTATCCACTAGTAACACCTTTGCTTTGGAACCAGTCTTCGAGTCATCTTGGTTTTTGGCAAGGAACAACTTCGAAAAGTAGGTCTCGCTAACCTTATTTAGATTGAGTGTCATGGTGAGTTCGTCTTTGCTGTATGCTAATGAACAGCAAGAGCTGTTACGTGCCGTCAGTTTCTTGTGAGACTGCAATAATCACGTGATCAAATACACACTTATTTATGGAAAAGTAATCAATAGTTTAGACTAAAAATGGACGATTCAGTGCTAATAAGCTGTTTTGTAGAGATAGACCCGCTAGTGGTAGGCCAATGTACTATTTTGCCTTTCTACCAATTTTCGAAATTTTAGTCAAGAATTTACAATAAATTTGAAAATTGTTCAACATTATTGAGGCAGCTACTACTTCGAGAACAATTTATTCTCAAATCCTGCTTGAGTTTAATTTCTATTGAACTTCTATTGTGATTCTGTTTTAACTATATTCTAGTTGCATTCTGATTCTATTCAATTATAATCTAGAATGTTCTTCAGGATAGTAAAATTCACTTAATGGTTTATGAGGCTGGAGAACGCCGCCTGTCTTGTGCTGCGATCTGAACTCGCCTACATTAGTGTATAACTTTCCTGTTGGGAATTTAGCAGGTACTGGCGACTCTACACCTGCTTTGATTGCTTGGAGCAAAGAATTTGAAAAGCCTTCAGGGATTTTGTTCGATTCTTCCAATTTGAGCTTCTCAATGATCTCTGATACAATACCTTCCAAATTGTCCAAGTTCTGATCCACAACTTCATCAACTTTATCACTACCGATTTCCAAATCAGCGGATGAAATGTAATTGACCACAGAGCTTTGGATCAATTTCTTTCTTGGTTGTTCTGGCACAGTTTGAGCCTTTAAATGGAATACGAATTTGGCCGTCTTTCCTGATTCGTTAAAAATGTAATCTCTAACAAACTGCAACAATTCTGGTTTAGTGATTGTCTCGAGAATCTCGACATGTCTCTTCTTTTGTTCGAAATCAAACTTTCCTGACGAGATCTCTTCCCAAAAGATAGCTGATTCATCAGCCAAGGACTTCAACTTAGTGAGTTTGGCAACCTTTAAGGCATCTTTGAAATCCTCAAACTCCGTATCGCTTAGTTTATGAGTCAAGTACTGATCAAAGGACTTTAAGAATTCTTCAATTCTGTACTCCAAGTAATCTGTGCTTCTTTCTGATTGAATCAAGATTCTGTAGAACAACGAAGCTCTGACCAACTTAATAGCAGAAAAGACAACATATCCTAACTGTTCTTTGGATCTCAACTGAGTAAAGGAGGCGTCTCTGATAATAGTAGCAAACAAATCAGTCAATACTCTTAATCTATCATCATTAGAGGTAGGATCAATCTGAATAGCGTATTCGATACACGAGTTGATATTCTTCAGATCTTTGACAGGAAGCTCATATCTGACCTCAGAACTTGGATCAAGAACATAATTATGCAAGCTAATGACTTCACGAACCTTGTCATACTCTTCGTGAATTGGCTTGAATTCCTTAATATTCTTGTTGATCAAGGCAACTACATTTCTCGAGCTGGTGATATCAAAATTACCATGTACCAAGGTTTCGGCGAAGATTCCACTCAGCCAAAGGGTTTTGGTGGTGAATTCAAATAAGTCATTAAAATTAGCTTTAGTTTGTAAGAACTCGATTTTTTCTTCACGACTGTAAAGCTTTTCATTTAATACGGTGGCAAAATGGGTACCTATTTGATTGTAGGGATTTTCGTAGGCAAAATTTTGTAACTGTTGAATGAACTTCTCCTTGATGATCTCGAACCTTTCTGCACTTGGCTTGAAATTAACAAAGGTTTCAACGACTTGTTCCAATAGAACAGGAAGTTTATCGTTGAATCCAGAGACTTTGATATAAAATCCGTCTTTGTAACTAGCAATTCTTACTTTCAAACCTACCACAGATGCGTAATAGGTGACTTGGTTGAGCTCATCATCGATCAATTCTGTTAAAAGACCAGAATAACACGATGCTTCAACTGTGTCAACTGAGTTTGGCAAGTGGAAGCAGATTTCAATACTTCCCTTTGGCACCTCGAACCTGTCGTCCTGCTTGAACCAAACCTGAAGTTTGTTGGTGTCTTCAATAAGATATGGGTGAGTCAACGGATTTTCTAATTTCTTCTTGAAAACAGTGAAATCCTCGGGAATAAACTTATTTGGGGCAGGCAAATACAATTCATCATTCAAAGATACATTTTCGAACTTATCTTTCAATTCTTGAGGAAGAGACTCGTGAGAGTATTCGGTGCCGTAATACTGCTCGGTTTTTGGAAGTGACTCCTTTAATAATTTGGAAAGAACAGTGACTTTAAAATTCTTTTGGGTAAAATATTGGGCCAAGTCTTTGATAGCAGCAGCATCAAATTCACCATGGGCAGAATGACTCAAAACGTATTTTGGAGGAATGTTCTTTTCAATCTGATACAATTCCTTGGCCAATCTTGAAGCAGTGGAAGAGGTATCCTGCTTTTGCATGAACTTAAAGTTGATCTGCGAGACGTCATTGAATTCCTTCCAGATCCATTCTTGAGGCTCAGTGGTAGTAACGAGTTTGAGATACTCAAACGTGGTAGTGACTATGTCGTCCCAATGCTCTAGACCCAAGGGTGTGACTTCAAAGTCAACAAAAAATAACATATTATTGATATTGGGCTTGTCAGGCCCAGCATACATCTTGGTGACCCAGCCTTTTTGCTTCAAGTAGTAATAGATCGAGCCTTCACTTTCGTGGCCCAACAAGTGCGAATAGTAACGGGTGGGGTTGATACTCCATTCTTTGTCGAAATCCCTGGGGATATGAAAGAACATGTTCACCATGTGATCATCCAGAACAGGCTTCGCTCTGGTGATGGTGCCGAGTTGCTGTGGGGTATAAATGTGCTCTCCTCCAAAGGTTGGTCTCTCGAGTTGTTTGTCTGCGATCGGGGAGAACTTTTCCACAGCCCAATTAGCCAAAGTATCCAAGTCTTCTAAACCAATCAATACGAGTCCCATGAGATTAGCCGAGTAATTTTCTCTGTGAAATTCCATGAGTATATCACGCACATTCAAGCCATTTTCAGTTGGAATAGTGTGAAGCGTTTCGAAGTTACCAGTGGAAAATCCGTTCCAAGGATGCTTGGGGTTGGACAACAGCTTTTCCAACTGGTACATTCTCCACGGATCGCTTTGCAAGTTCTTTTTGTTCTCGGAATCAACCGCATTGATTTCGCGATCCTTACAGCTCTTGCTGAATAATGGCGATATGAAGAACTGGGCAAACCGATCTATGGCTCCTTCAAAGTAGTCAGCACTCACTTGGAAGTAGTAATTGGTGTGTTCCCCAGCGGTATAAGCATTGGATCTTCCTGAGTGTTGTGCAAGGTAATTCGCGTACTCGTTCTCCTTGGGATACTTGGTAGTACCCATGAATAACAAGTGTTCACAGAAATGGGCCAAGCCAGGCACACCATATTGACGGTCTTGTAAGGCACCAACGTGGACATCGAGTGCAGCGGCTGCCTTATCGGTGGTAGGGTCATGTATAAGCAAGGCGTTGATATTATTCTCGAGCTTGATGAAGCGATAGCTTCTATCGTCGGTGACTGGCTTTTCGATGACGGCGTCAGAAGCCAACGTGGTGTATGAAGACATGGTACGTGTGGAGCGAGTGCAGTATGGGGCTACCAGTTTGAGTATAAGGACAGAAATTCGGAAAGATATGTCCCGTCTAAGTAGCATCTATGTTCCACAGTTGTCAGAATCATGTGAAGGAAGAATTCGGAAGTTCGCGTGGGGCAAATGCGTAAGGTTTAGACGAGAGGTACAATAGGTAATAATATGCAGACTAACAAATGCAGATTTGACAGAATATCACTACCTAGTGTGGGGTACCAATGTTTAGAATATGTATGCTTAGAAAAGAATTATGCATTTAAGAAGTAGATTCATGATTTGATAAAAAGTTTGTGTATTAAGGGTTAATGAGTGATAGATAGTTTTTGTATCAAGGGGTTAATGAGTCTAAAAGACAGTTGAGGTTGACGAGGAAGCTGCTTATTAAAAACTCAACGCTGTCCAACTTGGTGAAAGCGCTCACCAAGACCGGATCTGGGGACGACACCTCGATCTTTTTGTTGATCATCACCACCATGTTGTTGTAGGTGACGCATTTGGTCACGTAGTCTATAGGTTCGAATTTTGGCCGCAACAGCAAGTGGCTTATCACATTGCTCAACACCCCGTCGCCCTTTTGTTCGGCTGCCAGCGTAAGTTGATTGAGTCTATTTTCGATATCGGCGACATTCAAGGGCGACGCATTCGCGGGTTGAGGGGATGCATGAGAGCTTGGAAGTTTCATTTCGTCGCGGATTTGATCAATATAGGAAACCCCCGTAGGCGTCACATCACCCCACGGTCTCTCAGTGACACGACGAAGACTCTTAAGATCAACACATACTTCTGCTTGACTGATGTACAAGTCAATTGCCACGGTGGGAGGCAACTCTGGCTCAAACGAATTCACGGGCGCAACATTGAGTGGAAAAACGAGCAGCGGGTCGGTGGGGAGTTGTAAACTATTTTTGGCTGTCTGAATATGGTTGAGAAGTGCATTGAACGACTCAACCAACCGCTGGTGGCTTGTATCGGAGCATCCGTCATACGTAGCCACCTCCTTGATCATTTTGATCGCAGACTCTACTGAGTCTTTGGCAGTGATGATCTGGGGAAGCAAAAGTCGCTGCTTCAAGGTGAGGTGATGAAGAGACTTAAAGTGCGACTCTCGTACCACCACCGACATCTGGCTCACATAAGGTCCGTCTCGCACTATTATACCTTTCAATGTTTCCAGCTTGGTGGTAGTAAACGGGAGCTTTATAGCAGGACCACGTTCTATATGGTTTGCCTCGTCTGGGGCTTGGGGCGAGTTGTAGATGAGGAGATTGCAGCATATCTGGAGGGCCTCAATGACTTGGGGTAACTCCGGCAAAACAATCTTGGTCACAAACCAGTGGAGCTCGTTGTCAGCCTGCTGACGCTGCTGGGTTTCCAAGTACCGCAGAAATGCTACTGAGTCCACCATTAGCTGTATCCACCTAGTGTAGAGCTATCGTGATTCTTCCAGTGTGGTGCGGCGAAGGGAAATCACGTGCCCTAGCCTGCATCCAGCGCCATCAACACCAGAGTCGACAACAAATCTCCCACGCAAAACAACGCAGAGTGCTTTTTACATGTGCAGGACTGGCTTATATCCACAACTAGATACATACTAAGAGAACATGCTGGGACCATCTACATCAAGCGAAAGATCCACAGTGATACAGGGAGAGCCCCACCAACATGACGGAAGTATCAAACCAGAGTACGACAATGTAACCGCCACTGCAGCTGCTGCGGTATCAGCTTCAGGATACGGCGCCGGACTTGCAGATGAGGCTAACCAGTTCAATCATCAACAGAGCTATGCCAACGCGGAGTTTCAGCATCGTGCAGAGTTACAAAGAAGACAGCAGCAGTTACAACAACAGGAGCTACACCACCAGCAACAATTGCAGCAGTTTCATCAACAACAGCAGCAACAACAACATCTGCAACAACAACAACAACAACAACAACAACAAAGACATCAACAACAGCAGCAGCAACAGCACCAGCATCAACATCTTCACCAGCTACAACACGTACAGCACGGTATTCCAGAAGACTACGACAACGGCGGCATTCTCGGGTCGCGTTTCATCGAGAACGAAATCATAAAAACGTTTCCCAGCAAGCCGTACTTGGTGAAATATGTTAAGGATATTCTTAGCGTGGAGGAAAGATGCAAGATTGTGATCAACTCGTCGAAACCCAAAGCAGTCTACTTTCAGTGCGAGAGATCTGGATCGTTCAGAACCACAGTCAAAGACCTGGCCAAGAGACAGAGGGTGGCATACACCAAGAGAAACAAGTGTGGTTACAGATTGGTGGCTAATTTGTATCCTCCTGAAAAAGATAAGAAAAAGGACAAGAAGCCCGATGCAATTGACGACAAATTGGCCGAGTTCGCTTCGGACCCTTCCCAAATCACCAACGAAATGTGGATCTTAAGAATGATCAACCCGGTCCACAACCATCCACCAGAACCGCTCAGTGGCAAGAAAAAGAGACTGAAAAATGCGCGTACCTTGGTGGAAAAACCGTTGCATCGCTCGGTGGGAAGTGCGGCTGTTGCGGCCGCCGCTGCGGCAGGCCACTACGTGCCAGGAGACGTTCTGCAGTTGGCCCACAACACCCTCCATCATCACCACCAGCTTCATCATGAAGACGACCACACGCCATCGGTGCAAGACGCCGCGGTCATTGCTGCAATCGAAGCTGCGCCGGCTGCCGCTGCTGCTCTACACAGTCAAACCACCCCGGTTGACCCCAACATCGACCCCAACGTAGATCCTAGTGTCCAAGCCCATGACCATGCACACTTGAGACAATTTCATCCTGGATTAAGACGCTAGGATGTACCTCAAATATTGTTTTATTATGTATATTGTTTTTGTAAGATTAAAATGCGCCTCTCCACCCACTGTATTGTCTTCTTATCTTCCCTAACTCTGTACGGTGCCAGCCGTGATTTTCGCGGTCGTGCGCGCACACGAGACTAGCTCTGACTTTTTTGACTTTTTTCTTGATGGTGCCCTCTTTTTTTACCTAAATCCTGTCTGGTTGGTATATGATAAGGACATTGATCCCAAAACGCGTAATGTCTACTACTCATAACGATTGGCCATCCTCCAAGGTCAGAAACACTTTTTTGGAATTTTTCAAGCAAAAAAACCACGTTTTCGTTCCGTCATCTTCAGTGGTTCCTCACAATGATCCATCGCTTTTGTTTACCAATGCTGGTATGAACCAGTACAAGCCGATTTTTTTGGGTTCCGTCGACCCACTGTCGGACTTTGCCAGTTTGAAGCGTGCCGTCAACTCTCAAAAGTGTATTCGTGCCGGTGGTAAGCACAACGACTTGGAAGACGTTGGCCGTGACTCATACCATCACACCTTCTTTGAAATGTTGGGTAACTGGTCCTTTGGTGACTACTTCAAAAAAGAAGCTATTCTGTGGTCTTGGGAGTTGTTGACTGAAGTATACAAGTTGGACAAAGACAGCTTGTACGTGACTTATTTCGGTGGTGACGAGAAGCAGGGCTTACAGCCAGATTTGGAAGCCAAGCAGCTTTGGAAGGATGTCGGGGTTGCTGAGGATCACATTTTGCCTGGTGACGTCAAAGACAATTTCTGGGAAATGGGTGAACAAGGTCCTTGTGGTCCTTGTTCTGAAATTCATTACGATAGAATAGGTGGCAGAAACGCTGCTCATTTGGTCAACATGGACGATCCAAATGTGTTGGAGATCTGGAACGTTGTTTTCATGCAATTTAACAGAGAAGCCGACTCCTCGTTAAGAAACTTGCCTGCTAAACATATCGATACCGGTATGGGTTTCGAAAGATTGGTGTCCATCTTGCAGAACAAATACTCCAACTACGATACCGATATATTCCTTCCAATTTTTGACAAGATAAGAGAGATCACTGGTGTCAGACCATACACTGGTAAGTTTGGTTCAGACGATAAAGACGGTATTGATACTGCTTATAGAGTCATTGCCGATCACGTCAGAACCTTGACATTTGCCATTACTGATGGTGGTGTACCAAACAACGAAGGTAGAGGTTATGTCTTGAGAAGAATCTTGAGAAGAGGTTCTCGTTACGTGCGTAAGTACATGAACTACCCCATTGGTAGCTTTTTCCAACAACTTGTTGATGTTGTCATTGAGAAGAACAGCGAGATTTTCCCTGAAATCGCCAAGGGTGCTCAAGACTTGAAGGAGATCTTGAACGAAGAAGAATTGTCGTTTGCCAAGACTTTAGATAGAGGTGAAAAGTTGTTCGAGCAATACGCCATTATTGCATCCAAAACCCCAGAACAAACCTTGTCTGGCAAAGATGTGTGGAGATTATACGATACTTACGGATTCCCAGTTGATTTGACCAGATTGATGGCCGAAGAAGCCGGTTTATTGATTGACGAGCCAGGTTTCGAAAAGGCCAAGGAAGAATCTAGGGAAGCTTCCAAGGCTACCGGTAACAAGAACACCACAAGCTTGGTCAAGTTGGATGTCCATGCCTTGTCCGAATTGGACTCTAATGATTCAGTTCCAAAAACAAACGACTCACCAAAGTACGGACTTGAAAACACCGTTTCTAGCGTCGTTGCCCTTTACGATGGATCCAAATTTGTGGACTCCATATCCGACTCTACCCAGCAATACGGTATCTTATTGGACAAAACTCCCTTTTACGCTGAACAGGGTGGTCAAGAATACGATACCGGTAAGATAGTCATTGATGGTAAGGCCGAATTCAACGTCACAAACGTCCAAGTATACGGTGGTTACGTTTTACACACCGGTGCGCTTGTGGAAGGATCCCTCAAGGTCTCCGACAATGTCATCGCCACCTACGACGAATTGAGAAGATGGCCTATCAGAAACAACCACACCGGTACTCACATCTTGAACTATGCTTTGAGAGAAGTATTGGGTGACTCTATTGACCAAAAAGGTTCGTTGGTTGCTCCAGAAAAATTGAGATTCGATTTCAGTCACAAGCAAGCTTTAAAGCCAGAAGAATTGTTGAAGGTTGAGAACATTTCTAACGACTATATCAAGTCCAATAAGTCTGTTTACTCAAAGGAAGTTCCTTTAGCTGCTGCCAAAGAAATCTACGGGTTAAGGGCTGTTTTTGGTGAAACATACCCTGATCCAGTCAGAGTGGTCTCTATTGGAACCGAAGTTGACGAATTGGTCAGCAATCCAAAGAACGAAGCCTGGCACAAACTCTCTATTGAGTTCTGTGGTGGTACTCACGTTGCCAAGACCGGTGAAATCAAGGACTTGGTTATCATTGAAGAATCCGGTATCGCCAAGGGTATCAGAAGAATTGTTGCTGTCAGTGGCAACGAAGCTCACGAAGTTCAAAGAATTGCCAAGGACTTTGATGCTGAATTAGATTACGCCACCAGATTGGACTTTGGTGCTGAAAAGGAATCCAAATCCAAGGAATTGGGTGTTGCATTGAAGAAATTGTCCATTTCTGTATTGGAAAAGCAAAAGTTGACAGAAAAATTTAACAAATTGGACAAGTCCATTAAGGATGAATTGAAAGCCAAGCAGAAGGAAGAATCCAAGAAGGCCACCGATGCCGTCAACGAATGGTTAGCTAAAGGTGACAAGGCTGGTGAATTCTTTGTCAGCCACTTGCCAATCAATGCCAACGCCAAGGCCATCACTGAAGCTATCAACGTGGTCAAGAAAACTGATAAGACCAAGTCTATTTACTTAATCACCGGCTCATCCGACAAGGTTGCTCATGGTTGTTACGTGTCCGACGAAGCCATTGCCAAGGGAGTCGATGCCACTGCTTTAGCCCAAGCTGCCTCCAAGCAAATCGGTGGTAAGGCTGGCGGTAAAGGTAACATTGTTCAAGGTATGGGAGACAAGCCAGAAGGAATCAACCAAGCCATTGAAGAAATTACCCAATTATTTAAGGAAAAATTATAATAGTCTGAATATAATTTTTTGAGAATTATATTCTTAGTTGTAAATAAATGCAATGATATATAATGATATTTAAAGTGCAGAATCGACTGGCGGTTCTTCGGTGGTAAGCTTGTCTTCCTCAACCTGGTCTATTTGTTGAGCGCCACCCCCGACGTTTTGAAGTACTCTAGCTACAATATCGTCCAAATCTTCTGTGGAGACATCTGGTGTCTTTCCAATTATGCTGACTGTATTAATGCGCCAGTTGAGGTGAGGATAGCTCCCAAGTTTTACAGTTCCCGCACCGTATTTGGCATTAACTTCATTTTGCAAATTTTCCAAGAAGGGTGCGAACTGGTTTTCTGAAGAGGTGGTTTTGACGTAGCGACGAACGAGCTGAGATCCGTCCGATACGATTCTAGACTTGAAATGCGGTTCTAACAAATGAATGAGCTTGGTGAACAAGTTGGGCACTCCAGGCAATACATACACTTGCTGGTCAAGTGCAACTACGGGAAACCAAAGAGAGTCTTCAGTGAAGATCTTTTCTACTGTTGTGTCACTCTTGGGAGTCGCAGTGGGCAAAGTAGCCATCTTGTGAAGTGCGTTTAACTGATCTGGATCCAACCTTTCTAACTTTGGACCAATGAGTTTTTGCATCCGTTGCACCACTTCATCATCCAATTTGTAGTCAAGTTCAAACTGTTCACTAAGCACGGGATAGGTGATGTCATCATGTGTGGATCCAAGACCCCCTGACGTGACAATGAGATCGACTTTATCTTGTTCACGAAGAATCCGAAGCGAATTTATTATGTCCTGTTTATCGTCCCCACAAACAATTGTCCGCTTTAATGGAATCGAGAGAGAATTGAAACAAAAGCGAGCAAAGTTGTAGGAGTTGGTGTCGAGGATCTTGCCATTCAAAACCTCGTCACCAATGATAAGACATCCTGCCGAAGCTATTGGTTTAACACGTGTGCTCATGTATAGTTTATGTGTACGATGTATTACACTGGTTATCCCCTTGTACCTAGCGTACATCGTCTACTCAATCTCCAAATCTCCAAACTCTAATTGTTGCTAGGCACTATCTTCTCCGCATCCTGGTGAGTGCGCGCCCGCCACTCTTACCGCGTCCCACTGTAGCCACACCCCGGGGCACTGTTAGTAAACCCGCGCCAAACAAATGCATGCACCATGAGAAAATGGGCTTTTCCGTTTCGGGTCCGTGCGGGTTAACTGTGACTCCCACGTTTCTTGTTTTTCTGACTAAGCCACCAACAAACAGGATTCGCAGAAAAAAAGCCCAAACGCCATCGTCAAAACGGAATTTCTTCTTGTGACATTACTAACAACGTATCCCCAATTCAGAAAAAGGACACCTCCTTAGACTTATATATCCACGCCCATTACACATTCACTAAGTCGACTTAGAACACTCAAGACTTCCCTTATCGATACGAATAGAATTAGAAACACTATCGTAGCAACCTCCTTACTGTAAACCAGCTCAGTCATCTTGTTAAAATATGGGGAATAGCCCGTCCAAAAATGATCCGCCGCCGAATAACCAATCCAACTCTGCAACAACAGGTATTGTTGATGGAGAATTAGAGACTGATGAATCCGCGCCGGCGCTATCGCATTCGCCCACTCCAAAATCACAACCTAGCAGAAGCCTCAAAGCTTCTGCCATCGACATTGGTACTTCTCCAAGTTCCAATACATTTAATTCCAACTATAATAAAAATAAAAATGACAAGATCCCAAGAACTTCTAAAATCAAAATCAACACTGAGTCTTCTAAAGTTTCTCGCAAGTATTCCAACCATGACTTAGAGTTGGACCTTGAAGTAGGGGCTTCCATGGCACAGCTTTTGAAGTCTTCCAACTCTCAAGCAGTATACTGCTCCTCAGTAGATAGCATTAAGTCAGACGCTTCAACCATGTCTCCTGTGTTCACTACAGTAGGAGAAACCAAGGATGAAGATCTGGTTCTGTCTTTAGGCTCTACTTCTCCGTTTGGCAAGAACTATTACTACAAGGATGAAACCAAAGAGTGTTTTGCTAATGCCCATAACTCTGGTGCATGTAATACCAGTAGTAATGGTAACTGTAATGGACTGGCCAAAAGATTAGACGCCATAAGTGAATTAGACTCCACTGCTGAATCCATCAGAACCAGCCACTCTACCTCATCTATAACCGAAGGCTCATTAACTTCAGCCAATTTGAAAAAACATGAGTTGAAAACTCCTCCTGTACTAGGCGAGGCTTTGGCTAAGAACGTATCTTCTAGCTCATCCAATCTTTCGAACTCTCCTCCATTAATCCCAGTCAACAACAAAGTGGGTATCGATCTTGATGGCGTGATTGATCGCTTGATTGAGATTGGTTTGAGCAAGAAGTCTTCTAGCCGTCGTGCCTCAAAAGATAAGCTTCCTGTGACTGCCAGTGAAATCAAGTATATTCTTCACAAGTCTCGTTCTATCTTTTTGGAACAGCCGACCTTACTTAGATTGTCTCCTCCTGTCAAAGTTGTGGGTGATATTCATGGCCAATTTCACGATTTAATTCGTATTTTCAACAGCTGCGGTTACCCTCCATACTCCAACTATTTGTTCTTAGGGGACTATGTCGACAGAGGTCACAAATCCTTGGAAACCATACTATTGTTGTTGTGCTACAAGATCAAATACCCTGAAAACTTCTTCATGTTGAGGGGCAACCATGAATCGGCCAACATCACCAAAATTTATGGGTTTTACGATGAATGCAAACGTCGTTTACCAGCAATTTCGGGTAACCATAAGTTATGGAAGACATTCATCGATGTTTTCAATACATTACCCATTGCTGCAACTATCAACGATAAGATCTTTTGTATCCATGGGGGTTTGTCTCCAGATTTGTACGACTTGAAACAAATTGATAATATCAAGAGACCGACGGACATCCCTGAAAAGGGACTTTTGGCCGATTTGTTGTGGTCAGACCCAGATCCACTGGTCAAGACTTTCTCGGTCAACAACTGGCCCAAGAATGATCGTGGTGTTTCCTATAGGTTCGGTAAAAAGCACGTTGATTACTTTTGCAACAAATTTAAGATGGATTTGATTGTGCGAGGTCATATGGTTGTTGAAGACGGTTATGAATTCTTTAACAAACGTAAGCTTGTTACGATATTTTCAGCACCCAACTATTGTGGAGAGTTCAACAATTTTGGAGCGGTCATGAGTGTTGACAAAAGCCTCTACTGTTCTTTCGAGCTTATCAAACCTCAGTAATTTGATTTTACTTATTCTTTTGAGTCATTTTATTTTTATTATATTGTGGAGTTATGTGTTTGGTTTATTAAATTTTATTTTCGACCATTCTTTATGATAACACGATTTTATTTCTCTCATGTTTAGTTTATACCGATTGATATTTATATGTTTTTATTGTAGTTAGCGAAATTGTAGAGTTCGTTATATAACAAAAAAGTGTAAGATATACTGGGTGACTTAATGTTGATAATTCTTGACTAAAAGTAAGTTTAATTCTAATATTTATTGATGCATCCTATCCGTTCCCATTTTAATATACAGTGAGGAAATAAATTTAATTACAGTTATTTCGTTATTCAAGTGGCGAATACCTTTTCCGCTTGAGATGAGGTGACGACGATCCGTCCACACTATATCCCTTGGAATTGTATCTTTGTAGTACCGATATACTACCTTCGTCTTCCTCCTTCTCATCCTCATTACTCTCATCTTCGTAATTTTCAGAAGTAGCATCTTCATTTGAATCATAATCCGAGTCGTCTATACTCACATCGTCGCCCGACATTGACCTATCTTCTGCCATGTCTTGAGTGTTTCCAGGATTAGATTTGAGGGTAGCAGCAAACGTAACATGAGGCTGAGGTGCGGCTGATCCAGGCAAATAGTGAGTTAAAGCTTGACCCTGGGTACTGCGTATAACAGTGGTATTCTTACCCATTAGCTCAATGAGTTGGTTGTAGTATAATGACAAAACATCCTTGGCGTATTTGATGGAGCTTTCACCCTTGACTTTGAGTTGCTTTCCGGGCATACACCTCCAATCTACTCTCTCCAAGAAATCAAGCTCGAGGCAGTTCAATTCGGTGATTGCAACACCACCAACTTTAGCGTAATGGTCATTAGTATAAAAGAAATCTTCCATTGATTTTTGAGCAAGCATAGTACCAACCAATAAAAATCTATGAACCGTCCAGGAGTTCAACGTAAAAAACGGTTGATACTGATGTGATAAAAGATCTATGTAGTAAATGGTAGTCAACAAAGTGGCAGGGTTGAAATTGTTGAATTTGGTAAGTCTTGTAAGATAAGTGTGGGTGGAAATGGATGGAGGTGTACGTGAGTGGTACCTAGTTAACAAGCTGTTAGAAGAAGACGATGAGCTGGTGGGCTTTGAAATAGAGCTGGGCACAGATTTGTCGTTCAAACTGATCAACGACAGCATCATGCGGGTGATGAGGTTGATCAAATCATCGATACCACAATCCATAAACTCTTCTGGCAAGTATTTTTTGGTTATAGGCAAATCGTTCTTGGAATCAACCACTACGTCATGGACTCTCGGTCCTACCTTAGGAGAGCCAATGTCTTTCTTTTTGAGGTAAGGCAGATGCTTATGCTGGTCAGGTTGTTGATCATGATGCAGATCGAGATGTTTGTGTCTGATACCTGGAGATTTAAGAGTTACTCTAGAAGGCGATGCTGCAGCACTCTTGACACTTACAGGCTGGGGTTCAGTATTGACTAGGTACTTCTGGTAAATCTCAAGCAGTTTAATCTTCCGCTGGCGGTTGACAGAGCGGAAGTATAGTTGGTGATTATTGAGGCATGACAGTAAGTTGGGGGTTTTAATGTACTGTGCTAAAAAAGGATCTGAAGGAGATGCGATGGGTATTGTATGAGATTGGGCATCTTTGTGGTTCGGCGAAGGATTGCTTGGTTTAGTCAATAATTTCGTATGTGTGCTTGACATCTTTGGCGATACCGTATTTATTATAGTATCATTAGGTGATGGAAATGGCGAAGACCTGGATAGTAGACTCATAATTGGGTGACTGTGTTAAAAAACCATGATTAGATTAATCACGATTGTAAAAGTAGAATATAAGTTTGAATATTGGTACAAATGAGCTAGTCAGTTAGATGAAAGTGAATATAGTGTCACAAGTCAGTATAGTGTCTCTAAACGTTCTACTATGCTGTAATTATAATCGATGTAAATTGCAAGCTTTCACTCTGCAAATACAACAAAATAATTAAAGAAAAGGTTTGGAAGTGTAGGACCTTTATGGATTGGAAAATGGACGGAGCAAGCTAAACGAGCCAGTTTTAAACAGCCTCGAACTTATTATTATCGTCAGCCTTTTGGTACAGAAGTAATATAGATGTTCCAGAGTTGAGTACACCTATGACACAAAAAGCCCAGCACACACGTGTGGGCCCTCCACGTGTGGTGATGACCGCTGGCGGGTATGCAACAGGACAATTAAGAGGGGCAGAATCTACATGCAGAAAGATATAACGGGATTAGAGGGTGTACGCCGAGAGATAACACAACCCCTTATCTTATTTCCAGACGTTATCAACTAAAGCATAGAAAAAACCTTGTTGCCGATCCATAATAGTTGGTTACTTGGGTAATTGCATACGGCATCGAAGTATTATGCAGTGCCGAAAAACGTAGGACCAAGAGAAAATCTAATACTTGCGAATTAGAGGCGATACCTTAATTGCGCTTGTGTAATGAGGACGGGAAATGGTCTAGGACAGCAATTCCAGACACTTTCTTGGAAGCCAAGCCCGCCTTACAAACATACGCGATGACCCTCTCCGTGTCTCATTCAGCCCTAAATTGTTGGTTGAGGCACCCAAATAAATTTTGTGAGCAAAGGGCGAAAATCGTGATTTTCGCATGACCTCGAAAACAAAAACAAATAAACATCTCCAATTCTGAAAGCACTAACAGGCTTTGAGCATCATGGATGAGCTCTATTATTTAGAGGAAGGTATGTTGGGTATATATAGCATATGTAGCTGTAACAATGCTGTGCACTAAGCTCCGGCAAGCCAATACTAACAGTTTAGGGTTCAATCCTCTGGATCTTAAAGTGACCCAGCTTCGAAGTGTTCTCACCGATCACAATGTGAAGTTCCCATCCAGCGCTAAGAAAACACAATTGATCCAACTTTTCGAAGAAAACATATCTAACAAAGCCAAAGACTTACTCCGTGAGTATGCCAAGAAAGAAAATTCCAAAACTCCCGAAGTCCAGGAGACCAAAACGACTTCAAAACACAAGAATAAGATTTCGGATACCTCTGCCAATGTCTCTGGATTAGGCTGTGAAACTGATTCGGCTACTCCACGTACTGAAGACAAATCTACGGTTGAACAATCCGGGAGCCTGGCCAATAAATCTTTGGTTTCCGATGAGGAGTTGCAACCATTGCTGCCAACCTCCAGAAAGAGGAAGGGTGAAACTGAAACCAAGACCATCCCAAAAAAGGCCAAGATTACGTCACCAAAGTCGAAGGATACTAAATCATCTGAAGCGTCTTCTAAAGTCAGTTCCAAAGAAAAGACTGTCGAGAATCCTGCTTCTAGTACGAGGGCCAAGTCTCCTAGAATTAAGTCGCCTGAAATTAAGTCTCCTAAGTCTCCTAGAATCAAGTCCTCAAGGGCAACTAAAGCTGGCTTTTCATCACCCATCATCAAATCCGAACATTCTCCTAAGAACTCGATATTTTCGGACGATGAAGATGACGAGTCGTTTGAAGCCTCTATAATCAAATCAACACCTAAAGTCAAACCTTTGAAGGTGACAAAGCCAAAGTCAAAGAGAAATACTCCTAAATCTGAAAGGATTAACAAAGCACCCGTCAATAACGAAAACGTACCTCCTAGTGAACCTGTCAGTGTAAAGGAAGAGGAGAAAGATTTCGATGAGATTGTTGCCCAGATCAAGAAACAAGAAAACGTCAGTGAGCTTCCTGTCGTTGATCTCAACTTACCGTCTCAATTGGGGGTTTCTCATCAAGAATATCCAGTGTCCATCGATTCGCAATTGGCTACACCCAGAGTATTAAGACCATCAGTTCAACCCTCTCCAAGAAGAACTCCAAAGCTAACCCCTTCACGTGCCCAAGGGATATCAAGCACTCCTAGGCCTAAGCTTATTCCTATCAACAAGCTGAACAACGAATTGTCCGATTTGTCATCGGATGACACGGAGGAAGAAACGCAAGAAGAAAAGGAAGAACCGGTTAAAGTCCAGTCAAAACAAAAGCCAACTGAGTCCAAAAATATCTCTAAATCTTCAGGAAACAAGAAGTTCAAGTTTGGATCAACCCTTGTTGGCTTTGCAATTTGGTTGGTTGTTGGACTTGCTTGTGCCTTTGGATACTGGTACCACTTACAACTTTCACTTGTAGGTTTTTGTGGACAAGAAATCAACTACCCAACCTTCCCAGATGCTGAAAACTCCATCGTAAAGGACGTTGGTGATTACTTGGATAACAACCTCAAACCTGAGTGCACACCATGCCCGAACCACGCAAGATGCTTCCCCCATGCTGAATTGGCATGTTACGAAGACTTCATCGAGTACAAGCCTTGGACCAACTTCATATTTCCTCAAAACAAAAAATGTATTCCTGATACGAGAAAAGCCGAAAAGTTGGAAATCATGATAGACGTTGCATTGGACTTGTTGCGAAGCAAGAATGCCATGAAACAATGTGGAAAATCCGATGATATCGAAGAAGCAGGAATCAAGGTTGACGACTTGCATGATCTCCTCTTGTCAATGAAAGCTCCGTATATAACTGTGGAAGAATTTGAAGAACTTTGGCAGCGGTCCATTGTCGAATTGGAAAAAGAACCAGATATAATTGTAAGGCAAGTTTACGATTCAAGATAATACAAAAGGTAATGTCTGAAATTAATGTTTCATAATGACATTTCCTTTTTTCAGTCATGTTTATGATGAATAATTACTAACTTTTTTAGGCAGGACCTCAAGGTTTATCATCCCCAGTTATCACGTCTATCACTAACGACACTGAGACCCCGCCACACAACAAGGGCAAGATTCTTCGATCGACGTCCTTATCGCACATCACGTTTAAGTGCCAGTTAAAGAACAGTATAGTGGGTTCTCTTGTGCAATACAAGTACAAACTATTGATCATGTTGTTCATATTCTCGCTGATCAAGTACGTCCAGCACAGATACAACAAATACAAACTCGAACTTATCAAAGTGGACATTATATATCAGGAAGTTCTTGCCAAATTAAGCCACCAGGCCAAACTCTCCAAGCAGTATAATAACGACAAGATCAAACCGTACATTGGCTCAAACCAATTGCGTGACTTGATACTTGGCAACGAAAACAACCTCAAGAAGAGAGTATCGATCTGGAACTCGGTGGTCTACAAGGTCGAAAACAACACCAATGTGTCTTGTAAAATCATTGAGGAACACGGTGAAATTATGAAGGTCTGGGAGTGGATCACCGATGTAGACCAGTAGATCATCTCATATATAGCATAACTCTAATACATACTAATACACACCATTAGGACATATATAACAGAGGTTTACCTATCACCATGGTACGCTATCATGTTAGGCATACCCCAGCACTCGTAGCCAAGACCCTTGGCCAAGTAACAAAGTCCTTCAGTTTCTATACCATCGTAGCCCTCCAGTCTTTCCCAAGTAGTTCCTACAATGTAGCTTGTGGGGAAAATGATGCCCTGCTTGTATATAGATGATTTGGCAAACAATACTGCTCCTCCCACCGAGTCCAACTGGACAGAATAGTTGATGTTATCGTAATGTTGCAGGTATGTCTTTTTGTCTTTAAGGAACGTTTCGAAATGAAACATTTGGCGGGGCATATCTCTTGGAGTGTAGTCCATATCGTCCCACTGATTATTGTCTAGCTTTTTTAACTGTTCTTCATTGGGCTTAGTTCTCGAACCTTTCCACGAGTTCTTGTCATAATCCTTATCGTTTCCCTTGACGATTCTCGGCACAACAATATCGTGATTGGAATCCATAAAGCTTTTTAAGACTTCAGTAGGGTTCTCGAACCTCTCAATGTCCGCATCCACAAATAAAGTATACTTTTCGTCTTTTAAAGCATTGAAGAGCAAAAAGTTGCGGGCTCTTGCAATGGTTTTCCGTCTTAGCCTCTGGACTTTATCGGCATGTCTATCTTGAGAAGAATCCACTTGGTACTCAAGAAATGGTGCTTTGATCAAGGTGATTCTATTGAAGTCTGTGAGAGATCCCAAATATTTTTCCACTGTGTCAAACTCGGAATCAGAACTGACAAGAAGACCCAACGATACTTGATGATCTTGGGTGTATAATGATTGGATGGTGGAAATAAAGTCGGAAAATGTCCGTTCCGTGCCGTAAGCTTCCTTTCCGGCAATTGAACTCAAGATAAGGAGACTATTCTTGCTACCTATCATATCGAACATACTATGATGGGTGCTGTCATATGTCAACTTGGTGTACTGATTGTCGGAGTAGCGAGACATGGTGTAGCCCAATAGACCCGAATTTCTATAAAGCCCAATAAGCGAGCCCAACGCGACCAACCCCACCACGATAACCAGGATATTTAACCTCCTTAGTACCATTGCTGCTTATCGCTTTCCCTGCCCTTCGCGTTCCGCGCAGCCCTGATTTTCGCTAGCGACCCTCGAGTGCGCTAAATCAGCCCCGCCGCCTAAGTTGCGGAGACAGATCGGAGGCAAAAAACCGTTAGTTGGAGCTATAACATCTACAGGAAGAGCACAATAAGTATAAGGCTTCTATAATGGGCAGCACGATTTTGGACTTGGGAGACGATCTTTTGATCACCCAGATTCCTCGATATTTAATGCCTGAAGATATTTTCAATTTCTCGCTCGTTAACAAGGCCACCTACAATGCATTCCACCATTCATCCTTGACCACTGCCTTGTACAAAATTTTGTACAACAAGAAGTTCACCAACAACGACCAGAACTACACCATCGACAACGCAGATGACTTGAATTGGGTCCAATTGTTCAAACTTCGAGTCAGCTTGGGTCAGAAAGTATATACGTGGGGATCAAGTGCCATGGGCCGTTTGGGGTACTTGACCCGCTCTATTGACCAATCTCACCTTACGAGTAACCCCTGGGGCATGAAACATATCCATACGCCCACTAACTTGGTACCCTTCAACGGGCACCTCATTGTAGACGTGATTGCAAATGGCTTCTCGTTCTTGATCTTGACCAACGCAGGTGACATTTTCTACACTGGAATGAGCTGGAAAAGAGCTGCTGATAATACGCCCGCATCTACACCTGGACCAGTGGATGGTAGAGATGCGGGTCCGCCTGCTTCTGAAATGGCACTCACCTCCTTGGCCACCGTGCCTCCGCTTCTGTCAAGAAGAAGTATTCGCGGAGGGGTGATTGCGCTTCCATTCACAGCACATCGAGCACACCGAGCCGAGGCTGATCCCCCACAGCCAACAGGTACTCCCCAATCGAGAAGACGGCTCCAGCCCAACCCCAACTTGACATTACCTCCTGAGGAAATGCAGCTTCCTCGTGAACTTAACAACTCTACGGAGCCACCTAAGGCTGGAACTATTGAGGAAAACAACTTGTTGACCAAGTTAAAGTTGCCTGATCTTCCTGGTGACGACAGAAAACGCAAAGTCATCTCACTTCTGAGTGGCAGAGAACATATCGTGGCATTGGACAATCTTAACTATATCTATACGTGGGATACGGGCAGTTACCACAACGAAGGAATCAGACTCCATTTTCCCGGAATAGACCCAACTGCATCCGTTCTCAAGATTTCCGCAGGGTGGAACTTATCAGGATGTTACATTGCTGAAGTAGGTATAGTTATCTGGTACACCAGAATTGCCATAACCCCAGAGCAGTATGCGCTGGGCAATAAAGTTTCCGAGGTAAGATACGTGGTGATCCCCCATACCAAACACAACGTCACTGACTTTGCAGTGGGACTAGACTACGTGCTCTACATAGAAAAGAAAAGCAAGAAGCTCTTCAAGTTCGAATTGAGTGCTGGAGAGTATGCGCTGCGGACCGATCCCGTTCCGTTCGATGAGCTTTCTACATCAATTCTGAAAATGGAGAATTTCAACCAAGGAATCAAGGACTTCAACACCAAAGAAGGGGTTTTTTCGGCATTTAGCCAAGTCAAGTGCTGTTTCACCAACTTTGCCGTCATCACCGACGATGGCGATGTATTTATGGGCAACAAGTCTCACTTGGAATATACAAGTGCTGATGACGAAGACCACGAAGGGTATAGACCCAAGTGGATCCCAGAGTTGCAAAACAAAGATATCAAGGCGGTAGAAATGGGTGACCACCATTACGTGGCTTTGACTGGCGATGGCAATATTTTAAGCTGGGGTTTAGAGATCGATGGCTGCGGCAGTTTGGGCTTAGGCGACAAGGAGTCGGTTCTTGCCAAATATGACCTGTCAGAGATTCAAGATCAGGGCCGCGGACGTGGCTTTAGGGCTCTCAAACCGCTACAGGCAAAAAAACCTCCGTACCCGGGAAAATGGGTAGCCATTACCGCCAACGGCTGGCACACCGGAGGCATCTACGTGCCTACCTAAAAACCTAACATAAATAGTTATGTAACTATAACTAAAATGTAACTCACTCAAATCATGTAAAGAGGTTAGTTATATAAACACTTACGATGAATGATAGGTTAATCCATATCAGAGGATTTGTCGACGCGTGACTTCTCACGGGCTTCTCACTTTTTTTCGCAAGATAAGAGTAAGTCTAAACGAGCCCCTTGCGGTTGTAGTGTTTGTTAGGCTTACGCGAGAAAGTCCGTTTTGGTCACCTGAAATGAAACAAGCGTGCACTAGTAGTATGCATCATGTCCGCTTCCTCAGTAACCTCGTATAGGTCCTCTCCTCAGCACGAACGAGGCGTAGTCTTGTTGTAGCAACCTCATCCGGCGCCAATCAGTCATGTCGAATTTCGAGGGGCGACCAGTTTGGTCAGGTCGTTTCCACCCGATGCGCCGTTTTGTGTAACCGACCTGTTGTTTATTCCACCTCCCACTAGGGACGGTACGAAGCGAAGTGTAGTAGACGTGTACTTTTTTGAGGAGAGATTCTTACAGGTCACACCTATTTATTGTAAACGAGTACCACTCCTTTTTTATACGTTTTAGTCCAAAAACACTTAAAACTATTGTTGAGTATCCCCAACGTAAGCAAGTCAGGTCTGGGTCTTTTAATTTTTCTAAGACGTTCCGTACAAAAGTCATACTAAAAAACCCGGCTTTTTTTCATCACAAACAACTCACATACTATAAGCATCCAGCATGGCCACCGTTAGTCCTAACATCAACAGTGAAGTGAGACACAGGCACTCCAGCAGTATAGGCAGTTTGACCGGAGGTATTGACGGAGGCAATACAGGTTCCAGTCCTGCCTCATTATCGCCCAACGGCATACATAGCACTACCCACACACGTGAAAGACGGTCGTCTTCGATCATCCAGCATTTAGAGCCTGACACCTTGGAAACCAAGATCGATCAATCGTTAAACCCCAACGTCAATGCCAACTGGGTGCATTTCAAAGGTGCATGGATCATTCACATTCTCTTGATATTGTTGTTGAAAATCATCCTCAACTTCATCAGTGCATTGGACAACAACTGGAATTGGACCTTGACCAACTTGACCTACAACATCGGCTCGTACATCATGTTCCATCAAGTCAAGGGAACGCCTTTCGAATTCAATAATGGCGCATACGACAACCTCACTATGTGGGAGCAAATCGACAATGGTGACCAGTATACGCCCACCAAGAAGTTTTTGATGTTAGTACCTATTGGATTGTTCCTCATCAGTACCCACTATTCTCATTACGACTTGAATTTGTTCATATTGAACGGAGTGAGTTGCCTTTGCGTGGTTGTTCCCAAATTGGCTATTGCTCACAGATTGAGAGTCACTTTATATTAGTTACAAGACCACCCTATTTAATCCATAATTAACGCCAATCACTCAACAATCGCCCGACTACAATTAAACGTCACTAATATAAGGAACTCCTTTCTACCGACTATTTTATCAGTCCTGATTGTCTCTAATGTTTATAATACAATACAAATCCTAACCAAATTTACTTTGAACAATACTCATGATAAACGGTATTGGTGTAATGACCAATACCGTATGTACACTGTATAGATAGTTATACTTCCGTTTCCTATTCTCTGATCGTTCCTAATCACATATTCTCAGGTCATCTCTGACTCTATCATCGCAGTGCTAGAATTTGTTCGACTCCGCGTTTTATTAATCTTTGACTCCGACAAATTCTGCAATCTCAATTTTTCACTATATAAGTAAGTGCGGAGAACGTGAAAAGAAGCAAACGTGGTTCCCCAGTCATTAACTACTCCAAACTACACTAACAAACATGCCATACGCTTTATCCGAATCTCACAAGAAGTTGGTTGAAGGTCACCTTGCTGACACTGACCCTGAAGTCGACCAAATTATCAAGGATGAAATCGACAGACAAAAGCACTCCATCGTGTTGATTGCCTCCGAAAACTTCACCACCACTGCTGTTTTTGATGCTTTGGGAACCCCTATGTGTAACAAGTATTCTGAAGGTTACCCAGGTGCCCGTTACTACGGTGGTAACGAACACATCGACCGTATCGAGTTGTTGTGCCAAGACAGAGCCTTGAAGGCTTTCAACGTCACTCCTGACCGTTGGGGTGTCAATGTTCAAACTTTGAGTGGTTCTCCTGCCAACTTGCAAGTTTACCAAGCCATCATGAAGCCTCACGAGCGTTTGATGGGTTTGGACTTGCCTCACGGTGGTCACTTGTCCCACGGTTACCAAACCGACTCCAGAAAGATCTCTGCTGTTTCCACCTACTTCGAAACCATGCCTTACAGAGTCGACTTGGAAACCGGTTTGATTGACTACGACATGTTGGAAAAGACCGCTGTCTTGTACAGACCAAAGGTATTGGTTGCCGGTACTTCGGCCTACTGTCGTTTGATTGATTACAAGAGAATGAGGGAAATCGCTGACAAGGTCGGTGCTTACTTAGTTGTCGACATGGCTCACATTTCTGGTTTGGTCGCCGCTGGTGTTATTCCATCTCCTTTCGAATACGCCGACATCGTCACCACCACCACCCACAAGTCTTTGAGAGGTCCAAGGGGTGCCATGATCTTCTTTAGAAGAGGTGTGAGATCCGTCCACCCAAAGACCGGTCAAGAAATCCTCTACGACTTGGAAAACCCAATCAACTTTTCTGTTTTCCCAGGTCACCAAGGTGGTCCTCACAACCACACCATTGCTGCCTTAGCTACTGCTTTGAAGCAAGCCGCAACCCCAGAATTTAAGCAATACCAAGAACAAGTCTTGAAGAACGCCAAGGTCTTGGAAACCGAATTCATCAACAGAGGCTACAACTTGGTTTCTCACGGTACCGACTCTCATATGGTTTTGGTTTCTTTGAAAGACAAGCACATCGATGGTGCTAGAGTCGAAACCATCTGTGAAAAGATAAACATTGCCTTGAACAAGAACTCCATTCCTGGTGACAAGTCCGCTTTGGTTCCAGGTGGTGTCAGAATTGGTGCTCCAGCCATGACCTCCAGAGGTTTGGGTGAAGAAGACTTCAAGAAAATCGTTGCCTACATTGACTTCGCCGTCAATTACGCCAAGGAAATTCAAGACAACTTGCCAAAGGATGCCAACAAGCTTAAGGACTTCAAGAACAAGGTCTTGAACGGTGAAGACGAAAAGTTGAAGGCTGCTAAGGAAGAAATCTCCCAATGGGCTGGTGAATTCCCATTATCCGTTTAAGCGTGATAACATGCCATAAAAGTAAAACAATATTTCATTTCTATATACTCAATATGAAGTGTTCAACCCTTCATTTTAATCTTCATCTGGGTTATTATTATATTCAACATAATAAATGTTAAAATCAAGTAATGTAGACTGGAACACGACTCATGGCCCTCATTTCTTGTCTTAACGCACGAGAACTCTTCGATCAATATGAAGGCCAGATCGTATGTTAACTTAGTGCAGTTGTGGCTAGCTATAACATACGTAGCACGCCACATCGACATGTTCTCTAGTATTGTGGACCATGATCTTCGTGTTTGGACTTCGGTTGCGATGGCTTAAGATGACTTGAAATTTATAAATTTATAGTATTGTATTAGAATGGTATAAAATAATGTAAAGGGACCTACTTCTAAGTCAATATTAATAGAAAGAAAGCGTTGCAGGAATTATGTACTTGTAAGTTCAAGATATGGGAGACATTAAATTTGAAGTGATCAATCACTTAAACATCAGTTGGTTTAGAGTTGGTGTTCTCAGTTTCCAACAAAGAGTCTTGACCGGGTTGAGCACCTTCTTTACCATCGCTAGAGCTTGTGGAAGCAGCATTTTCTGGGGATTCAAAGACCTCCTTGGTTTCAAAGTTTTCCTTTTCGAAATCATCGTCGTAGATTCCCAATTCGTTACCGTAAGTTTCGATATCCTTGTTAGATAATTTAGGTAAAGTGGCGGCGACTCTCCAGACTGCGGTACCATCGACATGAGCCTTGGCGTAGATGATATCGATTTCTTCCAATGATCTACCGGCAGTTTCTGGGTAGAAGAAGAAGATGACTGGAACGAAAAGAAAGTTGATAATGGCAAAGAACAAGTAACATCCCCAACGGGCATTGCCGATGAAGACAGGAGTGAACATAACAACAGCGAAGTTACAAATCCAGTTGGTACAAGTGGAGATGGCAGAACCAATAGTTCTAGTTCTCAATGGGTTAATTTCAGGTGGGTAGATCCATGGTAATGGCAAGATGGTGAATGCAAAGAAGACAATGAACAAGAAGATACCAACGGCAGCACCCTTGGCGTTGTTCTTGGTGTTGTCAATCAAACAGGCAAAGGTGATGGTAAAAGAAACACCTTGACCAATAGCACCAATAAGGAACAAGTTTCTTCTACCCAAAGAATCGATCAAGAAGAAGGATGGAATAGTGGACAAAGCGTAAATGGTAGCGAAAACACCACCCAAAATCAAAGCCAATCTTCTCTCCAATTTGATACTTTCTTCGAACAAAACAGTAGAGTAGTAAATAGCAGCATTACAACCAGTGAATTGTTGGAAGAATTGGGTGGAGGAACCAACAAGAATTCTTTGGAAATGTTGGGACTTTCCACCAGAGAAGACCTCCTTAACACCAACTTGGGATCTAGAGAATCTGTTGACAGCATCTTCAATAACAGTAGCTTCAGCGACAATGTAGTCATCGTCAGCTGGCAAGTTGTTCAAAGCACTCAAGACAATGTTAGCTTCAGGTCTTCTGTCGTGGGCGATCAACCATCTTGGGGATTCTGGCAATTGCAAGATACCAATAAATAAGAACAAGGCAAAAACAATTTGAATAGCAACTGGTAATCTCCAAGAAACGGAACTGTTGACATAAGACAATCCGAAATCCAACCAGTAGGCAATCAAGGTACCGACAGCAACGACAGCACCTTCCAAGTTAACTAATCTACCTCTGTTTTCGGCTCTGGACATTTCTGATTGCCAGACTGGAATAGTGGCAGTGTTCAAACCATTACCTACACCGGTAATGACTCTACCAACAACGAACTGACCTAATGGCCAGTGTGGGTGAATTGGGGCAGTGGAGATAATAGTACCCAATATAATAATCAAAGAACCACAGATAATCAAAGGTCTTCTACCAATGTGGTCACCTCTGAACATAGCGAATAAAGCACCAAAGAAACATCCCAATTCGTAACAAGAGGTGACCGCACCTTGAATGGTACCATTATCTTTGGTGGCTGGGAACTCGGAGTTGAACTGCGGAGCGGTAATCAAACCAGACATTAAACCCTGATCATAACCGAACAATGAGAAACCAGTCACGGCGGTAAGAGTGATATAGACTCTTAATTTTCTACCACTGAGATTGGCAGTGTGGGTTCTAGCAGTAAGCCAATCAAATTTACCCATAGTGAATGTTATTTAGCACAGGATCTCTAGAAGTTGCAAATAAATTTAATGTGAACAAAGTCGTTAAAAAAGCTAGGTTCTATTAGCAAAAAATTTATAGAATAGTTCGTTAGCGATCCAGTGTAGCACTTGTAATTAAGGCAAATATGGTGGATCCATGCTTTCATATTTATACATTTTGCTGCTCAACTTCAACCCCAAACATAAAAAAGAAGTTTAATATGACACAAACATGGGTATTTTATTTTTTGTTTCTCGTGAGTCTGTGCTCCCAACACGAACGGCACAAAAAATTAATGCGATCTTCAGCATCAATCACAAAAACACCTGAGCTTACCACCAACAGACCTTTTTTAACTATAGTGAAATGAGCCCGGGTGTTGCACCTGCCGCGTACCGACCATTGAAGCCAGAAATGGTTAAATTTGCTACAATGTTTGGGGTTACGCTTGTTTCGAGCTCTGGTTGGCCGAAGAATCTTGGCCATGTAATAGGATCTTACTACTAGTCTGGGCATTACCATAATAAGACAACTAGGCATCTTCAGCATCATTTGGTCATAGCCGGCATTAGATGACACATCACGTGTATGAAACATCACAGTTGCTTGCAACTACACGGATACGTCCATGGGTGGGTTCGCCATGAGATTCTGCTACCCCACGATAGAACAATAAATTAGATTAGATTCCCCATATTTACCCACATTACGACTGCGTGGCTCAAGTATTTTCACATCCAAGGCTCATGTACCGTTTCATATATTTAGCTGGATGTGAACACTGAACAACAAAAGTTCGAACCCTATTGTGGTAGTTCAGCCACGTCTCTCGGGAGAATTAGATTTTGTTATGTGCCCCGGGAAAGTGTTTTCATAGGTGCAGCGGGAATTATTACACGAATAGACTCTACCTGTCAGTGCCCATAAGCATACATTAACCAACAACGCGAAGGCTACCGAGTCTCGAATTCAAATTAATCGATACAGTGTTCTAAAAAAAAAGAATACACGCCTTGGTCCGAAAGCTCTTTTACGACTCTATTGATTAAATTTTGATCGATAAAAAATTGATTTTGTTTATAGACATTTTGGAAATGTGTCTCTGGATAAAAAATTATGCCATCGCTAGTTAATAGACTTCTGCTGATTGACGATCACCAAGCAAAGCTACATCAAATAAGATTTAATAGAGAATGTGCCTAATTTGAAAGAATAGTGTCGGTCCGTTTTTCTTTTCGACTGACCCAAATGTACCCCTCATGAGCCGGTGGGGTCAATTCTGGTCAGGTCATACCGGAATTGCGCACTATTACGTACATTACCGACTGCGCTCGCAATCTCTTACCAAAGCCGAGAATTAATTTTCACAAGTTCATTCCATTTGAATTTATGGCCGGTACTGCCAAACAGAATGCTTACGAGAAAGAATATTGTTCGACTGGTAGGTGCTATTTCGCGTTCATGATTTATGTGGGGATGTCTCACTCGAGGTTACTGATCTTTATATTTTCATGAATACTAGCTGAAAACACGCCATTCATGAAAATCCTAAAACGGATTTCGAGTAAGGCTTATGCAACTACCCCACCATATACCCCAGGATAGCTACTTATATGTAGTACATTAATCGTACGTAAAACCGGCGATCAAGGATGCAAGTGATATCACAGATAACACCGTTTACTAATGCATTAATAACAAATTGCTATTGTTTATACCAGTCGAGAGGGAGGAATGATCATGTTGACATTGCGTGCTAACACCAGCGTGATGTTTGCACTTACTTGGCTGCTTTTAACATAAGACACATTTTGCCAAGAGAGAAAATTTTTTCTGGTGAGCCTACTGCATTGACAGGCAATAATAATTGTGCTGGGATTGTAATTTGAATTAGTAGGACGAGTAAGAAACGTGACTCACAGCACTCGAATTTATAATCAGCCAACTCCGCACGGTAAACTATTGGACCCTCCGTAACTGTCGGTTTTTCTTTTGTGGCCAATGCTACTACTTCTGTGCTTATTATATTTTATTTTTTTGCAATCAATCCGCCCATGAACTAGGGGCGGTCAATTACAATGAGTCCTTGTAGCGGCGGAGGCCTTCCCCGACCACTAATTGAGTTATAAAATAATGTAAAAACGGCATTCAACTCGCTACGTACTTAAACTTCTTTGTGAGTGGAGTTTAGCGGCAGGCTGCGAAAATTGATATCGGCGCTTGATACTCCGATTCGACCGTTTTTACGTCGGAATCATCTCTTTACCCCCACAGGCCCCACAAACCCCACAGCTGCAGTAAAAAATATAATTCAGTGCTATCTATCATATCAAACCCAAAAATTCGTGCATTCATGAAAAAGAAGTGTCTAGTCTATTTAGCCAAGTCTAAACTATCGTACATATCTAAAACGCTAAAATAATGACCTATTATTCCTAGCACAACGCAAATGTGCCATATGTTGTGGCTGGACATGAAGTAGTCGACCCACCATAATGATAAGAAGTCTCTGTAGTAGGGAGTGTGTGTAGGGCTCTCAGGAAAATGCTTATCAATGATTCCTTGAATTTTGTTTTCCTCGAGCACCTCGGTCCGACTTCTTTCCCGAACGAGCTGCTCCTCAATTTCTTCGATCTCGTCTTCCCCACTTTTGTCGACTTTATCAAGGAGTACATCGTTTGTATTGTAATCGTGGGAACAATTGCTGTTGTCGTCCTCGATAACAACGTCGTATCTCCACCTTTCGGGGATGAGCCCTCCGTAAAACACAACTCCTAACCAGTACCATACAAAACTCTTGTAGGCCATGGGAACAAAGAAGAGGAACGTGGGAAGAAATCCTTCATAGAACATCATACAAAACGACGCAGTGACTCCCATAAATGCTAAGCCTACAAAGAACCCAATTCTTAAGGACCTGCACTCGGGTTTGTCAAAGAAGGGCGACCAGTTAAACCCAAACCCAGTCAACCCACAGAGCCCAGAGAACGCAACAAACACCGTAAGTAGTTTGGGATAGTTGTAAAGGGCGCAGTACTGGGCCGATATCACCGAAAACGTTATAAGCACAGTGATACCGGAGTAATCGACGCAAGCACATCTGGCTCTGGTGGTGATGTTGGCGAAACACGAGTAGGTGTGCCACACAGCTGAGCTCAACAAGCAGTTGATGGCTGCAGCAAAGAATCCATACAACGCAAGTTTCTCGGAGTGGCTGTGTTGGAGGTAAGCTTGGGTGCTGGGGAAATGCCAGAACACTATGTAAACCATGACAAAAAAGCCAATCAAGTGGGTCCAGATGTTCATGGACTCGTTGTGATTGAACTGGAAAACAGACCGCAACATCGACGAGTGTTTTAATGAAAAACGGTATCCTTCAATGATATACTTGTTTTCTCTCCAGCTTAAAGGCAACTGGTAGTAGTGGATGTAGGAGCTCTCTGCAACTTTTAGGGCCTTGTTGAAGTTGTAGAAGCGCAAATGGTTGATCGAGTCGGTGTCGTACTCAGTTTTGGCTGCAGGTTTGTTGTCTTTGATGAAGTCGTCGATCAGCAGAAGCTTTTCATCAAAGTACTGGATGGTGGTAATAATCTTCTGGCTCAAGATCTCCTTGTTGCTCTCTGCGTTTCTGTCCAACTCAATGGTCTCTTGCAGAGGTTCCGCATCAATTCCATGTTGTGCAAACAAGTAGTTGTACTGGTCATCCAAGGTCTTGAAGAGATAGTCCAAGTTAGTGAATGAGCTTCTCAAAACCGAGTCCTTGACAACATTAAGTCTTTGGTGAATTTGGTTGAGATAGTTGGTAGAAAACGTTCTGATGGAGCTCAAGCTGGCAGCACTGCTCCTTCTGGATCTTTGCTCGTGAATCGATGGAGGTGCCAACTTTTCACTTTTCCCAAGCTTCTCTTGTTCAGACGACTTGAACTTGAAAAATTGCTCGAAATTTTCAAGTCGTGACTCAATAGACGAAAGGAATATGTCTAGTCTTTCCACAAGAAGCTCTTCAGTAGACGTTTGAGAAAATTTGGGGAACCTATCGAATCTGTTTCTAAGTGACTGGCCCTCCTGTTCCACGGAAACTTCAGTACCAGTAGACATTTCACCTGTATAGATCTAGTATATGCTGATTGAAGGAATAGTGGTTCTGATATATAGCCTGTTACTCTTGCAGTGTAGTCCGGGGCCAACCGAGATCTATTTGATAAATGATACTTTTAAATTTTTATCGCAGGCCGAAAAATAGGGGACGTTCGTGGAAAGTATTAAGCAAATGAATTTGAGGAAGCACAGGAATGAATACGCTACCAACGAAGAATGGATAATTTATGATGTTTCTTGTGGTATATAGTAGTTCCTGTCAAGCGGAAGTGCAGAAACGTGTTTGCGGAAATAATAGATATATATAGAGTACAGATGTTTGCTTGTAGCGGTGCAGCTTTTCTTTTTCTAGTGTATTTTATCATTTTTTGTCTTTTTTCCACAAAACAATACAACGGCTTATTAACCACGGGGAAGCGGATCATGTGGAAGCAAGCATCTCCGGCAATAACCAGCTGCATCGCAACGGCTATACAGCACAAAGCCTCTCTTCACATGACTTCTGGGACCCTCCCATGCCTGATAGCAGCCGTCTCTATTGCCTAATAAAAGCTGTCTCTCTACTTTGTGTTCAGAATCTGCGGTTCGGGTGCGAAGTGCTAAAATTGTTATCTACTGATATATCCACTGATATTGCCCACTAAAAATATTTCTGTAATTCTGTATCATTAAACTATTAGTCTATAACATGTAATTAACCTAATTAATCATGGTGATGCTTCATTCTCTCCAACGCCTCGAAATCAAACAATGCTTTGCGCAATGGCTTGGACATCTTGAACGTCGATGTGAGCTTGTTATACTCCTCTCTGAGGTTGGTATCAGTGTCGAGCTGTTGGTTGTCCTTTCCTAACGAGTCGAACAAGTACTGCTTTTCGACCTCGTGGGTATCAGTGAGGGTCTTGGTTAAGTAATATTCCACCAAGATATCGTCGTCCTCCAATAATTTTAAGACCTGGTCGTCGGTCATGGAAGCTGTGGCGGCCAACAACTTTGTCTTGTCGACGTCTCCGTTGTCGCCCTTGATATCTTCGGACTCAAACGCAGTGACTAGCTGTGCTCTGGTGATCCACAAGTTCAATCTGCTTACATAGTACCAGTTGTTGAATTCGTACTTCGACAAACCCTCGGAGTACTCAAACACGAGTCTGTCGGTGATGGTCGAAGGTACATATACGGGAACACCTCCCATCATACTGTATCTCAAAGGAGACAATTGCTCGAGCTTGTAGAAGTGCTTACGACGGTCGTTGTAGACTTGGACAGATGCGTCCTTTTCAGGTTTCTCAATATTGACCAAGTAGTTGTCCCTATACTCGCTGGGAACATTAGCCTCCGACCGACTTAATCCAGTAATGTCAATGTATATACCCGAATCCACGTCAATGAATCTGGCATCGATGTGGTTGGAATTGACACTGATGCCTCGGTTGTGGATATAGGTGCCCACTTCAACCAAGAATTTGCCGTAACCTTCGGCAGGATCTTCTACAACCAAGGTTTGGTTGTATTCTCTGGATAACTTGGTCAATTCACTCATAGGCATTTGGATATCGATGTCAAGATCAAATGGAAACATCAAGCCGTCCCAGTACCACGACAACAAGGGTCCGTGCATGATCCAGGAAACAATACCCTTTTCTTCGGCAAATCTGTTCCAGTTACGCAAGAGTCTGTCCAAAATAACGTTGGTACGTTGGATCAATTCTCGTTCGTCCCAACCTTCACGGTCATAGTTCAAAGCTCCGTTGAAGAATCTCCAGTCGTAATGCCATCCCCATTCTCTGTCTCTGTTTTTGTCGTCGTCAATACGGATAGTGGCCATTTTGAAGAAAGTTGGCTCGTTGGAGTCGTCAAACTTTGAACACTGCTTGAGACCATCGTAATAGTTTCTTTCAAACCGATTAAGCTTTTCAATAGGAGTGCTGCCTTCAGCTTCGAATGCAGCTATTTCGTCTTTGATCGCAACCGGTGCAAACAAGTCTTCGCTAAGAATGACATCTCTCGAAGCCCGAGGGTCACTTTGCTGTCTGGTCTTCTCATACATGCCAAGAACATCCTGTTCTTTGGTCAAATGGCGAGGAGTCACTTCTTTCTTCAACGATTCGAACTCGGTTAAGTGACTAAGTTGCAATACAGTTCCTTCGTCAATCTTTTCAGGATCAAGCCCGTGGTTCTTGAGAAAGTTTTCCACCAAGTCTGTGGCAATGATTCTCTTGTTGTTCTTTTGGTCCACATCAAACTCAATGGTTCCTCCGTTTTCATCACCCTTAAGAATAATCACCCGGTATGGAGTGGGCAAGTAGGTCATGGCGTAAGACTTGGCTTCCCAAATTCTGAAGTCGTTGAATGGCCTGTCTTCGTGTTCGGAATGGGCATGAATAATGAATCCAGGAAGCTGTTCAGACGACTTGTATCCAAGATTACTAATAAAGTCTTGAAATCCTTTTCCCTTAGAAAACGCCTGGTTGTCCTTACAGAAATAGGCTGGGTCTGGGTTATTGTTGGTGTTGTCGGCGATTTCTTGACACGATAATCTTTCCTCCATAGGTTTCTTCAAATCGTTGTTCAAAACAGTTAAATCCATCCAGTCGGCCCAGTTGAACGGCAATACGGGACGGTCGATTGTGTTGAGGTCAATCTTGGAGTTTCTTCCCTTCTTCACCGGTTTGGTCCTGAGGAATCTGGCTTTGAGCTCACTCATAATCATCGCCAACGTGAATCTGGGATCGTACCATAATTCATTTTTGTTGACCCATGATATTGGTAAGTCGTTTCTCAAAAACGCCTTGATCTGGACGTCTATATCAGTTTCCGTCAACTCCGTATGGGCCAACCAGTACCTGTTTTTTTGTTGTTCAACCTGGGAGAAAAGACCGGCGATTTGCTGGTCGAAGGTGCTACCTTCTGATAGCCCACCCTCTGGTAGCCCAACTTTTGAAGGCCCAACTTCGCCGAGGTCATTACTGATTACGGGTTCAGACGTGTCACCTTTATAATGCAATGAAAAATAAGCAACGTTGAGCACTACTATCACGGTTAGTAGTATCTTACATGTTTTCAACGTAAGTCGAGAGAGTATTGGTGCCGCCATCTTATCTATCTTGATCTTCCCGAAATTCTGCGGCATGGTGTGCAAAATAAAGTACTTGCCAACCTTTATATATTTGTATTTACCCGAGATCTATAAAACATTAGCATCCCTGGAGACGTTACTTTGGTGAAGGGGATCATAATCTTTCAAAGTGGAGGAAATTATAGTGCCTACAAAGAGAGCACAGGCGGAGAGCAACAATAAGAGATATTCTCCGGAGTCTCCTTTCAACGCGGATAGTTGGGAGCAATGAGTTCTACAAAAGGGTTGTTCCTGAGATTTGCAGACATTGCGTCATTTAGGGTAATGAGAAAATAGCACAATCGGACATCGAAATTCAAGCGTGGCTTAGCCTTAATGGCTATATCTTAAAATTTGCAACCTGGAGCTTAAGGGTTCTGGTCAGCAGCGCAAGCTTGGTCGCTGGGTCGCTGAGTGGTTTCGATAGCTATGATGCTCAAAACTTGATATTTCCTTCGGTGATTCGGTCCGGTTTATGTATTAGGAGCCCAAACAAAAAATTGTCTGGGCATTTCAATTTAAGCATAAGCTCGCGTGACTGTAAATTTCTTAATATGCAAATGCAACTACAGCCCCATGAAAAATCGGCTGAGAGCGCAGGGGTAAAGTGACCTGGGATAAGTTTACGTTACATCTCTGCCTTGCTTTGATATTGAATAAAAGATGAAAATAGACTGATGAGGTGTAATACAATTGATTGTGTCGTGTGTTGTTGTTTCCTCATAACTTATTGGCAAAGTACCACAAATTATGCGATACCGCGCGCTGCGTCGAGAAGATAATATTCCGCCTCCTAACATTACACAAAAGCAGATGCTTTACACGAGCAAATATGATAAGATTTTGATTTTGGTATTGCATATAAGCCGGGCGTGTGGCGTAGTTGGTAGCGCGTTTGCCTTGCAAGCAAAAGGTCACTGGTTCGATTCCTGTCTCGTCCAATATTATGTTTGCAACCTGTGAGACTGGCTTTCAAGATTTTTTGACTCATATACTTGATATTTAATCCCAGAGGCAACTTTATGTAGATATCTCGGTTAGGCCTGTCATACCAGACTGGATTTAACGTTTTTTTATGCGTATATATCATATATTTATTTCCTTTAGCAAGTTCATAATTTGAGGCAAGACTGCGTGGTCTAGCTTGTCGAGCTCTGAAGTTCCGTAGTTATTGCTTTTTTCGAGAAGATGGAGCTTGGTTCTCAATTCTTTTTCAAGACCGCCGGTGTTAACATCATCGAACTCGTCCTCAACATGAATATAGTTGAAGTCTTCGACATCTGCAGCACCTACCCCAAATTCAGAAACATCCACGTCGTTGAACATCTCATCATTGACTTGGTCCCATTGTTTGTCAAGTCTACCTTGGCTAGATTCCAGTGTCTCCAACGTCTTTTTCGCCATATACTCCTTGAATAGCTTCCTTCTCCCTATAACTTTATCAGTACGACTATTGAGCTGCTTGATAAATAGGTTGTGGTCAATATTAAGACCACTGGTACTCATTTTAAGCTTTACGCTTTCCTCGTCCACGAACTTCAATCTAAGAAGAATCAAAAACTTCTCGATCCATCTGATTAATTTGAGGAAGATCTGTTGATCGTCATTGACGTACACGTTGTGAATGAATTCCCAAATCGAAGCCTGATGGTTATCGAGCAAGCTCTTCAACCGATCATATATTTCTATCGAGCTCAAAAAGTACATTTCCTGTTTGCTGAGCTGCGTCAATTCAACCATCAAATCATCCATGAATTTTTGAAAACTTTTGAAAACAATATGCATATCACTCTTGGCGAATAATTTCATCAAGGGCTGATAAAATATCGTCAAGAACGTTTTGATTAATTTAGTCAATTCAGACTCTTGCCATAATTGTTTGAAGATATCCTTATCTCTCTTCCTAATCAACAATTGCCAGTATTGTTTGAGATCCAAGTATAGCTGGGACTTTGTTAAGTCTTTGTGTTCACCAAGAGATTCATAAGATTGGTAAGATTCCACAATGTCGTGCCAAGCTTGACTATTTTTATCAAGCGGTTTTAACTGTGGTTCTAAGCTGTTTGTCGAAAGGATAGTGATAAGTAAGTCCTCGTCATTTTCAGATGCTTCAGCTTTGACTTCTGCGACCGATTCATACGATAGCTCAGAATAAGCTTCGAGCCTTTCAAGAAAAAAGTTGTACTTGGGGTCTATCTTTTCTTCTTTCAATCCCTTGATCTCCTTTTCAAATCCACTCAAGTCTTCGTCCAATAACATGATGAAGATCATCGATAAAAGATTTCTAGCCCCTGTAGGCTTCTGCTGTTCAGCTGCGGTAGGGTCACTTCTCCAGCTTGGCATCGAGAACTTGGGGAAGTTGACCAATAGCAAATCCACTATTCTTGAAGTAATCTTTACTGGATTGGTGAACCTGAGGATCCCGTAAACTACAGTATATGGGAAGACAAAATGAAACTTTTTGCACTTATTCAACCATTCATTAGAATTGTCCAGGCCCAAAAACATCTGATAAAGCGTGGCAGCAACTTCAAGCTTACACCACTCGTTGAATGTTTTGAGCAAGGGTGATAAATTGTTGACGTCTGGCGACTTGCCTATTTCTTCAAAGAGCTCTGTGATCGTTCCGGGCTCCATCACAAGGTTCTGCTTGAACTGGTCAAAGTCTCGGGTAAACTCTTTGATGACCTTGGCAGTGCGCTGTTGGAATTCCATCTGCGTTTGGTAGATACTGCGTTCGTGCTTCATTCTTGTCTCATAATCTTCCATGTCAGAAGAGGTAAGAAAGTAAAACTTGCGACTTTCTTCAAATAAGAATGTTTTGGTATTGTCAGAATTGGCGATTTCAGGGAACTTGATCAAAGACGTCAAGTAACCTCTAAGCGAAAGTCTTAGTTTTTCTCGTACTAGCTTGGTTTGACCACCTTTGTTCAGTTCTGACACGACTGAGTTTTCCGAGTCCATTGATTGTTTCGGAGTATCAGTATTCAAGTCGTCATTGTCTGCAATCCCATTATCATGTTTAGCTTTGTGGGGAATACTAAGGCCCTCGGTGGACATGAGTCCCGGAAACTCTTTCTTGAGACTATGCTCCAAAGCTTTGAACTCGTGGTATGGACGGGCTATGAAATGTGCTTTATACGTATACTTCTTTTTGCCCTTAGAACCGGGCGTTGTTTCGTGCCTAGATACTACCTGAATTATAAATTCGTAGTTGTGCTTCGGCTTTGTATCGTTAGTGCCCAAAAACTTGCGAATGGGATTCCATGAGTTTTTGGCACTATTTGTGCTTACATTTGAAGCTGTTTGTTTTGACCCGTTCACCTTGACGTTGACGGTCCTTACTGCAACCAAATTGACGCTCAAGTCGTTGTAGTATGCCATGCGGTTATACTCGTCAAGCTCGACATTGTAAAACTGGTCTGCTGCCTTTTCATTGGTGATTTGTAGCTTATCGAGATTACCCACGTCAGATGGTTTCAAATGGTCGTCATGCAAATATATGAGATCTTTGTCTGTTATAATGAATGAATTGTAAAATAAAAGTAGCCCCGACAAAAACTTCTTATTGACCTGTCTTCGTTTAGTGATGTTTTCTTGTCTTTCTTCAGAGGTACTGATGTGTTTCGAATTGAAACTCTCGACAAAAGGCTGCACGGTATTCTGCCAGAAGTCAATCTGGTCCTCTTCGCTATTGTTGGTGATGAAGGGGAAAGTAGTCAAGAAGTTTTCAAAAAAAAACGAAAGTAATGGGAACTTGTTGGCATCCACATGGCTTTTATCACTTTTGAAGGGTGGCCCGATGTACTGGCAACAATCGGGCATGTTTAGTTGGTGGAGCTCCTCGGATAATCGGTTCTCCAATATATACTTCTTCAAGAAATGCTCTTGTGTGGGAGTCAACGAAGGAATTATATCATCATCTTGGTGAGATGGATTGGGGGCTGGTTCTACCATGATTCAATAAAGGCCAAAGCTAGTTCTATCAAGTCTATAAAGACACAACTTCCCCTAATTTTGCCGTAGCAACGTTGCCTTGGGCAATTCTCTTGGTATAGTTGCACCCGTGATCTAATCTGTAAACCTGCAGGCGCGGAGAAACATGCAAATGCTCCAGGTGCCAAAACGCACGGTCACATGATATCTCATCGATGATCTTCTCACGAAATTTTTTCTCTATAAATTATATAGTACTAGCACCTTTTTCACTGGAGTTCATCTACAAGTTTTACAATGGGTACTCAAAAGAAGGAAAAGTCTAGAAGGACTAGGGAGAATGATACCCGTGATGGAAACCTCAGAGTCAAAGGTGAAAACTTTTACCGTGATGCCAAGAAAGTCAAGCATTTGAATATGTACAAGGGTGGTAGAGCCGTCCGTAATGCCAAGGGTGAAATCCTCAAGGCTGCTGTTTTACAAGGCACTGATGCACCCACTGCCAGAGTTGATCCAAACAGAAAGTGGTTTGGAAATACCAGAGTCATCGCCCAAGATGCCTTGTCTCATTTTCGTGCTGCCATGGGTGAGAAGAAAGACGATACTTATCAAGTTTTGATGAGAAGAAACAAATTGCCCATGTCATTGTTGGACGAAAAAGACCACACTGAATCACCAACAGCCAAAATTACCGAAGTTGAATCATATGAACTGACTTTCGGTCCTAAACAACAACGTAAGAAACCCAGAGTTTCTGCCTCCAGTTTGGAAGAGTTGGCTCAAATGTCCGAAAAAGACAACAACACTTATCAAGAAAAGCAAGAGTTAAATTCTACTTTGGGCTTGATGGGAGGCTCGATCTTGGACAAGGACGACTTCACTCAAGAAGCAAAGGAAGCCATTTTCAATAAGGGACAATCGAAGAGAATCTGGAACGAATTATACAAGGTCATTGACTCTTCAGATGTCGTGATACATGTTTTGGATGCCAGAGACCCCTTGGGAACAAGATGTCAATCTGTTGAAAAGTACATCAAAGAAGAATGTCCTCATAAACACCTTATCTATGTTTTGAATAAGTGTGATTTAGTCCCTACATGGGTAGCGGTATGTTAATTTTTTTTTTTAAAGTGAAAAGTTGATTTTTTTTTTCTCTATACAAACTTGCACCAAAGATCTTTGTCAGGGTGGTATTACTAATTGGGTGTTTTCATTCAATCGCTCCACATTACTGCCTGTTACTTCTTTGGAAGAATGATGTGCTCGTTGTGCCAGGCTATTTATAGTCTGTCCTCGTTCGTTTTGAATGTGGATTTGCACGTTTGGCTGATAGTTTTTATCGGCCAATTAGAGCAATTCGGAGACTTCTGGAGGTGTTCCATGGCTACCTCTCTGTGGTAGCGGTGCTTGGCCTTGCTTAGAATCCGACATACTTTTTCTTCAATTCTCTCATTTACCCCCTTTTCACTATGATTTGATGAAAACATTACTAACAATTTTATAGGCTGCATGGGTCAAACACTTATCAAAGTCATATCCTACATTAGCATTTCACGCATCTATTACCAACTCGTTTGGTAAAGGTTCGTTGATTCAATTATTGAGACAATTCTCATCATTACACTCAGACCGTCAACAGATTTCTGTTGGGTTCATTGGATATCCCAACACTGGTAAGTCTTCTATCATCAATACTTTACGTAAAAAGAAGGTTTGTACCGTTGCCCCTATTCCTGGTGAGACCAAGGTTTGGCAATATATCACTTTGATGAAGAAGATTTTCTTGATCGATTGTCCCGGTATAGTACCACCTTCAGCCAAGGATTCGGAATCCGACATTCTTTTCAGAGGTGTGGTCAGAGTTGAGCATGTCTCCAACCCTGAACAGTATATACCCGACATGTTGAAGAAGTGTGAACGTAAGCATTTAGAAAGAACCTACGAAATCAAAGGATGGTCTAAATGGGAAGAAGACCCCAAATTATTAGAACAAGCCAGTACTGATTTCATCGAAATACTAGCAAGAAAGCTGGGAAGATTGTTGAAGGGAGGTGAACCTGATGAAGGTGGAGTTTCCAAGCAAATATTGAATGACTTCAACAGAGGAAAGATTCCGTGGTTTGTTGCACCTCCGAAGGATGAAGAAGAAAGAACTGGTGAAGATAAAAAATCTGGTTACAAGAGAAAGAGAGCTGAAAGAGAGGAGAAGAAGGAATCTAAAAGAGCAAAATTAGATGAAGATAATGTTGATGATTTAGGTGATGCTGAAACACAAATTGAAGCTCAAAACGAAGCTGAAGCTGCGGTAGAAGATAAGGGAAAGGAAGTCGTGGCTTAATTTATAGTTCTTAGGTGTATAATTATTATTCAGTATATTTTATGGTACAACCCGTAAGTAATAGAGTGTAAATGAAGACTTGGAATAAGGAATATACAAAGTGAAAAGTAACAAAATCTAAAGTACATATGAAAAAGTAAAACAAGCTATATAAAATCATGAACAGATTTATAAAGGTCTACCAAAGATAACATTTCCCGATTGAGAGTTGCCTCCTGGAGCTGAAGCAGGGGAAATTCCACCATTCTGCTGAGAAACCTCTCCACTACTACCAAGATTGTTCCCATCGGTGCTCAATTGGCCCAAGCCCCAAATAAATCCTCTGAATCTAGAAAAGAAAGAAAAATCAAACGAAGATTGTCTCAAGAGCTCCTTGAAACACTCCATAGATAAATAAGCATGCAATGTAGATGTCATCTGTTGTTGGTGTTGGTATTGAGACGTAAAATGTTGACGAATTGCTGGAGAGATGGGCAACAAGTGCAATTCCTCGGCCAAATACTCTATCGAAGGCTTGTTACTACCACTCTTTGCCGAATCAGTCGAATCATTACCTGATTTGTTGAGTAATTTGCTTCCAATAAACTTGAGATCAAGGAAATTGGGGAAATACTTGTTGCACCACCAGCAGAAGTCCTTCTCGTCGACGGGTAAGTTGTCATTCGCCAACAAACTAATAAAGAATCCTAAATCGTAACCGGCATGATAACTGATCCAATTGACAGAATTGTCTAGCAATAATCCACTTTCAATCATAAGTTCTGCAAACGAAAAGTGTGGTATACCTTGGGTCATATGCAATTGGAAGTTGATTTGCGATGTTTGAGCCAACATATTCAAGTGCTCTTCATTATACATTTCTTCGGTCAAGTCGTACAAAAAGTTGAATTGCCAAACAATCGAAGAGCTGATTTCATTATTCTTAATCTTTGTAACGCAGAAAGAAAGCTGGATAAGGTTGAGTAAGTCAGAATTGGCCCTAAGAGTTTGGAAATGATAGTCCGATGACGATTTGAAGGTTCCCACTGGTCTGGCCACTATACCGGGGATCTCTTGATGAATGGCAATGATAATTTTGGATGTTTTGTCATTAATAAAGGTACGTAAGGTATGGAATTCATGCTCCAAGTTCTGGGCCCAAACTTCTTTGATTATAGGTACTTGGGTCTGAATTTGTTGCGATGATAATTGGGCTTGTTGCTGAGCTTGCTGAGCTTGTAATTGGTGCTGGAAATGAAGACTTTGTTGTTGCTGCTGTTGCTGCATTTGTAATTGCATTACCGGGTTCACCGATTGACTGGACGACGATATGCCCACACCTGATCCATTGGTTTGAGACGTCGAAGAAGTCGCGCCAGCTCCTCCATTCAATGCTGCGAGTAACGGGTTAGCGGATACATTTTGGCCCCTATTTCCCAATTGCTGCTGCTGCTGCTGCTGTTGTTGTTGTTGCTGCTGTTGAAGATGGTGATTCAAAAGTTGCTGTCTTTGTAACTGATGCTGTTGTAATTGTAGCTGAGAGATTTGGGGTGATCGTCCACTTGGATTCATCTGTTGCAGTCCTTGCAGCTGCAATTGATGCAGCTGTTGCAAATACTGAAGATGAGGGTTGATATTCATGTATTAATCTTTGCTCTAGTCGTGATCAGGCTCACTACGCAATATGAATTTTGGGATATGTCTTGCTTCGAATCAGCTTGTCTCCCACACGGTTTCGCAATAGATGTTATTGCGCTATTTATCAACTAAATTGGAAGATACGATTTGTCACAGGTGTCTTGGTTACGTGATTTCTGCTCGGGAACTATCGATTTCTGCAGTAAAAATTCGTTGGATTTTTTGACCTGACACTTTTGCGCGCGCACGACATTTGCAGCCGGTCCTCTACAAGAGCTACATATATGGTACAATGAACAGGGTTTTAAATCACAACTGGTCTCTAAATGTTGCGGGAGCAGCGCCATCGGTATTCTGTAGATACGCGTGTTCTCCAGCGCGTCTTGGTTTGAACAAGTGTTGGATCAAGAACGCTATTCCGAGGGCCAAACTGATCGCAGCCACAATCACATAGATCACGCCCAAACTCAAGTTACGTCCCCCGAAAATGGAGTCCGTGGACAAAACCACAGACTTGGTACCTCCGAAAATGGTCACTGGGTAATTTAATCCAATATCCATTTCATAAGTGCCTGACGATAACGTGGCAGTGGTGTTTTTTCCGTAAAGCTTGTAGAACGACGGCAAACCCGCAGTTCTCATCCAGTTTTGCAAGAGCTCCCATTCCGAAAGATCAGGAATATTTGTCTCGTTGTATCCATCAGGAAACATCTTCTCCCAGTTAGGAGGAGGAACGATATCCTTTGGATCGTACTTGGTTTTCTTAAACTTGTGCTTACGATCGGACGACCACGATATATCTTTGGAAGGCATCTCGTAAGTTTCATTGTCATGGCCGTTTTGAGCATTCAACAAAACAGGACTGGAGAAAGTGTCGTTGAAATACGAGTTGGCAATGAGTCCACATGGATAAACCACTTTTCGATTGTCACCTTCACCATGATGAAGCAAAGGTTTGCAGTTATCAGTCAAGTCACTTTCGGTCACGGCGATTCCTTTAAGTTGTTCCAAGTCATAAGACGTGACGTATTTACGATGGTTTTGATAGAAGTTGGTGAGCTTGTAGTACAAGTATACTGGAGGCTTGATATCCACCGGCAAAGTGAACCTGACTCTACAGATGGGATATTCATTTGTGTTGTTCACGTACATCCACTGGAATTCGGGGTCGTCATTCTTGTGCTTAAAATGATGACTGACATACTTGGAAGGAACGTTCTCAAACTTGGAGTCGCTGGCCTGATCGCAATGGGAATAATTCAATGAGATGTTTTGCGTATTGTATGTTGTGAACAAAATGGCTATTCCCAAAGGAGTGAAGATCAACGCCAACACCATAAGCAAGGGAATCACTGACTTTGGGGTCAATATGGGCTGCCATGCCTGTAATCGTTGTTGGCGAAAAGCAGTATTAGGAGGCTTTCTCGACTTGTGGATGTTGGAGCCATTGGCATTCAACCCATCGTCCTCCCCCTCTTCTTCCTCCTCAGAATCGCGTCTACGCCTCAAGAAATTCATGGTATAGGATGTGATTTACAGATGATCTTTCGGCAGCATAAAATCAGCTTTTAAAAACAGATCGTCGTGCGCGAACTAAACTTTCAAAGGTGTCTCGGTACTTACAGGATGTTGAGTGTTTATATTATGCTGTCTATATCTAGCTTATAAAGGTCTGCCAGCGGTTTTTGTAGGCTTTTTAGGAACGACTTTCTTTTCGGTTTTGCGTTTTGGATCGACACCAGCTGGTTTGTCTTTTTGGTCCTTGAACTTCTTGCCGTTATGGTAGTTGTTACCGGTTTTTGATTCTCTAGGTTCTAAGTAAATGGTGTTGCCATCGATCACAGTTTCTTTGGCATTAAGGGCCTTCTTCTGTGCTTCAACAGCTACGAAATCGCATAACGCAATATTCAAGTTGGTCTTGAAAAACTTGAGCTCTCCAAACTTCTTGGAAATGTGGTCGCGCAACACCTTTTCATCAACCTGTTTGACTCCACGAATGTAGATAGGGAACCACTCTTCCTTTTTGAAGCTTCTGTTGGCAACTGGAGCAGCGGCGGGTTTCTTGGCTGAGGTGGCCTTGGTGAGTCCTGGACTAGGAACCGGCTTGGCAGCGGACTTTGGTGCGGCCTGTGATGCTAATGCGGCCCAAGATAATGGCTGGTTCGACTTGGATTCATCCGCAGTTTCTTCCTTGGTTCCAACACCCGGATCGGATTCAGAGGTCTGTTGAATTTCTTCAGATTGCACTGGAGCCTCAGCAGCAGAAGTTTCGTTGACTTCTGGTTGTTCTTCCTTGGTTTCTTCCTTTGATTCTTCCTTGCTTACTTTCTTCACTTCTTCCTTGGCTGGTTCTTCTTCTTTCTGTTGTGGTTCTTTCTGTTGTTCTTTTGGTTGGTCTTTCTCGGTCTTGACAGCTTCTTGGGTAGCAGCAGGTTCCTTCTTGGTTTCGGTTGCTTTTGGTGGGTTTCTTTCTACTCCAATGAATCTCAATACATCGTTGGCAACATCAAAAGTGTTTTCCTTCTTGCCTGGAACCAAAACAAAGGTTTGGATGAATTGATAGTATGGAGAGTCTTCCTTGGACCATTCACCAAATACCACAATCAATATGTTCTTGCCCATACTAACTTCAAAAGCTGCATCGGTCACTACTATACGGTTACTGTTCTTCTTGGATTGATCGGTCTTGAATCTGGCCTGAATGGCTTCAGTGCCTTGGGCCCTGTGAACAGTATCTTCGTCAGTGGTCCCAGGAAAAGAAGCATGGCTCACCGAAGCGTTTTGATGGTACAACTTGTGGATACTCTCAATTTTGGTATTGTAAAAATCGTAGTAGGATGTAATGAAGTACCATCCAATTGACGAAGTCCGATCGTCCAGTAGTATAGGCTCTACCTTGCCGTTTACATTGGGTGACTTGGACATTTTGGAAAATTACTCTTCAGTTTATCTATATCCCCTTCAACTGTCAGAGATTCGAGAATTTGCTCTATACAATGTGTCTTCCAGCAATTAAACCTTACGATTCTCAGCGTCCAGAACTTTTCACCAACAGTGTGTTGGCTCCTGAAAAATTTTGAAGTGGCTGTATGCAGGCGGTGTCTGGCAACTTTGGGATTACTGTGAACACTTAGTATTACAGGACAATATACATATACGTTTATTAACTTACTGACATTCTTTCAAGAGTTCTTCTAAAATTTTGTTTTCAGTATCGGCCTTATTGCTGAGACCATTGAACGACTTGATTCCCATCCGGCGCAACACTTCAATGGTTTTATCTCTAGGAAAACCCATATTTTCAAACTGCACCACGATGGAGTCGTCGATACCGTATAATGCCGAGTCGCTTAATTCGGACGACTCTTCACTTGAAGCGTAGATTTTGGTCCAGTATTTGGCGGTTTCGTTAAACCCTTCTCGACTTGTCAAGTAGTGTTTGGCAACCTCGGCATCTTGGGGATCGTTAGGCTCTGGTGACTGCAACAATGATTGCAATGAGATCAAAGAGCTCTTCAATGTAAGAATGGGTGTCCATGCATCCTTCAAAATATCCAAGCAAATGGCTCCAGTCACTGACGAAATATTTGGGTGGTAAATCTTGGTGGCAAACTTCATTTGAGGTGGCTTGAACGGATATTCATTAGGAATGTTGATTTCTACTTGAAACACTCCGCCTTCGTAGGGTGTACCTGGTGGGCCCTTGAAAAAACCACTCAATTTAGTCAAATCATTTTCGTTGTTCAACTTCAAGCTCACGCCTGATTGTGTGTCTTGACGACACTCCTCCAACTCTTTGGCAATTCTCCTTACACGGGACATATTATTCTGATTCTATTAATGTAAATAAGTCTGGTAATAACTTTTCACCCACTAGTTGTCAAAACTGTCGAAACTATTTTACCGCTCTATTGTTTGGTGTGTGCCAAATTTATGTTTTTCTTTCTAAGCAAGTGCGCAACCGGGAGAGGAGCCATTTAGTCTTGTGAGAACAAAGATAAAACTGCAATAGAAAAAGATCTTACACTTATTAGTAACTCTTATAATACATATATAAAACTAATATACAATCTACTTAGGAGTCACTCACAGGGGTAGATCCCTTGACGTTCACCGAGAGAGCATCGAAAATGTCTCTCAACTCGGGTGATGCGTCCTTGACGAATGGTAATTCAAAGAACCCGTAATCGTCGTTCTTGACTAATTCAGTAAATACAATAGTAAGACCCCATGGATGTGGCTTGCTAACGATTCTTCTCTCCAACAAAACTCTGGTGATCAATTCTTGTACAACTAACTTGGCACTGGCCGAGCCCCAAATTGAGTTGCTGCTAAAGAAATGAAGAATGATTCCAATAAACCAATGAGTATGGCTGTTAGGGTACCTCAATTGATTTGCGATGGCATTGACCAAATGGAACTTAAACTCTGCCGATCCATAATTCATCAAATCCACCAATAATGCTACTTGCGATGACTTCACGTTGAAACCACGAACATAGTTGGGCAAACGGTCAGCCACCGCCGAAATACCAATGTGCAAAACCAACGCATTGATGAGCTTGACATTGTAATGGATAATATCGATGCCAAATTCATTGACTTCTTTTGGATGGTTCAACTTAATACCACTGTAAATGCTTCTCATCAATGCAGCAGCTGGTATTCTCAAAAAGTTGTCTACTGGCTTCTTTAACCCTACCTTAATTAAGTCATCAACTGGTTTATATGCAATAGTTGGTGATTCATTTATCTCCGGCAATCTTTCGACCTTCAACCCTTGCGTGAATGGATCTGGAACATTCACATCGGAGGGTGTTGCCGACAAGATAATGTTCCTCAATTGAATGTATCCTCTTGGTACTGCGGTGACCAATTGATAGTTACATTCAACTAAAAATACAGGGTAATCGTGAAGCAATCCAGTGAAAATTCTGTTCACGGCCTTGAATATAACTCCAATCACATCGTGGTTCACATTCTTGGAATAAACAGATTGAAATTTCAAGATAGCCGTCAACAATTTAACCACCGTGCTGTAACCTGCCTTCTCAGGCAATTCGAGCAATTTAGGCAAGAGCATACGATGAGAAATCAATGACACCCATGCAAATGTGAATCCTGGATAGATAATGGGCTGAAGTGAGTTCAAAACGTCCCCAATAAAAATATAGAATTGATTATTGAATTCGTCTGGAATCTGTGAAGTTTTGCCGCCATCGCTCCATGTAGACAACAATGATGAGAATAACCTAAAGTAAGCACGTTCACTCCAAGACTTGGCATTCTCGTGGTCATTAGTTAATGCCAACACCACAATACTTATGATTTTTCTCAAGTAGTCAATTGCTTCCTTAGCATCTTCAATCTTCAACACTATCTTGACTATCAACATAGCCAAGGTATCCACAGTCAAGTATGTTTCGTGCTGAGTTTTTGTTCTTACTTCATGCTCGGCACCAAAAGATGCCACCGATATTTCGACAGCTGCTTTGAATAATACCTGGAAGTACTCTGGCTTGGTCAAAATCTCAGTATCCAACAAACCTTGAATGAATTGATCTTGCAATTCATCCGACTTATCACCATGAGTTAAGAGCTTCACCCATTCAGCGAAGACATATCCCAATTGCACATAGAGTAAGTCAGTTCCAGGGAGGTTGGTTTTCTCTAATAGCTCGAACAAATTGTCACGTAATGCCAATGCCTCCTTATGATCTTCGCTTACTTCCTCGTTTTCGTTGACTTTGTATTTAGACAACGCATCCAAAGTGAAACCAAATTCTGATCTGAGAGCTACTGGACGTAACTCCTCCGAGCTAAACACATTCAACAACAACCCAGCAGCAAATTTGACCACCACTGGATTGTTAGAGTCAGCAATAAGCTTGCTAATTGAAGAATCTAATTTGGTAGCCTGAACCAATTGCACCTTCAATAACGAAAAGATAACTGGGGTGTTGAATTTTCTTTGGTCGGAGGAATGCACCAACCACCAGGTAACATCCTTTGCAGTTGAAGGTGAGTATTCACACAATTTGTCCAAGATAACAACGTAAATTTCATTGCTCATTGGATTTTCATGGGCTTGAGTGAAGAGGCAATTCACAGTGTATTGAGCGGCCTTCAATAGCAATTCAGGGTACTTCAATGCATTGCTCTGTGCGATGGTTAATGCTTGAGTTAATGCAACCATGATTGGGTGTGTTGGTGCAAGAACAGATAACTTGGTCTCGGTCACTTCAGACAACAATTGAATCGCCTTTTCACAGCTTTGAGTGAAAGCAGCAAAGAGTTGCTCGAATGGTACGATCTCATCCTGAATAATTAAAGGCTGAACAACCGTTGCAGGGTTTGCTGCTGCTGCTGCTGTTGCTGTGCTTGCAAGTCCACTCGGGTCGGTGCCAACGGTAGAAGCAGAAACTTCAGGTTGGAAAGCTGGCTCGATTCTTGCAGCGTTGGAGCCGAAAGTCTCGTAGATTCTAAGCTGGCCAGCACTCAACCCATCTGGATTCAAACCAAGAGGTTCAGGTAATCTCAAAGCATACTCCGAGGTGCCTTCATCAATAAATGGCTCATTCTTGTTGTGTTGCTCACGAGCAAGAACGTGTTTTTGCATCTTCTCGTCGATCAATTCACTAATATTATCTGAAGCAATTCTATCGACGATATCAACACATAGTCCAACATTGGACTGGATTGCCGAGTTCAATTCGGCTAACGGAAAGTCGTTAGTGTTGTGGCCCAAAAGCTGTATCATTGTAGCCTCAATGGTTTCTGATAACAATTTTCTACCACTGGAAAGGACCATTATGTGAGATAATTGTTGAGCCATATATTGGTAAGACTTTCTGAATTTGACAGGATCCTTTTCGGTAGCCAAGTCTTTTCTAACCAACGATTCTGTAGTTGTCAAGACAGCTTCAGAGACTCTGGTCAAAATTGGAACTGCACATTCACGTACGGCTCTGGTCAAAGAAGCTTGGAATGCCCTTCTCAAATTTGCATGTTGGGTGAACAAAGTGTTACCCAACAAGGTACTGAATGAAGTGTCTAATGACTGTTCAGTGTTGGCGCCAGATTGTGGCAACACTGGAGGAGCTTGGGAAGCTGATTGAGCAAGGCCCGCAGCGGTTGGACCATTTTGAGCGCCAGCAAGGTGACTACCCATGAGTCCAATATTGCTGTGAGGATCGATCGGTTCAGAATTGTCCAATGCTAATCTTGAAATATCATTTGCCAAAGTAACAGTTTCTGGATGAATTCCGAACATCGATGCTAAGGCAGATGGACTAGGATTGTGAGTTCTTATCAATGTCGATGGCTCTATGTCCTTAATTTTCAACTTCAACGAGTTCAATAGGACTTCGATGGTGATTTGAAGCTGAATACTGAGATCAGCACATTGATAGAGTTCGGCTAAAACCTTGAGGATACCCAATACCCAAGGGTTCGGTGGCTTAAACACCTTGGAGTATTGCACTTGCTCCAAAATCTTGCAAACGAAAGGAATGATCACATGTAAGGACTCGAAATCATAAGATTCGACAAGCAAAAACTTCAAAGCAATTTGGTCTCTTCTCAAAGGCTTATCTTTTGCCAAAGTAATTTTACCTAGCCAAGAGCCCAAGTTCTTCAATTGGTTCTTCTCGGTGCTTGAGTCTTTAAAGTTGCGAATAATTCTTTCGACTTCTTTCAAGGATACGTTTAACACGTATTCAAATAAAATAGCATCGTCAAGCAAAAGCACTAATTCTCCATACAACTCGTGGTTGTTTGGCTCTGCTTTAGCTCTGTCAACAACCAAATAGTTTGAGAACCATGCAAAGTACTTTTCGTCCAATAATTCCTTCATTTCACTCAACTTCAAGTAGTCTGCGGTCAAGTTATTGATGAAAAACAATAACTTGTCAGATGTAGCCTCATTCGGTTCTTCTTGCTTGACATTACCAAATGTTTTATCTGTCACAGTGATTGACTGATATACGGGTCCAAGGTCTGGGGTTGGTGTTGGATTGAGTTGCCCAGGAGTATTGTTTGAAGTATTTGAAGTTGAATTGGCGCATGGAATACCATTTGCTGCATCTTTCACAATTTGGTACATCTTTGCATGAGCAGGTAATGTACGACATTCTAACAAATGCTTACAGTACATTGGATACTCGTGTAATCTCGACTTGAAATTGTACAAAGATTGAACAGCAAATTTAAACAAGTGAGAATCCTGAGGTTGATTACATGACTCCCAGATAAAGTTCAATGCAACGGTCAAGGTGGTTCCTTGTATTAAATCTTTTTCTAACAATGCACCAAATAACAAAGAAGTTGATGCTAATGCTGATAATGGATATTCTGAGAAAAATCTGTATTCATCCAATAAGGAGTGAATCATACAAGCAAAAACATCTTGTTTGTGAGGATCGTCGCTGCTTTTCATGTTAACAAGCATATCAACAATATCCTTGATTTCAACCTCCTTGTTGTACATCTTTGAATAATACGCCTTCATCTCTTGCTCGACGTCAGGAGGGAAGAAATTTGAATTTTCTGCGTTGGCCAAAATTGCTTCATCATGACCGTTACCGTAATTGATTAATCTTGGGTAGGAAGTCAACAAGAGCAATTGTAAGGTCTTCAATTTATCAGAGTCAATCAACCCCTTACTTGACTTCAACTTCTCCAATAAATAGTGAGCTACAGGTATCTTGAGAGTTTTTTGATAGGTAGGTTCTGGCTGCGGAGCTTGTTGAATGACTGACTGTTGGCCCTTCTCGTAGTCTCTTTGAGCTCTTTCGTCCAATACTTCTAATAATGCCTGGTAGAAATCAGCTTTTACATGAGCATCCTTGATCTTCAGCTCAACAACAGACTTATAATCAAAATCGAAAAGCGAGGACTCCACTAAGAACTTGACGCCAATCTTCAAATTAATGCTCCACAAGCTCGATAAGATTGGGCTAATCAAATCAATCTTGGATGCGTAAAATAATATTTTATCAATTGACTCGATGGTTTGCCTAGCATTGTAAAAATCAATGAGTTTGGTAATTGCCAATTGAATGTCCAATTCTTTAAATTTTTCCAATACTTGCGATAATGCCAAACTATCACTTACAATAAGAATACCAAATAAGGTATCGATCAAATCTGCGATGAATTGAGTCTTTTCGGGTAAAGTTAATGCTGCAGCAATCAAATATTCAGGGAAGTTACGGTAGTCGTGCTCAATGACTTGATTCAAGTAAATATTCAATTTTCTTTCCGGCTCGCTGAGTTGCACGTTGTGTTGTCTTTGAATGGTTGTCAAAACTTGGAGCTCTAATTTACCAACATTCACAAACTTCAATATGTTTCTTTTTGGAACGGTATCATTTTCAAAGCAAAGGGTCAAATTGCTTGACTGGGTTATGTCAAACCCACCTTGTTGAGGGTCCATTGTTTGCAATATGTAGAGCAAGGTTTTGTTAAACCACCATTCGTAGTTCAAAAAAATATCGATAATGCCAGGTTTAAAATCTAATGATGATAAGAATTGAGTTATGCTTAAAACAGTTGGTTGAATATTACGCTGAGATGAGTCAAATAAGTTTTCATGCACAAATGAGAATACTTGATACCAATTAATTGAAAGGTTTGGTTGTTGCTGTTGCTGTTGTTCCAAAGCTCTGAAGCACGCTTGTAATTGTGCGCCCTTGGCATTTGCTTCTGGAAGATTATTGGAGAATGTGAGACCATTTGAAACAGATCCTAATCCCTGAGAGCCAGGTATCAAGATTTCCGATAAGATTAATGCAATTCTTTGGTCTATTTCACTCGGCTTGAACTGAAGTAAACTTGAGAGCAATTTTTCAGGTAACAAGTTTTCTGGTCCGATTTCTAGTAATAATTCTTTGAATGACATGTCTAAGATACTCAAGTAAAATTTGTTGACTGTGTCAGAGTTGATTTTAAAAGTGAGAATTAAGCTTAAGGTTAATAACTTGTGAGTGAATGGAAATAACGGAGTGTATAAGATATGATCTAAAACAAAGTTCCAATTGTAATTTTCGGGAAAAGGACGAGCTTTTGTAACTGATAAGATTTTTAAAGAATTCTGGGTAAAAAACTCTTTGACTCTTTCTGGATCTGTAGATTGAAATTTGATAAGAAAGATGAATGACGTGATTAAATCAATCTCTGTGATAGAATACTTTTCTATGAAGTCGACAATAGATACACCTTCGATCGGCTTATTTAATTTATCTAAGAATAAAGTTGATAAATGGACAATAAGAAGTTCCAAGTAATTAAGGTCGACTGAGTGATAAGCTAATTCTTTCTGGAAAAACTTTTCAAACACTGAGAGTTGGCTGCCGGTTTTTCCTTTGCTAAGTCTTAAAAAGGAAGTGAGCTTTTCGAAGTAGTTGTTGATAACAATTGGATTTCCCTTTTGTTTGCTTAATATAAATCTGATTGACTTGAAGGTGTATTCAAAATTCTTCTCAGTTAGTTTGTGTAAAAGGATGTTGATCTGTGCGATAATAACCTTGGTAAGTTCGGGATCTTTTAATGTATACTCAATATCCTGATGGTTGTCGAATTCTGATTCTTGGATTGCTTTTGATTCGGTTTCTGATGGTTTCTCTGATGCTGCTGGCAATTCCTTATGGCCCTTTGGGCTATCTGTCGCTGATGAAATCACGATAACGAGTTAGTTCAAGGATTATTTACTTAAACGTGAGAAGTTGCTCTAAAGTAGCTCCTCCAAGTTTGAGTATTATAATCTGATTCTCGTAATTGATACACTAATCTAGTTGAATCTCAGTATGGAATGGCACCAATTGTAGTTCGTGAAAACTTCTATGTATAATAGATCTAATCAGTAGTCTAAAATACCTAATATATACACAATTGACTTGTACTGGTGTTTTACAGCGCCAGATTTTCGATCGTTTCTGTTCACACTTTGGTTTTTGGCCACCAACACGAAAATTTTTGGAGCGTAATTACCCGGACAAAAAGTACAGTAAAGAGCTCTACAGTTTAACCTATTAGACTACAACCTGGTGAACGATTAAACTACTATCTTCTACAATGTGATACAGTTTGTGGTACCCGTAGTTTATGCATTTCCTATACGTAACTAATTCGAAACATCAACAGCCTTTGAGATTTCGTTCTTCAATGTAGTAGCTTCAATCAGATCCTGATCAAGTAATAAATAAGCCTTCTTCAACAACGCCTTCAAAGTGTGGTTTTCAACTTCCAACTCGTTTCTGTCAAAGTTAGTTGGTGAAGGCAACTCTGAACTTAACACCGAACCACGCTTGTTCAAGTATGGTAACTTCAAGTAGTCTGCAAATGACTTGCCTGGTTCAGTACTACTGACCTCACTAATATCAGAATATATAGAGTCTAATTCGGGGTCGTTCCTGTTAGTATGCGTGTTATCAGGTTTGGTGGAGAATACAGACAAGCTGGAGCGGTTGTTGGTCTGCAGGAAACCGCTTTCAGAGGTATCGGATCTATCTCTAGTTGGACCGGCTGAAGAACCTGGGAAATTAAGAGAGAATTTCTTGAGCTTTCCGACAAGAGAGGATGGTTGGTTTTTGACAGAATTCGACTTGTTTGAGGCCGAGGAGCTGGATGTGGCAGAGGATATGTGGCAATCGGTGACAAACAATGATTCGTCCCACTTCAACAATAAGTCGCCAAAGAACAAGTCAAGATCATTTATCACGTTACCCCATTTGGATTCATTGAGCATATGCTGATAGATGACTTCCTCGTCGCCTTTTTCAAGACTCATCAAAATTGGCTTGTTAATAAGAATTAAACCCAATGAGATCTTAAACAAACCGGTTTTCCAACCTTGAATAATGCAGAAATCCATAATGCGATTAACTATAGACAAGTCTGGTGCATGGCTGGATATGAACGACATCCACCATTGGTAGAGAAAAGCCTGTAATTCTACCAATGAGGTTACATGATCGTGTAACTCGGAGTCAGTTGCTTCTAAAATGGTCAAAAATTCACTCAACCAAGTATTCAAGGTGTCGGACATGGTCGAAGCGGTGAATATGTCGTGCAATTCATTTTCGGTTTCCATGATTGTTACCAAACAATGGAATGTTAATTCGCTATTGGCATGAAAATGGTAGTACAAGACTCCTACCAAGAATAAAAGACCTTGACAATAGCCAAGTTCAGCATCATAGTTTGCATACACGTTAAGTATGGTTGACAAGTTTTGGACCGTGTCATCATTTTTGAAGAAATCAACCGAGGGGAAAGTCCTCTTCAAATCCTTGCTGATTTGCAGAGAAGTCTCTTGATTGTATGAATGTTGAAAGTTGTTGTAGACGAGCATAGAAGCTTGAGGGATTTCGTGGGTATTAAGCAAAAACAATTTGGTCCATACTTTTTCTCTCAATTGGTTGGGAATTCCTTGCTGCAAGCACAAGAGCTCAGTATAGTTTGGGAGTGTGTTGATAGTTCTGGTTGGGTTGTTGATAAGAGAAAGCCAGTACGATCTTTCCAACTTTGAGTGAATTGTCGAGCAGTTTTTAACAAAGGACTTGCAGCATGATTGATACAAATCAACCTGGTCTAGACCTCTTCCGCATTTAGAGCACGTATTGAATGCATCTTCCGAGAACGAGTATTTGTCAAACAATTCGTCCAAATCCTTATCAGTGAAGTCGGTTATCTGAGAGTTGGAATAGATATCGCTTTCGTTATCGAAAGATGCTATGCGAAGCGATTCGATTTTTAATTCGAGATTATTCAAAAGGATCATATGAGAGCTCACCGAAGTGGAACGGAGAGATTCCTCAAACTCAAGCAACGATTCGTAGTCGATCTTCATTACTTTTGTTCAGATACGATGTATAATGAGTGGGTTAAGATATGGTTATAACTGATGTAAAAGACTAAGGATCCTGTGGTGTATAAAAAAAAACAAAGTTTTTAACGAGAGTATAGTATAATAAATGAAAGTAACTAGTTGGAAATAAAAGCTAGCCCGATAAAGGAATGTGTGGAGGGGACTGCTAGATGTAGTTAGGAAGATAACAGGATGTCTCGAAAAGGTATCAAGTTTAATGAATGAATGAATGTAGTTAGTTGGTGAATGTTTGATGCAGAAAAATTGGGTGGCCCTACTACAACTTTTATACAAATACAGTAATTTCTGTGCGTAGTGGCCAGGTTTGTGACGATCGCGTACAAGGGGGGCTTTCGAACAATAACCAGCAGCGTGGGCGCAGGTTTGTGTACGAAAGCGCAAGCCAATTGACATTTTTACGCTGCGCAGGGATCAGGGCAGCGGCCGCGCACCATACAAAACACACCTGACGGAGCGCATTCTTAGGCAAAACAATAGGCAGATGAGACAGTGCGTTAGTTTACGCATTTAGAGGCACTGACGAGAGCGAAATATCCTAGCACTACAACAAACAGGCGTAAGTACCGATACGTTTACTTGTCGTATGACACATGGGCTCATTTCGGGTCCGGTAATTCTATCCGTGGCCAATCAATTCCTGAAAAACATCCAGCATACCTGTACTAGTTCCCCTTAAATGGCGTGGCTACGCATGGAGTGGCAGCATTCTGCGCAGCGACAACTATTTCTGTCCCGTCGCTACAAACTGTTGTGACCGAAAAGTTAGCGCTACAAGCTGCGAATACCAGAATGGAGACAAAATGTAGAGGCATCTGAATAATTACATACGAGATGGTGTACTATTTTACCGCCAAAGTTAGCGACTATGAAGACGCTACCATATACATGGGTCGGGACAAGATTGAAAACGATCCTCTCATCAAGCATTCTCATCCCAGAAACATCTGGTTTCATGTAGACAAACACTCATCAGCTCACTTGTACCTACAATTGACCAAAGAAGAGTTGGTGTCTTATAAATCGTTTGATAAATTTTCTATTGATGAGAGCGTCTTGGAGCAAATCGCCCAGCTAACCAAAGCCAATTCCATCAAAGCCAACAAACTCAACAACATAACCATAATCTATACCCCAGTGGAAAATTTGCATACGGATGGCTCCATGGACATAGGTACTGTGACCTTCAAAAACCCTAAGCAGGTGAAGAGGATCAACGTGGTCAAAAAGGATAACATGATTATAAACCGCTTGAACAAGACCAAAACCGAACTCTCCACTGAAGAGTTTATAAGTCAGCAGCAGCAATTAATCCGTGAAATTCAAAACGAACGTAAACGTCACGAACAAGATGAAAAAGAGCTCAAATTACAGTATGAACTACAGAAAAAGAATAATAAAGATCCATATGGTGAGTTATTCACTGAAGAAAATGTCAATGCAAACTCCAACGAATGGAGAAGTGAAAACTGGGTAGAGGACGATTTCATGTGAAGTTCGATGTTACAAACATCCTAGCGTTCGAAACTATTAATAAAAATCAATACTTGATAGATCTGCACTTTTAAAATGTTTATAACTCTGTACTTAAATGTTTATTTTGATGTATATAGTACTAATGACGTATCTTTGTCGATGTATGCAATGGATTGCGCTTATACATCCATGTTAACTGGAAACTTACCAGCTTCTCTTTGGTCATCCCACTTTTCAACCCAGTCGAGAGGACATAACGAGGTGAAAGTCTTGAAAAAGATCTTACATGGTTCGAACTCTTCACCCTTAACGTTAACACATTTGTGGTAGTCAATGTACGATTGAGCACAGTGCTTGGTTTGGTTTTGGTATGGGAATCTGGCGTCGAATTGAGGAGTCTCGAACTTGAATGCAGATGCGTCTAAAGCCATGATGATATTATGTTGCTGGTGTTTGGTGTTGACTAAACTCGTTTTAGCTTGAATTCCACTTTTTTTCATCTACACTTTTTTTTGACGTTCTCATTGGTTGGTTCCGGCACGTGACCTGAGCTGGCGCCCGTATCATGCCACCTCAGGTGGCGTGTTGCAAAGCTACAGTCGTTGTTAATCTATCTTTATTAATATGAGCTATTGAAAGGTCCAATCCCTCAATACTAGGTCGCTGGAGCTACACCGTACTAGCAAAGTGTACATTATCTGGATTTTGTATGTTTTGGGTCCTCGTATTTCCTGTACGGCCTGGTCGTCTGTATTGCTGCTTTCCTCCGGATTGGGTTTATCTATTTTTGATGCCTTTACGTTAGGATGATTCAATGAGTCGAATCGACATATCTTATTGTACTGCCTTATCGGCATGTCTTTACCTTGAAGACTGAGTTGCTGCTTGGCAATCTCTACAATTGAGATCATTTTGGAGATACCGCCCGATCTGGAAGCAACCAATATAGCCTTACTCCCTATATCGTCGAGGATCTGTTCTACCCGCTTCTTCATGGAGTCATTTTTTGTTATCACTATTTTCTGTAGCTGAAGGTTTTCATTCTTAGAAGTAATAGCATTGTATATTTCGGTTACGTGTTTACTAAAATACTCTTTCTCATCCACGACAGCGACACTTTCATTCGTGCCAACCAAATCCTCACTCATTTCCTTTAGTCTGACTTGTTTGACACTTCATTGCAAACGTTAAAAATCGATGCTCTTAGGTCACGTGCGCCATATAGTGCTATTTACAGGGTTTCGGATGGCTCCGTCGGCGTAGATTTGGCCGTCATCGCTTGCGTAAGCGTATCCAAGTCTCCGTATCTAGTAGATGAGCTTATTCTACTGATGCTGTCCAAATGAATTTTGCTTAATAGATGTGTTTGCGAAGTACGCAAGGTTTCATAGGAAGTGTTTCTTGTAATAGGACTTGGAACATGGAAGTATGGTCTAGGTACAGGACGAGCTCTTACGCGTGGAATAGGCGGGCCTACAGCATTTGAAATAGTCAGACTAGCGGCTGCTGGACTGATAGGAACTAGCGGTGACATTGTTCCATTTGGTTGTAGCAAGTGAATGTTTCCGAATGGATCTTGAAAGTACGCGGGACTTCCAGAAGCAGAGATTGTGGTGTGGGGATATTGGTCTGTATGTGGATAGTTTACCGGCTCAATACCCTTGATTTGTTCCGGGGGTGGTGGCGTGAAGCTGTAAGTTTCTTCAGTATCATAGAATGTATCTTCAGCGTAAGTAAGACTTTCGCTTCCCACGACGAGCTCCTGAAGCAGCGGGTCGACAACCTCTTCTTCATCGGAAGTTTCATGATCCTTTTCTACCTGACACATGTAAACCATAGGCTTTTCATTGAAATGAATGGGTGGCTTAGGGACTGGTAACGGGTTGAACGGAGGATAGTTCATCATATTCTTCTCGGGAGGAATGCCCTTTATAAAGTTTAGCTGCACCGGGCTTTTCTTCCTCTTTTTCACTTTATACGACTTGTGTGGGGCTGGCTTTTTCGATGAGTCTGCAATATGGTCCATAACCTTTTGTAGCGTGAGTACTTCCACGTCTTGTTCAAAACCAAATTTTATTAGTTTCGAAATGACCCAGGTGATGTTAATCTCGTAGTCCCGGCTATAGTCGTAGTACGCTTTACTGACCAATAGCTCTTCTGGGATTTTAGATAGATTTAGCTTGTGATGGGCTTTGGTCTCGTTGTCGCAAACAGCCAGAAAATATTTTTTTGCACCCAACGCAGCCAAACCACCCATGTCTCTTTTAGTGATAGCTTTATAAATGGAGGTAATTTCAAAGAAAAGATCATAAAGTAGTAGTTTGGACTTATCGCATCTCAACAGATGTTCAAAGTTTGGCTGCTTGAAAATTATCAGGACAGAATTACTGCATATTTCCAACATTAAGTTTCCCCACAAGAATTTATGGAACTTTTTGTAATGATTCGCGGAAAATACATCAAACAGTTTACATGAAAATGCTTCATGGTACGCAAGTCTCAAGGAACTCAATCGTTCCCCCAGCTCGCCTTGAAGCTTAAGACACTCAACTGCGTCGTGGATTAGATTGGAAAATGGAGTCCCCACGCAAATTCGCCTTCCCCCACCGACTGCTTGATAGATATTGAGCCTGGAGTCTACCATTTTGCAATCAATATCCGAATACATGACTAGGATAACAGTTTCGGGGAAAAGGCTGTCAAAGCTTACCAGATCAAATATGATACCTGGAGAGTCAACTAAGATAATGGTGTTAGGTTCGATGACATTTCGCAATAGATTTGAGGAAGATTTAGTAAGAAAATCGAGAAACTTGTAGTTGAGAAGTATGTAGCGGAACTTGGCATTGTTGGTCTCGTAATCATATAAGAGTTTGGAGAGTTCAATCAAATTTTGGATTTGGTGATAGGCCCGAAACTGGTATTTGCAATCACCAGAGAGAATGGTATTTTCCTTGTTACAATTCAAGTTTTCATCAGTATACGGAAATAACGTCAATTTGCATCTCATGCACGAGAGAGCATAGCTCATATACACTAGAGTGGGAGAGCTCCCTATGACTAAAGCGTTCATAGTGTGCCCTGACTACTTCCAGGTTATCCGTAAGTTGCAAATATCCAGTACTCACACAAACAGATATTCTGACTGCAACAGGAAAAAAATGCGACAGTGTGTGCACGCAGCCCATTTCCCCACACTCGCGAAACTATTAATACATGGAAACAGGCGCTTCCTAATAGCGGATCCCAGTTGGGGTACTGCAATACTGCATATGCTGGTTATCGCGCCAATTATAGTTTGATTTATCCGCCGCTCCGAGGATCGTCTCACATGATTTGCCTGACTCAGTGTTTGCCCCAGACCCGGTCACGACGGTAATACAAATCGACCTTCGATTTGGACGATTCACGTTTCTAACCAAATTTTGCGTGAATGTTCAGAGCAACTTTACAGCGTTCTTTTCCCATAAAAGATATTTTGAAACCCTGTTATAGATTTAGCACCTCCACAACCATGTCATCCTCCTACAAACAACCACCACACAAATTGACCTTAATACCGGGTCCTATCGAGTTTTCAGACTCGGTCTTAGCAGCCATGGCTACCCCATCTCAAGCCCACACTTCGCCTGAATTCGTTAGCACTTTCCAGTCGGTGTTGAAAAACTTGAGAAAAGTGTTCAAGTCGGAAGCTCCAAAGGCTCAGCCTTATGTTCTTGCTGGTTCTGGTACTTTGGGCTGGGATGTTGCTGCTGCCAACTTGGTGAGTCCTGGTGAAAAAGTATTGGTTTTATCAACCGGTTTTTTCTCCGACTCTTTTGCTGACTGTTTGAGAGTCTATGGTGCTGACGTCGATGTGATCACCGCACCAGTCGGTGATGTTGTGCCTCTTGACCAGATTACCCAAAAGTTGAAGTCAGAAAAGTATTCTGCCATCACCATTACTCACGTTGATACTTCCACCTCTGTGGTGAGTGACGTCAAGGCTATATCTGAAATCGTCAAGGAAAACTCACCAGAAACATTGATCTTTGTTGATGGTGTTTGTTCTATTGCAGTCGAGGACTTGGAATTCGACAAATGGGGCATTGACTTTGCGTTGACCGCATCTCAAAAGGCCATTGGTGTTCCAGCCGGTTTGTCTATCTTCTATGCTTCTGAAAGAGCCGTTGCCAAGGCCTTGGGAAGAGAAAAAGAAACCACTTTCTTTGCCTCTTTGAAGAGATGGACTCCTATCATGCAAGCTTACGAAAGTGGAAAGCCAGCTTACTTTGCCACTCCAGCTGTACAAACCATCACCGCTTTGAAGGTGTCTTTGGATGAAATTGTTGGTGAAACCTTAGATAAGAGATTCGCCAAGCATGATGAAGTTTCTACCCACTTCAAGTCTACTGTTGAAAAGTTGGGTTTGAAGATTCTTCCTGTTAACAAGGGTGTTGCAGCCCATGGTTTAACTGCCGTATACTTCCCAGACTCCATCAACGGACCTGATCTCCTTTCAGGATTAGCCAAGAAGGGTTTCGTTGTAGCTGGTGGTATTCACAAGGACTTGGTCGGTAAATACTTCAGAGTTGGACACATGGGCTATTCTATCTACGAGGGCCACATTGACAAGCTTCTTACTGCTCTTGATGAAGTTTTGACTGATCTCGGTCACAAGAACTAGGTTCATAAGTTTCTTTTCCGTAATCGGTCTTGCAAAAAAATAACCGTAATGGTTAAGAAAAGATAGTAAATCTTGGTATATATTGGGTATAGTTACAAGTTAACATTACTTATACACATTGTAGTGCTACGTTTAAAGCAAGCGTAGATACAATATTCCCAATCAAAAGAACCGATTCGTGTGTATTCATTCTACTATAGACTTGTGTCGATTAACGTGAGCTCTCGCAATGATTGCCACCAAAATGCAGCACTTCCATGGCTAATCGCGATTTGGCAGGTCCTGCATACAGCATCAGCTTAAGTACCATGGCTTCGGGTTTAAACTGTGGATCTCTTTCTTCAAATCGGTTTAGTCAAGTGGTTTTACTAGCCAGATGCTTTCACGGACGGTGCTAAGGGCTTTCAGGCCTAACAATTTCAAAATGGCCTGGCTGCACGGACCCATTTCCAGACCGACTTACTGTCCCAGTTCTAATTTTTTGTTCAAGAATGGGCACACGAGTGAATCAATAGTATGGTCAAACCTTGCCTTTCAATCACGTAGACTGTTTCTGATACAATCCAGAAGACTAGCCCCCGAGGAATCAAAAGCGCAGTCTTCGTTTCTAGGTAGAAAGATTACCACTTCTGAAACCAAGATGATGAAGTCGCTTTTAACCACTATGTGGCCCAAGAATAATATTAACTTCAAGATAAGAGTGATTATTGCTCTTGCATTGTTGATAGGAGCCAAGCTTCTCAACGTTCAGGTACCGTTTTTCTTCAAAAGTATTGTCGATTCCATGAATGTTGAATGGGCAGAACAGCTTGGGACCATAAGCACAGTAATAGGAACATTGATCTTGGCTTATGGGGGCGCTAGATTCGGAGCAGTGCTCTTTGGAGAGCTTAGAAATGCAGTTTTTGCCTCGGTGGCCCAAAGTGCCATCAAGAGAGTGGCTCAAAATACGTTTTTGCACCTCTTGAAACTTGACCTCAACTTTCACTTGTCCACCCAAACCGGAGGGCTTACCAGAGCCATAGATCGTGGTACCAAGGGTATCAGTTATGTCCTTACAGCCATGGTTTTCCACATCATTCCCATCTCCTTTGAAATATCCATGGTCTGTGGGATCTTGAGTTATAACTACGGGTTACTGTTTTCAGTCATGACCATCGCAACTATGTTAGCCTACTCCATATTCACTATTCGTACTACTGCCTGGAGAACCAAATTCAGACGTCAGGCCAACGAGGCCGACAATAGGGCTGCGTCGGTGGCATTGGACTCCTTGATCAACTATGAAGCCGTCAAGTATTTCAACAACGAACTATTTCAGGCTGCCAAGTATGAAAGGGAGTTGACAAAGTATGAGAAAGCCTCGATCAAAACAGCTACCTCGTTGGCTTTCTTGAATTCCGGTCAGAACCTTATCTTCACCAGTGCTCTTACTGCCATGATGTACATGGGATGTCAGGGAGTGGCGCTGGGAAGTTTGACTGTAGGAGATTTGGTGCTTATCAACCAATTGGTTTTCCAATTGAGTGTGCCGTTGAACTTTTTGGGCTCGGTTTACCGTGAATTGAAGCAGTCGTTGTTGGATATGGAAAACTTGTTTCAATTGCAGAATCACGAGGTTCAAATCAAAGATGCTCCAAATGCCAAACCTTTGGTTTTGAAAAACGATAGAATTCCTGGAGAAATCAGATTTGAAAACGTCACTTTTGGCTATCATCCTGATCGTCCTATTCTCAGAAACGCCTCGTTTGTTATTCCTGCTGGGGACAAAGTGGCCATTGTTGGTCCATCAGGAAGTGGTAAGTCTACGATTTTGAAGCTTGTGTTTAGGTTCTACGATATCAAAGAAGGAAGAATTTTGATTGACGGTCAGGATATCAGCAAGGTAACTCTTGAAAGCTTGAGAAGATCTATTGGTATAGTACCACAAGAAACTCCTCTTTTCAACGATACCATATTGGAAAACATTAGATACGGTAGACTAGATGCTTCAGATGAAGAGATAGTGAAAATGATTGAGAAGGTTAAATTGTCACAGCTAGTTGAGGCGTTACCAGCCGGATTAAGTACATTGGTGGGTGAAAGAGGTATGATGATTTCAGGCGGAGAGAAACAGCGGTTAGCAATTGCCAGACTCTTACTAAAGAAAGCACCAATAACATTTTTCGATGAAGCTACATCGGCATTGGATACTCATACCGAACAGGCATTATTGCGCACTATCAGAAGTGTGTTCAACGAGGACAAAAGCACAAACATCTCGATCGCTCATAGATTAAGAACCATCGCCGATGCTGATAAGATTATTGTTCTCAATAAAGGAACGGTTCAAGAGGAAGGAACCCACCAGGAGTTACTCAAGCAGCCAGACTCGTTGTACGCTCAGTTATGGGACATCCAAGAAAACCTAGAGATAGAAGAAGAGTTAAACTCTATCCAAGACAGTCCTGAAAAGGCAAAGCTTCAGAGCGTGGCATAAGTCGTCATAACACTAATAAGTGATATTACGATTGTTTAATAAGTTGGTTCTATAATCACGTTATAGAACAGGTGATTGATATAATATTACTTCTTATCTAAGTTAATGTTAATGTTAATGTTATCCTTTCTACCTGGAAGGGTACTACCCCTTCTTATATACTATTCTGGTATTACACCATGTGGTACTTCTCCACATTGCCAAGCCTTCTCACATTATTCTTTCGCTCCCTCTTTGGGAAATTTCAATACTCCTTAATCCCACATTCGTTCATATGTTACATCCTTGTTACACTTTCGTTTTACCTTCGTTTCACCACATTCTCATGTGTGGCTTACTAACACATTACTAATCATCATGTAATCGGCTGTAGGGTCATTCCTAACATGTGACACAAGTCGCCACTTCTGCACCTAACGAGATCATATAAATATTAAGACGAACGTCTTTATTAGATAGAGAATACTATCAATATTAGAAGTAATCGTAATGTGTCGCCCAGCTACTTGTTCTACATGTCGTAAGTAGGAGATGTCTAAATCACTCAACGCATCGATTACGCTAACAATAGAAAATCAAACCTGGACTGGATGTGGAATCCATATTCCTAATGCCATGGACTCATATCCAAGGGACCAATGGTGCACCTGTGTCTCCATCAGCGGTGCCAACAATGGTGAATACCCACCAAAATCCGGAGATGGTAAAGCTGCCTAAATAGAGGAGAGCCAATGGCCTAGATGATAAAGTTTTGAATCGATCCAAGAACTTTTGAGTTACCATCGAGTTCGGAAAAAATATCTACGGATCCTGATAACGAACTGATCCTTACTTAGAATAGTAACTCTAATTTAATGTGAGACTAACTTTTTCTGTAGATCCACAGTCATATATAGCTTCTATGGTTATGGATATGCCATTATTTCTGGTAGGGGTGTTGACTTTCAACGCTGATGCTGTGAAGATTGAGCACCTGTATATTGCGTGCCTTTGGCCTCAGTGCGGACCATCTTCGCGCTTCTGGTGTGCCTCGTATTTGGGTCTCCACAGACAACCCTATCCCTGCGCAAAACCAAAATAAATTCTCCTGTCAGCTAGCCAGCCTAATACACTATATTTGGGCAATTAGTGCCGATTATCGGTGGGCTGTCGATCTACGGCAGTTAGATCTTATTAGACTTTGTATGAAAGTCTAATTTATTAGCATCGAGAAACCAACGATGTGTGGCTTTTTTTCAATTCTCCGGCTAATACAAGACAATAGAGTCTGACATAGGCATGAGATCATTTGCCTCACACCCAATCGGTTGCAAGAGCCATGGCCAATTGTGGTGAAGCCCCTTTTCCGCCAGAAAAAAGGAGGGGACGAATTTAGATCGCGCACAAGCGTCGCTGGCCACGGAAGTTTGGTGCCGTTGCATCTTTCGCGCTGCGCATTACCACCCCTAAAATTGACAGAAAACTCGAAGTGCCTTTACATAATCCTTTGCGGACTCTGCGATTTTCACGCATCTCCCAACGGCATCAATTCATGCTGGGGGAATACATGTAATTCTGCATAAATTCTCTTCTAATTCAGCTCCGATCTTCATATGGATGGAAATTTATATATCTACATATATCAATTCCTATGGAATTATCCAAATCACTTTCATTATACTATATTATAGTTGTTTTCGCAAGTTGTACTAGATAACAATGGATCAAAATCAAATTAAAGTAAGATCAAAATCGATAAGTCGGTTAGTAAGAAATAAAAGTCACACCGTACTGGAATCGATAAAAAGCTTTGGGATAAATAAACTAGTTTCGTCAAAGAATTCAGAGCTGGCTTTGAATCAGAACCATCAAGATGATAACCTCAGTCAATACTCTAGTCGAATCCGCGCCAATTCACTCCCTTTGAAACCTGAATCATTATCCAGAAATAACAGCATTCGATCTTGGCAAAGCTCGCTAAAATCCTCGGATTTAGCCCATTCACATGTGGATTTTGTCGAAGATGAAATCGAGCAAGACATCGAAGACTCATCCACTAAAATCTACACCGAGGTAATAATACCCCCTCTTCCCTCCTCTGCGGACATCGCCGCTAGACCTTCGAATGTGGTTAGCGATATGGAGTCGATACTAATTACGAATGATGTGAACAAGTGCACTTTCATGCAGAGTGCATCTTGCATACTGCAAGTTCAAAACCACGACCTTCATAACCAAGACCGAGCCCCCGATAATTTGGCCACGTCCATTTTAAGTGTAATCTCCGACGAGAAAGAGATAGAATGGGTAGTATAACATACGATAGATAATAATAGCCTCTTAGGTAGACATTTCAATTTTTCATCCCTTGCGCTTCTTTCATTAATTCATTAGCCTTTTCTAAATCCGTCGTTTCTGTAAATTTTTCACGACACAATGCGAGATGAAAAAAAAATATTTTGTCTCGATACTGTTGGACAATACTATTGAGCGGCACAGAGTTCAGAACAATTACAACGGTTTCTGCCAAACCTTGGTTGGGGAGTAACGCGGTAGGGGCCATACTAAGGTCATGCTAGGCATAGTACAGCTGCAGCACGTTATAATCGGCAAACATGTATAGTTGGCCAGCAATTTTGACGTCGCACGGCGAATCAGTATTGCACAATCTTGGCTATGCAGCGCTGGTTTCGCATTAAGCCGAGTTTAAGCCTCGATACCCCAAGGGCCTAGACTTCCGGTCCCATCCCGTGCAAATCTTAGTCTTTATCAGTTTATTATAAAAATATGTACAAGTATTACAACAGACTTACTAAATCAGAGTAGAAGCTGGCAATAATTCCTTTCTCGTAGTTAGAATCCTCCAATTCTTCCACCAACTCTATTAAACCGTGAGGTGGTAAACTTAATTTTTTTTGACTTACGAATTTCTCCTTGGACTGAACAAGATCTTTGTCATGCTGTAAAATATCTCCCAATATCATGGTGGAGATATTCTTTACTGTTATACCCAATTGTTTGGACCAATCGGAACCTTTTCTCAATGATTTCTTCACCCATTGGTCGTAATGTAATGAATACCATGTGAACAACTTGAGCTTATCTTGTTTCTTGGTTTTGTATTGGAATCCGATCAAACCCAATTCAATCATCTTTGAATCTATATTGGTTAGCACAAAGTTCAAAGTCTTGGACAAAAGATCTTCGTTCTGTACAAATGCTAAGGAAGAGAGGGCAATAGTTTGCAATTCATAATTGTTCACGTTAGTGTTTGACAACAAGGATACGTTGGAATTTTTGACAAACTCCAAGACTTTTTTATACTCCTTCTGATTAGCTTCATAAATAGTCAAGTTGAAAATGGACGATAACAATTCCTTTGGTGTAAAGTGTTTCTGAACGCCCGAGTTCAAGAAGTTTTTGAACAACTTTTTGCCAAGCTGTTGGAACTCAGAGTTCTTCAATCCAAACTGCAATATCGAGTTTCTCACTTCCATCTCGATACTTGAGTAGTTCTTGGTCAAGCTCGTTAATTTGTTCCAGCCGCCCACCTTGTGGTAAATTTTCAAAATGTATTTGTCCAACCAGTCTTGAAATTTGGTGTAGTCACTGAAATGCAATAAGGTATTATTGATAGTTTCTAAGCACTTCATGACGATTTTGAGTGTTTCATAGTCGATTTTCCATTTGGAATCAGCTAGACTATCAAGTATTTTGATAATATTGATCAAATCTTCAGACAGCGAGTTTGAAGTTCCTAAGATATTGCCATAATCATTGACCATAGCAATAATGTCTTGTGGAGAGACATTGTTCTCGATGATCTGAGGTACAATAGAAGTCTCAACGATCTCCCTACTGTACAATGTTCTCATGTATCCACCACGTTTGTTGTTAACGTTGATAAGGTGAGAAATAGGAATATCCAACTCTAATGAACGATCGGACAAAATGATATTGATCACCTTGATACAGTCCTTATCATCCTTAATCTTGATAAATAATGGTACATGGTATGGAATATCTTCCAAATTTAACTGTTGGGGTGTCAAGTTGTACAAATAAACATGCTGCTCAATAAACAACTTTCCATTTTTAGTGCTTACCTTGACTAATGGATATCCAGCGTTTCTTGTCCAAGAGTGAACAAATGTTGGCAAGTCAACAGAAGTAAACTCATTGAGGAGATTCCAAATATCGAATAATTTAATTGATTTGTATTTATATGTTTCAATCAACTTGGCGATTCCCAGAAGAAACTGGGAGTAATTTTCTCCAGCCAAATTAGATGTAGGCGAAAAATCGGTTTGTAAAATATTCGCAACCATTCTTAACAAAATAATGCCCTTTTCATAGGAATTGGTCTCAAAAATAGTAGAAGTGGAAGCATCCAATCCAATATCGAGCGAGCTGGCATGTTGGTTAAGCGAGGGGATGGCACGCTTGTTGTCAACAATCAAACAGTCTTGGTCCAAACTTTTATCATAGTTCTCCACTTCCGAAATGGTGTAGCGGTCGTGGTCATTGTTAACCTTCGATACGTGGATAACGTACGATCCTAACCAGGTAGCAAATGCTTCATTGAACCAAAGACTGGTCCAATCGTCAAACGAAACCAAGTTTCCAATCCACTGGTGAACTAGTTCATGAGCTACCAATTGCTGCAAATGATATTTTTGTTCTTCCGTGCTGAACTCGTCAATTGAGAACTGGTTTGCAATTAAAGTGACCATCCCCCAATTCTCCATCGCTCCATCGCCCAAGAAAGGTAGTCCGACAAAATCAAGCTTTTCCAAAGGATATTTGTGGCCCAAAAGTTCTTGTAAAACAGGTAAGAATTTGCCAATCATATTTAAGGCATAGCGGGCGGGAGACGATTCGCCAATAGTAGTATAAACTCTCACTGAAATTTGGTCTACTTGGGCCTCTAAAAATTCCAAATCTCCTATCACGAATCCAAAGACAGAAGAAGCAATTGGTGGAGTGGTTGCAAATTTGTATTCACTGTTGGGTGATTCCGATACGATTTGTTCAAATATCAATGAAGAGTTTGATATGACCTTGAATTTTGACAACGTTTCAATGGTCAAGTTAATTGGCACCTTAAAGTTGGGTTCCTCGATCAATGGAAAAACGAGTTTGGCCGATTGTGGCTGGAAATGAGTGGCTAAAATATAGTTGTTGGACTTGCCAGAAATGACATCCAGGTAGTTAGTCTTGAATAAACCATGCGTTCTGTCTTGATAAGTTTGAATTTTGTTGATTTGGCCCATATAGGTCAAGGTGACTTTGGACGGGTTATCAAACTTTGAATCGGACTTAAAGGTCACAGTATGACTTGATCTTTCATAGGAAATTGCCAATGGATATTCATCTTTCGAGTCGCTAACAATGGCTTTGGTGATCACCAACTTGTGTGCATGCAAAGTTAACTTGAAATTCGAAGCCTCTTGATTGAAGTTCTCATTTGGGGTCAAGTCAATAGTTAAAGAGCCTGAAAAATTCGGTTTGGTGTGGCTGATATTAAGTCTTAAGTTGTATTGAGACGGCACATACTGGTTAGAAAGCGAAAGCAATGGGGCCGGAGCCAAAGATGCCTCTTTGGACGTTATCTCTGACATGCAAACTGTATTTAGGCTGAACGGATTATTTCACAGCTAAAGCCGATTTTTCTCAGTTCACAATAAAATTTTCAGGTGCGAAAGTGTTAGCATCTCAAGACTCTAACCAGTAACAAACAAAACCTGTATTACTGAATAGAACATTTGAGCATTCAGGGGTGTTCGGAATCAAGGATATAATGACATATGCCTAACTCGTGTTGCTTTGCTGCCCTAGCAATCCGCAGCCATTACAATGTGATAATAGCACCGCTGTATGCCCCTACACTATGCTCACTGAACTGCTCGGGAGCTAAAACGGTTAGTTCAACACGTGCAATTACCCCGGTATTTGGTGCTCGCAAATTTCCAAGCCTTGCACGACGACCCCACCCAACATTTTGGTCTAACGACGCGGTACGACACACGCGGATGAGATACGGCTCAACTAGACCGATCCCTGGCTTTTTTTTTTAACTTGATAGACTGTGGTGCCGATACCCCCATAAACGTCATCTGGTACTGCTCTGCGCTCTTATTCCCAGCTAAATTATCTCTTCTTCACTAGATCGGAGTCCACTTGCCGAAAACTACTTGTTCCGGCAATTCGTCGGCTACTTTTTTACTCCGAGATTAACCGCATTTTTGGGAGACCTCACAAAAAAACTTTCCAACACACACTGATAGATACTGGGCCAACATATTTAAGGTTATTATTAGTCTGCGTGATAAGAAGAATTTCATCTAGGGCCAGTTAAATAAGCTCTCACTATCCTCGGTAACCCCCACAATCAAAATTAGCCAACTTCGAAGTAAACCAATTCATATATTTCCTCGTTAACTGTAATCAAAAAGATTTCTAATCGGTTTCTCGGCGCTTAAATCAAGGCTAACTAAAATACTACTTCACAATTAAAGATGGGCGTGGCATCAGTAAGCATAAATCCGGCCGATAAACTCAAGAACTTGGAATATGCATATCCTGGCACGATCAAAATCGATTGTTCTGGGGCTTATATCGCCAATGATCACTTGTTGAGAGATTCTAACCATTCACCCGAATCCACCAATTCCAGTACTCCTACACCAGAAACAAGCTCTGAATCGGAAGAGGACGACGGACTTACTGATAAAGGTCTGGATCTAGACAATGATAAAGAAGTGCAAGAAGAAGACGGTGTTGAAGCGTACGATCTTACGAAAAACATAACGTTGCCCCAACATAAATCAGAAATAATACACATATCGGTTGACATAGGGGGGACATTAACCAAACTCATATATTTCACCAAGAGTAAGGATAACCAAGGTGGAAAATTACATTTCAAGGATTTCCAAACCGAGAACTTTGCATCCGAAACATTGAATTTCATGATTGAATTGATTCGTAAGTCCAAGCGCAAAGCCAGCGAACCACCCATCACTTTCATTTTGGCAACTGGTGGAGGCGCACACAAGTTCTATCAGTTGATGACCAAAGCATTCAAAAAGAATAAGTTGCCCATGAAGATCATTGCCAAAGACGAGATGGAATGTTTGATCAAAGGATTGGACTGGTTGATCACAAAAATACCCAACGAAATCTTCACGTACGATCTAGAAAACAACCACACCATATCTTCCAATGTGCGTCAAGAAGTGAACGAAATATACCCATATCTACTTGTGAACATAGGAAGTGGTGTCTCCATGATCAAAGTTACCGGGCCAGGTCCCAAAGGCTTTGAAAGAATTGGGGGTTCATCTCTCGGTGGTGGTACGTTATGGGGTTTACTTTCACTTCTCACTGATGCAAAAGATTATAATGAAATGTTGGAAATGGCTCTGCGTGGAAATAATGAAAACATCGACTTATTGGTTGGAGACATTTACGGCACCAACTATAATAAAATCGGGTTGAAATCCAGCCACATTGCATCCTCTTTTGCCAAGGTATTTAAAAAGCTCCGGTTCACATCCCGCCCATTATCGCCCACTGAAAAATTGGCTCAATTCAACCCCGAAGATATTGCTAGGTCTTTACTTTATCTGGTATCTAACAACATAGGCCAGATTGCCTATTTACAGGCGGTTCGGTTCAACCTCAAGCGCATCTATTTCGGTGGCAGTTATATTTCAGGACATATGCAAACCATCCATACGCTTAGTTACGCGGTAAACTTCTGGTCCAAGGGTGATATGAAATCATACTTTTTGAGACACGAAGGTTATTTGGGCAGTGTAGGGGCATTCATCATGGGACCAAACACTGATCCTGTCCATAATGATGATGCTGATGATTTTAAAAAGAATACGGCTTAACGAATCTAGTATATTTATTATTTATTTACTCAACTACGATATTTACGATGTATTTAGCAACATGTAATTGTGGCTACCAATATTTAGCCTCGTAATAATCACGAGTCACTACGAGTACTGTAGTGCGCAATACCGAAAATAAGGACGGATGGGACCAGCTACGTATTGGCGCGCTGGGCCGATCCCTAGGTCCGTCCCCCAAGGCCCACCACGAGGTCGCACCGCGATTTTTCCGCTAGCTGCGACCAAGTTTTACCGCTAGTACCAGTCCCCACTTTTCAATTACTGGGCGTGAGCCATTTCACCCCCCCTTTTTTTCTTTTACATGTGAATCGGGCAACGGGACGTCATTACACCACCAAATTAAACTCCGAAGCATACCGTCCCTTTAACGAACATTATCTCTAGGAGCTTAAAACCACTTTTTCATCTAACCACTACATATGCCTAATGCACGCAAGAGATGTAACGGTTACAGTATAGATAGCAGCTTGCTCATCGGGGTCAAAAAATCCCACCAATTTGCTACATTGTAACGTTCCATCGCAGCGATTTACTCGTGAGAGTTGTGACACAAAGTCAAAAAGAACGACCCTCATAATTCATTCTAGCCAGATTGTTGACGGAGCGACGATTGTCACCGTAGAAGAAACGTTTTCAAATTTTATACTTTTCTGATGAGTGTTGATGACCAAGGTTACGTAACTTACGAATACGGCTATAGAGAAGATACAGACCACCGAAGACTTCACAATAACGACCCACTGAACCTATCGAGCGGCGCTATAAACAACCAGACAACAGACCTCGGAACCATCGCTGATCCGTTGCACTACATCCATAATACCCGGAACAACCAAAGCTTTCATCGAGTATCGTACAACCAATCAGAAACGACATATTCACAGCAACACAAACAACAACTCCACCACGCACAAGCACGTAGCATATCCCATCAGATACACGAACAGCTAAAGCCTAATCGCATATCTAAGAGTATAGATTATTCACAAGATCACGAATACTATCACACTAAACCTCCATTCACATATCTGTATACTACTCCTATACATTCCTACAACTCCGAGTGGATAGATACCCCAGAAATATCGCCTTCGAAACAAGTTCCTATATACTACCAGATGAGCGCACCACAGCTACAAGTAGAATCAAACAATCAAAACTATTCATCTCAAACCCCACCCGATTCCAAAATGGAAACCCCCTCTAAACCGAAATCGTACACCTTTACCACGCCTGGTGCCAAGGCTAATGATATAAATATTAATGAAAAACATCTAGATGATGAAACTTCCTCGACTTCCTCTGAAGATAACCACAACCCAGTGCCGATCAAACAAGCGTTAAAAGCTCCTATAAAGGTAAGCAATTGGGACATTTTCTGGGTGATGCTCAATGATGTGACCGGTAAAGATAAGTTGGCCAAAATCAGTCAGTACGTGTTGAAATTGCTTCTTTATCATGCCGAAAAGTCTCAAACTTATTTGAGTGATAAGTATATTAATATCGATGTTATAAGTGCCCGTTACAACAACAGGGAGAAGCAGCTTAACTTGATCCGCAACTTTATTCGCCACCCACAAAACTTCATCCGTATAGTGCTGATCCTTGTGTGTTCGATTTTCCGTGCAAGGTTTGTGGGAATGGTGAATGGCTTGTCCATGTATAGACAATACTTGAGATTCGGTAAGAGTCCCTTTAGACTTCATGGATTGATCAAGAAGTTCAGTGAAAACATCCACATGAGCAAAGATACTACCGTCAACGTCAACTATCCTAAACTATTCAATCGTACTACATTAAGTGAGATATTTGGTCTTTACTACAGTGTTTCAGATGAAACTTCGTTGTTATTGAAACTCAAGTTTTACGATCACCCTAAAATCAAAGAACTTGCTGCCAGACACGAAGCCTTGGCCTGGTACTACGATACATGGTTGAACTTGTACAATACTTACGAGAAGTCTCAGAAGTTATCACAGCAAGAAATGGATCTCAAGATCCAAATCGAAGTGACAAACAAAGCTAAGGTCTTGTCGAAGCAATTGTTGGGTGGCCACCCTATTCAAGTCAGTAATGTCCCCAGTAAGGTATCGGCCGAGGATATGAAACTATTGAACTCTATTCAGTTCAAAAAGCATAACGCCTACTTGGATATCTACAAACTCATTTCTGATTTGATTTTCAACACCTATACCGTGTTCAACCTCACATTACCCTTCGATATGATACAGGTTTGGATGGGTATTCTGGCTTCAGGGTTGAGTTGTATCAAAATCTATCGTGAAACTAAAGCTAAGTTACTTGAAGAGGCTAGACAAAACGCAGCCTAATACTCTATACTTCTTCACGCGTATTTAAATGAGGCTCAGCCATCTAATATATCTTCCATACTGATATCGTCACTTATAACTTGAGCGTGCTTCCAGAACTTGGACAAGTGTCTTGCACCCGAATCGCACGCTATCACCACGATTCTCTGTCCTGGCCCATATTTGAAGGCTGTCTTAACGGCTGCAACACAATTGATAGCGGCAGATGATCCCCAAAAGAGACCGTCGTTAATACATAAGAACTTGGCCATCATAAGGGCCTGTTTGTCACTGACACGTATAGCTTCATCTATATACTGTTCTCCCTGCTTGAAATTCCATGTAAGCCTCGATAACCCGATGCCTTCAACCACTGTATCTACTTGGTGCCTTCTTCTGGTGCCTTCCTTCTCAACTGTATCATACATGACACCGTAGTTCACTCTGTTGGCTAGCCCTGATCCTTGAGGATCGGCTAATATCGACTTTAAATTGGGGTTCTTTTCCTTAAGATACTTGGAAACCCCTGCTATAGTTCCACCTGTTCCAGAACCATTTATAAATACATCCAAGTTGTGGTCCATCTGGGACCATATTTCTGGTCCGGTAGTGGTATAATGAATTCTCCAGTTGTTATCGTTCTCAAACTGGTCAGCAAAAATTGCGTTTCTTTTGTCGTTGGGATCCTGGTCAATCCTCGCAGCCCTATTTCTTGCAGCATTCGTATATTGGTTAGGATCTACAATTGAGGCGGGTTTCACCGGCTCAACTTCGGCACCCAAAGACTGCAAAAGCTGAATTTTTTCGGGTGATGTATCATCGGGCAAGCAGATATGGGCTTTGTATCCCAAGGCATTGGCCAATACGGCAAAAGAAATCCCCGTTGATCCTGAAGTGCCTTCGAAGATCAAGTCTCCGTTGTGAGGTTTAATTTTGCCCAGCCCTTCATTGGCCCTGATAATGGCCAAAGCCACTCTGTCTTTGGCACTTCCTCCCGGGTTATTCAACTCTAACTTGGCATATATCTTACATCCCGTCAATTCAGATAATGACTTGATCTCTATAAGTGGGGTGTTACCTATTAAAGATTCAACGCCTCTAGATTTTGGTGGTAACGCAGTAAGTTTTGGGGCATCGGACCATCTCGAGTGGATCTCTCGAAGTAGCACAATTGCTGAAATTATAGTCGCCGAAGTTTGGAAAAAAGATTTCCAGTCTACTCCGTCGCTCATGCTCTATATCTAGGATTTGTATATGCCTGGACAACGCTTATATATCTGGAGGTCTCAAACTGGATGCAAGTAGCCGTCATTGAAATATCTAAAGATCGGTACATGTCGTGCGCGGACACGTGATACGATGCTCTTTTTTTGGACCTGTACATGGACAGGTCCAGTGCTGTGCAGATAACTCACAGGCTGCTTTAATAGATTGGTCGAGTGGTCTTGACGTATACGTATGGAATGGTATATGAGATATGTAAGTGTATGGCATGAGACGTAGTATGAACTATTTTGCCAGTGGCCATTTTTAGGTTAAGTTTACTCATTACTCACAAATAGCTGTTAGTACTTAACTTGTTTCAAATCTAATTCAGTCTATCACCGAGTACATTCGACCCGTCTCGTGCAATAATGCACATTTTATGGTCGGATCTAACAAAGCAAACATGATCCTTTTGTCAAACTTGACCCAGTGTTAATATTTTCGCCGTAGATCTATATTCATTGTAACATAGAGTACGAGTATATATGTCGAGACCAGATCAACAATCGAGACTACAACAGTCGAATAGAAAACGGCAGCAGCAGCGCGACAACAATGCGACCTAGAAGTAAGCGAGCTAACCTAAGTTGCTGGTTTTGAAGATCAATTGTGATGCCGATAAAACAATACCAAGTACTAATTGCGTTGCGTCAAATGTGATTGCAAACTTGCAGCTTCGAAGTCAAAAGTGCGTGTCTTGAAGCAGCCTTCAATATCTGGTGTAGCCACCCACTTGGAAACATCCAGCGCGTACCAATCTACTCACATCTGCAACGTCCTTCAGAAGAAGCCGTTTATCTCTACCATACCACATCAACGAAGCATTCTTACCCCACGATAATAGTAATCTTAGTCATGATCCTGCAGCTTACCCACGTGTTCAGTGGAACCGGCAATTCGGTGTCAGCTGTCACGTCAGCTCCACACCAACGCTCAAAACGCGGTTAAAAATATTGCAGCTAACGCTCCAAATACTCAATGTCCTCTCCCCTACCAAGACCAGCAACGACCAATATCCTTACAATTACTTCCACAAGCTCTCGATCAAACGCACGCGACGGTTTACTCGGTTGCAGCACCAATACAACTGACTAGTAATAATATGCTGATCACAACTTCGCACCAACTGGGGTCTACTTCTCACATCCCCCACACAGATGGAGCAGACTCTCTTTGCAGCCAGGTACTGAGATCCGCCCTGAATATAATACCAATCGACAAGAGTTTGGTTAATAATCGCTATGTCCATCTATCCGGAACCTGATACCGAAGTATGGTCATTTATAAAAACAGATCATGCAATGCTCTAGATTTGAAATCAGAGGAGCGAATATGCATTATGGAATGGGACTTCACCGAAAGATGTTTGCCTTTACAATATCTAAGCCATATGTGTTCTATCGATCAAAAGTCCAGAGATTTTTACTCAACTTGACTGCCAATCAATTCTTCTTAGAGCATCCAAATGCGCGAAGTGGAAACAAAATGAGGAGACAAACGGGCTATTAAATTGGACGAGAATGTGGCCATCTAGAAACGCAATCCGAATCAGCTTCAAAGTCACACGTATCGAAAGGTCAAGTTTCATAAAATGATTTCCCCAAGCCACAATCCATGGTTGAAAAAAATGAATGATGGAGCTTCACTCGATAGGACACCGATACGTCCGAAGGAAACTCCGATACTACATTGAGTACACCATTTGATCTAATGACGTTCCTTATCAGCATTTATCTCTTCAATGCCAAGAGTGGTTTCATGTAGCAATGATCCAATCGTTTTCTCGAAGATTTATATACCCACCATACTATAATCGGTTTAGAGAGAGCCAAACCAAGAAAATACGAAGGCCACAATGTGCAGTGTATGTAAAGAATGAAAACAAGAATTTAGACAGCTAAACTGCGGTAGGATGCATGTGATTTACCCAACTATCCGCACTACTTTCCATATTTGAGATACGCATCGGAGGTTCTGATCTCTGATTCGCACTCTTTTACCCCGCTTAATAAGTTAAGGTTTGGGTTTGTCGGGTAAGGTTAGCGCACAGTTGTCGTGAGTTAAGATGGACATAGATCTCGTTTCAAAATAATAAATTTTGACGTTATCTGCAGCTAGTATTAAGTCAGGTTTGATTTGAAGCATTTTAACTTCATGTACAACCTACCCTTTCAACTTGTTCTTGCGGTTTGTAGTCGACAAAAACATAAACAGAAAAATCAGAAAGATGCCTAAAAAATAATTTTTTTACTATGTGTTGTACATGCTGCGCTATTACTAACTGGACAAAACGGGCGCCAGTTTTATACTCCGTGGCTTACCGGGATTACAAACTCTAGTTGGTTCAAAGCATGAAAAGTAAGCTTTTAGGCAAGGTTGCATGACAATCAAAACTGGGTTCCCCCACAATGCCTGGCCACTATATTTAAGCTTGCGGTAGATACGATGCATTCAAAGTGTTGCCTGGAGTTTTATCTGGGGAAATTATTCGGTGACAAAAAAAAAATGTCTAGGGGTCCGTCGCATACCGCAGGTGGAGCGCGGAGTAGAAACTCTAAAATGGAAATCGGATATAACGTCCAAATTCTAATCTACGTTGCTTCCTACTGGTAGCTTGTAACAAAATCTTGTAGACTCTCGGGATCTTCAAAACTGACGTCTCCTCTAACACCAGCTTGCTCAAACCGTTCCTGACCTGGCGCTCTTGGAAACTTGGTCAAATATAGCAATTTTCTAGATTCTTTTTCTGCGAACTTTGTTACTTTTTGCCTTCTCCCTCAAATTTCAAATTGAGGATGTAGTCAAATAAATAGTTACAACTACCCGTTTACAAGTAATCACTTTTTTTTCTCGTGTGGTACTTTTCATTATTAATTATCTGATATCTGTCGGTTAAGTGGATCTCAATCAAAGCGTAGAGACACATACCACTCAATCTCGTCTTGCCTCCTACTTGATTGTCCCGCACATACATAGAGCAATCTGGTCATCATTCTTCGGTGCCAGGGTCGAACATCAATCATCGTAAAGAGACCATCATGGGGTCGGTAAAGAAGGAAGCAGCAAACGACAAAGCCGTAGCTGAAAACGGCAATGGTAATTCCAACAATACTGTGGGTGACTCCACCAAAAAACTCACAGATGCTGAAGTTCTCGCCAGCAGTATGAAAAAGACATCCAGTAACTCAAAACTGTCGGATAAACCAAAATCTTTCACTATAAAATATAAGCGTCCTAGAGGAAGTAGAGCGTGCACCGTTTGTCGTTCGAGAAAAGTGAGGTGTGACGCCGAAATCCATATACCTTGTACCAACTGTATTACTTTCGGATGTGACTGTGTGTTGCCAGATGTCAAAAAAAGAGGCAATTCGTCGAATGAGTCCAAGCCCAAGAGGAAACAGGTTCATTCTATTGGCAAGAAAGAGAAGCATGACAGCGATGAGGAAAACGGCGAAAACAAGGGCCTGCAGTCCGAGAATGAGAACCACCTCAAAGACAACAGGTACGTTCACTCCGAAGAGATTTCTAATAATGAAACTATTCTCAATATCTCGCAAATCAGCTTACCGCCCTCGTTGACTTCAAGCTACAAAACAAGACCGTCTATGCACAAAAAGGAGATTCTAAAGTCAAAAAACCAGTTGACCTCCTTAACGTTTTTGGGATCTTCTTCGGTTGGTGCTATTGCACAAAAAGTAGACGAAAACCATGTACAATTAACAGCAGATGTGTTTGATTTCCAGGACGATACACTAGATTCAGTAGAGTTGGAGATTTTGAAGTTAAGAGGTGCGTTCTTGTTACCCTCCAAAGAATTGTCTTTGGACATTATAAACTCATATTTTGAACACGTACATCCATTGATGCCAGTTATTAATAGAACTGAGTTCATGAGAAGGTTTCATGATCCAGACGACAATCCCTCATTGATGTTGTTACAATCCGTGTTACTCTGTGGTAGTAGAGTGTCAAACAATCCACTATTATTGGATCCTAAGAATTCGACTAATTTGGCTTCTCTTACCTTTTTCAGAAGAGCCAAGGCGTTATATGAGGCCAACTACGAAAGTGATCCAGTATCTTTACTACAGACTCTTTTATTGATTGGTTCTTTCTGGGAAGGTCCCGAAGATGTAACCAAGAACTCATATTATTGGACTAAGGTAGCCATCACTTTGGCGCAGGGCTTTGGTTTCCAAAGAGATATCAGTAACTCAAAAACTCTTAGCGCAAGCAATAAAAAGATATGGAGACGTATTTGGTGGTGCTTGTTTGAGAAGGATAGAAATGTAGCCATTGCATTTGGTCGACCAACAATGATTGATTTGAATGATTGTGATGTTCCCATGTTAACAATCGACGACTTTGATGAAAACGATCCAAAATTAGGCATTAAGTCAGAGTACCCTATTGACCACACTTCGGCCAATTATTTCATACACTTGGTCAAATTGGCTGAAATAACGGGAATCATTATCAAACACCAATACTCAGTTAAATCAGAACAGTTGAAAAGAAAGAGCAAATTCTCCATTATACAACATTGCGATATGCTAATGGGTATATGGTTTACCAACTTGCCTCCTGAGTTGGTGTTTTCCGTCAACAATCCGCAGAATCAGAACTTCTACTGCTGTTTATTGAATGCACAATACTATAACAGGTTATATTTGATTCATAGGTCAAACTTGCTCAGAATGGCCAAGTCTTCATCGACAAACCCAAATAACTACAGGTACCCATCGTGGGGTATATCTTTTCAAGCCGCAAGAATGATTGCCATGGTGTCCAAAATCTTGTATGAACGTGATCAAGTGAAGTACTGTCCGGTGATGTTTGTCTACATTTTGTTCAGTGCATTGATGATGTTGATATACCACGTAGACTCTACTTCGAATGTTGTCGCCGTCACTGCCTCAGATTCGTTGTTTGTAACCAAACGGGTATTGAAGGAATTGGCCAAATTCTGGCCCATTGCCGGTGTTTTGAACAAGCTATTTGATAAATATGCTGATGACAAAATCAAAAGAGCCAAGTATATTGAAAAGGGAACCAAGATAGCCGAGTACCAAGAATTAAGTGCTAATATGAAGGCTATGAAGAGAGAAAATAGTTTGAACGAGTTTTACGAACCCAAAGAGACCGCCAGCGAAACCCCACAGAAGCCATTTTCTAATCAATACCAGATGGGAGTTAATGGTGGTGGTTCTGCTGCAAACAAAGACTCGCCTTCCAACTCAATTACTTCTGGTATTTCCCCTGGTGGGGCTTACCACGACTACAAGACTGCACCAACAAGTCAACCTGTCAATATCGAAAATCACCTGCATTTACAGCAACAACAGCAACAGCTGCAAAATCAACAGACTGGTACTGAGCAACCGTACAACTTCGAAGAATTGGTTCAAAAATTTAAGCAGTCAAAGAACGGAAAGGAATGGGAAAACTCCAACACAAATAATAATGAGGTGGTTAACGAACCATTATCTACAGGAAAACTTACGAATGAGGCATCTCCAACATCGTCTGCTCAGTCATTTCCTGATATCTCGTTGGTCACAGAATCGCTTCCTGCAAATCAGAACTTCTTTGAAAATTTCGAGCCAACTCAATTGTTCCCAGAGACTAGAGCAGGAAGTGTACCTGCTACGAGAGCTCAGTCGCCCCAAATGATTTCAGATAATACTTTGGGCAACTCAATGATGAGCGTCGACGGGTTCAGTCAAAGCCAAGACCAGAGCCAATTCCTTGATGGAGAAGAATACTCAACAGGAAGCCCCATGGGTGGTACTTTGAACACTAATTTCGTTGATAGCTCATTTATCAATATGAACTTGCAATCAGGTCTTGAAAACAATTATTTGGAGAACAATTTAGGGTCTTTGTTCAATCTACACCATTGATAGTTTACGAATCTCGGAGTTTCTTGTCTATATGTATATTTGTAATTTACTTGAATATAACACTTCACTTTTTACCAAAGACGCTTCTGCGACTTTTTGCCCTTGTGCTTGACCTTCTTCAAGTGTTCCAATATCTCATCTCTTCTTAGTTTTTGACTGTATCCGATTAGATTTTGCACCACTGATTCATAAATCTCGAAGTTATTCTTCAAATCTTTTAGATGGCTATTCAATACACTACTCAACTTTATAAGTTGATCGTAGTTTGATTGGAATTGTTGTAATTTTGAGTCCAATGCACTGTCGCTGGCATTTTCCAAATACTGTCTCGCTGAATTGTTGAGGTTGTCTGTTTCGACTTGTGATATGAATTCACCAGTGGTACTCAAAAGTCTCAACTTTTCGTCGTTGGATATGTTCAATTCTAAAATGTCGGGTATATCGAAGTTTTCCCACTTAATATCTTCAATGCTAATTGACTTCTTTCGGGAGTGGCCCTTGACCTCAAGATTATGGCTGGGGCTTTCTTTGATGGATTTTGCGCTGGTTTCTTTTTGAGAAATTTCGTCCAAATTAATCGGTATCCCTAATTTGATCAACAAATTATGGCGTATTTTCAGTTTGATCCAGTTTGGCGGTTTGAGATGTGGAATGGTGGCCAATTCGGCAAATATTTCTTGAGATCTATCTGATAAGACCGATGGGGGTTCTTGAATGGTTGGTACCTGTTTGGTTTCTTCTTGAGAGGCTTTAGGAAACAAAGTCTGCATAACTTGTTCAAGCTTACTGGTAAAGACTTCCTCATCATCGAAGACATATTCATCGAAACTTATGATATTATTATTGTTTTGGGGAACATGGGGCTTTTCTTCAAAAGAAGCATCATCAAAAGAGCCAAAATCGCTATCTGCGTCGTCATTGGCCTCGTTAAAATCATCAAAATCGTCATTATCTTCACTTTCCTGCTCTTCCACTGCAAGTTCCTCATTTACCGAGCTTTTCATGGGCAGCAGCTCAGAGTCCGTTCGACTTATGGGACCTTCTTGGTCTATATAGTCCTTTAGTTCTCGTTGTATATCGCCAAGCCTATCACTGTTTTTTAATTCATTGTGCTGTTCTTGAGGCTGTAAACTCTCTGCTAGGTTTGATTCAACATTATATTGGGCAATGTTTTTATCGTCCAAATCAATGGCCTGGAATTCTTCCTCAACTGTTTTGTCACTCATAACAATCGTAACACCATCTATTCAGCTACTTGCTAGCTTGTTCTTCACTGGAATCCTCCATACTGGCTCCAAAATCAACTCAAACGCGATCGGGTCGTGCGCGGGAAAAATTAACAACCTCATAAGCAGGCTGCAAAAGCGTTAAAAGTAAATGTATTGACAAAGTCCGACTTTGACAGGTTGTTCTAGATTCTTGCTACTTCTGTTGCATTCTATTACAGTGTCTGTGTACATATAATAAATAGAAAAATGTAAATTTGCTGGTGTGCTTTGGCTTGCCCGCCTGATGATGTATGATTAAATAACTTATGGCTAGAGGCGTTATATGTACTACTATCATGACTAACGTTCAATAAATTTTTGACGTCACGCACAGAAGATTCTAGTCATCAACGCATACTCGAAGATTGCACCAATATAAGCTCTAGCATGTTCTGACGTCATGTGACATGATATGGGAAGTTAGTCATCCCATCACATAAATAGTATTTATGTAGCAAATATGTAGTGAAGGTTTCTCAGTTCTCATGTCGCTGGTCGTTCTTTTCTCCATAGGTAATCCTGGACCCATAACTCGGCATTCTGCTGGGCACTTTATGCTCGAGGAGCTAATCAAAAATTGCCAGGCACCCCCTTTAGTCAAAGGAAAGGGAAAATACTCCATTACAAGCAGCAATGATTTGATATTTGTGAGGTCGCATGCGTATATGAACGAGTCTGCAAAAGCATTCAAGCAATTCGTGGACTCCGAAAAAATTGGAGCTGATTCCACTATATTAATACTATATGACGATTTTGAGAAGAACGTTGGAAAGATACGGCTCGGTAATTTCAAGCCCAAGGAGTCCCACAACGGTATAAAAGGTTTGGGTCAATACTTGCTGAAGTCCAAGTTCGTCAATTGTTATAAGCTTGGAATTGGTATAGGACCAAAACCTTCCAATGCTTCAACGAACCAAATGGGCTCATGGGTGCTATCTGCATTCAAGCTACAAGAGAAAGAAATTTTAGCCAACACAAGCAGCGAACTACTCGCTATGTACGTCGCAGAGATTATAGAGGCCGAAGGAGAGGTTGACGATTGCAATAAATTCAACGCTCACATGTCAAAGCTTTTTGATAGCAATTCATAGAGTTTATAGAATAATACAGCATAAATAATAGACGAAAGGATGTTAGATATTTACAGAATTGAGAGTGGATAGTAAAGTTCTTTGATTGAGTAGTCTATTTACTTTTATCTTTTTTGGCTGCTTGAACTTCCATGATATCGCTCAAATCACTAATCGAGCTCTCGATCTCGTCATCCCCAGTAGAGGGAATGTACTCTTCGTCATCTTCGTCATCTTCCTCACTGACCTGGAAATACTGGTTATTTCTTTGAGGTCTGAGGAACGCCTGCTTTTCACCGTCGCTGCTCAGGTCACTACCCAAATCGTCGCTGGTGATTTCATCTGCTGCATCATTTTCGTCGTCATAGTCAATTGCACTAACATGAAACTCATTTGAAGTTTGTTCGGAGCCATCCGACAAGACATTGCGGATCTTGTTGGTAAGTTTTGAGGCTCTTCTGCCTCTTTCGATGGCTCTCTCGATCGTTAGTCTATGTTTGATGAATAATAATCTTGGGAACATCGAACGCTCACCTTTTAATATCATCTGCAGCAACTGTTCTTCGGTGGGATCGCTTAGTATGTACCAAAAGTCTTTCAAGTGTATACGGGGCCAAATAGTTATTGAGCCTGAAAATCTTTGTAGCCAAATATTCAGCCAATCTTGCTCCATGAAATGAGGTAAAAGATCTAACGTTTTGACAATCTGTAGCCACTTGGTAATCTCCAACTTGAGTAACTGTTCCAATGCAGTAGCAATGAAGCCACCTCTCAACGATGCAAATCTTTCTTTTCGAGTATTCCGTCTTGCACTAGCCACTGGTCTTCCAACTGTTCCCTTTGGAGCAAAGAAGAATAGCGATATGTGAGGATTGACCTGAGAAACAATTGAGAAATTGACATTGTAGTATGTGTTAAGGGCTTCGACTGGAATGTCTGTTCTCAAAGAGCCGTCTCTCCATTTGCTTCCCAACGAAAAAGGTATAACCTGTCCATTGCTAGAGTTCTTCATCATCAATACTACTGGGTTGAGGATTCCTGGAACGGCAGACGATGCTAGTAAAGAAGACCAAATAATGCAGTTGGGGGAAGTGATATTGTTGCATAGAATAACCGGCGAGTGTGGATCCCCGGGAACAGTCGAGATGTTCAATTTGCGCCCAGTAGCCTTGGAAGCCTCTTCAAAAGTGGTAGATCCTTTGGTGAAAAAAGAGCACTTTTTGGCCCATTCCACTGCATCGAATCTTGCACCTGTTCTCCACCATCTAGGTATCCATACATACCATGGGTCTTCGCATGCAGTGATCTTTCTTGCTAGTTGAGGAACAAGCAACCGGCGCAATTCTTCATCGTTTCTCGAACATGTCAATGCAGCAACCAATCCTCCTCCTGATGTACCAGACACAATGGAGGGTAATAAATCATGGTCCAAAAGAGCCTTGACAATACCAAAATGTGTATATGCGAAACACGCACCTCCACTCAAACACAAGGCAGATTTACCATAATTTTTCAGGGCAATCTTGAAGAACTTACGCTTTGCTTCGGGACTGATATTGGGCGAATCGGTGATTTTATCAATACATTCGGCCACCAATTGGACGTACTCTTCCACCAAGTTCTTAGTTCCGTAGTATCTGTGCGAATAGAGCTGTCTATTTTCTATTCCGGCAAAGTTCTTTTTGAGACAGCCCTGGAGAAACATCATTAAATCGTTGTCGTTCTCGGAATCCGCTTTAAGTTTTCTGAGTCTTTTGATGGTCAAAGCCACTGTTCTATAGTCGTAGTACGAAAACTTGGGGTTGATAGACCATTTGTCCAAGTTGAGATACTTATCCAACTCAATTGCATTTTCTATCCATTCTTCATAAGTTTTGGAGCTTCTTAACTTGTCACGCAATACTTTTCGTTGCCCCACCCACGTAAAAAGATACTCCAGCATTGCCACAAATGTCCGAACTGATACATACCAGGAACATAAAAATAATACCCATGAGATTATAAAAAATAGCACTGGCCATCTTAGCAATGAGTATGCAAAACTTGAACGGAACTCGTTCGGGGTTTTCTTGGACGAGGATTTGGATCGAATTCCCTTGGTGAAGCTACGCCGACGCTTCTTTCCCGAACAATTGGCCATGGGATACCAATCGCTTTTGGAGGTTATTAAATCGGGTCTCTTCACCGGATCCAACTCCGCTCCTGTTTGTGTATCGCCCATTATTTTGGCATCTTCTTTGGTATCCCGGCTACTTGGATTCTCTTCTGCAGATCTGCCGGAGCCGTTCCGTACATCCTCTTTATCTAACGTCTCGTCATGCTCTTCCCATACTAATGCTTTTGCAAACGCCTCTATATGCTCTTCTTCAATGTAATCTTTATCTTCCTCAAAAAGCGGAGCTCTTTCCATGGACTGATTTGTACGTGGACTTCCCACCGCCATTATGCAAAAGGTAGCTCAAATATCTAGCTATGACTATCTCAATCTACACAGCAACAAACCGTTATCGCGGATTGTTGGGCTTGAGATGCATCATTGCAGTCATGCATCACGTGCGCTCTCTTATCGCCGGTCAAGTACTACCTGGTGTAGTACAAGATATCTTCATTTGCGGATTAGGGACATTAGGATAGCGTGGGGTGAAAGAAGCGCTACCGGGATGTTGGACAACTCTTTGAGTATGGATCACATGGGTTTGTTGAAAGATCTTGTGTAAAGATCATCAAGGTTCTGTTTTGCATCAGTGCTCATCGCTCAAAACCGCACAACAAAATGGATCGATTGTGAGTATACTCGAAAGCATTGCAACCAAAAAAAGAGAGAACACATGGGTGAATCTGCAATTATGGAAGTATCAGGTACACCAATAACATTGGTACGTAGGCGAAATTCGCCTATCAATCTTAGCAGCTAAATTTCTGCATAATTCGTTACCCTCCGTGTGCATTTAAAGCAGCAGACCAACCTATGCTCCGTTGGACAGTAGCGTCGCTTGTCTTCTGGACTAGCATGCTCGAGTAAATGGCATGTAATTGCTAAATCTAGTGAAAGCATCAAGCTGCTTCGTGTTACTGTGTGTAGTAATTTCAGCCCAAACCTCGAGTAGGTTTTCTGTGACCGTGAATGTAACGTAAGGTTACGTAGTGTAGTGGTTATCACTTTCGGTTCTGATCCGAACAACCCCGGTTCGAATCCGGGCGCGACCTTTTTTCAAAATATTTTTTGCCTCACACGTGTAGACATTCAGGCGTTGATTCAAAGACTTATACTCATCCCTCCTCCATGATGTCAATTGATACTTTGGTTCTAGATATCGAGGGAACGGTCTGTCCCATTTTGTTTGTAAAGGAGACTTTATTTCCCTACTTTCTTCAACAATTACCCCAAGCACTTGCGAAAATCAGCTTTCCTCTCCAGCCATCCACTGATCAAGACGATGATTTCCACCGCATTCTACAAGGACTTCCCGAGGAAGTAAGGAGTTCTCGCGAGGCCACATTGGAATACTTGAATGGCTTGGTCAATGCTGACGTAAAAGACCCTGTGTTAAAGGGATTACAAGGCTATGTGTGGAAGAAAGGCTACGAGATCGGTGAGTTGAAAGCTCCAATATACCAAGATTCCATCGACTTCATCAAATCCTACCCTTCAGACACCAAAAAGATATACATCTACTCATCAGGTAGCGTCAAAGCCCAGAAACTATTGTTTGGTTATGTCAATGAAAACGGTCATTCAGTAGATCTCAATCCTTACTTGTCTGGCTACTATGACATCACAACTTCTGGTTTCAAAACCGAATCTCAATCATACACCAAAATTTTACAGGATATCGGCAAAAACAACAGCAGCGAAGTGTTGTTTCTTAGTGATAATGTTAATGAAGTAAAGGCTGCAATTGCCGCAGGAATGCAGAGTTATATCGTCAGAAGACCAGGCAATGCTCCGTTGTCCGAGCAAGACAGATCAAGCTACAAGGTTATAGACTCTTTGGCCGAATTGCAAATCTAATACATACATGTATATATCATTTGTGAAGGACTAATGTACACATATATATAAATTACAGGTCTCTGAACAAAATGTCAGCAGCCACCTCCTCGTTTTTGTCACAAGCCAAGTAGACTTGAATCACTATGTCACGCTCGAAACCCAATTCACAGAGTCTTTCTATGGCGTTTTGCTCTTGTTCTGTGAGTTGAATTCTGATTTGTCCACCTTCACCTGCTTCTCCAGCAGCTTCATCACCTTCAACTTCAAATCCTAAGTCGTCCCCTCCAGTGCCCAAAAATGCTCTTACAAACGATTCAGGATCTTCTCTGATCAACGCAGCCATCTGTGGGTTGTGTTCGGCCAAACGTTCCAATAAAGGTTGAATGAGTTCTGGTTCAGATTGCAAAGCACTTCTCAAGGCGGCCAAGTTCTCATCTCCAGCAAGATCTTGCTCTGCTGAGGCAGCCTCGCCCTGTCCTTGAGAACGAGCGGCGGCGGCGGCGGCGGCCTCGAACAAATTCTCGCCATGGTCGCTCTCGTCGTCGCGTGAAACGTCGGCATCTGGCTCTCCTGCTGGCGTGGTTGATGCTACGGGTGCTGAAGGAGCAGCATTCTGTAAGGATTCGGGGATACCCGTCAATAAGTATTCAACGGCACGATGAGGATTATTAAATGCAGCTCTTAAAGCGGCTTCCACCTGTGATCTTTCATAGCCCATCTCCATTATATTGGTAATGGTGGCTTCTCTTTCACTTCCTTGAGCGAAAGCAGAGCCCGAATCGGTACTCTGAGCAGGTGCTGCTGTATTGTCGGTAGCGTTTGATGAGTCGGTTGGTACGGTTGAGCTTTCGGTGGCGGCTGGAGTGGCGGCTTTGGCGGCTTTTTTGGCGTTGGAAATCATGAAAATAATAGAATCGCCCTCCTTGACCTTGGCAGATTCCAATGTTTTGTCATCTTGTAACACTTTCCCTGAATAAACAAACTTGAGTTGTGATGCCTCGCAACCTTTTTTAGCCCCTAGCTTCTCTTTGGTTTCCAATACTGTGTCGGACAATTCAACCTCAATTGGTATCGTCTGCTTCTTAAAATCTTTGAAAATTATCTGCATGTCTATGACTATTCAAACGGTTGGATTTTCGGCTATAATGAACTTGCCATGCAAAAAAGTGATGCTCTCTAAACTTTCGATCTTCGTTGGGTATAGCTGGGACCAGGTCGTGCGCGGGCTCAAGACTTCGGCCGATGAGTTCAATGCCACCAAGTTTGGAGGCAGTAGTGGTGTCGAAGTGGAATGGCAGTAGATACGCGTAAGGGAGTGATTTTCGGGATCGAACGGTCACTTCGGATCCAGTCGCTGACCTGTTTGCCAAAATTACGTACATCTTCATGACAGATTTAGTGGCGAAATTTGGCGTTGCGGTCGTGCGCAGGCGCCAACATAGATAGCTAGAAATTGCAAAATTATGGTAGCAGCAATAGATTGCAGCAATAGAAGGCAGATCCGGTTCATAAAATGTCAAGAAATCGTAACGGATCGGGAGTAAGGGGTCCTAACTCGGCTTTGACGGCTTTTTTGAGAAATGAAGGTATCACCGAAGGGTTCAGGAGAAGAAGAGAGGCCCAGAGCGAAACCCCAGAAACAGAGGAGGTTCCTGAGGCCACTGAAGACGAGCCAGTAGTGGTGGTTAGAGGGCGAAACAGAAGCTCTGTTGTGTCTGAAACACCTGATGAAGAAGAGCGCGCCATCAGAGCCGCAGGAAGACGTAAAAGACGGGGTGGAGCCGAATCCGATTCCGATTTCGATCCAGACTTTGAAGATGAAGAACTTTCTGGTAACGCGATGAAAAAGTTTGGTGAGGAAGATACATGTGTGGACTGTGGCAAAATATTCAACTTGACGGTATATTCTCGATATCTAAAGAACAAGAAGGGTTACATTTGTGAAAATTGTAACGAAGTTCTCAAGCAAAAGGAGCGCAACACCAAACGAAATCAGGCTGCAGCCCGTAAAAAGAGAAAAAAGGTGGCCCTGGCGCTTTTGGATAAGAAAACGGTGCGGATCCCCAAACTTCAGGATATCTGTATCACCAAAATTACTCAGAACATTGGCGATGTCGATGCCTTGGGAGATATTGGGCAACTCAATATGAACAAAATCTCGCGTATTTTGTCTAAAAACCGGTCCTTGAATGATTCGACTCTAATCTTATTTTTAAATCCTGGTCTCAGGTCGTTGGAATTTTGGGACTGCTCCAACGTTGATTCTGACTCGTTCAACAAAATCGCCTCGTATTGTCCTGATCTTGAATCATTGACGTTATTCATGTGTGGACAGCTTCATAACGACAATCTCAAGTACTACGCCACCAATCTTCCTAAACTCACATCTTTATCATTGAACGGTCCCTTCCTCATCAGCGATCTCATGTGGCGTGAATATTTTGAAGAGATCGGGCCCAGATTGTCTAGATTTGAAATCAGAAACACACATAGGTTTGAGAACGATTCACTTATCAGTTTATTGGAAAGCTCAGGTAAAAATTTGACCTCGCTCAAATTATCAAGACTAGATGGGTTGGATTCTGAAGCAGTTTACGACTTGATTCCCCATTATCTTGAGCCATCGAAGCTTGAACATCTAGAAATTAGTTATCCCTATAAAGAAAATTTAATAAGCGACGATTTGATAATCAATATATTATCGATCACCGGAGAATCTCTTATCTCCTTAAACGTCGATGGATGCTCCAACTTGACAGGAAGGTTTTTAATTGATGGCATTGGAAAGTTTTGCCCCAACCTAACCCATTTGTCCATGCAGAATTTGGATAAAGTGATCGACGAAGAGTTTAGTTTAGCATTTTCCGACTATAACTCGATCAACACCGGTGGACTCATCAGTGTGAACCTTACCAAATGCTCTGGTTTGGGAAATAACGCCATATACTCGCTCTTGAAACACTCCAGCCAGACTTTGGTCGAATTAAGCATCAACTCCTTATTCAAACTCACTAAAGAATTTTTATTGCAAATATTCACTGACGAATATCATCCTTACAAGAAGAGCTTGAAGGAGAAGATCGAAAATCAAACTGAAGAAGATGGAGTAGAGGAGTTGTTGCAATACTATGAGCAATGCAACTTTCCATTTCTTACTACAGCTGATATGGGGTTTGTGAGAGCAGTGGACGACGAAGTACTTGCACTCATAGGAGAAGGTTGTCCCAAGCTTTCGGTTTTGGAAGTTTACGGAGATAATAGATGTACATTTAGGGCTAAGACTAGAAAAGACTTGTTGGTTATAGGAAGACAGGGTGATGAGGTATAGGTTATTCCACAGGGTAATGTACAGGCAAGCTTGCCTTTTCAACGTTCTTGAACGTCGGGAATGGCGGTACCGCAAGGTTAGGGCTACTGAGATCGACCCAGTTACCTTGTTTGAGTATTTTGTTGGTGATATCGGGAGTGGCTTCAATGAATATTCCTGGATTGGCAATGTGCTTTCTCAAGATTTTCATCACTTCCTCGTCTTTATTAGTAGGATGGTAGCTAGATCTGGGTTTGCTGGCACTGGTTCTCTTTCTTGCCCACGCATTCTCTACCAATGAGTTAGATATTTGACTATCTTTAGATATTAATATATCATCCATGTTCAAGTTCAACTTTTTAATGGATGACATGTTGGCACAGACTATATCGTAGCTAAACTCTATCATAGTATCGATGATTGCCTTGGGGAGCTGGGTCTGGGTTTTTATGTAGTGTATTATCATTAAGAAATTGGCCATGTTATGTTGACCAATGCCCTCAAATTCCAAGTAGAAGTTCCAGAAAAATACAGACGTGCTGAGTTCTCGTTGTTTGTGATACATATTGTAGAACGTTCGTATTTTTAATACACCATTGGCGTCGCAGGGTATGGATTGCAAGTGGTACTTAACCAACAAGCATATTCCCACTGAGTTTATAAGCTTGGATAATGCAGCAAAGTGGTGGTGTTTCAATTGGTGTAGCTCTTTTGGATCGGGTTTGAACCTCTTGTCTCCTTCTTGGTTCTCGTCAAAGTACTGCTTCACAAGTTTCGATACAAGAGTGTCGAAATCAGGAACAAATAGCTGCCATATTTTGAGCAATTCGTCAATAATCTCTATATATTGTTGTTGCAAATAAGTGGTTTTAGACGATTGGCCATTAAAGAACCTTATGAGATCCAAGAGATATTCGTTGGCCAAATCAAATTGGTCGTGCTTCAATAAGAACTTTGCATAGTTAAACCTGATAGTGTTAGAGTCCAACGGTACGAACTTGGAAGTGGCTCTGGTATACACAAGCTTCATGGCCTCGTATTTGGTGGGCTCGTCCACATTAGAAAGGTTCATAAACGCCAAGTACTTCAACCATACTTTCTGGTTGTAACAATGGGGAACTAAGCATCTTTCGAACAAACTTACTATTCCAGCATCAAAGCTGCTTGCGTCTTGATCTTGTCTGCTAGTACAGGCTCGTATTTCATGATCCAAGTACTTTATCCAGTTTTCCAAATCAGCCTCTATTTCTTGGGGATGTTGCAACGATTTGATGTCGAAATCCTGAAGTATTAGAGCCGACTCGAACGCCCATTTGATGTTCACTTGTGTCTGGATTCTCGTGAAGATGTTGTATGAGTAATCGTCAATAATCTGATGTTTCTCTATAAGCGAGAGCTCTTTGGCTGACTGTTTTTCAAATTTGTTCAAGTACTCCTGAAGTTCGGCCTCTTCCAAAATGTCCACTAGTGGAAAGTTTTTATTTATCTCGGTGAATTGCTTGTAGTATTGGGCATATTGGTACAATGGTATATTGATCACCTTCTTGTATATTTTTAATAGGTGAGAAGACGCTTTCTTTTTATGGTGCTCTGTTTCGAATGCGATAAGTTTGTCCCAGATTACGTGAGATGTGAAGTGGTGACCGTTCAATTTAATTGCTCTGTTGAACTGCAGTCTGACATATTCCAACTTGATATGGCTATCCTCTGATTGGTATTGTGATAATAGTGCACTTAGATAGTCGGACCACAACTCCAAACTAAACGGATGGTTTTCCACTGATCTTTCCAACACTTTCATCGAAGATACTACCCCATCGATTTTGAACTGTATAATCAGCCATAATTTCCAGTAGTTGGTGAGGTACGGAAACCTGGTCAAAAGGGCTTCGAATGATTCACGCACTGACTCTCTGAATTCGTTGTCAAATTTCTTTTCGCCTTCGTAACCTTGTTCTATCTTCTCTTGATACAATTGTAACAACTCATCCCACTTCGCGAGATTGGTTTCGTCTTGAGCTATTTCTTTCTTTAGTTCATTTAACTTTTCTACTACCTCAGGCTTGACCACTACGTTGCCAAACCGTAGCTCATTTCCGAACAACGTAGGCACCAACGACATCGTAGTACTTGGTGAATCACTATAAACTACTTCAGCTGAAAAATATGTGTTCAGTCACGTGATATAATTAATGCCTGGACTCTTGTCGAGTGTAAATCAAGCTAGTTTACTTTAGTGACCTCATCGCGTATCTTCAGCAGTCAAGGCGGTAGAGCCTTTAACAAGTGGTATATTCTTCAATGGACTGTTGTCGCAAGTTATTCCCATCTCTAGCACATATCAATCCAATCAGACAATGTTTCTCACGTGATCGCATCAGTATGGTCTCTAGATGGTCCATCGAAGACACTTAATGCCTACTTAAGCTAGTCTCTAACAATAATGGCTATAGATACACAAGCCACGAGCGTAGCGCCTTATAAACTTCCAGAATCAAATAATAAGAAGCTTTTATCGCTACTCAAATCAATTCCGGTAATCGATCAAGCTCCATCTCAAATTCTCCAAGGTGAAGTCAAACCCTCGATACCCAGCTTCAAAAATATCGATGTTTCAGATATAGTCAACAGTAACTCACAAAAGCTCGTCACGAAGAGGCAAGAATCTAAACATGCCCTCGACCACGAGAGCGATGCACCTTCGGATGTGTATAACGGAGACGAAGAAGAACCTGAAAAGTACGTTGAAATCGATCAACTCATACCGAAAAGCTTGAAAGATCAAGTTAATCTTGTGGTAATCCAAAATTTTCCTAATATCAAAAAGAACTCCATAGAAAACATCCTTAATTCCCTTATAAAGGAGAATGAAAAGGGAGCACATGGGGATGCTTTCAGATGGTCTCATATCAACTATGAATTCTTAGATTCCAAAGTAATATTCGTCATGTTCAGCACAATCACCTTGACCAAATGGTTCTATGAGTTCTACAAAGAGCATATCTCGCAAGTTTTTGGCAACGATAGTGTCAAACTCTTCGTTGATCCCAATTCCTTGAAGTTCTTTGACCAGATAACTGAGTCGCCTGTTTCTATAGGCGACAAAGAGATTGATAGATGTTCTACCAAAGTAGGCCAAATTCTTCAAAAAAACTTGAGTAAAATGAAAAAGTCAGGAACTGAAGATTTGGACGAAGTCTTAAACTACTACAGCAAATACAAAGTTGATAACGAAGAGCTAATTGATGTGCCCAACCATATGAAAGAGATTATAACCAAAGAAATTATAAGGTTTAGGTCGCGAGTGTTGATTATTGAGCGAAAAAATAGAAGAAAGGAAATCGAGCAAGAAAGAATTCAGACGAAAGAAAGGCTCAAGAACCTCTTTAGAGGCATCAAGGAAGGAGAATACGAAGGGAATGACAACGTGGAAAAGGAAAGTGAAGCAAGTGCTGAAACTGACGACGTAGATGAAATCGATGGCAAAGAGATGACTGAGCAGGAACATGAGGAATACTTGAACCAACAAGAGCAAGAGGAATTGCATGGTCAATATAAGGAAAAGCTTGAAGCTGTCAAGAAACTCGAAGATTCCCGAGATTTATTGAAATCAAAGCTCGAAGCACTCAACAACTACGAGAACAACTTGATAGACAACAAGTTCGAATATATTGAAGAGATCAAAAACTTTCAAGAGAATGGACTTGCATCGTTATCACAAAGCAACAGCTTATACAGTCCCATCAAGTTGTACTATTACAACCATTCGCAGTACCTCAAAGTACGTAACCTCAAGAGAAGCGCTGAAGAATTGGAAGATCAAGAGGATGAGAAAGAAGAGGCGAATGAAGTCGATTCCGAGAAGCACTCTAGCCAGTTTATGGCCAATTTCTCTAACAAAAAAGCATATGTTGGTAATTCTGAGGCTAATACGGATACTGAAAAAGCTCCCGAGGAAACCAAACCAAACGAAAATGACACAAAGACAACAACATCAGTTAATATAACTTCTCTTTCCACAGATCAGACCGAAAAATTACGCGCCAAAATCATCGACTTGGTTGAAGAATATTTGGGTGTCAAGGTCGACTACTTGATTGACGTTATTATGGAGAATTTAAAGGAAAATAATTTAGAGGGCAAGGAAGATCTTATTAGAGATTTAACTGACGTGTTGGACGACGATGCAGAAAGCTTGGTGACAGATTTATGGAAGTTTATAGGTGAATTGTAAGCAAACTGTTGTAATAATATAGTTATAGAAAGGGTATAAAATATATAAATTTATTTAATGATAGATACCACTTGGCTTGATTCCAACCGACAATTATTGAGAAGAGTAGCAATTCAGCTAAATGAATAAACAAGACTTGTTAATCTCGTTCTCTCTCTGAATTTAATGTCAGTGAGTAGGAGCAAAACCTTTCGATATCTTTGAAGAAAAGTAATCCAGGGTATTTTTTTTGATTAATTCCATCCTAAAGAATTGGATGCTTGTACCGGCACCGATATTTGTACCCCTCTTGTCGGAGAACCAGCGGCCTCCGCCGATGAGCCATCACTATACCCATTTTGTCTGTGAAAAGGATTGGAACCCAAAAATGATGGGTTACTGGAATCGTTGGAATGAAGTCCAAGATTAGATTCTGAGTCAGATGGTGGCAACTCGATGGTCTTCGACTTGTTTTTCTTGTATCTCTTAAATAAGAATAACATCAACGACAAGTACAAACCACATCCAGCAGCGGCACCTATAGTGATACCTGAAATTTTACCCTTCTCAGAAGAGGTAGTTGGTGTGGAGGTTGTATCGTCGAGTGACCCGTTATTGTTGACAGAATTTCCACTACCAGAACCAGAATCTGGTGTTTTACTGGATGTGTCCAAGCCAACCAACGGAATTCTGCTATCGATAAGAGAAGCAATCGAGTGTAATGTAGGGTTAGGGTTTCTGTACAAAATCGATTCAGGGTTTTGAATAAGATCACTTAAAGCCTTGACTGATGCAGATGGGAAGTAGACCTCAGCAACAGTAATTGTGTAAGGAATACCAGAAGCGGTGAAAGGAATCAACCTTTTCACGGAGACATCTTTGGTTGAATCAGTATCTGAGAATGGGAATGTAAGAGCTTCAGGCAAGTATTGGAAGATTTGAGCTGAAGAGAGCAGATGGGTGACAATCCATGGGTAGTTCAACTCAGACTTGAATCCAACGTAAACAACCTCATAGTCACTACCTGGGGTTGAAGTTGTAGCAGGAGTGATGGCTTTAGGTAAGCCAGAGGTTTCAGTTGAAGTGGCAGTAGCTTTAGCAATATCACTTTCAGTAGCAGTTGCAGAAGAAGTTGTTTGTTCGATGACTAAAGTGGTAGGTAACCAGTCGCTTACAGTCGATGTAGTACCTCTAGTTGCGGCAGCAGGAGATGCAGTTGCTGGTGGCAGAGCAGTTGACGATGGGGCTTCGGTGATTTGTGGAGTTAAAGAAGGAGCCACGGTGGAAACAACGGCTGCAGTTGAAGGACTAGCCAAAGAAGTTGATTGGGTGGCCACCTGGGTATCCGCTGCGGCAGAACTGGTCTTGGTTTCAGCACCCAAAACCGTCGAGCTTTCAACTGGTGATCCACTGGCAACTTGGGAAGATGAAGCAACAACTTGTGTAGTGGCAGTTGCAGCAAAAGAAGAGCTGGATATGATGGTAGGGGCAGGTGCAGCAGTTGACGTTGATGAAACAGATGAAGGAGCTGCTGATGAAACCACTGCAGTTTCAGAAGCAAGGGTTGTTGATTCTGGCACCAGTGAAGCAGGGATTGTGGATTGTGCAACAGATACTGATGAAGAAGCTGTTGGTGCCACAACAGCTGAAGCAGAAGTCGTAGATTCTGCTACAGATACTGGAGCAGAAGCTGCAGAAACGGACGATAATACTGAGCTGGTTTCAGAGACAGCAGGTGGTAAGATGGACGTAGCAACTGAAGAACTAGCAGGAGCCGAATGAGTGGATGGAGCCGAGCTAATTTCAGAAGTGGCAGGCGCCAAAGTCGATATCGACTCTGAAGAAGAAATAGTTGGGACAGGTGGGGCGACGGTGCTCACACTGGATGGGTTTGATGCTGGGGGTTGAGAGCTAACAACTTGAGATGTAGCAGAAGCAGCTGGTTGGGATGTGGTAGGTACCACCGATGAAGCAACAGCCGTAGTCACTGGAACAGATGAAGATGATGCTGGTGCAGGAGGAAGTGATGATTCAACTGCAGGGACCAAAGAAGTCGAGGGTGATTGACTCGATTGAACAGGAGTGGACAATTCGGACGATGAAGGAGTCACAATTGGACTAGATTGGACCGACGATGGTGGAGCCTGAGATGTTTCAGCTGCAGTTGTTGGAGCAGTGTTGATTACTGGTGCAGATGATTTGGGTGCGGTTGTAGAAGGAGCTGCGTAAGAAATCTCGGATTCGCTTGCCAGCGTAGTTGGGGGGGTACTGGATGATGGAGCCTGTGAACTGATCTCAGAAGTTGAAGGCTTAACAATTTCCGTGGAAGAGCTGGCTGCAGATTCGGGAGCTGGAGAAGCATGGGTTGTGGTTGATGGTTCTGGGGCAACCGAGGTCTCAGAAGGTGCTGCTACTGTCGATGACTCTGGAGCAGGTGCTGCTGAGGAGGGATTAGCAGATTCTGTTGCCTTTGTGGTGGGTGCTACAGATGATTCCGAAGGTGCTACCGTCGATGTAGGACTGGGGCTTTCACTTGTAGGGGTGGTTTTGACCGCTTCGGGTGCTGCTTTGGTGGTCTCACTGGCTGTGTTTGCTTCACTTGTGCTGGGTGTAGCAAGAGAAGTGTTCTCGGCAGCTGGTGAGGATTTTTCTTCAGTAGAAGTCTTTGCAGCTTCCGAGGTAGCTGGAGCAGTGGTAGCTGGTTCAGAAGTAGAAGTCTTTGCAGCTTCCGAGGTAGCTGGAGCAGTGGTAGCTGGTTCAGAAGTAGCTGGTTGGGTCGAAGCTGGTTCGGACGAAGCAGCTGGGGCTGGAGCTACTGTTTTTGGGGATTCGGATGCTTGGGTCTTTGGCTCTGCCGAAGTCGTTGGACTTTGAGCTTCAGTTGTAGTTGGGGATTCGGTGGTGGTTGGAGATGTGTTTTCAGTAGTAGGCGAAGATTGTACCAGAGCTTTAGCAGTCTCAGGACTGGTAGTTGCTTTAGTGGTGTCTTCACTGGCACCGTCTTGCCCTGTTGATGCTCCGTTGAGAAGACCACCATCGGTTGAGGTGGAAGGTGAAGTAGGTTGAGGAGCTGTCTTTGGGGAGGTATTGGAAGTTTCCGGTGAAGTGGTTGAGGTAACAGTAGGCGAAACATCATTTCTTTTTGAGGATGAACCAAACAAACTATCTAAAAGATCTGACGCATCGAAGGCTCTCTTGGTAGATGAAGTTGCGGTGGTTGTTGGATCTGTGGCCAGCTTCTTGTTTTCATCAGATGTTTCATGCAAAATGTTGGGGGTATTTGAACCAGCCGTAGAAGGAGCACCCAATGCTTGCTTTTGCGAGGAAGATGGTTGTAATGAGCCAGCAGTGACGTAGCTGGCGATATAAACCAAAGCTGTGAATCTTAGTTTTGTGTTGGACAACATGTTTTAAATTGGGTATTCTAAAGTATAACGAAAAGAATTTTTTAAAGGAAAGACTGTAGTTAAAATGAAATCAAACTGAAGGTGATTGGGAGACAGTGGGGTAAAACAGTAGTAGTAGATGTTGAAAAACTATACTGGATATGATTTAGGTATTGGATGTGTTTTGTACGAATTGGTGTACATGAATTACGAAGTTGTTTTTAAGCGAGTGGAACAACGACGATAGGGCCAGCTGATTCGTGAAACAGCTAAAATAACACTGGAGTTGTGACACGCAGTGTGTGTAGTGGTGCTGTCAAGGATCTTTGCTAAAATATCGATATATTTGGTGAAACTTGAGGTTTGTTTATCCAATTAAAAGTTGGTAACCGCCTACTCAACAATCAACAATTAGGATAATAAGAGTGATTATCTAACCAGGTGATACTCGGTCTGTGGGGTGGTTGATAGACTGACGGCGGGGTTTATCTAGTTGGTGTAAGATATAAAAACTGGTTTGCGCTAGTTTGTTAGTTTCTGCCGTCTCTTGGGAATATATACAAATCGTCGTCACTTGGAGGTGGGCTTTTTTTTGAATGGGATTCAGGTGATGAAAGTCGATGTGACACAAAGCTCAAATAAAAGAAAGAAAGGCCACAAACGCTGCATAAGCTATTGTTCACATTTTTTCTTAAAACGCGGCTACTTAATCGTTGTAGGCGTTACTACACGTAAGTATGGATGAACGTAAGCATTTTAGCGGTGCATAGTAGCGACGGTTCTCGTCTTACGGTTGAAACAAAACATGCCGCTCAAGAATGTTATTTATGGATTAGGATACCTGCCAGAAGATATGTTGAATCTAGTACCTTACGGCGAACACAATCGATATGCATCTAAAGTGTAATTGATCCACACATAAACTCGATAACATAGTAATGCTAAAGCTCTTGAAATCGCTCCTTCGCTCACCTCTACAAATGGCTCACTACGTCTGGAATACGATTTTTGAGCTAGACGACAGTTAACACCAATTGGGCCACGGTGACAGGGCAATTCTTCCCAATATAGATCGTTTCACTACAATTTTTCTTTATTGAATACGAACTTAGCTATGAATTACAGTAAGCCTGCTCTCACTATTATTGATTGGGACCGCTGTTGAAATTCCCTGCTATATAGGTCTAAATGCCGATACTGCCATTGATCCAAAGTACTTTACCGGCAATAATATTACCCAAAAAAAACGGTAGTATCCCACCTAGTTGACACTAACCCTTTAGTTGCCGCAGCCCAATACTGTAAATCTCCAGGGCTACAATATTCGAGATACGAAAACAATATGATCTCTGTGATGATTTAGGCAAACGATCGTCATTTTTCGTCTAATAGCGCGTCGTCTGTGGGCTCCTCCTTCCGCAAAGTGCATATTTTAGTATATATCCACGATTGTTTACATTCTAGTTCACAAAGAAAAAAAAAATAAAACACATTTCTAGACCATTTCGGAGTGCACCTCACAACCGAGGAAGTTAACGTGGCACTAAAAGCGATGCATCTTTATGGACTGGTATGCTACGTCAGTCATTTTATGATAAATCGATTTCAAGACTGTGTTCTAACCAAATAAATGTCTAGACTTCGAAAAGTCGATAGGAGCGTGCTTGAATCGTCCTCTCATGAGCTCCTTGACACTGACGATCAAACATTGTTGATAGACAACTTGTCCGCTGAAAATGTGCAGTCCTACAATCGGGGTAAGTTCTATTTATCGGCTACTTTACTAATACAATTACCCGTCTTGATCTACTTGGAACATTACTATCATGACTCCAGCTCAAACTTTGTTCGATTGAGATTAATTCTAATTACTCTCTCTACCATTCTCACGCTTGTTAGTTTGCGGAATGACCTGCGGATTTTTCCAAGTTCATTTCCGCGCTCGTTCAGTCACCTAGTCAATATTTCTCCACAATTGGCTAACCTAACCAATATCGCAATATCCGCACAGTTGATTTACACATATGATTGGTCACTAGAAAAATTGTACTACCTCCTTCCAACTGTTAACTTGGTCAATCTCATACTGTTCAAATGGTGGCATACTCACATTGGCAAGGAAGTTGAGGATCTTAATAAGCTCAAGTATAAATTCAAAACAGTATAAGCGTCCGCTTTGTTATATTATAGTATCAGAGGTAAAAGTATGTAATAAAGGTTATAAACTCTGGCGATATGCACTGCTATGAGGAATGCGGACTTTAAGGAGTGTCGGAGGGCACTTATTGGAGCATTAAACCGGTCGGGGTAACGTGCTTTGCACGTGCCAAGTTTCTTCAAGCATCAGTACCATACTAAGTGCGATCATGTCATACAAAATCGGACTTGCATAGCCGTACTGGGTGTAACGCAACCCATTTTGACTAGAAGCTCCAGTCTTAGGTACTTTACAATTGTTTTCAGCTTTTTCAAATGAAGACGCAATAATTCCATAACTTGTAACCGAATACTTATGTCTTGCAAGAACAAATGACTACAGTACAACGTACGTCGTTATTATATAATTGCAAAGTATTATGTCATGTAGTGTCACACGGTGCAACCAACATGCTGGGCAGTGCAACCGTTGGTCAGTACTACTTTTATCGCTTTTTTACAAAATTGTTAGAAATTTGTTCTGATGATCTAGAATAGTCTTTACCACCTTGGCATCGCCCCTGTTTCCATTCTAAAAATAAGTCTTTTTTGTTAACCCCCCCACACCTTTTGGACTGGGATGAAAGCTAGGACATGCTGTAAGGATCAATTACCCTTGCATAAAACTCTAGCCATGTATTACCCCAAATACTGTCGGGATACTAATAACCTAATAAGTTGGGGTCACGATCTTTTTTTTCTACGTATTCCTCGAAATGACTTTCTAACATGGTCGAGTTCAAAGCATTATGAAGTCTCTTCTACAAGTCTCTTCTTCCCTAATATTGGCAAGCATTGGTCAGCTTCAAATGTAAATCCAGTCAAACTAATGTAAAGCCCAACTTCAACTCCCGTAGTTTAGTAATTAAATTTATAAACGAATCGGGAATTATCACTCGCTTAACCACCAATTTCAGTGAGAGGGGGTCATTAGAACTCACCATCGTGCCTCACCGAACCTTACCGAGCATGCGTTCCATTCACGGCCGAGCGCATTGATTGAGATTCTAGGAGGTGAAAGACCGCTTAAGGGCATTGCACGTGCCTTGATCGAATCTAGCTCATCGCGGTGCGCATCCTGGTTAAAAAGGTTTCGTCCTGTACAAAAAAGATTTTGTGTTGTTCTTCTGACGCGAGAGAACAAATCTGGGCAATAATAATCCACAATCAACGAATTTCAGGGTCTACCAAACTCGAATCATCATCTGAAAAAGAGATGGTTGGTTCAGAACAAATTACAGGTGCTTCCCCTCAACACATCTAAAGATCGAGGTAGTATGATTGGTACTGTCATTTCATTTGTTTCATATGTTATATTCGGAAACTGTGCGCCCTAAATAAAAATGTACCATCTCCGCGAAACGTTTGGGGTTGATGTCACTTTATGCGTCTACAAATCCCTCTTAAATGGATGGGGAGACACCAGCCACAACCTTTGAAAAAATTTACTAGCAATCAACACGCGGAGCTCAAAAGCTTACTCATACGAAAGGGGGAAGCTGCCAAATATAGCAATGGTACTAAATGTTTGGAACACGTCAAGTTGCTGGAATTAGTACACTAATCCACATAGAAGTTTAAGTGACACTTGTAAAAATTTTTGGCACACCGTGCTCACTCCGCTTGTTACGTTGAAAAACCGCCCGCATTCTGCGGAGTAGTTAACTGAAAAGCCCTATTATGAGAGTAGCAAATAACTACCAACAATATATCAAAACATGTGCCCAATGTTTTTAGCAATGCTCATAATTTCGAATATCAAAAGACGTGAAGAGGTAAACGAGGGGTAAATCTGAGATATGACGATATGACGAGCTTTAACAACAAAATATCTACAACAAATCTCAACAGAAACTACATATGTTGAATGGGTAGTTTATAGAAAGCAATCTTAATGATCAGAAAAACTTGTTAAAAGGATCCGAATGATCCTGAACTAAATCCAGCACGTGACACCATTGCGTCAACGGGACATGATACTCACAACCCAGCAATGTCTAGAAAAATGCGAGAACATGCGAGCATTGACAAAGTGATGAAGACATGGAGTGATGCACTATCTTGCTAAGAGAGGTTGAATCGGAGACTCGCTTCATTTGCGGTGTTTTCTTACCAAAAGCACTGGAGAGCATTTTCAGTAGTCAAGGGTTGTGTCAAATATAATTCTAGAACAGAATGGCTGCGACTTTGATTGTTTGATTGTGCGGCCAATCAAGTAATTGACTCAATTCTACATGTTCTTTGAGCTATTTTATGCATTTCTCCTGTTAGAGGTAGTGTATGCTCAGGTACGGCGACGGCAGTAGCTCACATGATGCTGAATTCTGTTATGTAGGGCCACCCTTTTGCAAGACGTCTGTCTTTCTATACAGTAACTCAACTATATTGGCGCACAGGTTCATCGCAGCGAACGCATCACTAGGCGTGGTGTTACATAGAACTGCTATGGTTTCGGTTTCAGCTTCGTGTCATCATCGTTTGAAACGGGTCCAGGCATTGATGAGATCGTGAATTATATAGCCATCTATTAATAGTTGCCAATACAGTTACTACGGTTGTATATGCGAAACAGGTTGCTCTAGTATACCGTATTGACCGGTCTACACGCTGCGAACTTTTATTTACCAAGTGACACGCAGTAAAATTTGTTGCGCCTAGTTTCAGAGACTCGATGAGCCGGAAACAGGGATGAAAACGGTAAGAAAATGCGGGTTCTAAAGGACTCTTTTCCTAGCCTCCTGAAGTGCAGTCTAGCAGCGCCAAATAGCCCCAATATCCACAGTAGAAAAATAAAATCCTGTTCTACAACATAATAGCGTACCACAATCTCTCACCACCACAGTTACCTGAAACTTACTTTTTCAAGGCAGTAGATTCTGGACCTTTGCCAAGTGTTTTGAAACTTAAATGGCGATGCTTTATTGCAAACAACAGAGCAGCAATAATATCTTTTGAATTGTGGTACCACACCTCTGAATTAGGGTATTGTTGAGCGCTGGTATTTTCTCACCACGACTATTGACACTCAGCCCGCCAGCCCACGCGCCCTCTCCCACGAGGGGAGCCGCGGTGGGCCCCTTCTCTATATCTCTACACGTGCAGCCAGAAACCACGACATGACATGCAAATGCGCTGGTTAGAAGAGGTGGCGCTGTTAACGGGCGAAGATTTCGTATTCCAGAATTAAATCCCCTCTTGTAAACAGGAAAATAATAAACAAATCTATTGTGGTGGCCTGGTGGCAACTCTATAAATTCTAAAATTGTCAAACACCCCTTTTAACAAGAATTGCCTAGAACGTTTTTTTTATTTTTTTTATTTTTTGGGCCCCAGGGTAGCAAATTGCTCATTCACCACACTTTGCTGCAATATTTTACTTGTCAAAAATCTTCACATATAAATAACCCTTTAACCGCTTTTGAAAAGTGCTGCCGAATATTTATTGACACTATCAAATATAAAAAACATACCCTGGAACATTTCAAAGTCTAAGAAGTACATCAAAGAGCGACGAAGAGAATATTGGTACCCAATTACTTGGTATTTTTAATCTTCTTTCACAAATTTACTTCAAAAATGTCAGACTTAGCTTTCAACAACTATTGCATAACTTGTGATCAATTATGTTCACACAGTTCTATATATTGCTCAGATCAGTGTAGATCCATTGATGAGCAACAATCATCCCACATAATACATCGTCACGAAGACAATACTTCAATCAATAAGTCGACAGAAATGGTATCCCCTTTATTGACTCCTAACTTGTATAATAACTACGGCCAGAGTAATGATTCTCAACATGATGTTTTCAACTCTCCCTTATTGTTGCCCTCAAACTACTACAATGCAAGTGAATCAACAGGTGACTTGGACTACATAGATTTGAACTATTCGGTCAAGTTCAATACCAACTATGCCTTGGCCACCAACTCAAACACTAGTAACAATGACTTGTTAAGTAACATTCCTTCAACTAGCCACAATTACAGAAAGTGGTTGACTGCATGTTTGTGAACGAAGCATTTAAGAACATACACTAGGGTCGTGGAATTGGATTCCATGAACACATCTTACGCCAATTATGCTTATTAACGAGGTTTCATTTCAGATTTATTATGGGTTTTACATTAGCTACGGATTTTTAGCTATCATCACTATTATAGAGTATATACAAAAAAAAACTTTTAAAGTCATTTCACATTATTAGTAAACTCGTGTTTTTGTAGCTATCGATCAGGTTTACAGAGGTTCCTCGATGTGCGATTATCGTTTGAGAATGAGAAACCTGGCAACCAGCATTGTTGTGCACATAGTCACAGCTAGAACAAGAAATGCGGGCCAGAAAATACTGACAGGCTTTGATTATAAAATAGGGAGAGGGGTTGAATACGGTGGTTGGGTTTGTAACCACCTGATCTCGACCCAGGATAAGAAATCACAATGCTTTGCTATGTTGGGCTGGCGCCTTCAAATACAAACCTGGTCCAACCCCTCCCCTTTCATTAAATCACACCTCATTATTCTCCTATTTTTGACCCCCCCTCTTTTAGACGTAGTCACGATAAAGACAAGCCCGTTAGTCCGCGCTTAATGTTGTGGCATGTGGCCAAACTTTTATTCGTTATCATGAAGATCAAAAATGTGGGGTCGGTATAGGTGGGTATTACATAATCTGTGAAATTGGAGGTGTTAAGTATGGGGCCGATTTCACCAGCGCAAGTCGATTGCTGAACTAGGTAACTGGAGGTAGAGGAGCGCTTTAATATTCCATTGGTCAATTCCACACATCCTTACATAAATAACTCACGATTCTTAAATACCTCATAGTTAACTTGAAATAGATATCGTTGTAAATACCTCATGTAAGCCTTCGTACATTTTAGCGCATTTTTTTTTGCGCGTGATAGACTCTTGTTTTGAGAGATTGTTGAGAGATTATTGAGAGACACGAGGCATGAGCAAGTTGGGAAAGATGTTTCGTATTGGGGATAAGGAAAGGGGTTCAAAGAAAGAGGCTTATGCTTCCATCACATGGATGTACAACAAAAAAAATCTCCCGGGGGTGAGTCGAACACCCGATCTCAAGATTACTTTGAGTAACTCATTACAGTCTCGCGCCTTAGCCAGCTTGGCCACCGAGAGTTTCTTGCTTACAAAATTGTTAGGAATGAATCCTACAGCCGATCACATGATGATTAGTAAGGTGTTAGTAAGTCACACATGAGAATGTGGTGAAATGAAAGTGGAACAAGGATGTAAGGAATGAACGAATGTGGGATTACGAAGTATTAAGACTCCCCAAAGAGAGAGCGAGAGAAAAATGCGAGAAGGCTTGGTAAATAGAAGAAGTACCACATCCTGGAGTACCAGAGTAGTATATAAGAAGTGGCAAAAATTCTTCCAGGTAGAAAGAATAATTAGTATCAACTTAGGTGAGAAGTATTCTTACCTGCTCTACAATCACGTTATAGAACCAAATTATTAAACAATCGTAACCCAAAATTGTTTCTATAATCAGGTTTTGGGTGAGGGCCACAAATTACTGCCATCCATCTTTACCTGGAAGGGTGTCTGCACCGTCTTACATACTACTCTGGTATTTCAAGAAGAGGTATTTCTTCCCTACGTGCAGCCTTCTCACATTTGTGCCGAAAGATCGTCTCCTTGTTGACATCCCACTTTCGTTCGTCTATTACTTTCTTGGTTACCCCTCCAGGACAACTCCCTACTTCGTACGAAGCGATTGTCAAATTGGCGTATATATCGATACGTTATCGATGTTGTGCTTTCCTGACAAAAGTGTACAGTCTTGACCTGAAATTTTAAATACTTTGAGAAATTATGGCTGGTATTATGCCACTTCGTATTATCAAATACATTGAACGAGTATTTCGTACAACATATACTCGGTGATTGTCCGAAAACTCATAACTACACTTATTCCTTTTTAAGTTCATACTTTCTAACTACGACAAAATTAACAGTTATGATATTTCACTAAACAAAAACTACGAGAGTCTTATTCATTGATCTAGCAGCTTTTTGATTAGATGTGGAAAACAACCTTGGCGTTGTTGATCTTGTTTTCGTGAAGCAAAGAGTAAGCTTCGTTGGCGGTTTCTAAACCTGGAGCCAAAACTCTCAAGTTAGAAGTTCTGAATTTTGGAAGGTAATCAGGTAAAACTTCTTGCCATAATTTGTTGAAGTTGGCGTACAATTTTTCGTCACCATCAACCTTGGCGTCACCCAAAGCATGAGGCTTACCATCAACAAGGTAAACAACGGTGTTGTAATAGGAGACCTTTCTACCTTCTTTCGTCTTGAGAGCAGATTCACTCAAGAACAACAATTTGTCAATGGCAACTTCGTCGGCACCTTCAGTGGCATCGTAAACCTGTTGGAAAGTTTCCTCAGTGGAAACAGTATCCAATGCGTAGTAGATCTTACCTTGACCAGCCTTCTTGATTTGTTCAACAACATCAGCATCCTTGTAGTCGAAGACGTGGTCAGCACCCAAAGACTTCAAGAATTCGTGGTTAGCCTTGGAGGCAGTGGTAATAACATTGATTCCGTAGACAAGCTTGGCGAGTTGGATACCGGCAACACCAGCAGCAGTGGCACCTCCCCAGATCAAAAGGTATTTCTTGGCATTTTCAGCCTTATCGTAACCCAATTCCAAGTTGTGAGAGAAACTGAGACCAACGGTAGCCAAACTCAAGGTAATTGAGGCAGCACCTTCAAAGGAGTCAATTGGTCCTGATGGGTGAGTGCCTACAGACAACTTCTTGTCGGTTATGGAGGATTTGTCGTACTTGATAGTGGCAGATGGTTCAGAAACAACGTATTCGGAGAAAGCAGCGTTGACAGGGTTGCTGCTTCCGTGCAAGATGGCTGAAACGTAGTCACCTTCAGCGAAGTTCTTGACGTTTTTACCGACTTTGGTAACAATACCACTAGCATCAGAGCCAGCAGCGTTACCTGGCTTGCCCCAGCCAAGGAGAGCGTGTTTCCAATCGGTTGGGTTCGCTGCGAAAGCAACGGTTTTGAAAAGAATTTGATCGTCGTTAATTCCGGGAATTGAGGCTTGTTCCACCTTTACGAAGTTTCCTGGCTGTGGGTTGCTGACGATTTTGACTTGTTTTTGAGACATATTTGATTACTGATCTATGTATACTAGAAATCTACCAAATTGAGCAAGTATTTATATTTCATGCTGCTCAAAAGATGCTTATTAATTGCGAACCGCGTATAATTGACTATTGGTGAGATGGACTTGCTTTTTGGCTTGCTTTTCGATCGCGCGATGCACTAATTGTTCTTCGAAGATCTATACTGAATCCGTATTATTAATGGAACCCACGATTACTATAAATAGAACCTACGAGTCATAGTGTACATGACTTAAAGTAACTCTTCTAATTGACATATTATCAATATAATGTCAGAGATACTCAACGAAAAAATACTTGAGATGCATACTTCCGGTGTGGACCATGATTGGTCGTGGCGAACTACAATTGCTGCACACCTACACTGTATCTGAGATTGCGAAATACAATTCAAGTAACATGAATAAAATTTGATGTGTGGCTTCTACATATCACTCTACTTTATGTAGGTGCTGAACGCTGTAGTATAATGCAAATTGGAATTTTTAAACACTTCTCTGAATAAGTGGAACTTATGCTAAAAAGAATCAACATTTAATGGTGTTTGAAAGTAGTCACAAAATATACAACATATATAGTTGTTGAATGACTGAGAGGTTTGTGAGAATGAGTTACAATCCTCGACTAGAATTAACAGTAAAAACCTGCCAGTCTTTGGAACTTTGATTGTCGAGTTTGATACTAGGTAGAATAGAATGCAATTGTTTGGGCCTTGGAATGACAGCCTCTGTGGCCGGAAATATAATGGACGTACCAGGCAACGACGGCTCGGGTGTCGCACTCTTTTGAATGCTGAATTTGGACAGAACCCCTGGTTGATGGTTGGTGTACGGCTTTACGTTCATTACGCCAGATTCCTCCGGGGACAGAGTATGTTTCCTGGACATGTGTAGTTGGTCCATTCCCGTCAAGACAAACTCTGGATGTGGCGTGGTGTTTGTAGGCTGTGGTTGGAAGTTTGTGGGATCTGCACCAAACATCCTGGTTCCCGATATTTGGGGGAACTTGATGGTTTCGGTCTTGGGATAAACGTACTTTTCCTTCCTATGCAAGATTCTTATTATAGATGTTCCCGGCACATCTTTTTTTTTGGCGGTCAAGTCGTTATTTTTGCCCAAAGAAAAAACCAACGACTGGTGGTCTTGTTTGGCCCACTTGTGTATGCTAGTTTTGTTGCTCTTATCCAATGTCACTGATGGTATACCTATAGAGGGGCTTTTGGGATCTGTACCAGGGGAAGCACTATTTCGGCTTGTCTCCTTTGGTTTAGTAACCTTAAACGATGTCTGGTAGCTGCTGAATGTGTTGCTTTTACACATTCGTTACTGCTTCTAGATAAGTTATCCAAACAATCAGATTCGTTTCCTTAACCTGATCGTATCGTGAGACTACAAAGCGCATCACGTGAAAAATAAACTACGTCATTCCTGGTCCGAGTAAATTGGAGCATTGATCGAATACGTTTTTGAAGGGAAGGGGAAGGGAAGGTGATGTCTTTTCACTGGATATAGAAGGAGCCCAATTGGCTTCAAGTGTCAATTGTTTGTAGTAGACTATTTTATTAGAGCAGCTTGAGGAGTGATGTAATGCGAAAATCTTGAGTCGCTGCGCCCGACTAAACACGAACTAAAGCCGCCATAAAGCCGCAATCAGAGCAAGAATTCCGTCCTCTTAAATACCACGAGTTTCTCTCTCATTTAGCGTAAATCAACTTAAATATCAAAGCTGTAGTACGGAGTATATTCACCCGCGCTGTTCTCTGAAGTCCACTTTCCAGTTCTTTGCAACAATAGGCTGCAAATTTCAACTCGGGTAAAAGTTTCGGCACAAACCAAAAGCTAAACCCTAAGAAGGAGGATCCTTGTTAGCTTTGTGAATTAGGCCAGAATGAATGATCTACATATGGAGCCACTATATTTCCTTGATTTATAGAGTTGTCTGCTTTCATTATACTACTCAACTAGTGTACCCTCTAAAGATTCGGCCACACACGACCCAATCAGAATAGCCAAATTTTTTCACAGAACCAGACGATATAGCTGAAAATACAACTGCCTAGGATGTTTGGAGCTTTTAAGTCTACGCTTAAATTAAGCGGTGGTTACCTTTGGAAGGTTGCCCCTAGGTTGTCGGTGCCTCAAAAATACAGGTTGAGACAAAGAATGAAGGCCGTCGATGAAAACATCGAAGTATTGTACAAAGGGTTAATTCAGCAACAAAGAAAGCAAATCGGAGAAGAAACCGGATTTCCAAGAATAGATCACTTAAAGTTCAACATGCCTAAAGAACACGAGATGTCACCAAGAGACAAGTACACTACATTCAACAAAAATGCAAAGAATTATAGAAAAGATCTTCACTTGGTACCAAAATGGACCAAGAAATCGTTCAGGGAAAATCCAAAGCACTTTTAGTTATTTTGGGTTTATTGTAAATAGTCTATCAAATACATAATAAAGAGTTAAGAAGAAGTTAAACCAAACGATCCCAAATATAGTTGGATATGAAGTAGTCACTATACTTATCGTCTACCTTCAAAACATTCGAAAGGTTCTTTTCTTTGTTGAAGATTATAATATTGTCTTTTTTCTCTGCACTGTCGTCTTCTTGTGAGTCGAGCGTTTCTATTCTTACCCCTAAATTGCGATACAAGTTGATTTTTAGGATGTGTGAGTCTTGGTTGAACAACTCCTCGTTTTCACCCTTTTCCTCAAAGGGATTATCGAATAAGGCCGTCACTTTGGATCGTACCTTCTCAAGATCGGATGCCAAGTTGCTTTTTGTGAGCTTAAGTGAACTCAACGAGCTTTCAAGATCATTCAAGTTTTTGGCTATTGATACTTTCAAACTGTCCAATTCGATGGACTTTTTATTGAGAACTCTAAAAATGTTTTCATCCTTGCTAAATTCACTGACCTTGTAGTCTTTGATGCTGCTTAGCCCGCTAATGATTTCATAGTTGTATTCACTGATCTTATTGAGTAGGTTGATTTCATTGGTGTAATTATTGACTTGTTGAGTTAGCTGTTTGTTTTTGTTGACATAATACTCAATCTTCTCATTTCTTAATGCTCTGGTGGACTTGATAGTATCTTCTATACGTTCCAAAGTGAGTAGTTCTGGTTCGATCTCTATGCTGTCTATTGACTGCTGTATGATGTTTTCTGGCGTCCCCTGTATCATTATATTGTAATTATATGTTGGATCAAATTGTGGGTTTCAATAGAATGTGATGATAATTGGTGTGAAAGCTAGGAACTTTATGGGTCAGTGGCTTTGACTTGATGTATATAACAGCTATGTTTTGGGACTCTGTTTATCTAGTTTGTTTATATTCTCGCGGCGCGCGCTTAAAGCCCACATCGATGCTCACAATCTTGAGGAAGGCCGAGATGATACGGTTGTGCCACAAGCATTTCACCACTGTTCTACTGTTTTTTATCAAGAAGTAACACCACTAAGAGTAAAGATCTCGTTCCCGTATCATCACATGCTTTGTTAGCTCCAATACTCAAGCTCCCCGTATTTAGCGCCAAGTACGGTCACGTGCATGAACTCTAACAAAAACGATTCTCTAGTCGAATATTGACCATCGGCAGACACCATGAGTTACGGAGGAAGCAAAAAGAAGACGTTCGAAGATGTCGAGCTTCCAACCAACCCTAATCTCCCAGCGTGGGTGATCACACCTAAAGAAGAAAAATTGATTTTCGAGCGTTGGAGAAAGAAGGCTTTTGCCCGTTGTGATGACTTGATCAAGGCGTACGTGGAATGTTCTAATAGCTACAAGAACCCTATTGAAGGAATGAAAAAGTGCGACGAGGCCAACAAGTTACAGTTGGCATGCGTGGCCAAGTATCAAAAACAAAAATATCTTGATGTCGAAAGAGAGATTTTGATCGATGAAAAGTTGGAGAAAAAACGGAAGTACAAAGAATACTTGAAGAGTTTGGAAAAATAGCATAGTGAGCTCTGATGTATATAGTCACTAGAAGAATATAATGTCATATATAAGCAGTAAACAAGTGCAGTCGACAGGCTAACAAGATCGGTAAACTACAATTTCGTGTACTCACACTTGAAATAAGATATAATCCAACTTAGATATCAGGATACAGATATTATTAAGACAGACAGACTCAGCCTTATAAGATAGGTATGGCAATATTGAGTTCTTGACCCTGTCATGTAGCTTTCATAATGAAGTAACTTTCTATTGAGCCATTTCTCGAGTCTGCAAAAATAGAGTCACTGACCTCTCACTCTTCAAGTTGGGCATATTTCTGTATTCTGCTGGATTGTGCTGCAGAAGCATCAGATACGCGATTCGACATTTCAAAGTCAATTCCGCAGTATCCTAGCTGTTATTATTATCAGCTTCGTTGAAGTTGTCATTCTCAAATACTGCATGGCTGGCCATAAACATCGCGGCATGAAGCTTACCCAAGCTCTCGATGGACTGGTATTGGGTGCTTGTGGTATGTATCAATTCATTGAAGTCCGAGAGATTGGCATGGAGCTGAGCCATTTGTGAGTTCAAGTGACTCAACTGACGCTGTTTTATCGACGACGTCACCGTTCCACTAGCAGGGGCACTCATGGTGGCGATGTGATTTGTTTATATCCGAAAGATGTATGTATATGTATATCACGTGAGTATATGAAAATGTTTACGAATGTTGAGTCGGAGTTAGGGCCATCGGCACGAAGGATAATGTGGGGCGATGATGTTGGGAGATGAGAACCTTGCAGAACACCGAAGAAATGAGGTAAAAGAGAGAAAACAGTCATCAAAAAAAAACCAACAAGTGACTATTCAAGGTCGCAGAAATGATGATTTGACTAAGCTTTATAGCCTTGATGCAGCTGCAGCTCGATCACTGGCCCACTGGCATTCCTTTCCTTTTCATGTCTCTTCTACGTCTCTTTCTACATCACTTTTCAATTGCACAACTTCCTTCACTCTGGTATTTTCTCATGGAAGATCTCGGTTAAGTCCAAGACATCACGTGCTTTTGACTAACATGACCATTACCCCGGAGTGGCTACTGGAGCAACATTGCCCCGGATATAGCTCTGGTTATGAAAGCGTACCTTGTAGCGGGTAGACAGTCCGATCTTTTTTTGTCGTGGATTTACATGTTATATAGTGAGCAGCATTCTCATCTCTTGCTACAGATATTGGAAAACGGATTTTTCGTTACCACGGATCTTTACGGAACCAATATTTTATGCTTTAGTGGTCTAATTGTGTTGATCTAAAGTATTGACACACACAACCACACTACCGAATTATACACACTACACTACCATCGCCCGACAGATATATATTCGACCAGGCTTTCTCATTCTGATAGTACTATACAACCCATAGAGTTTGAAGCACTTGTTTGAGACTTTAAATTTTCTCCAGCTTAATTGATGAAAATCCCAGTAAACCGAGTTTGAAGACCCCAGATCTTTAGATCAACAATGTCATCGTTAGGTGATACCAATAATGTACCTAATGATAAGATAGTGTCTCAAAAGCCCGCGGGTGCTCATGAATTTTCCATCCCCGTACCGATAAACACCACCCGAACAGACATAAGACCTCGCGGCAATATCCCGCCCAACACTAATGCTCCTAAACAACATGATTTAACGAACCAGTACATGCGAACCACCCCCAATTATGATAACTTCCCACCCAACAGATCCCAGCCTGTCAATAGACAAAGTAGTCCCAAGTATGCCAAAATCCAGCCCGCCATAGCCCCAAAACCGATCTCAGTATTGCCAAAGGCCAGCACGTTTTCACCCATTCCCACACCCAAAACAGGCAAGCCAATCCAGATCCTGTCCGATGATTCCATGAACTCTTTGAATATCAACACTTCCAAAAGATGGGTCCTTCCACCCCGGCCTCGGCCAGGACGAAAACCCACCGCAAGCATGGAGGACGACAGGCGCAGCAGTAAATCGCCGGCCACCACGACCCCGAACCCAAATCCAAGTCAAAATGCAAACCATACCTCAACTCATCAAAATACAGCAAACAACATTTCTAAGTTGGGTAATAGTCCCAAGAAGAGAGTCAAGGTGTGCAAGAAAGAGAACGAAGATCTTCCTCAAATCGAACGCCAGGTTCTGGATCTGGACCGCAATATGTTGATGGAACAACCTGGACCGCAATATACCCGTTCCGCCAAACCAGGCCCTTCGTCGCCTTCTTCATCTACAACGCCACCGGCTCCACTTAAACAAACCGATCCCAAGCTGGAAATCAACGAGCTCAAATTGTCTTATCTCGCGCAGTTGAAAGAACAAGAGCTTATACGGAACTACATTGAGGTGATTAGCAATCAAATCAAAGAGCTTAGTTTCGTTCGGAATGGTGTGATAACGTTTGATGCTCTTAAGAACAAACCGGGCAACCGAACGAAGAAAGTCGGAGCGCCACTAAATAGCGGAACTAGTGGATCCCCAAGAGGCAACTATGACCATTTGGAATTCATCAACAATATCAACGATTTGAACAAATTTTTGGGGTATTTAACCAAATCCTCAAACATCATTCACAGTGTGACGAAACAAGAAAAGAAACAACAGGACGCCGAATCCGTGCTCAATGGACAAATCCACCATTATCTAGATATCAGGTCCAAGTTTAAATCACTAAAACTAGAAGAAGCCAAAAAAATAGATAGTCTAAAAGATAAATCGTTGCAAAAAATAGGGTTGGACAATAAAGAGGCCAAACGTCCCAAACCTTCACTGATATTAGCGGGAAAAGTGACATCGCCAACTACAATCAGTCAGGAACCATCCATGTTTGTCAATGACTTGATGAGAATAAAACCCACCAACTTGTTTGACCAAGACGATGATAGCATTTTGGTGGATTTGGTGAGCAGCGACTTTAACCAAGAACTATCGAATCCTGGAGATGAGTTGATTATAGAGGATGAGGATTTTTTCAACGTTTCTCATGACAAAGTTAATGAAATCTTGATAGATCACAGCGGGCTTGAGATCGATGAAGAACAGAACTTGGGAAACGTCAAGATATATGACAAAAACGAGGCGCCGATAACTCCAAAGCAGGTCAAGAAAAAACTGAAGCTCAACTGTGGTTTCTGCTCTAATGACACACCATGTTTGTGTTTAGATGCCGAAATCGACTTATAGGTGCTCAAATAGACTATAAATGACTATACCAGAGAAAAGTATTATTTAACGTAAACTAATGCACAAGGTTATGAAATAATTCCGTAGCTGATACAAATGGTCAAAAGCATGCACATGATGTTGTTTGGAAGTGGCATTGCCAAAAATTGACGTTCTTGGCCGGCAAACTTACCGATCTAAAACGCTACATTTCTGAATATAGTCTACTTTTTTTTGAAAAAATGATTTATTTTGATAGTCTACAATTTGCATCTAGTTGTCAATTTTAGCATAGATCACACAACGGCTCGGGTAAACGCCTTACGATCACACTGACTACATAAAAGCACCATTACGGCTGACGTAAATTCTACATTTATGAGTTCCTTTTTTTGACTTAAAGTTTATATTATAAATAAATGCAGTGATTAGAAGAAAGCGAGGTAGGTACCGACCAAAGCAGTTACGCTAAGAACAGTGTAACCGGTTCTGTAAACACCCTTCATGGTCAACTCCTTACCTAAGTCCCAAATCAAGTGTCTAATACCATTGGCACCGTGGAAGACAAATGGGTAGGCCATGATAGCTTTGGCACCATATTGGGCGAAAACTGGTAATGAGGAGAAAGCAGAGACAATGGAGGCAGCGTCCAAGCCCAAACCCAAAATGGAGGAAGCGGCAAAACTAATTGTGACAGCGTAGAAACCACCAGCGAGAGCAACACCGGTGATTCTGTGAAGAGCAGACAAAATGGCGGTTAACTGTGGTTGATAGATTTGCAAGTGCGGAGAAACAGGTCTGTTTTTACGTTGGGCGACCAAGATCTCCTGTTCTTGTTCGTGGGAAGCCTTGACCGAAGCGACACCACGCATCGCAATGGTTGGTCTGAGTGGTCTGAGTGCAATAGCACGAGCAGTTGCTAAAAGTTAGTACTGAAAAACGGGGGAAGCACTTGGCCCGCCAGGGGATTGGCAGTAGCGAGGTCTGACTTACGTCTTAATAATCCTAATCCAGAACGTAACATGTTGTTGGTGTTCAAAGAGTGTAGAAGTATTTTGTCTTTGATTACCCCGGGCCTGGCGCTGACGTCCAATCAAACACCCGGAATAAATAATAGTATCATGCGCACATCATGTGATGTTACACGGGTGATCCGGCCGGGCTATTCTCGGCTTAGTTAAGCGGGATCGTTAGTGGCCCTGTCAATGTGCGTTGCTGGCGGCGGCTGGCCCCCGACTCAGCACACGACCCCGGATAGCCCCCTCGCCTCGTGACCGCCCGATAATGATTATGTTTACGGTGAAGACTTGGTGGGTTACTCATATAGATCTTACTAGTGTATTTCGAGTCAAATGGAGAACTCGGGTACCATGACAAAGAGCGCTACGCCTCCTGTCAAGACCACAACATTCACCATCGCCTCACCAGAGGCTTCTACCCAAGAGCATAATGATAACAAAGAGCCACAGGAAAGTGGTGAGAATGGAGATAAAAACAGAGAACATATAAATGAACAAGAAAACGGACATAGAGAGACGAATGGAAACGAAGAGAGAAGTGAAAATGGAAAAGGACGTGGATATGAAATTGAAAATGAAACGAACGCCAATGTGGGTGAGAACATGCATGAAGGCCCCAGAAATGAGCAGAACACGGACAACCCCGAAGATGCATTGGCACCTGAGTCGTCGGACCTTACTTTCAAGAAGAAAGATGTCAACCGTTCGCGAACCCAGTCATTTCAATCAGTACTATCCACGGCGTCCCTCAAGTCTCTCAGGCAACAAGATATAAATAGCACCGCACCTCCCACCACTACCAACCGCAACAACAGCATAATTAGCACCGCACCCAGCAACATCAAGAACTTCCAGTCGTTTATCCAAGCTCCTGTCTTATCGAGTGTGTCCAATTTGAAAAACGTCGAGGATATGGAGATTGGTCGGCAACTTCCATTCAACAACAAGTCGTCTTCCGGGTCGAATTCGTCGGACAAATCAGAAAATCACGCCAATGAAGAGGCCACGAGTCCCGTGGAAGATGACGATGGGTCCTACGACGACCACGATACCATGATCCAGCAACAAAAGTTGACGTTGAATGCATTGAAAAAGCTCAGTTTATCGCCCATGTTAATATCCAACAATGACCAGAGCTTGCCCAAGAAATTGACCCGTAAACCGTCACAGAAAAAGGTCGAAAGCGTCAAGTCCAAAGCCCACGAACCGTACCAGCCTGCCGAAGTTGATCTCTCGTCCTTTGCTAGTCTTACAAGACAGCCCAAGATGCCACAACCACCTGCAGAGCCATCACCAGAAAAAGCACAACAGGAGAACGACAGCAAGAAACAGTTGCCGAAACTCGAAGAAGATCGCCAGGGCGAATCCACAATGTCCAAGGCCCAAGAAGAATACCATAAAGAATTACGCCTACAACAAATAAATTACATCCAAAAGCAACAGCCACAGTTGACCATACCCAGCAACCTGAAGATCCCAGCCGCAGTAATTCCTCCACAAAGCATGAATACCAGGAGGCAATCCGCTCAAAACCAAATACCCAACGGCATCAACAAACAACAAACTCCTGTTGAACCACACCCAGGGCTCAGTTTCCCACAAAGTCAACCATTGCATACTCCAGCACCGAACGTACCTCAGCAACCAAATAACCAGAACCAATCATCTCAAGCCTCTGCAAATTTGAACAAGCAATTGCAACAAATCAAAGGGCTCAGAAGCCCCATGTATGTTCCGGCCGTACTTCGTATGACCATGAATGGAGTTTCGTCATCCCAGCCTACTTCCCATAACTCCACAGCCAGTTTAAACGAGGAGCGCCCTACCTCACCCAAAAACAGCACTGATCACACTACATCGTTTCACAATCTCGAACCATCTTCTTCCACTGCCTCCATCAGATCAGTCGACTCGGGCATGTCGATCGAGTCCAATGCTTCTGGTAAGGTCCAGGGCAAGACCAACTTCCTAGGCTCCTCAAAAAAGAATTATGAAGACATCTTAAAGGCTCCACCTACAAGGAAACACTGGGTCAAAGACGAGGTGGTGTTCAAGTGCAGTATTCCATCATGTCCCAAGGTGTTCAATTTCTTTGAGAGAAGACACCATTGCAGGAAATGTGGAGGCATCTTTTGCAAAGAGCACACCTCGCACTACCTCTACATCAACCACTTGACTCAATTCACGACCGGCGGAAGAGGAACGCTCTCTAAGGTATGTGATATGTGCATCAGTGAATACAACGAGTTCATCCAAAACGAATTCGGGGTCAGCATCAACCATAATAGCCATAACAATAGCCGTAATACCCGCCAAGATCTGGCTCTGGAGCCGGTCCTGGAGCCAGGCCTGAGATCTCTGGGACTTTCACTGGAGCCCGTGCCTCCTCAGTCCAAGTATCGTCCATCGGACATCGGCCAAACTAATACTCCATTTGAAAAGAAGGATAGAACAGAGCAGCTTGTCGGAAGTGTCCCAGCCAACTGGAGCTGGAGCTCGTTCTAGCCTTTTAGCTACACGTAGCTCATATTTAATCACATATTTAATACATGTATACATAGGAAAGAATTGTAGGAGAGACATAGAGAAATTCAGTTACAGCCACTTTGGCTCTGGTATGATGTCTTTTGTCATTGTTTCTTTACCTGTATGTGCTGTCATCTGTCTGCTTGTCTTGCCGAATGTGCTTATTTCGTGGCTTGAGGGCTTCTCACGTGATGGTTCCATCAAGACACGGTGGATTTTTCAAACCACCACCTCAATTGAGAAACCACCTTCAATTGAACACCGCTACAAGATGTCGACAGAGAAAGTCCAGCTCCAAGTGCTAGGAGTCAATGTCGAGACAATCCGCCTTCTCTTGAGGGTGATTATTTTCATCTCAATTGCCGGTGCTGCTATTCTGAGTCGGTTGTTCTCGGTGATCAGATTCGAGTCTATCATTCACGAGTTCGACCCATGGTTCAACTTCAGAGCCACCAAGTATTTGGTCAACAACTCGTTCTACGACTTCTTGAACTGGTTCGACGACAGAACCTGGTACCCATTGGGTAGAGTCACTGGTGGTACGTTGTATCCTGGTTTGATGGTGACGTCAGGTGCTATCTGGCACATTTTAAGAGAATGGTTTGCGTTGCCGGTCGATATCAGAAACATCTGTGTGTTGTTGGCGCCCGCCTTTTCAGGATTGACTGCCATCTGCACCTACTTGCTTACCAAAGAAATGAAAGACTCCAACGCTGGGTTGTTGTCGGCCATCTTTATGGGTATTGTTCCTGGTTACATTTCCCGGTCGGTCGCTGGTTCTTATGATAACGAAGCCATTGCCATTACGTTGTTGATGGCCACATTCTACTTTTGGATCAAGGCCATGAAATTGGGCTCAGTGTTCTACGCCACTTTGACCGCTCTCTTCTACTTCTATATGGTGTCGGCCTGGGGTGGATACGTGTTCATCACCAACTTGATTCCGTTGCATGTGTTTGTGTTGATCTTGATGGGTCGTTACTCCCACAAGTTGTACACTGCCTACACCACCTGGTACGCCTTGGGCACTTTGGCATCGATGCAGATCCCGTTTGTGGGGTTCTTGCCTATCCGTTCCAACGACCACATGGCAGCATTGGGAGTGTTTGGATTGCTCCAGTTGGTTTCTTTCGGTGACTTTGTCAAGTCCAAGGTTCCTTCCAAGCAGTTCAAGTCTTTTTTAACTGTCTCGTTGGTCTTGACCACTTTTGTCGGTATTTCGGCATTAATTGGATTGACTGCTCTTGGTTGGATTGCCCCATGGACTGGTAGATTCTACTCATTATGGGACACCAATTACGCCAAGATCCATATCCCCATCATTGCTTCGGTCTCAGAACATCAACCTACCGCCTGGCCTGCCTTCTTTTTCGACACTAACATGTTGATCTGGTTGTTCCCAGCCGGTATCTACTTGTGTTTCCAGGAATTGAGAGACGAACATGTGTTTGTGATTATCTACAGTGTGTTGTGCTCTTACTTTGCTGGTGTGATGGTCAGATTGATGTTGACCTTGACTCCAATCATATGTGTTGCTGCAGCCATTGCTTTATCCAAATTGTTTGACGTCTACTTGAATGTTGTAGATCTCATCAAAGAGAGCGAAGTCCAAGACCCCAAGTCTAAGAAATCGACCAAAAAAAGTTTCCCGGTGTTGCAGATCTTGTCGAAATTGGTCGTCTTAGTCTCCTTTGGCTTCTACCTCTTCTACTTTGTCTTACACTGTACTTGGGTCACTTCCAATGCCTACTCTTCGCCTTCGGTCGTCTTGGCATCCACCAACCCTGATGGATCTCAAAACATCATCGATGACTATAGAGAGGCTTACTACTGGTTAAGAATGAACACTCCAGAAGACGCAAAGGTTATGGCTTGGTGGGATTACGGGTACCAGATCGGTGGTATGGCCGACCGCACCACTTTGGTAGACAACAATACCTGGAACAACACCCATATTGCCACTGTTGGTAAAGCCATGTGCTCCAACGAAGATGTTGCCTATGAGATCTTGAAGCAACATGATGTTGATTATGTTTTGGTGATCTTCGGAGGTTTATTGGGCTACTCAGGTGACGACATCAATAAGTTCTTGTGGATGGTCAGAATCTCCGAAGGTATATGGCCCGACGAGGTCCATGAAAGAGACTATTTCACCGAGAGAGGTGAGTATAGAATGGACCACGAAGCCTCCAAAACAATGCAAGAGTCTTTGATGTACAAGATGTCTTACTACAGATACTCCGAGTTGTTCAATGGAAGAGATGCGATGGATAGAGTCCGGAACCAAAATATCCCCGCCGCTCAAGCTCCAACTTTGAACGTCCTTGAAGAAGCCTTCACATCTCAAAACTGGATTGTAAGATTATACAAGGTCAAAGACTTGGACAACATTGGAAGAGATTTGAAACAGGCTACCAAGTTTGATTCCGAATCCAAACTGCTGTCCAAGAGAAAGAGAAGTGTCAAGAGACCTACTTTAGAGTTGAGAGAATAAGTATGTTAGAATAAACACGATAGATAAAAGTAGAGAAAATATTCTGTAACATTCCTCAAAATGAACGTAAAAGTCTCATGCTGCGCTATGCTTGATCATAGGCTGATGTCACGGGACATTCTGGGCGACTTCTCCACATTCGTTCTATATATAAAGCGACCCCGTTAATTATGAACACTTCCGTGTCTAATAATTCTACGTCATCATGGGAGTATTAGATTTGGAAAACCAATTGGCTTTTTACAAGTCCTACCATAGCAATCATGTCAATGTTACTATCCACTTATTTTGTATTCCTGTGATTTTGTTGACTGCCCTTAGCTTGGGAGTTACACGCAATTTATGGGGTGACCTGAATCCTAGCATCAACCTAGGCTCAGTGACTTCACTTGGCTATGGCTTATTCTACATTGCATTGGATCCAGTCTTTGGCGTTCCAACGGCAGCTTTCTTGGTCACATTCACTTACTACGTCAAACAGTATTACTTAACGTTAGCTGCACCAGATCAAACGACGTTTGCTCACTGTTTGTTGGCAGCACATGTTGTGTCTTGGCTTGCACAATTTTATGGCCATGGAGTTCATGAAAAGAGAGCCCCTGCCTTATTGGACAATCTCTTACAGGCATTGGTGTTGGCACCGTACTTTGTTGTGTATGAAGTTGCGTTTTTCTTGGGCTTTAAACAAGATTTGGAGAAAAGTATGAATAACAAGGCCGGAGTGCTCATAAGAAACTTCCGAACAAAGAAAGAAAACTGAAATCTACAATACTGCTTATGATCACATTCATTAAATACTATTCTTTGTCAAATATGCTTCGTATTTGGTCTTAACTTCTTGTTCATGAATATATGTCTGCTCCAACTGATTTCCAATCGTAAGCCATCCTGGGCGGGTGTTGTGACTTCTGCCAAAGATTTCAAGTTTTCTGGAATGTTTCCCGGCCAATCTTTCAGCGATATCGTAAACCTCGTCGGGTTTTCTCAGTGTTTCTCTGGTGCCACTCACAATTATATCGGGGTCCATCTGTCTATTGAGCCAGCTTGGATTACCTTTAATACCAACCAAAAGATGTTCTTTCGAATGATTGAGCCAGTGGCCTGTTCTACCCGTAACAACCGTTCTTTTAAGCTGGTTGAGCTTCACCCATATCATTACATTTGTGTTTTCGTAACCCCACTTTTTGAGGGCTCTACGTCCTACTTCAATTGATCTCCCGGTCACCCAAAGAAATATAATGCCCTCATCTTGAAGTTGGATCATGTCTAATGATAATAATTCTCCGTCCTTACAGGTTCCATAGGGCAATGACATATGAATGTCCCAAGCAGGATCTGAAACTATGACTGCAAATTTGCCTAAGATCAGAAACGGCAAGTACCTGACGTCGCATTTGATCCATTGAGCAGCGGTTACTTCCCGAGTTGTGTGAGTAAAACAATCTCCAATGGAGTATTCGTGGGGCACTACTTTGATTTTGGTAGTTTCAGCCCTCTGCGGAGGATACAACGAATAGTAATGCAAGTACCGACAGTTTCGCATTTTGTGACAGGTATCTAAATAGGAACAATCACCTAACAGTACATCGGTATGATTGTTCAAAATGGGAATATAGTGAATCTTGCTTTGAGTACATTGGCTAATATCGGTTGGAAATATAGATTGTGTTTGGAAGATTTTATAGTGTATGTCCATTTGATTTGGTAAATCGTTTTTGTCAATTCCGTTACCTTTCGAAAAAAACATTTTTGTCAATGCTGTTATATGACTAGGATTGGTACATACTTCACAGGATGGCTTCAATTCAGTGTATTGCTTGACCTTTTGCTTCGAAAGAATCGATTTTGCTGTTTCATATTCTAATAAACGTTGCACAGAATCTAAACTTTGCTGCGAATACCAAGGCAGCTTAGGTATTGAGGCGCTGGTATACAAGGGCCCTTGTAGGATTTGAAGCAACTCCGCAGCGGGACTCAAATTCGAAGAGGTACTATATTTCATGGACCTATGTGGTGATTCAAGGGGTTTTCCTCTAGAAATTTGCAACCTTTGCTTAAAGGCGAAAACACGAGAAAAGTTGATATTGGTCAAGGTAGCTTTTGAACCAATTCCCTCAATGACTAGCGCTTCACAAATCTGATTGTAATTGTCGATATAATCTAGAAAGGTAGAAAAATCACTTAATTCGTGGCTTGCTGATCCACATTGCTGCAAATATAACGGGTGAATTAAAAAAAGTCTGCCCTTTATGACGTTGTCCACCAACCGTGAGTTATACTCCAATATGAACTCGTTAAGTGTACCATACTCCTTTAACTCAAACATAGCTTACTTAACTATATCTCCATCTGCTAGAGGAAGTGATGTGTATAAATGCTGCAAATCTGATACACTGCGAGCTACGCACGACTCTAACACATATTATATTTTTCTTTTTTGCAACCAAACTATAAAAGAAATAAAAAAACAAGCTTTTGAGGAAGTACGATTTGTAGAAGGGGGAGGAAACAAGAAGGATCATTAGCTAAAAACCAAAAGGATTATCAGGAGTAGCTGCTTGTAGGTTGGCTCTTCTACCCGTTTGTTGTGCCTGCAATGAAGGTGGAGCATTACCAAATCCAGCACCTGTTGGTTGAGACTGCAATGGTTGGAAAATGTCCTGGCCGAAGGATGTGGATGGCAATGGTTGTTGTGGTTGGGAAATGCTGGTGTTTTGGAACATGTTTGTCATTTGATTCATGTTGTTATTTTGACCAAACTGATTGTTTGGTTGGAAGTTGCCAAAACTGGTTTGCTGCTGGGCAAATGGCTGTTGTCCAAATGAAGAAGTTGGGTTGGGCGATCCAAAAGATACAGGAGTAAACTGACCAGCTGGTTGCTGTGGTTGGAATTGGCCAAAGGTGCTTTCAGGCTGACCATACCCACCAGTTCGTTGACCGAAGGTGTTTGGAGGCTGACCGAAAGTATTCTGCTGTGGGAATCCTCCAGTCATTTGTTGACCAAAAGTGTTTGGTGGCTGTAATGCACCACCAGTAGGCTGTTGACTAAAAGAGGTAAAAGGTTGGCCAATTCCTCCGGTAGGTTGTTGACTGAACGATGTTGGAGGTTGGTTGAATCCACCAGTAGGTTGCTGGCTGAAGGAAGTTGGAGGCTGACCAAATCCTCCTGTTGGCTGTTGACTGAAAGAGGTTTGAGGTTGGTTAAATCCTCCAGTGATTTGTTGACCAAAGGTAGATTGTGGAATAAATCCTCCTGTTCTCTGGGCTGGAACCAAAGGTCCAGTTTGTTGTAACGAGAGTGGTTGGGATTGTTGCATTGGCTGACCAAAACTGGTTTGTGGCATCGTGATTCCTCCGGTTTGCAATGCAGGTTGAAATGGTGCCTGACCGAATGTGTTCTGGGGCATAGTTCCTCCAGTTTGTTGCCCTACACTTTTTTGAGCTGGGAATGTAGTTGTTCCTGTCTGCAAGGGAACAATGTTGAAAGTGAATTGAGGTTGAATGCCTGTACTCTGCGCGCCAGTTGGTTGAATAGGCACAAATCCAGTTGGTTGAGCGGTGATTGGAACAAATCCCGTTGGTTGTGCCACCATCAAGCCGCCAGTTTGGACAGGAATTAAACCACCGGTCTGGACAGGAATCAACCCTCCGGTATTGGCGGCAGTAAGGCCAGTTCGTTGACCTTGGATCAATTGAGTGCCACCCACATTCTGAGTAGGTGCTTTTTGAACTGTTGGACCCGTCTTGGTTGGAGTCAAAGCAGGAGCAGAAGGAGCGGAATCCAGTGGTAATGATGGCATTGGTTTATTGATATTAGCTGGAGATTTGGTATGATTGTATTCCAACGGTTTGATGTTAACCAAATCTTGTAAAGCACCTGTATACTGAGGAGTTTGCGGTTGTGGTTGAGCTTGTTGCTGCGGTCTGGAAAGATCCTCACTTGATCTTGCAGCAGGCTTGACGGCCCAAGCGTCATCTTCGAAATTGCTGTTGTTATTCTTTGGTGGTTGAGGCGAAGGCGATGGTAATGCATCAGCACTTACCCTGGAGACATCTTGAGAAGAATTGTTGGCCTTTAATGCCCCTGTGGCTTCAGTGAACAAGCCTCCTCTAGATGCGTTAGAGGGTTCTTCACTTGCCTTGGTTCTATTGAATTTGGCATCCAAGAATTTCATGACCCTCAATATATCTCCTTCTCTTAATCCCAAAGTACGTAACAACGAAGGACTGATGTCTTCCAAAATATTTTCATCCATCTGTTCTCTACTGAAGTTGACTGAATATCTTTGGCAATTTCCAATGTCAACCCCACATTCGAGAAAAAATTCAAACCAATCGTAGTCTGGCTCTTTGACTGGATTAGAACTGGTTCTTGGTCTTTCAGGCTGTTGTGGTGGCACATCATTGATAGCTGCGGTGGCAGAGCGGTTATTGCTAACACCACTGCTTTTACTCTTGGATCTCTTGAGTGTCTGCTTTGAGACTTCTTTCTTGTAAGATTCCAATGAAGTACCAGTGACCTTTTCAACGTAATCCAAATCTTCAAGGGACAATTTGGTAGCTCCAACAGCTATTTTGACACCATTGGTTTTATGTAAGTGAATTTTACCATCAATACATCCCAAAAATTCAGCTTCGACTTTGAATGATCCAGAACTATCAATCCAAGTTCTGACTCTGTGGTAATTTGGCATTGATTTGTCATTGGAGTCTCTCTTTGACTCATGTTTGTCTCTTTGGATTCTATCTTTTTCTCTAATTCTATCACGTTCGTCTCTAGTACGGGACCGATAATGCTTGTCATTACGGCCCTTGTTGCTGTCAACCACTCTTCCTTTACTTGATAATCTAGATTTGCTTCTCAGAGGGGTCTCGGTCAACTTTTCTAAATTCGAGGTTCCTATGATTTCGATGTAAGAAGAAGGAACAACACCTTGCTTTCCAGTAGTGGTGTTCTCACACATCCACCATTCCTTGGACTTGGTCTCGTTAATAATGTATACTTCGTCCCCTTCTCTGCACATCAACTCGTCATTATCTTGTGCATCGAAATCGTACATGAGTCTTCCGATTTTTCTGTTCCTACTATCAGTAGACGCCTTCGAAGCCATGGCTACTTCTTTCAAGCCCTTGGCGCTTTCAGCACCTTTCAAATCGGCAAGTATTGAAATAATGGCATCGGCGGCATCCTTGGTGCCCGCATGTAATTCAATTGAGTCTTCAGGGTTACGAAATTCCAAGAAAACGTGCTTCTTTTCATTACTAAACATCTTTAAGTCTTTCACTCTCCATTGATTATCCAATGAAGACGCTGACTTCAACTTCAACTTTTTAGGATTGGTGGTGTTGGGCTTCAATATAATAAGGCCCTGTCCTATCGAAAGTACAACCGGTCTCTTTTTACGGCCGTCGACTTCGTCGATGTACCAAGTGAAAAAGTCACCATCGAATGTATGTTCCCTGTTGTTTGGGTCCTGCTCCGGTCTACGATCTTCTAAAGGCAGTAATGGTTCGGTATTTCTAGACACATTTCTTTGAGGAGTTGGTTCAGCAGACGGTCTCGAGGGCATTGGTGGTGCCTCTTGCTCCTCTTCATTATCCATCATAACCTCTCTTTCCGGCTGTCTTGATTGATATGGGCTTTCCGGTTCTTCTGGTTCTAATGGAGCCACCAGGGTAGCTGGCTCGTTGTTTTGTTGAACTTGACTAGGATGAAGTGGTGGAGGAGCCAATACTCTTGGATCTGGTGCATATGAGCTATTGTAGGTAGTTCCAGGCTGGGAAGGTTGTGCCTGGCTCTCGAGGTTAATGTAGTTGGCTGGGACGAATCCGAATTGGGTATTTGTAGCAACGTCTCCCACCAACAACCAATCTGGATCATTCAAGTCAAAGACCTTGAACTTTTCACCTTCAGTGAACGAGAGTTCTTCTTCGGTTTGTTTGGTGTAGTCGTACAATGCAGTAGCAAATTTGATAACTGGTGCCTATAATATGTTAGTAGATTCCTCGGATAGTTTGAGTTGTTACATACTTCTTCAATGTAGTTTGATGGAACAAGTCCGACAGGTTCATCCACTTCTTCGTCACCCACTGGCAAGACCCGTTTCTTCACTTTCCACCAATCATCGACATCTGATTTTTCCAATAAGTATAGGATATCATCGGGTTTCAAGTCTAATTCCTCATCTGCTTGTGCAGCGTATTCATACAATGCCTTATATACACCGATGTATATAGACAGCATTCTCACCAAGCAATTCTTCGAATGATTCCTACCTATCCGGTTTTAGAGTTCCCGAATATGATTGTTCTCAATTCTTGAGTCGATATCAAAAAAGGTGCGTGGAGGATCAAATTTGGTGCATGCACTAGTAGATATCATTTGGCAACATTGCTTAATTATCTTCTCAATCTGCGGGAGATTTCAAATATAGAGAACGACGATTCTTTGGAGTCACTTGTGAATGATTCGTCTACCTTGTCGAAGTCATAGACGGGATCCAAACGGTAATCCTCGATATCTGAGTCGAGATTTTTCGGATCGAATGAATTGATATCGTACACCTTACTTAGACAGTGTAGAAAATAGATCACTTGTATCTTGCATAGAGGTTGGGATCGATACATTGCAACCTTTTGAATTTCTGGAAATAGGGTTTTAAACGAATGGAACGACCGATCTGTAGATGGCTGAATTGACAAGTTGTCTATTGCAAGGCTCGATAAGTTGGAATACTTGTCTTGATTCTCCTTCCAGAATTGCAAAATGTGAGGGCCTGTTTCCTTTTCCAAATATTCCGACTTCTTTGAATAATGTATCTCATTTGTAGCAGATGTTTCGTAGTTGTAGCATTCCTTGGTTGCCTTTCCAGAACAATCAAAGTATTTCATTATCATATCATCGATCGAATCAGCTTTGCAGTCTTCAAGATCCCGCTCACCCAAGCTCGGATTGGAGGAACTGTTGTTGCACAAGCTACCGACATACGAGTTAATTTTTCCAATTTGCTGGTCTTTCAAGTATCTTTTGGTAGAAGGGTGCAAATAACAAGCTAATATCAACTGGAATTTGTCTTCTAGGTCTGAATGTAATTTCTTCAATCTTTTTAACAAGTCGTGCAATATCAGCTCGATATTCAGTGAAGCGATAGTGAGATTACCTTGTAATAGCGAATTGACGTGGAGAATAAGTACCTTGAGCCATTTGAGCACCATGTGGATCACTGGGTCGGAGTTGGAATCATTACAATACAATAATACTTCATAAAATCTGAAACTTAGTTTCTCCGCAAACTCAATAATGTTCCAGTCCTCACTTGTTAAATCGTTAGGAGTCAATCGTGAAACAGGTTTTTTGTAAAAGATTAAGCACTTAAGGAATATCAACGTGCAAGCATTCTGATCCAAAATCCACGGCCGCGTTATGCAATTGTAGTTGTCATTGTCATTATCCTCTGGCAACGGTTCCAATTCATCAAGGTTCAAATTTTCAAGCTTAGCATAGACTGGATCTAAGAATACTCGAAGCATTGACGGGATCCAGTGTCTTGAATTATTGATGAATCCGAGCAGATTGGTATCCATCAGATTTCCTCTCAAATTTGACCATTCTTTGAAGAATTCGGTCAACGAATCATTAATGAACTGGGGTATACAATATATCATATTCTGACAGATTGTATCTTGGTTGGATACAAATGCTAATAATTCGCTGACATTCTCATCGAAAACACAATTGCTTGTTATGAAGTTTAATCGGTTATTCAATATGGTGTCTCTAACTAAAAAATTAGACAACTCGCTATATTTGATTAGTCCCAAGGACAATTCGGTAAGTTTAAAATTGTCGTTAATATAGTGACAATTGATAAATATATATGGATAAGCTTCACTTATAGGATGCCACTTGTGACAAGTAATAGACATCTTGATATTGCTTCTTTTACTGAAGTAATTCTTGAAGTACAGCTGGTAATCATCGTAAATATCATCAGCAAGATGCAACAATAAGTTAGAATCAGGCAAAAACTGTGCCGAGCCTTCAGAACTTAATAAAGTGGCTATAAATGCCTTGAAATACAGCCCATCAACTTTGTCTAGAGGTATCAAATTTTCAATACAGAAAAGTAAGATTTTCCTAGAGAGATCCTCAGCAGAAAGTTTGGAATTCATACCACATCTCCTTTTACTCAAAGGAAGCTTCTTTGGCTCCATTGCCTGTTTAGACGACATGGTCAGCGTACGATATATGTCTTAAAGAATAAAAGAAGTAGAAAATTAACCGACTACAAATTATTGCAGCAATTTTTTGGCTGCGAAATTGATCCTAAATTATTATTCATTAAAATGCGAATGCTTCTCTCGCTCATACAAACATATAGGATTAGAACGCTCTGTTCGTGTAGTCTTCTGATCCTTCCAATACTTGTTCGATGTTCCTCAAACATGACCCAATCGCAGCTTCCGCTAATTCAACACTTGATGAGCCTATATGTGGAGTCAAAACAACATCTTCTCTACCTATTAAGCCTGAATGCACTGATGGTTCCCTTTCAAACACGTCCAAACCAGCAAACAATACCTTGCCCGATTTCAAGCCATTAACCAAGGCATCTTCATCGACTGTGATCCCACGCCCTATATTGATTATTCTGATTTGTTTTGCCATGGAGTTGATTAACTCTTTATTAATCAAATGTCTTGTCTCAGCATTGCCAGGACATGCGATGATAATCAAATCGGCAATTTCTTTGGTGTCGCTGAGACTTTTATGGAATGTGGCTTTGAATGGAAGTTGCTTTTCCTGCTCTTCGGTCAACTTGGTTTTTTTAACGTAGTGAATATTCATGCCAATAGCAGCTAGTCTTACTGCTATCGCCTTTCCGATACCTCCAAGTCCCACGACAACGGCATTGTGGCCTCTTGGTGATCTGTTTTGGCGATGCGCAATTGATGTGGCCCAGGAGTCTGGGCTGGAACGGTCTATCGACAATTTACCTGACTCTTGATCGAAGCTAGCGCCCAGCAATTTATCTCTTATATTGTTGGTTTGGAAGTCTTTTCCGTTGAAGTGAGCATCAAACATCTTAAAATTACGGAAACTTTGAATGGTATTGAACAATACCAAATCGGCGACGTTTTCATAAGCAATTTGATTGGGAAAGTTTGTAAGAATGATGTTTCTTTTGTTCAATTCTTGGATATTGAACTCTTCGTATCCAATCTGGGTTGTGGCTATTACTTGTAACCCTGGAGGTAAGCTAGCTAGTAACTCTCCATAAATACCCCCTGCTTTAGCAATGCTTCCCCACGTACTATATATACCTTTGACTTGGCTAAACTTTTCACGCAAATCAACTATAAATTTTTCCCTACTGGTCACCTTATAATTGAAGCAGTGAAATTTGGCTGCGAACGCTTTATAGGCTTCGCTATCGCATATATCACCGATTATTAAAACTTGGAGCTTCGTCATTATTGCCTTCAGTGTGTTGTAAAGATTTGTTCATATTTGTTTTAAGAACTTCGCTGATTTATATATACATTTAAAGTTTAGCAGAGTAAGCCAATTTAGGTGGCAGGCATCGTGAGGTACCTATCTAGGTTCCAGGACAGTGCGCCGAAAGCCGTTTTTTGCCGGTGCGGCGGTCAGATCTTGCGGCGCCCAGATCTCGCGGCGCCAGGAGCTGTTAAACACCGATTATAACCGCGCGTTGCCATTCAAGGACCGTAAAGAAAGCCAAGCGAGTGCAAAAATAATAGCTTATCTTGGAGTGTGTGCCACATATATTAAGTCCGAACCACATTTTGTCAGCGGCCCGCCACGGCACCATGTGGAGGATTGGGCCGCACTATAGCCGAGAGATGAAATGAGGAGCACTCTGACATCACTCATGGTTTTATGTAGGGTAGAGTAATGGAACGTTCTATGCAAAGGCTGTAAGTGTCTTCTCGAGAGCACGGGGTGTCTTAGAATGTTCGCTTGAGTCTACATTGCAAAGCTCGAGTTAGTTTTTTTTTTTATGCGCATCAATCTTATCTCGGTTGGGAACATTTAGTTGCAATAGTGACCATTTGACGCGAATAGTGAGAAGGATTCACATTAATCGAAAAAGATTTGTTCTATTTAGAAGGCTACAACTCTGTTTGTGTGCGCTCGGGTGAATAGTCTCACTAAAGTTTCAAGCAATGGTGCCGAGTCAAGAACCTGGAACAGCATATCTCAGCGAGTGTTTGATACATTAGATATTCGTTACTCTATACAATACAACTTCAATACCTTGACGGTTATAAAGCTAAATAAAGAAAAAGAAAAAACAATAAGACAGGCTCTAAGGTTTATGATATATCCTTTTAACTAAATGGCATTGATCCACTCTTATTACTTTCATATCCTGATTAGTCTATTCTGATTACTTTCAGATTTTTACTATCAGTGAAAAGTCTACTTTTGGTTGCTTCATAGTTTTATTTTCGCTGATATGTCTTCTTTACGATTTCTGACTAATTCTTTATTATTTGTGTATTTTATAATCATTGAAGACTAAAATGGTAAAACTACTCTTGTTGATCATCAAAGAATGATGACTAGAATATGCTAAATGCTGGTTTAATGGTGGGCCATGTCTGGTTCACCCAAGTATTTAGCAGTAAGAGTCGTACCACATTGCCAACATCTGGACAATTTTCCGTCTTCGACCTTCATCCAGTATGGCTTGTGGTCTTCGCCATCCTTACCTTGACATCCAACATATCTGTAACCAATGTAGGTTGGGACCAAGTATGGGTCTTGTGGGGTACCAGAGCCTTCGGTAACAGGGTTTTCCAAGTCGAAAACATCAACACCTTCTCTTTTACCTAAGATTTCAAATCTTTCTAAACCAGTAGCTTGATCCAAGTCAGTAGGTATGGTACCTGGCTTGGCACCTGGACCAATCAAAGAGCCATCTGGACCGGTGATTTCGGCTAAGTTGGCAGCAGTCTTGACATTAGTTGGGGCTGGTTTGCTGGCCAAGATTTTGGTGGAAGACAAGAATCTATTGGATTGTCTTGCGATACGGAATGTACGGGAAAGCATTACTAGAAATGTTAGTATTTATCGAAATTTTGTGAATATGCTTTGACCAATCTATGCCATTGTGGACATTGTGGATAGTCTGTAGTCATTTCGACCATGATTGGGACTTATTGGTGTATTTCATGGGTCGAGTTACGCTGTTGTAGCTGGTGAATTTTGGCTCTTTCATCAGACGAAATCATATTGGGCAATCAATAAATCTTGCATCAAGGCATATCCTGGGTTTCTCCGGGCCCGTGGCTATCTAAACATACCGAATGTGATATAATTATGAATGTATGCGATAAGATAGCTTAACTCTTTATCTATTTATCCATCACCTTTCTGTTTTTCAAAATCAGCTAACATTTTTTCTATTGCACTTTACGCTGATATTATTGGCTATAGGCTTCCGTGTCATGTGACTGAATGCACGCCTATGAGTGAGCTTTTGTCCGTGACTATCGCATGATTTTGGAATCACATGCCTACTCACTTGATCAGAGACGGGATTCGCGCCCGCTAGGGTTCGCGCCCTCGTCAATCACGTTTGCCTATACCGCAAGTACCCTCGCCAAAGTTATATACACAACGCAGCTTATGTAACCGCACTTAATCCCATAGTAACACTCACTAACTATGGGGACTCGCACAGTTAGCAAATCGCACTAGCAAATTCTCACTTTGGACGTTTCCAATAAAAATATATTTTAAAAAGTTTTTCACTTATCTTGAATACTTTTCTTTTAACAGAAACTAATAGGTATGTAGCACCACCAAAGAATTATTACATGGAGTTAAACAGATTCAAGACAGCTGCCTAAGGCCAACCAAGACAACAATGAATACCTAGCACTCGACAATCCCTCAATAAAGGATTCATTCAGTTTTTATTCAAGTTTTTCTTCCAGTCCAATCAGTATTGAAGTTATACTAACATTTTAGTCAATATGCCAAAAAAGAGAGCTTCCAACGGTAGAAACAAGAAGGGTAGAGGTCACGTTAAGCCAGTCAGATGTTTGAACTGTGCTAGATGTGTTCCAAAGGACAAGGCCATCAAGAGAGTCACCATCAGAAACATGGTTGAAGCCGCTGCTGTCAGAGATTTGTCTGAAGCTTCCGTCTACGCTGAATACGCTTTACCAAAATTATACAACAAGTTGCACTACTGTGTTTCTTGTGCTATTCACGCCAGAATTGTCAGAGTCAGATCAAGAACTGACAGAAGAGTCAGAGCTCCACCTCAAAGAAAGAGATTCAACGCTGACAGAAAGGTTTCTCCACAAGATGCTGCCAAGAAGGCCAACTAAACTTATCCGACCGTGCATAATATAAGATGATGTATATCATAAGTTTATAGGAAGGTAGTTAAAATAAATCCTTTGTATTTGTAAATCACGTTTTTTCGTAGTCTATCGGGAGCACTCGGCGGAGGTCTACCAATTGGTCCACGTGAGACCGTTGTCGAGAATCAATACATGGACCACGTCGTAGCTTCCTAGTGGCCAGTCTTCAATGTGATTGAATTATCCGTTTCTGATTCTATTATACGACCCATCTTGGCACCATCCAGTTTTGGCTCCAATCTATTGCTAACACAAAAAGCCTCGTCAGGTCGTCCACACCCTCATTTTTTTTCCCGTAGGCACACAGACACACTCTCACTCGATCACTAAAAAACTAAGACAATTACAGGGAGTCCAGCAATTGAGTGATCAGACATAATCACATCGGATTGATTTCAATTATAAATTCATCAAACAAGACTCAAGAGCCCATTTGCTTCTTAGTTCCACTTCCATTTCATTATTGCAGTGCTTACAAATACACCACGTACTATTTACCTTGCCACCGTTGAATCGTCGTTATCCGGGAGTAGTTCAGGGACTAAGCATATCACTTGGCAACATACTAAGCTTTCAGCAACTAGACCATTGGATTCACGATTCCAATTTACAAATAGGCGTTTTGATAATATCATCTCTTTAATTACACAACAACGTCGTCCTACCATATAATATGACTGAAGATAGTTGGAAGTTTTCTCAGTGTTTCGGTGATAAAGGAGACATTGAAAACATCACCGAAGCCGATATCATATCCACCGTGGAATTCGACCATACGGGTGACTTTTTGGCCACAGGTGATAAAGGAGGTAGAGTTGTGTTGTTCGAAAGAAACCAAAGCAAAAAGAAACAAAGCTGCGAGTACAAATTCTTTACTGAGTTTCAGAGTCATGATGCTGAGTTTGATTACTTGAAGTCATTGGAGATTGAGGAGAAGATCAACAAAATTAAGTGGTTGAGAAGCTCCAACAACTCGTTGTTCTTGTTATCCACCAATGATAAGACCATCAAGTTATGGAAAATCATGGAAAGGCAAATCAAATTGGTTAGTGAAAACAACTTAACTTCGAACGGCTCTTCGATTAGTGGAGGTGCTATCACGCCAGGCTCAGCAAACCCAGCTTTATCATTAGCATCATTAAGATTGCCCAAGTTACAATTACACGACAAATTAATATCGGCCCAACCCAAAAAAATTTATTCTAACGCCCATGCCTATCATATTAACTCCATTTCGGTGAATTCAGATCAGGAAACTTATTTATCGTCGGACGATTTGAGAATCAACTTGTGGAATCTCGGGATTTCGGACCAATCCTTCAATATTGTGGACATCAAGCCCGTTAATATGGAAGAATTGACCGAAGTCATCACATCGTCAGAATTCCATCCACTGCATTGTAATTTATTCATGTATTCGTCATCCAAAGGGACTATAAAGCTTAACGATATGAGATCGAATTCGTTATGTGACTCCCACTCCAAGATTTTCGAAGAATATTTAGAGCCTGCTTCCCACAACTTCTTTACTGAGATCACTTCTTCTATATCTGATGTGAAGTTCAGTCAAGATGGTAGGTATATTGTTTCCAGAGACTATATGACAGTCAAGTTATGGGATTTGAACATGGAGTCCAGACCGGTCAAGACCATCAATGTTCATGAACATTTGAGAGAAAGACTATGCGACACCTACGAGAATGATGCAATTTTCGATAAGTTTGAAGTTCAATTCAGTGGAGACAACAAATCGATAATGACTGGTTCTTATAACAACAACTTTATGATTTATCCAAATGCTGTTGGAGCTTCATCTTCATCGTCCACCAGTACAGGAAACAACGGGGTTACCAAACTTCCTAATTTCAATACTTCCTCATTCAACAAAAACAAAAAGTCAAGTAATACTAATAATGATGACGATGATGAGGACGATGAAGATGATGAGGACCACGAATCACCTCCTTCCAACCAAACATATCCTCAATCTCCTAGCTCGAATCTTGATGACGATGATCAAGAAGAGATCATATTGCAAGCCGATAAATCAGCTTTCAAATCCAAAAAGTCGGGTGCAAATGGTGGTGGTAACACTATGAGACGTAGAATTATGAGTGGAGTTGGCTCGTCGGGTGGAGACTTTGATGATATTGATTTCAAAAAGAGTATCTTACACTTGTCATGGCATCCAAAGGAGAATTCGGTTGCCATTGCCGCAACCAACAACCTTTATATATTCTCCACTTTATGAAACTGTTCATGTCATTTCACATCTCTCTTTTTTTATTCACTTCCTTTCCGTCTGTTCTTACTATCGTAACGATAATTTAATAAACATAACTCTACAGAATACACTCAATTAGCATCATATTTCTACAAGAGATACTCAATTATACAAATGTATATTCGTTAGACTATGCTATCGTGTAAAGAACAATTCTTCTACTAAACTTGTTATTACGTGTAAATAACTAAGCTCATCATTAGTTTTCAATGTGTCTGTTGATATCTGAGTTCCAGAACAAGGTCTTGTCACCATCACCCCAGAAGAACTTCTTCTGTCTCAAGTTTTGATAGTCGTATTGAGTTGGCCATTCTTCATCAGGAATGTGGCTCATGTGTTCTCTGTGCTTGGCATGCTTCAATTCAATGTTGACAACTGGAATGGCAGTCAAGATGATGGCTGGCAAAGCAACGAAGTAAGTGAGTTTCTTCCAGTTGTTGGTGATACCTTCGGAGTGTTCTACCTTGTGCTCGTAAGCCTTCTTGAAGGCTTCACCGGCTTGTTTATTGACCTTATTAGAAGGGAAAGCTGGGTCGTTGATGAACTTGGAAACGTGACCGTGACCGTGGTTGAATCTTCTGAAAGTGATTTGTTGTGCTCTCTTAAACATCGTTAATGAACTTCCTTGTAGTGTAGCAAAACTTTCGTTTTGACCATAGAAAAAAAACAGCCCACTAGAAAAATTCGAATTCTATTGGTTCGTTTTTTGCACGTGTATAATCACGTGTATAATATATTCTCTCCTTATATTTACATCTACTCGGACCTAATAATATTTCTAACCTATTGGTTGCCCACTTTTTCGACGGGCCAGCTCAGAATAGCTCTGAACTAGTAATATAATTCATATCTTACATTTTTCAGTTCGTAATTGGCTTCAGAAGCCTCATGCCGTTCATTATCCTTAAATAGTTTATATTGTTAAAATTATGGGCCAATGGTCTGGCTCTCCACAGTAGTGGTGTAAAGTTTGTGGTCATTATACTTTTTCAAGTCAGCCTCATACTCATTAACTTGTTCGATGGTTTTCGCGATTTCCTTTTCGAAATTATAGTTTTCCTTTCTTGCCTTATAAGTAAAGTAGTCATGACGAATCGGGAAAGGTTCGAATGTCAATTCGCGTTTAGAATTAAAGAAATGCTCCAGGGCGTCGCCGGTTTCAATCAATGAAATTATTTCCTTTTCATGGAATTCGGTCGCTTTGGTGGTCACTAGATACTCAAACAAGGCGTCCTCTTGATCAAACAATAGCTTGATGAAATCTTCATCGGTAAATACCTGAGGTGCCGGTTTACCCTGCCTATCTTTGGCACGGTCGACATGGTGTTCCTTGAAGAAATCAGTCAAATCTCTTTGCTTAAGCCATTGTCTCAAATAAGGAATATATTCGAACGCCTTGAATGAGTATGATGACAATCCCTTATCGCCATATTCATTGACTAATAACTGCTCAAAATTATTAGGAATATAGGCCAATTGCCCTTCCACACTGGTCAATTTTAAGGGCGATAACTCGTCCAATAATGCAAAATGATTGTTTCTACAGTTATAAACTTGGAGATGCTCGTTTCGGTCAATCTCATCCATAGCCCTGTTTGTACGAGCATAGTCGTTGATCAACAATGCATTGTATCTGTCGGGAGATCTTATGCTAGTCAAAGCCAACCCGGTGATATCGATGTAAACGCCTGTTTCCATATCTATGAACCTGGCATCGATATTGTTATTTCCATTGCTGTATGTTCTGTGACTTATGAAAGTACCAATATCGAGAAAATACCTGCCATATCTGATTTCTTGGGTCGTTATGTCGTCACCAAAATCAACTATGATAGACTGGTTGAATTTTTGGGCTAACTTGTGAAGCTCGTCCACCGGCATTTGGATATCTATATCATTGTCCCAAGGAAATGCCATACCATTCCAGTACCACGACAAGAGTGAGCCGTGGGCAATCCAGGTTGAAACCCCGTGGGCGTTGCTGAACCTGAGCCATGCCCGTATCAACCCAAATATTGCAGGTCCGTGCAAATCGGTGTAGTTGATGATGCCGTTGAAAAACCTCCAATCGTAGTGACCTCCTAGGTCAGAATTAAAGTCAGATTGAATGATTTTGGCTTCGCTGAAATATTTGGGCGGTGAATTGGTGGCTTTCGATGCCTTGATCGAGTTCAAGTAGTGTTCCTGAATAACACTGATAGCGTTATTGGCCTTCATTTCTTCAAACTCTTGTAAATACCTATCAGTGTGGTCCACAAACTGTTCATGCAATAGGCGTCTTTCATATGTCAAATTCTTTTGCTCAGAAACAATATGCGGGTTCCTATCTAACGTGTCTTGCAAATTGGTCATCTCATTCTTCACATCTAGATATATGTCGTCAGATACATCCAACTCTGCTTTGTTGTCTGACATGTACGTCAACTTGTATTCGCCTAAAATTCTGGTGTCCATAAGCTTTCTCTTCCCGGATGAAATATCCTGATTGACCCTGAGAAAGATATTCTTATCGCCAGGCAACAACAAGTTCATTGATAGCGGTTGAGGCATGAAGTCGTAAAGATACGATTTGGACGTGATGAGTCGTATATCTCTGCCGGATCTGCCAGGAGAGGCGAATACATGGAAACTTGTACTAAGTCCGTTATTTTTGATGATCTCGAGTTGTTCTTTGAATTCTGGACTAAGGTCATTGCTTTCAAGGAGAGAAGGTATATCTTTATCCTCGAAACAAAATTGCTCGGGTGCAAATAAATCCAATCTGTTATTTTTTGCCGAGCTCGGACTCGTGAAGTCGAAATCCTGGCAGTCTTTCTTTTTGGGGTTGAGAAGATATTTGTCTATGGTGGATAAATCGACATAATCTGACCAGTGGAAATATGGAAGTTCTAGGTTTTCGGAATTTTTAGACCGAATGTTTGTGCTGATGTAATGCAAGAGCAAGCTGAATGTGAATCTGGGATCGAAATGTTGGAGGGGTGGTTTCATGTCGGGGTCTGAATCTTTCAAATATAACGGTAAGGTGACTCTGTTGAACTTTTCATCGTTGGACATATCCAACCGAAACAATTGCAATTTGACATTTTCGTCGTCGATTTCTTCAATAGGCTTTTTGCGATACACCCAATCGAACTTCTTCATCAACTTGTTGTTAAACTTGCTGAAGTCAATTTTGTCTGACTGGCGATCGAGAAACGAAGCCTTGAGTAGGTCGAAGTTGGACTCTAGTATCACATGTACCTTTGAATCGGGTGTGTATTTTATCACTGATATCACCACGAGATGTAGCAATATTATGGTGACCGCCAAGATCAACTTACGAGACCTTCTAAACGGCATGATTGTAATAATACAGTTGAACAAATGTGTTGGCGATTGCTTCTTGTAGCGAGCGGAATTTGCGGCAATTGGTCAAATAGTAATTTTCTAGTTAAAGCCCCTTCCTTCGCCGTGGTAAATTTCCTGTAGCAACGCAAGTCCAATATACAAAAGTACAGTTGTTATAGATATTTTTGATCCTGAATAAAATATGTATGGGCTTGGCCGCCCTTATATTATCGGCGTACCTCCACGATTGAGCCTCTGCACTCCACCGGAAATACACGCCATGTTCACTGCATCTTCGGATAGTAGCTCCGAAGATCTGATGCCTTGTTTAACGCTAACTATTATTAGTTTCACTGCTTGCCTATCACAAAGCCGTATGTGCAAACCTAAATAATCTCATTATGGGCGAGCGGTCCACAGTTGGCATATGGCCCACAAGACACCTTTCCGATTCCAGCCAATTAAAAAAATTGCACTACGGTTGAGAGCGTGCGAGATTCCAGGTACATACATAAGGGATATTACATGAAGGCGACTAGACCTAGACAACCAAGCTGAAGAGTACTGATGTATGGCTTGATATAATTCAAAAAATCATGTATTGTCGAGTTGTCACTTCCGTGCATGGCCTTGCGGTAATTGTTTCGTGTAGGCGGTGTTGTGCTTGATGCAAGCACAACAACTTTATGACACCTGGAACAAGAGCCGCGACGGGAAACTTTTAATTGTGTGGCGAAGCTACACTTTTACCGCAGGGCGACCATAGCTGCGTGAAACAGACAAAGTTTTCCGACACACATATACAGCGCTTGTACAAGAACTGGCAATGAAGTTCAGTAGAGACTAATGGCCTGAGCTCATCTACAGCTACACTCTACGGTCGACTGCCACACCATTCCTTATCCTTATCTTTCTCGTAGCTTATTACTGGTGCCGTTTATTTACGAGGGCGCGCAAGCTAAAATACAACCATCTAAGGCGGGAAACAGGCCGTAATTCTGGCTATCGCTAAGGGCAAAAAGAGATGACACGTTCTGAGCCCCCTTTTCTCCCCTCGCGTCGCCGCGTAAATCTATTGTAAGCAAACACATCTCATCATATTTCAAGGAGTTTTGGGTTGAATCTGAGTCCCGAGGCACCTGAAGAGGCGCCTGATCAACTATAACTGTCAAGATCATCAAAATACTTCAAAACGCTAAAAACCATCCCCCCTTACCTTAATTACGTCTGCCAAGACTTTGTTGCAACAAAATAGGTCAATTCACATAAGCGGTATTGTAATTTGTCGCGAGCGAGGAGTTTGTGCTCAGCCTGCATCTGTTAGTAATTGCGAATGTTTGCCTCATTAGGGAGGTGCAGCGCTTGAGGAAAATAGTCACGGGTCGCACTAAATCAGCTCGTAAAAAATCTAATCAGAGAAACAAGGCAACTTTTGTAGAAAAGTACTAGCGATGAAGTTACAATTCGCATGTGTACAGATTAACCCCATACTTGGGCAAGTGGAGAAAAATATCAGCAAAGTGCGGACTTTGCTATCCAAAATATCCGGACCCATCGATGTGGTTATACTTCCCGAACTAGCAATTACTGGGTACAATTTCCAAACTCGAAAAGCCATCGAGCCATATCTTGAAACCAAAGAAGCCAGTAGATCAATTGATCTAGCCAGCGAAATTTCAAAACAGAAATCATGCTTTACCGTTATAGGCTACCCTGAATTGGACAAAAATATTATATACAATCTGGCTGTGTTAGTTGGACCGCATGGCAAGGTTTTGCACCATTATCGAAAAACCTTTTTGTACGAGGCGGACGAAGCGTGGGGTTGTAGCGAGAACCCCGAGAAGGGTTTCCCGGCCTTTGACCTCATTCTAGATAAAAATTACTATAACAGTCCCAACACCAAAGTTGAGTCGTATCCTAGTGTACGAACCAACATGGGGATCTGCATGGATTTAAACCCCTACCAATTCAAAGCCGCATTCAACGAATTTGAATTTTCGTTGAGCTGCTTCCAACAGCAAGTCCGCTTGATATTGTGTCCCATGGCGTGGTTATCTCCGCATTCGCCTTCAATTGCAGACAAGTTGAGTAATCAAGAAAAAATCAACAGGGGAAGGACATTTGCTGAAAGATATTTTTCTGGCGATCCAACATACTGCGTCAATGACGAAAATTCGGACCATCCTCCGACCTCATCGATTTCCCAGACCTCTCAATTTATTCCAAAAGTTCCCGATCTAAGCACGGTGAATTACTGGATCTTGAGGTTCTTCCCATTTCTCAAACATCCCAACTCGCTCCCCAAGGATTATGAGAAAGTCACGCTTGTAACTTGTAATAGAGTAGGGGTAGAGAATGATGTGCTTTACGGAGGATCGTCATCCATAACCCAGTTTATTTCCGACACGGAAACTTCAAACAAGTTTGACCTCACCAATCCGAGCGTCGAGGTCAAAGGTTCTTTGGGTCAAGGGGAAGAAAGTGTATTGGTGCGAGAAGTAGATGTAGAAGTTAATTATATATCTGCGACCTAAGGTCTGAAATGCATATAGCCCTGATTCTTTTTTTTTTTGCCAAGGTTAGCACGGCGTTCGGCGCTCACAATTCAAATTGGGGTTAGAAGAGCAATTGGCCGATTTGTCGGGAATCCCCACCCTTAACACCCAATAAAAACCCATACACAGAGGCTGTGCCCCACTTCGTGCCTGTTTGCGGTGTTCCAACGTTAGCGCGACCCAATTACGAAAAATAGTAAAATAATAGTAAAAGTTTTGGGTGGCAGTGTATTGTTCTCCGATTAAGATGTCGGCTACGGATATTCGGCCAAGCCTCTCATGAAGGCCCAGTCTATTTCCGTTGATGGACGGTACCACCCATTATTTGAAATATGAATCTATAATATTATATATTGGAGCCGTTGCCCGCACTATGCTCGCACTTTGCCCGCACGATTCCGTGTTCTATCTGTTTGTTTTTTTTCCATCGCAGTTCTATTCTTGATTGCATATGCCAAGAATTGTGGCCGTTCGTTAACTCGCACGATCATTATATAAGTTGGCAATACATCAACTTTTTTATTGCCAAAAAGTTGCCAACTATACATTATTGCATTAATTTGGCTCTTGTCCAAGAGAAATTTTCAACATAAAAATATCCCAACTTCTTCTTTGAAGTGGCTAGATGATTCTTTCGCCAGCACAACCATGATAAGAAGCGTAAAACTACCACGAAGGTTACTTTGGAAGGCCGTACTCTTGGTAACTGTGTCCATAGTCATTGTCATCTCCACATTGCGCCAGCACATTTATCGGGAGTCATTTCAAAAAACCTTGTACGATATTTTCACCCATGCCATTGGACCCCAGCATTTCGATCTCGACCATAATGCCAAATTCAACCAACGATTAGATGCGATGTTTAATGAAAAAATCGAGAACGACTGGTCAAACGAGTTCTGGGACTTCTACGAATCCCCCGACGAACACTTGGATGTTTCCATCCCCTCCTATTACTCAAAAGAAACGGTGAAACCAATGTTGCAGCCTTTCGACCCAAGGTTCACCATCGCCGTCTACCTCAATTATTTGCAACAAAACCCAAGTCACGTACCATTCCACTGGATGGATTGGGTTGACTTGTCCAAACTTGATAGATTTATATTTGCATCCAAAGACACCTTGGCCGACCCATGTACTGCATTATTCGATATAAGCCAGAACGCAAATCTCATTCTGGGCTCAACCGTCCGGTCAATTCAAGAATACTGCATCAACGATCGAAAATTCGAGCTCGGCTTCAAGATCACTGGCCCCTCCGGTCCGCAAACTGGTGCTAACCATGAGTTGTTGGGCAAATCATTTTTGTATTCCCTGGCCCCTTCGCCCTTAAAATTGGTATTTATGAGCAACGACGAAAATTCGTACCAGGTGCATGTACAACATCCCAACGAAAATTCTCTAGACAACAGTTTGTTGCGCAACAACTTGATCGAAAAGTTGGTCAAAGAGGGCTCGCTCGATCCTTCAGGCACACTCAATGTGAAAGAACAGTTTTTCAGTTTACAGTCTGTGCGGAAACCACCGACCGTCTTCTCTGCATTAACCAATCACACTATAGTTATAGACGAAAAGTCCTTTGATGTAAACCCCCACAAGATCATTCATGAGCTCGAGAACCACGCTTCTCGTTCACCATTGGAGCAATCGTATCTTGAATCGCTTCAGTTCTCTGTAGCAGAAAAAGATCCACCCAAATTCTTCTACGAAGCAAAGTTGCTTACCCTGGCCCCAAAGAACTGGCAAGGAGAACACTACGACTGGAGGTTTTTCAATGGCATCAGTGTGGGTGAAGAACTGCACTCCATTACCTTGCACAGATTGCTTAAAAACTACGTGAATTTCGCAAGAACCCATGGCTTGGTCACTTGGATTGCTCACGGCTCTCTTTTGTCGTGGTACTGGAATGGTATAGCATTTCCTTGGGATAACGATATAGACGTACAGATGCCTGTGGGCGACTTGCACAAACTAGCACAGCATTTCAACCAGTCGCTCATCATCGAGGCACCCGTAACTAGTGCCGAAGACAACTTAAAGTTCGATGGTTTGGGTCGTTATTTCATAGATGTGGGCTCCTCGATCACCCACCGTACCAAAGGCAACGGAAACAACAACATCGACGCCAGATTCATTGACGTGGATACGGGGCTTTATATCGATATCACTGGTTTGGCTGTTACCGAAAGCCCTGTTCCAGCCCGACTCGAACCGTTATTGGACCCCGCAAACAAGATCACAACAAACAAAGACATTAAAGCTTATAATTGTCGCAATTTGCACTACAACACATACGATGAATTGTCGCCATTAGTTCAAACAGTAGTGGAAAACCAACTCAGCTACATCCCAAGCAACTTCGTTAAGTCACTTCAAGCAGAATATACTGATCGGGCATTCACCAACACTAATCATAGAGATCATTTCTACATCCAAAACTTACGGTTGTGGATAACCACGCAGGACATTTTAGACTACCTCGCGCAGCCGCAACTTTGGATCGATGTGCACAACTCGTCATTAAACAATCCAGAAAAAGAGAATGCACCAGAACAAGCGAGAAGTGGCGAGATCCTCAAGAAAGATGTAGGAGAGCTTGAAAAGTATCAGATCAACAGACTACAAGTCGAGGACTTGCTAAACTTGCTACAAAACAATGGTTACTTGAAGGAGTACATCAAAACCAGAGCTTTCACCGCCTTCCATCAGCATGAAATGACCTTACTATTAAGTTCAGAAGACACCATCAAACAACATGAAAAACACATTAAAAGTTACAGCACAGGAGCCGGACTCCGTCCCGATCATTTTATAGATAAAGTCATGAAGAACAAGGACGCAATGAATTTCAAGAATCGGGTAGATAAAGTGCTAAAGTTATCGGATGCTTATAATTCATAGGATAATAGAAAAAATAATATTTTTTGATTATGTAATGTAGAAAAAGAAATGAAACCGATCGCAAAAAGTAGTTTACAAGATAATTCTTGTCATAGCTTGGTTTAACGCCCACTAGAGTTTCGGGGAAATTGCTTGAGCTTCGTTTCCTGTCTATTGACAATACCTTATGTGCCCGGCTAGACGATATGCTGATTTTTTTATTCCAGCTTGACCTGCATAAGAAAAATGAAGCGAATTTATACCATTTTGGGACAGGATGCGTCACGTGGTGTGCATGACCCAACCGTGCCGAATACTTGCAACCGTGTCTGGCACCACACGTGTGGGTGCTGAGCCTTCACGGTCCTATAGTTTATCTAGGCGCAGCGGGGCGGGCCCATCGTAATTTTTAAATACGTTCGTGCTGATCTCTCGAACAATCACATTGAGGCAAACTGAAATCAAGGCGGTGGCTGCGCAAACTAGACGATAAGCTTTTACCATAGCAAGAGTGACCATGTTCATCTTTGCTAGTTCTGTATTATGACAGATTCAAGTATCTATTCACGTGACCGACGTAACCCTGCATTTTTTTTTTTTTTTTTGAACAAATATTTTTGTTTCCATCGGTTAACTATTAACATAATTTCATACTACATGTGCAGATAAGCTGAAATCTAAATTAAGCTCTGACACCAATCGATTTGTACTGGTTGGGCAACTGAAAGACCTGAAACTGCTTTATTGATAACCCCCTTCAACTAGTTCACCCATCAACAGCATCATTGAGATCATGAGCGATGAATCGAAACTTGTCTTTAGACGCGCCTCGGCAGTTATAGGTCTTTATACGAAAAGTATTGCTGGTCGGATTTTACGGCTATGAACCTAGTTAATTGATCTCCCAATTTTTCCTTGAAGTGCTACCTTTACTGTAGCTTGCTGGTGACACCTTCGAACGCGCGAGGCGATTTTCATTCATCTTTTCTGATATTGGCATAAAAATATATTTTTAGGGATGCAACATTCGTAACCATTGCATAAAACATGCGTGGCCACGTGATTTACTGGGTCCAATGTTACGGTTTTTGCGTACTGTGAGCCCTCGTGATCGTGATTAATGTGGCGTAGTGGGACAGTTTTTCCATTAAGCGACTGATTATGTGGTGCCTTGTCCCCTCGGGTCGCCCCCACGAACACAAAAGAAATTCCGTCTACTCGCAAGTCACGACCCTCTGCAGTATTGGTTTCTTTTCTGGCAATCAGAACACAGACCCAATACGGAAAGTAGTAGAAAACTTTTCAGGTAAGTGCCCCCTCACTTGACTAGGCGGGTCCCACTCGCGCCGAGCCAAAGTAATTCATATATATATCGCCAAATCCATCTCCGAAATTTCGAATTTTGTTTTCTTACCTCACCAGACTATCAATAATCAAAATGCAATTCTCCCAAATCGCTATTGCTTTAACTGCTGTCACTGTTGTCTCCGCTGCCAACGCCTCCAACGCTTCTGGTAACGGTTCCAAGAACGGTTCCAACCACTCCTCCAGCAGTCACGGTGCCGCCGCTGTCTCCAACGTTAACATGGTTGGTGCTGCCGCTGCCGCTGCCGCCGGTGTCGCTTTATTATTCTAAGCACTTAAGATTCAAAAGATTAGTATAGCCATGCTATCTAGTCCAAAGTCTAATACCAGGGTTTGGTCTTTTTCTGTTGCTTAAGACTTAATAATAATTCCCTCATCGAAACCTGATAGAATCGCTGGTTAGCTTATTGTATAATTAATAATATGTGAATTTCATGTACCACATGGTACAAAAAATTTAATAAAAAAAGATCATGTAGTAACTAGAGTCGGTCATGTTTGACTTGACTACGTATTGTTTGGATGATCGTATGCTTAATGTGACCTTACGAAGTGGCGCAAGACAGTCACTAACTCTGAGCTACAGGGGCGATCGTTCAAACTTATTACAAAAATTGGGTGAGTAATCATTTTTGTCTCACGTCATGAGCGCCCGGAGCCAAATGGTTGACTTGTGTACGGTCAGCCAAATGCTAATCCCAGCTTGCCGACCGTGCCGATTCGCTTGAAAGCGTCAAATATTTGACTTGGCATTCTGCAAAGTCGTTTGTTTACATTTTCTACTTACTACCAAGTGTGGTTGATTCGTTGTTGTCTTGCCCCAAAACGCCTTGGTTTAAGCTTTTTATTGTCTCTAGCTGAAATTTAGCCTACCACGAGATAATTCTTTTTTTAGCCTCAGTCGAGGCGGTCTGTGAAGATTGTCTCAATAAGGTGTTTTTCTACTATTCCGTTATACCCCCGAGTCCTGAGAGTCATTAAGGATGGTTGACTGAACTCGCGTCTTGCATGTGCATATGGAACTGTCACCAGCTTATCATATCAATTTTACAACTGCGCGCTCTCTAATTACTTATTCCAGTTATGATATGTATATCGCGTTTCTCGATCGAGCTTTTTCGTACGATCATCGCATCTCTTGTTCTTACTGCGGACTTGATCCAAGCCCCGTTCCTTGTTGCAATATTGGTCTTGCGCCCCCGAAACAGTAAAACGCCATTCTGGTTTTCAAGCCCCAACGAGAAGAGGAAAAGGGAATCGAAAAAAAAAAAGAATAAAACCCACGCCGAGAGTCGAACTCGGAATCTTTTGATTAGAAGTCAAACGCGTTAACCATTACGCTACGCAGGCTTGTTATATTTTCCGGATGTCACGATTGTTTAGTAGTCTGATTCTCTAGTCACAGGATCAATTCCTAGCATTAATGTTCGGAATGAATTGTAACTTCTTACGGCTTGCAGCCAATATAAGCTAATTATTGAAGTTTGTAATGAATAGTGATTCAAAAAGATCTATTTCAATTTTCGTTACTCTTTCCCAATGAGCAGAATTTTTTTATAGAAAATTTGCAGCTCTTCACAAATATTACCCTTTAGTTTTGCAAATTGATTTGAATAAACAATCCGGAATAACGATCTGTCATGATAACATTCAAACATGCTCAGCACATATTCTTATATGTCAATATGGTCGGTAGACGTAAAGGCTACGACTTCCAGTCTTAATGAGCTCTCATAAATATAGACCACGGCTCTATTACTATCACGTGCGCCCTGGAATCTGCTTTATAAAACCCCACAAATCGGCAAACTTGATGAAACAGAGCCCAAGATGTCGGACGAAGAGAAGGGAAAAAAGAGAACCAACAAGTCTTCGGGACTCACCGAAGAGCAGAAAAAGGTAAGTGTTATGGTATGGTTTTCTCGGAAGCAATTTCACTAACATCGTAGGCACATCACATAGCATCAGAGCAGAAAAGAAGGGAGAACATTCGGTCGGAATTTGACAAAATTGTGTCATTGACACCCACTCTTTCTGAGCTGGAAAATAGATCAGAATTGAACATTTTGACCAAAAGTGCTGATTTTATAGATTATTTAAAGGATGAAAACCGCAAATTGCTTGATTTGTTAAGGGCAAATAACATTGATTTGCCTCAAAACTTACAGGACTTGACTTATCATGGGCCTACGAGTGACGGTAGTGATGTCACGAAATGATTTGAATGAAAAGTATTTACTTCTTGCTGTTATTAATAATTAAATATACACCTGTTAATATAAAATGTAGTCTACTCTGATTCCGTTTTGAGTATGATTGCATAATCGTATCTCCTTCCTTGATAATTGAAACAATTGAGCACTGGTAAATGCTCAAACTTGGCTTTCACTGCTAGTTTCTGAACAGCGCTCGAGGATGCACATATTTGAAGGTGGTTTTGGCTATCATTGGTGTTAACTAGCTCAGATACTTTCTGAGCATCGTCAGTAAATAGAGTAATGATCTCGAGATAACCCTTACCAATGTCAATCGAATTTTGACTTTCAAAGCCCAAAATAAGTTTTTGAAATGCCGAATCATCTTTTGATTCTTCCTCGTCATCACTATCGTCGTACATTCCAAAAATGTTCTCATAACTTACACCGCTCCACTCAATGTCGGCATGTTTAGGCATTTCAGATACTTGAGCTATCACCAACAGTTTGAGCGCTGACGATGAATTTTCAATATCCAAAAGATAGCGGCTCCATGTGTCAGTAGCAACCTGGATTGCGCAAGAATGTTTTATGAAGCATACTACCAGCCCAAGACGGTTGACGTTAACTATAGACTTCACACGATGCAAATGTTGCAATGAAAGCACGGAATTGAATCGAATATTTTTTATTGAAAGCTCCATGCTCCTAGGCACCAAAGGAATTTGACCTGACAAAGTGGCTAGTTTGTAAGTTGAGGCCTGTTCGATTATACTCTGAGAGTATGGCCCTATATTCTGAGGAGCCCAGTACGATCTGGAACGAACGTGAACTCCTGATTTGGCCAAGCTCTGGTGTTTGAGCGCTATACACGAGAGCTGGATACTATTGGCTATTTCTGTTTGAACACATACTCGGGAAGGAGGCAAGTACAAACCAGTGAATTGTTCGGAGTATACTTGATTTATTTTGGCAAAGTCATCCATATTGGCGAGCAAGAGGGTTATATGTTGGATGTTGTCGAATGGCAAGTGGCCCAAATGTGACCGTAATTGATCAAATATATCGGTCGCTTGTTCCCGAAGCAGATTTTTTGAACTTGTCAAATTGGTCACATATAGCTTTGTGGGGGTGCTAATGACAGTTGGTTGGACTGGGGTTGGTTTATCTGAAATAAGTTCATCCGTGGCCACACTCTTCTCTTCCAACGATTCGTGTAGTTCTTGAAACTGCTCTTCCAATAATGGAGGCACTTGTAGTTCCACTATGGCAGGAGTTTTATCTATTGATTGTACCCTCAACTTCAAATAGGCAACATCGTCATTAGAGTGCTCTACGACTTCCTGATCTACAATCTCAAGTTTACGCTTGAAAATCGGCGAATCCAAAACCACCGTCTCAAACTCGCCACCTTCTCCGCAAATGTGAACATCATACATGTTGTTGAGCTTTACCATTATCGGAAACATCTGCGAAATGGACTTACCGAGATGACGGGCTTCCAAACCAATGGCTGCAACTTTTATGATTCTAGCATCAAGTTGACTGGCACACATCTCTTGCATCAAATCATACTGATTTCTTTGCCATAAGTACGTCAAAGATGTCAATTGGAGTCTGTCACATACGTTTTCCACTCTTGTTCTCTGGTAATGCGATAAAATGGCCCCGCAACTGACACCCTCGACATCTGGATGTCGCGCTTTGATATCTGAAAGTAGCTTGTACAAATCTTCGATCTCGTCATTCGCAGTCATTTCATACTCCAAATTCTGATTAGATGATTTACCCCGAATGACTTGCCTGTAGAGTGGCACGTCTAGACACTTGCCATAGAAATCGATAATGTCATGGCCCACAGTTTGGAACATATACGAGTCGATTTCATCTTTGTTGGTTTCTGGGTACAAGTTGCCCAACGCTATCAACTCATGGCCCTGGTTCAAGCAATGATGGGCATTAAAGAACGAGTCTTTGCCTCCCGATACCAATGCAACGAACTTCATTAGTGGTTGGGTGCTGCAAATAAACTGCAAAATCTAATCAGAGCCCGCACAGTGCTGAAGCCGTCACAGAGCATGCTCACATATACGCACTGCACAGTAACACCTGGAACGATGAGTTAAGTCGGAAAAATTTCACTCTGGCCAAATTTTGCATTCGCTCAGTGCGAATATTTAAAAGGATTTTGAAGAATTAATTTTTATTCCTCTTATTCTTTAGTTCAAGAAAGTCAATATGCCTCGTATGTATTGGATACCATACTAACTTAACAGCAATAGCTTCTTATACAGCTGCAATGTATGCTTCGCATATACCAGCTGTGAGGTTCGGGGCCTCTCTTTGAGTATTCAAAGCATTTTTTACTATTGTAACTGAATCCCGACACTTCAGTTACAAGCTTTGCCAGTCAAGTTATCTTTCTTTGCAAGAATTATATTCGCAGGAGAGGTATTTTACTTGTGGTAGAAGTTTTAAAAATATGTAAACGTAAGAAGGAACCATTGTTGTTAAGAAATCTATGAATGAGTTCTAACATTATTAGGTGCTCCAAGAAGTTACTCCAAGACTTACTCCGTCCCAAAGACCCCATACGATTCTGCTCGTTTAGATGCTGAATTGAAGTTGGCTGGTGAATACGGTTTAAAGAACAAGAGAGAAATCTACAGATTAGGTTTCCAATTGTCCAAGATCAGAAGAGCTGCTCGTGACTTGTTAACCAGAGACGAAAAGGACCCAAAGAGATTGTTCGAAGGTAATGCTTTGATCAGAAGATTAGTGAGAGTTGGTGTCTTATCCGAAGACAAGATGAAGTTGGATTACGTCTTGGCTTTGAGAATCGAAGATTTCTTGGAAAGAAGATTACAAACTCAAGTTTTCAAGCTCGGTTTGGCCAGATCTATCCACCACGCTAGAGTCTTGATCACCCAAAGACACATCGCTGTTGGTAAGCAAATTGTCAACATCCCATCTTTCACTGTCAGATTGGACTCCCAAAAGCACATTGACTTCTCCTCTAAATCTCCATACGGTGGAGGAAGACCAGGTAGAGTTAAGAGAAGAAAGCAAAACAAGGCCAGTGAAGAAGGTGCTGAAGACGAAGAGTAAATTATTTTTTAATTAAATATTCTTGTATTTACATGCCTGTTTTACAATAAAATTGGTTAACTTTCCATTTTAGTTCTTATGTAGTTTAATGATAATAAATAATAGTATTGAAAAATGACTAGTAGTGATTATCAAATAAGGCATGTAATGAGCAAGACGAGACGCCATACTATATGTACTGAAAGGGGAATCTTCAAATCAATTAGGCACGTTACAAATACTTCAATGCATAGATTAAGTCTCATTGATCGAACTTTGAGAGAGCTTAGTATGTACGAAATAGAGGTATGATGGACCGAATACTTCGACCCATTTAGACCTGAATTATCGCTATATCGTAGAGTAAACTACACTAAAGTGGTTACGTGTTTTATCACTCCTATTTGATTCCAGTAACTGATACACTTGTATAACCTACCACTATCACCTTCATAGACCTTGTTTAATGGAGCCTATTTGCAGTTATCGGTGATATATGCCTGTATCACGCGACTCATTTGTAGACATTAGGGCTCAAGCCCGGGTAGTGTGCGCGACGTAAATGAAAATTTTCGAGCCAGGCTGCCCCTAGCGGAGGAATTCTCAAATTACGTAGAAAATTTGTGTTAAGAGAATCCTCTTTTGAATAGTTCACCAAAATCAATACAAAATGGGTAAATCGTATGTGCGGCAGAAGATAGCAAGAACATTGGAATAGACTACGAAACTGATTTAAACAGAAGATGTAATCGAACTGTACGACCATGTTGTGCTGAAAATTCTCAACATGAAAAATTAGACCGAATGAAAAGCAGTCGTAACTGATCAATGTGGATGTGAAGATCAAGGGACAAAAATAAAGAAGCAATAGTTGGGAACTAGTAATTTTAAGTCAAGTGTTTTTCCAGTGGCATTCATCTGAGTTTATCAGTCATTTTACAGTCATTTCATTACTCTTGACACCAGTTCAGGTTTGATCAAATACTAACAAAAATAGTCGTGGTTACAGATCCGGTACTCGTTACGCTTTCCAACGTGACTTCAAGAAGCATGGTGTCATTCCATTGTCTACTTACATGAAGACCTACAGAGTCGGTGATATCGTTGATATCAAGGCCAACTCTGCTGTCCAAAAGGGTATGCCACACAAATATTACCACGGTAAGACCGGTATTGTTTACAACGTTACCAAGACCTCCGTTGGTGTTATTATCAACAAGGTTGTCGGATCCAGATACATCGAAAAGAGAGTCAACTTGAGAATCGAACACGTTAAGCACTCTGCTTGTCGTCAAGAATTCTTGAACAGAGTCAAGACCAACGCTGCTTTAAAGAGAGAAGCTAACGCTAAGGGTGAATCTGTTTCGTTGAAGAGACAACCAGCTAAGCCAAGAGGACACAGAGTTGTTTCCACCGAAGGTAACATTCCTCAAACCTTGGCTCCAGTTCCTTATGAAACTTTCATTTAAATGTATTTGTATGAATGTTTCAGCAAAGTTGGTGAGGATTGCAAGATTTTTCAACTTCTTTGTATTATAAAGTATATACTAATGCAACTAAAAGTAACATAATATATTGTAGAATGAAAATCTTGACATAATGGTTGAAGCTCCGACCTCTGCGATAACGACTCGAGTGATTAATCAACTCTTACGATGGGAATGAACATACATCGTGTGTTCGCGGTTGAAATAAATTTTTGGTGCTAAACCTTCATGTCTCACTTCATATGCGCAGCACAGTGGATGCAAACTAGATGCTCTTTAGGCTATTAAACTTATTGCCTAGCAATTTCGGGTAAACAATGCATACATAAACCGGCACAAGATAGCTATAGTGAACGTTAAGCACTGTCTCGTTAATTAACTAGTAGGTAGACTTGGATGCAAAAGCATGAGCGAGGCACGTGACCTTGTCTCTATAGTTGACAGACATCCACTTTTATATGGTGACACCTTAAGCACAACTATGGCAGAGACTAGCGACGAGCATCCAGTTCAGTCCAATGGATCAGGCAAGGAAATACAAGGGTCTAACCAGGGATCTGTTTTTACCAATGCATTACAAACCTGGACGGAGATTGACCTTCCCACATTACAACGAAAGCTTGACGATCAAGGGTTGGAGTTGAAGGATGAACAGAAAGAATCGCTCTTGAGTAGAAAAAACTTAGCGGCAAAGACCAAAGAATTCAAAAAACTTGATGATAAGGATAAGTTGGAACAATTCAAAGGATTGCTCAAGTTGTACCAAAATGAGATCGATACCCTTACCAACAAGAAGAAGACGGTAGAAAATTACTTCTTTGGGTTGTACAGAGTATTAGCAGAAGCACCCGATCCAAGACCTCTTCTTGAGATATCTTTAGACTCGGTAGCAGAGTCCACTGAGGCACAAAGTCTTCGTCGAGAGATCAACACTTTGCAAGAAGAATTAGCCAAGAAAGCGGATTACGAGCAGCTCAAACAAAGACTTTTACGTACTGAGCAAAAATCAGCTGAATTATTAAGCTTAAAGCTCCAATCAAAAGAAGACGAGTTCAAGTCTATAATTGATGAAAAACAAAGCAATTGGGAGAAGAAGGAGAAACAATTGGAGGCTCAAATCAAAGACGCCCAAAAGAAGATTCAGGAATTAAGAACTTCTCAAGAGGTGACGGAGCTTCAATTGAACAATAACAGAAAGCCTGCTAATGAAATATCTATATCTGCAGCCTCGATTTCGGCAGAATTGGACATTGTATCGCGAGATGCAGAATCGTCCAAGAAACGTATATTTGAGTTGGAAAAGCGTAACGAGGATTTGAGACGTGAGTTGGCAGTTTCCAAGAGTGATATGGGCACCCAAAGCATAGAGGAAAAGTATACCAAGCAGATATCCGAGTTGGAAGGTGAGAATGCCATCATAGTAGCCAATCTCAACCAGACTAGAAAAAAGTTGGAGGACCTAACCAAGGAAAAGAACAATAGAACAGATACATTCAATAGGGAAATTCAACAGCTCAGCACTGAGATCAAGAATTTGAAGGCTAGGCTAGAAAAAACTGACGACTATGACGAAATCAAGCATGAATTGACTTTATTGAGACAAATAGAGCTCGGACATGAAAATGAAGAAAGCGATGATGAAAAGAAGGAAGGAGAAGATCAAGATGAGAGAGGCGACTTCAAGAAATCTGGTCATCTTGATACCATACTTATACGTAGAAACAAAGCATTGACACAGGAAGTGGCTTCCTATCGTCTGAAATTCGAGGACTTGACAAACAAGATCACGGAATTGGAGACCGGTTTGAAACAAACTAGAGACGACAATATTAAGATGCAACAGCTCAATCAAAAACTAGAAAATGACTTGGCTGACTTCCAGGAGGTTAATAACAGCGGAAAGTTCAATGACAACGCCAGTTTGATTTCAGGCATGAGTAGAACGACTCGAGGACCTGGGCCTGGAAGCATTGTTGGAGGCAATAAGTCCGGGTTGTTAGGGGGAATACAGGAAGAAAGCACTATTTTGCCCATCATTACTAAACAAAGAGATCGGTTCAGAGATAGAAACAACGAGTTGGAAGACGAGCTTCGTAAGCAATTCAACATCACAAATGACTTGAAACGCCAAGTGAACAGCTTGAAAAAGGATAACGAAGAATTATACGAAAGAACGCGATACTTGGCGTCATTCAAATCCTCCGAATCGAATACCCAAAGCATAGGATCGAGAAGCAACCGCAAACTCCAGCCGAAATCCAACGTGGATCTCGAGAGCAACCCGTACCAACATCAATACGAATCACAATTGCATCCCATTGAGCAATTTCGGATCAGAGAACAGGAACGGATCAGCTCCAAGCTTTCACCTATCGAGAGGTTGTTCATTTCGATGACAAGAGCCATTTTGGCCACCAGAACCACAAGAATGCTCTTCATGGTCTACTGCGTGGGACTTCATTGCACGGTGATGTTCATTACCATCTACGCCATGGGACTCAACACCATCCTTATCCCCGAAGTAGGCCTCAGCACTAGCACAGGAGGATACGCCAGTGGCCAGGTCGGATCACCTGACTCTGCCATCCCCGACATATAATCTGTTTATAGCTTCGCTGTACCCCCGCGTCATGTGACCAGCAATGAATGACTACAAATGGATGGCGAAGTTGCCACCACTTTAGCCTACTATAAAAGCTAACCCATGGGCCGTATACTTCTCTGCTCAATTCTAGTTATATTAGTATTACTTTATTACAAAACTCAAACTCCAATGTCAGAAGACCGCAAATTGACTCAAGAAGAGCAAGACAAGTTCAACTTCGATCCCAACAATTTGATTGTAAATATCGGTGGTAAGCAAGTTCCATTCAACTCGATCAACAAGCCTCATCATGCGGTAATTGATCCTGCACACCATAAGCCACAAGTAAATGCTGAATCATTCCCTGACGTTGAGCCTGAGGCCAAGGAGAGAGAAGCCAAGATTGCAGCTGAGAGAGGTGCTCAAAAATAAGACAATTATAGTATAGTCTGGTACTAATACATACGTATTTAAAATATATGATCTATGAATATTCCAAATAGTGTCTGGGGAACAATAGAGGGGCTGCGATTCAGTTGCGGCAATCTCAAGAGTAATTCGCGAATAACTATAATGTTGCTGTAATCTTCGGGCAGTTCGCCACCATGGGCATCTGTAGTACCCAAGGGCCTCATGGGTCTATTGGTCTTCATATTGCGCTCTAGATTTTGGAACCCTTAGCGTATTAGCATAGAGGAGCCGCGCTGCGTCTGCGTTTGGCTCTATCGCAGTCTCAGTCCAGCAGTCTCTATCGCACCTGTTTCGACGCGCACTGAGCTTGAATGCGGCAGTTAGTGGTTGAGAAACTAGCTCAGCAATAAGCCTGAAGAATTGGCCTCACTTATGTCTCCAGCAGGATACACGCTCATCTTCTTCTATCATATTAATCTAGTGTCTAATTAGTCTATGCTCTGCCAGTAGTGCCGGTATCAGATCCCTCATTACATAATCTAAAGTCTAACGAGGCGTGAAGGGCCCCCATTGAGCACCAAGTAAGACATCAATGGCCGGTCTACCAAAAAGATTTGTACGCCTGTTGACGTATTTCCTTGGAGTGCTTGGCTTGGTATGCACCTTGCTAATCCTTGCCAACAAGAACAATGTGCTTGTGCTTGACAAGTATCTTCCCAAGACGTTGTTACCCTATTTTCAACCAGCATCCGATCTGTTCTTCATAGACATTAACTTTGGAACGTGCTACAAAATCAAGGGCGATGATAGCAACTGTGGACTTCCCAATCCATCAGCTGGAAAATTGGGTAACCTTCACGATAATGGCGGCTGGACAAGGCTCGATAAGGATTTGGCATTGGGCAGTTCGTGGACCAAGAAACAATATTTTTCATATAAAACCGTGAATGTTGGTGTGTTGAACGGAAGAATCGTACCACAAGATGGGGATTTAGAGACTAGAGACGACGAAAAGCCTAATAGCGAATACCCTGACGAAGTGATAGTGGATATTGCCATTTCCAATCCGGCCATCGACTCCAAATTCAAGAATAATCACCAAAAGTTGCCGCAGCATGTACTTGACGAGTTCCACAAATCAAGGCCCTTTACTCAAGAGGACCATGATCGTTTGATAGCCGAAAGCAAGGCCAAATCAGGCAACAAGAAGACCAATGCCCTTACTGTAGACAAAGATAAGGCGGCAAGTAAAAAGATCGGCGAGCTCAACAAGCAGATGGAGAAAGAGAAGGAAGCTAAGGAAAAGAATGAGAAGAGAATCACCCATGCGGAAGATAGATATGAGCTCGAAAGAAACCTCTATATCCCCACTGAACAGGAAGTCAAAGAGCATGGATGGGTGGCCAAGTCGCACGGTATATGGGTCAAATATGGAAAGAGCTCTGATAAGCGAGCCATCACCGGAATTGATATCTTGTTTGGAGAGGATGCCGTAGATCCCAGACCCAACTGGAACATCATCAAGCAGGGCCCCTTGCTCAACACTCTTGCTCCAAAGGACAAAACGCCTTATCTAAGTATCAGGAGAGGACCCAAAGTAGACTACAAAAAGGCATATCCTTCAAGTTTGAAGCTCAAAAACGGTAAGTTAAAAATCCTTCAGGTGGCTGACTTGCATTTCTCTACCGGATACGGTACTTGTCGTGACCCCGTGACGGCCGATCCCAAGAATTGCAGAGCTGACCCCAAGACGTTGAAGTTCATAGAGAAGGTGTTGGACATAGAGAAGCCCGATCTCGTTATTTTGAGTGGAGACCAAGTATTTGGAAGTGAAGCGCCCGATGCTGAGACGGCCCTTTTCAAGGCCTTGAACCCGTACATTCAAAGAAAGATTCCGTATGCGGTGACACTTGGTAATCACGATGACGAAGGTTCATTAAGCAGAGCCGAATCGATGATGATTTCTTCTTATTTGCCGTATTCGTATGCAGCAATGGGCCCCGAAGATGTCGATGGGTATGGAAATTATGCCATTAGCGTCGAAGACCCCGACCAATCCAAAGCTTCAGCCATCTCCTTATACTTTTTGGATACCCACCTGTACTCGCAAAACCCCAAAGTTACGCCAGGCTACGATTGGATTAAGGAAAACCAAATCAAGTGGCTTGAACTCGAAGCAGCCAGTCTCGAAAAGGCAAAGAATGCTTACAACAAGAACCATTTGTCGATGGCCTTTTTCCACATACCGTTACCCGAGTATAGAAACTTTGACAGGCCGTTTGTGGGTCAAAATCCTGAAGGTGTCACTGCTCCTAGATACAATACTGGCGCCCGTCTGATTTTGGGCTCGCTAGGCGTTTCCGTGGTAAGTGTAGGACATGACCATTGTAACGACTACTGTCTTAATGACGTGGTCAACGAGGATACCAGTCAAGAGAACAAGATGTGGTTGTGTTACGGAGGAGGAGTAGGAGAAGGGGGCTATGGGGGCTACGGAGGATTTATTCGCAGACTTCGTACTTTTGAAGTCAATCCTACGACGGGAGAGATATTGAGTTGGAAGAGACTTGAGAATGATCCTGAGAATACATTTGATTTCCAGAAGTTGGTTGAGGGAGGTAAGGTGAAGGACAAGGAATAAAACCTTGCACACCATCTTTAAAATAGAAAACACACTAGCGTACTCGTATATAATGAAGTAGATTACCAGAGAATACACACGAAGAGAGTAGAATAACGAACAGAATAATTACCAGGAAAGTTACCAAGTAGCTCCAATTGAATGTCGAAGTACATTCGCGGTCAGCGATAGCTTATCGATCCCTTCGTTCCTGCCAGTTGCTGCCCACCAAGACATTCCATAATGATACATCGACATATTTCACTTCAGTAAAAACGCGAGAGCCTATTCTTTTGTCTACCTAGAGTACTGCACTCGCAGCTCTCGCAATCGTATATTCCTTGCACTGATGCTCATTCGCGTCTGAACACTTAGAAAAATGATGGTACGAAAAGAGTACTACAAAACACTCCTTATACATAGAACACATCCACACTAGACACTTCATTAAAAGAGTCTGTTATGGTGGAAAGTGATGAGGTTGAATCTCGAAACCGAGAGCTAAAGCAATGGCTTAGCAAGTCAAACTGTCAGTATCACTACAGCAAGTTTGTGGACCATGGCATCACGTATGATCTACTTGGGGAAATAGACACGGCATCATTGAAGGAGATCGGGATCAGCAAGCTTGGCGACCGTCTTCGTTTGGAGTTGGCCATTGGCGAATTGAAAGCTGAAAGACTCCTGAATGTCATTGACGTCAATGAGCTTTACAAACTCATGAACCTTCAGATCTCGAATCAAGATACCAAATTGTTGAATCGTATTCTCAGGAGTAGCGACGCTACACCAAGTAATGAATCAGCCACTTTAACGCCTACAGATATTGCTTTTGCCGCAAGTACTGCCAACCTCGGCCTGGGCCTGCAAACTACCCTCACGGGCCAGCCAACCAAGGACTCCAACAAGAACGTGACGTTTATCTTACAGGACGGATCTACAAAACGAGTGAATGTGACGGGCTGTTTTAATGCCCAGTCCATCAAGAGAAAAGTGTTAAAGAAATTGGGTATTAAGCAACAGGAAGCCTCGTACGATACCTACATCCATTCCACCAACAACAACGATGGCGGCGATGGTTCTCTGAGTGGAGTCAACTTGCTATTTGATGTAGAATTGGTCACAATCTGCTTCTCGCCCGACCGTTTAGAGAAACACCGTATCATTCTCTGTCCCAAGAACGAATACCCTACTCCGGTAGCCATAGCAGTATCTCGAAAGATCATGGCTAAGTACGACAATTTCATGCGTAGCCAGTCAAGACACCTCAGCCAAGATAGTTTGAGCCAGTACCACATTCCTGATCCCAAACGTAAGGAAGAGGTTGCCAGAAAACCGACTCTTCGAAACTTCTTTGGTCAGAGACCTCCTAGTGAGTTGATTTCGTCCAACTTGGCAGAGTATTTCCCTGATACTCGCCAGAAAGATTTGGAGGCCACCGTACGTAATTCTGTCCGGTACAGTGTACGGTTATCTCGTAGATTCAATCTTCCACCAGGAAAGAACGGCAGCACCAGCTCGTTTGGTGGCCGTGCTTCGATGTTCAGCAACTCAACTGTTGGTCGAACCCCTTCGATATTATCAGTAGAACTTAGCAGAAGACCCACGATTAGAACCATTGGAGATGTTATGGTAAACAACATCACTGCTATTGACGAAGCAGTACATGCCGTGGACACCCTGCCACTTTTCAGCAAACCACCGTCGATTCATTCGAATTTGAGTGGTCAGAATAGCGACAATAAGTCGATCCACTCCATTCCTTCTACGAAGACACCCAATCCCAGAGTTTCAATAGCGGCTAGTTTCGCCGATCACAGCAGCAGTAACAATAACCGGTATTCTCGAATTGAGTTGTTCAATATAGAATCTGATGACTCCGACGAGGCCGAAGACTTTTTGACGGAATACGTCGACGACGAGGAAGACGACGTCAAAAATGGACTCGATTCCATCTCAGAAGACGGACCCAAAAACTGGCTCAAAGGTACAAGAATCGGCGCAGGCAGTTTTGGTACTGTATACCTAGGCATGAATCCTGTCACCGGTGAGTTAATGGCAGTCAAGCAGATTAGTCTACCAGATAAGAACAGTTCTACAGACATCCAGAAGTCAATGTTGGAACAACAGAGAGAAATGACGTTGTTGAAGGAGTTGAACCACGAGAACATCGTGCGATACCTCGGAGCATCTACTGATGAAAACTACCTCAACATCTTCTTGGAGTATGTTCCAGGTGGATCAGTCCAGTCGATGCTTTCGTCGTACGGTCCATTCGAAGAGCCCTTGATCAGAAACTTCATTCGTCAAGTGCTTATAGGCCTCAACTATCTTCACGGTGAAGACATCATTCATCGTGATATCAAAGGGGCGAATATCTTGATTGATATTAAGGGTACCGTCAAGATTGGAGACTTTGGTATATCCAAAAAAGTCAATAGCATTGATGAGGACGACAGCGACAAGAAGATGCGCAGAAGAGCGTCGCTACAGGGATCGGTCTACTGGATGGCCCCCGAAGTCGTTAAACAAACGGCTTACACCAAAAAGGCGGATATTTGGTCTGTAGGCTGTCTTATTGTGGAAATGTTTACAGGTAAACATCCTTTCCCAGAGTTCAGTCAGATGCAAGCCATTTTCAAAATTGGAACCCATATATGTCCCCAAATTCCTGAATGGTGTACGCTTGAAGCCAAAGACTTTTTGGTCAAGACATTTGAACTTGACTACGAAAAGCGGCCCGATGCCATTGAGCTTCTTTCGAACGCATTTCTTAATCCATTGATCCTTTCAAAGGAATAAAACCAACTGTTAGAATTGACAAATGGAAGGCCATGTTAGACAGTACTTTCAGATCAAATTACATTATTAGAATTAAGATCAAATTTAACTCTGCTCCTTACACTTTTGTGAGTATCAACTTTTAAGCTACTTAGGGTATATATTTAAAATTTTGTCCTAAAATTAACAAAACAAACAAACTCACGCGTAGCTTTTCAGAAAATAACTTGTAGCTTTCAATCATCTCTGCGGTACTCGTACATACACTCAGGACTGTATGTGGTATGCCAGACTAGTGAGTTTTGAGCTTCTATGGGATTGTTCTACGATTCAGTGTCCAGAGAAGTGGCACCAAATTAGAAATTGAGTATATTTTCTATACGTCTTCTAAAGCCTTGCTCAAAGGTCTACTATCTGAAGAAAATACTGCTGTAGGAACGAAAAGGAGATTGTTGACTCAACTATCACCTATCGCGCAAGTACATATCGGCTGTTGCTTACGGCTATATCTAAGTATGAGTACGTTCGCAATATAATCGATAGGTTGATGGTAAGCCAGGTTCAAGCCAAGTGCGGCTTAGCTCGAACAAGCCATAGTTCAGTTAAATTACTATTGTCTATAATCCTGTTCGAAAATAACAGATTTGTGGATCTGCTCCCATACAACTCCGCTATCTTTCCATGCATACGGGGAAAACAGTAATACGCGGAGAGGTGACTACGAAGAAATTAACCGAGGGCTTGAACGACATGTCCCGTAGTGCGTGAGGTATGGCACTAAACACCAGAGAGTTTACTTTTGATACATGTTAAGCAGTTATTATGCTCGAATGTTTCTAAGTTTATCGGTCACTTTTTCTATTATTTATCGAGGGTTCTTAACCGAGCCGATTAGCTTTATTATCCATCTTCTATTAGTGCATATACAATTAACGGATAATGAAGAGGCTTATTACCCCATATCTGGCTCGTGTAGTTCGATCCGATATCGCTGAAAGACTATTTCACCAACAATCTATTTTTTAGGCTCTAAACCTTGTTATTCTAATATTTTGGATATGTACTTCAATGCTTCAAACTTTGTCCCTCTCTACTCATCACGTTGTCTCATTTCTTTTCAATTTCCCCAACTTTCGCAGCCGTTCATTTGCGCATACCAAAAATGAAGAAAATTAAAAACCTGACCACTTTCAGTTGACTCATTAACTTTACATTATAGTATTCAATTGAAATAGTTCAATGGATATCCCACTTAAGTCCCAGCCGAAAGTATCGACAGTCAATCTTGTGGACGAATCAAAGTTTCTTTTCGAAGATAGTGGACGTTTGGGCAATAATGGACGCTTGGGTAATAGGGGCCGCGAAATCCCAAACCACGCTTTCAAGGAACCCATTGGTAATGGAGATAATCGGACCGGCAACAACTATCGCTTGACGAGAACATACTCAGATACAGAGAAAAGTAACTTTGACGAGGAAACTGGACACAGACTATACGATGACGGCAAAATTCGCCCTCAACTTTCACGGTCGGGGTCAGAAGCTAATAGCTTCAATAGTAACCGACAGCGCCAACAAACTGTTATAGGCACCACCAAAGAAAACACCCCCAAGATATATTCCAGGTCCCACAACGAATACATCGACGGTACCGATGAGTACCTGGCCGGGCTCGAGGACGAGTATATCCCCGGCTTGGACTTCGGAGATTTGATATATCAATGGAACAGAAACATATCCGATCAAAACTTGAGCACCAGAGGAAAAGAACGCACTCCTCTTACCGCCTCAACCACTTCTACAGCATCAAATACCCCACTGAGCCGAGACCAGTCGTACTTGGACTTGAAGACGTTGCATGCCAAAGTGGCACCCCAACCTATCAGACTCAAAGAACAGAGCGCTAGGAACTCGTACAGCAAACTCCACGACTTTATGAAGTTGAGAGCTCCTAAGTTACAAGAAGAAAAGGACGTCAACAACAGCACTACCACATTGACATCGCCCGAGGCGCAGGCAGAGCGGGCCACTGACCACAAGCACAAGAAACAGAAGCAAGAAGTGGACTACGAGTGGATTATGAGCAATCTTCCGTCGCACTTTGAGGATTTGCCTTATTCTCAACGTAAAAAATTGGTAGCTTCGCTTTCAGACTCGGTCGACTACTCCCAGTTTTCGGTATTTGCCAAAAACTACTTGACCGACAAGATGAGTGGTAGCTCGGGAAGAACACCAAGAAGTGGAGGGATCGGTTCTGACAATGGCAGCTTTATCAGAAGATCAAGAAGAGGCAGTATTAACACTGTGGCAGGACGGTTATTGGCAATGTCATCGTCTGTCGACCTTAAGAAGATGCAGGTGGAACCCAAAACCAATGTAGATGAAAAAGGGGCATTCGTTATGGAGCATGAATTGGGCAAGGTCATAGGTTTCGGTGCTTGGGGAACTATCAGAGAGTGTACTGACAGGCACGGCACCATACGAGCCATGAAGATAGTCAAGTCTTGCAGAGACTTTGACACCCGAACTCCATCGCCAACCCGCAGTAGCTCTTCTCCTACCAGATCACATCTCAATAACGTCAAGCACAACAACCCCAAGGTGTTAGATGTGTTTAAGAAGGAAATAGCCATCTGGAAGCAGTTGCAGCATGAAAACATTTTACCGTTACTCAAGCATTTGGAAACCGAAACATCCATATTTTGTATCACTAACCGTATTTGGGGTGGCACCCTTTTCGAGCTTGTCTCATCGTGGGGTCTCTTTAATGGTGGCATAATGAATACATCGGGGCCCCTCGAGTTCCTGATTGAAAGCCAGAGCGATAGGTTGAACCAGGTAATTAAGTACGCCCGTCAAATCGTCAAGGCATTGGCGTACATGCATGAAGAAAAAGGAATAGTTCATGGAGATCTCAAACTTGAAAATGTCCTAGTAGAGAATCAGGACGATGACTGCAAGATGATCTTGTGTGACTTTGGTATGTCGAGGGTATACACTTCAAGGGTCAAGGAGAGACAGGAAAGGAACGATAAAGATCCGCCAAGCTCTACAATCAGAAGCAAGTCATCCATTTCTGACGTCAGAAGACCTTACTATGGTGAAAGCACCAGTTCATCGCATCTAAATCTTGGATTTAACGACGACTCAAAAATTGGCATCTCCAACGTCATAAAATCTCATGGTCCTTCGCTACAATCACTACTCCTTACTCCAGTTCATTCAGAGGCTACATCAGCGATAGAGGATTTTAAGAGAACCCCAAGGAGAATTTACAGCCAAAAGATTGACTCGGAATTGCCCCACTCGCACATAGGCTCGCTTCCCTATGCATCTCCGGAGCTTTTGTCTCCATCCCCCCCACCCTTAGGACCCCTGGCAGATATCTGGGCCCTAGGTGTGTTGCTATATACAATGTGTGTGGGGAAGTTGCCATTCCAGCACCAATATGAACCAAGACTCAGAGCCATTATCACGGCTGCAAAGTATAACAAGAGCGAATTGCGCAAAGCGTGCTTGATGGAATGGATCTACAGTGACGAGGAAGAAGTCAATCACGAAAGCAATAGCAAAGAACACACACTTTCGATGACACAATCGTCTTCGCTAGTCGATCTTACGCGGCAACAAGAGATGGCGGAATTGCACCGTTCGTGGAAGAAATACGTCCAGGATGCCAAGGATCGGGGTACCAACGACCAACCCGAATTCGAATTCGAACGCTTGTACGATATAATAGTAGGATGCTTAGAGTTGAATATCACCAACCGGTGGGATTTGGGTATGATTGCAGATTCCTTAGAATAATAATATTACGAGTTACGAAATTAATGTAAAGATGAATTAAGAAATAAATAACAATCTAATTATGCGATACACCCTTTGTTTTTAGTTTTCGCTTTAAAAATACACTGTCAAAGTGGCGGAGTGGTCGTTCAGACGAGGGGTTTCGGCGTCATCGGTATAAGTGTCACCCCGCAAGTTGTGGTTTGGAATTAACCTTTTGAATCATTCGGAGAGAAGTTATAGCTCATGTGGGGATTCAGGGGTACACGGAAATTAGCTCTCGAAACCACATAACTAGTTCCGAGTATCGTCGTGTAGCCATGTCACGTGAAGTGCTACTGGCCATACAGTATAATACAGACAAAATGTCGGTAGATTGAACGGTTTGTTCTGAAGACCTGTGCACATAATATGGCGATGTTTTCAATTTTTTTTTCAAAATAACCAGCGGTGCGCATCTCAGAGGATAAAATAAATATTAGCGTCAAGAATTTTGCCAAGTATTCGTTAACGTAGGAAGTTTTTCCGATGGGATGCTTAACCTGTGTCAACGTTGACAGGTGAATCGGAATGTTGGGCGAAAGGAGGGGAAGAAAACCTATAGAAAGTGGTATCACATCTTGGGTATCAGTATTAGTAAAGCTGGCTCTTCCCCACCGTGTCTCTTGTCCCCGCAATACCAGGCTTATAATTATAACTAGTTCGAGAGCCAGGGACAATTGCTCCGAATCTCCCCGGCTAGAACAGGTAATTTAGCTAATACAAAACATTTGTTTATTGACGTGCCGCGCACAACACGTAATGTTACAGTTGGGATAAGATTCAGACATTCGCTGAAAATTTCAAGCTTCTCGGGCGCACCTGACTCTCTCCGGATGGGATTTCACTGAACATTTCTCATGTACACTAAAATGTGTCATTTTTGAATTACAGAGGATGGCGCGACTACGCTGAGGCAACAAGGAGCTTAAATTTCGGGCGTTATCCTTGGTTATTCCAATGGGCTCGGTTTAACAATATAAACCTTCTTTTCTCGTAGATGACCTACATCTATATGATTAAAAATTTGTCTGAAAGAGCTTCTATCAGACTTACGTGATGCCTGGAATATTATAATAGCAATCAAATATTTTCGACAGCGCAGGGCTCATGACCCCAAGGTCGAAATTATTGTCGAAGCCTATTATCTTTTAAGATTTACATAGCAAGAGTAGAGCTTACATATTCCGAGGAAAGTGGACCAGCGTTCGTAGGTGGCAACTCGACTCTTCATGTCGCTCGGCACCGACAGAGAGAAGGGTTTTGTACGGTAAGGGTCTATCAAACTGATGAAATAGAACTTTTAGAATATTTTTTTTGTAGGCGGAACCAGGGCTGCTTCCAAATGACATCATCCGACTGTTTTTCGCTTTGAGTCACTACTCGTTAGGACCTGTTGATCGGACTACTCTACGTGGTGGGGATCGACAAAAATATACTCACATTATTAGGTTACCGTCTCGGTACTTTCTCTGTGCGTGTCTATTCTAGGACAATTCTGCCTTTTCTTTTTTTGCTTTGTACTCTGTTATTTTTTTTTTCCAATGGTTAATATTTTTTTATTTTTCTATTTTCAATCCCATTAACTCCATCTAGCATTGTGGCAGCCACCATGTTTGGGTGCACAATCAATTTTTACGTATTAAGATACGAGAAAATTATAAATACTTGGAATATTCCGCCCAAGTTCAATGTAAGACAAAGATAGTGCATACCCATAATGATGGATATATTTTCAAGAACCAGTTGTTGGGGTTTGAGAGGAAGACCTCTCAGATTGACAATTACCATTATTGCAGTCACTGGTTTTTCGTTATTCGGATATGATCAAGGTTTAATGTCCGGTATTATTACCGCACCACAATTCAACGGAGATTTCCCACCTACTCAATCTAAGGGCAAAAACGATCAACACGCCACCGTTATTCAAGGAGCTGTTACTGCCTGTTACGAATTAGGATGTTTCTTTGGTGCCATTGCTGTTTTAGCAGTGGGTGACAAATTCGGTAGAAAACCACCTATTATCGCAGGTTCCATCACTATTATTGTCGGTACCATTATTTCTATTGCAGCCATTCCTTCTAAGTGGGGTTTGGGACAGTTTGTTATTGGTAGAGTTATAACGGGTATAGGTAATGGTTTCAACACCGCCACTATTCCTGTGTGGCAATCTGAATTATCAAGAGCTGAGAACAGAGGTAAGTTAGTTAACTTGGAAGGTTCTGTTGTTGCAGTTGGTACTTTTATTGCTTACTGGATTGATTTTGGATTATCATACGTCAACACCTCTCTTTCCTGGAGATTGCCAATCGGTCTTCAAATTGTTTTCGCAGCTGTTTTGTTCCTTGGTATCATCCAGTTACCAGAATCCCCAAGATGGTTGGTTGCTCACGATAGAAAACCAGAAGCCATGGAGGTTATTGCTAACATGAATGACGTTGACGTCTCCGACGACGCTGTTTATGCCGAAATCACTGTGATTCAAGATGCCGTTAACAGATTCACCAACAGTCAAGTCGGTGTCAAGGAATTGTTCACTGGAGGAAAGTCTCAGCACTTCCAAAGAATGATTATTGGTTCGTCTGCTCAATTCTTCCAACAATTCACTGGTTGTAACGCTGCTATTTACTACTCTACTGTTTTGTTCGAAGACACTATCAAGTTGGACAGAAGATTGTCTTTGATTTTGGGGGGTGTCTTTGCTACTATTTATGCCTTAGCCACTATTCCTTCATTTTTCTTGATTGATACTTTGGGTAGAAGAAATTTGTTCCTTATCGGTTCCACCGGTCAGGCCCTTTCCTTCACCATTACTTTTGCTTGTTTGATCGATAACACCACCCAAAACGCCAAGGGTGCCGCCGTTGGTATTTTCTTGTTTATCGTCTTTTTCGCATTTACAATCTTGCCATTGCCATGGATCTACCCACCTGAAATCAACCCTATGAGAACCAGAACTATTGCTTCCGCTGTGTCCACCTGTACTAACTGGTTGACCAATTTCGGTGTTGTTATGTTCACCCCAATTTTCATCAACGCTTCTAACTTCGGTTGTTACTTGTTCTTTGCCTTGATGAACTACGCATTCATTCCAGTTATCTTCTTCTTTTACCCAGAAACCGCTGGTAGATCCTTGGAAGAAATTGACATTATTTTCGCTAAGGCCCATGTCGAAGGAAGACAACCATGGAGAGTGGCTGCTACCTTACCTAAATTATCATTGAAGGAAATTGAAGAAACCGGTAACCAATTGGGTATTCACGATGATGATTTCGAAAAGGAGAAGGTTGACAACAAGGAAGTTGCTTCTTCGTTCTCCGACAAAGTTGAGGGCACTGACTCTCCATTACAACAAATAGACCCTTCTACAGAAAGACCAGGCGTATAGATACCTAGATACCTAATATAAATTAATGACGTTGAAAATTAATATAGTAGCATGTAATGATAAAGAATGTATTTATTTCAGGATGCAAAATATTGCCAATATTCTAGAATCTGACATTCTGGAGAAAAGTTGCCGAGAAATCAATGATGTTTCAAACTAAATTGTTTTTCCTCGCAGATAATTAGACTTTGGACAATAAAAGTTTACCGACCTAGTTACAAAAATACGTCATATCTCACTGAAATAATTCCGAACGTAAAATCCATATTCGTCGGATACTCTGATTATTAAGAGCCGCTTAATATTGGTCGACATTTGCTACCATTTGGTCATGTAGCGGGTAGCTCATCATCGCTCATAACAAAAGATTGAAGTCTCTAGGCTTGAGCTTATTGGCTTGAATTGGAAATATTAGTAGCTATTACTTCATACTTCGGCTTCAAAATATAAGTGATACTATGCAAATGGCTACTGTAGCGTGATTAGAGGAAGTAAAGAGACGACTGAGTAGAGCACTAAGAGTAGATTCTGCTATTGCATCACTACCATCTTAATCTTGAAGTAAGCGAAGACAGATGCGAAAGCTATAACATCAACTAAACCTGCCATTTTTTCGTGATTCGAAGCAGCTTAACATGTGAATAAGGATAGAGTGTAGCGAGCAGCTGCGAGAAAGTCCTGCCTATTACGTGTTGTTATCATCACGTGACAAAACTGGACCACTTACACTGTTTGTTCCCGAAATAGACCACCAAGCTTATCTATACCACAGTAGCCACCATCATGAGTTTGCCCGAGGGATACACGTTCAGAAAGTTACAGAAGTCGGACTACAGCAACAACTATGTCGAAACGCTTAAAGTTTTGACAACAGTCGGAGAGATTTCTCAGGCCAGTTTCGAAGACGTTTTCGACCACTGGACGTCTATCTCTGAATTATATCATCCACATGTGATAACAAATGCCGAAGGAGTGGTTGTGGCGACAGGAATGCTTTATTTCGAGCGCAAGGTGATTCACAGTTGTGGAAAAATCGGCCATATTGAGGATATTTCAGTCGCCAAGTCCGAGCAGGGCAAAAAGTTGGGGTACACCATGATTACCAAATTGACGGAATTGGCCGAAGCAAGTGGTTGTTACAAGGTTATTTTGGACTGCTCGCCACACAATGTTGGGTTCTACGAAAAATGTGGCTACTCCAATGCTGGCGTCGAAATGGCCAAGCGGTTTGATAAATAAGTGATAAAACGCTATGGAGACGACACTTACGGTTGCAATACTCTTGTGTCACTTGAACATTGTTGTTTGTTGAGACATAAAAGCTGACACCTATGCAACGTTTTATCGACATTCCGCCAAAAAGTTGACCAAACATACCAAATTAAGCACTCATTTTGTAGTGTAGACTTGTAAATGTATGATTTGTACTTTCCTACATACGATAATAAACTACTCAGTCCAACACAAACTATTTAGTTCACTGTGACACATGCAGTGGATTCAGTCGGACTCTCACGTAAAATCATGTGAATGAATATAACTTATACTAAAGATTTATGAAAGACGATATTAAGTGGGATGGTTGAGATGATGAACGTAGGTGAAAACGAATCTGTGAAAAGCTTTTCCACCCCGCAGCCATTACCGCGTTGGACTGATATTAGGACAATTTATTTATTGGTAGATATAGTGGACATAAAACGAGGGAACTTGTTTATTTAGTATACAGTGGAGATGGAATGTGATGAAAAATTGAGTTATCGGGTTGACATAAAGTTTGACGTGGTTTTAATTTTGTAGTCTATCAATCATTAGATTTTCTCAAGAGCTTCTAACGATACAATCGAGTTTCCCCTCACAACCTAAATGTTAGTACTACTCCGGAAAATGTTACTCAAATTACTTACGACTGTACCTATACTGACTTTGTCACCGTTGGCCTGTTCTTCCAAGGAATTAGCCAATGTTATGTTGAGAAATACCTGATTGTTAGTACGTTAAACCCCTTCCATTTAGTCTTTACTGGTTACTTACATCATAACCACGCAAGGTTCCTATGACTTTTCTAGAACCGTTGAGCTGAACCGAAAGCTTCTTGTCCATATACTGTCTGTTAGTAGGGCTCGAATTGCTAGCCACGTTATACATACACTTTTCAACTCTGGGGCTGACACCATGACTTCTTTATGTTCTTGTCTAGTTCTACTAACTCTTTTGAAATCTGATGAAGTTGGCGCGCCCTGCACACAATCCCGATGTCTTGATAGTTCAGTTCAGGTAAACAAGAATATCGGTAAGATTCAATGGGCAATACTGCAGACAGTACGTCACTTTCGGACCTTCTTCACACGTCTCCGAGGCAGCAGTCGACCGGCAACCATGAAGGTTTGCGACTAGACCTCGCATCCAAGGCACTAGCTGCGGAAGTAACAGAACCCACTGAAACAGTGCCAGAGTCTAGCTCCACCACCGTGGGCAATTCTGCAATACAGGCTGAAAGTTCCGAGTTAAATGCCATGGAGACGATGCTTAGTCAACAAAATATAAAAATTCAACTTGTGGAGCGCCGAAACGAGGTACTCAAACACAGAGCTGCTCTCAAAGACGAGGTAGATGATCTTCGCCTTAGAATTAAACATTTGACCAACATGCGACAGCAGAAAATGACCAAACAAAGTCTTGAGGCTCTTTTACAGCAAAGTAATGTAGAAACTGGGCCTCAAACTATGCATAAACTGAGTTTTAATGCAGACAATGATGATGATTCGATTCTTCAGAATCTCAATGTACTTCCGTCCAATGACTGGGACGAGCGCCTAAAACAAGCCAGAAAGTTCTATCCATACCTCGAGCTAGAAAATGTATCAACAACTAATGTCTTTAGTGAAAAGGACGGCAAGTTGGTGCGAACCATTGGCTTCGTATTGGCGTCGCCGCTTCTTTTCAAAATCCCATTGAAACTACATATAGATACGCGAGACGAAAGCATCACCAAGATCGAGCTCACAATCAAAAAGCTGGGCCCAGCTCTACTCAACCTATTGAAAAAGCCCCGCGTGCTGTGCGCGAGTCTCACCACGTTGGCCCTATTGTCGCCATCGCTAGTGCAAATGTGGCTGCGCAACTACTTGCCTCGTAACAAGATCAACCTCGTAATGTATTCTGCGTCGTCCTTGTCAATACTTCTTCACAAAAGGATCTCACTCATGTACAAGTTGATCCGCAAGTACCACAGCCACATCTACGACAAGGCCAAGTTCGAGCGGCTAGTCCAAGGACAAGAATTGCAGGATAATATCCAGCTCTTTGCAATGCTCAAGCTGGTGGATACAGTGCGACTTGAGATGTCGGTCGACTCGACAAGCTACATAGTCAGTTTCCAGTGGGATATCGTACTCAGAGACTCAATTACCGGTGAATGTGAATCAGAGCTTCGACTCACCGCTACCAGCATGGAAGGAAAGCTGGCTTTCTCTCCAATGGACTCTGTGTTTCAAAAACTAGTGCGGCAGTACGGCGTGCTCAGCTCGCTCAAAATAGTATTTGGCAACACTTTTGGAATAGATATATAATGATATAGGTTTCTCATCTAACACTTATTCGTCTCGCTTCTCACTTTTACACTTTTATTGTTGTATAGTACACATTCTATTTATCCCTGGCTTATGGTGTTGTTTTCCAAATCAAACACAATGTGGTCGCGGGGTCTCCACTCGTTTTCAGCAAGGCGCTTGATCAACCAGTCGTTGCAGTAGGTGATGAGCTGCAACACAAACGAGTTGCGCTCGTTGGCGTTGTTGAAGTCATGCACAGGAAGATAGTCGTAGCCCCATTGTGCCGGGTCTGCGCCCAAAGAACGCCCGAATTGCTGGTATACGTAGGACTCCACGCCGTGCATGAGGTCGTACCGTATATCTTCCCACTCGAGCCCAAGAAGTCGATTCCCAATGGTTTTCTTGTATTTGAAGTACCGGTACACCCAGTTGCCCAAAATGGTTGTTTTCTTGTTGAACGAGGCGGTACTGGCCTTGGACGACGTCCGCACCAGCTTGATCACTGGCTTCGATGTATCCACCACATTTTGAAGCACCACTGCAGAAATAGAGTCTGCAGGCTGCCTGGGTTCCGAACCCGCATACTTCTTATTTAAATGCCGCAATTTGCCAAGAGGTGCTGTTAATTGCTCCACGCGGGACACCAGCTTGATCTCGTTGTGCCGCGAGTATTCCCACGGCGTGTGGTCTTCCTCGCCCTGGTTACTGGCCACCGAGTCGTTGTCGGACTCTTGCAACTCGTTTGTGGGAGACTCCGTTGCTACTGCAGCCACGGCTGTGTTCTTCTTTCTGCTCTTTCTCTTTTTCTTATCATCCACAGCAGGTCTCTTTTTTGTATCAACAATTTCTTCATCGTTGTCGTTGTCGTTGTCATCGGTCATATGCTCGCTGGAAGCAGCCGCTGCGGCCGCAGCGGCAGCGGCAAGCTCGCCCTTGCTCTTGTTGCCTCTCTTAGGAGTGCTGTTGTGCTCTTCGTCCGCCAAATACTGCAGCCTGGAATTAAACATCTGCTCCGAGTACTCGATCTCGAAATCGGTATCTTTGTCGAAGTTGTCGGCCAATTCGTCAGGAATGTACTCGACTTCGGAAGGAGTGGGTCCAAACGGATTGCGCTGGAGCTCTTCGGCAGTGAAACTGGTTTCTAAGTATGTGTAGAGAAGCCACAAAAAGCGCTTGGCTCTGCATTGCGGATATATTTTGGAGTTCAAGAAAAACTCCATAAACGAGTTAGAACCGCTCTGCAGATCCAACGGTTCGGTGTCGAAATGAGGAATCGCCTTGTTCCAATTGCTCAACAAGAAGATGATCTGTATCACATTGGTGTTGGGTTTCTTTGCCTTGGGATGCGCCAACAACTCGTCGAGTGTCTTGACCACATCTTCTCCCTCACACACCGCCTTCAATATAGATTTCAACCGGGGTGTATCCTGTAGCGGTTTGGACCCTCCGTACCGCGGATCGGCCTGGAGCGACGGGATCGAATGATATGTGCGAAGAGTGGATCTCATTTCGGGCACAAAATTGATGGTGGTGTTCATGCGTCCAGCATTAACCAATAAGCACACCTTGGACACGGACTTGCCCAAGTCTTTGTCTTTGATCAAGCGTTCCTTCAAGATCTTGGAACATTTGGACGACTCCACGAGCGAACGTATGTAGAGCTCGGAAAACGAGAGCTTGGGGTTGTTGTTGGCAGTAGGAATGTCGCAGTAGGGAAATTCGTTGGTGAAGACGGCGGTCGGGTCGTCAAAGAGGCACTGGAGAAAGTCATGCTGGATGTCTTTACGCCAAAATGGCTCGCCGTCGGCCTTCTTTAAATGACGACATTTAGGGACTACGCTATTGGCATACTTTTTCCTCTTTCTCTTGCCCTTGGCATCGCCATTTTCTTCATGGTCCTCGCTGTTTTCCAACTCGCCGTTTTCTGCATCATTGGCGTCAGCTAGAGGGTCCTCTGTAGAGCCCTTGGCTTTGAGTGGGCTCACCAAGCTGGATATAGATAATGCTTTGCTTCTCATGGGCGAATCGACAACGCCCGAAGGGGCTACCTCAGAAGCCGCGTCGCTTTCGTTCACAGAATCTTTGGCAGGTACGAAAGTATCATGGATTGGATCGTAACTCATTCTTCTAGGTAGATACTCTTACCTAGACATATATAAAAAAGTGTGTTGGTGTTACCGTTCAAGAAAAACGTGTCTACAATTTAAGAGGGCGACTGCTCGTCCTCTTTTTGTCTACGCCTGGGGCCGATCAAAACTCAAGTAAAGATATTGTTCTGTTTTCGACTACCTGATGATGAAACCGACGGCTGAAAATATTTTGCGACGGAGTACATTCAACCTTACAATTCGTACTACAACTATGGATCTCGTCGGTATTCTACTTGAGCTGACCCCTACATCATCTAAGCGCTCTGATGCCGTTGTGGTATTTGGCCACACGCCTTGTGCGGCATAGAGCGGTGAGTGCGTCCATCCTTTCCCCTGTTTGTCCACTACCCCGTCCACCAGCATTCAACCGCGCAATCCGTCCAATTTTTTTCACCGCGAGTTAGCCGAATGGTGACTTCTTTTGTGATAGCAATCCTTGTAATTGGCTTGTGCTAAGCTTATTGACGATTCAGGGACTACCAACACCTAGTGACGCGTCGCTATTTTCTATGGACCACATCAGCTGAGTGTTTATGACCTGCAGCCCATTTATTGATTATATGAACATTCTACCTTTTCCTTGATTATCAATTATCGCACATCCAAAAATGGGTGAGTCTATTCTAGACTTTTGCTTACTACAGTAATATTCCGTACTATTTAAGCTGATGACTTTTTCCCAACACCTCTATAATTGTCCGCTCTGATATCTCACCATCTTCTTGTCTCGACTCTTGGTGGTCTATTTTCTCACTCGCATACTCCTCCATTATTTTCTTACATCCTATTGATCATCTCCACTATCGTCTCTGTTTGTTTAATCGCACTCCATCTTTTATACTACTTATCTTCCCTGGTCAATCAAGATGTCGGCAAAAAGTACGTGGAGACAACTCCAATTGTTCGACTTCACTCCCATACGAGACCCCAATTTTCACTCAGACGACCCCCTCTACTCAGATCCTACTCTCTCTACCATAAATGCCACTTCGTCTTTCTTGACAGCAGCCGTGGACAATTGCCACATTAAAATCATCGACCCGACCACCTTCACCCTAGTCAAAACTTTCCCTGCCTACGACTATGAGTACCGTATATCGTTTGTCAACAGTATCCCTGGCTCCAACTTACTCATCACCTTGGCTGAACGTCAAGGCTCTCCTTCAATCTTGAAGCTATGGGATTTGCATAAAATCATACATTTGGATGCCTCCGATACTCGTCTGGAAAAGTATAAGTTCCAAACCCAGGTCTTGATTAATAGTGGCGACAATTCCTATCCTATAAGCTGTTTCCAGTTCAATGACCAATTGACTTGTGTGGCGATTGGCTACACTAATGGCAAAGTGATGCTCATACGAGGTGACTTGCTTCGCGACAGAGGCTCCAAGCAAAGAACCATCTACGAATCCAATGATCCGGTTACGGCTGTTCAATTCAATACCGCTCAGGATGTACTCTACATCACCACAACTTCAAAAATCCTAACGGTGTCTACTACTGGAAGAAACACGGCTAAATCGGCCAGAGTATTGTCCAATAAAACAGGCATTGACTTGAACTGCTCAGATATTATACCGGAATCCGAGCACTTGTGTGTGGGAACCCCAACATCCGTCCGTTTCTACAATCATCTTACTAAAGTTAACTCAATTGCATTCGATGTACCCAAAGCAATGGTACACTACGTAAAAAATTCATCTAAGAAGTACCTCATTCTTGTATCTGTCCTGGACGAAGAAATCTCGTCAAATAACAGCAAAAAGAAGTTGGTATCTAGAATCTTTATATTGGATCTAGACAATCGCCAAATATCGTTCAATCTCATGATCCCCAACTATATCATCACCCACATATTCGAAATGCATGACTATATCTACCTTTTGTCTAGCGATGGAATATTGTACAAATTGCATGAAAAACCCATCAACCAACAAATCGAAGTTGTTCTTCAAAGAGAATTATTCTCGGTCGCCTACGCCCTTGCGGAGCAAAACCATCTTTCCACTGAAGTTTTGTTGAGAATCCAAAAGTTGCACGGAGAATTCCTTTACGAAAAACACCATTTCGAAGATTCCGTAGCCACTTTCATCAAATGCTTAGTATTGTTCAAGCATTCACCCAAGAAGAAATTGGATAGTCAAGATGAGTCTAAGACTCAAGAAGAGGTAAAGCTACAGGCTGGTGACGAAGACTTGGAAGATTTTGTAATGAATATCATCACCAAATTTAAGGCCGTGGCTAACATCTCAAACTTGACTCAGTTTCTTTACGAGCTCTACAAATTGAACATCGCCAATAACGACCATATCACGTTACTCTTGTGCTGCTACTGTAAATTAAAGTTAACCAATGATTTGGATAAATTCATCAATGATTTGAATTTGAATGACGAGTCTCGTCAATCGTTTCAAGACTTGAACTACCAACTTATCATCAACTTGTTTCAGGAATGTGGTTATTTCGATCAGGTCATCAAGCTTCTTTACAAACTTAACCAACCGAATTTAATAGTGGGCATTCAATTGAATGACTTACATCAACCAAAAAGAGCTTTACAATTCATGAGAAGTTTACCTATAGATGAACTCTTGTTGATTTTAATTGATAATTCAAAGTCACTTTTAGATGTTTGCCCGATCGAAACAACCGAGCTTTTGATCAATGTGTTCACTGGTAAGTACAAGCCCAACGACGAATTGAAAGTTTCTTTCAAGAGAGACGCAAACGTGAACGAAGGCAAACTGGCCGTAAAGACTCATACCCACGATGATGACCAAGATTCAGGCTTCACACTAAATAGTTACAAGGCATTTGTGGCATATCTCTCCAGTGTGAGTGAAGAAGACACCGAAACTTTGCACTCCAACGGCAGCGAACATGAACCTACCTATCTTCCACCCAGACCGAGCTTGATCTATCCTAGCTTTATGAACCATCCCAACGAGTTCGTGATCTTCTTAGAAGCCTGCGTTGAAACATTCGACAAGTATCAGGGCAATATCAACGATAAAGTGGAGTTGTTGATAACATTGTTGGAAATGTACTTGACACTTGCTACGGATAAGTCCGAACCGAATGATTGGAAGGAAAAGGCACGTGAATTGATAGAAAGCAACTCGTCGTTATTGGATAACTCGTCGCTATTGTTGGTTTCACACATTTATGATTTCAAAGAAGGCGAGGCTTTATCCAAGGAGCAATCTGGTTACGAAGGGTTGTTCACTAGCTACGAAATAACTGGGGATGTTGATGGGTGCTTCAACATAGTAAGAAAGTACGGCGAACGGAAACATGAATTGTACATACTAATGTTAAAGTTTATGGTATCGAAACAAGAAATATTCGAACAAGTATCTCAGGCAGATTTCAAATTCATCCTTAACAAAATCGATAAGTTGAAGTTGATGAATCCTTTGGAAATCTTGCAAGTGCTAACCAAAGGAGATGACAACGAATACGTCACATTGGGATTGATCAAAGACTATTTAATTGACTACATCGACAATCAAAGTAAGGAGATCAACAATAATAACAAGTTGATAGACTACTACGAAATAGAATCCACTAAGAATTCTTACAAACTAACCGAACTCACAAAGAAACCGTTTGTCACACAGAATAACAAATGCTATGAGTGTAATTTGAAGCTTGATTTTCCCGTGGTTCACTTCCGGTGTAAGCACTCCTTCCACCAGAAGTGCTTGAATGAAAACCTAATTGTGTCTTCTGTTAACGACGGTAACCCTTCCCTTGAGAAGCAGTGTCCTATTTGTATCAACGAAGTGGATGAAATCAAGACCCTTAGAAGAAACCAATTCAGAGCAAAGGAAACGGTTGAAGTATTTGACTCCGGTTTGAATGACAGCAAAGACAAATTTAAATTCATTAGTGAGTATTTGGGCAAAGGAGTAATGGAAAACGAGTCAGTAACGATTACTAATGATTAGTCGCGATAAATTTTGCAGCCAAAAAAAAAAAAAAAAAAAAAAAAAATGCTGCACTTTTGAAACTGTGTGAAAACACTTTCGCTGTATGATATGAAGCCGTTCACAGTGGTATAGAATTGTACAATATATATCTCTTTATTCTCATTAATTGTAAAATACGCTTAGTGATCCAGTCAAGATGCTCAGAAATAGTCTGAACGATATTAGAGCCAGAAGATCCGAGCATGAATATGTGCGAATTTACCAGCTGGATGAGGATGACGAGTTTTGTCCAACCTGGTTGAAAGGAGACAGCTTCAGTCCTTGGGAAAGTATGACTTCTAGCCCTATAAGTGGCATGCAGCAGAGTGTTAGGACGTTTTTGCAATACTTGGTTTCAATCTCAGAGCAATCAGACCTGGAGATTGATGATGTCTCAAATTACGTTTCACTAGATCAAAAAGAGTACGACTTGATTTTGGGAGAAGCGAAGGGCTTCAACGAGTTAGTGCGCAGGTTTCTAGCTAGGGTATTCAATGGCCACGAATTTCGGGGTGTGTACGATCTCATGGACAAAAACCGCACAGTAACGAACACACTCGGTAAGCTCTTGTGCGACTCTCTTCTTGATATCAAGCGCGAGACGTTGAAGGTATCTTTGGTCTCAATCTACATAACACTACCTCTAAAGTACCACATACTTGAGTCCAAAGTTAATGGCGAGACTCTTGAAATATTGAAGAATTTGGTATTGTCGCCCATAGTGCAAATTAGCAAGTTTCCGCTGCTCATTTCTGATATTATCAACAGTGCCACTACTGAAACGAGCGAAAGCTGCAAAAACGACTGCTATGTGTGTTTACGCAAGGTGATCAATATTCTAGATGTGATTCGCGAAATTAAGAGTAATGAGATGGTACACCATTGGTCAGACATGCCTAAGAGGGAACAATATCTACATGGACTTACCTTACAACCATATCGATATAATTTGGATCATACTGAAGTACTTAACTCGGCCGAAGATTTGCGAGTGGCTGGAACTAAAACAACTCAGAAAACAGAAGGGTCCCGTTCCATAATAGAAAAAAGACTCAAATTGCGCAATAAAAAAGAAGCAGAGCAAGCTTTGGGACACCTTCGACAGATCAAATTCAAGCTACAGCATCATTGTGCCGTGTTGGTCGAGTTCCTGGCTTCCCAGCATCACTACAGTACGTTGTGGAGAAAGCTCTTGGAAGACACCCAGAACGAAAAGAGAGAAATCCCATACATTACTTCCATGTATGAATGCTTCGAGTATAAAACCCGCAATCAAATCGAAATCACTAATCGTAGCGCGCACCTGCTCCGAGGGTTATTGAGTAAGGTGGATCTGGCCATTGCGCACATTAGAGCCAACGAGCAAGCACTCGACTGTCTCCCCCTGTTTATCAAACTATTCTGGCAACTATACATTAGCATCCAGTGCCAATGGTATAGCAACCTTGGCAATCTTGACCGACGTGTCAGCAGCATAAAAAATGAAATCGACATAATCGACTTCTACCAGCAATCAATGACGCAGGCGAAGGCGATAATTCGCAACCTAAAATAGATCCTGCGGTGGCAAAACACATCTGGCACACTAGTGACACACGAGCGTTACCGAACTACATTTATTAGATCACATTGTTACTAACCGTTGTCATGTATAGTGCACGTACACCGCAAGCAAGTCCATAGCCCTCAAACAAGATTCACCCTAGCCTCTCGCTTGTGGCACACGTACCTGCTTGCTCCTATCGTCTTGTGACAATTGTTTCTCACGTGACCAGATCGTCAAGGAAAAATTTCATCCAGGGGCGTCGTTGCAGGCTACTTTACTCGAGATATCTCGCGAGTGTGGTGTTTGTATTTGCGATTGTTTTTAACGTACTAGTCAATTGAATTCAACTTTTTCTGCTTATACATCATACGTCAAAATACATCAACATGTCTACTTCTACTGCCCCAACTCCTGTTGTAGCCCACAAACTGTGTGCTTTATCTTTATTAACTTGGGAAGATCCAATTAAAACTGGAAAAGTTTTTGGAGGAATTCTTGCTGGATTATTGGTTTTCAAGACCGTTAACTTGTTCAACATCTTCTTCCGTTTGGCATATATTGGATTGTTAAGTAAGTACTACGATTGAGTATTCTGTTCGCCACATACTAACATTATCTTAAGTTTCCGCTGCTGCCGAATACTCTGGTAAATTTATTACCGGTCAAGGTTTTGTCACTAAATATAAGCCAAGTGCCAAATCTTATGCCAAGAAGATCAACGATCAATTCTTGCCTGCCGTTGCCAAGTTCAACTTGAGGGCTGAAGAAGAATACCAAAAGGTCGTTTTCTCTCATGATATCGAAACTACCTTGAAGGCCGCTGGTCTTTCATACGTTTTGTACAAAGTCACCTCGTGGTTCTCCTTATACACCTTGGTCACCTCCTCTGTTGTTTTGCTTTTCACTGTGCCAGCTGTCTACGTTCAAAACAAGAAGCAAATCGATGCTTTGGTTGCCGAAAAGACCCAATGTGCTAAACAAAAAGCTACTGAGTTTTCCAAGTTGGCTCACGAAAAAGCATCTCCTTACCTTGACCAACTTGTGCAAAAATCTGGCCCAGTTGGCTCTTTCATTACTTCCAAGTTCCCAACTAGAACCGCAGGATCAACTGTCGGTGACTCTAGAGCCACTTCTTTCGGAACCGGTGCTGACACTACTGCCAACTCCACCCACGCTGACCTTTCTGACGATCTCTCTACTGCCTCTACAACCGGTGCTACCAAGTTTCCAGAAGTTCCAGCCACTTCCTTGAACGCCAACACCACTGAAGATATTGTGGAGGAAATCAAGGCAGCCAAAGAAGACACTGTCAACACTCCAGTCACAGACCAACTTTAAGTTTCGGATATGTGTCAAGAAAAATTGTGCTATTCACTGTGATAACTGGCTACGCATTGGATTTTCTTGTTCAACCTTTTTTTATCGTGCGTACTGTTTTCTGATGGAAACGTATATATACTTCAACAGTTGCTTGTATATTAGCTATGTTAATTGTGACTAATATACACCTTTAAATCTATTCACATCCTTCCGGAGTAGGTAACCTTCTGAAACAGGCCACCCACTTGGATCCTTTATTTCTCGTCACCTTTTGTCCTTCTTCTGTGGCGTTGTACATGATCTTGACACATTCGTCTTGCTCTTCCCATTGCTTGTCTAATCTCTCAAACATTGGGTGTTCTTCCAAATGCTTGGCCATCCACTCATGGAGATCTTCCACGTCTGTAATGGTGTATATAATTCCACCCTCTTTCAACACGTAAGCGTACTCTGACAATAAAGTGTTGGTAATAATTCTTGCTTTGTGCTTTCTTTGCTTAAAGTGGGGATCAGGGAAACAGAAGAACATCTTAGAAAGTTGGCCCTTGTAAAAGAAGTTGGGCAAGAACTTCATGGCATTTCCTCTCAATACTGATATGTTCTGGTAATTTATTTCCTCGTCCTTATGCTTGTTTCTTAATGCGATAATTCTGTCTTCGACATATTGTGTTACTTGAACTCTTATTTCCATTCCCAAAATTAAAGAAGAGGGAAAAACTGGCGATAACTTGGTCAATAACCCTCCGAATCCACACCCAATGTCCGCTATTTCCACTTTAGAGGTCATCTTCTTAGTTTCCTCATCGTAGAACTTGGGGTACAATCTGTCCCATCTCATGTCATCAGGAGATCTGGGGTATTCTAAACTATGATCGGAAAATGGGTTGGAATGTGCTCTTTGTCTGTAAAACCGTTTTCTGGGCAAATCCACTGAGTCACTGTTGCTCATCTCAGGTGTAGGAGACTCTTCGAACCGAGCGTGTTTCATCTTCTTTCTGGTTTCATGCTGATTTATTCTGTACGCTTTCCTTTTGGTTTCAGCTTCTCTTTGCTGACGCAATTGGGCCTCTTTGTCCTGAGCCACGTCTTTGGTGTCAACCATCCTGAGTCGCTCTTCGGTCTTTACGATTCTTCCTTTATCTCTCCCTCTTCGCAAATAATCTAAATTTTTCAGTTCCTGCACATAACAAAAGCATATACAGATTGACGTTTAATTTATTATGACTATATACATTATTCTTCGTTAGGATCGATATCTTTACGATGTTGCTCCAAGGTAAGATATAAGTGACTTGAGGCCGATTCTAAGGTACGAACCAAGCCTGCACCCCCCAAAATAGTAAGAAGGCCTGCCAACTGGGAATTCAATTGTTCCTTTGTAGGCAAGTCTTTGAACTTGTCAATGTCCTCGATATCGTAGATGCTCGATTCAATTCGGGCACCCACTACAAAGAGCTTGTCCTTATATCCTTTGACAACTTTCAAGACTTGACTCACGACACTGGGGTCACTCTTGGGAATGGTAATTATAGCGGTGGGGCCACTTAACAATGGATGTAATGGATGAACCACGTCTTGGTTCTTTTTGGTGCTCTCTGGAGAAGCAGGGTCTTGTTCGTGGGCAGATCTGAGGTACACAGTGTAGATGTTGTTGGCTATAACATTGAGCTGAGCACCTGCTTTTTTCAACTCGGAACGAAGCTTCTTGTTCTCTCCTTTGGGTATGTTATTGTGGTGGACATATAAGACAATTTCGTTGTTATCATTGAGGTACTTGTAGTAGTCCATAAGGAAAGTCTTTCTGGATAATATAGGCTTTTCCGTCTTACGGTTTTCCATCATGTATACAGGTTTGGTTGAGGATGGAGAGCCTGACGTAGCTGGTGCTGGCGAAGCTTGAGTGCTGTAGCACGAGATTAACTTAGTAGCAAGTCCCCCGCGAATTCCGCGCGCTGAACTCAACATGGCCGCAGTTCCTATTCTAATACTAAACATGCTGGCAATATTTTCTCCAACAAACATCAGTTGATCTTGGTTTTCTGACTTAGAAATTTTTCAGTTCTGGCGAATTGATGGACTGCAGGCAATGCGGTAAGCGCACTTCCTGAGATATAGATAATGAAAGAGGGAGACATGGAGAGAGACGGGGTACAGCGACGGGATAGAGAAGAAGATAGACGTGGGATTGACGAACCGTGGGATATTGAGGACGCATGTATGGGGCAAGCCATACTTTTTCTTGTGGAAGCTTAGAAGAGTCAAATGTAAAAGAGCGCGAGAAACTGGGTTATCAGCGGATGTAACTGTAAGTAATAAATGTATCGGATCGGTGAATCGTACTAGACAGAATATCATGGAGTTCAAAGGGGCTTATTTCATTCTTTAAGTTTGTTGTGCTCTTTCTATAACCAATATATAAATAAATTTTTGAGATGGCTGAAAATGCGACTCAAAAAAATAACCATCATAGCATTCAGCAAACTAGATATGAAAGGTAAAGGTCATGGTGTGACATCGGCATTATCTAGCTCTGAAACTTCGAGAAAAAGAGAACGGGAATTCGATTCCGTTCTTTCGGGTTCAACCAAGAAAAACTCTTCCGGCCCTAAGGAGAATGACCAAAGTATTGGCTTGGTGGAAGTCCAGAAGTTGGAGTACGGTGCCAGAACGTTACAAAAAAGCATCCGATTGATCATCAACGAATCTCCCGATGTCATAGGGCTTGACAAAATATCCAATTCGGGCACAATTGATGCTAGCACTAAAGCTGAACTAGAGCAGAACAATCTTCTTCACTTATCTTCACAGTTGAAAACCAAATATAAGTTAGGAAAATTGAGTGTTTTCGATGAAATCTTGCATTCTAAAGTACCCATCTCACAGGAGGAAAGATCTCAGTTGGAGGAAATGATCTCAGATGAAGAGATCGACCAGAATAAATTTCAAATTGATATACCGTATCTCACTCAGTCTCCTTCAGATATTGCTACCACGGGTGTAGATGGAACCAAGCCTCCCCTCCCACACATCAAAGATCCTCACTTGTACGAAAGGGTTTTTATCCACAAATCAACCATAAATCTGAAATCTTACTTGCAGCAACACGAACTTATTAATCTTCACAACGAAAGACTTGAATTCTTGGGAGACTCCATTCTTAATAATTTGGCTACATTGATCATCTACGATCGGTTTCCCGGTGCTTCTGAAGGAGACTTGACCAAAATCAGGTCCCATCTAATCGATAACAAAACTCTTTCGGAGTTTTCGTTCGAATATGGTCTTAACAAGAAATTGAGAACCAACATCAACGAAGAGTTTTTGAAGCTGAGTGATCAGAAAATCTATGCTGATATTTTCGAAGCATATGTGGGTGCTTTGGGTATCGAAAGAGGCTTAGATTTTGCTGAAATCAAAGACTGGTTAGCCAAGTTGTATGAAAAGAAATTGAGTGAATACGTGGTGGAATACGATATCCAACCCCTTAATAAGGACGCGAAAACTGAGTTGTATTCTTTTCTTGGAACGGCACAGTTTCATCCAACGTACCATGTAATTTCCAAAGGTGATGGCACGAATCAGCCATTCGAAATCGAGTGCAGAATGGGCAAAGATGTCTTGGGATTTGGTACTGCCAGCAATCAGAAAGATGCTGGTTTAAGAGCTGCTATGAACGCTTTGAAGAATAAACCCATGCTTGAAAAATATCATAAGTTACGTATGGCTACAGATAGAAAGGAGTCGGTCAAGTTGGCCAAGAAACCCAAATTGGCAGAAGAGAATAAGGAAACCGCAAAGCCTACACTTATACCTAATAGCGCCGTTTTTCCGGTGATAGCGGTCGACGATGAACCACTTGATTCAGATGCCAAAAACAGACTATATGCTGAGGTTGGTAAGAGTATAGGCGAGGTGCCACAATACGTAATTTCGTCTGTAGAAAATGGGGTTTCCAAAGTGGAGTTGAAGATCAAGGGATTAATTGTTGCAGTTGCCAGTGATAAATCCAAAAAGAAAGCCATGACCAGAGCTGCTATGGCATTGCTTAGTAGTCCTGAAGCTTTGAAAGAAATATGTAAATAAAGCGTTTTTCAAAAAATTGATGAAACTACGACTAAGGCGAAATTACAAGGCTCGGTTTACCAACACAAGCAGCTTGAAGGTTTACTTTCGTGCGAGGAGGACAATAGACGTGACAAAAGTTGACTTAGTGAAGGTACAGGACAAAGATATCAATAGATTCATACGGTGCCAAACTATGCTTGGACTGTCAGGGTTTTCTCCCAAAATTGCTACGAATCTGTGCATCCAATGGCCGCCTCTTCTGTTAGAAATGATTGGTTTTCCTATACTTGCTTCATCCTTTTAGTAAAATATCATTCGGAATGGTTGGAATAAAAAGATATCAAGTGATGAACTCAAATTAGTCCCTTAGTGGACAGGATACAGTTTTTAAGTGTATTTTGAAGAAAGTCGAAACGTACATGTTATATTTGTACGTTATTTTAACAAAACTTATTTATTTTATTAACAAAGTTTACACCCAAAAAGCGACACCTCTAATTATATCACGCGTGGTCAAGTAGTCCACACATATGCGGAGGATTGTAGAATAGTCAATGTCTCCACCTATCTTATTATCCGTATAGTTCTCATTCACACTGCCATACACATACTCGTGTGAAATTAATCGTGGGCTTACGCAAGATCTTTGCTTTACGGAAGAACGCCCACGAACCACAAATACCCTCAACACACTCTCTACTGACAGAGTTATCTGAAATTTTCACTTGTATTACGATAGACTATATACTTTCAAAATATGACAAACAAATATTACTCCAAATTATTGAATAGGTGTGATATTTGAGACTGTAGTGAATTTAGCCCGGCCAATACTCATCTTGTTATCCTCGATGTCGTGAACAATGCACAAATATCTCAACACATCATCACCAAAGGTGGGGCAAGTTGCAAGCATCTCCATGGGTGCTATTTGATAATGTAATGGAACAAGTTTCTAGCGTTTGTCCACCTCGAGTTACGAAACTCGAATATGGCACTTGAATGGTTTGTTACCAAGGCTGAAGGTAAATTATTTGTCTGATTGGGTGCAATCGATAGTGGATAGTAGTTTGGCTTGAAGCTTTTGACTTCCACTCAATGCTGCCGGTAGCGTCAAGGGCTGCCTGAGGTAATCTGGTGAATGAGTAGCTGGAGGCAAGTATAATACTTTGTCCTATATTCAGTTTTGTTCCGTCGATGGTGACAGAATCACCTTGCATCTGTGGTCGGAACTCCTGAAGTTCCACCAAAGTACCGTCAATTTTAGCATTATTAATACCTCCAAAAAGTAACCTTGCGTAGCTTTTAGAGAGTTCAATAAGATAAAGCTGCTTTTGCGATGTGGGTACGTAAGACTAAGGCGACTAGAGTAACTAATACTCTCAGTTAAGGTCCGTAAGGTTTAAATTGCAAAAAAACTTTAAAAACTGGACGAGTCCGGAGTCGAACCGGAGACCTTTCGCATGCTAAGCGAACGCGCTACCAACTACGCCACACGCCCGGTGAAGGAGTGGTCCCTAGCAGGATCGAACTGCTGATCTCGGCGTTATTAGCACCGCGCCTTAACCAACTGGGCCAAGGGACCTTGCCTGTGAGAATATTGTTGCGGTTGTTGCTTGAGAATGTTTGGATCACGTGATTTGGTTCCACATCCTGTGATTATTGTATACTACAGCCTGGATGGTTGAACTTCAACTACAGCAAAGGCCTGATAAAATATAAAGTCATCCATTATCCGGTAGTGAAGTTGTTTTGCTCAGAATTTGTGCATTATATCGCCAGACAGAGTTGAGAATAACAAGTTGCAAAAATAATGAAGGATGCGAGGTTCGAACTCGCGCGGACACTGTCCAGTAGATCTTAAGTCTACCGCCTTAGACCACTCGGCCAACCCTCCACTTTGCACCTTTAACATTGTTACGATTGTTTACTTGTAGGATTTATTCCTAACAAACATTCTCTTATTTTTTATTATAAAAGCACGTGATTTGATCAGGTAATAAACACAAGGTGTTGTACTGGTAGAGAGAAGTATTTATAAGGCACTGGCTAAATCTTGGTGACGTTGGTAATGCTAAAGTCAAAGCTGTAAACTCTCAGAGTGCAATTTATTGGAATTTTTGTGAGAGAAAAAACTAATTTTAAGTCAAAACTTCATATTTGTTGCAAAATAATGAAAATTGCACATGCTCACGGAACCGAGAAATCAGCAAAGGTGCCATCAGCCAATTAAGTCGCTACTTCATAAACTTCTCTATAGCGTGTGGCTTGCTTTGACACATATGTCTGGGTAATTAAAATTTTGAATCGTAACGTGATTTATACCTCGCATAATTTTTTTTTTATTGCATGCAATTGAGATCTTATCGTGGAGTAAACAGAGACAATAGTGGAGCGAAAATTGCATCTAAGAGCACTTCCAAGTACCGAATTGATTGAAGCATCCTAGTACACTATAGCTTTGTGGGTGGGCTATAGATAAGATAAAGAATACTTACTCGACTCAAAATGTCTCATGGAATCAATAACAATATAGGGGAACAGAATAATAACCAAGGCGCTGAACAGGGTAACAATCAATTACCGAAGGAAAAATCGAGCATATCACCACAACATAGTAATCAAGAGGAACCTAGCAATTTGCCTAAAGGTAGCATGAACTCAAATAAACCTCCAGAGCATCTATCGGAATTTTACTCCTTCATGAACAAAAAATCGAATATTCCCCTTTCGCCCACGCCGAGTGCATCTTCTCGGAACTATATCATACCAACAAAATCCGAAGAAAGAAAAGTAGAAAGGCAGCCCTCCTTAAATACATTCACGTCATTTTCACCATCCGTATTGGATTTACCAAATATAGTCACGTCGAAGGATTTTCAAAGTAACATACGGACATATACCAAACTCTTGAAGAAGGCCGCTCATCTTCGAACCAGTTTACAGCAGGTATCAGAAGCTGCCAATGAGTTTGGACAGGCACTAGAGGACTGTGTGAACGAGTGTCCCAAGGCAAATGATAACAGAAGGGTAAGTGAAGGATTAATCAATGCTGGTGGTTTACAATTTATGATTGGAAGCAACCAGCTGATATTGAGTAAAATGATCAAAGAGAATTTTGAGGACCCTTTAAATCAGGAATTGACCAAATTACAAAACGCATATGATGAAAATTTTGGATATTATCAACTTGAAGTTAAAAGGAAATCCAAGGCACTTAGAGAGAAGGAACTTGAGAACTTGAAGTTATCAAAACAGAAGACAAGAAATTTGAATGCTTACAAAAGTAATTTATTGAACTTGACCAACCAATTGGATGAAATTGACCGTCTAAAATACGACTATTATCATGAAATAAGTTCTATGATCGAAAAGTTCAATTTCGAACAACTTCTAATAAAGACAGGATCAATAGTGAGAGCCCAACTAGAAATAAGTGAAGGAATAGCGAGAAAAGGTTGGTCTGGTGGAGGGTTGGATGATCTTTTGGAGATATCTCCCGATTTATTTGAGGCCAATTACGAAATAGACAATAACTCGATACTTAACGAAGATCACGACGACGAGAATGACGAGCTCGATGACCGTCATTTGGATAAAAGTGCATCAGTAGCAACTTTCAAACAGCAAATTGACAGAAATCAAGCAAAATCTCCATTGAAAGCAAATAATGTTAACATGAGTAATCCGGATCAAAATCATGAAGAGGTGGAAGACGATGGAACGCTAGAGACAGTAAAGATTGGAAAACTGGAACATGATGGCGAAGAAGATCCACAGAAGGAAACCTTCTTATCGAAGATTACCCCATCGTTCGGTGTCAAAAAGACTCATGAAGTGGAGTCCAATCAGGATGAGTCGTTTTCGCTACCGGTCGTAAGCAACTCTTCATTACTAGGTCTGAAAAATAAGTTGTCAGAGTTTGAAACATCATCTCCTGAGACGCCAGGATTAGACGGCAAAAATATTTTGGACGATCTAGATGATTAGTACTTGGCCACTATACACTTTGTTTATGGAATGATGTATTGTAGTTACGAATTATTTATGGTGCTACGGATTCAACTGGAGTAGCGGCTTCATGAATTGGCAGGCCGAGGCCTTCGGATATTGGTTTCGAATTTCTAAAGCTCTTCATAGGCTTCATACCCCACCTGCTTAACATTGCTTTATCTTCGTCCCACCCATTGCACATCGTGGTAAGCATCTTTTCACCAGTAAAAATAGCATTACACCCAGTCATGAAGCAAAGGAACTGCTCATGTTCTTTCATGGTATATCTTCCAGCAGCTAACCTAATGATAGATTCGGGCATGATTAATCTTGCAGTAGCAATGGTTCTAAGGATTTGGTCGAATTTCAACCTTCTCACTGAGTCCTTTGGTAAATTAGATATCTCTTCTTCCATTGGAGTACCTTTAATGGGTACCAATCTGTTAATTGGCAATGATTCTGGATGCTTCTCCATGGTTGCCAAGGTATACAAAAACGAGATATGGTCTTCAGAAGTTTCTCCCAATCCCAAAATACCTCCGGTACAGGCCAGAATACCAGCAGCTTGTACGCTCCTGATTGTGTCTAACCTTTCATCATAAGATCTGGTAGAAATAACCTTAGGGTAGTGTTCTCTGGAAGTATCGATGTTATGATTGTATGCAGTTAATCCAGACTTGGCCAATTCCTTTGCTTGTTCATCATTAACCATTCCCAAAGTCACACAAGTTTCCATACCTAATTCATTGTTAATTCGACTAACCATCTCAGAGATTTTTTTGAGACCTGATTTTCTTCCAGTCATATCTCTCCAAGCAGCACCCATACAGAATCTGGTTGAGCCATTTTCCTTGGCCTCCTTGGCTTTTTCCATGACTTCATCAATTTTTATTAACTTCTCTGCTTTGGTTCCAGTATCATACCTGGAGGATTGTGCACAATACTTGCAATCTTCAGAGCATCCTCCTGTCTTAATGGACAACAAGGTACACAATTGGACCTCACTTGGGTCATGAAACCTTCTATGCTGAAGTTGTGCCTGATGAACTAGCTCCATAAGAGGGGCATCATATATTTCCTTAATCTGTTGTTTAGTCCATGAGTTTATTGGGGTAATCACACTCTTGGCCAATTCAATAGGGCTTAAGGAATGAGGCTGAGCTGAGCTGGTGTTAATATTGAAGTTAATTGAAGAGTTAACTTCAGTAGGCTTAACAGCCAAAACGGCTTTCGAAGCACTTAAATGCTGAATAGATGCCTTACTGATAGATCTTTTGATAATCATTAGAGACAATTAAAATATACGAATATGATCAATGAAGTTCGATGAGTTCTAGAATATATTTGAGTAATTGCTTACGAAAGCTAATTTATAACTGGTCAGAATTCACGGGAACCCCAACAATTATGGTTCGTTTGGGGCGTATAGTTCCTGCGATCTAATCTCCGCTAAATGAATCACCCTGAATCACCCTGAGTCAACCATAAGCGCATGCCACGAGGGGCGCGACTCATTAGTCACCATGTGCATATTTGCTGACCTGAGGGCTACTGCCCTAACAAAAATTCTCGAGAGAGAATTTACCAGAACACGACCATTTTGAAAAGTTCTCATCACGATGAAAAGCATTTATTGAGAAGACTTCGAAGTTCTCACTCTTCATCAAACACATAATCAAAATGGCTCCAATTGTATGTATACATTTTAACAGATAATTACAGGTAATCCCTTTGTACGGGTTGGTGGATTAGAGTTTTTCAATGAAAGCAAGATAGTTTTTTTTTAGGAAATGTCATTTCATCTTTTTGAACTGACACCTGATTTTTTTCAGCTATGTGAAAGCATATTCTAGAATCATTTATAAAACCTGAAAACGCAAACCCGTCCCTGGGCTATGCTGTCTTTATCTTGGTAGTACTGAAAAGTACCCCACCGATAATAGTGCGGTAGGCTAACATGGGATATAGACCTCAAAGAAATCCAAGGCTGCTAAGAAGTTCGTCGTTGACACCACCGGTCCAGTCGAAAACGGTGTTTTCGACCAAGAAGGTTACGTCAAGTACTTAGTCGAACACATTAAGATTGAAGGTATTGTTGGTAACTTGGGTGATGACATCTCCGTTTCCTCCGAAGGTAACAAGGTTATTGTTGTTTCCAACGCCAAGTTCTCCGGTAAATACTTGAAGTACTTGACCAAGAGATACTTGAAGAAGAACCAAATCAGAGATTGGATCAGATTCGTCTCTGTTAAGCAAAACCAATACGCTTTGCAATTCTACTCCGTTGCTGACGAAGAAGAAGAAGAAGACGAAGAATAAATTATTTAGATAGTCTCCACTAAATAAATAGTTGTTCTATGGTTTTGTTTTCACTTCATTCATAATTTTTCTTGAAATGGGTTTTCATAGGTTTATTAAATGTTTCAATAACTATAAACACAATTCTGTATGACCTAATTTTGTAGTGAGGAGGCAGCTTCATATCCTCTTGAGACAGAGATAGAAAATATCTTCGTACGAACTGATACAATGCTGTAAGTTTCGTGTAGCGATAAAATTCATACTGCATGAATCGGTAGTTTTGGCAATTGTTTAGGTGATAATGAATGGCACTTTTTGGAATTTCCGGTACTAATTTTGCAAAAATTAGCTTAAAAAGAGTAGCTAGGAGGTGGATAATTTCAAGTAATCTAGAAAGAGAGGGTACTCAGAAGGTGTTTCTCATCATGACTTCAGTAGGGGCACATCCTCTTCTTCATTGATTGATTACAATAAACCAGATCAAACCAAACTTCTTCCCAATCGTAAAAGTTTTGTTAGTCAAAAGCTACAGGAAGTGAATGATCAGTGTATTGACTACGATTTTTGTATAGGGCTGCTGAAATCAAAAACTATTGACATTTCTATTATTCTAAAAATTTTGAGTTAATATCAAGTATTTGAATTCTGGTGGTCAAAGTCAACAAATCGGGCGTGTGGTCTAGTGGTATGATTCTCGCTTTGGGTTTTCTTCGGAAATAACGAATATGCGAGAGGCCCTGGGTTCAATTCCCAGTATGCCCCAATTTTTTTCTCAATTTTTACTTTCAAATAAGAAGCACAAGAACCCTAAGGTTATGGCTATTGCTCTGCATGAATAACTGAAATTCTTGGTTATGCTATGTAAGGGGTACAGGCAAAGTAATGTTGCCGAGTTATCCACTTTCCGGCTTGTCGCTGAGTCGATCACTTGTTTCACAATTTCTAATGATGCTTTCTTAAATGCGGGGTAGCGATGAACAACGCTTATAGGGATAAGGTAAACATTGGCAGCGATTGTCTCACTCTGCGGCGTATGATGTCGGTGAACTTACATTAAAGGTTTATTGGAACAGTATTCGCTGAGGAGTGATCCGAGTATATTTTGCAATACGTATTACAGTATGTAATATACGGAACTGTTACTCGAAATTAGTTAATACTCGTAATGTTGCGGTGTAGTACGTCAGAGGAGCAATCGTATTCTGCTCGATTTAAGAAATTATGCTTTATGGTTTTGAATCAAACGGTTGTGTGGGGAAGGAAAATAATGATCAAGTATTTCCGATTTGCGCAGCGAACAAGAAATGATACTCTGTTGCAGGTGTCAACCTTAATAGTCAGAGTGTGTTAATTTATTCTTAGTGAGTCTGATTACTACAAAATACAAAGGCGACACTATTATGCGGATCACGTATGACGTCAAATTAGGTAAGTCGTTTATTATATAGTAAATTGCAACCATGAATACGAGCTCAAGCCTCGTGTGGGGTTGGTTGGCTAGCTGATTTGGTATCTTGATACCAAACTAGGTAGAATTGAAAGTACTCTTGGTCATCACTATCAGTAATCTAGGATGATGGATTTTTAATTGTTAATTCTTTAGTATTAGTAACAATGTTCTAGCAATGTGTTGAATGCAAAATAATAGAAATATGCACTGCATATCTCTTGTGACGTGTATAAGGAGATATCGGAGTCATTTGAGCCCTCCAGAATTGTAATTCGAAGTTGTTCTTAGTTGATATTGTTGTACATCTTGTGTTTAAACCCGCTCATCAAGATGTTGTAAGTGTTGATAAGACTAGTCGTCGAAGTCATAACCATTTCACCAAATATCAATATCAACATCGAAATATTTATCACGTAGTAAATTAGACTATCGAGAGCCAAATATACCTGCTCAAATGATGAGCTCCATATCGACATAATTGTTGCAAAGACGGTTTGCGGCGAGGTAAGTAACTTGAGCATACTGATAATTAGATAGGAGGGGTTGTGAGGAAATTATTCAACTAAATAAATCTACAGAATTCAATTGAAGTATATGTGGAGGAAATGAACTATTTATATAAAGTGTTGCTAAAAGTAACGAAGATGGCAGCTATAGTCGGCCGCCTAAAGTTTGTGGAGCTTCCGGTTTTGTGACACTTGACCTGAGTTCGGGTGATGTACCGGTGGCGTGCGAAAGCGCTTTAAGCATCTGCATGCATTCAGGATTACCTATTTCAAGGTGGCTTGTGTACAGACCAATACTAACAAGGTTACCACCTATCATAATCTGCACAGACCTGCAGGGAAGACAATCATTAACTATTTCGCAATGGCAAGCTTTCCGTTGCTTCCCTCGCCAAAAAAGTCAGGCATAACCTTATTAGTATGGAGGTGGGGTAGAAAGCGGGACATTCATGAAATAGAGAATGACGCTGGATCAGAAGGATTGTGTAACTATATGTTGACACCTCAGTATTCTGTCATGGGGATCGTTTTTCTGCAAAGCCTCAAAAGGTGAGCCACTTGTCGACTAATTTGCTTAGGTTGTTGGCTAAGTAGATCTAGACCTCTAAAGGTTCGAAATTAAGTTTCTTTTCTATTGATATATTCCGCCGTATGATTTTTTTTCAGGTATACTCTGGGAGAAACTGCCACTGAAATGTGTCGCGCTGAATCGAGTTGTCAATTACACTATCTCTGAATATCATATGCACATTTGAATTTTTCACTTGAGCATCGCTAATGTCAGTTGATTGTTTCAAAGTTGAGATACATAATACTGCTCTAAAGTTTGTAACTCGGTTAGGTTCTAGACTTTGTAAGTGCGCTGTGTGATATTAGATATTTCGTGTATTTGGTAATTCGATCTTAAGGGGAGGTTTTTTCCTAGCTTGATATAATTAGGCACCCTTGGTGCATTAAGAGCAAAACTACACTATTACTCGCTAACTTACTCTCCATTTTTCATTCGTTTTATTCGATAAGTTTCTATTTGAGGGATGAAACCAAATCATATGCTACATTAGTTAATCTTTAGACAATTTCGATTTGACCCAGCCTTCTAAACCTCCTTTGACAATAATTTCTTGCAAATTAGTTCCCAATTCACCCACCTTTTGGTTCAAAATTAAATTACCCTCGGAATCAGCCACGTACACCTGAGCCTTAGTAACATCCCATTTCAAAAACCAACCGGTTCTGATGGTTAATTCATTAGAACCACTGTATTTTTCTCTCAATTTGTTAATCAATTCAGGGATTTCCAAAGTCAACAAGGCGTTGTTGATGGAATTTCTGGAGAAAATGTTACCGAAAGAACCTGCAACAACCAACTTCATACCTCTGGCCAAAATTGCAGTGGCAGCTTGTTCTCTAGACGATCCAGTACCGAAATTGAATCCTGACACAATAATGTCATTAGGTTTGGTTTTGGAATAGAACTCTCCGTCATAGTTTTCCATACACACTTGGGCCATCTTCTCTTTTGGAACATCATCCTGATAGGTGTACTTACCAGGATAAATACCATCAGTGTTGATGTTGTCGGCATCACAGAGAATCAATTCACCTTCAATTGATTTAGGAAATCCGTCCAATACTTGGACGGCTTGTGCGTCTTCTTCAACCAAGTCGTTGGTGGATTCCGAGGCATCATTTGGAATTGTAATAGACTTAACAATTTCAGGGTTTTCTTTGACAGCTTGGCCTTGGATTTCCTCAGGACCTCCAATTTTTCCTAATACGGCTGAAGCAGCGACGATTTCAGGAGAAGCCAAGTAGGCCAAAGCATCTTTGGAACCCATTCTTCCTTTGAAATTACGGTTGGTGGCCGAGATTCCGACTTCTCCTTCTTTCAACAATCCAGCACCCAAACCGATGCATGGACCACAGCCTGCTGGTAATGGGATGGCACCAGCATCAATGATGTCTTGCCAAGCACCGATGGCTTCAGCATCCTTTTGCACATGAGAAGAAGCAGCAGCGACGTAGAATTCGACACCTTCAGCCACTTTGTGGCCTCTGATCACATCGGCAGCTGCCTTGATATCACTCAATCTAGAGTTTGTACAAGACACGAGGTAGGCTTTGTTGATGGCTATGTTCTGCTTGGACAAATCGTATAAAGAGTTGGAGACTTTGACGGAGTTGGGACCAGAAATCGATGGTGATAAAGACAGCAAGTCGACCACCAAGTGTTTGGCATATACCGAGTCTGGGTCCGATTCGAATTTGTTGTTTACGAGGGCTTCGATGGTCTTTTCGTTAACTCTTGGGTGTGGTTGAGGTAATTTTTGGATTCTACCCTTGTAAAAATCAAGAAGAACATCATCTACTGGGAACAATCCAGACAAGGCACCCCACTCGGTGGTCATATTGGCGATGGTTAATCTGTAGTCAACAGACAATTTGTTCACACCTTCACCAGTGAATTCGACAGCATGATTCAACACTTCATCGTTGTTGAAGATACCACAAAGGGCCACAATAACATCTTTACCAGTAACTCCCTTTGGCAATTCGTTGATTAACTCTACCTTGGCCACTGGAGGAATCTGCCACCATGTCTGACCGGTTGCCCAGATCGAAGCTGCGTCTGTTCTGACAATAGGAGTACCTAATGAACCAACACCACCATAGGTATTTGAGTGAGAGTCGGACGCTACGGTTAAGTTAAGTGGGAAAGCATAACCTTCTTCGATCATGATCTGATGCCCGATACCTCTTCCGGCAGGGTAGAAATCAATGCCTTGTTCTTTGGCAAAGTTCTCGATGTTGGAATACTTCTCCAAGTTCTTTTCGGACTTGTTTTGAACATCGTGATCAAGAGTACACACCACTTGCTTGCGGTCGTGGACCTTGGTAGCCCCTAATCCCATGAACTTGGTGGCCACTGGCCATGAGTTATCATGGGACATGCAATGTGCGGGTTTGATGGTTACATAATCACCACTGAATACCTTTTTACCCTTATCCACTCCGATAGCGTACTTCTGCACGATCTTCTCAGTTAAATTTTGACCTCTGAGTAACACGGCACTGGTAGATAACGGTCTGGTCTGAGGACCATTCCTAAAAATCCTGGAATGCATGGCCATCTTGCAAAAAACGTATGGTACCAAAATGCAAAATGTTTCAGCTCCCGAAAATTATTATAAAACTTTTCATGTTTCTCCAGGTTTATGCGGCTATTATGATAAATGAGTCAGAACTTTCACGTCGCACTGTATTGGTCTGCCGATAAGGCACCATTCGCCGGTGCAGGAGCGTCACGTGCCCATAGCGAAGAGGATGAAGAGTTTCGTGTGGGACGTGGGCTGAGAGGTAAGGGAAATGGCGGTTCACGTTGCTCTAGCTGTGGTGCTAGCATCGTCCTACGTATTTAGCATATATGTTTTCCGGCCAGAGCACCTTCGGTTGAAGCATCGGGACGAAACGGAGGTTATATACCACCGCATTCGTCGCGTTACCCTCTTGTGTGTGTTGTGGATTTTGGTGCTACCGAGCATGCTCAGGTCAATTGACGGCAAACTTGGCTACTGGGAGATCGTGCGGAGTTTTGGGTTGATTCCCGGATTCAGCCCCAATGCTTGGACCACCGATCTTACCAATGTTGCTCGCAGTCTTGCAGCCATCTCGGTGTTGTACGTGGGGGTAATTTTTGACTACGTTTGCAGCATCAAGTCCACCAGCCAAGTTGTAGACGATTTCGAAGACACGTTTTTGAGCATCCAAGGGTTCCGGTCACATGTGTTTGCACCTGTGTCGGAAGAGTTGATATATCGAGGCCTAATTATTAGGGTGATGGTCTACGGCGGTACTTCACCCCGTGAGCGCGCCCTCGCATGGACACCTTTGTTTTTCGGTTTGGCCCATATTCATCACGCGGTGATTTTGGCCCGCACCACCAAGTTACCAAAGTCGATGATTGTATTCAATGCCGCGTTTCAAACCTTGTATACTACCGTATTTGGATTATTGGCCAACCATTTCTACTTACAAACCGATTCTCTTTGGTGTCCGGCAGTGGTACACGCCGTATGTAACATCCTTAGTTTTCCTGCCCTTACAGTCAATGGTCTGAAATTGTATCAGACTGTATACTATTCGTTGTTGCTCCTAGGAACAGTCGTGTTTTGTCGTCTAATCAATTTGTTATGAATTTCAAAATTATGCCCTCTCCGTCGCACGCGCCTGCATAATTGATGGTATACTTATACTTCTAAGTGGTACCAACCGGGACGGTGCTACGTATGCCAAATCTAAAGTAAACTTTTCATCTATGGTACAACACACCCAGTGTTAACTCGTAGCGATACTCTTGTGGCTTTTCCTAGCCTATACTTCTCGCGTACCTCTCATCTCCTGCTCCATATTTCGGTAAACCCCTTTCTTGTCAGTGCGCACGACTTTGGTTTGATTTGATCTCTACTTACTCGGTAGTTTGTACTGTAAGAAGTCAAAAGTTTTTGGAGATTTCACGTCCTACTCCAAATTTGTTCTCCAGACATTTGCTGCATTTGCGTTCTACCTGAACGAGTTTTATCAAGTGTTCATTCATTATTCAGGGCCAAATAACGTGCCGGGACTACATATTCTCTACTTCGCCGTCCCCACCATAGACCCGATTTGTCACGTCTACTGACCTGATCATTCTTGATTACACCTTCTTTTTCGAATTTTACCATATCAACAAATATTTAATAAGGTTCTTGAAATTATTGCATATCCACTATACCCTTTTGATGATTTACCCACGTACAAACAATGTCCCAGAAAACCCACTATGAATCCGCTGTCCAGGATATAGAACAAGAAAAGAAGATGGTGGCCGCTTTAAAGCGGTTATCTATCGGTAACATGATGAGTTATGATCCAGATTTGCCGATGGAAAATATGGATCAACAATTTCGATACCAGCAAATGTCTGAAGACGCCCAAATTCCTCTGTCAAATGGCAGCGACTCGTCATCTACTTCTCTGAATAATCATTCTCCATACAATACACCCAAAAGGTCTCCTTCCAGAAGACGATCTACTTTATCGCGCAGCCTGTCGTTGCAAAAAGAATACGTCGAAGAGGGTGAAGTTGAATCTGACGAGTTCTACGATGCTGAGGATAACGACCATATTTTAGATACCAATACCTTATTATGGGTCCCTGCAAACTTACACCCCGAAGTCAACCCTGACAAATTCAAGGTTCACGTCAAGACAACTGTTGAAGAAATCATGGAAAGAAAGCTCAGTAGAAAGAGTTCGTTATCAAGGAAATCTTCTTTGAGCTCCAGCTCCTTGCCCAACGACGAGTCTGACACAACAATTTCACAGCTCAACAACGACGCCAACACATCCAAGGATGGTCCAACCACCCCTAATAAGGACAAGAGAAACTCCATTCATCAGCCAAGCAACAGATTTAGCAATCCGTCATTACGTGAATTGACTTTTGAGCTTGAAAAAATGTCGAAAAGGGCAGGGATGGACGCTAACGATGCTGTTACTTTGGCTAGAACATTATCCACTTCTTCGTTAGGCTATACTGATGTTGAAAAGTTGGCCATGGATGAGTTAAGTGCATCTCCTCATACGTCCCCGCTGCATTCACCTAGAAGGAACCCTGATACTAACTTGTTTGAAAACAACTCCGATGAAGATGATGAAGATGATGACGGGTTATTGGATCCAGACTCTCCCACTGCGAAGAAGTACCAACAAATATCACCATCGGCCAAAAAATCCAATCATTCTCCAACTTCTTCTACCTTGCATTTGCAACAGGCATTAAAGAACCAGTTCTTTCAGTCCCAACTAGAGAGGGAAAATCAAGCAGATGAAGATGAAGAAACCATACCCATGACTAAGCAACGTTATGGGTATTCACACCAGCATCCCCAAGGTCAACAGATCCCTGTCCAGCATCACTATAAACATCAGCATGCATCGAATGCACCATCGGAGCATTCTCGTTCGGCCCAAGATTTCGCATTGAAGAGAAGCAGAAGACCAGACTACAGAAAGCAGTCCGGCCCCGCTCAAGTACCTGTTTCCTCTGGATCAAGTTTGCAGACTTCCAAGCATGGTAAGTTGACGGAGTTGAGAAACAATTTGAACACCAGCTTTGGCGAGATCGTGACTCAAAATAGCTCCTCGTCTTATTCCCATAAATCAGCAACCACCCACAAAAGTTTTGACAAACGAAGTGCAAGAGACTCTCAACTTTTGTTCAGCTACAGAAACCCCAACGATCCATCCTATAAGAACAGAAGTACCGATTCTCTCAAGGCGGCCAATTCTCTCCCTAAATCTGGATCTCCTTATCCCAGCTCGGCAGTTCCACATTCGCCAGTCGAACAACAATTTGCCCCAAAGTATAGTCAGCAAAATTTGACGGCCAAGCGTATTTCACGTATCAAGTCAATTCAAAGTGGCATAGATCAAGATAAGTCCAGACCGCGCCAAGCCCCACCTAGCCAGCCAGATGCAAACCACGTTTCTTCGCCTGGCTCTTCCAGCCATAGGTTACATCGTCATCAGCAACAACAGCAACGCCAACCATCTCATACACTGACCCACAATCAATATTATCCTCAGTTAAACCAGCAACGCCAACATCATCGTAGACCGGAGTTCGAGCAGGCATCGCCATTGGAAGATATACCCCAAGTGGAGCATCGCTCTAGACGTCATCATCGTAGCCATAAGAAGGGAACGGATTCTCAAAAATCTTTGCACCAACCTTATGCCAGTAAATCGGCCATGAATGAAAAGACGCAGCAGCTAAATCAGAACTTGGACTTGTTGAGATCAGAAATTAATGAATTCAAAGAGAGTTTAAACAAGAATGAAGCCCACAGTCCGTACGATAAGCCACTTCCGGCCATCAAACAAGACTCCGGAGCTCCACGTGAGACTAATGATTCAGATTTCAGCTTCGAACTTAGCTACCAAGATATCAGTTACGAGGATACCTTAGGGATCGAAAAGGAAGTATTGGGCGAATTGGGTAAGAATACTCATACGAGACAGACCAAACAGGACAACATACTTGATGCCAATAGAACCTTGTTGGATGAGATCGAAAATGGTTCTGCATCGACTGACGAAGAGACGGAAAGTCCAATAGTTCCTCCAAAGCCAGACACCAAGCCAGACACCAAGCCAGAGGCTAAACGTTTAACAGAAGATCATGATACCTCAATCGACGAAGTTGTTCAACAGAACTACCGGAGTGACAATTCTCCTCATGACGATTCAAACCTCATTTCTCAACAGGAAAATATCAAGCTTCAATTGCCTCCAAAAAGCTATAGGCATCATAAAACAGAAGAAAATATTCCATCAGCTGAAAACGAGCAAGAGCACTCGCTTCACAACGGAAAGATTAGAGCCAACAATATTAAATCTCGTGTCACTCAACTAAGCAGCCCCGTCAACAATCCAGAATCAGCCTATCCATCACCTACTGTATCCAATGCTGAAGTTCCACAAAATATTCAACAGAACAACAATCTTGAGAAAAACTATATTTCAGAAGAAGCTGGACGAGTGCCTCTGGAGAATCATGTACAAGCTTATCAGGCAAACACTTCCTCACCATTAGAACCGGAATTTGACCATACCATAAATAGAAAGTTGTCTGGCGATAGCCCAACGCGGTCAGCCAAGTCAATGGACAATGTGGTTCCACCAATACCTGAAAATGAAGTTTCAGATGATTCGAGTTTTGAAACTTCGCCAACTAAGTTGAGATCAAAAAAATCATTTGGGCTTTTGCAGAACAATACCAATTCCGTTGACTCAGGCATCAATAAGAGTCCTACGAAGAAATTGAAAAAGAAGAAATCGTGGCCATGGCTCAAAGAAAGATCGTTGAGCCTTTCTTCTGCAGAGGTCAATACTCTTCCACCAGTTGAAGAGTCGACACCTACGTCACCATCAAGATCAGTTTCAACTCCCGAAACATTTCCTCGTAAGGAAAGGGAAGAAGATGGGGAAGAAGAACATAAGGTGAAACAAAGATCCACTAGTGAAGGTAAGGAGAATATGATCACAAAACTCTTTAAGAAAAAGAAACAGACCAACAGTCCTGGGGCCGTTCCTAGTATAAATGAAGCCAAGGAACCAAGTTCGCCTGTCGAATATGATTCAGATACAGACTCTAAAAAGTCAGGCAAGAAGAAATCGGCAGGGATATTCAAAAAGAAAAGCCGTGCTAAGCTTTTAGACAAGGATGTGAAGGAGAAGCACGCAGAAAACATCATGACCAGCACTTCTCTTAACAGCCCAACATCAGAAGTATTTCGTAGCAGTACTGAAGGAACACGCAAAGATTCAGAGGACTCAATGGATTGGAAAAAATCCAACGAAGATAACGATAAGGAAAACGAAGGAGTCTACAGAGTATTAAAAAAGCAGGAGAATGGACCACCAGTTGAAGAGATAGTTGTTAGTGAACCGGATACCCCAGTAAAGGAAAAGAAAAGTAAGAAGACCAAGTCGAAGAAATCAAACGATAAAACAGATGGGTTGAGCGAAAAGTCTAGAAAAAAGTCCACTGATGGCTTAAAAGACCTCAAGACTTCGGATGCAAAAGAAGGAGAGGAGGGTGAAGAAGCCGGTGTGGCCAATGAAGATAAACCTCAGACCACGTTAGATGTACAAGAAAAGTTGAAGAAGTCGATCAAGAGAACTTCAAAAGCCAACCAACCGATCGTGTTTACCGACTCGGCCTTTGGGTTCCCATTACCTCCACCATCACAGTCTACATTGGTGATGTTGGACTATCGATTTCCGGTCCACGTAGAGAGAGCCATCTATAGATTGTCGCACTTGAAGTTGGCCAACCCAAAGAGATCCCTTCGTGAACAGGTGTTGTTGTCTAACTTCATGTATGCATACCTTAATTTGGTGGACCATACGCTACACCTAGAACAACAAATGAGCAATAACGAAACAGATCAAGAGGATGTGGACGCGGAAAACCCCGACCAGGATCTCGTTTTTGCAAGTGACGAACATATGCTGAACGAAGAGGCAAATATCGATGAAATAGACGACAGCGATATTGTTCCGAACGGAGAGTCGATTCCTATAGACTTAGACATATCTGAACTTGAAAACGCAAACTCTGAAATCCGAGTATAATGTATAGCCTACATGTTAAAAAAATTAATACCCCTATAAAACACTAGTCCTAAAAAGTACAATGCATTATAGAATAGCGCGTAGTTAGCGAGAAAATTAGAGTTAAGTAAGAATACAAGTAAGATATGCTTGGCTCCAAGAAAACATAAGTCTGCTGAACCAATAACGCAAGGCAGTACGTAAGCTAACCATGGTCTGCCCACTAATCACGCCACGTACTGAATTTCGGACTTACAATTCCTCATAATACTTAGGCGGAGAACACGGAACGAGATCAAAGGCCGGATCACGTGCCAGAGCCATCACCATTTTTGATACACGTAAACAGCCCGTCTCAGGCCACTCAAAAAATATAAAACGAAACAGCTATATAAAGAGATCTTCCCAGGCTTTACTGAATTAATACTGAAAACTGCACAACTGTCAGAACTGGAACTTTCGCGAATATTGGGGATCAAACAACTATGAGTAGATCATTACCTTTGTTATCGGCTCGCGTAGTAGCATCACACAACACCAAAAAAGACTGCTGGGTTACGTTATACAACCGTAAGATCTATAATGTCAGTGACTTTATTGATGAACATCCCGGTGGAGGTGACATAATAATGCCTTATGCCGGCAAAGACATAACCGCTATCATGGCCGACGTCGACTCACACGAGCACTCTGAGAGTGCTTACGAAATGTTGGACGATGACATGTTGGTGGGGTACTTGGCTACTGCTGAAGAAGAAGAAGAATTGTTGAACAACAAAAATAAAACTGGTGTTGAAGTTAAGCTCACCAACGATTTCGACATGTCTGAGTTCCACAGCGAGCTTCCTGCTTTGGAATACTTGTCTATTCAGACCGACTTTGAAGAAGACGCTAAAAAACACAAGTTCCTTGACTTGAATAAGCCTCTTCTCAAACAGGTGTTCTTTGGCGGCTTTTCCAAGGAATTCTACTTGGATCAGGTGCACAGACCAAGACATTACGGTAAAGGTTCCGCTCCATTATTTGGCAACATGTTGGAACCATTATCGTTGACTTCATGGTGGTTGGTTCCACTCATCTGGTTGCCTTGTAACTTCTACATATTTTACGTTGGACTTGTAAACCAAAGCCCCATTATTGCCATGAGTTTATGGACAATGGGTTTGTTTGTTTGGACATTCGTTGAGTATTGTATGCACAGATTCTTGTTCCACTTGGATGGGTACTTACCAGACCATCCTGCAGCTTTGACGCTCCATTTCCTTTTACATGGAATTCATCATTATTTGCCAATGGATACTAAGAGATTGGTTTTACCACCAACCTTGTTTGTTGTATTGGCTTATCCATTCTACAGACTTGTCTTTAAGATCTTTCCATTCTATATGGCTTGTTCAGGCTTTGCAGGCGGTACTCTTGGCTACATCATGTACGACGTGACCCACTACATTTTGCACCATGCAAAATTACCTCAGTTCTTGCAAGAAATTAAGACTTATCACTTAGAACATCACTACAAAAATTATGAAATGGGTTTTGGTGTTACAAGTAAGTTTTGGGACGTTATTTTCGGCACTGAAATCACCGACACTATTCAAAAAAGTAATTAGACAAAATATTTATGAGGTAGAGATAAGGTATTTAATGTTCAATATGGCTATAATAATTCTTTTGCACATTCGAGAGCCAATATATTGAATAATCTATCACCATTGTAGCATCAATAATCGTCAAGATAATAGTTGTACCCATCAATATTGTTCGAGCCATGGTTAATGGCATTTTCACGGAGGATTTTCAAGTCATTTGTGTGTTGCCTGTGACTATCGGTGTTAACATAAGTACAGTGCCGTACTTTTCTATTCCAATAAAGTTCGTTATACTTTTTCTGAATCTCCAATCTTTTCATGTAGATATTTTTGAGATCGTGAGCATATCGTCTGCGACGGTTGCGAAGTTCGAAATAGTGTCTCAAATTGTGTTGATTCATAGCAGAATCGCTTTTGGGAAGATTTTTCAAGTATCGTATGACATCAAATCTGTCTTCGCTATCGAATGCTTCATTAATTTCACTTCCTCCGTTTTCATCATCATTTTCATTTTGCTCCTCCATTTCTTCGTCATATTCGTATTTGTAGTAAATGTTTTCGAACATCTCTTCACATTTGCTATATAATTTTGCGTATGGCTCTGGTTTGTAGTAGTCGTAGGGAGACTCCATGCTATCAAGTCCAGTTAATAGAATGTGCTGCCAATTCAATCTTCGGCTCCGATGCTTGATATGACGGGTTCCTTGGATATTCGACATTTTTGCCACCAACGAATTCAATAGTCTGTCGACTTTGCCTGCCACTGCTTTGCTCATTTCTATGGTAGTTTGGTTATGGATATTAGGTGCTACTTCAGAGTCTTGGTCTATCTTCTTTTTCCAAGCAGGGGCTTTCTCGGCTATTTTTCTTTCGACCAAGGCTGCTACTTCATTCAATAAGTCTGCCTTACTGTTACTGGGACTCACAGTGTAAGTTACCTTGGTACGTTTCTTAATACCGTTTTCATCCACAATGTCGAGCATTTTGTCATCCGGGTCCTCTTCCGAATTGTTCTCATCGTCATCGTCATCATCGTCGTCATCATCAAGAGAACTATAATCTTCTTCTTTCTCGTCTTCGTCATCCTCATCTTCATTATCATCTTGCTCTCCATCATTCGGCTTCTCATTTTGGTCCTCTCCATTGTCCTTCTTGTCCTTTTTTTTCAAATACAGCTTGCTTTGCTTCCTCTTTTCTTCTCTCAGAACACCATATTTGTGGAGGTAAAATTCGTCGGCAGCCTTTCCTCGTTCTCGCTGAATCTTCTCGAAATCAACATCTATGTCGTTCTCAAATGCATCGTTGGGCACAATGCAGTCCACATACTTCAATGATGTTTGTGGATCAGGCACTTCATCGGCGGGCAAGGGCCATGAACCCCATGCTGGTCGAGGAAACCTTGAGTCTATTCTTCTTAGCAAAATGCTGGAGTAGAGGTGGACTGCCAAATCCAGCCTGTAGTCCTCCTCTATCGAGTCCAATACCTCTTTTCTTTCCTCTGATGTAGACATAAAATGTGCTTGATTATGGCCAGATGTGTCCCAGATCTAAAATTGATTTTTATCGCGTTCTCACCGGGCTGCAAAATGATAAATTGGGTAGATTATATATAGGCAGGTGACACCAAAGACTTATGAATATACTCGGAGTTGTAATAATAGTGTTAGGTTTAGAAGATTGCTATAAGAACAGACTTCTAGTTATCTACTTTTTATGAGTGCTCTTAAGATGTTAGAGAACAAGAAGAACTGATCGAAGGACTGAAATTGCAAGTTTTAGACAAAGTATATGAAATATCCAAAAGGTATATAATGGGAAAAAAGATCAGCAAACAAGATTAGCATACACTGTTGCATGGTAAACAATGCCAAATCTTCCATACATTGTGATTTTATGGGGCCATGATTTATCGTCTGCGATGTAACTGCCACTATGTTTAATGTGTTTTGCTTTTCGGGCTAATATCATTTTGCATCCAGTGCGAAGACTGATGAAATAGTACCAGATGTACTAGACCAAAGTTTATGAGTTCTGTGTTAATAGTTCATATAGGTGCAGGCAGCCACTCACAGAGCAAGACTGAACAATATCGAGACCTTCTTCGTAAGGCTTTACGAAGTGATACGTTCTACAAATGCACCCAGCGCATTGAGCGATCTGAGTTGACCAACACTGGCTTTGGATCATGCTTGAACTTGCTTGGCCAAGTTGAATGCGATGCTAGTTTCATACGAACAAAAGGTAAGAACGTTGATATGGGGTCGTTTGTGGGGATGAACAGCACGTTGTATCCAATAACCGAAACCATAGAGAGGTTTGAAAGAGTATGGCAGAAATATTCCAATTACGTCAACTTGGGCCTCACCAAACCTATTGCATTGACGGAATCTTCATACCAAGCAGCAGCCAATACGCTAAACCCTCCTCATCATAAACTGCTGGTCAATTTGGTGCTCAAACAAGCACAGGAATTTTACAACCTGGCCAAAGAAAGACTCACTGAATCACAATTCCACGATGCTGTTACGGATACAGTAGGGGTTGCACAAATTGACAGAGACTTAACCACGCTAGGCACCTCTTCAGGCGGAAACTTTTTCAAGTTTCCAGGTAGAATTGGATGTGCTGGCGTTATCGGAGCAGCGATTGACTTTGCTAGGGTCGATAGTACTGAGTACAGTTGTATGTGCAGTGGTAACGGAGAGGACATTATGGCCATGAAATTGGCTCACCATGTCGTGACACACAGCTATATAGGAGAGGACTATGGCAAAGAGCTCATGACACTAATCAAGGAGTTAAGTGAGAAACACAATTTGTTAGCGGTGAATGAGAGAGGTGAAGAAGTTGTATATGTGGGGGTGATTTTAGTGGTGAATAATATCAAAACAGGTAGGAAGCTTCTTGTGTATTGTCATAGTACCAACACATTTTACTTTGGATTCAAAGTTCAAGGCCATACCCCCAAAGTCTTTCTTAGCTCCATCACCAACTATGGGAATGGTGATAAGTATGCGTATGGAGAATGCAAAATATAGAAGGATGTTCGTAGAGAACGCAAAATATAGATAAACGAGCTTGTAGAGAATACTGTAATTTTTACCAAAGATATATTAAGTATACACCGATTCAAAGAAAGATTAATATTTAAATTTTTACAATTATTTAAACTAACTTAACTTATTTAACGGGAGGTAGCGTGGACTTTTTGGAAAGCACCCTTTTGTTGTTGCTTAGAAACAACATTCTTGGCACCAGCAGCAGCAGACTTGGCCTTTTCAGCCTTTCTGGCAGCCTTAGCAGCCTTCTTGGTTTCCTTGTCCAAGGCCAACTTGGTTTCTCTAGCAGCCTTTCTGTCAGCTGGCTTTTGAGATCTTCTTTCTCTGATTAATTCCAAAGAAGCACCGACAATGGCTCTTTGGTTCTTGACGGACTTTCTAGTTCTTCTCTTGGAAGTTTCTTCAGAAATACCCTTCTTGTGTTGTCTTCTGTATAAAACAGTCCAAGCAATTCTTCTTGGGTTCTTTCTTTGTTGGAATAAAGAGGCAGATTTGGAAGAGGCAAATCTGAAAATCTTGGAGTCACCTCTGACAAATAAGGTACCTCTACCTGGGTAGATTTTAGAACCTGAAAAGGAATCAATTTCGATCTTCATTTTAAGTACTAGAATGTTAGTAAGGGATCTAGAATTTTATGACTAATGAGAATGTGCCGACTCGACTGTTCTTTACTATTAAATCGTTGATGTTATCTTGACTATTGAATCTTGAGTGCCACCATTACTATTGCACTGATTTTTGTCTTGAGGAAACTAACTGCCTGTAGCTTGAATAACTGAATTAAATATAGGTCAAAGTGGTTGATTTCTTGTCAAGTTGCTACCCATTACTCCGCCAAGATTCGTGCTTGGATCTCTCATTTCTCATAGGGTATATTTAGGTCACATTTGGTTCAATATTAGCTTGTTTAAAGCTACATACCTATTCGTGGTTAAATAAAGTAAACACCAAAAAAGCAGTAGTGGAAATTTTTTCAACTTTTTTTTACCCACCAAAGTGAAAATTGAGACTAGCAAGGGCTAACTCAGGAGTGGTGATGGTAGAGGGAGCACGTGACAGGGTTCTTTTGCTGCGCGAAATGGTGCGGGTGCGTGGCACTAAAGCTGCGGTGACTGGGGTATGGTATGCCGTACTGAGAGTGTTCATCATGTGACCATCGTGACTGCTGTTTTGGCATCGAGATTTTCACTCCACGAACCGCATCGGATAAAATTTTCAGAATCGGTCTCACAATTTAATCTTACTTTTCTTTCCCTATTATCCAGACCGGAGTGTAAAACAGAAACAAACGCAGAGATGGTCCGTATCATGATTTAATTCCTGAGAGGGTGGCTAATGGGTTTAGCTAGGTTCATTGTAACCGTATACTAACATATAATAGGCCCCAAAATCAAAGTCCCAAGAAAACATTAACGCCAAATTAGGTTTGGTTATTAAGTCCGGTAAGTACACCTTAGGTTACAAGTCCGTCATCAAGTCTTTGAGAACTGGTAAGGCCAAGTTAATCATTGTTGCCGGTAACACCCCAGTCTTGAGAAAGTCTGAATTGGAATACTACGCCATGTTGTCCAAGACCCAAGTCTACTACTTCCAAGGTGGTAACAACGAATTAGGTACCGTTTGTGGTAAATTGTTTAGAGTCGGTACTTTAGCTGTCTTAGATGCCGGTGACTCCGACATTCTTTCTTCCATCAATTAAGTGACATGATTTATATTTTGTATAATAATAAAACTAATAGATTGGAAACAGTCAAAAATATTGTAGCAAAAATGATTCAAGGAAGGGTCATCGCTCGTAGAATCAGTAAATTACGAGAGTTTATTGACCTGCTACTCATTAAACATTTCAATTACTTCACGACTATATTAGATATTAAGAGATATTAGCTGAGTGTGACATTGATTACATATCATGTCTGATTATTTTGCATCACATCTAACTGCTCTTCCAATTGACGTATTTCTTGCTCTTCTTGAGCAATGTAATCGTCAATATCTAGTTCCCCTTCAGTGTCATTGTCGTTTTCGTCACTACGATCCATTTCCGAACTGGCCTTAACAGGACTTCCTATATCGCTATAGTTGATGTTTAGTATAGTCAACTGTCTCTTTTGGTCATCGATTTCCGACTCTAGGTTTGCACACTGATTAACCAGTAAATCATATTCGTTCTGATAACGAACCACCTTCTCTATTATAGAATCTCGGTTCTCAATTAGGTTTGGATAAAGTCGAATGAGCTCGAGAATCTGTCCACACATCCCGGCTACGTCATTAGGTATATCGTGGGAAAGCATAGCAAGGCTCTTGGCATCTGGCGAAGTAGATACAGTCTTGGCCAATTCGGGAAGCTTCACCACTGTCTTGGTTTCTGCTCCATTTTCTCGTATTTCTCCTTTGTATTGGGTGTATTCAGTGTAGCTACGATCAACGTAGATAGACTTGCCGTCTGCCCTTTCTGGACGGATATCTATATTTATGTTGTTTGCAATATCTGGGCTTTCATTGAGGTTGCTTGAATGCCGTATTCTGTGTGTGGGTTTGCTGATCTTGTACAATGCCCCTTCATCAGCACTGGGGTCTTTGAGAAGTGTAGTTATACTGGGCCGTTTGACGATGGCATTAGTAAAAATTCCCGCGGGGTGAAACTTGAGCGCATTTATAGACGCTATAGACTGATCTGTACGATCTAAAAAGTAGCTTAGCGATGACATCCACTAATGTTGTGATGGAGTTGCAGCTTGTTTTGATACCTCAAGATTGGGTGTCCAGTCACGTGACAGTATCTTCAAGTTTTTTGGATCTTTCCAGTATTACTAGGCAACTAACGATGGTGGTATACTTGGATCGATATGCCAAACCGGGCAAAGATTATTACATAGCACTAGGACTCGAGGGATCAGCTAACAAGCTTGGTGTTGGTGTTATCAAGCATCCCTTGGGGCACTTATCAGCAACGAACCAAGCACAGGTCTTATCGAACATCCGAGATACCTATGTGACACCACCAGGAGAAGGGTTCTTGCCCAGAGATACAGCGAGACACCACAGAAACTGGGTGGTTCGTACCATCAAAGCAGCACTCATAGAAGCCAAAATACGTGGCATTGATATTGACTGTATCTGTTTCACTCAGGGCCCCGGTATGGGTGCTCCCCTTCAGAGCGTGGTGATAGCAGCTCGTACCTTAGCACAACTATGGAATGTCCCCTTGGTTGGAGTCAACCATTGTATTGGGCATATTGAAATGGGACGTGAAATCACCGGCGCTGTCAATCCCGTCGTTCTCTATGTCAGTGGAGGAAACACCCAAGTCATTGCCTACTCAGACCAAAGATACCGTATATTTGGAGAAACTTTGGATATCGCCATAGGAAACTGTCTTGACAGATTCGCACGTACGCTTAAGATTCCAAACGAGCCGGCACCTGGTTACAATATCGAGCAAATGGCCAAAAAGGGTAAGCATCTCGTAAACCTTCCCTACACCGTCAAGGGGATGGACTTGTCAATGTCGGGAATATTGGCCAATATCGACCAGATTGCCAAAGATTTGTTTGGAAAGGCCAAGCAGGTCAAGAATAGACAACTTGTAGACGAAGAAACAGGAGAGCCCATCACGAAAGAGGACTTGTGCTTTTCATTACAAGAGATTTTGTTCTCGATGTTGGTGGAAATCACTGAAAGAGCATTGGCTCACGTTAATTCCAACCAGGTTTTGATTGTAGGCGGAGTGGGGTCCAACGAAAGGTTGCAGGAGATGATGAAGCTTATGATTCAAGATAGAAGAAACGGCCAGATATATGCTACAGACGAACGTTTTTGTATAGACAATGGGATCATGATTGCCCATGCGGGACTCTTGAGCTATAGAACAGGCCAAACAAACGAGTTGTGGAGTACAGTGTGTACGCAGCGGTTCCGCACAGACGAAGTGTTTATTAAGTGGAGAGACGACTAATATATTCTGGACCCGGGTATTCAAACTCATCCAGTGACATCTGTAATATCCCGAGCATTCTAGTAGACTACTTGTAGACGGCCTCACTCTGCCAGGTATGCTTGGCGAGTACCGGCCAACATCAACATAATTGAAAAAGGCGTTGTACGTTACATTCCACCGTACAATGGTCAGATACGATTAGCACAAAATCGCAGAAGTACTTCGTCAACTACAGAGTTGGTGCTGGTTTGCTTGTCTATAAATGTACAATCGCGCAAAAGACTGGCGAGCTTTCGCACGCTGGTCCCGTCCCATTTTGCAGCAGTTTTGTAATTGTAGTTCGCAGCCAGGAGCGCAGCCGCACTGGTGGTGTAGCGCACAACGGCGGTATCGTACCTGTTATGATTGAGATTGGGAGATACTTCGACTGTATCAATGGGCCCGAAGATCTCCATAATCTGCTTCAACACATCCGAGGTGAACAATTGCTCAAGCTCGCGCTTGTGCTTCCACTTGACCTGTACTTGTGCTGGCGATTCTTTTGCGGGCCCAGCGGTGGAGTCCGCGCTGTGCAAGCTCGCTATGTAAATTTTCGGTGGTGGTAGCTCGCGGTACGATACATACGGCTGCACAGGCGCTGGCGGCGGCACGTACATCGCCTGTTCTTGCACTCTTCTTCGCTTGAGCCCATCTTCCTTCAAATTCTCTAGATTGCTCGCCCATTTCCTCTTGTTGACGTACGCTCCCATCTCGCTGGTGCGATCGGTATTGAAGAGATGCTGCTGCTCGGCACGGTGCAACTGCTCTTGGAACTTCTTGGTCGACGCCAATAGGCTTTGGGCCTCGACCTTTCTCTGTTTTCTGATTCTCACGAGCTCATTGTACTGGGTCCGTAGCCCTTCGTCTATCAATATCTCGTACACCTTGGACAACAAGTTGAACTTGTCGGCATCGCCTCCTTCCTTGTCAGGGTGATACATCAACGCTTTACGCCTGTACTGAGTACGGATTTGGGAGTCCGAAGCATCAGCACCCACCTCTAGAAACCCGTAGAGATCGAGCTCTCCCTTAATAATCTGCTCTAAATCCTTGTCGTTATCTGTCATGGCTAGCAGTTATGGCCGCTACTAACTTTATTTGAGATGCGCACCACCGCAACGGCGATTTTCACCACCTACATCAACAATTATTATCGTGTATATATTTCTATGTAATGAAGCACTCGAGCAGAGTATTATACAGTTCGTGATACATAGCGTGAGAGTGTTTTTGGATGTTGGTAGAATGACCTAGCTGGTAGGGAGGGGTCGGCATGCAAAGACTGAGTCCTTGGTAATCTATGTATACAGCAGCGCGAGTCTATCGAGAACTATAGCTGAGGAAGAAAGACCAAGGAAGCTATTTATGCCTTAACGTTTCTCAATCCATGAGTTGATCTGAAAATGGCATCTCCCTCCGAGTATCCTCTTCCCAAACCGAAACCAATTCCCAACCAGACTGGGAAGGCTCTTCTCTTGAAAAATAAGACCGAGGCCAAAACACCTCCTCCAAAACCCAAACCGGTTTTGATAAGAGTGTTGGATAAAACAACATCCCACTTGTCATTCAACAAGTTCTGAGAAGTACTTGGAGAAGTTGGTACGACTTTTTGTTCAGTTGACATTTTTAGTCTACGAAGGTTAGTATTTGCCAAAAATTTCGGTCAACAAGCACCATTCAACACACCGCCAGGATGAATCAATTCCACTATTTTGAGCGGTTTAACGTCCTCTACCTACGTGCTTGGCCCTTTGGTGGTCCAGGTAATCGTATCTCCACCTAATACTTACTTTCAGTCTATTTGAGTCAGCTCCAGTATCGCCGGTATCGTCGAACTGGAATTGAGCTTCAACTGGTTGGTCAGTGCGCCAGTCACGCGGGTGAGTGTCACGCACTTGCCCACGTGATCGATCGAGGGTTCAATCACACGAAGTGTAAGAACTAGCCGAGGCGCGCAGGACAAAAAATCTTATATACCAGACAATCTCACAAAGCACCGACCTTGAAAATTCCGCTCGTGGCCCAATCTCAGGGATGGTACGTGTAGTTGTCCCACCACCATTTAGAGTCGTAAAATGCCTTTTCAAGGCTTAAGTGCGCACTTGGCTAGCGTCAATGACGCACAGGGCCGATAACGGGCGGCGCCCAGGGCACTTTAGATATCCCCGATTGGTACAGGTAGCCGCATCCGATTGTTTGACACGTTAGAGGTGAGAGAGTGGACAAGCGCGTCTGTAATCATTAAGCAAAGTAGGCAGCGTAGTCAGCCCCTTTTATTCATTGGACGCCTGAAAATCTATCAAATCCAAGTTCGAATGCCTCTGTCACGTCGGAAATTCGCCTATTGCTTGATAATAACTGCCAAGTTGTCGCACAAACTTAAATTACCACAACAAACTCTATGCAGTGATACACAACGCTGAGCCATGGCACAAAACCCGAGGCTACTTGTTGCACTGTGAGGAGTTTAGAGCTCATGTCCACTAATTTAAGTCCAAGCGACGACCTCGATTACAACCCGCTAGTTTGTTGAGTAAGTTCAAAGAGCAGCAGTGAAATTGTATCCTTTCCTTGTGAACAACTACATTGTCACTTTTAAAAACCCTCAATTCGCTCCATGGCGTCTCCCGATAACTTGATACTCGTGCGCCGTGTGTATATATTCGCGAGATTCTCTCGAGTTTCCTTGTTCAAGTAGTGTTACTCCAATGCATTTCTCCTCGCCCTACTCCATCTCTACGTTGTATTTTCTGTTGTAGTTTTGCAGAATAAATAAAACCCCGTACATTCCTTCACAAACTATAGTTGGTCAGACGCGGCCCTACAGTCTATTTTCAAAGTTAGTGTCTGTTACGTTTTTTTTTCCAATACCGTAAATATTCAAGTGGGAGCTTTTTTCTGTGAAAGTTTGATTTGTGTTTGTTGATCATTTAGAGAAGACTTGTGATCGTTTAGAATCACTTCGTTTAACCACATACCTTGTGTTCTGTACGTCAGTACGTAAATCTGCTAGATCCTTTTGATTGATACGGGAACAAGCACGTCACACCACCAACCCTTTCTATGCGAAACCGTTAGGTCTTCATTGATTCTTGTCCTCAAAAATAAAGGTCAGAAATTCATAACAAACAAAACTCCAACTTAGTCACTCTTTTAAAACACACTGATGATGTCAGTGCCTTTCAACAATAACTACAATAACTCAGGGGCCTCGAGATCATCCAACGCCAAATCCATAAAACGAGACCAGCCACCCGTGGCTGTGAAGGGAGCGCCAACAACCACCCCATTTCTGCAGTCACAATCACAAATGCCGAATGCTGGCAATGCCACAGAGCAGCACCGCTTAAATAATAATCCATTTAGATCGGCGACAAACCCCACAGCTGGTCAGAAATTAAAACACCCCGAGCCCTTCAGCAGTCCTAATAGCAGGCGATTTCACCACTCTCGAAGTCAGTCACACAATTCTCAATCGTCTTCTCCCTCTTTCAAGCCAATCCAACACAATCAAGACTTTGATACGCACTTTTCATTCAACAGTAGCCACGTTGGCACCCCTCCCACAGAAGTACCCCCTAAATGGACAGCACTAATACCCCCCATGCCGTCCAAACCCAAATCTGCCTATAGTCCAGACAACAGAAGAGAACTGCTAGAGAGAAGTTACCCATCGTACCAGTTTCAACAGAAAACCACCTCCAACCCCGCCAAACACTCGAGTGATTCCAATCACCTTCAACAAAACCAACGTCACTCAATAGCGATATCTCCTAGTAGCGAGAACCAAAACTTATTTGACAGCTCCAAAAATACAGACCCGGTCAGCTCTCTTAACTTTCAGGCTCCTACAGCCCAAAAATCAGCTAATCACGCCAATGGCTTGGCTCCTCCGCACAACGTGAGAAACACATCTAATGGAGGCACCCAAACCCCACCAAAAGCTCCAACGGAACCATTTCCTCCTAAAGAAAGGTTAAGCTCGAAGTCGATGAGCCGTAAAGTAAGCGGAAGACGAAAGATCAGAAAGACGTGTAAGCAGTGTGGTTTGGAGATCACCGGACAGTTCGTAAGAGCATTGCAAAGCGCGTACCATGTTGAATGTTTCACATGTCACCAATGTGGAAACCAATGTTCTTCCAAGTTCTTCCCTTATGAAATCACCGATAAGGCCAATCCCGATAATAGGTATCAGGTTGCATTGTGTGAATATGACTACTTTAAGAAATTAGACTTGATTTGTTTTAATTGTGACAGCGCCTTAAGGGGGCCCTACATCACTGCATTAGGCAACAAATACCATTTGGAACACTTCAAATGTAATGTTTGTCAAAAAGTCTTTGAGTCTGATGAGAGTTACTATGAACATGAGGGAAATATATACTGTCATTTCCATTATTCGAAACTATATGCCTCACACTGTGAAGGTTGTCATTCCTCGATTGTGAAACAGTTTGTTGAGCTTTATAGAGGTGGAAGGAACCAACAATGGCATCCAGAGTGCTACATGGTCCATAAATTTTGGAATGTATGTATAATGGCAGACTCTGTTGGATTGCAAACCACATTTAAATTAACAGATGAAAGTCTTGCAAACTTGAAGTCTCTAAAAGATGTCAGTGAAGCAGACCCAGAATCAAAAATAGACGAAAGTCAGTATATTGATCCTAGGCTTCTCATACAGATTGAACAACAGATTGAAAACATAGTCATGCAAAGTTGGCTCACTCTATCGGGGTATGAAGAATCAACAGCTGCCTGTATCAGTGATATGCTCTTGAATGCATGCACCGGGAACCAGTCCAACGGTCTTTTCTCCACTGTGAAGTTGGTCTTGAACGTCGAGATCCTCTTTACTGCATTGGATCAAGTCTCCAAAATATGCCAAACTTGCGTACCTGTACTCAAAGAAAAGGTTAAAACACAACAACTCAAGAGTGGAAACAATTTTATCGATGATCTGGAATCGTCTTTAAGCTTAGAGCAGGAATTTTTCCAACCCATCAAAAAGGAGCCTAGAAACTTGTCAGGAAAAATCATGAGTTACTTGGCTATTCTTCGTAAATCCAATCAGATTTCTCAATCTGGCAGTTTATCTGCCGAATTGTTATCTGTGATCACAGGATGTGCACATTATCTCAAGTTGTTGATTAGGATTGGTCTTCATAATGCCTTGAAGGCTAATAAACTTTTGGGCTCAACTATCGCAACTGATGTGTTTTTGAAGTCAACTGTGAAGTATGAAGCCTTCAACAAGCCAACTGGCGAAGAAACTGCCCAAGATATCGAAAAGATTAAGCAATTGACTGCAATTTCTTCCTCAGCAACTGATGCTTGTGTTAGTTGTTCAAAGAGTATAGAGAAGTCATGTGTCCGGTTCCAAAACGATAGGTGGCACTCCAAGTGTTTCAAATGTTCGAACTGTTCAAGGGTTATTCCTCTTGAAGAGGCTAGCCAGACCAGATTGAATAGCGACAATTTGAGCATAAGTTGTAAAATCTGTCCTTCAAATGGAAGACTAGGTTTTGAACATATAAGCGACTTATCGCAGTTGGTTTATCTCCTTCATATCGCTTTATCAAGATCCAGGTCTGTGATGAAGGTGGAGCTTGGTGTGTTCATACAAAGGCTGATAAAGAATGAAAGTGAGCCTGGTAATGCAGTTTCCCCTTCAAGAAATGCAAGTGTCGCAACTAAGAAGGATGAATCCGATGCAATCACTGAAGACAATTATTCAAAAACTATTAGTGACGTGACAAAGTTGAGAACGAGAAGACAGAGTCAGAAATTGTCCAACTCCATCAAGAAGAATGCTAAGAAATATGTTATTTTGGATGCTCCTATTGCCAACATGGCCAAGGAAGATAAAGTTGAAGGTGCCAATGCCGCAACGGAGGAAGTTTTACCAGATGAATTGACTGATATGGTGAACAGTGAGTCTGGATTAAAGAGCACCGACAGAAAAGCCAGTGCAGCATCACACTTGTCCTATGTTGCAGAACATAACGATACTGATCACTTCAACGTCAGAAAGGCACTCAAGATTAGAGATGAGCCTCAGAGACAATTGACAAACGCCCACCTCGACAGAACTACTGATTTATTGAAGAACGAAAAGTCTTTAACATTAGATGATATTCCTCGTATCGTTGCTGCGGAGCAAGCCAGAGACCAACGTCCTAATGCGTTTAAGCATCATAACTCGTTATATCAAAGACAAAAGCCCATGGACTCAGTCAAGACACTCAATTCGAATATGGGCTCTAAGAATGGGCCCCAAATCACTAATCCAACGAACGCTTTGGATTCGATTTTAAACACTCCAGCTCCTGCGCAGACCACTAGCAAGAAAGCAGTTTACTACTCTGAGCTAACAAAGGATGAACACTTTGTAATGAGACACATTGCAGTCGAGGCCTTGATGAATACAGGCGGAACGAACAAATACTCGAAGGAAGAGATTTTAGGATTGATACAAACCAAAAAGCAACCAACGTTCTGGGATAAATTTAAGTTTGGAGGTGAATCGAGACGTAGCGATAAAAACATGGGCGTTTTTGGTGTGGATTTGCAGGATTTGACCAAGAAATACGGAGTGGATTCCGATTTGGGAGTTGGACCCTCGAAACTCAGAATCCCGGTTTTAGTTGATGATGTCATCAACGCTTTGAGACAAAAAGATATGTCTGTGGAAGGTATTTTTAGATTGAATGGTAATATCAAGAAATTGAAGGAGTTAACTGACGAAATCAATAAGAATCCTTTGAAGTCGCCCGACTTCAGTTCCAAGACAGCCGTTCAATTGGCTGCGTTGATGAAGAAATGGTTGAGAGAATTGCCCAACCCATTACTTACATTCAATCTTTACGAACTATGGATATCTTCCCAGGCTGAAACTAACATGGTGATCCGAAAGAGGATCTTGCAATTGGTCTATTGTATGCTACCACGAAGCCACCGGAATTTGGTGGAGGTTTTGTTATACTTTTTCAGTTGGGTAGCATCATTTGCAGAGATTGATGAAGAAACCGGCTCTAAGATGGACATCCATAACTTGGCTACGGTTATAGCCCCTAACATTCTCTTTGCAAAACAAGCCGTCGGTGCTGATGCACAACCCCAGTCTGGTGACACTTACTTCCTAGCAATCGAGGTTGTCAACCAATTGATCGAGCTTCACGAAGAGATTAGTATCATCCCTGATGATCTTGTGCAGTTATTTGAAAAGTGTGGATTCAGTGGTTCGAAATCAGAGAATTTGTCTACAAAAGAGATTATGAGCAGGCTAGAAAAAGAGACGAGGGATGATACCAACTACTTTAGGAACTACGAAAAGTTGGCTGCAAATCATGACGTTGTTTTAAATCAAATGGTTCACACAAATACCATTTCCAAGGGCCAGACCAAATACATGTCTGAATCACATGGAGAAACGTCCAATGTCGAATAATCACCACATAATAGTGTGAATGAGTGCAACGAAAAGTTAATAATGCCATTATATTAATTAAATATTGTATAATTAATTAACATATAGCTGTAACCAATTGTAGTGCGGATGGACGCAATTACTCATTTGGGGTTACGTAAGCGATGATGTCAAGCGTATGTTGGAATCAATCGAGGAAAACTAATCTATAAGATCAGGGAAGCCTACATTAAAAATTGCATTTTTCATCCCGTTAGTCGTCTTTGCATAACTATTTATCATGTCTACGTTGACCGCAGATTCCTTAAAGCAGATCATTCAAGAAAGATTACAGGCTAGTCTTGTACAGGTGGAGGACATGTCAGGAGGATGTGGACAAGCCTTTGCAGTAGTGATAGTATCCGAGGTATTCAAGGGCAAGAACAAGTTAATGAGACACAGGTTGGTAAACAATGCCTTGAAGGATGAAATTGCCTCAATCCATGCATTCACTCAAAAGGGTTTTACCTCTGAGGAGTGGATTTCCCAAGGTGGAAAGTAATCATACGACGCCACAATGAATTCATGTACAAGAATACTACCGAATGTACAAGATTCTAAACCAATTCAGACTTGAATGCATATTGCAGTCCATAATACAAAATTTGTACCATAGCACAGCATAAATATACGTGCAAATATTAATGTAACCATCCTTTACTAATTCATCTACATTTGTAGGCTCGTCATTGATCCTTATGGATAAAGTCTACTATCCCTTGGATGTGAAAGTCTTCGAAGAACCAAGTAATTATCTGTATCTTGATATACCTTCCAATTGTTTATTTAATCTATATTTTATTATTATCATTGCTTTTCTTCAATTCTTGTTACCGTAATTCTTGGAATGTTTGGCTATTGCGCCTATCCACATTGTCAACAAGAGAGCGTACGCAGCTGTAACAATCAACGGGTAAGCAGCAAGACCAGTATCGCTTGACTCAGCCACTAGACCAACTAAGAACGGCAAAACCGCAGCACCTCCACCTCCAAAGGCACAGATGAATCCAACACCAGCGGTTTGAAAACTTACGGGCAACACATTGATGGCAGTGACAATTGTTGTGGGGAATATGGGGCCCACTGCCATACCCGTGACAAAGACTGCAATGAACAAAAGCGAAACCAACTTGGTAAATGCTAGCAACCAGAAGATAAATGTACCTACAAGGGAGACAAGAATATAAGTGAAGTTGGCAGTTAATTCTGTTCTGAAGTAATGGGCCGTTGCGAACCCAAGCACAATACGACCCACAGTTAAACCGGTCCAGAAGCTCGTGGCCATGTAGGACGATACTTTGTAGCTATAGCTTTTGATTCTGGTAAGAAACGTAATCATCCATGCACCAAATGCCACTTCGGCACCAACGTAGATGAACAAAATAAGTGCAAATAAGATGACTACTTTATTATGCAAAGTTTGTAGCATCGACACCTCTTGGAACTGGGAACCTGAAGCTTCATCAGAGGTGCTTATTGTCTCGGGATTCTGGGCCAATTCCTGGTGCTTGAGATCGAGAAGATAATGATAACGAGCTGAAGATTCACGCCTGAAACAACTGGTGAGCAAAACCACTACAACTAGTCCCACAGTGGCCAAAATAGAGTAGTACTGGTTCCATGTCCAAGGGTTATCAGACTTTTCTAGTAAGTGTGTGATGATGGGAGGAGCAAGCATCAGGCCCACACCGTAGCAACCGTGCAATATCCCTAACAACTGGTTGGATTCTTCCAAAGCTCCCATCCAAGTGTTCAACGATGCATCCATACTTCCTAAACCGATTCCATTCATTGCAAAGCAAATTAATAAGATGAAATAGGGCGGTTTGTGAGATATTATGAAGTACGCCAATGTCATACACATACTTCCTCCCATAACTACTCCTCTTATGCCTACATTACGATGACTAAAGTCACTAAGCAACCCCATCAAAAAGTAGCCAAACACCGAGGATAAAAAAATGAAACTGACTTGAACATCATTGATCTTGTAATGGTCCTGAAACTTGGGGATCATGGTGCCAACTGCCTGTTCAGCAAGACCAAAGAGAATGAATACGGCATAGGCAGCAATGATCTGGGCTTTTAACAAGTTGCTCTCACGCCAGTTTCTGGTGTCGAAGTATAGATCATTGCCCATGTCAAATGTGTGGGACGCATTGGCTTCCAGAGTCATTGACTCATCATATCGAGGTGTGCTGCTGTCTAGCCTCACATCTTGCTCCAAATATTCAGGAGTAGAGGTTTTGACTGATTCTGTGCTGTAGTCTTTGGATAAACTCTCGTTAGAGCCTGTGCTTAACTTATTATATGACATTAAAGACTAACTCTTAGAAAGCAACACGCAGCCAAAAATTAAGTGTACTTCGAAAAAAATTGCAGCCCCTTATGAGTTGAATTATGCACGAAAACGTATGGTTGCGTTTGAGAAAAGTCTTAATGTGGAGCCGAAAATTCCTATGAGGGAAGATTCCGATGAGGGACTCCTGTGGAGTACTATGTAGTACAACGGCTTAGGCAATTCTCACAACTCTGTGGGATGTGTGCCAAAAACAAGAAGAAGGATGGAAAAGTTGCAAGTCGACAGTGGTATTCCTACATTATACCGGTTTTTGATTTGACACAATAGTATATCAATCAATATCGTAGAGTATGGTAGAGGTATAAAATAGAGATCGCACTGCTGCAAATTGCTAATTCTACTTATACCCCATCTTATAGCGAAATGCTGCAGATCGAAACGAGTCTCGTGACGCGACATCGCGCCGAATATTAAACTTACCGTTAACTAGTAAAACACACACAGCCAAACGGTATCGATAGAAGGTACTCACATATACTCTAGTATCACTGGTCCCTGACTGGCGTTGCTCACTTCAATTGCAAAAAAACCCTGAATTCTCCCTACAACAAAAGTCAGAACGCGTCACATCCATGTTAGCATTGAACCCTTCAATATGATATCACAGGAGTATATATCGGACTCCGAAGACGAAAGCGATATAATCTTATATAAATCCATGGTCTCGCCGAGTCGCTTGGCCCATATTCTACGAGATTTGCCACCTTCTCAAAGACAATCAGTCAGTTCAGTGGTGGCTCCTTTGGGTTCGAATGTTAATGAAGTGCAGGCACCACGGCCAGTTGAGCCAGCCTACCAAATAGAAAATACTGATGCAGAGGCAGAGGTACCCAGTAATGATAGCGAGCTTCAAAAGATACGTCAACACGAAAATGAGCTTCAAGAAGACGAAAACAATAACAACTTGAGAATATATCTCGACTCACGCAATTTCGAGCCAGTTGCATCTAGAAGAGGTCTACGAAAGAGAAATTTTGCCAGTACTCATCCATATCTTGCGGACCAAGCACATTATTTGGGACTTTCAAGCATCAACTATTTAAACGAATTGTATGATAATGAGCAAGATTTTGAACTGATTGTAAAGTATCTCAACTTCTCCTATAAGAAAATGAAGGAGTCTAATCCCAAGGACGAAAAGTACAAAGCCAAAAACTTTTATGCAATATTGGGTAAGCAATCTGCTATAGCACAAGCAAAAGAGAACGAATCCAAAGATGACAAGAATGATTTTAATCAGGATAATAACAGCCAAAGTCAAACTCAAAATATTGCGTTGGAAGAAGAAAATAGCAGCTATGAGCTGGATGATTCATTGGTTTATGCTAACGTACCAGATGTACCCTTTGAGATGCCAGAGCACAACGACTCTTCCGGTGACGAAACTGATCATATACGACTGAGCAAAGACCACCCACTTAACTGCAGACAATTACAAAGAAAGAAAAAACTGGAACCTCGCAGAGGTTTAGCAATTAAAAAGATCACAACCACTCCAAAGCTTAATAAAAGGAAAGATGCTTTTGATTTTGTTGATGACGCTAACGATTTTGATGGAGATAACCAATTCTACCGAAGATTTGATACTTCACATGAGGCTATGTCCGATTTTGATACTCCATTGAGAGGCGTTGATACGTTTGGTATACTTTCAGATTCTTCATCTGAAAGTGATACCGGAATGCCTCAGGGGTATCATTCAGATGCTCTATTTGTCAGTTCTTCAGAAAGCCCCAAACCACCCACTTTGGATAACGGACTTCAAATCAGTCACGGTACACACATCGATAGTGACTCCTCAGTAAAAGAAATAGACTCAATAAACCCAATGTTTGCAAACAGGAAGACTCAGAAGCGAAAAGCAAATATAACCGGAGAAAAGAGACAAAAACGAAGCTCATATTCGTCGTTAGGTCTCGCAAACAGGTCTTCTTCGACACCTAGCAGATTCTCCAAAGGTTCAACCTCAAAATCATCGAGGAGATCTGTAGGAATCCCTCGACCTGATTCGAGAGCACCGAAATCAAACATCTCTCCAATTAACGTTGAGCTTAATAGTGATAGCGAAGCCGTGTCGATATCGAAAGTAATAGAGCGGAAATACCCCAAACCCATTAAAAGCACTCCCAAGCCCAGAAGAAAGACGACTAGCTCAATAGCAAGAGGAACCCTTTTGAAAAAACCATTTCGAAGTTCGAAAAATACACAGAAACCGCGCAATACTCCTAGCTCTGATACTAAGAGTTTAGAGCCAAAGATCAAACTTATTCCAGGAAAGAACCCCAAAGAGTTGCTTAAGGAGAACTATCAATTTCTGAGATCTCCAGTAGCATACACTACTGCTTTTGAAGCTGAGAGTGAAAAAGTGTTTGTGAGGGACAGGTCACCCAAACATCCAGCAATGATTCGACTCAAAGAGACAAATTTCCCTAACGAGTTTATTTTGCGATTGTTTGACTTGAAACGAATAAGCCAAATCAACGAGGGTAAAACATACATATTACCGTTTGACATCGCAAATGTTGTCTTTATGGGAGAGTCCTTTTCGCTAAACTTGTTCGATAAGTTTCAATCTATAAAAAATTGTGAACGAATATTGTTCTTGTTCGTAAAGGAATTGAGAAATCTTCAGATAATGCCATTACAAAGGATTGAACTAGAACTTTACTCTGTGATTAAATGCTTGTTACGATGGTTTTTGATTGTACAAGAACCTCCTTCGGAAAGAACATGGAAGTTGCTCAATCGATCCGTTACAGATTTGCTACAGAATAACCCTAGTCCAGAATTCGGGCAAAAAAGTCTAATGATTTATCCATGGATAGTTCTTATTTTTTTCGTTCTAGACGTAATGGTAAAGAAAACGGAGCAGAGTAAGGAGTTTTCTCATTTAACTTTAGTTGCTTCTCAGTACTGGAGGCTATTCTTTCAATGGTTTGATATTCATTCGGAAATTCCCCCTAATTCCAAGCAACGAGAGTCATTTCTCATCATGTGCCAGGTGCTCAACTTACAGAGAAACTGGTGGGGCTCAATTAGTGGTGCTATAGATGAATTGAGTGGACTGATTGATCCAGAATTAATTATGGAAAAGCTTTACTTTTTGGTCATGTCAGTTCCGAGAGAGCAAATTGTCGATCCTTCAAAAAGATGGAAACCTTTCCATAAGCTCTATAATCACCTTTCGAGAGATACGACCTCAGAATCACACGTCCGATTTTATGATATCGTGATGAATATCAGCGAAATTTTCCACTGGAAGATCGAGGAGCCTATGTTATTTATGTTCTATAACACTATTACCTCAAGAAAATTTGAGAATTTTGAAGATGAATGGGCAGTTCCTCAAATACTAGGAAGGATCAGGACTAGATCTGATATACCCATCGAAACATTTTTCGATAAATTTATCTATCTTCTATACAACTACATTTCCGATTTACCTACAGATGGAAATAAAAAAAGGTTGATCACCAAACTAATAACATCAAGCCATTACAATTACCAAAAGGACAAACAACATCTTGTTATGTTTTTGAATCGTCTCAACTTCGTTTTATTTTTGAGTCAGCTATCTAACATTGATCTAAAGAATCAACTCCACGATTTACTTCAGAGAGTCCGTAACTGTAAAGATAGTGAGATATTCGCAGCCGTTTGTGAAGGATTAAAGGAATTTGTCGAGATAACGATAAGCAAGAATCGAAATCTTCCGGTAGCATGTTTCAAAGTGTTGATGGATGGATTGATTGAAGATCATGTGTCAATAGGTAGTGTCCAGAAGATTTGGAATTCTATCTTTAAAATATTCCAGCGCATTGTTTCTCATTATGTTGATTCCAAATACCTTGTTCAATTTCTTGAGATTGATAACGTGATTTGTGAATCATTGACGGATAAGCTATCACTTGAGCTCCATAGGCTATTATCGAAGGCATTGCTGATTTTAGAAACCAAAAAATACTTTCATATTGGCTCAGCTAATATTTGTTTGAGGGCTGGACTTGAAAAGACTTTGAACAGTACTCAGGACAAGATATATTCCTTGCTACATAAGACTATGAGTCGGTTACCCTTGCCGAATATATCCGAGGAAAATAAACTAGACCCATTGATTGAACTTTACTTTCAACTATGGGTGAAAATCACTTCTTTACTACCCACGACTAACTGGAATAAGTTGGTATTGCAGATATTTCCTTATATCGGAAATTCGGTCCTGAGAGACAAATTCAAATTATATTTTTACTTACAACTATCTTTATTCACTTCATATGAGCCATTTATAGACGATGTGCTTATCGGCATTTTCAAAAGCTTGGCATGTTATTCACCTTCCAAATATCAGGCTCAACTCATGAATCAGCTCAACAAAGAAAAGGATGAAATCATTCTTTTTCAAAAACAATACGTTCCTGATGAGCTAACACCCCTATTCATCCTGAACTTCCGGGCACAGTTGGTACAAAATATGTTTTCCAATCTTTCAAGGTCATTCAAACCGACTGTAACCAAAAGTATATACATTGAAGAGTTTTTGAAAACATTGAACGAGGAGTTTGACAAATACTTTTCCTCGACATGGTATACAGAGTTTTGTACAGTTTGCATCAAAACCATTCAAAAGCATTGTGGAGACTTGGTTTCCAAAAACGCATTATTACGAGAGTTAGCTTCTAAATTGAGTATCCCACAATATGAATTGGATAAGTATGATTGGTGTTTACTTCCTCTTACCGACAGGTTGCAATCGTTGAATAAAGAGGTAGTAAACGCAATTTACTTCGGAAAGGACGCAGTTCCTGTTCTTCGAACCTACACATTCGACGACGGAGTCGAGCTTATCTATCATCTTGTCAGTATTTATTCTCGTGCGATCGGTATGAATCAGTCAGGAAGATGGAAATATAATTACTTCTTACTTGATTTCTTTGTGGAGAACTTAAAGCTTTTCAAGTTTCAGATATTTGACGGATCTTTCAGGAAATTTCTTACTATGTTGGTAGGAATATTTCACCTTGAAGTTGGAACGTTAGCCAATAAGACGGATAAGCTCTACAGAACCAAGATCTTGATACTCATAGTCAAGACTATTCAATTAACGTGCTTTTTATGTGAGGGATATCAGGACTATGAGGAAATGGACAACTTTCGACTTGCATTATTTGATGACACCAGGGCAGACGAGCCTGTGACATATTACTCACCGTTTAGGCTCTTTGATATTCAGGATGTGAGAGATGACAATGCAAGTATAGCTCTGAACGAAGAAGTTGACGACGAGACGGTTGCAGCCGAGGAGTTAAATTTGTCGAAACTCATTGACTCTATTAGCCTTGCCAGAAAACCTATTGAGACCGGAACTATTGACTTAGATTTAGAGGTCTAGATTGCATCAACTAAAAATAAGCCTACGGGTTATTTGCATTATTAACGAATAGCATTACATTTACGACGACTAATATACAATTATACATCTTTTTGAATTATTGTAAGCCCCTTTGGCTCTTGATTAATTTAATTTCCGCCTCCAATTTATCTTTTCCTTTCTTAACTTCTAACAATGTCACAACCGACCTGAGAAGCTCATCGTATTTGGCCATTGTTTTCCGAGTAGGCATCACAGGCTTCCAACTGGTACCACCGGCCGTAGGAATATCCAACTCTTGAAGAACAGCATTAACAGATTTCAATATCGATTGCTTTTGCTGTAATCCAGGAAGTTTTTGAGTAGATCTCAAAATCACACCTGGCGTGAGCTTTTCATTGCCGTGAAAGTGTAGACCATAAGCCTCTTCTTCCTTCTGGGTAAGTCTTTTGGATAACATCTGTTGCACTGCATTTGCTTCTTGCTTGACTCCGGGATTAAGAGACTGGTTTTGTTTAAGAAGTCCCGACAAGTATTGTTGCAAGTGGGTTTGAAAAGATCTGTCCTTTTTGAAAGATGAAGAAGCTGCAATGGGAATTGGAGGTGGCACAGGTTCTTGATTCGACGAGTGATGTCCTGAGCCAGATGATCTATGTTGCAGCAGCTGTTGCTGCATCTGTCTCTTCTTTTGGTGCTTATCTATTATCATCAAGTTATTGTAGAGGTTGGCCAAGCCTTGAGATGACTGGTATTGTTGAATTGGTTGAGTGGTTTGTGGAGAGTCCAACAAAGAAAGTAAATGTGATCTTTCAAGCAACATTTTCTTGGCTGCCAACTCGAATCTTCTGGCTTCGATCACCAAGGATTCTTCTTCTGCTATTTCGGCAGGAGTTCTCTTGAGGAGGTTTTCCAAATATTGCTTTCTCTCTGTTTCTCTAGATTTGGAAAACACCTTCAACGATTCTAGAAGCGCGGGGTTGGAGTTTTCCTGTGACTCAAATATCTTTATACTTATACGATAGAATTGTTCTTTCAAATCATCTTGGGTACGTGAGATGCCCCAGTTGAAACGGTCGTGTATAATGGGCCATTTGAGTTCAAAGGCAGCACAAAGCTCAAAGAGATACTTCGTCTCATCGTAGGTCCATTTGTTTGAGGGGTCACTAGACTCACTATCTGACTCCGCATCTGACGCTGCGGCTGCAGGCTTATCACTCGACTCTATTATCTTTTCACCATTGCTTTCAGCTGGTTCTTTCTCTTCGGAGTCTTTCTCATCGTCTTTCTTTTCGGTGTCTTTACCATTTTGTTCCTGCTCGTGTTTCAACTTCTCTTTCTTGTGTTCGTCTCTTCTTTCCGATTGTAATCTTTCGGCTTCTTCAATCTCTGCCATAAATTCATTGTACTTCTCTTCGTCCACAAGTTCAGGTATATCTATTTTCACGTTGAACTTTTCAAAAGAGTATGGTTTTTTGAGCTCTTCTTCTGATTCCAAGAGTTCTCTCGATCCTTTTACCCAGTGGCTAAAGCTTGTGGATCTGTTTGAGTTGGGTTTAAACGATATTCTCGTCCATGGCGATGCACGAGCTTTGAATTTGTCTTTGATATTGAAGTTGTTGCCATTTGTTGAGAGGTTTACAGCAGGAGTATTTGGCCCGATCAAATTGTACAATTCTCTGGCCATACCATGCTGTCTTGCCGCTTCACTCCCCGTTTTTTGTTTCTTCTTCGAGGGTTGCTGTCTCTGGGTATCATCTCTTTGAATGTTTAATACATCCAATATATCGTTTGCCGACATGATGCTATAAAACTACCAATATCTTCTGATTATTAGTACGTCTTAGTCTTAGTGCGATTTGACCTGTTTACGGCTGCCGCAAAACTGCAAAAAAAAAATACATGTTGCGATACGTATATACAAATCTATGTAAACCTGATGGGGTGGGTCTCTAAATATTGGGCACTGAATTTTTGCGAGTTAGTGGGTATCTAGGCAACGTAGTGATATATGTTGCGGTTTTCTTCGTCTCTTTTCAAATACTCTTTTTCAATGAGACTTTCGATTCTCTGCTTCAAAAGAACAATTGATGGCTGGAATCTGTTTGTCAATTGCTTGACAACTTCGGCGATTAGCTCATTGTGCAATAAGGTGTGCCTAGACTTCATGATTCTGACTATTGCAGCGTTCACCTCATGCTTACGATCTTCCAAAATATTATTTTTCACCTCTTCTGCCTCTTCCTCCTGCTCTGTTTTTTGTGGTTTTTCCTTGGTAGACGCTGACGATGAAGACGATGCTGAAACCGTTAACACTTTGACTTTTACCGAAGGCGATTTAAATTTTTCGTTTAGCTTGAATACATCTGTGGGGTTAACGTCTTTGGACATGGGTTTTTTGACCAATAGTCTCAGTCTAGGGGCTACTGCTATGGATTGCAAGTGTCTCTTCAAATCTGCCTCAGGTATTTCAGTTAGTTCGCGAATTTCCTCATAGGTGAGCTCTTTCTTTTCGTCAAAAGCCAGGACGTCCGGATCACTCGACTGTGGTGCGAATAACAACATAATCAACCCAGCATAAGTTGGCATGTTGAACTCGTACGTTCGACTGGGGTATGTGATTCTGAAATCCATGGATCCGAATTTTGGACTCCAATAGAGCGATTTATTGTGATTCTTTTTACCTGCAAACCAGTACTCTTCAAATTCCTTAATGGTGGGTCGGAGTTGCTTGGACCAGATAAGTGGCTGCTGGTCGCCAACTGGGGTAGTAAAGCTTTTAAAATCTTTGGTCATTGACTTAGGCCAATCAGTAACATTGCAAATTTTGAGGTCCAATTCCACTAAGTCGGTCTTTTGCGTCTGGTTGGCATATTTTTTCCAGTCCTTGGTGATGTCTCTGGAAAGTCTTATGTCTTTGTTCATCTTGAGAACCTTACTTAACGAAGAAGTGCCCATTTCCTCACCTAGTTTTGAAAGAATCGACTCTTCAATATCGACTCCGAGTTTGTTGTTGGAAGAGCTAGTTTGGAAATTGCCTTTAGTGTTCAAGAATCTCTTGGCGAAATGGTTGGCGTAATTTGCTTCGAAGGAGTCTTTATCTTTGACGAATCTCAAAAATGCAATTGATTTATTGATGAGATCATCCGAGGAGTCGGTAGAGCCGGAGTTCACCGATTCCTTGCTGGGTATCACCTTGTTGAATTGTTTGATATGGTAATCCATATAGATTGACAACATCTCCGATGCATCAAAACTGGATTTTTTACCAGCACCACTGTTGCTTGGGCTATTGATGAAATCTCTCATGGCATAGTTTATAGTGACTTCAATGAAAGGATTCAGATCGAAGGCCCACTTGAGGATATGTGAAATTTGTCTTTGGTATTCTAGTACGAGTTCTATCCATTTTGTAGCGAAGGTGGTGACGTTTGCTGTTGGTTTTTTAGAAAATTGTACAGCTTTTGAGTCTGATGCAGAAGTAGAATTTCTGACAAACTCGGCGATTTTCAAACCCTGTTGAACGATGTTTTCCTTTAATCTTATTTTCAACAACTCGTAATCCGAGTCAATTCTACCTGTCAAATTGTACAAAGTGTTCAATTCGGTGATGTTATGAGATTGCTCGGTTCCCTCTTCTCGGAGAACGTTATTGATAACTGAGGATAACCAATATGACAAGCCTTGACGCTCAAATGGCAATGATATGACACCGTCGATCTTATCCTTAATAAGTATATTGTTCATGAGATCAATTAGTTTGGGATATGTTGATGATGGTAGATGAAACTGTGCTCTTCTCTCTTCCTCTTTTATAAATTTATTTGTTTCTAGCAAGTAGTTAGTTCCAATCGAACTACTTACATATTCAGATGATAATTTGTAAAAGAATGTTTCGGAACTAGCGAGAAAAGTTGGCTCAAACACGCTCTGATAATATGACTCTCCATAGTGTATGTCTGCTCTGGTTGCAGTAGTATTTCCGTTGCCCGGTCCAGTCTCGACCAACAACTGCAACATATTAATAAGCTTTGAAATGTACATATTTGACGTTATGACCTCGCCGTTTCTACTTCTAGTGATTTCTAGAATAATTATATCCACAACTTTTTTACCCACGCCTCCATTTCCGTTGGCGTCCTCGAACTTAATTATATGGTCTTTGTAAAGCTGGATTCCAAGATCGTAGATCAATAGTTTGTTATTTTCCTTAACGTAAACACGGTTCAAGTACATCAATACATCACTGATAAACTTCATCGCCTGTAAGTGTTCATTCCATTCCAATAGAACCAATTTCATAAACTCTTCTATGCCATCATTTACCGATAGCAAGAAGTTTCTTCTTTGTATAAGATGGTCGGTAATTAGTTGGGAAACATTTTCATACAATTTATCACCAAACTTTTTTAGCACGAGACTATATGCTTTTCTGTACAATTGCTCATATGAAAGATTCGACACGTTTTTGCTTTGAATCTGGGTAATGGCGTTCGAAAGAACAGTCCATGACTTGTCAAAATCCACTTGTGGTTCGGAAGAGTTAGAATTGTCGAGAGATGATGACACAAGTGATTTTCTTGGAGGTCTAATTTTGGAACGGCGACTCCCTGGAGGTAACATAGTGAATTTTCTGAGAGCCTGCTACCAATAAGTCGAACCTTATTGATCTTGTCTAATGATATTGATCTTTAGGACTTCAACCTGTAATCTCGGATCTCTTCATCAACCTGCAAACCAAAATGCATTTTACGATTTGCAAATTACGTGGACAGCAATATCCAAGGTTCTCACCGTGACCTCGTGACTCATCTCGTGGCTCATGTTTTGTGCTCCTCGTGACACTCACTGCCCAGGAGAGTGACAAATTGTTGGTGTGTCATTGGCAGAACGCGCGCCGTTTGGGTGGCCGCCGGTTCCGGACCGCTACCGGCGCCGGCCAAATCTGTTTCTCCACCATTTTTCGCCTGAAAAACTTGTATAAATATTCTGGACAACGTCCATTCATATTGAGGGAGTAGTAATATTGTCAAACATATTAACATACAGACAAAATGGTTTCTAAAGCAAGAACCTTATATGACAAAGTATACGACGACCACATAGTCCACGAAGACGCTGATGGTTCCAACTTGATATACATAGATCGTCACTTGGTCCACGAAGTGACATCTCCACAAGCCTTCGAAGGCTTAGCCAATGCGGGAAGAACCGTCAGAAGAACAGACTGTACATTGGCCACTGTCGACCACAATATCCCAACGGGATCCAGAGCCAACTTCAAGAACGTCAGTACATTCATTGATCAGGAGGATTCAAGAATACAAGTTGAAACTTTGGAACAAAACGTCAAAGACTTTGACTTGACTTACTTCGGTATGGACGATGAGAGACAAGGTATTGTCCACATCGTTGGTCCAGAACAAGGCTTCACTTTGCCAGGTACCACTGTTGTGTGTGGTGATTCTCACACTTCCACTCACGGTGCCTTTGGTGCCTTAGCTTTTGGTATTGGTACTTCTGAAGTCGAACACGTCTTGGCTACTCAAACTATTATTCAAACCAAATCCAAGAACATGAGAATCACTGTTGACGGTGATTTATCTGAGGGAATCACTTCCAAGGATTTGGTCTTGCATGTAATTGGTGTGATTGGTACTGCTGGTGGTACTGGTTGCGTGATCGAATTCGCCGGTAAAGCCATTGAGAACTTGTCCATGGAAGCTAGAATGTCTATCTGTAATATGTCGATTGAAGCTGGTGCTCGTGCCGGTATGATCAGACCTGATCAGACTACTTTTGACTACATCAAGGGTAGACCATTGGCTCCAAAGGGCGCTGAGTGGGACAAGGCCCTTGCTTATTGGAAGACTTTACACTCCGACGAAGGTGCTCATTTCGACTACGACATTAAAATCGCTGCCTCCGACATTGTTCCTACCATTACTTGGGGTAACTCTCCTCAAGACGCATTGCCCATCACCGCATCTGTTCCAGACCCAGCCAATGTTTCCGACCCAATCAAGAAATCTGGTATGGAAAGAGCTTTGCAATACCAGGGCTTAAAACCAAACACTCCATTGAAGGAAATCTACATTGACAAAGCCTTCATTGGTTCATGCACCAACTCCAGAATCGAAGACTTGAGAGCTGCTGCCAAGGTAGCCAAGGGTCACAAGAAAGCCGACAATGTCAAGCTTGTTCTTGTTGTTCCAGGTTCTGGTTTGATCAAACAACAAGCTGAAAAGGAAGGTTTGGACAAGATCTTTGAAGCCGCTGGTTTCTCGTGGAGAGAAGCTGGATGCTCCATGTGTTTGAGTATGAACGACGATGTTGTGGGCCCAGAAGAAAGATGTGCCTCTACATCCAACAGAAACTTCGAAGGTCGTCAAGGTGCTAGATCCAGAACTCACTTGATGTCGCCTGCTATGGCTGCTGCTGCTGCTATCAAGGGTCACTTCACCGATATTCGTGAATACGATTTCGACAACACCGATGAGCCATCTGTTCAGATCGAAGCCAATGTCGAAGAAGACAAGGCTTTGCAAGATGCTGTCTACGAGCACGAAAAGCAACCAGTTGCCGACACTCCTGCCGCCACTCAAGAGCAGGTCAATGATATACCCGTGGAACCGGAATCTAAGAAGGCCAAGAAAGCTACCGGTGGAAGCGGTGGAATCGACAAATTCGTCGTCTTGACCAGCGTTGCAGCCCCATTAGACAAAGCCAACGTGGATACTGATGCCATTATTCCAAAGCAATTCTTGAAAACCATCAAAAGAACTGGCTTGAAAAACGGTTTATTCTATGAATTAAGATTCACCCAGGATCCAGAAACCGGCAAGGATATTCCTACTGATTTCATCTTGAACCAAGACAAATTCAACAAGGCTGGAATCTTATGTGTCACTGGTGACAACTTCGGGTGTGGTTCTTCTAGAGAGCACGCTCCATGGGCATTAAAGGATTTCGGTATCAAATGTATCATCGCCCCATCATTCGGTGACATTTTCTACAACAACTCATTCAAAAACGGTTTATTACCAATCAGAATTCCAAGTCAAGTCATTCAAGAAAAATTATACCCGGTTGCCAGTGCCGGTGTTGAATTGACCGTTGATTTACCAAACCAACAAATCAAACATGGCCAAACCGGTGAAGTTTTGATTGAACATTTCGAGGTTGAAGAATTTAGAAAGCATTGTTTGATTAACGGTTTAGATGACATTGGATTAACTTTGCAAAAGGAAGAATTCATTTCTAAGTATGAAGCAGAAAGAAGAGTCAAATTCTCCTTCTTGGAAGGGGGTTCCAAATTAATCAAGCCAATTAAAGGTGCCAAAAAGTCAGCTCGTGGTGTTAAAGCCCAGGAATGGTAATCAATCTATTTAGTTTCTTTAATTTTAATTCAGCTATTATGGCGATTAACCGTAACGAACCAGTGTAAATAGCATGATAGTGCGTAGTTCACACCTGCCAAGAATTTGATAAAATCTTGGTTTCTTTTGTTATTTAAAATTAATCTACGTCTAAATTTCTATACTTTAAACTAAACACTCGAATAATTCTAAAAAACTGGTACAGAATTTAAACCTAACCAAGCGAAGTACTTAAATGGTCACATAAAAGGTATTTATCCCGACTCAGTATGATATACTTCTAGATATCATATGGAGAAATACAAGGGGACTAGGCTTGATACAATGGAATTGAAGCATCTAAAAAATCGAATAGTATAATGGAGTAGGTGAACTAAAACAGCACCTCTCTATATTAGAAGTAGGAGAGTGGGTAAGTGGTCATTAGTCTGCTTTCTCAGACATCACTTGTTTGACAGGCTCAGTCTCATAGTACAACTTGTGCTGCTGTATGTATCTTATGACGGAATTAGGTAACAAGTACTGTACAGACATTCCTCTTCTAATGAACAACCTGATCTTGGTGGAGGAAATGTCATTATAAATTAATTGTTTGATAACCAAAACGTTGCGTCTATGCTCGTACATGATATCATGACTTAAAAGAAAACTTCTAACATCAGCTCCTGTTCTCTCTACTATAAGGCACCCATATTTGCCCAATATGTGGTGCAAATCTTGATCAGCCCAAACGTCAGGTTCTCCCATAGATTCAATCAAGTCACCTCCTGCGAGCAACATGATTTTGACTCCTCTTTTCTCGCCTGACTTGGTCATTATTCCTCCACGTTTGATATTGATCTCTTCATTGAAGTGATCCAAAACTAATGCGGTTCTAGTATATTTCGGTTGTAAGGATTCCCATGCATCGACCATTAGCCACGAAGACGTACGCTCACACGCCAACTCACACATTCTAACACGGTGATACGCCGGTGCTAATCCTTGCTTCTTGTAGTTGGACGATACTGGAGAGTAGTATCCTCCTATAACTTCGAAACGGGTTTGTTCGGAGATTGCATCAAGGGCCATTTCGAACATTCTCAAGTGTAGGTATGTAACTGGCGAAAATGAGCCACACGCAACTATAACTAATGGATATTTGGAGTCTTCCAGCAAAGTGGTGGCCAATCTGTGGGTAGGAAACTCATACTTATCAAGAGTCTTAGCCTGTCTTTGGATTCCATGCGGCACTTCCTCGAGATCGGCGATTTGACTAGACTTGACTTTTACTGTTGGAGGTAAAATCGGCTTAACTTCAACACCCGTGGGGATATTCTGATGAGAGCTTTCTCTAGATATTTCTGGTTTGAATTTTTCAGCATCATCATCATCAGATGAGCCGCTCACCAATTCCGAATGCTTGCGGGGAATCTTTGAGTGATACGCCCCCTTGTCTGAAGTTCCCTCGTTCTTGTTGCACGAAGGGTGTGGCGGAGGAGCATCCACGGCACTACCTAAGTCAGCCAACACGTATGGTTGGATTGGCATGTTATTTGGGATTTCCGAAGAGTCTGCCGTGGGCTCAATATCCAAATTTTGGGAAGGCGGTAAAAAATTGGGGTCGTTTGTAGGATCCATGATCTATTCTTGATTTACTACTGCCGTGCCTCTATATTAACTGTTACCACGAAGAACTTATGGGATAACCACTATGCTAAATATGTTGGCAGCGATTATTCGATTAATAACTAATTCGGCGAATCTTTAATGCCGAAAGATCCCACTCAGCGATCAAAGTTACTTTATAGATGGAGATTACGAAATCGCTTTAAAAGCCGGCTTGCAAAAAAGTGTCATTAGTCACGAGACCAACGCTTGGTGGGTAATTTAGTGGGCGAGCGGAGGCGCTAAGCAATTCGATTTAAGGTGAGGCTCGCTGTTAAGCGCGCGAAAGTTGATTAATTTCTCCCGGACAAAATCGGCCCGGGGAAGACCAATCAAATACTTTTCTTTACAAACAATAGGTGAAGGAAAAAATTAGTACTCCAGGAGGAGTAGCTACTAAATGTCGTCACAGACAGGATTCGAACCTGCGAAGGTAAAACCCAACACCTGAACCACTTAATAGCAGGGTGTCGCCTTAACCACTCGGCCACAGTGACTTGTTCGTGGTTACGATGCAAAAAATGAAATACACAAGGGAGCTCCCAAAATTCATGACGCTACGCAGGGTCCTAGCAATCAGGTGAGAGAATGTGATGACAATTTCCAAAACATCCGAACCGAAGGATGATATGTAGTGGGATTTGCATAAATAGTATAGTGAGTGGGCTGTCTAGAATTGAGTGATGTTTTAACTGAATCTGGGTTTTTATTCAATAAAGACTACCCCACATACATCATAGCTGCGGACATTCATCGCAGGGCAAATGCTCAATTGTTCTTAATTCTCTTCTTAATGACACTGTCGTTGTAGCCTGTGTAGGATCCCACTAACTATTTTCACTACTGGCCACCATTTCCCATTTACATTCATACTTCTCGGTAGCAAAAAATAGTGTGGGGAGACCTTATTATTTTGCGGCGAGCCGACATGCAGGATGTCACTAATGTGATAGGAGGGGCGGGGGACTTGAAATTGTGAAAGCCAATTTTAAGATAGATTGTTGTGGTCTTCGAAGTTCAGTGTAAAGCCATATCGGTCGTTAGCTTATACAGATACCAAGCTACTCGCGATATAGAAAGGCAAGTTAGTTTTAACTCGACAACAGGAAATATACTATCATATCGCGTCTGACCTTAACCTCGGATATTTACAGCATTGATTAGTTGCCATTGAATTGGCGAGAGCTACGTATCTAGTTTCAAGATGATTAACTTTTCAAGCTTGGCTGGCTATAATCGAGAGGATATTCGAAATCTCTTCTACTTATACAAAGAAGCCTTGGCTGCAAGTAATGTTCGTATCAATTACCAGTCTAGACCAGTGGTACTATTCTTGGGAACGTTGATTTCAACTTTTGGATTTGCGGTATACTTTTCAGTAAGAGGCTTGATTTCCAAGTATCGTGAATACATCACGAACAGAAAGTTACAGCGTCCCAACTTGATAAGACAATCATCCACTGTTCGCAAGAACGGATCCAGAGAAATCTTAATTCCGAAGGGCAAAAACTCCGTCACAAGAATCATTGTTCCTAAACCTAATTTAGATCAATATGCTGCTGACAAGTATCTTTATAAAGAATTCTATGCTCATCAAAAACTTTTGCAGGAAAAGGGTGTACTCCATTCAAAATTCTTGAGTCAGATAGCTATTATTTGGAAGATTTTGATACCTAAGTTTTCATCCAAAAACACCTCTTTGCTACTTTCCCAATGCTTCTTTTTGGTTTTAAGAACTTGGTTATCACTTTTAGTTGCTAAATTGGATGGTCAGCTTGTCAAGAATTTGATTGGAGGTAATGGTAAGAAGTTTGCTAGAGATTTGATATATTGGATCTTGATTGCTTTCCCTGCTTCGTATACTAATGCCGCTATAAAATACTTGACAAACAGATTATCGTTGAGTTTTAGAACAAATTTGACAAGATATATCCATGACATTTATCTTGACAACATGATGGCATACTATAAAATTTCGCTCAACAGTTCTGATATTGAAAACATCGATCAGTACATAACAAACGATGTAACCAAGTTCTGTGAATCTATTTGTGGATTATTTTCCAGTATGGGTAAACCATTCATTGATTTGATTTTCTTTGCCGTCTACTTGAGAGACAATCTTGGTACTGGTGCTATTATCGGTATATTTACCAACTATTTCATAACGGCAGCGCTCCTCAAGAAAGTCACTCCTAAGTTTGGTCAATTAAGTGCAAGAAGAACTCACTTAGAAGGTCAATACTTTAATCAACACTTAAATCTTATGACAAACAGTGAAGAGATTGGATTTTACAAGGGTTCTCTCATAGAAAAGGCTAAGTTGGCGGAGAATTTCAAAGGACTAGTAGGTCATATCGGTAAGGAGATCAACATATCATTCTACTATTCGGTATTGGAAGATTATGTGTTGAAATATACCTGGTCGGCCTGGGGATACATCTTTGCTGGATTACCTGTCTTCTTAGATGAACTTTGGCCTGCTGAGTCTTCAAAAGATGTTAAAAAGAAGGAAAACAACCAAAGACACAACATGCGACAATTCATCATCAACAAGAGATTGATGCTTTCTTTGGCAGATGCTGGCTCTAGATTAATGTACTCCATCAAGGATGTATCGGAGTTAACTGGTTATACAGATAGAGTCTTCAATTTGTTGAGTCAATTGCACAAGGTACATTCGCCAAGATTTGATTTTGGTGCAGAAGCGGGTATCAAAGATATTTGTGGTACTATCCAAAACAACTATCAAAATGGTATTAGATTCGAACACATTCCAATCATTATTCCTTCAAAGGAAGGATCTGAGCTTCCACCATTGATTGACAACTTGGATTTCCTGGTTAGTCACAACAAGAACTTATTGATTCTAGGATCGAACGGTTCCGGTAAAACGTCCATAGCTAGAATCATGGCCGGCTTGTGGCCTCTATACAGAGGATTGTTGTCGAAACCAAACGACGACGATGTTTTCTACTTGCCTCAAAAACCATACTTCACTACGGGCAACTTGCGTGATCAAATCATTTATCCCAGCAGCTACACCGATATGTTGAGTATGGGATACAACGATGACTACTTATACCACATTCTTCGTGAAGTGAAGCTTGACTATTTATTGAAGAGAGAAGGAAATTTCAATGTTGTTAAGGATTGGAAGGATGTCCTTAGTGGTGGTGAAAAGCAAAGAGTCAGTCTTGCTAGAGTGTTGTTTAAGAAGCCAAAGTTGGTAGTTCTTGATGAAAGTACCAATGCAGTTTCGACTGATGTTGAAGATTATTTGTTTGAATTGTTAAGAAGCAAAAAGATTACGTTCATAACATTATCTCACCGTCCATTACTAATGAAATACCATGACTTCATATTGGAGCTTGGTGAAGACGAAACCAAATTCCACGATTTGACATCTGAGGAGAATTTGCAGTCTATCGATAATGAGATTCAGGAGATCCAGACCAAGTTGAGTAAAGTTGAACAGTGGGAGAAGAGGCTCGAGGATATCGAACTTTACTTGGACGGAAAGTACGACGACATCAAAGAGTCAGAACAAGAGTTGAAATCTGCCGTTGTGAGTTTATAGTGAACAACATTTAAGAGGAAAGCCTATTTAGAATCTAGTTAATGAAATGAATATTTAAGAGAAGCCTACGTAGTGATGGAAACGATAACTTAAACGATAGGCCCACGTAGAGACTCTTGTTTCGTTTGGGCTTAGTGTTAATGAAAGACGATTCTTCTTTTCTTAAGGCGGCATTCCGCGCGAAAGCTTCGCATTCCTTCAATCGGGATTCAACAAGGGCAACTTGAAGCAGAGCCGTATCAGAATCTAGTAGAGTCTCAAAAAGGGACACCTATTAGTCATGAAGTGATAGATAGTCGCAGGCCGATCCCGTTTTTTCTGCAACTAAAGCTTACTTTTACCCTAAATGGCATTTGACAATAGCTTCTCATTATCTTACTATACAGTCCGCCATCTTTTACGAACGCGTGGTAAAAAAAAGGCGAAGGCAACGAGGAGAAGAGTTTTACATTACACCGATCAGCGATAAACTAATCTGAACATGGCTGAACCTATTAGAAGCAAGAGCGGAGACATTTCCAAAGCTCCAACCCCACAAAACACGCCATCGTCGGTAACCAACTCGTACCTCAAGCAACAACCACCAACAGTTTCGACCATCAATGAAGAGAGCGAAGATGTCAGTCAACAGTTAGCCAACAACCCAGCTTTATTATCGATGATTCAAGGCAAGCTAGGTACCTTAGTTGGTCAACAAAGCGGTTACGTTGATGGATTACCCAAAAAAGTCAAGCAACGTGTGTATGGATTGAAAGCCATTCAACAGCAACAGATGAAGCTCGAAGCCGAGTTTCAAAAAGAGTTATTGAACTTGGAAAAGAAATACTTTAAGAAGTACGAGCCTTTGTACGAAAGAAGAAAGAAAATCGTGAATGGTGCTGAAGAACCAACTCCTGAAGAAATTGAAGAGGGCGAGTTATTAGACGAAGAAGACCAAGATGAAGAAGAAGATAAAGTTAAAGAAATCAAGGATGAAGAAGACGACGAAGAAGAGGAAGAAGAATCCGCTGCTGGTATTCCAGGATTCTGGTTGACAGCTTTGGAAAATTTGTCCACTGTGTCAGAAACCATCACCGACAGAGACTCTGAAGTGTTACAACACTTGAAGGATATCAGAATGGAATACTTAGAAACTCCAGGATTTGAATTGATCTTTGAATTCAACGAAAACCAATTTTTCTCCAACCAAATCTTGACTAAGACATACCACTACCAAGCAGAATTAGGATATTCCGGAGACTTTGTATACGACCATGCCAACGGAACCGAAATCAACTGGAAATCCAAGGAGTCAAACGTAACCATCAACATCGAAAGAAGAAAACAAAGAAATAAGACCACCAAGCAAACCAGAACCATCGAAAAATTGACTCCAACAGAATCATTCTTCAACTTCTTTGATCCTCCTAAGCCGCCAAAGCGTGATGCCGAGGATGGTGAAGATAATGAAGATGAAGAGGAAGAAGACGATGAAGACTTGGAGGCGAGATTAGAATTGGACTATCAATTAGGTGAAGAGATCAAGGACAGATTAATTCCAAGAGCTATTGATTGGTTCACTGGTGACGCTGTAGACTTCGGTTTCCCAGAAGATCTTGAAGGTGACGAAGAGGATTTCGACAGTGAAGAAGGAGATGAGGACAGCGACGATGACGACGACGAGAAGCCTAAGGAAAATCCTCCAGAGTGCAAGCAACAATAAGCACGCTATTCGACCTGAATAAATTCTTACATAACGATTGGTTTTATTTTATTTGAACTTATTTTATTTGAACTTTCACTTATCTCTAAACTAACTTTTTTTTGTCTTTTGATACTTATCCAAGTGTCATTTGCATTCTACTTGGGTTTAGGCATCAGCCATTCATATTCTATTCCATTGCAGTTATAGTCGTTTTTGTATACTATAGTGAAATTTGAAAAATGTTCAGCTTCATCGACTGTAGTTCAAGACTTGGGATTATTCAATGATTCAGAAAAGTAGCAAAATGTTCAAAGACTACGAATAATCCCGAAATTCGAAATAAGGTTTCGTATTTAGGGATTGAAGGAACGAACATCAGAGTCAACAATGCAGGAGTTTTAAATAACTTGTAAATTAACGTATTTAAAAGGTGGCGCACAATATTTCAATACAGGTATAGAAGCTTTATTGTGTCAACACCAATTCAAACCTCGGATTTGGGGTACACATTTAGATCTTTACAAGCTCTATTAGATCTACACAAAAATAAAGTTTCTGTGTAAATATAGATGTGGAAGAAAACACCTGAGTGAAAAAAGTGATACAGAAGTACCGAGCCACATAATTTTTTATGTTTGAGCGCGAGGAAGCCGCCCTTTCTTGTAGATAGCTGGTGTCAAGTGAGAATGATCAGTGCTTCAAAAAGAAACCATGTGATAGCTGTATAAGGGGCAATGGAAGAGTGGCGATAGCTTCCGAAAGGTCGAGCTACACTGTCATAAGTGAAGGCGGGAGTTCCCTTTGAACGTGGATGATGGTGGGGCAGTAAGGGTCAAAAAATATTCAGTTATACCCCACTAGAACCGACTTTCTCCGGCAGATTATTGGGGCCAAGGCGGACCAAACTGAAAAGAGAGTTTACACCTCGGGGAATGATGTATATGCGCAGTCTAAAATACATGAAAGTGTGTACTTGAGACTCATCGGTTATTGTTGTCCCTGAAGGGGCACCCGAGTTACACCGATGGCCGCGGCTAATAAATTAGCGTTCGTTTTCATCACTTACATTGCTCACTTTTGAATGAGGCTACTATGTGAACAGGAATAGCTAGTATCCCTGACTTTTCATTTTCCGATGCGAGCTGCGATTTGGGATCTCGATTTCATGTACAGCACACATTTGTTTCGGTTAAATGTAGGTTTGATGTCAGCTTCAGGTGACTCAAAGAGACGCATGATGATCCTGCATTTTACAAGGTCTTGCGATGAAATGAAGATAATGAAAGCTGTGGTTGTTTTGATAAGATATTTACAAGCGCAATATGGTTTGATACCCCCCTCTAGACTCCTTTTCCGATATCTCAAAAGCTAAAATATCCTACTAATCTGATTTGGCTTCAATCCCTGCCGAAAATGAGCTGTTTAAAGTTAGATCCAACTCCGAACTCACGCATCTTGCAGCAATTTTCACATGCTGAAAAGTCATGCACGACCCACGCGTTTGTGTAGACTTGCTTTTAGTGGCTGCTAACAACCATACACATTAAATAGGCCATCCCCTAGTATAAGAAGGGATGTAAAAACCCTCAAACCTCTAGATATATTACTCTCACAATCAGATTCGATTTAAAAACCTTGACTGTTTCTTTTCTTCAACGAACTAACACTCAAGCCACTATCATAACGACTGAAATCCTTGTTATCAGGTAGTTTCATTCCACCCAAATCCCGTTATCTATAAATTTCGGAGATATTGTATTCTACTAAATTTGCATTACCTGTATAAGTAATATTAAAAATGTCTTCTACTGTCGACAAATTGACTTCGACCACTTTCGAGTCCAAATCTTTGAAACACTTGTTAAACTATTCCCCCATCGAAGCTGTGGTTAAGTTTTTGCTTTCTTTTAGCTTGATTGCTGCTGTATATCACAATTTTGTTATTCCAGCTTGGGAATTGGTCAACAAGAACATCATTTCTGCTTACCTGTTCATTTACAACCCACTCAGTAAGGCAGACAATTTGGTAGATGATGTTGTCTTATCTCACTATGTTGACGATGTTGCTATCAAATATCCAACTGACTTTGCTAATAAAATCAGCGATACTTACGTGAAGCCAACCAACGACTACTTGTACGATCAAGTTGTGAATAAGTACTTGCCAGATGCTGAATACAAGTTCGTGGAAGGTAAATCTGAACTTAACAAGTTTGCTCATATTCTTTATCAATTCGTGGTTCGTGTCAAGACCCAAGCCATTGAGAAGTCATCTGCTATTTCCAACAAGCTTGCTTCTACCTACCATGAAGAAATCAAGACTGTTGCAGGCTCCGACCCAGCCCCAACTCTTTACAACAACTTGACTGCTACTATCAACACTGCTACAAAGACTCTAACAGAATTAAATGAAAGTCACATTAAGCCACTTCGTGCTCAAACTCAAGATTACGTTACCGAAGTTGCCAACAGCACCAGAACTAAGGCTGATTCTTTTATCGCTGACACCAAAAAATCAATCCCTTCTTTGCCACAACTTGATAAAAAAGGTCACGAATTATTGAACGGATCAACCATCTCAATTTCAAGTTAATTTTCCATTTATTAATCGCGCCAATGGACTTTTCCTACCATGCAGCCTATCTAACTATTTATTCCCTTACTTCTCTCATTTACAATTCGTTTGAATTCTTCGATTTCACTCTTTAGTACAGGCAATCTTGTTTTAATTTTAATTTAGTGGCAATCATACATGTTTCTGTTTCTAAACATGTAAATATAGTGATTCTAAAATTCAACGAGCGCCACCTCTAAGCCTCTTTCGGCTTATCTCGAAAATATTGATCATGTAATTCCATCAATTGTTGTCGTTTTCTATCGTTATAATTGCCCTTCTGTGCGCGATTCAACGTGTGGCATTATCGATTGTTAGCAAGTAGCGAAACATAAATTGTAATTTTTGTGACTCCTCCGAATAAGGTAAACTGTGCGAATGCAACAGAAGCTTTCAAGCGAACTTCTTAATGTATTCTACGCCGCCTACACATTGCGGAACAGTATGTTGGGACCCAAGGAGTTGACTTGATATGTGAATGGCCATAGCAACAGTTCGAGGAGTTACATCATGCTCTAACAACAAACCTTTTCCTCCACGTGAGTGTTTGAATTTAGTGAGCTCAGAATAAACCTCACTCTCTTTTCGAGGATTGACTGTGTCCAGCATCTTCCAGTCCAGTGTGTCAAAATCCCACAATACATTTTGCATACCGAACTGTCTTACTATAGAACGTACTCTATCATCAGTACCACCATATGGCGGGCGGAACCATTTCGGTAAATGATGTCCCGTAGCATTCATTGCCCAAATAGACCATTGAAGTTGGGCAACTATCTGTTCATTGCTCAATGACGGCAAAAATTTGTGGGACCAAGTATGTGAGCCCATAACGTGGCCCTGCGACATAGTCCTTTTGTAGATATCAGGATAACTGATAACATTGACTCCTAACGTAAAAAAGGTGGATGGTTGTTTTAAGCCATCGAGTAATTGTGGAGTTGCAGGTGTGGGCCCATCATCAAAGGTTTGCGAGAGCTTTGGACATGTATAAACGTCATCGAAGGATACACAGTTGAAGCAGTCGAAAGAGCACGAGTCTGCCGTTAGCTTAGTACAGTCTCCCTGTACATGAAGTGGGATATCAGGCACATTTTCAAAACTTATAAAGTCTAATGGAATATAGGGTGGATCTATCTGGGGCCACTCCTTCATTCCGGTAAACTCATTGAGCCATTTGGGAAAAGGCACTTTTCCATTTTTGGCAAGAGCCTCGGACATATTTGATTCTGGCCTAGCTAATTGTTGTGCCCTACTAAGAAGAAAGCAATGCGCGATCTCAAAGAACAGTAATACCAACCAATAATTTAGTCTCATACTTATGATGATTTCTAGTTGTATTGTTCAGTGTCAGAGTTTAGCCGTTTGTGTTTTCGCGATACTTTTGATTGCAATTTTTCGCAGCCAAATCGATATGCGAAAAATTAGCCCAATGCTCACTACTAAACGAAAATATTTTCGCTTGAAACTTGGTCTACCATGGTCGGTTCCTTCTTTCGTAACATGCAGATAAGGTCCAACTGTAACAGTTTACAAGATGTCCAAAAAAATCAAAAAAATGACTCCTACGCGGTTCGAACGCGTGCATCTTTACGATAATAGAACTTGAGTCTATCGCCTTAACCACTCGGCCAAAGAGCCAATTATATCTTTGTAATCAGATCGGTTCCAAGTGGACGTGTTGGTGAAAAGATATCCAGGTTCAAAAAATTAAAAAATATTGACTCCTACGCGGTTCGAACGCGTGCATCTTTACGATAATAGAACTTGAGTCTATCGCCTTAACCACTCGGCCAAAGAGCCAATTATAAAATTTTATGGTAGCAAGAAAGCCTACAGCTTAACATATAATGTCTATTGAGGTAATAGTTAACCACACATTAGAACGTAGTGATACGAAGTATTAAGATGACCCGAAAAGGTAACGAGGGTGTAATAGATAAATGAATCTAGGATTAAGATAAAGAGACAATGCCTTGGCATTAATGCAAAATGGCTTGGCAAGTGAAGAAGTACTACATCTTGGAACACCAGAGTACTATATAAAAAGGTATAGAACCAAATTATCAAACAAACGTGGAAATTCGCCGCTTCTTTACGATGTCGTTGCTTCAAAGATGACCTATATAAGAGAGATTAACCTGTAGGGCATCTTGGGAGATTATTTCAAGTAAGCAAGGTATCTGGCGTTACGTTTTAGATACTCGGACCTTTCGTATTTTTTGCTTTTTTTCAAATAATTATAACTGCAGACTACAAAAGCTAAGTAGATAGCCCAGACGGAAATGGATTTCGGTGGTTTTTTTTATTTTTCTTTTCATTGCTCCGTTGGACATGTAAATGTTTGGATGCAAATAAGTGAATTTGTCAATCAAATAAGTTCTACATTAAATAGCCTAATGCAACAGGAGTAACGTAGATCTATCAAATTCAACCTCGTTAAAATTGAAAACTCGTGAATGTAGCATCCAGGCTGTTTATTCAAGGCAATTAAAGAAAATGTATATGCAAGTAAAGACTATATCAAGTGAATATCTATAACCTGGTAACCCACAACACGATCGTCACAACTCATTTTGCGATTCAGCAAATACTAAAATTTCTTGTCCATAGTACCATTGAAGCAGAAAGAGCGAACGGGGCTTAGACACGATACCGAAACTGCGCCGCAATTCTCTCTCCCCCAATTCGAGCTGCAAAAGATCTATAAATTCCTAGAATGTTTAGAGCCATACTGAAGTACCAGTAAGGCAATTTATATTTCTTCAATAAAAATCCACAGGTACTGTGTCAAATACATGAAGATTGCTTTTCTCGTGGGTTTTAAGCTCCCGGACTCACAGAAGGTATTGGGGTTCGAGTCAATAGTCACCTCTGTTTCTTTTTAATGCATCAACTTCTTGTCTAAGCTTCAGCAACTCTTGGCGCAAGTATTTATTCTCTTCCCAAACAAGGTCATACGAGTTCATCGAATTATCCCTACTTCTTGAACCTAGTTTCATACTAGGGCTAGTCTCTCTTGGAACAGATGTGTTGGGGTCAATCAGAGCACTTTTGAATTTCTTATACATATCATCACTACTGGTAGCAGAAGCTACTGAATAGTTTGCCGAAAAAGTGCTATTGCGCTTATTGGAAGCAGCATTTGAGTTGGAGCTTCCTGAATTACCTATGGGTTGGGTGCCAGTGCCAGGCGCTAATGTGTATGACGATATTGAATTACGATGCGATGAAAGGGAAGACGATCTACGAACCATATTGGAGTTAGAGCCGTTCGAGGAAGACTGATTAACGGACCCGCCGTTGTTTTTCAACAGTTTATTTTCCTGTTTCAAGTTATCAATTTCCCTCATCAACTTTAACACTATTCCATCCTGTTCGCGCTCCATAAGGTCAATTATTTGCTCGTTGTTAAGCAGCAGAGAAGGACTCGCATTCGCACTTTCTGAAAACGAATGTCTTTTGGTGACTAGTGGCGTTTGCGTATTACTAAAACTACTTCTGGCACTAATACTAGGAGATCTTTGAATTGATGACGAGGATGTTGAATAATTGGAATTGATTTGATTCGTGGGTCGACATCTCAATTCGGAATGACTATTACGTGGTGACAATTGTGGGAACGAGGAAGGGTGAATAGATGCGCCATTATTATACGAATACTGGGGTAAACCAATTGGTTGCTGGAATTGGTTTAATTGCGGATGGACTGGCAGCTGCAGCTGTATGTGCTGGGGCTGGTTGGTTGAGTTTGTCATTGAATATTTGGCTATTTTGGCAATCTCAATCAAATCACGAATATGCCTTCTTATCTTGGGCTAGATCATGGGGTGATCCACACTTAAATATATTATCTTAAACCAAAATAGTACAGACACGACCGAAATCTTGCATTGTGATTCATATCTTTGTTTGTAACCCCGAAAAGTCTGAGAAAACTCCACTATTTACTCGAAATGAGGGGAAAGGGGAAAAGCGCTTACGTAACAGGAGAGGGGATTCTTGAAGTCCTGCTAGTGGGAGCAGCGTTTAGATTCGGGTGAGACACGGCATTCGATCAGGGTTGGCACTGATTATAGCGCTTGATATTCGTTTATAGTTGTGAATTTGTATCCCAGCCGGTATTTGAAAAATAGTCTTGACCAAAACATTCCACTCCTATTGCTGGTTTGAGGAGATTACCAGGCATATGCGCCCAACATTGTATTGGCATTCAGCCTGGTGGCGTGGTCGAGAGTACTGTACTCGCAATTACAAACAGTGGCTAAGTCGACTCGCGCAACCTTGCGGTCCACGATTTTCGTACTAACCCCTTCCGTATTATGAACTATTTGACGGTAAACTAGAGGAGTGACCGACTCGCGCAGGGCTACAGAAATTATGATTACACCGCCCCTCTGCATATAGAGGGTTCAAAATTGGTCCAGGCTTCCTGTAGTCACTATAGCACTAAAGTTTTCATGATATTAAGACAGAGCGCGTCTTCTTTGCCTTGTGGCTTGGCAACCGAGTTGCCGGTCCGTTCCTTCACTACGTCACTCAAAATTAGGACATCGGTGAAATTTCCTATAGTCAGATAATAATGACGTGCCCTTTCTAAAACGAATGGTTTGATCTACACAGTTAAATTCCTCATTGCTGATAGTGTAACTATAGAGTCGAAAGCAAAGTGAAAAATTGTGCTGTTGCACTAGCTGAGTGGGGTTCGGTAGCATTCGTCTCCTTTATTGCGTTGCGATGAATTACTGGAAAGTAAATACGCACGCATAAATAATTTTGCTGATTACAATAGACTATAGACGAGTTGAGCATGCTTAGTCATATGTTTGATTTTATATATGCGAGAGAATCAAATAACCCTTATTTTCGATTGTTTGTTTGTTTTCAAGAGATCACTAATATGATACCTAAAATCCCCGCAGCCAAGTGTCGTGCTTGAACACAAGTCGCAACACACCGTTCCTGATGCGGAGGTTTGTAGGACCAAGGGTTCGGGACGTCTGAGTTGAAAAACAAGCATGATGCGATGAAAACCGCACATGACCAAATGCTGCAAGGACAAGCCAGATTACCAGATTTTGTGGGAGATTAGTTAATTGGTTGACGAAAATTACGAATGAAAAAAGGGGCCAGTCTAATTCCCGCAGATGTGCTTTTTTCGATTATGCGTGTATGGGAACAACACTATACGACATTACGATCGTTTGACATAAATTCACATAAAGCGTCGCGAAAAAAAGGCGCACCATTGCACTTTGGAGTGTGCCAGTTCAAGTAATTTATTAAGAATAATGTCTTTCATGGGTTAACACATTCTACTGAGTTACCTCGACTATAGTTGTATATATGCAGTTACTTCTTTTTACGTTTGATTGAGTTATTCAAATCATTGGCCGGCGCCTTTTCAGGTTTAGGTTTTTTTCTCACCAGCAAAGAATTAACATTAGCTTTGTATGTTGGTATTGTAGGCATCTCAAACTCCTTTGTACCAATGACATGAATGTATTCGTCTACTGCGAAATCATTTTTGCTGCAAAATTCAGGAATCTTCGTGCGAATCATAGCTGCAATATCTGAATGGATACTATAATTTTCACTCCTCATTAGGTTGAGCAATTGTTTGTATTCCTTCAAGGTCACAACATTAACATCAGGTTGTTCATCTAGGGGAGAAGCTCTTTTGTTTATGGGCATATCACCAACTTTTACTCCAATTAGTCCCACCACGTCACCCAAACGAAATTCTTGTCTGAAACCCAATTGTTCATAAAATTGGTCATTTTTCATTTTTTGATAATTGTTTTCTACAATCAAATGCTCGAGATACCTGCCTTTGGGATCGTCTGGAAACAAGGGAATATTGTATATCGCCAATTCATCTTTGTTAAAAATATGACCTATGGTCCAATTGTTTGATAGCCCTAGAATAAATTTGGCTGTAGATTTTTCATCAAGACCTGGGATCAAAAGCTTGCATTCTGAGCGTAAAGTATTTACGCTACCATCAATAACTTTCAACCACCAATTCAATAATTGAACGCCGTTGACAAGATGTTTGTGGCGATTATTGTATGAATACGGGAACAAGTATTGCTGGGCAGCTTTGGTGAAAAGCGATATGTTGATGGTTTGCTTATCTGGCAATTCTAGTAATGTAGATTTTCCTTCATTGGTTTTTTTGATACCCGATCTGCTATAATACGGTATGCTAGTGTAATAGTCAGAATCTTCATCGAGCTTTTTCACGATACTTTTTAAGCCAAAAATGGCTTCAGTCTCAAAAATATTGTATTCCTTTCTAGCGCTCAGATTTGACTCAAAAGTATCATCGTCATTGGCTTTTTGAGGTTTCTTTTTCAAGTTGTATCGAGTTAAATCATAGTTTATCAACCATTGAAGAAAAACTTTTAATATGGGACCAATCTTAATTTGAGATTTATAAAGTCCAACAGTGTCACATTTCGCGACAAATATGTTTTGTTCTATTTCCAGCTCAGTTATGGTTAAATACACTAGAACTTCAATCCCAAAAATAATTGTATCAACTTTGGAATCAATCAAGCTTAAAAAATGTCGTATTTTAATGGTAGAGGCTTCGGAGAGCAAAGACTTTCGAAAGTTTATCAATGGCTTGACATAGGTGGGCCTTGATTGGAAATAGAATATCTTGCAGGCCAGATTCTTTGGAAGTTGATCAGAAATTCTTTGCAGAAGGTCTTTCATCTTTGCCTTACTTACATCCACGAATGTTGAGTAGTTTGAGTAAAGTTCTCACAAATGTCGCATTTCTGATATCACGCTTTTGGTCATGTGATCTCAATAGAGAATATGCAAAATGGGTTAAGACCGCAACAGGGTGTCTTTGAATAAAAGCCGTTTATTATCGTAGCAATATCACTTCAGCGCGGTCCCGGCCAGGAAATAAGCCTCTTTTTTAGATACGAGCGCAATTCCTGCTTTTATGAATAGACAAAATCTCTGCGCTTATTAGGTTTTAAGATGGTATCTTCAGTTAGGCTAGCAGAAGGTTATGTTACAATCTTCAATTATATGAAGGCTCCTTGTTAACGGCAATATCGCTGTAGAGCATTCGCTTGAAAAAAAATATATTTCGTATCGGCTTGCTAAAAATTGAGTGGTTTCAAACCTACACGCGAAAAATAAAGAAAAATAACTCAGGACTAAACCCTATTATTACCGCACAATTGAAAGGTGGTTATGGCGCTTCTTGGGATTCCGTGGGAGCCTGATATGCTATCGATTCCGCCTTGAGTTGCAATATTGTTAAGAGAGGACCATTGGTCGAGGTGTATTGTTCAAGATTGAAAAAATGCGGAGCGTCTAAATTATTGTAGTGAAATTTGTCGACCTTTCATCTTGTATTTCTTAAACCCTGGGCAACACCAATGATAATTACCTCTATTATCATCCAAGCACTCATGATTAAGATGAACCGACCATTGAAGAAGTCTATACTGGCATGTAAATTCCGAGGTGAAACCCACAAATTTACTCAATCTATCGGGGGAATCTTTTACCTCAAGGGGAACGGTTGTCTTCGTACAATTTACGTTGATATCATACCAGACCTTGATGTTGTAGATCAGACCAAAAGGCGAAAGATTAGGTCAAGTGGTGTCGTATCGCGAAGTGAGATTTTGGTTACCTCACTTGAATATATATACAGGACTAGATCTTTATACTTGGTTCCAACATCTTCACGATTTAGATGGCTATATAAAGTTGGTTTAAACCCAACATCGGTGATAACTTAAAAATATTTTCGATTTGACAACCGCCTTTCCTTAATTTGGATATCAACTTTACGCAACGCCCCAGTCTCTACAAAAATTAGATAGGCTAGAAGTTAACAAAGATGACCAACGAGGTGTATGAAAATGATAAAAAATATGTTTAAATGAGGGGAGCGTTAAACATCTGGGGTGAGTGACGTTAGAGTAACTTGGCGAAGCAACAGTTGTTTTGTGGCTCTAGTTTGGACTATTACGGACATCAAAGCTGCAATTATATGCACCTTTCGGCTTATGACCAGCACTAATAGTGTACGCACGAAAGTTTGATCGATGGTCGCCATGATGCACTTCTTCAACGAAAATACGATCTCTTATACTAAAATAGTTATCAACCCAATAATTTTAGTTTTCGGGCAAAAGTGTACTTCAGTAGTTTCTACATTAAGTGATATGAGGATCTAATTTCTTATCTGCGCGCAAAAACCAAAGATGGGGCTGTAAATTGTGGGTGGGCTTGATTGCGCCGCCCCATCTTGACAACTAGTAATACCAGAGAGACATTTTGGTACTTTTCTGTTACAGATACAACTTATTTGTTATATTTAGACAATTGTAGCAATATAGTGATGATACAAGCTTAGCTTTTGTTTGCAATGAAACAAGCAGGAGCTGGACGACCCTTTTTGGCTCAATAGCAGAAATATGTCGAAGCCTTGTTTCCCTTGAATTTGATGACTTAATAGGAAGTCTGGGAGATACATCTAACTCAAACAAGAAATTGAAGCAAAAGCCTATTTCAAAAGCCACCTAAGTTCCGACAGCCACTTACTCCGAAATATTAAGGGGTTAACCCGCATCCGCGTATACCCCACTTTCCTAACTGAACTAAGCACCTCGGCTGTCTCTGCCCTGAATCCTGTATCTTGAACGAGGCAAATGCTTAAAAACCCGTAACTTGCATAACTTTCTTTTTAAGCTTTTTCGCTTAGGCAAATCTGTAGCAAGTGCTCTAGGCAATGGTATCCCCAACATACGGAGGAGCTGAGAGAAACACCAGAACAAGACGAGATTGACAGACTATACGCTACAAATTCTCTCGTGTAGCTGATACACTGACTGAAACGAAGGGTTTGAGCTCTCATCCGCTGGCTTGCGCTACCTGCTAGACAATGCAGTCGTTTAATCACTTGCGCTGTGGTGGTTTGGGGCCACTGTTTTTGTCAACTTTTGATGGCGGACGCACAGAAGAAACAGATGCGGGGTGGACGAGCTCAACACCATTTATTGCCTATTCCCGGGTGTCCGAGGGCGTGCTGCGGACAAGAATTCGGATCAAAAATTAAAAAGGACAGTTTTACAATGTAATCTGGGGTAGGCCTTCTATTATAAATATTTCCGTATACGCTCCTTCAGAAGACAAAGTTGATCATGAACGTTAACCAAGAAGCCAATTCTGATCATATAACTAAAAAAAAAGAACCTCATAACAGTTATACTTTTAACAACAGCTTCGATTCCTCAAACTTAGTTCATCAAAGTAAAGAGCTGCTACCACAAGAGCCTAGTCAACTAATCAATTCGTCATCTTCAAAACTAACTTCATCATCTTCTGCTACAGTACAACCGCCAGCAGCAAACAAATCTAACGATTACGACCTTCTTGATATTCTCTCTGCCGACATGGATTTTGAACAAGCTTACTCAATGTACACGACTTTACAACAGAAACATGCCACAAGCTCTGTGGAACAGTTGGAGCAAGTGCAGTTATTGAACCAACAATTTGTAACTAGTCTTGGTGGTCTGCAACATCGCAGCACAGAGACTTGTGACGCTACACCACAAGGGTTAGGCAGCTTACCAACTGACTATTCATTCCTGTTGCAGTCGGAAAGCCGCACCTCTGAAGACCCAAATTTTAACTACCACCGTTCACAAATCATCAACGGTAACCTGGGCACCAAAAACTACATGTTTGCGAATGATGACGACAAACTCAAACAATTTCAATTTAACAAAAACCAAAGCCAAAATAAGAAGAAAGAAAGTGTAGAAGACTTTGACCAATTCTTCTCCAACACCGAATCTAATGCCTTGGAAAAGTTCTTGGATAATTTGGCCACGCCGCTCAATAACTCGTCCCTTCAATTTTACAGCCACAACCATAACAACTTCAACAACCAATTGAGCGAAGACCATCCGGGCAGCGAGTACAGCGACTTGTTTGACTTGCATACCATGAAAGCTATTCCAATAAACCACAAGCAAATGTTCAATCGAGGCTTCAATCAGTCAAAGTCCATGCAAAAGAGCCATTCTTTGCCTGTGAACACTTTCAACGAACAAAGTTTTGTGGAGCACGAAAACTTGAAGAAAGAGTTGACTGAAGCGTTCAGCCATCCACATCTCAAGTCCATATCCAACAGCGGAAGCGACACACCTCCACCATTCGCCAGTCCTCAAAACCAGTTGCCTACGCCACTGGACAACAAAGAAAAGGATTTTATGTACCAGCACTTGAAGAGAACGTCTCAAGATCTAATCACCCCACCCTCGAGCGATACTAACGACGACAAGTTGGAAAAGCGCAAACGCGAGTTTGAAGATAGTCTTGATGAAAGTGACACTTCGATGCTGAAGAAACGCCGCAGATCTTCTCTGAAACCATTGTTATCTTTAGAGCAAAAGAGACTTAATCACTCTCATTCGGAACAAAAGAGAAGACAAATGTGCAAGCTCGCGTATGAAAGATGTCTCCGTCTTATAATCGACATGAATGCTTTCAACAAGTTGCCTGCCACCTTTACCGACTCGGCCCAGAAAAAGAGCAAAAGGGCTAGAGTTAACAAGGATGGCTTGCCCAATTTGTCCAAACACAGTGCGCTTATCAGAATCAGCCATGAAATCGAGTTGATCAAAAGCAAGAACGACTCTCTCAAGGCTATTCTCGAGCAGCACGGTATTACCGATCATAAAAACTTTGATCCACCTGTATCACAGGAAATCGAGTAATTAAGATTGGGAATTTGGAACAGGAAAACTTCACTTCATACAAAAATGATCTACTATTAAAGATTGTATTAATATATTTATTACCCACGATTCAACGAACACCGCCAAAAGTTGAACAAGAACTTAGCAGGTACTTGCAGCAATGCCAGGAGCATCATCTAGCGCAATCTTACGAAGAAAATAACGCTCATTAAGAGCCCTCTTAATTCACGTATTTATTCAATATTACTATTTATTTGAAAAAAGGTAAAACTTGTAGACGAAGTGTCAAAGTACTAATTACAACAAAGCGCTAAGTAGTAACATTTTACCATAACCTCATAAGCATGATCATGCATAAATTTATAATTTAATCGTGTACTGGGCTCTTATCTTTTGTCTTAGGGCGTTGAATTCGCCTATTTTTTCCAGATATAACGCGTAAAATTGAACTGAAAACTTCACTTGCGGTAAGCATTATCATGGTGGTCAAGAAAGCAGTGGCACAACCAGAAACCAAGCATCCTAGTCTAGAGTTGTCGATTGGCAGCGATGACCAGATCGAGCAGTTGAGCAAACTTCAACCTGTTTTCCTTTTAAACCAGCAGAACGAGACCCCAGAACTTGTCAGCTTGAGAACGAACTACAAGTATCTATTCGTGATCAATTGGCTATACAACTTTCGTGGCTTTGTCAAGCTTCAATCCGAGACATTCGATGTTGACTTGTTTGAGCTTGAACTTCTCAACTACTTTCCTACGCTGTATCAAGACGATCAGAGCCCACAGAACCAGACGTTTCTTACTAAGTTGAAGCTTTTGTTAATGTCTTCGGCACAAGGCTCCAAGTTATCTTCACTTAACAACTTTGAGAAGGTGTTCAGATTATGGTTCGGCTACAATACTCCATTAGGTGGTAAGAATCGTGACGAAGAAGACGAAGAAGCTGAAGGTTACGAAGCGGGGGAAGCTGACGAAGACGGGCCTTCGTTTGACTCGCTCGGTATTACTGACAAGATTGAGATTTTATACATAATAATTGCCTATATTTCCAGTTACCACCCATTCAGAAGCTGGGTGGACAGAAGCAATATTGCATTGGACTCATTGAGAATGAACTCCCTTTGTAGCGAATCTAAAACCTCCGGTAATTCGTCCTTCCAAGAAGACTACGTGCTCATGTTTGAGTGTAACCGACTTTACAAAAGAACTATTCACTATAATCCACTAGTAATTCCCAAGAAAAGAAAGTTGAGTCCAGCTTATCCTGATGAACATTACGACCCAGAACAGTTTGATATTAGTCCTGACATCAAATTTGAATTGATATACAAAAATATTTATGAATTTGATGATATATTGAAAGAGTATAGCAAAAAAAAATCGACTACTTTCAAAACATTGGTCACCAAATTGTCCAAAAAACAAATCATAGAATCCATATTTTCTAGCGAGATCAGAAAAAGGAGGTTCTTAGCTGGAAAAAGAAGAGAAATGCAATTGGCTAGTTTATTAGCTACAAGGAAGAGATCCTCAAGATTAGAAGCCAAAGAGAAACAGAGACAAGAAGAATTGAGGCTACAGAAACTTCAAGAGGAGGAAGAATTGAAGTTGGCCGCAGAAAAGCGGTTTGAGAGAAGAATGAAGTTGAAGCAGTCGCAAACTTTCGAGACCACCCCTGCTCCAGATACCTCCATTACTAGAGAAGAAAGGTTGAAGATGAGGAAATTAGAAGCTGAGAAGCACAAACAATCTACCCCGGAACAAGCTAATGGGGCAGATATTACTGCAACAACTTCAGACCCTCTCCGGCCAAATGAGCCATCAACTGGGATATCGACTGGTATATTAGCTGAGATTTCAAATGAGGCATCAAATGCGACATCAAATGAGACATCAAATCCAGCAGTCAAGGAGTCTGCTGAAGCTTCAAACGTATCAGTTTCTGAATCCAAAGCTGAAATTTCGGAAGCTACTTCTGCATTTGGTACTAATACCGTTTCAGATCCAAGAAAAACGGAGACAAAAGTTTATCCGGTAATTGCCTCAAGCACAGAACCAGTGGAATTCGGTATTCCTGTGCCAGCTACATCAGTCGAAGTCGTTCGAAAAGAAGAACGCCCACAAGTGTGAATAGTTGCTCAACCTCCTCCTGATATTGCTTCTTCTAGAAATCCCCTGTAACTTAAAAAAAATCACCATTGTACTACTAGATTTTAAAATATGAAGTATCATCAAGTGAATAACTTAGTATAAATAGAGGCCTGACGATAATTAATTAAAAATTTGACAAATTATAAGAAGTATATAATCACCAGATAAAAAGTTATTAGATCTCTTAATGAGTGAAATATTAGCACGAGAGAGGATGAATACAACCTAATTTTAATGCAAGTAAAAATGAACTAAGACTCGAAACAAGATTGTTTCTTTGCAATAAGCTTCTGTTAGTTGGGACCCTATAAGTTCAATTCGTTCAAAACTTGACCTGCCAAACTCTTATAATTCCAGGTATTACCCAACAATTTCTTGAATTGTACACCATACAATCCCACTAACGGAACTTTGACAATATGAATTTCGAATTTCAAGGGCGACTTTCGTGATTTGGATGATTGGCTGGATCCACTTGGCGAGTGTTGGTGCTTAGCCTTGTGTTCGAGCCTTGAAGAAATCAACATATCACTGCCACCGCCAATATTCAAGCCATTCAATGAATCGACCGAATCATCGTCATACTCATTGTTGTGTTCAAGGTCCTCAAAGCCTTCCTCATCTGGATACAATGATTTGGAGACCCTTGCAGCTGCCGGAGTGTTCGGAGGCATCATAACTTGAGAGCCATTCTTCTTACGATACGTTCCCAAAATCGAATTGCCAATAGAGAATTTACGTCTGTGACCACCACCAATGGAATTTGACGATCTATGGCTCTTAGGATTAGTGACCGGAGACAAAGTTTGAGTGTTAAGATGCAAGGAAGGTTGTCTACTTGGAGTTTTAGTAGAATCATTAGCACTTGGCTCTGGGGTTTTGGCTCTTTGAGGAATGGATAATTTATCTTGTTCAAACGAGGAGGACGTTGACTTGAAAGCATCACCGTAAAGTTCCTTTTGTTCAAGAGAGTCTTCTCTTACTTCAGACTCCTCATCATTATTCAAGAAGTTGGCTGTGTTATTCGAGTTTAGATCAGAAATTTGGTGAGGATGCAAAGATGAAGTATGCGCACATACAAAACCTCCCTTAACTTCTTGGAATTTAACGCCCAAACGACTCAACACATTAATAATGTTGTATCTAATGACCGGTAATGGCTTAGTGGAAGTAGTTTGAACACTAAAGAAACCTTTGAGAAACAATGTTTTGCAATGCTCAATAGAAGGCATACTATTAGGCTTGGCATTGTTGAATTGTTCCATAATTTCTTCCTCAGTCAACTTAGGGATTTCCTGGTACTCAACATCATCCAAAGTCACGTCATCAAAGAAACCGTCATTGGTATTCGAAGTGTTGGCGCTATGATGTCCAATACCTTCGTCGCTGTTTTGAGCGGCCAAAGAGTTTGGTAAAGGTGGATGTATTTGGCCAGGAGCATTGGCATTTGGACGGTAATAGGAATCTTTCCTAATATGTCCTCCAACAGACTTGGCTCTCGCAGTAGGATGGAGTTTTCTTCCATTGACAGATGTTGCACTGTGCTTGTGTGCAATATTGTTTGGTTGTGCAGATGTCACGGTATTATCAGTCGTATTCAAGCTAGGCAATGGAGGTAGGTATTCAACAGGAATAAATCCATGTGCCTTTTGATTCGTGGATGTTGATGATGAACGGCCATGCAATTTCTTGTTTGCCGCAGACTCACTCGATTTGTTAGATTTTTGAATCTCACCTGCAGTTTGCAATTGTTGGGGTGAGTTAGAAGAAGGTGCCAAGTTGATTCTTGATGACGAAGATTTCTCCTTTGCTGTTACTTTCATACTGACACCTCTGCGAACCATAGGATCTTTTTTGGCAGAAGAATATGAACTCTGCGGAGACAATTTGGTGGGTGAATCTTGTGGAAGAACAACTTTTGGTAATGGAGGATGTGGCGCATTTTGATGTGGCGGAGAAGAAGGAGACGATGTTCCTCTGGCTTTGCTTTTCTTGGACGACAACCTTCTCAATAGCGAGTTGATTCCAGACGCACCACCCTTAGAAGCATAAGGATCCAAGCTGTCTCCCGCAGGAGAGGTCTCTCTTGGACTTTGAGGTTGTTGATCTGGAATGGTGGCATTGACTTCATCAGTTTCTGTAGTTTCAGGATAGTCTGAAGCCATACTTGAAATATGTGCTTGTTCGATATAAGCAACTGGAGGCAATTGATCTTGAGGAAAAGTTCTCAGTTGCTGAGCAGACGAAACTGGCGTTCTTACTTCTTTTTGCGAGTTTGCATCAGAAACTGGACTTTGTACCGCAGTTGTTTGCTGGGATTGTGATAAAGATCTCATAAGATTTTGAGCTTGCGCTTGCGCCTGTAATTGAGCTCTAGCTTGTGCTTCAGGTTGTTGACGAGCATCTGCTTCAGCCTTGCTGGTTCTAGCTTGTTCAGATTGCGCCTGTGCTTGGGCTTGTGCTTGTGCTTGAGCTTGTGCTTGTGCTTGAGCTTGTGCCTGGGCTTGAGCTTGTGCCTGGGCGTCTGCATGAGCCTGGGCTTGAGCTTGCTGTTCAGCGTGGGCACGGGCAGCTTGGGCATGCGCTTCAGAATGTACATCAGTCTTTGCTGCATCCTGTCTTTGCTTCTCACGTTGAAGTTGAGCCTGCTGGTATTGGGCTCTGACCGCTTCTTCCTTGGCCTTCTTACGTTTCCTCATTTCATCCACCAAGAAGTATATCGATATTAAAGGATGGAATCCTCCAGTAGGATCAGGCAAAATATGAGCGTTCGAAGCCGAAGCATATTCTCTTCCTTGTTCATTGATTTTGGTCCAGTTCTCAACACTCATTTGATACTCGACGCTCGTCAAGATATTTGTCAACTCTTCAGAGATATTCTGAGCTGAGCCCAATTCAAACGATGCTATAGTCTTGATAATTTCAGGATCCAAAGGCAACGATAATGGTTGTCTCTTGGGCAAATAGCTTGAGATTCTATATTCGTAGCCTTTGTTCATCCAAGGATGATGACTGACCTCATACAAAGTAGCTCTTTTCGAAGGATCTACCACCAACATTCTTGAAAGTAATGAAACACACTCTTTTGAAAGAAAGCTTGGGTATTCCACTGCTCCTCTCTTTATCTTTTCATGCAATACTGAAACCGAAGAGTCATCAAACGGCACCTTACCACATACCAAAACATACAAAACAACACCGAAAGACCAAATATCAACCTCAGGCCCAACATATGGTCTTGCACACAATAATTCTGGAGCTGCAAAGTAGAGGGAACCACAGTAGGTTTTCAATAAACTCTTTGGCGAGTACAAGTTCGATAAACCAAAGTCAATGATTTTGATGTCACCTTTTTCGTTGATCATGATGTTTTCGATCTTCAAATCACGATGCACAACGTTATTTCGATGACAGTAGTCGAGAGCCGAAGCGATCCCTCTAGCAAATTTTCTAGCATTCTTTTCCTTCAATGATCCATGAGCAACTATATAGTCTAACATTTGACCTCCTTCCACATGTTCGAACAACATGTAATAATGGTTTGTCATCGGAACCATTTCATATAGTCTACAGATGTAAGGATGAAACAATAATCTTCCCAATGCACCTTCTCTTATGGTACGGTTATCTCTGGCGACTTCTTTCTCATAATCTTTGTGTCGTTGAGCCGCTTCTTGGGCAGTTGCAGGAGGAGGATCGTCCGCATGAGCTCTTTGATACACCTTGGCAGCTCTTTGAATAATTTTGACAGCACAGAGTTCGTGGGTAGTATTATGCTGAGCTAACTTGACTTTACCCATTGAGCCTGCCCCAATGGTTTTGACAAAGTCCCAGTCACCAATGGACTTTCTGTGGAATTGCTGCGGTTGTTGAGCCTGTTGTTCTTGATGTTGCTGATTTGAAGGTTGTCTTTGGTGGCCGCGAGGGGGCGGAGGATGCTGATGGTGCTGCAGTGGAGTTTGAGGTGGATTTTGGGCTGAGGCTATGGGGGGAGAAGCAATCGATGCTGGAGGCAATAATTCTGCTTTTCTCTGGGTAGCATTGGGATGGATTGCAGCAGGAGTAGGTGCAGGTGCAGGTGACGAAAGGGTAGCTGGAACAGGAGTGGGATACGTCAATGGCTGGTGAGCACTAAGATTTCTTGAGTGCGACGCGGAAGCTGTACGAGAGTTAGAGCTCGAGACGTGTTGATTGTGCGTCTGTTGGGAACTTTGGGGCCATTGGTTAAAGCTAGCATCTCTAGCATGATTGGTTTCGTTTGAAGTCACGTAATGAGGAGAATCGGACGGTTGTTGATCATCGTTTGATTTCAATTTGACATCCGATTTTGAGTTACGGAGCGTGCCGCTTACACTTCTTAGCATACGCGGGGTGGCAACTTCGCGGGGTCTGCCAGGAAACCCTGGAGCTAAACCACCATGTTGATCGTCAGTTGTTGTATTAGCAGGAGGCTGGACACTTTTACCTGGTATACTCAGACTCGCCACTCGCCTAGGCTGGAATTGTGAGTCTTGCTGGTCAGCGTGAGGATTCATGGTATGAAATATACTTGAAACCTGATAAGGATAGTGTAATTAAAGAATTGAGGTATATATGGATAAGTTTGATGTATCGGTCTATCAAAAAGGTGAACTGGGAATGTGAGAAAAATTGGAATGGGGGAAACTTATCCAAATCAATCAAGCAAATCAAGTTGCTCTCCTCCTTTACGATATACCTTAGTCACGCTTGATATATTTAATAGATAGATTCTATAATTTACACACTCGTATCGATAAATTTTGAAATCTCCGTCAACTTGCTGCTGGTTTTAACATCGTTTTTTCTTGTTAAGTTTATGATTATATCACAAACGCACCTTGCAGGGGTCGTGCGGTACTGTAAAGACCTCTCTGACTATTTTCTTAGTGGGGAATTGCCGGGAACTTTTTGTTCGCCTAGAAAGCAAGGTCGGAAAATTACTTTCAGGCTATGTCTTGAGGTAATCTGTCAAGGAAGAGGCGTCAGTAGACATATGTAAGCAAAATTAGATCGTAATCCGACTGTCGGAAGTCAAGGTTGCTGGGTGGATATGCCGCGAACTTTACTTCCCCAGGCTACCCTGTAGTGAGGTTGAGCCAAAGATTGTAGGGAGCGCACGCGAAACTTCCGGTAATTTTATCGGCCCCAGTATACGTATTGGTGCGACTAGCCTTTGCTGACTGACCACTACGGATTTATCTATGGTGTAGGCTTATGGGCGCCAGATTAAGGTTAGACGAGCGATCACAGTGAAGTGATTTAGGACTAGGCGCAAACATGTTACGATCACTTCGGTTAGGCGAACACTTTGTTAGTAGTTATCATTCTTTCTACAGCTTGACTACTCCTTCTCTACATGATAATATCTAGAAGCGTATTTATTTTTACCTAATATTTGTTATATTTAATGGTGGTGCTTCAAGTGCGTTTGGTATTCCCAAGTGTATCCCAAAAGAACAATACCAATAGCAAGGTGGACTAATGGCTTACCGGAGGCGTTGTCACCGTCAAAGAAAGCAGCCTTGTACTTGGAAAGTGGGTTGGTGGCCTTCTTGGCAGCTGGAGCAGCTCCAGTTGGCAACTTCTTGTAGAAGGAAACAACTTCAGCCATTCTTTTGGCGTTTGGGTTGGAACCAATGTTCTAAAAAGTTAGTATCTCCTTCTATGAAAATGGGAATTTTGATTGCAATTTGATCCGTCAGGGCTTGAGATCCACCACCATCCAGTTCCATTTGACCAAATTCCTCGAATCAATTCGTTTGTCTTCTTCATCGTGGTCCTCTATATGTATCTCTTTGGTGGACATATCATTGGTAACTCTCTGGCCGGGGCAATCCTTTAAATGGCTCTACATACCTTAGCAGATGCAACCTTTGGTGGGATTAAAGTAGACAATTGTCTTCTGATGATGAATGACATGATGACTTGTTGTATACTGTTTGTACGAACTAGCTTGTTAGCTTTCAGTATTGGAAATTTGATGGAAATTTTCTGGTCAGTTCGCACGACGCCCTACCATAGTTAACGGACAGAGTCGGGCTCGCCAGTCGGCAGCTGTGATTCGTGGATGCTCGCTCTTACACAAAATATGCGATCACATGTGCGATCACGTGTTGCAGTTTCTAATATACATTCAATCTTACTATACACTTAAGCAACGCTTATATATAATACTAGATTGTTAGTAGTGTTTTGATGGTGGAGGAATATGAAGCTACTGCCACAATGTGCACCAGTGTTTTCACCGCGACTTCACAATCTTGCAGCAATTTTTTTCCGCTCCTTCTGATGAATCCTAGATTTCACACATACCGTTGTTGCCTCTTATGAAGACATCGCCATATGTTTTACTGACTTTGTTGTCGGTCAATTCTTTACCTTCATCTAACACGATGTTCATGAAGCCATCTATGCTTTGCAAATTTCCTGAGTATTGAAGTCCGTTGTGCAACTTGACCACGACAGAATTGCCGATAATATCACTCAAGAACTTAGATGGATCAGTCTTGCCGTTGGCAGGGGTGTCGGACATTCTGTATTCTCTTGATAGCTATGTAGTATTCCAACTTATCGAACTCTAGTTAGTGATTGTGGTCCGTCACCTTTTTTTTTCAAGCGTATTTGGACGTGCGCGGACCGATCGGCTTACATAACTCTACGTTATCATATTACAGATATTTCGTTTATTAATATACATTTCACTCCTCAAAGTGAATTAAGGAGTCCAAAATGGTAAGTAATTTCACCAATTCCTTCAAGCCACGTAAGTTGGCCAGGTCTTGTTTGTAGTTTTCGGTCAATTGTTTGTTTTCAATCAAAAAATCCCTCTTCATGATTCCCACTATCAAAGAATCGAAGTTCTTGATCAAATCTTTGGATTGAGTTATACTGGGCTTGTAGCTTGGACCCATGGACAACACAATCGAAATGACCAATTGGAAAATAGGAATTAAAAATTCAAAGTATGATACATTGGAGCTTGAGTTGTTTGTAGTAAGATCATTAAGTCCGAGCGGAGCATCCAATACCAAACTAATTCTTATATTTTCCTGAATATCCTCCAAGTTCAAACTGAGCCCCAAATCTGGGTTGATCTTAAGAATCGAGCACTGCTTAAGAATGGAAAATATTTCACATTGAATCAATTGCAATGCTCCTAGTTTGGATTGAGCTACTCTGATAAGGAAGTAGAGGGTAGCTTTGAATGCAGTAAGTTCAAAAAGGAGAGTGTCAAGAGATATACCTGAACCGTCGACTCCACTGTACCCAGCTCCGCTGATTCCACTCTTTATACCTTTGTAAACATCATCCGAAGTGGTACCTGCTGCTGCTGCTACCATTTCGTCACTTCTCTTAACCCCCTTTACCAACAACAATAAAGAGTTGTTTTTGATCAATCTCTCCAATACATAATTCTTGCTTGAAAATGATGCCAAATGAACCAAACTTTCCAATAACAACAACGAAGTAATTCTAGGTGACCCTTCAGAATAAATCGAGTCGTTTAAGATAATTTCAATGAATTTTTTGTCAATTGACTTGATTATTGACGACGTTTCCTTGACCAATAAATCATTATGGAATACCTTGAGTAAGAATTTGTTGGTTAGAACGTATAAATCGGATCTCAAGTTTGGAGTGGAATTGGAATTCAAAATACCGGTTATGCAAGTTTCAAATAATGAATTCAATCTTTGAATGCTTTGAATAAAATCCTCTTTTCCGCTGTTTTCGAGGATTTCTTTGTCATACAAATCAAATAGCAAAACACTGAGAGAGACCAATTCTTCGGCGAATGTAATGTCGGTTTGCAAATAATCATTGGTCTTCGGAAGTATGACTTGCAAGACTTCAAGAATAAAATATTTGGTGGATATCTTAGGATCGGTTATCAAAATTTCCACTAATTGGCACCATGAATGAAGAAAATTCAATTGAATGTCTCTCAAATTGGATGCAAGCAAATACTTTGTTATGAAGCTATAAAGCTTGTTTGAATCCAAAATCACTTCCTTAATACCATTAGACTCCTTCAATGCAACTTCTCTTGAAACTGGTGTTTGATTTGATAATGTCGATGGCTGAGTGTTTTGTTTGCTGACATTTTGTAGCGCTGTCATGGAACGAGAAAATTCGGATTGTGTCGAAGTATTCGCTGGTCCCGTAATTGTTGCTCGGTTAGTATTGGCTGTTGCATTTGAGACGTCATTTAAGTTATCTTTGATTTGGCAAAGCACCTTTACAACTTTACCCAAAACATCAAGATTTGACTCAAATTTAGATGACTTGACTTCCTCTAGAATCAGTTCTAAATTGAATTTGGAATTTAAGTATTCACCATCATTCAAAACATTATCGAAATTCTTGAATTTAAAATTTAAAACATCCAAAAAATTCAACACATTTGGTGATCCATTCAAAAATTCGCTATTTAGATTCAAAAGCAATTTGACGTAATAATCTTTTTTGGTGATTGATTGAATATTGTGGAACTCCAATGATAGATATTGTAATACCAAATTTCTTTGATTGATAAACGAGAATAATGCTTCAGAACTATTTGAGTTTTCGATGAAATCGTTGCTAGCCGTTTCATCCAAATCCCCATTGAATGGAACATGTTCCCACAAGGTTTGTAAGTCGATTTTAGGTTGATAGTTAAGTAACTTTTCAAATATGGAATAATAGTCACGTAGGTAGTTAAGGGTAATGATGGAACTGATTGAATCCTTACTCAACTTTATAAGGATTTCCAAAATCAATGAAGAGATTTTAGATGGGCCCACATGAATGTTAATGCCATCACCAATATAGTCCAAGTTTGCTTCCAATGCTACAAGCAAGACCTTAAGAAGGGTATTTTGGGAATCATTATTTGCACCATCAAAACTGCTTTCTAAAATCAAATTGTCACCATGTATACCATATCCTAACAAGAAGTGACTAACATTCGGTTTCTTTCCCTCATTCTTTGAGTTCTGAAGATTTTGCAACAAGAACTCAAGAATCTTATACTTCAAGTCATCGCTTACGGACTGGAACTGCTCAATGAAAGCGTATTTGATTTTGGTAGACTCGTCAATGCTCTGGAAAGTTGATAACAAGCGGTTTTTTCTTAAAGTAAGCTCACTGTTGGAAGTGTTGAATACCTTGGAATCAGCCACTTTACTCAAAATCGAAATCGAGGTCAAAGCAATCGATTTAGAATTAATGTTACCAACATATAATGCAATATTTGGAATCGTGGATAAATGGAAAAGCAAGATCTCATAGAAATTAATTATTCCATTGGTACCGATCGAAGGCGAAGTATAAATAAGATCGGCCATAGATTTAGTAGAGCTAATACTTGCATAATTTTGGAATTTATCATTCAACGTTGTGTCAGTTGCACTATTCTTTGCTGAATTACCCTTAATAACTTCGAATAAGCTTCCGATAAATGTTTCTTGAATATCCAAGAGCTTATCAACAATCTCCAAAGATTTTTCTACCAAAGGAACCAAATTGTCATTACGATCAACAGCCTCTTGGCCAAGGTTTATAATGCTAATTAATGATTTATAACATCTTTCGTCAAATAAGTAGTTGATTGTAGATAATGAGTGATGAAGTTTGATGAATGTGTGGTAATTCAATGGGAAATTGGCAGTCCAGGATTGGACGAGATCATCCATTTTGAATTGATCACATTTTACAAAAAGAGTTGAAAATTCATTTAAGAACTTCCAATCTATTTCGTTAATAGAAAGCTGGATGAACTCGATTAACTGGGACTTGATCTTTATTTGGTCTTCAAAATTGGTCATTCTGTCAGACTTTCCGAAGACTTCAACCATAAGATACTCAATGTACGGCCAAACACCAATTTGGTTGTTGATTCTGTAACCCAAACCCAAGTCTGCCGGATATAAGAGAGTGTATTTGGAGAATGAGTGAGCTTCTGATTTCAAAGGTGTCAAAAGATTTGATATTAATCTTATGAAGTTACTCACTTGAGATAGACTTGTCAATTTAATGTAAAATCCTTGATTCAACCTTATAAGACGCTTGATGAAATATTTTGGTGTTGAAGAAGTTGGAGGCAAAAACGGATCTTTCGAGAGAGAGTTTGTCGTGCTCTCGATTTCATTTGTCATGCCCTGATATAACCAACGATCAATAATCTCCCAAATTTTGTACCGAATGGAGAAATTCTCTTCATTTGCAGTTATCTCACTCAAAAGATTTAACATCAAGTTGGTGAGGATGACACGGTTACCTTCACTTACCTTGACATTTGGCAAATCTACCATCTTTGGATTGTTTGCATTGTTGGCATTGACATCGACTGTAAGGTTCTTGCTACTAGTTATTAAATGATCAAAGTACAAGAAACCATTAATTATAGGCAAGAACTTGTTGAATGCAAACAACTTGGTTTGGCGGGACTCTGGGGTATCTGATGACAAGTTTTTGAAGATAGACGAAATTAGTTGAACGAAACCCGAGATGAATACAACCGAGTCCTCTGCTAGTTCGATTATAACCACATCATCAGCTGACTGGTTCGAATTGTCTGATTTTGTTGAATGACTGGAGAAGAGAAATTCTTGCCTTTTTTGCTGTTGCTTGAGTTTCTCATTTAGGTTTTCTTCGAAGTTCTCGTTTAAAGAATCAATGTAGTAGTTCAATGAGCTAACAATGGAGTCAATTGATATCCTGGTATAATCATTCTTCTTCATCATAGAAACATTGTTATTATTATTTGACATCAATATGTCCCAGATTTTGATAGCCGATTCGTTGCCTGCAGATGCTAGTGAGCCCAATAGTAAGCAGAAAGTGGCTGTGATAAGCGGTGAAGTGTTGTTGCTTAAACCCCATGAGAAAAATCCCATGATATCGTTTGTATCAGCAGTCCAGAATAGCGAACTGATTTCAGGTCTATTAGAATAAGTGTAAGCAAATGCTAGGTAAAATCTTTCCAACACTGCTCTGGTAGATATTTCGTCCAAATCAAGGTTGCCTCTATCTTGATCTGACTTGCTGATGGCTTTTCTGTCATCTTCATCGACATTATCATTTTTTCTTTTGTCTATATCATCTGTATCGTGTTCTTCACCCTCTAATTGTTTTCTGTTCAAGGAAGATAAAAGAAAATCTTCTTCGCTATCTCTCAACAGTATAAGAATAACAGCTGAGTTTGCAATGAAATTCAAAAAGAATTTGTGGAAGAATGGTGCTAGGAGAGACTCATTGAAATCCTTATTGATAGTAAAAGGTGTTAAATCGGTAAGAATTGACACGTTTTCAAACCCTTGCCTAGTTTCTTTCAAATGCAATAACTCTGCAGAAGAAGGATACGCAAATTTGACGGGTGACAACTGTGGGAAAGTTTTCTGTAATAAAGATCTGAAGTCATAGACATTGGTCCATTCGAATTGTTCAATTGTTGCGGGATTGGCCGATTCAGCAGTGTAGCACAAGAGTTTATCCATAACATCGTAGTTTATAATCCATTCAACGTACTTTACGACATCGTTTTTGAAATCAAACTTGGCAGCTCTTGCATCTTCTTCTTTGCACCAGGAAGTGAAATAAGTGAAAAACATCAACCATATAACGATTTCGAATCCTTTCAATTCTGATTTCGTGAGGTCTACCATATCATTATTGAAAACCCCCTTTTCTCTATAGTCTTTGCTCAACTTTGACGTGATAGCCTTGTGTAATGCTTCCACTTTTGAATCATCGTTGGACTCAAACATATTAGTCAAAATTTTCAAAATCACTGGTAAGAAATGCATTGATAAGACATCCTCATCAGCAATATTCTTATTTATGTGGTCCATGATGATGTTGTAATGTGAGAGAGCCCCAAACTGCTCATGATAGTTCTCCAATAAAGCATAGAGAACTTGACTCAAAACCTCGTGACAAGTGAAGAGCTGTATCTTGGAATAGTTGACGGCATTTAAAAATAAGAGATCGTTGATGTTATCTGTAATACGTTGTTTGTCGATCATGTCATTTTGGAGTGCCAATAATTCATATATCTTGTCGAAACTGGCAATAATGTTGCTCAAGAACTTCTCATATTGGTCTGACGATACGATCAAATTCAAGTTTTTCGATGCAATTAAGTACCCCAAAATGTTAAGAATGTACTGATACCGGGAATAGAATGAATATCTAGCGCTGTCACTGAAATCAGTTCCTTTCTGGTACCTCAAGCCACTGGAGTAGTATAGAATTTCACCGGTTGTGATTTCATTAGTATCGAACTCGTTGGATAATAGGAATGTGGAGTCTATAAACGGCTGATTGAACTTGAACTCGTCGCCATTACTGAATTGAACGGGATTGTTTTGATCGGCCAATTTCTTCCTCGATTCCTCATTCTTTACTGGAGTGATCAAAACGTTGAAAAGATCCTCCTTTAGAAGCTGAATTGTGTCTGGATCCACATTGTTCTGTATTTTTATGTGGTTATAACAGTCTGAGAATAGATCAGTTGACCAATTCAGTGGTCCTGGATTGCCACTCATGCCTGAAGTATCTTGCTGCTTTACCGACTATGTTATTTTGAAGCTAGCACTTTTGAAAATTTTGTTTACTTTTGTGTTTGAATTGTATGCAGGACATGTAATACTGGTATATGTGATGATAGTGGTAGGACAGTAGTAGGTACAATATTAGAAGGCAAGGTTCTGTTGCTCAGTAAATCTAAGTGTCCGTACTAAAATTCATGAATTATTACGATGGGATTTAAAGATTAAAGCACGCTTTCTATAGGATGTCTAGGAATTTAATGTGTATTTTGCAACTTTTTCACTTTATAAAGCTAAATGGTCAAAGAATGAACAGAAATGTGGTCTTTAGAACTTCCAACGAGATGACGTAACAAAGAAAACTTTTAGATCTTCGCATAATTCTACACGATGAAAACAAGAGTTGAATCAGTAAGATAATACTAATGCATAATTCTTAAGTAGCTATACACAAGCTATTCACTACGTCCAGCATATTTGTATGAATAGTTTTTTTAAATCCGTTATGTTTTTCAAAGAATCCCTATAGATAATGCTCGGCTTAATAAAGACTTATTTGACACCCTTGATCGAGACTCATAGTCAAGTGCGATTGTTTCTTTGGAATAGTTTCGTCGCTGTGAGATTCTATATTGGGGAACATTTGTGCCAATCTAGTGACAATGTAGGAAGCTTCTGTCAAGGCAAATTGTTGACCCAAACAAATTCTAGGGCCACCGTTGAATGGCAAGAAGCTCCAGCCCAATTTCTTGGTGGAAGGTTCAAACCATCTTTCAGGTCTAAATTCTTCAGCATCTTCACCATACACAATTCTATCTCTGTGAGTACAGTAGACACTGTACATAACAGTCTGACCCTTTCTAATAAGAACTGGTGATAATCCATCGTCCCCACCACCTCTTGGCAAAGTAGTGTTTCTTTGAGCGACTCTAAAGTTGACTGGAACAGATGGGTATAATCTCAAGCACTCGTTGACAACAGCCTTCAAATATTCACACTTTTTGAGAGATTCAAATGTAATATCCTCTACTCTAGAGTCTTCTCCAGAGCCAAATTTCTCATATATTTCTTCCTTTAACTTAGCCCAAGTACCTGGGTTTCTGGCTAATTCGAAAAAGACAAAGGAAAGTAAGCCTGCAGTGGTATCTCTAGCAGCAATCAAGATGTTCAATAATTGGTCTCTCAAGACCTTTGGATTTCTGGTTTGTTTGGCCAATTCGTACAAGAAGACATAGTCGTTAGTACCGTCAGAGTACTTTTCAAGCTCTTCTGGAGACAGGTCCAAAGCCTTTTGGACATAGTAGTCAGCAAAAGTATGGACGTTCTTGACAGCATCCCTGAATTTTTTAGGATTCATCAAGAAGTAAAAGTCCTGCAACACAGTTCTGGTGGCCAAGTATGACTGAGCCAAGTTGAAAGACTCGGCGAATTCTGACTTTCCATCAAACGAAACTGGCTTGTCATAACCAATGGAAGCATCCTGCAAAGAAGAGACCGATTCACCAAACAAAAACTCAGTGCCTGAATCTACAGTCAATCTAAAGAACAATTCCTGAATGTCAAACTGCTTACCCTCGTGTTTGCGGATATGCTGAGCCAAGGTTTGGAGATGAGGCTCCAAAAGCTTAACGTGAGCCACTTGCTCTCTGGCAAATTGAGGTCTCAACATGGCTCTGGAATGTTTCCAGCCCTTCCCGTCAAGGGTGAAAATACCATCACCTAACATGGGCAAAAATTGACGATGTCTGGTTCCAAGACAAAAGTCATTGAATTGAGTAGCCAACATAGCTTTGATATTTTCTGGTTCCCTGGTGGCAACAACCATTCTACCAAGCATTCTAAAGTGGAACGTAGTTTCCAAATTGGGCAAGGTTTTATATCTGTCATTGGTAAAATCAACCAATTCACCCTTCTTCTTTGAAATGAGCACGGCACGAGCTAATCTAAACCCTGCTGTGTAATCATAGCTGTAAGCTTTGAAAGGTTTTGCACCTAATTTCTTTCTCAAGAATAGTTCTTGGATATGGTCAATCACCGCATATGCTACAAAGGCAACAGTGAGTATAACAACCCAAGGATGATCTTCCTTAAATGCCAAAAACGTATCTATCGACGACATGGCTTAGGAAATTAAAAAGCGGTAGTTCGGAGAAATATCTCTATATTACCCACCGCACAATAAAATAATTTATGATAGCCGACACATGTTTACTTTTATAATCTGAAGAGGAGGGGAAGGTAAAATCACAAGATGAATCTCATTGGTTATAAAAAATTGTGTAGGCGAGATTGGGTGTTGGATGATAACATACAGCATAAAAAATAAAACTAGGCGACCTGCATGCATATTTTCATTCGGTGACCCCTTATTTTTAGGGTGTAAGCCGGCCTTCCCATTGGTTCATTGCAATATTCACGTAATGGATCTTACATGGGGTTCAATATAGATATAACCCAACTCTTTATCCGGTTTTGAAAGAAGAGACTATTTAGTTATTTAGTTTGCAGATGTTTTGTGGGTCCATCACATGCAGATGGCTCCCCGCAAAACGTCTTTGAATAGTTAATTTTAGTATGCAATGTTTAACGTATTGGCCTTCGGATCGGCGCGCAAACTCCGGAGCAGCGAGCCGGCCGCGAGCTCGTCGTGGATTGCAGCTATTGAAAAGTCAAGCGTAGCCAAGAGAAAATGCCTGTGCGAATAGTATCACATGCCCTACCTACGTCGCCGAGCTATTGCAGTGAAGGTAACGAAGCATCTGATCGAATCCCGGATTGTAGTAGAATATGTTGGGTGAGATTAACTAATAGATTGAAGCTTTGTGCGACGCATGTATTGGCATTTTAGTTTAGCTCCGCATGCAAGACGCGGAGAAGCTAAGGAGCGCAAACGCAATATTTGGGTGGAGTCGACGCGGGCGACGGACTTATCACATGCATGAACGTCAATGTCACTCATAGCACACTATAAACTAAGGATCTCACAAGCTTGATATTTATGATTCTTTACCGATATCCGATCAGATAGAGAACAATTTCCTACCGTTTTTTTCAATATAACTATGTTTTTGTATTTTTAAGTTTCATCAATAAATAAATATAAAATTATCAATTGACAAACCAACTGATATCAAAGAGAACTAGATAGATATGATAATGTGTAGAATAATGCAACGAAACCATCAAATTTAGACATCTGGGCCAGCAGCTTTAACTTCGGAAGTAGCTTGGTCAGCGTACTTCGTGAAGTTTTCAGCGAACTTACCAGCCAAAGATTTGATTTCATTGTTGAAGGATTCAACACCTTCGGTCCAAGCCTTGGTTGGGTTCAAGATTTCAGCTGGGACGCCAGGGCAAGATTTTGGAACGTTCAAGTTGAAAGTTGGGAAAGTTTCGTATTCAACCTTGCTCAATTCACCAGAGTGGATGGCATCCAAGATGGCTCTGGTGTATTTCAAAGAACATCTCTTACCACCTCTGGCAGCAGAAGCACCAACCCAACCAGTGTTCAATAACCAAGCGTTAGCATTGTGTTGACTGATCTTGTCAGATAATTGTTGAGCGTATTTCATAGGGTGCAATACCAAGAATGGTTGACCGAAACAAGCAGAGAAAGTAGCTTGAGGTTCAGTGACACCTTCTTCAGTACCAGCCATTTTAGAGGTGTAACCCGAGATAAAGTGGTACATGACTTGAGCGTTGCTCAACTTAGATACTGGAGGTAAGACACCAGATGCATCACAAGTCAACAAGATGATGTTAGTTGGGTGAGTGTCAGCCAAACATGGGATCTTGGCAGATGGAATAAAGTCAATCGGGTAAGCACATCTGGTGTTTTCGGTGATGGTAGGGTCGTTGTAGTCAACGACTTTAGTCAGTGGATCGTACACAACGTTTTCTAAGATGGCACCGAACTTGATAGAGTTGAAAATTTCTGGTTCTTTTTCTTGGGACAAGTCCAAACATTTGGCGTAACAACCACCTTCAATGTTGAAAACACCATTGTCGGACCAACAGTGTTCATCGTCACCAATCAACTTTCTGTTTGGATCAGCAGATAAGGTGGTCTTACCGGTACCAGATAAACCGAAGAAAAGTGTGACATCACCCTTTTCAACTCCTTGGTTACAAGAGGAGTGCAAAGTCAAAACCTTGTGCTTGATTGGCATCAAGTAGAACATGACGGTGAAAATACCCTTCTTCATTTCACCGGCGTATTCGGTACCCAAGATAACCATTTCCATATCCTTGAAGTTAATTTCAACAGAAGTGGCGGAAGTCATACCCTTGGTGTGGACGTTGGCTGGGAAAGAACCACCGTTGTAAACAGTGAAGTCTGGTTCACCGAAGTTAGCCAATTCTTCTTCAGTTGGTCTGATCAACATATTGGTCATGAACAAAGCGTGGTAAGCTCTGGCACAGATAATTCTGACCTTGATTCTGTATCTTGGGTCCCAACCCGCGTAAGCGTCAACGACGAATAACTTTTCTCTGGTTCTCAAGTAGTCCAAAGCACGAGATCTGGAAATCTTCCAAGTTAATTCATCAACTTGTTTGTTAACTGGTCCCCACCAGATATTTTGGGTCGAGGTTTCTTCGTCGACAATTCTTTTATCTTTTGGAGATCTACCAGTCTTTTCACCAGAGTAGGCCATCAAGGCACCGGTGGATGAGATGGTGGTACCCTTTTCCAATAAACCATCTTCGTATAAGGTTGGAGGTGGAGCATTGTGACGAATTATCACGTCGTTCTTCAAGGATAATTGTTTTACCAATGGATCTTGAGTAGACTTGATGGTTGGGTGACCATCAAAATTGATACTAGATTCAACTGCAGTTGGAGGAGCCATGTTGTATGATTTGTGTTGTTATTCAATGATGTGTTGTACTGAATAATAAAGCAGTAGATGTAGAATCAAGAAATGCAACTCTATTTATACACTGGGGGCCAATCTTCTGGGTACCCCGGGGAAAGGGAAGTGACGGATCGCGCCTACACGTACGGTTGCTAGAAATTCCAGTTTAGGAGAATGTCACACCCAAAATCTGGGGTAAGGAGAGAGTCGGAACAAAATTGTATGGGGTTTTTTTGTTCCGTAAACCACCGTATTATGTAATCACTTAGGTAAAGCCCACTTTTTAAGCTCGGTCCTCGGATGGATGGAAGGTAGTTATTGTAGTGTGACTGTAGCGCCCGCTCCTAGGGAACGGCTTAGTAGTCAACTACTTCAGTTACTGACAATCTACAGCTTCGCCTTCCACAACGGACCTCTCGCCCCGAATCGAATGTTGGTTTCTCTGAATCACTATGCGCCTGTTAGTTCCCTGATGCTCCGCGGGATAGCGCCGTAAAGGTTTGTTTTTCAGTTGTGTCTGCCCCGCATTAATTCAGTGAAGAAACGCCCTACGTAATAGCAACTGGATTTCGGAATTTTTGGACACGCCGAGACTATTTTGCAAACAATTGATGATCACTAGGTTTATTATGAGCACTCCAGGCCAATGCCCCCTACCTCTGAAGTATAATTCCATCATTGAGGGATTTAGAAGTCGGCTCATCGATCAAAATTACTCTATACAGAAAAGGGCCGCAGCCATACATATCGGTTTTTGTTGTGGTTACAATTTACGTGTTCCCGGGCGCACAATAGTGAGCAACACAACCCGGAAATTCTCGGTCAATCCTGATCTGATCGTTTTGTGTTAGCTGTTCGCCTGATTGTTTCGGAACCGACCACGGTTAGTACTTTGCTGTTCTAGACATGTCACAACAGCCATGCCGACTTCTCGTAATGCGCAGATATTTACCTAAAATTGCCAACTTTTGAGGTTTTTTTACCTAGCTTGGTTAGAACGTAAAATATCTCATTACTCTATACAGCAAAGAATGGTTGTATTGTGAGAAATGGTGTTATTACTCAGTGAGTTCAAGACTGTCAATCATGTCATTCTGGCATGGGTGCAAAAAACGACTTGATGACATACTCTAAATGCTGTACTATAAGATGGTACCATTCCGAGCTACTCCGAGAAATACGATAAGCATAGTCTTTGCAACCCCTCTCTAAAGTTACAAGGCTTGAAACCTGGTGAAGATCTGAGGCTAAAGTTCTCCCCTCCTTTTCCCCGGGCATTGAAGATCCTGCACATTAATATGCCTTATGACATACTACAATCTATTCATTGGGTACTGATACAAATTGATCAGAGTCAGAGTCAGAGTCGCTGGGTAACACACTACATGTTTATATTACATCTTCAATATACAGTTCCTAGATTACATTAACTATCTAGCGGTCCCACGACCCTTGGACCCTTAGACCCATCTTATGTTGAAAACGTCTGACCTGGATTGTACTTCTTGTCGTAGTAGTCGTAATAATAATCCCATTCACTGAACCCGATTTCCTTTATCCCATTGATAGATTTATCGTCATTAACTCCTATAATCATGCATTGATTCATCTCTATCTCTCCATCATTAAGATTCGACTTCAAATATGTGATACCACTGCATATTAAACCATATTTGAATATTTCAGTCAAGTTGGAGTACAGCGGATCAATGACTGGTCCAATAATTCCTCCTATCAATGGTACGTTCTTATCAAAGCCCGAACCAGCAACTTCATCAATAAATGGATAGAATTTGGCGAGTTGGGATTTGTTTGTGAATAAAACAATACTTCCAATCACACTTTGATTGGTGGGCTCCAACGCAATAATGATCTTTACTCCAAAAGGATTCGAACTTCCGAGATGCTTTATCACCTCCAAGTAAAGACTTTTCATTCTCTCTCTTTCTTCCAATTCTTCATTAGATGTATTTGTACTAGCTGAAGAATCTTTCTCTTCTTGATTTTTTGATTTCTCAAGTTCGCTGATCAGATCGCCAATGGACCTATCGATCAATTTCATTAATTTTTCAGGATCACTGCAAATATCGAACCTTACTCCCACTATCATCAACTCTCTAAAAATCTTTTTTGGAACCAGCCACTCGTCTAAATTGTTCAATACCATAACGTATTTCTTTACAGCTTTTGACTCAAGCTCAACGTCCCATCCAAGGTTATACATGAAAGAATTCACCTTATTATTGGCACTTTGGCTTATTAAGTTGGAATTATTTGGAAACACAAACAATGGTAGAGAGGTTCCAAGAGTGACACTTTTGCAGCCCTTCTCCTTCAATAGGTATCTCATTGCTCTGGCATGTAAATTCTTACCAATACTTTGAAAAATCTTGGATTTGTCGACCAAGAGGTACATTATGGAACCCACCGGAGGTGATTCTTTAGTTAAGTCCCCATCCAATGGGTATTGCTCATGAACCCACGTTAGCACAACACCATACAATATATTTAACGAGGAGTTTCTGACCACGAAATGTTTCTGTGACTTGGTATGAGTGGACAATAATGCATAGAGTTTCCTGTAAAAGTTATCATTCTGATAATTGACACCTCGAACTTTGGACGCTACATTTGAACTATCCAACGTATTGTTTTTCCACAACTTGACCAAGCCCGACCAATCACGCTTCAACTCCAATTCGTCCACTAACCATCTTCTCTTTGGAACCTTGTTCCTAGCACCCTTATGAGAAAGAGCCACGTCGTTGTTTGCAAAGGTTGAATTTCTGGAAATTTCACCAGAACCATTTGAGCCCATATTGGCGTATTTATGGCTATCTCTTTTTGATTTGCTAACAAATTTCTTTTCTCCTGGAATACATCCTTCGGCCTCAAAATCTCCCATAAGCACTCCAGCCAACTTCTCAAGCACCTGTTCAGTATAATCAAAGCAGCACAAGTAAGCACTTCCGATCGACTTGTTGTAGAAGAAATCATAAGGAGAAGATGTAGCAATGATAACTAGCGGCTTGGAAAGCTGACTGACGGCTGCAACTGAGTTGTTCAATGAGTTTGGATTGGCACCACACAAGATCGATACATATTTGACGATACCAATTTGGTACATATTTCTGGAAGCTTCCGAAGTTAGAATTATTACCACCTTGGAATTTTCGATCAATGATTCGTGCAATGGAGTTAGCCCGTTTGCCGTGTAAGTTGTGTGTAAAACATTGTAGGGATTTGTTTTATCGATTGCATGGTCAGACAAATACTCCCCAAACTTTTGAAACACCTCTTCACCAGTGAAAAGTTGTGACAGATGGTTTTGCTGCTGGTGGTTGAGATACGAGGTGGATGTCAGTGGATAGATTGGGTTGAGGAGGGGGGTCAACAACAAGATGTTGTCAGGAGTCAGTTCATCGTTCTTTTTGGGTGCAATAAACTTGCCAAGCGGAAGAGTATCGTTTGCGTCTCTTACTAACGTTATTGATTTTTGGTACGCCAACAGAGACAATTTTTGGTGTTTTCCCCACAATTCAGGGAACTCATTTTTGAATACCTTGATTTCATCTTCTTTCGCCGAAAGCTCACCTCTAGGAAACAAATTTGACCATGTTGGTAAGATCTTTTGTAGTTTCTCTATCCTTTCAAAGGCAGCATTTATAGTTTCTTCATCCAAAGTACCGTTGGCAATAGCCTTTTCCATCGATTCAATGGCTTCGTTTTGCAATGCTAAATCATGACACACCATCACCAAGTCACATCCTGCAGCCAACGCCAAGACCACTCCTTGCCCCAATCCTATAGAGTGATATAGCGCTTCCATTTCCAAGCATTCGCTGATCACGAACCCTTTGAACTTCAAGTCTTTCCGCAACAATTGGTTGATTATTATAGGCGACAAGCAGGCGTGTATTTCGTCGGGACTGATCGAAGGAACTCCGCAACCAGCTGCACTTATTCCATCCAACAAGTCTTCTTCGATTAGTTTGGCAAATGGTACGCTGTTTAACTGTTTGATTTGGTCTAGCGTATCGCTTATCATGGGAAGTTCAAGCAAAGAGTCCACGGTTGCGTTGCCGATTCCCGGAAAATGTTTTCCTACAGTCAATAAGCCACCGGCCCGTAGTCCTTTGGCGCACGCCATACCATATTTGGTGACATTTTCGATGGTAGTACCAAAGCTTCGAACACCCATTAGTTGATGTGATATTTTGGTGACAACATCTAGTACGGGACCCAAGATTATCGAGAAGCCTATATGCTTCAACTCTGTAGCCACTGCTTTGGATATTTCATACACTAGCTCGGTATCTCCAGTTGCAGCTAGGGCCATTGCACCAGGACATTGGGTTAGGAAATCGGGATCGAAAAGTGAATTCAACATGCCACCTTCTTCATCGATGGCAAACATTATCGGGTTTTTGTAGTTGGCTTGTTTGAATGCAATATACTGTAGGTCCTTTATAAGTTTAGACATCTGGGCTGCTGATACTGCATTCTTTCGTGATAATATCATAGATGACACATGATGCTCGACAATCAAGTGGTACGCTTGTGGAGTTACAGTGGTACCTTGAAACCCTCCACATAGGAATGTCCCAATCGGGAATGGAGGACTCAGTGTACTCATTTATAATGCCGTCACGATTATCTCGTGGTTTCGAAGATCTTGGTTTTTTAGTGGGGATAAAATCTTGGAATCGGGCACGTGAGTAATAAATACGAGGAAAAGGTTATGTTATCTTTTAATCCACTATATATCTTTTATTGGCAGGTGAAGGTATAGTGGCATGATTGCCTTGATGTACTGATCCAGTTCCTGAATTAGAGTTGAAATTGAACTAAGGTAGGGTATAGAGTCGTCGAATGATGCTCGATCAGATTTAAGGGCAAAATAGCAGCATAGAGGAAACAGAAGAAGAAGCAGACCATAAGAACTTGTTTTCTATGCCGATAACGAGAGTTTTGAATTTCTCGCTCTTTCTGTCTAGTGTAAGTGTCATCTCGGACTAGACATGGCCAACCTATTGAAGGTCGCACAATATTTGCAGCCGGAAGTAGGTACCTACAGAGAAGAATATCGTAACTGGCTTGGGCACTGCGAAAGAAGCCGATTTTAACGAGTAGAGCATTTTATAGACAAGACTGAACTCGTCTAGAGTAGTTAGAGATGATGGGGGTGAATTGGCTGTTTGATACCTCGTAGGAATATTTCGTAAGCGATGACTAAGCAGCATGAGGGCCAAAAAAATTATGCTGAACCAGCTTGAGATGAGATATTGATGTTAAGATCCCTCTCGGATATCATTAAATCCATACCACTGTTTGGAATTTCAAGAAAGATTTTCAACCCATATAATCTTAAGATGGTACAAGTCAAGAAACTAAGCGGTAGGGATCTCTACGACAGTATTGGTAAGCCCAAGACTATTGTCGCACCAATGGTAGATCAGTCCGAATTGGCCTGGAGAATACTCTCAAGAAGATACGGAGCCGATTTGTGCTACACCCCCATGTTCCATGCACGTTTGTTTGCCACAGAGGAAAAATATAGAGCCAGCATGTGGGGAGAACTTGATGGAGACTCCGCTCAAGATAGACCTTTAATCGTTCAGTTTTGTGCCAATGACTGCGACTATTTATTACAGGCAGCAAAGTTAGTTGAAGACAAATGTGACGCTGTGGATTTGAATTTGGGGTGCCCACAAGGAATAGCGAGAAAGGGTAAGTACGGAGCATTTTTGATGGACGACTGGGATTTAGTCCACAAATTGATCAGAACATTGCATGACAATTTAAAGGTACCTGTGACCGCAAAAATACGGATCTATGACGACAAAGAAAAATCATTGGAGTACGCCAAAATGGTATTGGACGCCGGCGCGCAGTTTTTGACTGTGCATGGCAGAACTAGAGATATGAAAGGACAAGCCACTGGTTTGGCAAACTGGAAGATATTGAAGTACTTGAGAGACAACCTCCCCGAAGACCAGGTATTTTTCGCAAATGGTAATATTTTGTATCCGGCAGACATAGGCAGGTGTGTAGATGAAACCGGCTGTGATGCTGTGATGTCGGCGGAGGGAAATTTGTACAACCCGGGAGTATTCTGGACCAAGACAGATAATATCGACAAACAATTCGCCAGAGTGGACAATATGTTGAGAGAGTACTTTGAAATCGTAAAGACATGTCCCGGAAGTGCGTCTAGACATGCGATGAAGGCACATTTTTTCAAGATGTTGCATGCATTTTTGAACGAGCGCAAGGAATTGCGACCATTAATAGGCAAAACCAGCGTTCATGCATCATTCGACGAGTGGGATAAAATAGTTCAGGAGGTCGAGAGGATTGTCGAAGACATATATAAGCAACCAGACATAGAAAAGCTCGATGTGATTACTGAGGGAAAATTCGAAAGCTGGGGTGGCTCGTACAAAACTATACCATACTGGAGATGTCAGCCATACTTCAGAACTGTCAATGGAGAGAAGCAGAATACGAGGGTGTTGAAAGTGGCGGGCGAAGCCGCATTCGAGGTGCCTGAGACCAGCACCAAATCTACCAAAAGAGAAAGATCAGCTTCAATTGAAGATGCTACAGAAGTGCAGACCAAAAAATCGTCTCTTAAGAACCTAGAAATAGAAGTATAGGAAGTATCATTAAACGTTACTAAGGGTGTCACCTTCCCACCACTTGAAACCTAAGCCGTAACCCCACTCATCGTTGGTGTAACGTGTAGGATTCTTGACGCCGACCTCGTACAAGTCGTTCAATTCCTGTTCGGTCAAAGGAGGCAATCTGACATTGGTCTTGATTCTCTCCAAATTGGATGATCTTGGCAATGCAACGCGTCCCTGTAACAAATGGTAGGCATTGGTGATTTCGTTGACACTGACATCGTACTTTTTAGCCAACTCCTGGACCAATGGGACTTTCAATACCGGGGCACCTGGACCACCCACTGGAGAATATGCTTCCGTAATAATTCCGTGCTTCGCGGCGAAATCGTGAAGGTCCTTTTGAGGAAGTTGTGGGTGGGCTTCTATTTGGTTGACCACTGGAACATGCTTGGCCACTTCAAGAAGTTTGCTCAAACGTGGGATCGAATAGTTGGACACTCCGATAGATCTGACCTTATCAGTGGTGTCTAAGATTTTTTCAATCTTCTTGTATGTATCAATGTAAGCAGTCCCATTTACAGGATCATCGTCACGAAGCAAGTTGCCTGCTTCGTCTCTTGGTTGTGCGGGTCTTCCGTTCTCGTCACCGCTCAATGCAACGGGCCAGTGCTGCAAAAATAAATCAACGTAATCAAGGCCGAGTGTGCGCAAAGACTCATCCAAAGACTTCTCGGGGTTTTTGTGGTATGAGGGCCAAACCTTGGTGGTGATAAATACATCTTCACGCTTGATCACACCGTCCTTGAACAATTCAGCCAATGCCTCTCCGACATACTTTTCGGTACCGTAGTACCATGCAGTATCGATGTGGCGATATCCGGCTTTGATGGCAGTGAGCACTTGTTCTTTCACATCACTGGGATCACCCGAAGGCACAGTACCCAATCCCAAGGCTGGAATTTTTTTGCCGTTGTTTAAGGTTAAAGTGACGTCTGTAGCTAATTTAGTCATGATAATGGTTGGTTTGATTCTGCAGATACTGTAGATTCCGAGATTACGCTCCGCTTTATATACTCTCGATCCTGCGTGAGGGAACCACCTTCCTGCTCCACACTTTGCGGTTGCGGTATTGCTTTCACGAATCCACAGATCAGGGCTGCCTATTGTTTGCTTCGTTTTATACAGAACATACACGTCCTTGCTTTATGTCAATGTCCCAACTTTGCTATGTCTCAGACTGACTAAGCTAGTCAGTGGGGGACCCTCGAATTTGCGCTCGCAGTGCTGAGTTGCGGTATTGCTAACTATTTTTCGTGGTGGTTCCGGTTGCCACAGTGTGACTGCAACTTGTTCTCACTGAGCTACTAACAAATTGGGCAACGCCACACAGCCTACGTCGTTATGTTCGTAGCATATACTATTACAATTATGTGCTAGGGGGTATCACTAGATTACAAGTCATGCGATGCCGAATCAGATCCAGCGAATGTGTGTAAGATTAGATCAGATTTCCAAGTCTCCCACCACATCGGCATCCTCATTTAGCATTTCATCGTCCGAGTAATCATCTATGTAAGCATCTCCATCTATATCCTCCACATCACTGTTAACTTTGGTATCGTTGGCAATCTGAGGGTCGGTGGAATTGAGGTTGGGTTGGTTGCTGTTGATGATAGAGTAATGTATCTTGTTTATGGCTGTCAAGTAAATGAACGCCACTCTCTTTTTCTTCTTGTTATATACAAACCAATAATATGACCACATGGTTTGATACGGATAACTCAAATCTTCCAAGATGGACTCGTCCGATGGTTGGAATTGATATATCTGGCAAGCATCAAATATATTGTTATGTGGTGAGGATACGTGAAACGATATTCCACCAGATTTGGAATAAGATCCTTGGGCATTGAAACTACTTTTTCTAGATGATGATCCTTCACCATTCTGGGCACCTATTTTGGGCGAGGTACTTTTGGACGGAATCAAGTCCATATACACATTAATGGTATCCCAAATCCAATTCAATATATCTTCTTTTTTCCCTAAGGATATCATGATTTTGTTGAATTGACTTATCAAGTCTTCGGCATTGGTTATTTTGTGAAAGTTCTCGGTCGAAGGTTGTAGATTGGAGAAGTCATGATCAGGATAAGTGCTGTTGAGAATGGCAATAAGATATGCAAACGTCTTTCTAGTGGTGACATTTTTCAACGGACCGAAAGGCGACTCGTCCAAATTGTCGATTTCTAGCGATGTATCTCCCCCATTCAAAGACTTGGAAAGTAAGGAATCTTTCGTTGAAGACGACGCGATGGAATTCTTCCTGAAGGTCTCTGCCGTACTGTCTCTTCTTTCCACGTAGCTTCCTCTTCTTTGAAATCCTTCTGCAGGGGGACTTGAGCTGGTGTCAAATAAAGAGTGTGAGGAATTCTGTCTTTCTCGCTCAATTGACCGCGACAATTGATTATCCTCCAAAATCTGATCCAAGTGCTTGTCAATTGTCTTGAATAACTTTCGGTCCGAACCAATTGGCTTGGTGGTGAACAAGTCGCAACCTCCTTTTATCACTAGATTGTTGTCCTGCGAATGGAAATTGAGCTCTTGGTTTACCAACTCTATGTCCACTTCATCGATAAACTGCTGGTTAGTTTGTATTGTAGTGCCGAAATATAATACAACATACCTTCATAATTGATTAAACTTATTTCAGAACTCGCTGTCTTCTTACTCAATTTTGTTTATAGTTTGGTAAATAGTTGATTGGTGGTGGGCCGTTTTGGTTCGTGATCATGCTTCACGGTATCCGTTGTTCAGGTGATTATCGAATTGCCTGGCCCGCGCACGACGCGTCGCCGCACTAGGAAACTTGGGCTAAACCAGCCTGCTGGATTCGGAATTCGATTTTTATATTGGCAGGCATGGGATTAAAGGAAGAGCTGACCACTTTGGCATATCTTATTACACTCCAGCCTTGGATGGGTGTGTCAGGCGGATCCGGAGCTGCTCGTTTTCGACTACCCTCGACTTTTTTCTCATCCTCGCGGTTGCCAGATTGTTGGTGCTGCGAACTCTCGCCCTCCGGGTTCTGAGCTCTGATGATGGGCTTGTAAGACTTCATTAGCATGATTCTGTTGTTTATTCTCTTCGCCCACGGATATCCCAACGTGGGGACTAGTTTCTTGGTGGTGTTTTTGTGTTGATACCACTTTATAATGAGATCTCCCTCGTTGGTAGCAGGATCAGCTGTATTCTCTAGTTTGAACCTCTTGTTATTTTCATGTTTGCCTCTTAATCCCTCCAATTTGGACTCGATCAATGCCAATTCATTTCTATTCAAACAAACTGGACTGTATGCATTTCCTTCCTGAAACTGTTCATAGATGGCTCTGGCATCCCATCCTGAATGAATACTCTGTTGGAAATCCAAAGTAAGCGGGTTGTCATCGTGCTCGAATCCACTCATGTAATCACTTACTTGGTTCACCACCACCACTGCGATTCCATACTTGCGCGCTATTCTAGTCAAATATCGGTGCAATGTATACAAATAGAGAAACTTGGTGGATCGGTTCTTGTATTTGTCAGACTTGTTCATCTTCTTGAGTTGTTGCTCGTGCTGAAACTTGACCGCCTGGTAATCCTTACAATTTACAAGTTCTTTTTCCTGCGCCTCTATCTTCTCGGCGAGATAAGTTGAGTTGGTTATGGCATTTTCTCTTCGTAAGTGTTGGGCAATACTGTCGATTACAATTAAACCAACGTCCTTACTCTTTTCTAGCAATATTGGCAATTGCGTATACATAATGTGGTCTTGACTTTCCAAGTTGTGACAGTATATGTAGGAAATGTCATCCATCAGGACCGCCTGCCCCTTACCTTTATACGCGTCATGAACGTCTTGGAGCCTTTTCGTTTCCAAAAACGACTCGGTGGATATATATATGCACTTCTTCGATATCAATTGGCACTGCAAGCACAATTGAAACAATAGATGCGATTTGCCGGTGCCGCTTGCACCAAAGATCTCGGTTATTTCACCCAAAGGAATTCCTCCTCCAAGCTGTCTATCAACACCAGGCAACCCTGTTTCGATGAATTGACGTGTTTCTAGAAGTTTCTTCAAAGAGTTGGGTTTGACATCGAGTTCCTGTTTGATTTTCAGCAAGTACTCTTCGATTTCCCTTTTGGAACGGCCAAGAGTCTTCAGTAACTGGATCACATTGGAGTCATGGTCACAAGTCAACAAATCCGCTATGGTTTTGCCGTGCGACTGGATCAATGCTACTAAAGATGGGAACTCTTCGGCACTTGCATTCTCGTTCGGAGAAAGTTGTTTGAAATCATCCATCCATACACCCCAAAGAAAGTTGATAAATAGATGATGATGACTCGCTTACTTATAAATTTTTTACAGTACAAAAAATATTTTGATGATCCGTGAAGTGATAAGCGAGAAAGTAAATAGTGTTAAGTTGTAATCTGACGAGAATCTGATGTATATAGGTTTAAAACAGAGTCTTAGCCTTGCCGAGGAAAAAGTCTCTGGATTTGGTCCAAACTACCAAAAAGCTAGGAAAGCCCCAACCGAACGCAGTCGCAACACCTCCATCTCTTGAAATTGGCACAAACAAGATTGGAGATCCTGGTTTGCTGTAAGCTTTAAGAGCTCCTTCGACTCCAAACACTGCATTATCTATAGATTTCAAAAGAGTAGGTTTTTGGTAGTAGGTAAGGTCGACAAGACTTCTCGCTCCTCCAGAAACAATATCGCCAAAGGCAAGCACTTCGGGGTACTTTTTCAATCTCAAGTATTCATCGGTAACGATGTAGCCATTGGGGTCGAGAACATCCTTGTAGTTTTCTAAGAACGAAGAGTTAGGAGTATACCTGTAGGTTGTGATCACCAAATCAAATGACTTTACGGATCCGTCATCAAAAGTCACCAAACTCTTTGTTCCTTGTTCAGCAACAGACCTGACTTTAACATCATTTGCAACCACGACATCGAATCTCTTCAAGAAGGCAGCGGCCTGTTTTTGAACAGATGGCTTTACTGGAGGAAGTGGAGTACTGGCGCCTGTGTACAAGGTGATTTCCTTATCAGGATAAGTATGCCCCAACTCTCCCGCGATTTCCACACCAGTTGGACCCCCACCTAAAATGGCGACAGACTTTGCGGACTTGATATCCTTCGCGGTTTTTTCAATTCCTTGCTCAACGGTCTGATGATCTTTTTGGTGATCCAATTTGAGAAATGGAGAATCTGATCTGCTACCCGAAGCCACGATTAAGTTATCATACTTGATACTTGATCCATCGTTGACCTTAACGACTCGCTCGTCCAAATCGACCTTCACAACAAAGCCTTTGACAAACTTGAATGAACGAGTTGGTTGACCCAATGTTTTGAACTGTTCCTCGATGCCAATCAATGCTTCGGAGAGTTTTTCTGGCTCAATCAATAGACGTGGGGCCGCAACAGAGAAGTATCCGTATTGGGAAGGTGAGATAAGGGTGACATTGACCCTAACGGAACTACTTTTAGTGAGTATGGCTCTAGCAGCAGCAGCTCCTGCAAAGGAACCTCCAATGATGACTACCTCTTTGGACATCTTGTATTAGCTGGTAAGATTTCAGAGAGACTGAAGATGATAGATGACTTTTATCTACTTGCGCTCAATTATATATTCTATGTGGGGGTTTTCTGCGGCAAATACGCATCCCGTAATTTCTTGAAACCTATCTCTCATGGTTCGCCTCATCAAATTTGTAAAAATTGGTAAGATTGTTATTGCATTGGATTACTAATTGATCGTGGTATGTGGCTTAGTTACTCTACGTATATGCTCTATTGTAAGCAATAACGCCTCAGTTTATTTTTTATGTCTCGTGGTCAACTCTTTTTCATTTATTCGAGATATGTAAAGAGATCAAACTATTTAGTGAGCACCAGAGATGAAAAACCACTTATCAACAGACTTGTCAATTGGAGCGGCTGGAGCAGCAGAGTCAGCAGGAATTTCTTGAATAGCAGCTTCAGAGTAGGTTGGGGAAGAGGTAACGGTCGTGTTGGTCAAGTCAATTTCGTTGGAGTCAGCTTCACCTTTGATCAACTTTTCCCAAGCTTCAGCACACTCATTGACAACTTCTTCAGCGTACTTCCTATTCTTACATTCACCAGAGAAGGCGAATTGGTTTTCTGGCTTTCCATCTGGAATCTTGTAGATTCTGAACCATTCGTTGGTGGCTCTCAATAATCCTGGTAAGTGTGCTTCAACATCTTCGATGTCGTTTAATTTGGAAGCCAATGGGTCGTTGACATCGATGACAATGACTTTCCAGTCAGTTTCACCTTCATCCAAAAGAGCCATGACACCCAAGACCTTAACTTGCTTGATTTCACCAACGGTGGCGACCTTTTCACCAATTTCACAAACATCTAAAGGATCGTTGTCACCCTTGGCTTTGGTTTCTGGGTGAGCTTGGTTTGGGTCTTCCCAGGTTTGTGGGAAAGCACCGTAGTTGTGGATGTAACCGTGGTGAGGGAAACAGTTTCTAACGAATCTTAATTTGCCCTTCTTGGTGTCTTGAATGATTGGGTTCAATTTTTGTTCCTTGGAGATTTCCAACTTAGCATTGGTCCATCTTGGAACTTCGACAATCATGTTCAAGATAGTTTTTTCCTCATTGGCGTACAATGGGATGTCGTGGAAAGCGGAGACTGGCTTTCCATCCTTTTCAATGTAAACTTTGTAGTCTAAAGTGTTGGCAGCACCAATTTGACGGGTAGTGTAAACCATGACGTTTAGTTACTTTTCAAGTAGTGATTTAGATCGAAGTACAATCGACGAAAAAATGTGTTCCTTTGCTGGAGTCGACTTTGGGCCGGGACAACAAGATCACGTGGAGTGGTGTAAAAACCGCGCATGGTTGAGCTTTGTGACTTTATCAATAATATACTCGTTAATAGAGTTAACCGAAGTTGGACCACCCAATGTATTCATTTCGGCTTTTTTAAATAGTAGTAGACCTCGTGTAAGTTCCCTGTGCATCTTTTTGGATTCCTCTGGAATGATTTCTTTCATGTCGGGCAATTCCTTGAGGAAATTGATCATGAGTCGAATGTCGCGGAGCGCGATATCTAACCACCCGTAAGAATATTCTAGCAAGAATACCCCCGTGTAAGCTATTGAGCAGTGCTTTGAATATTGGCGACAAATGTTAATCCCGTAAACATCTGAGTCGAAAAACCCCAAAACGGTATCACCTCTGGCTATATTCGATACAAACTGTTGCGACAACCTATCAGGAAACCCTTTGGCTGTTATAACCACCATGGTGGGAAGTTGGGTGAACAGGTGAATCTTTTTGATGTGATTGCACAATGACTGGAAGACAGCGTCTTTTTCAATCACAATTATCATGCTATTACTTAATGCATTCAAACTCAAGTTCTCTTCAAGTATTGGTATGAGAATGGGATTATCATCGAAAGTAAGTCCCAATGCTGCAAAATTGCCGTAAACCAACCCTTTTTGGGAAGGATAGATAGAGAAATCGTTTTTCAACGAAAATTTCATAGAGTTTTCAATCAAGTCAATGCTTCTATTCAATCGCCTTTGGTTTTGAAAAAGCTGTGTGTCCTTGTAGTACAAATCTCTAGGTGTTGTTCTATTTTCTTTGCAGCCAAGTTGCATCACCAAAAGCTTGATTGACTTGATAAGGGTAACAAAACGAAGCAGTTCCGAACGCGTTTGACAGAGTTGACTTACCGAGATCTTGATGCACAGGGTTTCCAACTTTCTTTTTCCGGATGTGTTTTGGAATTCTAACACGACATCATTGGGGCTTAGAAGCTGGGTCTGAATGGCTTCCCACACGGAAAAGAGCGCTTCAAGTGGCTTGCTACGATGTTAGTATTTCATATGGTCAAATGCTTGCTACATACTCATTGGCGTCATATATCCTAATAGGATTGTACGCGGGGTCATGATCATATTTAAGTTTCAAATTGTGAAATGACATGACTTGTATAGGGCAGTTTGGTTGCAAACTCTAAATTTGGAACATAGTCGTAGAATGTCTCATATCACGTGATAGACACATGTACTACTACACTTATTTTATCCTTCATGGCATTAGAGACAGCATTTGTTGTTACCTGTAGCACCAACCGGTAATAAACGATAAGTAACAACAGGCCGATCTCAGCCCTACAAGCTTGATATTTTGAACAGCCGGAAAGCGAAGCATGAATGTTTGCATTTCCGGCCCGGTAATTAGCTTATTATTTCATGCTCTATTTAGCTCCGCTTATGAGCGCCACCGCTAAGCAGTGCAATTTGTGGCCATTGTAGGGGGGTTGCCCAAAGGCGAAGTCAACGAGAAGTGAAAGGCTTAGTGCTGAAACTGATGGCAGGTTAAGGAGCGTGTAGTTTCTTCCTTTCCCCACGGATCTGATTGGTAACGTCTTCGTACGTTCCCACTCACTGATTCGCTCAGATCAGTTGCACACAATTGCCGCACTTCCTACGCCCACGGTACCTGATAAAGATTTTATCTGCCGGCAATTCAAACGTGATTAGTTTTTCTGATGTTCTTGTACTTACTTGGCATTCGTTTTTTTATATTATTTGATCTATCTGATCTTCTATTCGTATTGCTTGCTTGGCTAATAACAGAGGTGCATAATCTCTTATATAGTGGCAACATTCCATCTTAACTTTTCTATTCATAAAGTTCCCCAAACCAAACGAAACTCAGGGATCGAATCATGGGGTTAGTCAAAGAAGAACTACTTCGAAGGTCGTCATATGATAATTACCTGGCGCCTATAACTGGGTCAGCACGATGGGCGTTCTTTGCTATCTTGATAGTGCTAATAATAGTATCCATCTTGGCAACGTTCAGAATCAACAAAAAGAGACTACAACATGGTGTCCAGCCGATGTACGGTACACGCTGGATGACGCCCCCGCTGTATGGACAATCACAAAATCAGTACAACCAATCTCATAGAAGAGATCCGGATATTCCTAGTGCCTATGTTCCAACTTACACTGCCGAAGCCACCGACACAGACATGGGCTATTATGATGCTGAAGGCAATTTCCATCCGAACCCCAACGCGAAGAATTCAGGTGTAAAGGCGCCTGCTCCTACTCACCAAAGACAACTCAGTACCACCAGCAACGGAGCACCTATCAACAATCGCTTCAATTCTACCGTGACCGATGAAGACAGCCATCAAGACCTTGAGATTGATGATATCTTTAGACCTCCTACCACTGCGCCACCAGGAATGAGTACGCCCACGCATAACTTTATGCTTAGACGACCCATCGAGCCCATTCCTGATACGTCTGATGAATATGAACCTCCTGATGGGCCACCCCCTCGGGAAGACTCACCTCGAGAAGGCTCTTCTTCCCACTCTGATATATTACCGGTATTTACTGAGGGCTCAAATCCACCCAAAATTACAGAAAAGCAAGCTCAAAATTAAGACAATACACTCTATGGCTAATTCAGTGCTAGTGTATGTAATATTACCCCGATTTTAAGTTCACTACTACTAGGTGTTGCATTCTAGAAATTTAATTACATATAGTTCTGATAAATACTAAAACAAAACATTAATTGAATATTAAATGGCAAGCTGCGGCGAGAAGAATAATAATAATTTACAAAAAGAAGACTGTTTAAATTCTTAAGGACTCTTCGTAAGCTGGTGGTGGACCAGTATAGACAATGTTAGCCTTTTCATCAAAGTGGGCGGCCTCATCAGAAACATCGACGCCGTTTTCAAGAGCCTTGTTCTTTTCGATTTCGGACAATCCCATGTCATCTCTGGCAACCCAGATATGAGGTTCTTCGTCATTGACAGCTGGATCTTCGTAAGCGGTCTTGATGAATTCAGGGTTATATTCAATATAGTTGAAGTAGGCAGCTGGCATAGAGGCACGAAGCAAATCGAAAGTTTCGGTCTTTGGTTGGAAGAACCTGGTAAGCCAAGATACGGCATTACCAGGTGCTGCTGTGACAGCCTTGGCTGGGTTACCTGTGGCAGTCTCTTCTCTCTCAAGCAAAGAGCCGTTGGCACCACTTTGCTTCTCTGAAATGTCAGAACCAGCAACATTGCCTTGAGTGCCAATATCGGATACAGAGCTGTTCTTTTCAGTTGGGGCCTTCAAGTTAGGTTGAGGTAATACTTGATCCTTGTGGGATCCAGCCAAACCCAACTGGTTACCACCTTGCCAGTAATTTTCACCTTCGACCTTGATTTCCTTGAGACCTTGGTCATGCATTGGATAGCTGAAAGTGGTATCACCAGCAGCATACTTGATGGCGGAGATTGGAACAACTTCGAGCAATGGCAAGAAAATTCTCTTAAAGTAAAGATGAGAGGCAACAGTGACAACAAGCCATACTGCTTCCAAGGCAACACATGGCCAATTCTTTTTGAATACAAACAAGGCAATCAAACACACTTGGGCAACGTAAAGACCAACGAAAATTTGAAACAATCCTCTGGCGTAGTTTCTGCCTCTGGCATCGTTCTTGTTAGGTTGTAAGACGTAGACCAAGGTGTAAATGTAAGCAATGTAAATCAAGACAAAGGCAATGAAGGAAAATCCACTGACCAATGGGGCGATGATCGAGTAAGACAACATGATCACAATTAACAATGAGTATGCTGGATAGATAGTAGACCAGCCTGGTTGACCCAAGGTATTGTACCTGTTCCACTTGGCTCTTGGGGTTCCATCCAAAATCTTACCCAAAAATTGAGCCAAGATCAATGCAACAAGTTGAAGCAATAATCCAGAACTGATGGTCAAACCTTGCAAACACAAATAGGAAATGTAGAAGTTAGAAGCTGGAGGGATCTTTTCTGCTAACAATTGCAAGGCCGAGCCTGGTTTGTTGATAATGGTAGTGACCGAAGATGCAGCAGCGGAAGTAACAGTAACGACGATGAAAACGTTAACAACCTGGAAAGCATAGAACCACGATTGACAGTAAGCTTCGACTTGCTGAACAGTGATACAGCCAGAGATCTTACCCATTTTCTTGATGAAAGGAGGAACTAAAGACATCAAGATAGCCAAAGCAACGGTAGGTAACAAACCAGTGATAATACCCATAAGCACGCTTGGCATGTTGAGGATAAATTTCAAGAAATGGACCTTGTCAGTGATGTAGTTAATGTTAGAAATAGCACCAACTACTGCAACAGGAATACACCAAAAAATTATCATCAAGGTTAAAATGGTGGAGGCGATGAATCTCTTGGTACGTCTCTTGTTTGGCGTCAAAGCCAAGTTCTCCCAGATAATATCATCCGGAGCCAAGCCAGTGAACCTCTTGCATTTCTTGAAGTCGTCACTGTATGGAATGGCCTGATATGCCTTTTGCAATTCCAATTGGGTTGGAAACTCGATAAATACAGATGGCAATTGAGTGTTTTGTTGGTGTACCAATTGTTGTTTCTTGATAGATTGATTCATTTCGCCCAATCTCTCCACACCGTAGTCCAAAGTATCAACCTTTTGACCAATCAAAAACTTTAACTTATGGGTAGGTCTCTTCTTACCATCCTTCAAATACTTGTTCAAGTCGTCAGATGGCTCAGGAAGTGGTTGATTCTTCTTTTGCAACTTGTTTCTAAGCTTAACGGCTTTGGTGATGGACTTGTTAAGAGCACCTTCGTATTTTGCAGCTAGCTTGGTACGTTCTTTGACATCTTTCTGCAATTCTTCGTAGTCCCTGGCGTACCACACATTGGTTGCAGTAGGGAAAGATTCTCTTAAATTGGCTTCCTGCAAGTTCTGATCTGGAACTTCAGTTAATAATAGAGTTCTGGAGGACAACAACGAGTCGTACAATGGAGTGGTTTGTAAAACGTGTCTGAAGGTGGTGTAGTAAACCAATTCTCTATAAATAAGGAAAATGACACATCCAAAGAACACCCACGATACAAAGACATGTGCCAAGGTTCTCCATTTGTTACCGACATTGGCATAGGAGATTCTGTCTAAACCTGAAGCAGCTTCAGAGTTGGTGGCATTGACTGGGAATAAAATTGGCCAGGTAATGAGACATGCCAAAAGCGAGAGCGCAGCAAATTCAAACAAGAATCTACCAAAAAAGTACCCATCAGCACCAGCTTGTTGAATAAGAAATGATTCCTTTTTACTCAATAAACTCAGGATCCAGCTGAAGGCACCACGAGGAGATGGTTCTGGTTTGAGATCTTTTTGAACGGTTTCAACCGAGGAACGAGGTTCGTACACTCTTTGTTGTTTTTTTCTCAAGACAACGAATACCCCAAGAAAGACGGCAAAGATCACCAAGTTGGGGATCAATGTCGACAAAAATTGGGATACCGAGGAATTCGATGTTTGGGCCATTTTTGACAAGCTCTAATTCGCAAAGAATATTCTGAAAAGCGGTGTTTTGGCCGGCCCTAAATTGTTTTTCTCGATAAGATTAGACTTTTCGGGGACTATAATAAGGGTATTCGTAAGAAGTCAATTGGAATACTAAACGACAAATAACTTGAGTCCTCGATCGGAATTGCGATATTAGTGTAAGGTCTAGTTATCTATTGTGTCGGTTTGTTTTGAGGCAACTGGCATCCCAGTACTTTAAATATTTGTTATGAATCACCTGAAATTGAACGCTTGCTTACACCAGGCGTGGCTTAACACAATTTTCCAATTCCGAGAAGGGCGCGCGCTCTGAATTATGCAGTAACTATAGAAGAGTTCTATTTTGACTGATGACGTTTGTTCAGGAACGTCGCAAAAATACTAACCAACGACGCACTTGGGCTGTCTTGATTTTGAGCCTTGTACTGAACATTGCCGAAAAAACTCACATCACGCCCAATGCTCAGCTGGCCATTGCTTATTATTCGTCTCCCACAGAAAGATTGCATTAACTGTTAATAACATTTGGCTCGTGAATCTTTGCGAGTCACTGCACAAGGGTACGTAGCCTCCGGTCATACGGTGTACTTTCAGGCAAAACTAAACTTTTGCCAAGATCTATATCGCAAATTGAAGTGAAGGGACGTTTTACTACACCTTTGCCATGGTCTATATCGTAAAGTGAAGGAACGATTTGCATGACTTATTGCATTTTGTGGCTGGTGATTGCATACGGCTGACTTGATCTAATCTTAAATTCGCACTTTGCTCATTTCAGGCAACAAAGAAGTCATCAAGTTTCTTTTTTTAAATTCCTTTAATCCTTCGCTGGACCCTATCTAGCAAGGAGTAGCAACTTTCTCGGCACGATTGTGTAACCTTACTTTATTCTCACGGTTGTGCCTAGTTTACTCGAGAAGTTGATGAAGTCCACCATAATATGATTTTCAAATACCATGTTCTGTACATTTTTTTACCCTCTGCAGCATTAGTGTTGTTCTTGTCGAGGATATGGCACAGAAGCGACGCGGCTATGCGTCGTGTCTCTGGTCGGCAGTGCCCGACAAGTGCTCTGCTTGTTGTTGTCACGTGCAAGACAAACAATAGAGCCACGCACTACGGTTAGGGTTGCCAGTTGTCAACTGAGTATATTCACTGCCTGCAGCCGTTTCACGCTGCGTAAACTCGTCACATGCTGATAGACATTGTGAACCCGAATCAGAAAGGTGTCCTCATAGAAATGTGCACGAGCTTATTCAAATCTGCTACCCAAGAATAAGAGTAGTATGCTTTCTATAGTAATAAATGCTGAGATTAAACTATTAAAAATGAGCGACCGATGACTGAGTTATTGATTTTACCACTTTCACTCTATCTTTGATGAGACTCACGTTGATCGCTCTCGCATCTTTTGCAACAATTTACGTTTCGGCCCATCCACTCGACGCTGCACCATTTGCTGCCGAGATGAAAGACTCCACACAAAGTAATCCTAGACAAGCAAAGGAAAACGTCATATCGGTTAAAAACTATGAGCACATTGAGCGCGACTATAGACAGCTTCTAACCGATAAGAAACAACCTGTGGTATTCTATCTTGAGGACAGTGATACATTTTTGTCACGAGCTCAGACGGTATCTGAAGACTTAGACAACATTGATGGCAAAAATCCCACTGGTGAGAGTAACGAGTGGATTGAGTTCTCATACGAGGACAAAGAGATACTTCCATATGATGGTATAATTGCTGGTAGTTCCTGCCAGCGCCAACACAAAGGTGGGACGGGTGCAATTGATTTTACATACAGTCTTATGAAATCCCATCATAATTCATTTTCCCTTGACGCAGGCATGGGCATCACCTACGAGATGCTCGCGTTGGGAATCCATTTTAGCATAGGAATAACAAAAGTTAACTCGGAAACCATGACAGGAGCGGTATCTTGTGTACTCAACCCTGGCCAAACAGGTCAAATTTTCTTGAGACCGAATTATATACGATTTGCACCCAAATCCAGAAAAGCAGAGTTGACTTCAAAGTTGAATTTTGTGGTAAGAACAAGATTTCAGAGGCACAAAAAGCTTGAGTTTTTGTTAAAGAATCATATAGCTCAAATTGATTGTGCTACTGATGACGTTGTCAAGCTCTATTGTGATAACGTTCGGATTGGGGTGCCCAAGTGGGATGATCCATTGAAATTGATTTATGTTTAGTTTTATAATTGATTTCACTAGCTATATAGATTCATTAAAAGCGTTTAGCTAAGAAAACCTATACACACATAACAGCGTAAACAGCTTAGATCTCAACACCACTGGAAACAGCCTCGGCAGCTTCATCAATTTCATGAGAAATCTTTCCACCGGTACCAACATAACGTTCCGAAAATGGCTTGATAACGGAGTTGTAAATGAGTTCGGCACCTCCAAAGGCTGGAACACCTATGTAGATCAAGAAAAAGGTCTTGAACAAGAAGTAGAATGGAATCCAGTACAAGATGGCTTTGGACCAAAACTCAACGACATTCAAGAATGCAAAAACAACCCAGTACGCTAACAATTTGGAATCGTCACTTTTACCAGGAGTGTTCAATGCGATTAATGAGTAGTAACCTGGAATAACAAAACCGGCAATGTTGGACAAAAGTTGGCCAATTCCACCGATGTTAAGGAAAACCAACACCAAATATACACCACTGAGAGCCAAAACGGCGTAGGATCTTGGCAATCCTGTTTGGGCGTTGAACTGGTTCAATGGACCATGGTTAGTGGTAGCCTAACTAGTTAGTAATTGTGCAAAAAAGAATGGTGAAGGCGAGGCATTGAGTCTCTTGTACGTACGCTATCGATGTGGGACAAGAAGTTTACTGCTCTATCTTGCAATGACATAGTTGTGGTAAAGATAAGTGTACTCTACTTGGATACACCACTCCTGAAGGGGCTTGTGTCGACAAAGTTGCTGGGTGTGCAGGACACAATATGTCATAGTATAGCCTCAATTTCCATCGCAAGCCAGCGCGTCGAAATTCCTACGCCAAACTCACAAGGCAACAGCGAACTTTTAGAGGCACTGGAATCTCCAGTGTGGTAAATGTACCGGGGATGTGCATGCATGCTATCAACTACGTAAACAATTCTCCGCTGGTGCTCCGAGCAAAGTATTCTCATCACACTAGGCTCGTGCACATTCTATCACTGGAAACCGTCATCTTAAATTGATTGTACGCCATACAGTCGCAATTAGCCAAATTAAGAAACTCAGAAAAAAATGGTATTGTATTGACTACTCTAAGCGGGAATTGGTTCTACCTATCTTAACAAAGAGTCTGAGGTTCTCACAAAGAAAAACCTTGAATATGTGGTAATATGCTACGAGGCTGGGTGAAAAACCTACAATTATGTCTATGCGTTTGTATATTATGACTATTACTTTTTCTTACTCTTGGCACTTCCTTCAAAGCCAGCTCTCTTCTTAGCGGCCTTGTTAACAGTACCAGTAAACTTTCTTAAACGTGGTTGGTTCTTACTTTTCTTACCTTTATTGTCTTTTCTGGCCTTCAAGTTTTCTTCTCTTCTCTTGGCTCTGGCACTGACGGTATCTTTAACCACCTGCTTTCTTTCCTTCCATTCGATTTCACTCTTGAGTTTTTGCTTTTCCTTTCTTTTGAGAGCTTTACGCAATAATTTTTCATCGTCCTTTACCTTTACTCCTTCAGCTTGTGACAAAACTCTTTGCCATTTCTCCTTATCTTCATGAGCTTTCTTGTCTTCTGGACTCATCTGTTCCAACTTACGTTTCTTCTGTTCGAGCTTCAACAAGTGTGCCTTAATGTCATTGTTGGCTGGCCCCTTTTGCTTTTTCTTTTCCACAGTAGATCTCAATTTACTGAGGTCGGAAGTCACTCTTGAGCCATCCTGGAAAACGATATTTCCAAATAGCACTTGGTTGTCACCACCTTCTTGTTCATTTTCAACTTCGTCATCTGAAGCATCGGACTCGGAATCCTCTTCTTCTGCTTCCATTTCCGAGTGCTTTCTCTTGAGCTTCTCGGCTTTCTTCAACTCTTCCTTTCTTTTGCGCTCCTCCAAGATCTGTTCTCTTGATTTTGGAGCCCCCGGAACCTTGGTCCCGAGTGCCTTTCTCTTTTCCTTGAATCCGGCAATCTTGACTGATAATTTTTCTCTCAACTTCATTAAATTTTCATCTCTTTTCCTCTTCTCTTCCGGTGAAATGACCTTACCTTTCTTGGCTTGCTTTTGCTTCTGTTGCTCCTTCTTCTTCTCTTGTTCTAGTTCTATCTCATTTCCATCGTCATCGAATATTAACAGAGCAGAGGTATTTATTAATTCAGGTCCACTTTCATTGTCATCCACATCCATGTCCGGTATTTGTACATCTTCTTCACTCTCTTGTGATTGTTGCTGTTGCTCCTCTTCTTCTGACTCTTTTTGACTATTTACATCAGGTTTGGAATCAGGTATCTTGCCAAAAGCTCTTTTTGGTAATACCACCTTTTTGGCATTAACTGCTTTATTGCTCATCACGTCTTTGGCAGAGGCATGGGAGTTCGTGTATTCGTCCGCTTCAGCCTTGTTGTCAGGATCTAATTTGGCTCTCTTGTGCTGCTGCGATTCCTTCTTGCTATTCTTCTTCTGCTGCCATTGATCTTGGGTGGCATCATCGTAGTAATATTTGGCTGGAATTAACGATAATAATCCATCGAATGCCGATGAGTGTGTCTTGAGACGCTCCTGATTAGTTAGTAACTATTATGCATTAAACACATACACGGTGGTGCTAGTGCCTGGTTACATACCTCTAAAGTATTACTCATGTTGATCTAATACTTGTATATCTATAAGGATTTCAACTTCTATATGGTACTGCAAGAGTATAAATTTTTTTGTGGCATCGCATGCGAAACCAAATTAAACAAGATGCCCGTGTTTTGCGGTTTGTCACCTAAATGAACTAATTAGTGTGTAGTAAGTGCAAAAATTGGTACACAGAATGCATTGGAGTAAATACTGGACAGTTTAAGCACTCAATAAGGATCTAGGACATATATATCTGGATTATCGGATTCCACGCGTAAATTTCATACCACTCCCACAATGTCGAGTCTCACAATTACACCGATCGTCGCTCTCAACATTAACAGTTGATAACGACAAGCGCTACTAAACACATAGATTAAAATGGCATCACTTGGTAGTTATTTGGTACTTTCCTTACCTGAATCGACCAACGCCCAAGATTGGCTTGAAAAGTCATTGAGTGGAGGTAAGCTTCCTATAAGCAAACTAGACTTGCCTGAATTCCAAAGTGGAACGTTGGACTCGTTGGTTCAAGAAAGTGAAGAATTGGCCAAAATAGATGGCCAATTGGGTACTGCAGTGAGCAAGGTAGTTGAAATTCTTTCCAATGTCACTGAAGATTCCTCTTCCACTAGAGTCGTCAACTCCAAGGGAGTACACAGCTATGTGGAAAGATTTCACTGGAACACCACCAAGTACAGATTGGACAAGCCCATCAAGGAACTCGTTAAGTTAATCACTAACGAGGCCTTTATTTTAGACAACGACGTTAGAACTGCATACCAAAGCTATCAAACCGCCAAGTCGAATTTCTTGGCTGCTGACCGTAAAAAGAACGGAGACTTGTCGATCAAGTCCTTGCATGAAATAGTTCATCCTGAGCATTTCGTGTTAGACTCTGAGCATTTAACAACTGTGTTGGTTGCCGTCCCAAAAGCTTTGGTGAGTGAATTCAAAAACTCTTACGAAACATTGACTGAGTTTGTCATACCACGCTCTGCCCAAGTGATTGCTACTGATCAAGAGTTCACTCTTTATGCAGTGACCTTGTTCAAAAAGTATCAACAAGAGTTCAACACCGCTGCAAGAGAACACAAATGGCATCCCAGAACCGACTTTACTTACTCAGAGGAGACGTTGAACAACTTGAGGAAAGAATTCGACTTGACTAAAGCCACCGAATCAAAATCAAAAGTCGACCTTCTTCGCTTGGCTAAAACCGCCTACTCGGATATCTTTGCGTCATGGTTCCATATTAAGGCTATTCGTGTTTACGTTGAATCTGTCTTGAGATATGGGTTGCCACCTCAATTCGACTACTTCTTGATCAAACTCAACGACTCAAGAAACTTACCCAAGGCAAAGAAAGAATTGATTGAAAAGTTTGGCTACTTGGGAGGTGACGGCTTTTCCAACAAAAGTAATTTGCACGAATATGCATCGTTAGTTGATCCAGATTACGAACCTTTTGTCTTATACGAAGTTGATCTCGTCTGAGCTACATACTTTTCTACATTTAGTTCCAATAATAAAAATATAATTTTCAATACATAGATGCCAATTCTTTAGAAGTCTTTATACCTTAAAGGTCTCAACTATGAAACTAAAACATTTTCAGACCATGTTCTGTGGCTTCCTTATCAGAAATATACACGTTTTAGGTTTCGCTTAGTCAGCGCGAGCCAAATTTATCATCTGCACATTTGATAAGGTTGCTTCATCTCTGAATATTCGCAATCAACTACCGATTGACTTTCAAAAACACTACAAGCGATAATGGGATATCCACCTAACTTCAAAACTGTTACCAGGAAATTGACCGATGAGATTGTAATTGCGTCAAGTGCTTTCTCAAGGTTTGATAAGTTGAACTTTGGAGCCAGAATGGCTTTGTTCAGGTACCAAAATCAGATTGTCGTTTGGTCCGCATTGCCATATGGACCAGAGGTCATCAAGAGTTTGGAATTATTGACCGGTCTTAAGGATAATTTCAATGTCACTCATTTAGTTATTCCTGACAAGGAGCATACCATGGCGGCCAAGTCGTTCAAGGAAGCATACCCCAACTTGAAGATACTTGCTATGGAAACCGTCGAAGTGCCAGGAGTGAAAATTGACCACCTTTTCACATCCAAAGTAGGCAACAAGCTTCTTGGCAAAACCGCGTTGCAGGAAATCGGTATCACAGACCTGGTCATCTTGGACAACTTCGAATTTGTCTACTTGCCATTCCACGGCAACAGAGAATTGGTTATGTTCGATACCAAATCCAAGATTTTATTTGAGGCTGATTTGCTTTTCAACTTGGGAGTCCCAGGCACAACCAACGGAACCACCACTTTGGAACAATACTCACCAGAACTTGGTTTTCCAAAGGGCTTCAATCCCCATGGAGGATTGTCGTTTCTCACCAGATATATGCAGCCCAACAGTAAGGTGGGTAATTTCTTGACCAACAAAATCGTCAACCAGGCCAAAAGTCGTGAAGGCTTACAGGCTATTGCTAGTTTGGATTTTAACAAGATTGTGATGTGCCATGGTAATTTGATAGAGACTGATGCAAAGAAAGCTTTTTCACATGTATTCAGGGTCTAATCTTCCACTGCTCTCTAATGCAGCAACAATGTTTTATTTATATTTATGACCTTTTACGCGTAACCTAATATATATACATATCACAAATATGTAGAGGCTTCAATCTCTGGCCCTTCTATTTTTCGCAGTCAAAATCGCCCGAGAGATATCCGTGGATATACTGATAAATCAAGGCTTCTTTGTGGGGCGCGAGTTAATCTGAATTTTAGGGATCCACTTTACTTGACCAGAAACGTTAAAATGACAACCGGAACATTAGAAGAAGTCATTGGATCAAAAGGAAGCATAGAACATGAACAAACCTTCGCTTTGGACACTAACGATGTGAATTCTAGCAGTTTTGCTCATGCTATTAGCAGCCACCCAGCATACGTTCACTACAGCCAAAAGCAACTACACCTCGAATTGAAAACTGATATCAAGCCCAATTTGACAGGATTCACTCTATTCGGACCAGACAAGATCAACTACAGGTCTAGAACCATGTATTTTGAAAAGGATTCATCCAGCACCGGTCTGGATGATACATTCAATCCGCAATATTCAATTACATTTTTGCACTTGGGACCCAAATTATCGGGTCATGAAGGAATCGTACATGGTGGATTGGTGGCTACCTTATTGGACGAGCTCACATGTGGTGTAGCCTTTTTGAACTTCGAGTCCAAAAGAGGTGTCACTGCCAATTTGAACGTCAATTATCGTAAACCAGTCTTCGTCAACAATTATGTTCTTGTAAAGTGTGAGGTATTGAAGAAAGAGGGTAGAAAATGTACTGTCAAAGGGAGCGTGTATAAGGTAAATGTGGAAGACGGGAATATGGGCAGGCCTGAAACCATCGAAACTCACGAGAACCTTTTGACTGAGGCCGAAGTCTTGGTCATCGAGCCAAAATGGGTTGAAAAATTAGCAAGAAAGTAGACTACTAGACTATATTTTTTTATTTATTAGATCATAGGTAATTTATTCAAAGATTTGTACAATTATTAACTTTATCTCTTTCTGTGTTTCGCAGTATTTCAAGCATTATGTGAAAAATCCAGAAAATCACAAATTATCTGTCTGCAAATATTTATCAACAACATATTGAGAGACTACATATTCTGATTAAAATAGCATAGAAGTCCGATACAGAGTACATTGTACAGCTTTATAAGTTACACGATGATTCTACTGCTCTATTATTCTATAAACTATCAGTGCCCTTGATTTTGCTCTGGCCAATTTCGAGCTTTGCACTTTTGGCACCAAACTGAATTGCTCTTTTAAGTTCATATTTCACCCAATCCAATCCCAAGTATCCAGCGAGCTCTCGTAACAAGTGCTTTCGAATTGGCTTCATTATTATTCTTGGTACCGCATTTTTCTTCTTGCCAACAAACTCTTCGAAGGTAAATGAGAATTTTAAACTGGGTTCTATTTCATTGATCACAAACAGTAGTAGTTCTTCGTCAAGATATGGGTACCTCAATTCTTTTCCCCAAGAGCTGATAACCCTATCATCACGCCCCAAGTTCCTTTTATGTATGATGTCGATATCATGGATCAACTCTGCACTTAGTTCGTCATAACAAGCTCCAATTTCTTCGAAAGTAGAGTCTGGATATAGCTTATTGGTGAATATCGACTCGTGCCTTGAATATCCCGCAAATAATTCATCTGCTCCCAAGCCACTAAAAAGTACTTTAGCACTGGAAAGATAATTGTTTTCAATTACAGTAAACCTTGATTCTTGTGTCAAAAAGTCATTGTAACTGAGTTGCTTTATTTCGGGATCATCACGTAAGGTGACGATGGAAGTCAATTCTTTCAAGGTAGACGAGGCAAAATAGAAGGCAATGGCTATAGACAAGTCCATCTCGGTATCGCATGGATACATCAAAGAAACTACTCTCTCCTTATGCATAAGCCACTGTTCATATGGAACATTGATTTCCACTAATCGAACATCAAGCACTCCTTTTTTATTATACTTAGAGGCAAGGTTGAACCAGGACTTTTTGCTTAACTTTCTATCTGGCGAATCACCAGACATCTGGTCAGTTCGAGGATTATCAAAGCCCACCGTCAACAAGTCAATGTGTGAGCAAGATGATGAGTTTTGGTCTAAAATATTCTCACAGATCAACGATGCTATAATAGTACAGTCAAGACCACCTGAGAAAAGAACACCGAGTAAGGATTTTGATTCCTGCCTATCGTTCGGTGAGATTGGGTAAATTGCTCGCTGACGCACAAGAGTATTCGATTTGAGAAGTTGATACAATGATTGAAGAGTACTGTTTGGGGAAGTGGATGTATAGCTTCTCGGATTGCGTTTCAATGTGCGTAAGTGAGACTTAGCATGGAGATCTTCATACTTGTACGATACTATGTTGGTCGTAGACAAGTCAAATACTTTAATTTCGTTGTTGCACTCAATAAACTGACTGGGTATAGTAGGAGATGCATCAGACAACGAGCTGATCAAAAGCTGGTTGTTTTGAGTCGAGTATACTAAAGATCGCTTTCCAACCGAATCTCTGCCAAAATAGACTAGCCTGCGTTTCATGTCATGTAATACAAAGGCAAATTCACCTCTCAATTGACAGATCGCCTCGAGGATAGAGTCCATATCTTGCTCACTTTTGAGAATGAAGTCTTGTATAAAGGTAGTATCATTTGAAGACAAGCACTCTTCGTTGTACAATTCACCATTAAATTGTAGTACGAAGTTCAGGAAATGCACAGGTTGTTCTTGGAATGGTTGTCTTAAAGACAACACCGACGAGAACAATTGAAAGGTACAGTTCAATTGACTATATTCCTGGTAATTGATGTAGTCGGGACCTCTGCTGGCAATTCTAAATATCAATTCCTGCAAAGTATCAACTTGACATTCTGTAGTGGTCTCAGGCTCTTGTATTGGGGTATTTGCATCCAAACCTACCACTTCGTCTATGCGATTCTGGATCGACGCAGCTTGCTGTCGGACTTCTTCCTTTGAAATCTTGACATTGTTTTTCACCTTGATTAGTTCAAGGTTGAGTTGCCTCAAAATGTCTAAATTTTCAAGTTTCTTCTGATCTGTTGCACTGAGAGGTTTAACCAATTTTTCAATGCCTTGGTCTATAAATGAATGGATAGTCGCAGAGTCATTGGTATCCCAGACGTTGTACTCAAAATTACATGATGATTTTTTTGATAATGTCGGTATACATGATGGTGTGTTCGAATCAGACCTGCTAGCCACAAATAATATGCCACACATGCTGGATTTATTGCACTTACTCTTTGATGTGCGATGAGTACTAAGCACATAATAATATTGGGTCGTGCCCAGCACATTGGATATGGTTGATTGAATCACTGTTTGACATGGAATCACAAGCTAACTAGTTCGTTCCTAACCATCTGTCGGAGGGGCGACTGACCCAATCTTGGGATTACCCACAAAAGATCTGGTGAAGTTACTTGGCATTATTTTGTGTACAACACAAACATGATTCTAATCTTGTGCATCTTGCAAACCTAAATTTAGGTTCATATATTTGAATTAGAGATTCTTTTGCAAACCGCTGCAATTTGCTTACCACAGCCTTCAGATCCATCATTCATACGCTCGCGAGCAGGTATGGCCTCCTCCTTGGTACACAATCGGCGCATTGTCCGTAACCCGCCATGGCGCAAAACGTTTCTACCGCGACATACATCGGATGTTAGGAACTACAAACCACTACGTCGGCCCCACAATTTTAATCAGCGGGCGAAGCTACGGAATATTCAAGGATTTATGTATGTATATTTATATCTTGAATTTGAAGGTATCTAACCGTACGTAACCAAAACCAAACCTAACCAAGCCCTGTAGGCCCTCAAAAATATGCGTATGAAGTAAAAGTAAATGTTTTTTATTTAGGGTACTATCCCAAGGTAATCAAACCCTTGCCTTTTTCTCTGATAAAGGAGCTTAATGACTTGTCAGAGTTCATTTTGAAGACATCGTCGTAATTGCCCTGAGGAACTCCTCCAATAAATAAACGAGGGATATCATAGAGGGAGTCACGATCGGCCCGTCTCTTTTCACTCATGTAGCGTAATTTCTCGTAATCTACATTGGCACCGGCATCTTCACTGGGTTCTGAGTCAGAGGGCGAGTCAAGCAATTCTTGATGATTGAACTTCAAGTCGCTCTTGATACTTCCTGCTGGAGTGCTTGAGGCGGCGACCGTGTCTTCATCCTGGTGCGATTTATAGCTCTTCAAGTATTTCAATATGTTGTTGCAATTGGGATGTTTGTCCAAGCTTACAATCTTAGGTTCTGGATGTATGTTGAGGTTTTTCACAATTGTTTCAAGTTTCTTTTGATCTGAAGAGTCTGGGTCGTTGGACAAAAGGATAATGGGACTGACCAGAAATATTTCTTTGAGATCGAGCTGCGACTTCATCGTGTGCTTTTCTTCATCTTCCGGTGTTATTGTGGCCATAGCTTCAAGGCTTTTGTCATCCAATAATGAATCGTCCCACAAGTTCAAAAATGTTTCATCTTTTGCGTCTGCATTGATATTAAGGATGGGATTGGAAATGTCCATACCTCCACCACGTCCGAGCCTGACAAGCAAACCAAACTTATATTCTACGAGCAAAAACAAAAACCAAAGTACTATCATAGACAACAATTGAGTCAAGCTAAGTTTGTGACCTTTGCCATCGTCCTCCGCAATCTCGGCTTCTTCCTTGGTAAGGTCCAGCACATGCCCATCCTTCTCAACATCTATATAAAATGACGCTTGTGGTGTACCCTTCAAACTAGTCCTTCTTTGATGAGATTGAGACATGCCTACTCATAAAAGTACTCCACTGAAGTCCAGGAAGACGTCCCCCATATATATGATGGCTAACCTTAGAGAACAATATCACAAAAAAAAAAAATAAAATACGAGCCATGAGCATGCTGCATTGTTGAAGAACCGCGGAGGCGGACGCACGGTGAAATCTCCCTGTTCGCGCAGTAATAACCGACATTCAGAGACTGCGTCGACGGGCCGCGAATTGTTATTGAACCTTTCAGGGAGTTTTCACCAGTCCTTTGAGATTGTTGAGAGCTTATTGTTCCAACGCTTGGGGATTGTCGCGCCTGCAATTTGGTGTGGCAGTTTTCCATACTGGACCCTACTTCAAGGCCCCCTAGCCTCCTTTTGAAACCTTTGCGCTTAGGTTCGCATATTCTCACCTCTCAAATCGCACTTGCCTGCTTCACAATAAATTTTGATCTGGCCCTCAGAATCTAGACTTTTTTCCACTTCTGTAGAGACATGTGAGGGCGGAGCTTTTTATGAGTGACCTAACCTGGCAATTTGGGTACTTGCGCACCGCATGATTGGTATGCACTAAACAGTCTATTTCACTACCGAGAATTGCAGATAGACGCAGGCCAAAGCCCTAGCCTGGAAACATTTCCCTCTGTACTAGAGTCTATTTGCTCTACGCGCTCCTCACTAAAGTTTGCTAGAATAAGCTGATTTGCACTAAAACTATGATTGATTTTAGCCGTGCTTGCAGGACTGCTCAGCGTCCTCTGTAGCGCCTTGACTCACATGTCAAAAATTGAATAATGTGGAGACCATCGTCCTGTACACTGGAACTTTATGTTAGGTCCTCTCAACACAGAAGCATGCACACGAATGGCCAATAGACAAATACTAGATATCACATTAATTATAATATTTTCATGCGCCTGGCCCTAAGTTCGTTGGCCGTTGATATGTATAATACTTGGTGTGTCTTGTTCTTTGACGCGTTCGTTACCCTCTCATTGCGATCAAATGAGCAGCCGGAAAAACAAAACAAACAAGTTGTATCCGTTCGCTAAGTTGGCATGAATTGGGATGAGTAACCGAGCAGGAGGGGGAATACTAGGCAGCAGATCTGCAAGTGCTGGGACAACCACCAACATCAATTTGGGAGATCCGTTACCGTTGCCTTACAAAATAAACACATTGCGCGATGATGATGATGAAACGGCTGTTGAAACAATACCTAAAAAGACCAACAAAATACGGCTTGATAAGGCCGAAGAGACAGATTGGAATGAAGGAGCCAATATTTATCGAGCTATGCCGAAGCGTAATAGAGAAATTTCTACTTTAAGGCACCGCTCACCAGTAATTGAACCCGTGCTAAAGAGTCTGAGACACATTTCTGAATCTCAGTTAAATAAACCTGTTGAATCCGACCAACCTTATATAAAGCGCAGACCTTCTGTGAGCTCGAATAATTGGATTGGAGAGTTCCATCCCCCTGTGAACAACTCTGATGAAGAAGACAGGAAATCCGCTAGCGAGCTTATTAGGTCGATGGAGGTAAATATCAATGAGTTGCATTTACGAGTGATAAATGATCAAGAGACAATAGAAGATCTCGATACCCTCGAGGCTATAAAAGTACAGGTCGACAAGACGATTGGAGCCTCGATTGCTCGATCCAAACGTGGCGACGAACTCCTGCAACATCTGCCAAGTATTTTAGACGAATTGGAACGACTCCAGAGCTTGCAATCAGCTTCACGCTACAAAATTGAAATAGACTATCGATACGCCATCTTACTAATAGTAATACTGATGTTTTTGATCAGTTCATTCATAGTTTCTGGTTTAAACTATGAGTATTGTTACTATTTCTGCTAAAACTCAATCCTTGCACAGTGAAAGTTAACTCGTGCAAAGAATAATTGTTAACTATGTACACTAGAGACCTTGATACCATACAACTTTTGTAACTATATACATGATTTATTCGTCGTAATCATTCTTGGGAGGTGCAGCACTCTCGCTTCTCAAATATAAATCAATAGCAGTAGAAAAAGCAGCAAAACCTGCACATCCAAGCATGGCTGCTTGTGGTCCGGCCTTAATCGATAATCCCGCACCTGTTATGCACCCGGCACTGACCCCATTATAGATATCGTGCTTGGCTCTGAAACTCTCTATTACACACTCAACACCCGAATAAACCATACCAATGTACCCAAAGTTTTTGGCACTGGTATACGATCTCTTTCCCATATCGGAAAACTGCAATTTCATTTGCTGTTTGAAAGGTAACTCACTGATATGTTTGACGGCATTGGTCCCCACAGGCACGTCATACGCCATGGATGCCATGAATAAACCAAAGAAACCACCAAGGAAGAAAGAGGTACCTCCTGCCATTATGGTTTTACCAGGGCATGATTGCATGAACTCAACCATCTTTTTGGCACCTTCCGTAGCCTGTTCCTCCTGAGTCATTTCAGCAAACGATTTTTGCGGCGGCTGGGGTCCCGTATAAACTCCTATCATGCTGCTCATTGCGTTGTGGGGGTGTTAGTACACTGGGGTTTTGCTCGGTAGGTAAAGGTTGGATCGATAATATTTTCATCTCATGATGACGATTACGTAAGTACTGACTAACACAAATTATCACTTGAAGGCACACTACAACAACCAGCTGACAACTACCCACCAAATACGATACACTAGATGCTAAGTACCAGTTAAAGTTGAGTCATTGCTATGTTGCGTCTAATTTTACAACCCCTCTTGGTTCGACAATACTCAACGAATTCGAAATGAGGAGAAATGGGGATCAGTCGTACGTAGTGCTAATTGTGCTTTTTTTTCGCAATCATGCGGGGACCTTCAAGAAGTCTGCCTAACACCAGATGACGGTAGTAACAGTGAGTAGAACCTTCGACCCGTGAGTATATACGAAAGTTGGATGTAGACTCGTATTTGTAGCACAGAACAGCTTTAATGAAACTCACTGTTCAAGTACGAGCTTTCACGTAAACAAAACTTTACAATCACCTTACATTGCTTGAAAATGTGGGGTGACTGTTAAGGGGCAGGGCCAAAAAGATAATGGCTACAGAGGTATAAAAACCGGTACTGGTTCATGTAATTTCAAGGTTCACTATCACTATTAACACCCACTCTTCATTAATAATTAACTACCATGACTAAAAAGATAAGAAAGATGTCTCTCCCATTGGACTTGGACAATTGCCAGCCCTTGGAACATTTGCAGCCAGTGCCCAAGTCTCGTTCTTCGTCCATTACCTCTATTGAAACCAGTGACTCTGATGGGTCAGTAAGTCCCAAGCAAGTGTTGCTCCCTCCTTCAATCAGAGAATTCGACGAATTGGCCAGTTTTGAGAGTTTTGTAAGAGATGAAACTTGGGACAACGAATTTGATTATTACCATGCGCACCTTTCATATTATCCACCATTTGTGTTGAAAGAGGTGCACGACAATCTAGATAAAATCAAACCCACCATGAACAAAAATTCGCGTAAGTTCAAGAGACAGTTGCAACACCACGTCAAAAACCATTTGTTGAAAGATTTAGAAAAGTGCTGTGGTTACAAACTCAATATGTCCAAGATTGACACTATTGAAACTCCCAAGAAAATCACCTGGAAGTTTAACGACGAAAGTGACCACGGATTTACCAAAGAGGAGGAAGACCTCTACGATAGACATTGGAAATTAGAGTTGGAAATCTCGTGTAATAACGAGAATCCGTTGGTCGACGTCCACTATAAGTCTATTCCTTTGGTATAGTCACTAAATTAATCTCTTTTTTATGTTACTCTTTTACTTTACTGGACACCTTCCTTTTTTACGCTTTGATGATTTTACGTGTTTATGATGTTTTTAACGAATAAAAAATGACTTTTCAATCAGCACCTGGCCATGCTGTCATATTGGGGACTAGCATTGGCGTATGTATTGACGTATGCATTAACGTTGTTGGTGATAAATAGTAACAATTCAGTGAGTTCGTTGACCAAGACACTCAAACTGACTCCGTCCATCGAGGTCTGTCGTATCAAACCAGGAAATGATATCAATAGTCTTAGCAAATGTTCAATTCCATAGACCTGGCTCTGTTTTTTCAGTGTAGAAATTTCGTTACTCTTTAATAAGTTCAAATACTGTAACCTTTCGTATTTGTAAAGTAATATTATGCTTAATGATTTATTGAAGTACATTTCTAGTCCTTGCAATATCTCGTTCAAGATGTCCACTTGATCTTCATTTGCAAGTTTTTGCTTCCTGAATTTTCTGTAGTCATCTAAGATACTTGATACTGGGTATCGACTTGGCAAGTCTATAATCTTCTTGTCTTTGGTGATATACTCCCAATCATCGATTAAAATGTACTTGAGCTGGTTATCAAAATCGAGGTGAATAGTAGGATTTGGGCCCAGTTTTTTGCCGGCGGAACCATTAATCTTGGATCTCTTTTTGTCCCCACCAGCTTCGCTAACGATCTTATCCTCTAACTCACGTTTCTTCTGCTCTACCGAAGTTCCTCCAACCTTTTTCCTTTTCCGCTTGGTGAGTTGCTCTAGCTCAAACTTCTTGAACCTATTTTCTTCGTTATTTTCAAGCACTCGTTCGTTGGTAACCCATTCATCCCATTTACTTTTCCATCCTTGATAATGCAAGTAGAAGGTCGTTTTACTAGAAAATTCCGCTTCATTGAACTTGGGATTCTCCTCATAACTCTCGCGTTTCCCTTCGCTATTGATAATCCAGTCATCCTCGGATTTATGAATTTTGAGAATTTTGGCTTCATATATTAGTGGTCCATGATAAGCCAATACTGTGGAGTTCACCTCGAAAGTTGGAGGTTCAACCAATTCATTTTCAGCAGGCCCCGATTCGGACTTTATCGCACCGTTAGAGCTCATACCTCAATAATGGTCAATACACAGCCCACAGTACCTAGTTGTAAATTAAATTTGGCGTAACCAGCTAAGTCCCTCAAATAGTGAGAGATATTGAGATTGTATGGCGGGAAAAAAAACCTCACTAGGAAGCCGTAGGGAAAAAAAATTTGGTTGGAAAAACAACATGAAGGAGAAAAAAAGTGGAAGCGGGTTAAAAAAGACTAGAGGTTACTAGAAGTTACACAGGTTAGCAGCAAGCGATTTGATTACAAGAGACATCACGCGAAGCTGAAGAAACCAATCTTATTTGACAATAGAATTCAAGTACTCATTCATAGAGTAGAAAGTGGTTGGTTTTGCATTAGCAGTTTGGAGGTTGTTATAGATATTGAATAGCGGTTTCAGTTTGGTATTCTATTGATCAATCTTTGCGGATACAATCAGAAGATAGCCATTGTTCTTAAACGATTACTCTGGAGGTGATAGAGTGGGGCAATCTTGCACCTTTAGATACACGTTGAAGTGCCATTATTGTATTCACCAAAGCTACATTATCTACAGGCAAATACAGTGAAAGTGTTCAGTTCAAAGGTGTTAGCATAAAGTTGTCACAAACCAAAACAGTACCCAAGTCTACTACTTACGTTCAAGACATGGCAAGTAGCTCCTCAAATATCGTGGGAGTTCACTATAAAGTGGGGAAAAAAATCGGAGAAGGATCGTTTGGAATAATATTTGAAGGGATCAACATCTTCAATAATCAACAGGTGGCAATAAAGTTCGAGCCAAGAAAATGCGACGCTCCTCAACTTCGTGACGAGTATAGATCGTATCGAATTCTCAACGGTTGTGTGGGAATTCCACAAGCATACTTCTTTGGACAAGAAGGAGTTCACAACATATTGATTATCGATCTTTTGGGACCATCTTTGGAAGACTTGTTTGACTGGTGCAACCGCAAGTTCTCAATAAAAACTGTTATTCAAGTAGCTAAGCAAATGATCTCGCGAGTCGAACAAATCCATGAGCATAACCTTATTTACAGAGATATCAAACCAGATAACTTCTTGATTGGTAAACCAGGAACCCCAGAAGCCAATCAAGTCTACATAGTAGATTTCGGTATGGCCAAGCAGTACCGGGATCCCAAAACGAAGGCACATATACCATTCCGCGAAAAGAAAGCATTGAGTGGAACTGCTCGCTACATGTCCATCAACACTCATTTGGGAACTGAACAACTGAGAAGAGATGACTTGGAAAGTTTGGGTCATGTGTTTATGTATTTCTTGAGAGGAGCATTACCGTGGCAAGGCTTAAAGGCGCCTACTAATAAACAAAAGTATGAAAAGATTGGTTTGAAGAAACAAACTACGTCGGTCAATGATTTGTGTTACGGATACCCTATTCAATTTGCCCAATACCTAACATACGTTCGTAACTTGAAGTTCGACGAAACACCTGATTATGAATATTTGATCGGCTTGATGGACAAAGCATTTATATCAATCGGAGCCGAGGCTGACGACCATTATGATTGGATGGACTTGAACAACGGTAGAGGTTGGGACGCTGCATTAAACAAAAAGGCCAATCTTCACGGCTACGGCAACCCCCACCCTCCACAAAGACATCTGCTGAGACAGCACCATGTTCAACCGCCACCGTTCCCCAACCCGCCTCCACATCATCAGCAGAATATCAGTTCCAACAGAAATGGGTCTGCCTCAAAACTTGTACAATATCAAAAGAATGTGAAAAATACCAGATCGAAGTCGCTTTCATTTGGAAAAGATGGCGGACGCTCCAACTACAATTCCATATCACAAGATGGCAGGGGATATAATATCTACGATGGATCCTCGCAAGGCTACAATGGGCAGAACCCATACCAACAACATGGCATGATCCCAGTGAGAGATGATGGAGAATTACATTCTGAGGCATCCAGTTTTGACGATAGGCGCAAGAACGGTTCATGTCTCTCTCGGTTCTTTTGCTGTATATGATGATATCCAACGACTTGTTTTTTCCATTTCTTGTTTGTATCATTTAAACCTGCCTGAGCTAAGGCTTTCTAGCATGAAAATAATTCATGTACAACTAGTTACTTATTGATGCTTACTGAAAATTAACTTGCTGCGGGATAAAAGCTAAAGTTTATTTTAGACTGCCATGCAGCTGACGAAGTTTTTATGCCACACATTTTCACCTTTTCACCTTTTGAATGTGTCATTTGCAATCCTTGTCATCGAGGAAATAATAGTTGGAATAAGGTACTAGTTCCTACGGCATTCTTTCAATTCTCATTTCTTCTAAACACTTTGATTATATTTAATGTAAAGTTATCGAACGATCAATCTACTATATTAAGTTCTTCGAAGCTTTGAAATTATTCTTTGCAGGTTTCTTTAATATATATCATTGTTCGCCCTTACTTTTTTACAGGTCTGTAAAATGATAGAGCGAGGACTCTCCACAAATTTCAAAGCTGTAAAGCGCTATATCTTGGGCGATGCCATCGAAAATGGTCGCAAAGCAGGCGAAGTAATTTGATTCAAAACTTTGGTGTGCGCGATATGGATTTATCGGAGATAATCTCAGTACACAGGACGCGATCTAGCTTGTACTTATTATCTTGGTGACTTTCTGTTAAGTATCGTGTATGGTGAATCCCAAAAGACCAGTATCACAGGACTGGGCAAACGAGGAAACTGCGAAACGAGTAACAAAAGAATCTGACAAGACAACTGAAAATTTAAGTCTGGAAGAAAGTTTCCTGGACTCGAAGTCTGATAAAAGGATCAAGCTAGCATGTGTTAGATGTAGGAAGCGGAAAACCAAGTGCTCGGGTACGATACCATGCTGGACATGTTCATCGGGAGGCTACAAATGTGAATTTTATAAGAAACCCAAAAAAGTAACGGTGTTTGACGTGGAAATTCAACAATACAAAGATAAAATCCAAAGACTCGAAGAAGAGCTCGAGTCGGCTAGGGAAAGACTTGACAACGATGTGGCAAAAGCAAATCCCATTTCCAATATAGACCATGATCCACTACCATCCAAAGCTGCTTCCGAATCATCTAACTCTGACAAGCTCAACCTATCTATCTGGCTCGGATCTGCTTCTTCTGAGCTTATATGCTGGAATTTGCAGCAGTTCAAAATATCAGCTATGGACCGGAATAAAACTACCGAAGAGATAATTATTAGTCCAAACTTTAGCTCCTTTCACGAAGAGACTACCTATGACTATTTGCTACATATGGACTACGAGGCAGGTGGTTCAGACGAGTTGGATGAATACCACACGTTGACCTCGTTATCGTATGACCAAGTAATTGAGAACTTGGATAACGTGGTACTTTTTGTCAATGCTGGATACCTTACCATAGAGCCAGATGATTTCAAAGAGCAATGTCAAGAATATTTCGATCTTAGTTCGGGCGAGAAACTATTCAAGCCCGAATATTTCAATTTCAAAGACGAGAAAAGAACTTACTTCCTACTAAAACTCCTTACCTTACTAGCTTTAGGGGATATATACGGAAGGAGCTCAACCATAGGCGAGCGAAAATGTGATAAACGTACGTGTACTATATGCCTATGCGACCATTCATTCAACAAGAGATGCCCTTCAATCCTTGGCATACAGTATTTTAAAATGGTTATCAAACTCATGCCGTCTTCTTTGGTACTTCTGAATATCACTGGTTTTGAACTTGAGCAGACATTTGAGATCATCGAGCTTTTTGGCCTTGTGGCCCTATACTTGCGAATACTAGATAAGAAAAATGCGGCAGTGGCTTTCACAGTGAATGCTTTGCAACTATGTATATCGTTGAACTTACATAAGCAAAGTCACTTGCGTAGTTCAATTGTAAATCAGATGTCCTCTGCAAGAATCGACAAGGTTTGGTGGGGAACTTTTTGCCTAAATCGATTTTTCAGCTCTAGGATAAGTCAGCCTTTGTTGTTGAGCTTGGACGAAATAAGACGTGTGGATCTCAATGACGTGAAAGAGGCTCCCGAAGATCGCACCATAACTAGGTATGATTACTCGCGGCTTTCGACCTTGAGGTTTTACATCGAATTGGCCAAGATATCAGACAAGGTGATCCGCGAGCTATATTCGCTCAAGGTCCCTTTTGACAATAAAGTATATCTTCAGTCTATACTCAATATAGTGGAGAAATTGGTCGCTTGGATGAACAACTTACCAGTACATCTCAAGTTGAAGCTTCCAATGGTCATCAAGGAAAATGGCGAGGTCAACCGTTTGATCTGCAGCTTGCATTTGAACTATCTACACCATATATATTTGGCCACCATTCCTGTTTTGCTAAATATTGCTAAGGTGAAAATTGTATACTATTACCGATATAAGAAGCTTATATTGAATCCATTGCTTTTAACTGATTTGCCCAAGAATGTATCCAATATAATCCACATGTTGTTGAACTCGTGCCAATTGACGATTAACATATTCACCACCTTGTACAAACAAAAGTACCTAAGGGTATTTGGCATTACTGATCTAGACTTCTTGTTCTGTAGCTCTTCGGTCTTTTTGATAAGTGCAATCTTACAGATAGATACGACTGAGTTCTATTCATTTGAGGATTATCTCGCAATGACTACGAACATAATGAAACAGATGTGGCTAGGAGGGAATATGATTGCGAAGGGAAAATTGAGTCAACTTCTTAATTTACTCGAGGATCTTGAAGAGCTTTTGAAGGAGCTAGGAATTACCAAATCCTTGGATACTCTCGAGTCTTTCGCAGCTTTAAGAGACCCGAACAAATCTTGCACAGGGTCAAGAGGACCAAAATTTCACAAACCAGAAGATAAAAACGTTGTTGGCGATGCATCGAACCCTAATTCTCAACCATTACCAACATCAATTGATCCTTGGCGGGGCTATACTCAACAAAAACACGAAAAGATAAGCACCCAGTACTCAACTGATACTAAGTTGAATCAAAATTTAGAAGGGCTACCAGATCCACCTACAGAAGAAAGTCAATTTCTCGATTTCACATATCCAACGGTAGGCATCAAAGATGAAAAGTCGAAATCTATGCCCAGCGACTACACCTTTATTACCAATGAAGAATTCCATGACTATACATATGACGCATTATTTCCTGCTTCACTTCATGCTGCGGATGAAGATATCGAGTTCATGAATCTGGCTCTAGCAGGATTCTTCTCGGATCAATTCTAGGCTACAAAAACGCTTTTATATGACATGTATATTCATTTAGTGTCTGCAAAAAAAGAAACACTCTTATTCACTTATCGAATTCGGAAACGATGCTATTGAATCTTGATCTTCCGCCTTCTTCCGATCCTGAAGACATGGAGCTGAAGCTATCCATTCTTGGCTTATGATTGAAAGTTTGCTCTTGTTCTACTGGCGCAACCAGCGGAGACACCACTACGCTACCATTTGAATCTTTGCGTGGTAACCAGTAGTTATTGTTAGTACCGTTGGTGTGATGCTGATAGAACTTGCCGGTATTGACTCTAGAAGAGTTACCGTAGTATACGGTCGTTTTTCCGCCGTTGATCTTGGTATTGATTTTGCCAAAGAAGTTGTCAAATAAATCAGGCATTGTAAAATTGAATTGATTATATCTACAAATTGTCCATTGGTTGGACCACCCATTTATATATTGTGGAGAAAGTATTACTAAGGATATAATGTTACATATTGTATAGAAACTGTGTTCACACCCAATGACCAGAAACTTATCGCGGGGAAACCAGCTGATAAATTGGTTTCGAACACTATCCACACTGAGGGGAACGAAATGCACACAGTTAAAGGAGATAAAGGCGAACAAAAGAAATGAGATAGAAGAAAACGGAACAGGTCTGGATTCGATAAGGTCAGATTCAGGGGCGGATATACTATTTGCCTTACTTAATCATAGTGGGGTTGATATTGTTCTGTACAAGACCAAATGAAGACAAAGGATTTGCGTAAGTATTAGAATAAGTCATATTTTTGCAGCTGCGCATAAAAATCCCCAGAGCAATCAACTATTTAGTATTAAGAAGAAGCAAAACACGACAGTGCAATTATAGACGAATGAGATATATGTGTATATAGAACAAGAGAAAAGCAATTAAGTTAAAATATCGAGTGTGCGGAGGTTTTAGTCAAATCATGCATTTCGAAACAAATTGACACGCAGAGCCCCCAAAAGAGTGAACTGGCTCTGGACACTCTTTTGATTTGTCGATTCGTAGAAATAAAGTCGACTATGCAGTGAACTTATTCTTGACCGAAACCGACAGTTTCTTCAACTGCCAATGTCAATTTTTGCTTCAAGCTTTCATAATCGGTGTATGGAGGTAAATCAACTCTGTTGAAACAAGTATGCGATTTGGGCAATTGATTAGACTCTCCAGCTTTTTCAATGGTGAATCTTCTAGGACCATCTGAACCTTGCAAATCCTTGAAACCATTGACTGGGATTCTTGAAGTACCGGTGGTGAATTGTAACAATCTGGCCTTTTGTTCGGAATCCCATTCCTTAATACATTTCCAGAACCATTGTATGACTTGGTCACTTTCTTGATATCCTCTATAATCGGTGTGTTTCTTCCAGTCCTCCACATCTATCTCAGCCAAACCACCTATCAACAACTCTAGTTCTCTTTCATCGAAAACATTGACTAGCTCTTGAGGAATCAACTCATTGAACCCGTCAATAAATGCCTTGAACTGTTCTTCGACTCTCTTGGAAATCTTCCACTCGGATATCAACTCGACGTATTCATGTTTGTTCTCTTCAGTAACTTCGATGTCCCTTCCACCTTCTTTCAAGTCAACTTCTACGATTTCACCGAATCTTTCGTCTTCTGCGCTGAAAGTCAAGTCCAAGATATCAGTGATGTCGTTGTCACAAATCCACTTGAGCGATCTATAGAACTCGGCATCAACACCTTCCATATCTTGTAAAACAACTTTTTTATGTAACATCATTTTGTATAATGCACCAACGAAGAATGCATCCAAAAATCTTCTATGGAATACACCCAATCCAACAACTCTACCAATGAATTTGAAGTAGCTCAAATGTTCAGGGTTAATACCAGAGTTAGGATTAATTTGTAAGGTGTAGTTATCGTGGGATGAATATTCGAACAAACAGTAAAATGGGTTGAACATATCATGGGATAATAAGAAGAAAAATTCTCTTGAAACTCCACCATAATCCAAACCTTCTTCACCATCGAACTTGATCATTAATCTCTTCTTCAAGTCTTCAGGGGTCTGTCTCATGATCTCTTGATAAGAGTCTTCGAATATATGATCTCTTCTAACCTTGATATGACATTGTCCTGGCAAAATACGAAGAGCTGGTTGAGATCTGAAGTAAATGACCTTTCTTCTAAAATCACGCTTATATTGCGGAACATTTTGGTCCAAGGAAGAAGGCAATCTTGGATCATCCCAAGTAGTAGTCTTGGTGTTGTGATCCACAAAGTATACTCTAGCGGTGTTAGTTAATCTCATTTCCCAACCTGAAGGTAATGGACCTAACTGACTGACTGGTTGCTGTTGAATGGTTGTGTTGGGACCAAATGTACGGATGTATTGTTGTCTTCTTGGATCAACCCATGTGGTAGTTCTGGTATTGTGATCAACAAAATAAGGCCTTCCTTCGTTGGTGAATCTTTGTTCCCATCCAGAAGGTAATTCACCTAAGCCATTAGTGGTCGAGCCAGACGCAGCCATGGAAACAGCTGCAGCAGGGCTAACAGGAGTGTTTGAGCCGCTAGCGTTGACTGTGACATTTCCGCTTGTGACACTAGACGAGTTGTGTATCTCAGGAGACTGTGGAGTTTCACCAGGTAAAGTTCTACCCCGATGTTGTCTTCTCTCTGCTTCAGTTGCAGTTTGTCTTTGCTGGCCTCTTTCCAGCTCCGATTGTTCCAAAGTTGGTCTTTGCCAAGTTGTAGTTCTTGAGTTGTGGTCGACGTAGTAAGTTCTACCGAAGTTGTCGGTTCTACGTTCCCAACCAGGAGGCAATCTGCCGTACTGATCTTCAAATGAAGAGTATTGTTTTGTGGCTGCGGCTGATGATGTTTGAGGTGTTGCCGAAGTCGTTTCAGAGGATGATTCATTGGAATGTGGTGGAGGAGCGTTTGGTGGAGCAGATGAATTTCCAGATGAAGAACCATTTGTGCGTGATGCAACTCTCGATGCACTTGCTGGGGCTGCTGGAGTGGCAGCAGAACCGTTTCTGTTAACGTTGTGAGAAATAACCACAATGATCTTACCACTAACTGCTAAGTTTTCGTTTGATTTTTTTAAGTCTCTGGTGATAGTTTCTTCAGAGTTGGGCAAGGTCACATCAATGACATCCCCAATTCGAACATTGACTACACCTAAGAAACCCTGATCCTTCTTCTTGAACTTTTTCTGATCAAAAACTTGGATCACTAGTATGGAATCCTCCAAAGCATTGAAGTTGAAAGATTCGTTCCAGTATGGGTTCAAGGTCTTCTTGGCGGTTTTGGTGGTTTTGGTCTGTGAACCATCAACAGTGATTACAGCAAAGGGGTCTGGTTGTCTAAAAACATCTCTTTTATGGAGTGACTCAGCAGCGACCACTTTGACATTGATAGTGGCAGGTCTGGACATGATCTAAAGCCAGTGAATAATAATTAGATTCGAGGTATTAGAAGCCCAGGCGAACTGAACGATATATCTGGCTTGAACGGAAGTACGCTTCGATTCCCTTATAACTTTTGTGATGGACCTGTAATGGAAACTTCAGAAATTTTTGATTATAAATAAATCCACACTTCTAAGCGATACAGCCAATATTTCACAAATACTAGCCGGTGAGTCTGCTTATGGGACTACTTAGGATGCTGACAAAGTAGTATGATCAACCAAGGTTTGTGCTGTGGCTAGCTTTATCCCTCTAACTGTTGAGATGTCGCCGTCGGTTATTTGCTGTTTAGTTTCAAATGAGGCGCCGGATGCAGGATGGGGCTGTAATAGCATACGAGGAGTCAATTTTTAGTATGAGAGCAGGAGAAGTTTAATAGGTTTATAGAGAAGCCGTACGGCTGTAGACGAGTTTTAGAGATGTTATAGTTATTCAGTCAGTAAATATAACTGCTAGCGAGTCTTTCTTGTTGTAGGGGTATAACGTAGGGAGAAAAACTGTGCAATGGCACCATCGGGCCAAGGGTCTGGAAAAAATGTCGTAATGCCTAATAAGGGCAGCCTGATGCTCATGTCATGCACACCAAGTATTTATAAAAATTAATAAGAAAGTCAGTCCGAGGTACTAAATTTATAAGGATAGCGTAAATAAGATTTGACACGTCGATCCTCATAAGCCTAATTTTGTTCATCTAGTCCTCGGACACGGCAAACCCCGCGGCATTGTAGGCCATTTCGGGTGCGGATACGAAATGTCGGTACAGGATGGCAGTACTAGTTAAGAGCACCTTTACGTTGCTCATGACAGTGCTCGGTCCGACGATAGCCCACTGTGTACACAGGATGTAGAGCAACTAGTGTCTAGCAAATGTGTCACGGCACGGGCTCGAATCTTCCTTTTATCTCGTTGAGATCAAATGCCGCGATTGGCTATTTGAGGGCTGGCTGCAAAAAATGTGTATCGTTATTAGTCATTACTATAAGCTATTTAGGTGCTATTCTATATGGAGAAAGTCAAAATCGTCCAACACAAACGGAGTAAGTGAATCGTTGCGCTGAAGCGAAGAATTGTTGACTGGGAACTTGTAGGATTTGTCGTGATTGAGTTGACGCTCTTCAAGGTCGCTATGTTCCGTCTGGTCGGTGTGTGTAGATAAGGTGTCCACTGAGTCATTGAAAAGACCAGTGTCAGAATCGGTCTCTGGAGACGATGCGAGTCTGCGGGATTCAACCGAATCCACGGAGTACACCGAGCGGTTCGCATGGATCGGAGTAAAGTGGAAGTCCGCGTGCGAATCCGCATGTGCGAGCACTGGCATGTGGGCTTGGTGTGGTTCTTCTTCAAATAACGTATCGCAAGATACGTTGTTGACCACATTACCCACATGGTTGGGCATTTCCTTTACCGTGTTACGCCGTATCATCAAGGGTTTGGTTTCGTGGATGCTTTCGAGGTCAACATCGGACTCTACCAAAGTGCTATTGGAGTTTTCTCTGCTAGCAGCAAGAAGAAGCTGAATATCTTCTTCAGTGTAATAGGCCTTGTCGGAGTTGATGCTGACATTGATGGCATTGTAGATCTTGGAGTGCACTCCGAAGAATGAACTTCCGTCGATCGAAAGCACCTTGAGATCTTCAGGATCGCTGCTGCTTCCTTGCACCGAACACATTCCTATGATATTGGTGTTGGATGCAGGAAGGGCTGTTCCACACTGTCTTTGGTTGATTGTGTCTTCTATGGAGTTGGTGATGGGGTTGAAGTTGACACTGTTCAAGCCTTCTTTGAGTCCACACGTCAAAGATTCATTTTCAGGCACAGTAAAGTCTGTAGTGAGATCCCAGTGGATAATGTTACCATCTCCACCTCCAGTGAAGATGTCTCCGTTGTTCCATTCTATGCTAGTGATTCTGTCTTGGTGACCTTGAAGGCTGGCAAAACTGTCTTGCTTCCGTATATCCCACAACCGAACTACACCATCGCCATGTGCAGCAGCAAAAACGTTCTCGTTGGTAGGACTCCATTTGATAAGGTTGGATCCCAACTTGCGCCTGCTGGCTTCCTTGGTGACTGCTGGGGGCACATTGAATTTGGGTTGTCTCAAATCAAACAACGACACACCAAACCGTCCACAAATTCCCACGTTGTTGGTACTTCCAGTAACAGGATCAAAGTTGTAGATACCTTTTATGGTGGAGATCGACACCGGAATAGGCTTGCTTTGCGAGTCTGAGCTTCTCACGTCCCAGTAGAATAAATGGTTTGAGTAGAGTGAGAGCAACCGTGATGAGTCTTGGAAAAAATTGAGTTTGGAAATGCTGGCATTTTTTTCTGTATCTGTTTTGTTACGCAAGTGCTTCTTGTGGTTGAAGCGCTTGCATATCTCTGCCGATCCATCTTCGTCGCCGTCCAATATATCTTGGGCTTTGGGGATCGAAATAAGGTGCGCATATCCCTTGCTATTTCCCGTCACCAAATACTTGGGATCGTTAGGAAGCCATTTCATGCTGTGGATGTTGGGAAGCGTGATGGTGTTGTGGTGGGTCAAGTAGTTGTCTACCAAGTCTAACTCATAGATGAAAAGATTGGCTTCGCTGTTGGCACTGGAAATGGCAAGAGTGGGATTTGTCTCCAGGTCACTGATACTTAGAGAAGTAAGGTTCATGTTGTTATCGGGGATTTTCCAGTAGTTTGACTTGATATTAAGACGGTTGAGTGAACAAGACTGGTTGAGCACTTCGTTATCTTTCTCGTTGTTGGCATTCAACATCCACGAGGAGCCATTGTGAAGGGTGTAGGGTAAACTGTCCACACTAGCTATAGGAGAAAGCTGGGGACTATAGCGCCGGATGGCGTTGTTTCTGAACAACAATGTTGGTTCATAAAAGTCACCCATGTTCTTGTCACTAGTCACTGTTACTTTGTACTATTACTTCAGGTTGTAAGATAGTCTAAAAAAAGTAGATAAGTTTATTCTTTGATTACGTTCCCCATTACGGATTCCCACCCATATATAATGCATCGAACGCGATAACCAACTTCTTTACACATATTCACGTCAGAGCTGGTGTCATTACCCTTTTCATCGTTCCAGCCTTACTGCGCAGGCTGGTTATCCGTTCAAATTGATCGCGGAAATGCGGCACGTGATGTGCCAATATGACCCAAATGGGTGCAGCATCTACCAGAATAGGAAAAGCAACCAGGTGTCGGGTGCAAACGCAAGCGTGATTGCACGGTCCGAGACGCACGATGACCTTGTGGATGGCAGAAAAGGTATGGTGCTACACAAATATGGCAAGTGCATCGTAAATAATGAGATGATTGGCGATTAGATTTACTAATGGTCTGATGTGCAACCGATTCTGGAAGCTACTACAGCCTAATCTACAATACGTCATTGAATATACTAGCGAAATCCGTACATTGTCAAAGATCCTGGCTTATAGTTTCGCTGAAATCTAGTCTACCTCCTCTTATAGATACATGGCTTCAACAACCATTCACCTTCTGGTCTCTCAGCTCTCTTCTTATCCAATTCCTCTTTCTCTGTTTCCTGATCTATGAATTTTCTTCTTCTTTCCAACTTGGCATTTCTTTCAGCCAAGATATCTGGAGGAGGCTTGAAAAACTCGAACCTGGTAAACATCTTGTTTTCGTTGTCGGTCTTCTTATGGAAGAACCCACACAACTTCAAACTATCCACAAACTCTTTCCCGATATCTTCTGGTTTAGTGGTTTTCGAAGAAGCAGACTCTCCGAACCTGGACTTGATTTCCGCAATCCACAACTCTCCTCTTGGTGCCAATAATCTATATGCTTCTTTGATAAAATCAATGAAGTTGGTACCCATCAATGCCAAACAAAACACAACAATCGTGCATGAGCCATCAGGCAATGGCACGTTTTTGATATCGGCGACTGTGATGCGCTCGTTTTGTTTTTTCAAATCAAAACTGTGCACTTCGATATCCAAGCTTCTTGGCCCACTGTTTCTTTGTAACTTGGCTTTTTTAGACTTCATGCTCTTATTGTACTTTTCCACCATATTGTTAACATCCAACGCAAGTTGGGCTTCTCCACATCCCATATCAGCTATCACTACTTTCTTGTTAGGCAATCCCGGTAATCCTCCTGGTGCGTTAACGGCTTTGGTGGTGGCTCTGGTCTTGATCTGCTCTACAAATACACCTACAGGGTTTTCGGGCCACGACTGCACTTGTGATCTGAACCCCTGATGGTATTCGTCAAACAACTCAGGTTGCTCTTTAATCAATTTGAGTGCTGACTCGGAAGTGGTGGTGTACAACTTTTCATTGATCCATCTGAACCTAGATCCGGAAAGCTTGGCCATCATCTTCTTCTGTAATGGCGTCAAGTTGGCAGGTGCTGGTGTGATGTCAGCTGCAGTGAAGGTGTCGTCAACCTCTTTATGTTTTCTCTTGGTCGATTTTGGTTTGACGTCAGACTTAGACTTGTCCTCTGTCTTTGATTCAGCCTTTGGTTCAGCTTCATGGTCTTGCTCATCGCTTGGCTGTTCACGCTTGTGTTTCAATGCTTCGACTTCTCCCTTGAATGCTTTGTCGAGCTTCTTTTGCTTCTTTGACTTTTTCTGACCTCCAAGCGCTACCTTATTCTGCTTGAGGTCCCATCCTTCTGGTTGAAACAAAGCCATCTTAATGTGTCTTAGCTTTTTATCTCATCTCCAAATTTCCCATATTTTTTCTTTGTTGAGGTGCGATTTGCGATAAACAAAATTACAATGTACAGGTGAGGAAGTTTATACGTGCTATGGTAGTTAGGAATGGTTGATCTAGCCCCGGGACAAGACCATGTGGTGCTACGGCAGGACGGAAAGGAGTTTTATGCCCCAGAATTGTTCCATTTGTCGCGTACAATGAATCAAATGGTACCGTTGTTGGTCAATGATATTGTCTTGTGTAGTCTGAAGGCAGGCCAGATTTATCCAAGTTCGGTCGCCCAAGACATATTGCTAATAAATAACCACCCTATACGAAAGATCAGCATTTTTGGCCGGGTATTAGGTCTATGGAGCAAAAACCATGGCGATGGTACGGGCTACTATATGCTTACAGTGGATGATTGTTCCAGCTCGTTTCTGAAAATCAACTGCAAGGTGACGTGGGCCGACTATCATCAGAACGGGCTCACGCCAGAAAGCTACTACGGGTGTTTGGTTGAGATCCAGGGAAAACTAGAGCGGTTCTATTCCAGTTTTGAAGTATTGACTGAAGTGTTCACTGTACTACTGCGTTCGAAGACTCATATCCTAGACCTCGAATTGTCCTACTGGAAACAAAGGCTAGACTACAGGAACCAGGTTTTGAAACATCCATGGCATTTCATCCCTACTACGTCTAGTGCGGGTAAAGTTGTTACGCGACTATTTCCCAGTGACCAGAAACGAAAGGACGAGCGCAATCTGCTAAGGTTAAATCAATACCGCGAGCCGCTGTTGATTAGGGACGATAGTGTGGTATTGGCGCAAGCGCGTGTCCACGAGCGTGGGTGCGAAAATAGAATCGATGAAGATGATATAGTGGAGATCGCTGAGGTCGATGACGATCTCGAAGTCGTCACGGTGCGTGATACACCGTTGCAAATAGTAACCGAATTCCAGTTGACGTTGGCATTCGTCAAGTGGATCATCCGCGCCAACTTCCAAACATTTCAGCTATCTCAACTCTACTTTGATCACTCGGTAGCAGCTTTGTTGGAGCTATGGACACATTCGTATCTGAATCTCGCCCATGTCATAGATGGAGAAGTGCCAGACCCGGTGTCGCTTAAACCGCCTCAAGAACGAAAACAGATCTTATTCCATCGGGTGCGACACGGTCTAACTAAGTGCAACTTGATTAGTGTAACAAAGAGTCAAAAGGTGAGGCTGGACAACTTGAAGTTCGTTTACGAGCATATTACAAAATGTCTACAAGCCATCAAAGCTTCGTGGCTCGATAGCCGCGAAATCAAAATACTCGATGTGGAAAACTACACAGCTACTATTCGTAGCAGGAACATTATCGCAGGCGATATTGACATCAGGTTGTTCAATGCTCTAATTGACCACGTAGTAGTCGACGTCTTCAATGAAAGAATGAGCTGGAAGTACGATTCCAAGTCTACCCTGTGGATATATAGCCCGCCATAAATACATATGACATGTACTGCATACAACCTATCTCGGCGATGGCCGAAAGATACCGTTAATGTAAAGTTGATAAGCCGTCTTCTTGATGAAAATTCCCAGCAGCAACACTTCTTATTCACCATGTCTGTCGACCCAATTACTTGTCACATCTTAGACACATATCGTGGTAAGCCAGCCAACGATGTTGTTTGTCAAATCTTTTACCTTGCTCCACTCATAGAAAACCCTGACGTCGAAACGGCCTACGATCTTAGTGGATCTAAGCCATTTGCCATGAACAAAACAGACCAGGACGGCAGAATTAAAAACTGGGTGCTTGACCCCAGTCTTGCTGCTCAACAAAAGGAGAAATTGGGAATTTCAGGTAATACCGCTACGTGGTCCGACTTGAGACCTGGTATCTATAAAGTCAAGTTCCTCACGGGGAAATATTTCCACAATTTGACAAGCTCTGACGGACTCGATTTGGCCTCAAGAACATTCTTTCCGTTCGTTGATATCATATTTCAGGTAAGAAACCCTCCTGATGCCCACTACCATATTCCATTATTATTGTCGAATCACAGTTACACTACCTACAGGGGAAGTTGAGCTTCAATTCCAAGCGATTTTGCGTTCCAATTTTCAGTTACAATTTTTATAGTCAATGCGTAATATAGTCGGATTTGTGTATAAATAACTATAGTTCTAGCGTGATCTAGTAGAAGAAATGGGTGTTGTGTTGAGCGTCTTCGTGTACCAACATCTCGTTACACTTGTAATTGTTCAACTCATTCTTGATGTTGTTGATTTCATACGATTCTGTCAAGGTATATTGCGTCACTCCCTTGTTGTAACGATTGTATATGTCAGGGGCGAATGTTTCATTGACACATATTTTGTTGGAAAAGATCACTTTCTTCTTGTTTCCGCCATCTCCTTTTTTGAGAGCAGCAATTGACGATGAGCCCTTATTAGATTCAACTGGAATTCCAATTCCTTCCAAATCCTCAAACTTTTTGTGTGAAACCTCAAGGAACTGATAATCTTGGAATTGTTTGATATATTTGAGATGCCCCGGAAGATTTCTTCTTTGAAACTCGCTCAAATTATTGAATATAAAGTTGATTTGGTCTTTGGTGACCACTATAGGCCCACCATCTTCGCCCTGCGGAGGAACCAACGATAACCTTTTCAACTCAACGGTATTCTTGTCATATTCCGAGTTGGCATCAAGTTTCGAATTGAGCTCGCTTTCTTCAATACTTGACCAGTTGAATTCGTTTTGTAAGAATCTGATATTATCATCAATATAAACTTCTTCTGATCTTGGTCTTAAAGGCTTCTTCTCCTCTTCATTCACGTCGTCAGCCTGTTGATCCTTCATCTGTTGATCTTTGATCTGTGCGCTTGTTAATTCGTCATCCTTGAGAAATGGATCCTTGGCTCTAGCGTACATCTGCGACGCAACGAGTGCTTTCTGTTTTTCAACTTCCATATCGGTTTCATCCAACTTTTCATCAAACGTCATCATCATCTCGTCAAACATACTGTCATCGCGTTCAATATTCGGAAGCTGCGGTAATACAGACTCCCCATTAATCATTGAGTCTGGTCTATAACTAATAGGTCTGTTTGGGATCGGGAGGGGAGCACGTTGGTCATAGGCAAAATGTTCGTCTCCGTTTCTAGTTAATGTTCTTCTATTGGTTAACTTTGCTCCAAATTTCGAGGCGCTTTTCAAGTTCCGGAACGAAAACGATCTCTTATGTATCGAGCTGGTCTGCAAGGAATCGAATGATCTGGCATCGACCGAATTCGAAGTAGATCCGGCCACCGATTGACGAGAAGTAGATTGAATAGACTTACTATCTGACTGCTGTGCACTGGTGTATTTAGGTTGCTCCGTGTCAGTCTCATTGTCAGTGTAAGAACCATAGTTCAGGGTGTAGCCGTTATAGTTTACCTTGGGAGATTTCCCAGATGAAAACATTTTTTTGAGAAACGATTTGAAATTCGACTTTTTGCCTGTTGAAGTTGACTTAGGAGGAATTGAAGGCTTTGATCTATTTAAGTTTGTCATAGATTTAGCCTTCATGTTTTGTGCTCTATGTGGTGACTTTAGTTTTGGCTCTGAAACCGATCCAGCCGGACGCGAACCAGGTCCCGGAGCAGCGCCTAACATCAGTTTGACCAGTTTGGTAGTTGAATTCTCTTGTTTTGCAGTTGAGGCGATCGAATCTTTATGTCCTTCACTAATCGGATACAAATGTAATGAAGAGTCTGCGGAGGAAACGTCATGCTGAGTGCTCAACGTGGCAGGTGGCTTCAAGGTGTCATTAAAGCTTGAAGGATGTGCGAACGCCGTTGGGGTTACAGTTGGAACAGCATCCGCAGAGAGCAGACGAATTGGAGTCGCCTGTGGCTTAGTATTCTGATCGAAATTGATCTTGAGTTTCGAACTAGGAGTAACTTTTCCAGGTGAGCCTAATGCCAACGGAGGAGAAGCTGTCATGCTTCTATTTGGAGTTTTAGGCGAGTCAAGGTCACCTCCAAGAATTGAGTTGAATGAACTGATAGACGAGGAGGCTCTTTCATGCTTTCTGATTTTTTGGTTATCAAGGACAACCACATCCCCACGAGGAGGAACTTGGGCTTGGTCATCATTTAAAAACTTATTGAACTTATTATCTGAATTGAAATCAAAGAAGGTGGTTTTTGGGGATGTAGTTGTTTGTTTAGGCGAAGACTGGTTTTTGAACAGGTTGTCTACATCAGGGGTGTTGGCCGCGGAGTGGAACTTATCTTCTTCACTAAAATCGTAGTACGAGTCCTCAATTGTAGGCTCGGGCAAAGCGCTGACACTACGCTCGTGTCTTTTGTACGATTCAGAGTCGTAAATGCTTCCGTCCGATATGGAGCCGTAGTTATGATGGGTCTGAACTCTGGGTGACTCGAAGCATTGATCACGGATCGAAGGCGAGGTTTCTTTCAATACATCGGCGCCTAGATCCTCAGGAGTCTCGATCATGCTCCACACTTTGGACCTTCCCATATCGTTTTGAGGAGAGTTGGCTGTCAAATATGACAAGTCATCGTCACTGTTAGCACGCCCTCCTTTGGTTCCTGCATTATTGAATGGGGAAGAGGTTGGCATGGATTGGAAACTCTTCTCATTAGTTGTCTTTGATAGGTTTTCCTCGCTTACTTCATTCAAAGTGCTCAAATTGTCATCTTCCTCGCTTTCGCAGGGTTCCTCGCTCACTTTTTCACTCGCTTGTTTTGGCGCGGGTATTGCGGCATTTGCGGCTGCAACAGCCTTGCTGACTTGATTGGTCTCAGAATTTTCATCGTTAAAAGCATCTGGTTGCATTTCGAAACCTGCCGATGAGTCGATCTTCTTAGCATCTCTAACATCCTTCAAATAGTCAATCTTTTCCAGGGGAGAAAGATTGCTTGAAGAATGAATATTGATATTACTGAGGTTATTAAGCACGGAATTCTTTGCATCATCAGTATTGATGGAAGTGGTCGGAGTGTTGGACATTGACCGACTCAAATTGGAGTTGGATACCTCGCTGGAAGGGTCCGTGGTGGAGGCCGATACGGAAGCTGTACTTGAAGACGAATATGAAGATGAAGACGATGAGTTGGAAGTGTCTGTGGAACGCTTCAATCTAGCGATTTCAGATTGTGTTAAAACCGGATCGAGGTTTTTCTCAGTACCGTTGGTTTTGATCAGGGGTGAGTTTTCTACAGAAGAACTACTAGAGTTGGCAAGCGAGCTTAAAGACGTATTGGCATCCGAGGCTCTCAAAATATTGTTTGACTGGAGCCTTTGTGGCTGCTGGTGATGGTGATGGTATGGAGTGAAACTTTGATTAACATTTTGGTTTTGCTTCGGAAATTGATTCTGCATTTGGCCGACAGGATTGGGACTAAAATTTCCATTGCCTCCTCTATAACTATTCAAGCTATTACTGTTCTGCAATGATACTAAGCTATTGCTTCTAGTATTACCATTGAATTGCGAGTTGGTTGAATGGGTCGAAAGCATTGAACTGGATCTTTGATAAGGCTGATCATTTGTGTTTACGGTCAAATTCGTAGCTACATCCAACTTATTTGCCCTGATACTTTTGGCAAGATTTTGTTTACTGGCCAGCTTTATATTGCTGTATGAATGAGACTTTTGGAGTGGTGTAGGATGAGGCTGCTTGAGGGAACTCAAATTATGAAATGAATTATTTCTGGTCGCGACCGATTCAAGCGAATTGGAGTGCGAGTTTGACATGGAAAGAAATGAAGGCGGCGATTCAGATGTTTGAAAAGACGGGTCTGAACTGCCGGGAGGCATCTGCATGTTGTTGTCGTAATGCGCATGATGACTTTTAGAAGTCAATGAGCTAGCTCTTGAGTACAGTTGTGGATTGGATGCATTACTTTGCAGGATTTTACTAGGCTTGTTCCTTTTAACGGGCGTCATTCTCGGTCTAAACACCTCACCATTTGGAAAGTAGTATGTTCCTCCGTTTGTTTTGTGAAATTTATCAGGAGATGGTGGCTTATTGGGAACCGGTCCCGGGCCATTTGGTCCTTGAAATGGAAACTGTGCTGGCGTTTTCTTGGGTGTCTTTTTCATAAACTTGTCATCGAGAGCCATCATATTATCTGTCGAAAGATTTCTGGCTAGTGACGATTTTCCAAAGTTTGATGGACTGGCGCTGATGTTGGTTTGTAGCGTAGACAACGAAGTCATGGAATTCTTTCGGGACGAGGAAAACTCGCTATATGTCCTAGACTCTGTCATTATTGGTTTATGAACAGTCAAGCTATATTCTTAGTGCCAATATCTAGAGGATCCAAAATTCAACACAATTTGAACACACAGATAGGCGTTTCTCTTTATGTCGGTACGAAACAGGAATACTAATGAGCCGTTTGATCTAATGAAGAGCAGTTGACTAGGAACTGAGCAGGCTAGGATGATAAGCGAAGGGTGGTTTGTTTTGAAAGCTATGGGGGCGGCTGAGTTGTAGATGCAAATGTTCAGTCTGTAGCGGTATTGTAGCGACAAAAGTACGGCGAAGGTGGTGAAGCTATTGCTGAGTCTAGGTGGTGATAGCTACGTTACTCGAGACACGTTATTTGACTTGCTGAAAAGCGGCAGTGCAATAGTTCTGAAGATAATTTTATGGGCTCAAACTGTTTGTTTTTCGATTGTACAAATTATTTGCGAAGAAGTGTCTGAGTTAAGGGGACAGCAGCTAATGAGACCAAATTAGCACGAGAGCAGGGTGTTTACAAGGCGAAAAGATACGTATTTCAATAAGGTAATCAATGTAATGTCAGAAGAAGTATAGCCTAATGACTCGATAATCAAGTACAAGACATGCGTTGAATTAGCTAATACAATGTCTCGTTTACTCTTTGGTAACATGTACGATTTTGGTTTGAAACAAAAAAAATTAAAAAGATCGTTTTAGAACAAAAGTTCAGTCAATCAGGAAACAGTGAGGGCGGATTGAGCTTAACATAAAAATCTACACTCTACCAAATTCTTGCCAATATTTCTTTTTGCGAATACTACAGTTACCTGGAGATGGGCAAGGTCTGGAGGTATCCGAGATCATCTATCAGCATGTAAATACGACTTGAAATGCAAGCTATGTAGAGCGCATGAATCGTACCCCCCTGTTTTTTTTTTTTTGTGCATACTCCCAATTATATCCTATTGTTCACCAATTGGTAGAAGCGACCTCCAAAAATGGAAGAGGCACGATTATAAATTCTAATAATAGGGTGTCACTGAACATATTGATCTACGTGCTGCCCAGAACAAGATTTGTTTTCAAGTGGGTGGGTTTTGCTAAAATACTTGCTTGAGACGTGTTCTCTTACCTGAAGGGCGCAAGGTTGTCAAATGCGCTGACATGCCCATCTCATACGCCCTCCTAACGCTCTTATATCCATATTTTCTGACATCTCAAAGGTTAATTTCCGTCCGCAATCGGGCCGCTTCACGTGTATGAACGGATTTGCTTAAAAGCGCGCGCGTTTGCTCAAGGCACACTACTTGTGTGCCAGACATGCAACATGGCTTATGAGGAGGCTGGAGAAGACATGGATTGGGCGAAACAGGTAGTAGGCTTAGGTTAGTTTAGCGAGAACACGAATTCAGGTACACGCGTTTATTGTCTTTTGAAACACAGATCTTAAAGCAATCTATCTGAGGACTCTGGCTCGAGTATAGACCGCGAGCGTTTGGTGCGTTCAAATGTGTTCTCTTTTTTAAGGCTTGTTTGTGATAAACTATTGGGTGCAAAAATTAAGTGTACGCTTTTCTTAGACAAATTATGAGAGCATTTATTATTGTTGGCCTTATAAGACTTTTGTGTGTGTGCAGGTTAGTTTCGATCTCATACCCTAGTGCAAATGCCTCACTTGTCCCACAATACACTGACCTCGACGCCCTAGATAAATCGCGGTGGTACAATCAATTTTTGTTGCATCAGGAATCAATAAAAGCTTCGGAGCTGGGTAGCACTAATGAGCGCAGAATTTTTACAAAAGCTCAAAGTGCGACCAATTTTATTACATATCTAATTCTGGAACATGGCTTTAGGAAGGAAGAAGTCGATTTCATTGAATCTGCAGATCTAGATTATGGTTTGGACGAAATAGAAGACGAATTGAACCGAATCAACGAAGAACACAGAAAAGAGAACCAATATATCGATATAGGCGGAGAAGAGGAAAGTTCATCATCCACACTTAGAGCTGGATGGGGTATATTGCTAATTTCATTGGGCATCTGCATCGTATCTACCTATACCGGTACTCTCTAAGACTTCAAGATTAGTAGAGCCCAATCTCCACATAATCAACATCAAGATTGTCTGATAGGGACTAAATTGCTGACCGAAGAACATAACGTAAGAGTCATGGTAAGGAGTCCAATCTCTTTTGGAATCTTTTTTTTCGAATTTTGATTTTCGCTTTAATAAAACAGAATATTCTTCTATACTATGCACTTGTTCTTTCACTTCTTTGAATACTGAGGGTCTTTTGACAAAGTAGCGCGAAATTCCTCTGGCTACCCCCAAATCATCGTAGGCGAAAATATCGAGTTTTTTAAGGGTGAATATCGCAAACATTTTGGCGGACCACATGCCAATACCTTTCAAATTTACTAGTTCTTCAAGAACCTCATCAATAGAACTGTTGTAGAATGCTGAGTTCGCGAGTTTTGAGTCTGGATTAGCAAACACCTCACTAATATGGAAAGCATAACCGGTCTTTTGGCCCGAGAATCCTGCAGACTTCAACTGTTCAGGTTTCTTCTTTAGCGTGTTTGCAGCAGTGACTTTTTCACCCTCGAAAAGCGCCTTGAACTTTTGTTCAACTGCTCTGGCAGACGCACCACTAACCTGCTGGGATACTACACTCGAAATCAATGAATACCAATATGAATCAATAAGGGCATCGTCGGATACCTCGGGGACCTCCTGCTTCGCGAACACCTCAAACGGTCTGTGAACAATAGCTCGGTATAAAGACGGGTCTTTGGCTAATATAAATTTGACCCCCTCAATGAACTCAGGCTGATGATGGTCTACAAATGACTGGGGTAGCTGGCCATCTTCAGGCACTTCTATATGTGCTAGCGCATCTTCAAGGTCGTTTTTCTTCTTTTTGAGTGTGGTCTTCGTACTTGTCTTTTTTGGCTTGCTGATCTTTGCCGGAGTCTCGATTTTGACCGTCTGGACTTCAACCACTTCGCGCGACCGGTTTCGTGTAGTTGCAACCATCGAGGGTACTGTTTTGGAGGCTATGGTAGTTAGGCGGTTGCGTACAAGAAACAACTTGACAAATCAACCAGTGTGTCGCACAAGATTCGATTGACATCATTTCGCAGCTATGACAGATCGGTGGCGATAATTTAGCCTTTCCACGCGACTGCAAAAAACCACCTAAGCAACTTCCACTTACGATTTTGCGGTGAGAAAAGTGTTTCTGAGAATAAAGTACGTAGATATGAGGAAATAGACCAGAATTTGTTTCACTACACACTAAAGTACCACCAAAGTAAGGTCTAGTACGGATCTCCACAAGCTGCAGAAACAAACATCACCAGCGCGGTCACGTGTGATACTATAGATCCATTCTTGATGGGGACAAGACTTAGCTGCCAAGCACAATGCTGCAGAAGAAACCGTTTGATGGGCTACGCTTCTGCTGTACGGGAATAAGCTCGCATGTGCGAGAAGAGCTAGCCGATAAAATATCCACTTTGGGAGGTACCCACTACAGTGACCTCATGAGTGATGTGAATTACTTGATAGTTGGAGATCGTGAGACTGCAAAGTATAATTTCTGTATCAAAAAGAGACACGATATACGATTTATCAAAGAAGAATGTATTGGGACAATATACACTCTCTGGTTAAAGGGAGAGGACGATGAGTCCATGAAGTTGAATATAGACAGCTACTTGATGCCACCATTTGAAGGTATAAATATGTGCTTTTCGCGTATAGATATATCGCCAAAAGACATAAGTCAACTTTTCAAAAGAGATAGCTTTCGATACAAGGCTCTCAAGACAATGGGGCTCAATGTTGAGGACTTTCTCACTAGCAAAAACTTGATCGAGGTAATCACCAGATATGGTGGACAAGCGACGGAGTCCCTCACTTTGGCCAATTCCTGTGTTGTGACTACTGAACGCGCCGGAAGGCGATATACCAAGGCGATTGAGTGGAAAAAGCCGGTTGTTCACCCTGTATGGATTTTTGATTCTGTTGTGCGAGGAGGGCTGCTCGCATATGAAGACTATAGCATTGGCAGCAGATACATGGGATCCGATGTGTGGAACGAGATATTGGCCCAAAACCTGGAATCTAAATCAACTGTTGAACCTGAGCCAGCTGAAGAGGATCCTCGAAGGAAGATCCAAAAGAAAACCAACCATATATGGAACTCTATTATGGACACGAGGCTGGAATCTCGAAAAGTGGTTCAAAATTCAGTGTGGGATGAAGAAGAGGAAAAGGATAATGATGCTGGCTATGACGGGAACATTCATGCAGAGACAAAATCAGTAGCTGGTGAAAAGAATCACTTGTTTCTTGGATTCAGTTTCTTGTTAATTGGATTTAGCCAGCATGAAGCCTCGCTTCTCACAAAAGTAATAAAGCACCACGCTGGAGAAATAACAGAAGATGCCAGCGACAGCTCAATAACCCATGTAATGTTGCCTGCCGTCAAAGGAACGCAATCAACCCTGATGTTGCGCATCATGTCGTCCTCCGTGAAGGCGAAAATCAGAGCAGGAGACATCAAGACGGTGACTGAATGGTTCATAGAGAGGTCTATATACTACAAGCAAGTGATACTAGACCAATGGTGCCAGCCCATGAAGGGATTGGTTCCCTCCAAACAAAAGTTCAAGGTGTGTATCACAGGCTTCACGGGTATCGAATTATTACATATAGAAAAACTCGTGCGGTACTTGAACTTTGAGTTTTGTGAGTCGTTGACATCAAAACGAGACCTATTGGTGATCAACGTCAACCTATTCAAAGACAGTCTCATCAAAAACTCCCCCAAGCTTTTCCAATATAAGCACACTGACATTCTTGAGTGTCCTACATACCAACATGGAGGAGTATCGGTGGCACTAATATCATCCAAGAACAAAATCCACGCTGCCAAAAAGTGGAACATACCAATTGTATCATTATCATACCTATGGGAGATCATGGAGCTTTCGCAATCGAACCCAACTCAAATATTGCCAAACATAATGGACCTTACGTGGTGTCTATTTGCACCCAAAAATTATAGCCGACCTAAAACGCTCATGGAGTATGTAAAAACCATGGAAGGAAACCATTTGGACTCCTCCAAAGACAGTGGTACTAAGGAGTCCAATTCTCATCTTGATTCTCCTGACTATTCTCTAGTACTGTCCCGGAAATCTGACGACACTGACAGCTTGCGACTTCCATCGCCGCGAAAGGCTGCGAAAAGACAAAAGTATGGCCGATTGGTGGGACAAGCGGAGAGCAAAAAGGTGCAACTGATACAAGATCAATTGAATCAAGAGAACGGGGCCAAGGACCAAGACCTGAACCTTCAGAACGATGACAACGAGAACGACCGCATGAACTTTGACGTAACGAACGACGATGACGACATAATGACCCAAGTCGGCTATCACAACATCGAATCGGCGCGCAACGATCAGGAATTACTCAAGAAACTAGGCGACGACGGGTTGCGCGAGCAACCCACCAGACGAGCTCGGGAAGCAAAACGGGCAACAAAGTATAGTAAATAAACACCAGCATACAGATAGAGGTCTACAAAAGTGGTAGACGCATATTCGGTTTGTTATGGTAACATGTAGAGCGACAATGGATGCATACCCCAGGAGCTTGTGGCCTTTAGTGGATTCCAAGGGCTCGAGCCCTAGAGCTGTCAATAGAGCCACGTGTGAGGGATTGTTTGCACGTGAATTTCACCCGGGTTTTGCTCCCTCGCCACTCAACATCAGACAGCCGAAAAATTTTTTCAAAGTCGCAGGCGGCCCCGATCATTCTCTGAGTCAGACATAAAAGTCGAATAACCGGCACTTCTTCTTCTTATTTTTTCTCTTCACATATACATATCAATTAAAATGGGTAAGGAAAAATCTCACGTCAACGTTGTTGTTATCGGTCACGTCGATTCCGGTAAGTCTACCACCACTGGTCACTTGATCTACAAGTGTGGTGGTATTGACAAGAGAACAATCGAAAAGTTCGAAAAGGAAGCCGCTGAATTGGGTAAGGGTTCTTTCAAGTACGCCTGGGTTTTGGACAAACTTAAGGCCGAAAGAGAAAGAGGTATCACCATCGATATCGCTTTGTGGAAGTTCGAAACTCCAAAGTACCAAGTCACCGTTATTGACGCCCCAGGTCACAGAGATTTCATCAAGAACATGATCACTGGTACCTCCCAAGCTGACTGTGCTATTTTGATTATTGCCGGTGGTACTGGTGAATTCGAAGCCGGTATCTCCAAGGACGGTCAAACCAGAGAGCACGCTTTGCTTGCCTACACCTTGGGTGTCAGACAATTGATTGTTGCTGTCAACAAGATGGACTCCGTCAAGTGGGACAAGAACAGATT